>JBAJHW010000005.1:105293844-106585719 GCA_037013535.1 Intellagama lesueurii
ATTCCTTCTTTCTCTCTTTCTTTGTTTCTTTCTTTCTGTCTCTTTCTTTCTTTGTTTCTTTCTTTGTTTCTTTCTTTGTTTCTTTCTTTTTTCATTCTTTCACTATATCTCTTCCTTCCTTCCTTCCTTCCCTCCTTCCTTCCCTCCTTCCTTCCTTCCTTCCCTCCTTCCTTCCTACGTGTCTTTCCTTCCTTCCTTCCTTCCTTCCTTCCTTCCTTCCTTCCTTCCTTCCTTCCTTCCTTCCTTCCTTCCTTCCTTCCTTCCTTCCTTCCTTCCTTCCTTGCTTGCTTGCTTGCTTGCTGGCTTTCTTTCATTCTTTCTTTCTTCATTTCTTTCCTTCTTTCTTTCCCCTCTTTCTTTCTTTCTTTAACTCCTTCTTTATTTTCTTGCATTCTCTTTCAATTTTTCTTTCACTCTTTCTTTCTTTCATTCCTTCTTCCTTCCTTTTTTCCTTCCTTCCTTTCTTATTTTCTTTCTTTCATTCTTTCATTGATTCACCTCGTTCTTTTTTTCTTTCTTCCCTTCCTATTCTTTCTTGCCTTCTATTTCATTTTTTCTGTCACTCATTCATTCTTTTTTCTTTAATCCCTATTTTCTTTCGTTCTTTTTTATGCCTTCTATTTCATTTTTTCTGTCAATCTTTCTTTTTTCTTTTCTTCCTTCCTTCGATCCTTCCTTCCTTTCTTCCTTCCGTCCTTCCTTCCTTCTGTCCTTCCTTCCTTCCTTCCTTTCTTTCCTTCCTTCCTTCCTTCCTTCCTTCCTTCCTTCCTTCCTTCCTTCCTTCCTTCCTTCCTTCCTTCCTTCCTTCCTTCCTTCTGTCCTTCCTTTTTTTCCTTCCTTCCTTCCTTCCTTCCTTCCTTCCTTCCTTCCTTCCTTCCTTCCTTCCCTTCCTTCCTTCCTTCCTTCCTTCCTTCCTTCCTTCCTTCCTTCCTTCCTTCCTTCTTCTCTTTCTTTCTGTCTGTATTTCTTTTTTTCATTCATTCCTTCCTTCATTCATTCTTTATTTCTTTACTTCTTATTGTCTTTCTTTCTTTTTTACTTTCTTTAGTTTCTTTCCTTCTGTTTGATTTTTCTGTCACTCTTTCATTCCTTCTTCCTTCCTTCCTTCCTTCTTTCTTTCAAGGTTTCTTTCTTTCTTTCTCTCTTAATTTATTTATTTATTAATCATTTAATTTAAATTTCTATTGTAGTTTATTTATTTATTAGATTTCTATCCCGCCCCCCTAGACAGTGTCTATTCAGGGCGGCTTCCAAATAGCATTCAATATCATAAATATCATAAAACATCAACATTAAACAATTAAATCAATAATATAGAGTATTCAAGATGGGGAATAATAGTAAACAAAGAACTAAAATTCAAGAATTGACAGAAGGGAAAGCCTGCCTAAATAGCCAAGTCTTTAAATGGCTCTTAAAAACACCTAGTGAGGGTGCCAGGTGGATCTCTGTAGGAAGGCTGTTCCATATTCGAGGGGCCACTGCCGAGAAGGCCCAGTTTCTTGTTCTTTCTTTCTCTACCTCTCTCGGCGTTAGGCCCCTCAGCCGTCCCTCCTGGCTATGGTGAGTAAATTTGGGTAGATCTAGGTGGGAGAAGGCGATCTTCCAAATATCGAGGTCCCAAACTGTTTAGGGCTTTATAAGTCATCATCAACACTTTGAAGTCAATGCGGAAGCGAATGGGCAGCCAATGCAATGTGGCCAGGGTGGGAGAGATATGCTGGTATTTTCTTACCCCACTAAGAAGTCTGCCCGCCGCATTCTGCACCATTTGGAGCTTCTGCATCAATCTCAAAGGTAGCCCCACGTAGAGCGCATTACAGTGGTCTCATCTCGAGATTACAAGTGCATGGACCAGAGTGGTGAGGGCCCCTCATCAAGGTAGGGTCGCAGCTGGGCGATCTGCCACAGATGGAAATAGGCAGAGCGGGCCATGGACGCTACCTGGTTTTCCATAGTAAACACCAGGTCCAGATGTATCCCCAAGCTGTGGACCCCCACTCCGTGTGGTGAGAGTCACCCCCCCCAAAAGAAAGGGAGTTTCCCAAACCGCCCATGGAGGGGCCACCCACCCTCAAGACCTCCGTCTTCTCCGGGTTCAGCCTCAACCCATTCAGCTGCATCCATTGCAGTACGGCGTCCAGACAGCACCGAAGGGACAGAATGGCATCCACTGAAGTAGGTGAAAAGGAGATGTAGAGCTGGGTGTCATCAGCATACTGATGGCACGAAGCCCCACACCCCCTGATGATCCCACCCAGCGGCCTCATATAGATATTAAACAGCATTGGGGAGATGATCGACCCCTGTGGAACCCCACAATTGAGACTCCATGGAGCCAAAACATTCTCCCCAAGCTGTACTCTCTGGGGACGGTTCTCCAAGAAGGATCAGATCGAGGCAAGCGCCAGGCCACCGATTCCCAGCTCGGAGAGCCTCCCCAGGAGGGATACCATGGTCGACGGTATCGAAGGCGGCTGAGATATTGAGGGAGGACCAACAAGGACATATTGCCCCTGTCAGCCTCCCTCAACAGGTCATCCAACAGTGCGACCAGTGCCATTTCTGTGCCATGGCGCGGCCTGAAGCCCCGACTGAAACGGATCCAGAGCATTGGTTTCATCCAAAAGGGCTTGAAGCTGATCAGCCACCACCCTCTCCATCACTTTGCTGAGGAAAGAAACATTGGCGATGGGCCTATAATTGCCAATATCGTCCGCCGCCAAGTTTGGTTTCTTCCTAATGGGCCTAATGAGTGTCTCCTTGACGGCAAGAGGAACCTTGCCCTCCTGGAGAGACCCCATTAATTATCGCTGTGGCCCATTCCATTGTTATGGGCCTGGCTGCTTTGATTAGCCAGGGCTGGGCAAGGGTCAAGAGAGGAATGGTGGCTCGACAGTGATCAAGCACCTTGTCCACAGAGTCAGGCGTCACCGGCTGAAAGAAGTCAAGAGTTACCAGGCAAGACGGAGCGCTGGACATCTCAGCTCGACTCACTGTATTCAAAAAAGGAGAGAGGTCCCAGCGGATGGCCTCCACTTTAGATTTTAAAAAAGCTGCAAACTGGTCAGGTGAAAAACTAGGGGGAGGCCCATCACCCGAACCAGCTCCAAGACGCACAGAGCCACATTTCAAATTTTTGCAGACCCCTTCTCCTTTGATGTGCAAGATGCCCCTCCTGTGCTTCAAATGGAGCTCATTGACCTGCAGTGCAACTCTGAACTCAAAGCGAAGTTCAGGGTGTCATGGTTTAGGTTATTAAGGCTAAAATGTAATTTCTGAATGGGATTTGTAGTCATGGAACTGTGTAGAAGGAATCCATATTGGTCTGTGTTAGCATAACTAGATGCTTCGAGAATCTTTTTTCTCTTAGAGCTAGCTGTAATTTTCCATGAAGCAAGCTTGGCCAGAGACGATAAGGGTCAAGACACAACATCAGGAAGATGGTCAACAACACCTGCACATCTCATGGGAAACGGAGGTGGAGTGTGAAGGGACAGCCTTTCATCCTGATTGGTTTACGTCAGAGGAGAGTGAAGAAGAAGGGTGGTCCCAGCATGGAAGAAAAATGGAAGACTGAGATAGAGAGAAAACTTTTTTAACCTTTTGATTCTTGATTTGGATTTGAGGATGGACTTTTGAGTTCCCATTGCTATTTTGTTAGTATTATGCTAGAATGTAGTTCAGAGTAAGGATAGAGAAAGGGGGGCTATGCCTTGCCTGCCTTTCAAGCTATTTTTAGAGTTTTTTATTTTATTTTTGTAGCTGGAATTTGCTAAAGTTCTAACTACTTTGATTTATGGAAATGTACTTGAATGCTTTGCTTTGCAACAAACTGAATATCTCTAAATACTCTATTTTTCTAATAAAACAATAAATCTTAAAAGCTGATGTTTGGTCTCTTGAACAGCAAACCTGCAAAATTATTTTTAGGCCACAAATGTGCTACTTGAGTCCATTTGTTCTTCTCTCTGGCAATTGTTAATTCGAACGGACTTGGGAAAAGGAGTAAGTGGTGCTGCCTGGCTGGGTACCGGACTCAGCTCAGCTGATTAAGGAGTACACTTGCCCCTGGAACCTCTCTGTTCAAGCCGCAGGAATCTCTTAGGAGACCTGTGAGCTGACATGGTGGCAGCGCTGTTACGGACCAGTTTATAGCCTACAAACTGGAGCTCTGATCACTGGTAGTGTGGCAGAGTGGTAAGGTTGCTTTCTGGCAGTGTGGATCAGAAATAGGCTCTTGGGAGTGATCTGTATCGCACTGTGCAGCTGTAAGCAGCTAGCTAGTAGCTGAGGTGTCTTGTAACAAGGCCTTAGCTCAGGTGAAGCTGGTAAGAGACCAAACTAGAGATTCAGTTTGTCATTTCCATAAATGTGCAGAGAATAGTAGCAAGATTCCTGTGAATAAGCCATATTGCTCTGGCTTATGTCTGGTCAGCTTCGGCTAAGAGATAGACAGTTTCATTTTTCCTTTTCTGTGCTGTGCGAATTGCTTAAGCAAACGCAACAGGCAGAGTAAGGGGAGTAAGGGATGAATCTTTACAGAAGTTCATCCCTCACTGAATTATATCATCCCAACATGTCGCAGAAAACGATAGACAGGGAGATAATGCAAGCCCTGGATGAAAGATTTATGACACAAGGCAGGGGAATGAGGAGAAGAGCCAACGGGATCTCTTTTCAACCACCCTATGGATTACAAAAGGACAGTTTAATGTCCAATCTACCTATGCTACCTGTTCGTCGAATGCTGGAAGAAGACCAAGACCACACGTGGACCATGTTGCGAGACCTAGGGAGAGAGGACGAAGGAGAAGACGGCAAAAGGGAACCTATTCCAGCACAGACGGGTGTTCCAGCAGCTACCGGGATCTCTGCAACCCCGGCTCCAGCAGCAGCAGCGGCTGTGGGAGCCGATACAGCGTCAGAAGGAGCCAGCGTGAATCTTACTGACCAGAGAAGTCCTGAGTTACAACGGATGGATCAGCTTACGCTCATGATGGCTGATTTCATCGCCTGTCAACGACAAACCGTTAATGCTCAGCATGCCGGTGAGTTATTAAGCAATGAATATAGACGGAAAAAGTTAGAATTGCTTAGGAGGGAGGCCAGAGAGAGAGAAAATGTCAGAGATTCTTTAGACAGCTATGACAGAAAGAATTTGCCTTTTTACCAAGAGGGTTCAGATGTTTTGGACTTCCTTACGAACTATGAGATGGCCTGTAAAGATTTACAAGTGCCAATTCGTCTTTATGTTAAGCTTCTTCGCACACAAGTTACCGGACTGTTGGCTAAAATATTAGCACGCCAAGGTGATAGGGATATCTCCTGGCAGGAGTTCAAAGACATTGTTCATCAGAGATTCGGTTATACACCTGAGACACTCAGACAGCAGTTTAGAGGCATTAAAAAGAGCTACAAAGAGAGTTTTTCTGCCCTTGCAGACAGAATTGAGCAACTGGGAGAACAGTGGCTAGAGTCTACCGGAGCTAGAACTGTTGCTGATATGAAAAGAGTGTTTTTTACTGAACATTTTATGAACTTAGTGCCAGTGGAAATCAGAAGTACTTTGATGGAGAGAGATTACCCAGATTTACAAACTTTGGCTTTGAAAACAGATGAAATCCTTTCTTTTAAGAAGGATGAACGTGGTGCCAGGTATAAATCTAGTTCAGAAACCCCCAGAAAGTATACTGACTATCAGAAGCCTGCAAGGCCTGCATCTCAGGAAACCAAGCATACTTCGTTTGGGGAGCAGCAGCCTCTGAAGTGTTTTGAATGTGGAGGAGAACATTTAAAAAGAGACTGTCCCAAACTGACTGTGCAAAGTAGTCAATTTCAGAAGACAGCTAGTAAAAACCCCACTCCGGCCTCACAACGCGTTAAACAAACCGCTCCTAAAGTGAAATATCTTAGCTCTACCCCACAGGAGAGCCAGCAATTTCAGACAGAAAGCAGTTCAGTTCATTTTTCTAACCAGTCAAGCCTTATGCCTTCACCGGGACAGGAAGGAGTTAACCTCACGGTATCTCCTTCGACAGCCGCTGAGAGCAGAGGAATGCAGGCGGCCGTAAATCAGAATACTCCTAGGATATTGGGGCTGGAAATCTCTGAAACAACTGTAGAACCTGCTAAACAGACTGACAATGCAAATAAATTCACAGTGATGGATCCCAGTGTTCTAATTACTGAGGAGCAACTCCTTTGGAGTAAAAATTTGTTTACTGAGTCGGTGCATCTTAAAACTAATGAGCAAGTCCTAACTTTAAATGCCTTTCGAGACAGTGCAGCCGATATTAGTTCTCTTTCGATTAAATTTATTGATCCTGAGTTGATTTTGACTAATTTGAGATGTCCTGTTAAGACTTATGACCCTAAAGGAGCTGAGGAAAAGTTTGTGCCTTTGGCGTATGTTCATTTGTCTTACAAGAACTGGTCTGGGTACAAGTATGTCCTTGTTCATGAGTCAACGCCAGATTTTTTGCTGGGTAATGATATTGCCTTCCTAGCTTATCAGAAAAGTTTGGTAACTCCGTCAATTCAAGTTATAACACGTTCACAAAGCAAATTAGGCCAAGATGACGAATCTGATTCTTCCTCTGAGGACAGCTTAGATGAAAAACTGATGGAACAGCAGCCTCTTGTGACCAAAACTGATTGTACCAAGGCCAAGGTACACAGAGAATTTGCAGTAGGAGATTTGGTACTTGTTCTAAACCCACTCAGACCTTCTAAACTTGAAGTTGTCTGGGAAGGTCCTGGGACAATTGTTCAAAAAGTGGGAAATGTCAATTACCTTGTCAAAATGCTTGATTCTGGTAAAAAAACCTGTTATGTATCATGTCAATAGTTTGAAAGTGTATAGAGACATAACTGCTATGGTTTTTCAATGTCATGCTGCATGTATGCAACCAGAACAAGAACCTGTTGATATGTTGTCTGAATTACAGAATGCTGGTAGGTGGTCTGACAATATTATTCTATCAGGTACTCAAGAAGAGAGGGAAAAACTTTTACAGATTCTAGAGCATTTTAAAGATGTTTTTTCAGATAAACCTGGATTTACTAATTTGGTTAGCCATGTGATAGACACTGGTGACAGCCAGCCTATACGGTCCAGCCCGTATAGAGCTATTGGTGATCATGCAGTTCAAGTTGAACAAGAGATACAAAAGATGTTATCTTTAGGGGTAATTGAGGAAAGCTCCGCCCCTTGGGCTAGTGGAATTGTTTTGGTGCCAAAAAAGAATGCTTTAGGTGAAATTCTTGATGAAGTGAGATTTTGTGTGGATTACAGAAAATTAAACAGTGTTACTGTTCCAGATCTATATCCATTGCCTAGGATGGATGATCTCATTGAGCGCCTTTCTCAGGCTAATTACATAAGCATCCTAGATCTGAAAAATGCTTATTGGCAACTTGATTTAGCAGAAGATTCAAGAGATAAGACCACATTCATCAGTCACGTGGGTACTTTCCGTTTCAAACGTTTACCATTTGGGTTACGAAACGCAGGAGCGTCATTTCAGAGAATGATAGACAAACTTTTGCATGGTCTTACATTTGCTAGTGCTTATCTTGATGATGTTGCAATTTTCAGTTCTGATTTTGAATCTCACATGTCACACATTGAAACTGTGTTGTCTAGAATCCAGCAAGCAGGACTGACAGTCAAAGCAAGTAAATGTCAGTGGATGCAAGGAAAAGTCATGTACTTAGGTCATTTGATTGGGCAAAGAGAAATTCAGCCTCTGGATGCCAAAGTACAAGCCATAAATGATTGGCCTATTCCAACAACCAAAAAGCAAGTTCAATCCTTTTTGGGCCTAGTTGGCTATTACAGAAAATTCATACCTGATTTCAGTCATCTGGCAACGCCTCTGACAGAGCTAACTAAGAAAAGACAGCCTGTCAAGGTAAAATGGACACCAGAATGTCAAGGTGCTTTTGAAGCCTTAAAGGCAAAGATTAGTGCTGCACCTATACTGAAATCACCTGATTTTGACAAGCCATTCATACTACAAACAGATGCTTCAGATTTGGGTCTTGGAGCTGTGTTGTTACAGAAAGGGGAAGATGGGATTACTAATCCAATCTCATATTTCTCTAGAAAACTCTTAGAAAGAGAGAGACATTACGCAGTTCCTGAAAAAGAAGCGTTATCCGTGATTTGGGCGCTAAATTTACTTAGACCATACTTATGGGGTCGTAAATTTACTCTGCAGACAGATCATAGAGCTTTGGTTTGGCTACAGAAGATGAAATCTCACAACCAGAAATTATTGAGATGGAGTTTGGCATTGCAAGATTTTGATTTTGAAATTCAGCACATCCCTGGAAAGTTGAATGTTGTGGCAGATGGTCTTTCCAGAATGTATTGTGTGGATCAAGATGTGACAGATCGTTGAAATACTGTTAATGTTTCACTGTTTCTCTACTGAGAGAGTATATACTGTATTGGTTATTACTAACATGACTGTTTTCTATTTTTCAGATAGTAGAAGTGCTTAACCTAAAGAGTATATTTACATGCTGCTATTAGAATGTTTTCTACCTCAATGCTTTTGCTAGATTGAATGCAACTTTGAAGGTATCGATGTTAATCATTAGTATTTGCACTATGTAACCAGTTAATTACTGTTTATTACTGTAATTAGTAACCAAAAATGGAAACAAGATTACTGTTTCGGATTTTTAGAACTCCCAGTGGTAGCATGTCATGGTTTAGGTTATTAAGGCTAAAATGTAATTTCTGAATGGGATTTGTAGTCATGGAACTGTGTAGAAGGAATCCATATTGGTCTGTGTTAGCATAACTAGATGCTTCGAGAATCTTTTTTCTCTTAGAGCTAGCTGTAATTTTCCATGAAGCAAGCTTGGCCAGAGACGATAAGGGTCAAGACACAACATCAGGAAGATGGTCAACAACACCTGCACATCTCATGGGAAACGGAGGTGGAGTGTGAAGGGACAGCCTTTCATCCTGATTGGTTTACGTCAGAGGAGAGTGAAGAAGAAGGGTGGTCCCAGCATGGAAGAAAAATGGAAGACTGAGATAGAGAGAAAACTTTTTTAACCTTTTGATTCTTGATTTGGATTTGAGGATGGACTTTTGAGTTCCCATTGCTATTTTGTTAGTATTATGCTAGAATGTAGTTCAGAGTAAGGATAGAGAAAGGGGGGCTATGCCTTGCCTGCCTTTCAAGCTATTTTTAGAGTTTTTTATTTTATTTTTGTAGCTGGAATTTGCTAAAGTTCTAACTACTTTGATTTATGGAAATGTACTTGAATGCTTTGCTTTGCAACAAACTGAATATCTCTAAATACTCTATTTTTCTAATAAAACAATAAATCTTAAAAGCTGATGTTTGGTCTCTTGAACAGCAAACCTGCAAAATTATTTTTAGGCCACAAATGTGCTACTTGAGTCCATTTGTTCTTCTCTCTGGCAATTGTTAATTCGAACGGACTTGGGAAAAGGAGTAAGTGGTGCTGCCTGGCTGGGTACCGGACTCAGCTCAGCTGATTAAGGAGTACACTTGCCCCTGGAACCTCTCTGTTCAAGCCGCAGGAATCTCTTAGGAGACCTGTGAGCTGACACAGGGAGGTGAGTGGAAAAGCAGACAAGCTTGGGCAATTTTTGAGAGAATTGACCCCCAGCTTCCCTGAGCTTTCCCGAACGTTCAAGCGGACCATGTGCCTTTTTGGGAGCACATACTTGTGCGAAAAGCTCTTCTCCACCTTGAACTTCAAAAAGTCCAAGTACAGGTCCAGACTGACTGATGATCATCTTCAAGCCATACTGAGGGTCTAAACTGCTTCCTCTCTCAAGCCAAATGTGGCTCAGCTATGCAAGAGGAAGTGCTGCCAGGTCTCTAGCAGCAAGGAGTAGGCAAGAGAAGCCATGTTCAGAAGAACAGTTCATGTTCTTCAATGTTCCATTCATGTTCAGGACAATTCATGTTTAGAAGAAGATTAAAGGTTAAAGAACTGTTAATGCAGACATTTGAATCTGAATACAGCAGATATAGAAGACTGAAGAAACCACATATAGTCACTCACTAGAGAATTATTATTATTATTATTTTATTTTATTTTTTTATTTATTTATTACTGATTGATTTATTTATTTTCTTATTAATTCTTAATTTGTTTATTTATTTTTTCATCTTATTTTGTGTTAAAAAATAAGAAGATTTGAGAAGATTGGAATTTTTTTAACAAAGCTTTTCTTGTGGAAAATCTGATGTGGCCCAGCCTCACCCAGACTCTGCCTCCAGCGGCCCCCAGGTAAATTGAGTTTGAGACCCCTGATCTAAACAAAGCGATACTAAAATTTATTTGGCAAGGGAAGAAAGCCAGAATAAAATTGAAAATGCTCCAAGAATCCAAGGAAAAAGGAGGCTTTGGTTTACCAGACTGGACCTTATATTATCAAGCATCTGTCCTAATATGGCTGAAAGAATGGATTTGTCTGAAAAACAAAAGACTTTTGTATTTAGAGGGGCATGATTTACAGTTAGGTTGGCATGCCTTTTTATGGTATCAGAAAGCTAAAACCCACAGGTATTTTCAAAACCACTATATTAGAAACTCCTTGTATATAATATGGGAAAAGATAAAATTGAAAATGTACACAAAAATACCAGGATGGGTTTCACCTATAGAAGCATTTGTTCATCCCAATCTTCTGAACTTTGAAATTTTTTTGACTTATACAGATATATTAGATATAGACAGGAGATTAAAACCAAAACAAGACCAGATTGGGCCTTGTATTATCAATCTTGTGTATTAGTTTGGATAAGGGAGTGGATAACTTTGGAAAATGACAGATTACTCAATTTGGAAGGACATGATTTGCAATTTGGCTGGCATGCTTTTTTATGGTATAAAAAGGATAAAGAGCAAAAACACTTTAATTTACATATGATAAGAAGAGCTTTATTGGGAACTTGGAAAAAGATTATACAACAAACTTATCAAAAAACACCAGTATGGGTATCACCTAAAGAGGCCTATACACAGCCTAATCTTATGACGAAAGAAATTTTTTTAAGATATCAAGATTTATTAAAAAAGGATTATGTGTTAAAGTCTAAAGAAGAGTTAGAGACACAGAATATTCACATAGACTGGTGGTCTAGAGCACAGCTGGAATCTAGATACAGGAAGGATAAAATAGAGGGTATATATTTAGAACAAACGACATTTGATAAACTCCTAGTAGGTTCAAAAGATAAAATAATTAAGAAAATGTATAACTATCTGTTAGAAATTAAAATGCAAGATGAAATGGTTAAAGAGTGTATGATTAAGTGGGCACAAAACATAGGTCATAACATTGAAATTGATCAATGGTTACAAATATGGCAAAAGAATATAAAGCTTACAAAATTGGTCAATTTTAAAGAGAATATATACAAGATGTTTTATAGATGGCACATGACTCCAGAAAAACTGCCGAAAATGTATACAGATGTATCAAATTCCTGTTGGAAGTGTGAAGCACATGTGGGAAGTTATTATCATATGTGGTGGACCTGTAGAGTAGCGAAACAATATTGGAAAGAAGTGCATTTGGTATTTCAACAAATATTGCTTTGTAAGGTCCCACTAACACCAGAATTGTTTTTATTGTCTATGATACCAGATAATATAGATAAAGCAAAGAAGGGTATAGCTACATATATAGTTACTGCAGCTAGAATTCTATATGCTAAAAACTGGAAAAGTCCGATGGTACCGAAACAAGAAGATCTTATAGAGAAGATACGAGAAACAGCAGAAATGGACATCTTATAAGAAGTAATGAAGGACTGTCCTTTGCAAAAGGCAACTGAAAGATGGGACTTATTTTACAAATGGTTAGAATCACCAGACAATGTTTGAATAACATAGAACAAAATGTGAACTAAAATCTAGAAGGCAGAAAAGAGTAGAAAAGTGGAAACTGAATTTTGATATGGTAATGTGAATAGAATGGATGTTAATATATTTTTGTGTCTCCTCCTCCTCATAACCCCAATCCTTTTTCCCTTTTCCCTTTTGTATCCCATACCCTATCCCAAGTTATCAAAATAAATATTTAAATAACAAAACCAAAATAAGAACTTATAGACCAGGGATTAGACGCATCATAGTGGCCCATAATGCAAATACAATCTAGATATGAAAGGGATTCAAAAATGTATGATTTTTATAAAGAACAGACAACGTTTGACCAAATAATGTTAACATCAGATGATAAATTAATTAGGAAAATATATAAATTTCTTTTAAATTGGAAAATGGAGGACGAACAGGTCAAAGAAACGATGGTTCAATTGGCAAATTTTTTTGGATATTAACTTTGAAAAATGGCAAAAACTGTGGTCTAGAAACTATAAAATGACAATGGCAACATCTTATAAAGAGAACTTATATAAAATGTTTTATAGATGGCATTTACCATCCGATAGATTAGCTAAAATGTACTATAATAGGTCAAGTAAATGCTGGAAATGTCATAAAAACACTGGAACTTATTATTGTCTTTGGTGGACCTGTGATAAAGCAAACAATTTTTGGAAAAAAATACATATATGGCTTGTTAAAATAATCAAAAAAAAATGTAGATTTTTAGCCAGAACTCTTTTTATTAGGTATAATACCAGAAAGTGTTGATAAACAAAATGTATATTCAATACTGCATATCTTAACAGCTGCAAGGATTATATTTGCACAACACTGGAAAAATGAAGAAACACCTACAGATCAAGAAATAATTAAAAAGATATTGGACTGCGCCGAAATGGATAGACTGACACTGAAAATCAAAGGAAAAGAAGATGCAGAATATTATCAAACATGGAACTTGTTTTATCAATGGTTAGAAGCACGTTGTATAGATTAAGAGCTTAATATATACTGTAGTTGTATTAACAAATGATTATAAGCTGAACCCAGGTGACACGATGTTAAATAAGCATAGATGGATTTTATACATAATAATAATAATAAAAAGAAAATTAAAAAAAAGAAAGCATGCAAACAAGCAACCAAAGAAGAAAAAAATGAAAGGAAGGTAGGAAGGAAGGAAGGAAAGAAGTTGGAAAGGAAGGAAGCAATGAAGGAAGGAAGCAAACAAGCAATGAAGCAAGCAAGCAAGCAAGCAAGCAAGCAAGCAAAGAAGGAAGGAAGGAAGGAAGGAAGGAAGGAAGGAAGGAAGGAAGGAAGGAAGGAAGGAAGGAAGGAAGGAAGGAAGGAAGGAAGGAAGGAAGGAAGGAAGGAAGGAAGGAAGGAAGGAAGGAAGGAAGGAAGGAAGGAAGGAAGGAAGGAAGCAGGGAAACAAGGAAGGAAGAAAGGAAGAAAGGAAGCTAGCAAGCTAGGAAGGAAGCAAGCAAGGAAGCAAACAAGCAAGCGAGCAAGGAAGCAAGAAAGCAAGAAAGCAAAAAGAAGGAAGCAGGGAAGGAAGGAAGGAAGCAAGCAAGCGAGAAAAGGAAGGAAAGAAGGAAGGAAAGAAGGAAGGAAGGAATCAAGCAATCAAGAAAGTAGGCAAGAAAAAAGCAAGCAAGCAAGCAAACAGGAAAAAAGAAAGGAAGCAAGGAAGGAAGGTAGGAAGGTGGGAAAGAAGAAACGAAGGAAGGTAGGAAGAAAGGAAGCAACGAAGTTGGAAAGCAAGCAAGCAAGCAAGGAAGGAAGGAAGCAAGCAAGCAAACAAGCAAGCAAGCAAGAAAACAGGAAGGAAGGAAGGAAGGAAGGAAGGAAGCAAGCAAGCAAGGAAGGAAGCAAGCAAGCAAGCAAGAAACGAAAAAAGTAAGTAAGTAAGGAAGGAAGGACGGAAGGAAGGAAGGAAGCAAGGAAGCAGGGAAACAAGGAAGAAAGGAAGCTACCAAGCAAGCAAGCTAGGAAGGAAGCAAGCAAGGAGGCAAGAAAGAAAGCAAGGTAGGAATAAAGCAAGCCAGCAAGAAAGCAAGCAAGGAAGCAAGCAAAAAAAGAAAGGAAGCAAGCAAGCAAGCAAGCAAGCAAGCAAGCAGGCAGGCAGGCAGGCAGGCAAGTGGGCAAGCAAGCAAGCAAGCAAGGAAGCAAGCAAGGAGGCAAGAAAGAAAGCAAGGTAGGAATAAAGCAAGCCAGCAAGAAAGCGAGCAAGGAAGCAAGCAAAAAAAGAAAGGAAGGAAGGAAGGAAGGAAGGAAGGAAGGAAGGAAGGAAGGAAGGAAGGAAGCAAGCAAGCAAGCAAGCAAGCAAGCAAGCAAGCAAGCAAGCAAGCAAGCAAGCAAACAAGCAAACAGGGAGTCAAGCAAGGAAGCATGCATGCAAGGAAGGAATGAAGCAAGCAAGGAAGGAAGCAAGCAAGCAAGAAAGAAACGAAAAAAGTAAGTAAGGAAGGAAGGAAGAACGGAAGGAAGCAAGGAAGCAGGGAAACAAGGAAGAAAGGAAGCTACCAAGCAAGCAAGCTAGGAAGGAAGCAAGCAAGGAAGCAAACAAACAAGCGAGCAAGGAAGCAAGAAAGCAAAAAGAAGGAAGCAAGGAAGGAAGGAAGCAAACAAGCAAGCAAGTGAGAAAAGGAAGGAAAGAAGGCAGGAAAGAAGGAAGGAATGAAGGAAGGCATCAAGCTAGCAAGAAAGTAGCCAAGAAAAAAGCAAGCAAGCAAGCAAACAGGAAAAAAGAAAGGAAGCAAGGAAGGAAGGTAGGAAGGTGGGAAAGAAGAAACGAAGGAAGGTAGGAAGAAAGGAAGCAACGAAGTTGGAAAGGAAGCAAGCAAGGAAGGAAGGAAGGAAGCAAGCAAGCAAACAAGCAAGCAAGCAAGAAAACAGGAAAGAAGGAAGGAAGGAAGGAAGCAAGCAAGCAAGGAAGCAAGCAAGCAAGCAAGCAGGCAGGCAGGCAGGCAAATAGGCAAGCAAGCAAGCAAGGAAGGAAGCAAGCAAGGAGGCAAGAAAGAAAACAAGGTAGGAATAAAGCAAGCCAGCAAGAAAGCGAGCAAAGAAGCAAGCAAAAAACGAAAGGAAGGAAGGAAGGAAGAAAAGAAGGAAACGAAGGAAGCAAGCAAGCAAGCAAACAAGCAAGCAAGCAAGCAAGCAAGCAAGAAAACAGGAAGGAAGGAAGCAAGGAAGGAAGGAAGCAAGCAAGGAAGGAAGCAAGCAAGCAAGCAAGAAACGAAAAAAGTAAGGAAGGAAGGAAG
Source organism: Intellagama lesueurii (assembly GCA_037013535.1). NCBI lineage: Eukaryota > Metazoa > Chordata > Lepidosauria > Squamata > Agamidae > Intellagama > Intellagama lesueurii. The sequence goes on from JBAJHW010000005.1 coordinate 105,309,006, forward strand.
GAAGGACGGAAGGAAGGAAGCAAGGAAGCAGGGAAACAAGGAAGAAAGGAAGCTAGCAAGCAAGCAAGCTAGGAAGGAAGGAAGCAAGGAAGCAAACAAGCAAGCGAGCAAGGAAGCAAGAAAGCAAGAAAGCAAAAAGAAGGAAGCAAGGAAGGAAGGAAGCAAACAAGCAAGCAAGCAAGAAAACAGGAAGGAAGGAAGGAAACAAGGAAGCAAGCAAGCAAGCAAGCAGGCAGGCAGGCAGGCAAGTAGGCAAGCAAGCAAGCAAGGAAGGAAGCAAGCAAGGAAGCAAGCAAGGAGGCAAGAAAGCAAGCAAGGTAGGAATAAAGCAAGCCAGCAAGAAAGCGAGCAAGGAAGCAAGCAAAAAAAGAAAGGAAGGAAGGAAGGAAGAAAAGAAGGAAACAAAGGAAGCAAGCAAACAAGCAAACAAACAAGCAAACAGGGAGTCAAGCAAGGAAGCAAGCATGCAAGGAAGGAATGAAGCAAGGAAGGAAGGAAGCAAGCAAGGAAGCAAAAAAGGAAGCAACGAAGCAAGCAATCAAGGAAGCAATAATAGAAAGAAAGAAAGGATGGAAGGAAGGAAGCAAGGAAGGAGGGAAGGAAGGAATTATGGAAGGAAGCAAGCAAGCAAGCAAACAAGCAAGATAGCAAGCAAGCAAGCAAGGAAGGAAGGAAGAGAAAGAAAGCAAAGAAGGAAGTAAGGAAGGAAACAAGCAAGGAAGCAAGCAAGTAAGAAAGGCAAGAAGTAAGGAAAAAAATTAAGGAAAATGGAAGGAAGGCAGGAAGGCAGAAAGGAAGGAAGGAAGGAAGGAAAGAAAGAAGGAAGGAAGCATGGAAGCAAGAAAGCAAGGAAAGTAGGAACCAAGGAAGGAAGAATGGAAGCAAGGAAGGAAGGAACCAAGCAAGCAAGCAAGCAGGCAAGCAAGAAAAAAGGAAGCAAGAAAGCAAGCAAGCCAGCAATAAAGAGAGAAAAAAGATAGAAAGGAGGAAAGAAGGGAGGAATTAAGAAAGCATGCAAACAAGCAACCAAAGAAGAAAAAATGAAAGGAAGGAAGGAAGGAAAGTAGGAAAGAACAAACGAAGGAAGGAAGGAAGGAAGGAAGGAAGGAAGGAAGGAAGGAAGGAAGGAAGGAAGGAAGGAAGGAAGGAAGGAAGGAAGGAAGGAAGGAAGGAAGGAAGGAAGGAAGGAAGGAAGTTGGAAAGGAAGGAAGCAAGCAAACAAGCAAGCAAGCAAGCAAGGAAGGAAGAAATAACATTGCCGGAAATTATGGAAAGTATAAATAAACAAAAAAATGAGAAAACCCCAGGCCCAGATGGACTTCCCGCCGAATATTATAAAACATTTCGAGAGGAATTAGCGGGACCTTTGAAAAATGTTTGCAACCAAACACTTAAAGAAGCAAAGATTTCAAAATCTTGGTCAGAGGCAAATATTACACTAATACCTAAGGAAGAAGCTGGTTTGACTCAAATAGGCCGATTTCTCTTCTTAATGTGGATTATAAAATATTTGCATCCATTATGGTGGAAAGACAACTTGAGATGATGGAATTTGGAGAAAACTTCTTGAATATGATAAGGGCAATTTATACAACTCAGTCAGCAAAAATAATTGTTAATGGAGAAGTAGCAGGAAATATTGAGATTGCTAAAGGAACAAGGCAAGGATGTCCACTTTCCCCGTTGCTGTTCATCTTTTCATTGGAAATATTAAACAGAGAAATTAGACAGAATCAAGGAATACAAGGAACAAGGATTAAAGACGAAGTTTATAAACTTCAAGCTCTCGCAGATGACCTGGTCTTTATTTTAAAAGACCCATTAAAATCAGCCCCAATTTTACTTCAGCAAATTGAAGAATTTGGCGAGGTAGCTGAATTGAGAATCAATAGAGAGAAGACAAAATTCTTAACTAAAAATTTAACTCAAAAACAAAAAAGTCAGCTCATCTTAAATACAAACATTCAAATAGCAAAGAAAATAAAGTATTTGGGAATTTGCTTGACAGCTAGATGCTCTTCATTGAAAGAAGATAACTATGTGAAATTGCTTTCGCAGATTAAGCAAGACTTGGAAAGGTGGGAGAAACTACTACTCTCCTTATTAGGAAGAATTGCAAGGGTTAAAATGAATATCCTCCCTAAACTACTCTTTCTCTTCCAGAATTTACCAATTAAGCTAGAACAAAAGTTTTTTGAAGAATTAAACAGTCTAGTTTCAAAGTTCATATGTCAGAAGAAGAAACCGAGAATTAAACGCAAATTACTACAAGACGCCAAAGAAAGGGGAGGATTTTGCTTGCCAAATTGGAATTTACATTATCAGGCAAGCGCATTAACGTGGACTAGGGAATGGATAAAGCTAAAAATAAGAGAGTACTATACTTAGAGGGACACGATCTGCAAGTAGGATGGCATGCGTTTTTATGGTACGGAAGGACTAAAACTCATAAATATTTTGAAAGAAATATAATAAGAAATTCTCTTTTAAGAATTTGGGAAAAAGTTAAATCTAAAATATATGTGAACATACCTAGATGGGTCTCACCAATGGAAGTGTTCACATACCCAAATTTGCTAAACTTTGAAAAAATAACTACTTATAATGAGCTTTTGAATTCTGAGGGACTTTTGAAGACAAAAATTCAATTAGAGAACCAAGGACTAATCTTTTCATGGTGGCCTCAAATGCAAATACAATCAATTTATAATCAAGATAAGAAGGCACAAGGTTTTTATAAAGAATATACAACATTTGACAAAATATTACTTACTATAAAAGAAAAACAAATGCAAAAATTGTATAAATTTCTACTGCAAGGGGATACACAAGATGAAGAAGTTAAAGATACAATGTTAAAATGGTCTAAAAAATTTGGCTATAATATGGAATTAGAAAAATGGCAACAACTTTGGACAAAAAATTATAAATTAACACTAGCAACTTCCTACAAAGAAAATTTATATAAAATGTTTATAGATGGCATTTGTCACCAGCTAGACTTGCAAAAATGTTCCCAAATATGTCAAACAAGTGTAGGAAATGTAAAAATCATGAAGGAATTTATTACCATGTATGGTGGACTTGTGATAAAGCAAAAAATTATTGGGCTAAAATCCACATGTGGATTAAGCAAATATCAAAACAGGAAATAGAATTTAAACCAGAAATATTTTTGTTAGGATTACTACCAAATACTGTAGATATACAAAGCTATTATTTAATACTACATGTTTTGACAGCAGCTCGGTTATTATGGGCACAGGTTTGGAAAGATGAAAATCCACCAAATGATGATATGATCATTAAAAAAATATTAGAAACTGCAAAAATGGATAGATTAACTAAGAGGCTAAAGCAGTGATGGCGAACCTATGGCACGTGTGCCACCTGTGGCACGCGGAGACATCTCCCTTGGCACGCAAGCAGAGCACTCCCCCCCGCTACCCACCTCCACTACCCCACCCCACCCCCACCCCCCCACAGCCAAACCTCAAACTGCACCATCATCAGCCACCTCTTCCTGCTATTTCCACTCCTTCTTTAAGAGATCGGAGATAAGCCTGCTTGATTGGTTACAGCTGGCCCCCGGCAGTCAATCCGGGGCTTGTGAAGGACTGCTTCCGCCCGGAGGTGACTGCAAGCAGGAGGGAAAGGCTCCAGGTTAAGGAGGGAAGGAACGTGCGACTTCATCAAGCGTGTTTAAATGTATGTACAAAATGGAGGGAGCGAGGGGTGTGGGGGGGAGAGAGAGAGAGAGAGTGTGTGACTCAAAACTGAAAAAGGAACTGATTCAAGGAGGGAAAGCTCCAGTTGAGGGAAGGAACGCGCAACTTCATCAAGCTTGTTTAAATGTATGTACAAAATGGAGGCTGTGTGTGTGTGTGTGTGTGGGAGAGAGAGAGTGTGTGTGTGTGTGTGACTCAAAACTGAAAAAGGGACTGATTCAAGGAGGGAAAGCTCCAGTTGAGGGAAGGAATGTGCGACTTCATCAAGCTTGTTTAAATGTATGTACAAAACGGAGGCTGTTTGTGTGTGTGTGTGTGTGTGGGAGAGTGTGTGTGTGTGTGTGTGTGACTCAAAACTGAAAAAGGAACTGATTCAAGGAGGGAAAGCTCCAGTTGAGGGAAGGAATGTGCGACTTCATCAAGCTTGTTTAAATGTATGTACAAAATGGAGGCTGTGTGTGGGGGGGGGAGAGAGAGGGAGAGAGAGTGACTCAAAACTGTTAATCTCCACTGCATTTAGCGCTGCAGTTTGCTGAGAACAGCAGAAGTCTGAAGTGTGTAGCAATTGCGTTTCTCTATTTCTCATCCCCAAAGCAGGCAAGAGTATCACAGTTTATTCCCAAAATATGAATCCCAGTCTTTCTGCTCCTGATCCTACTTTGACTGCAACACCAAACAAAAGGTCTTACAAACAAAAGACTGTGGGTTTCTTTATTGTGTCAATCCATCTCATGTGCAGTCTTCCTCTTTTCCTACTGCTTTGCACTTTTTCCTGCATTGCTGCCTTTTCCAGTGAGCTTGTCTTCTTATGAATAGTCTTCCATCTGTGATTCACCAGGCTCCCTCGCTGGGTGTTTTCAAGAGCCAACTTAAGACCTGGCTCTTTAGGCATGCCTTCCCCTTTGTCACTGCTTGAGCTTTACTCTTTTATTTAAATTTTCTGTTTTTATTTTTTATTTTTTTATTTGATCGTTTTTCCATCTTGAACTACATTATTATTACTATGTTTAAATTGTGGTGTGTTTGAATTGTTTTAATCCTACTTTGTTGTAAACCACCCAGAGTAGACCCTGTCTAGATGGGCGGGATATAAATTCAATAAATAAATAAATAAAATAAATTATGATGCCACTGTAGTACAGTACCCTTTGTTTGGTTATTTTAGCTTGTAGTGAAAGTCCACACTTAATTTGCTTTACTTATCTTTCTGACAAGTCATGCTATCTGTAAAACTCTTTTCCAATAAGTGAAATGTGTGTATACACTTTATGTAGTGTATAAAACCTGTATTAAAAGTCTGCACTCCTATATATAGCTCCTTTTCTGAGGGTGGTTTACTTTGGAGGAAACAAGTCCAGAATTTCAATGTACTTAATAAGCTTTATAAATGTTGTTGTTGTTTAGTTCTTAAATCATGTTGGTAGCTTTGATGACACTGTCCAACCATCTCGTCCTCTGTCATCCCCTTCTCCTCTTGCCTTCACATTTTCCCAACATCAGAGTCTTTTCCAGGGAGTCTTCTCTTCTCGTGAGATGGCCAAAGTATTGGAGCCTCAGCTTCAGGATCTGTCCTTCCAGTGAGCACTCAGGGTTGATTTCCTTCAAAATGGATAAGTCTGTTCTCCTTGCAGCCCAGGGGACTCTCAAGAGTCTCCTCCAGCACCACAATTCAAAAGCATCAGTTCTTTGGCGGTCAGCCTTCTTTATGGTCCAGCTCTCACTTCCATACATCGCTACTGGAAAAACCATAGCTTTGACTATGCGGACCTTTGTTGGCAAGGTGATGTCTCTGCTTTTTAAGATGCTGTCTAGGTTTGTCATGACCTTCCTCCCAAGAAGCAGGTGTCTTTTAATTTCGTGGCTGCTGTCACCATCTGCAGTGATCATGGAGCCCAAGAAAGTAAAATCTGTCACTGCCTCCATATCTTCCCCTTTTATGTGCCAGGAGGTGATGGGAACAGTGGCCATGATCTTGGTTTTTTTTAATGTTGAGCTTCAGACCATTTTTTGCGCTCTCCTCCTTCACCCTCATTAAGAGGTTCTTTAATTCCTCCTCACTTTCTGCCATCAGAGTGGTATCATCTGCATATCTGAGGTTGATATTTCTTCCAGTATGTCCATTTCCTATCATTACATTTAATCTTAATTCCGGCTTGGGATTCCTCCAGTCCTGCCTTTTGCATGATTATTCTGCATATAAGTTAAATAAGCAGGGAAACAATATACAGCCTTGTCGTACTCCTTTCCCAATTTTGAACCAATCAGTTGTTCCATATCCAGTTCTAACTGTTGCTTCCTGTCCCACATAGAGATTTCTCAGGAGATAGATAAGGTGGTCAGGCACTCCCATTTTTTTAAGAACTTGCCATAGTTTGCTGTGGTCCACACAGTCAAAGGCTTTTGCGTAGTCAATGAAGCAGAAGTAGGCATTTTTCTGGAACTCTCTGGCTTTCTCCATAATCCAGCGCATGTTAGCAATTTGGTCTCTAATTCCTCTGCCCCTTCGAAATCCAGCTTGTACTTCTGGGAGTTCTTGTTCCACATACTGCTGAAGCCTGCCTTGGAGGATTTTGAGCATAACCTTGCTAGCGTGTGAAATGAGTGCAATTGTACAGTAGTTGGAGCATTCTTTGGCACTGCCCTTCTTTGGGATTGGGATGTAGACTGATATTTTCCAATCCTCTGGCCACTGCTGAGTTTTCCAAACTTGCTGGCATATTGAGTGTAGCACCTTAACAGCATCATCTAAGATTTTAAATAGTTCCACTGGAATACCATCACCTCCACTGGCCTTGTTGTTAGCTGTGCTTTCTAAGGCCCACTTGACTTCACTCTCCAGGATGTCTGGCTCAAGGTCAGTGTGACGGACAGCTCTCAGATCACTCCTGTGAGTCAAGAGAGCTCTGGTGTGGGAGCCTATGACAGGACAGGAGGGGCAGAACCTAGAGAATAAGAGGAGACTAAAAGACAGTTAATGACAGTTTAGACAGTTAGGGAAGGGAGTTGGAGAAAAGTGGTTGTGGAGATAGGGTATTGAAGTGAGAGAGTTAGAGAGAAGAAAGAGTGAGGTTGCTGAGAGAAATAGATAGATAGTCAGAGATAGAGAGAGAATTATTACAAATAAATATACACTGGTTGAAAAAAAAATTAAGTAAACAAGAAGTGATCTAATGTGGAACTTAAAATATGATATCTCAGTGATTGTGATTTAATGAAAAATTCTAAACATCTGTGATTTCTCCTGTGATTAACATAATATCTGTATTATCAATAAATCTGTTGTTTTGGCAGCACGTGTCTATGATCTATTTGGTATTAAGGGAATAATACCTGGTGGCAGCGTGAAGTGAGGACAAGCATCCAGAGGGTGAACTTGTGTTTAAGGGAAAATAAACAAAGGACACAGGGTGTACGTCACAAAGTGGTGGCAGCGGTGGGATACGAAAGAGAATCCAGTAAGCCAAAGGGATTCGAATATAGTCCCGTAAGCCAAAGTAAAATGTGATTTTCCTGAGCTTAAGAGACCTAGTAGTCTGGTTCTGTAAGTGCAGGAGTGGACCCTTGAAAGTGGCTTGGTGAAAAGCTTAAAAGGGACTCCTGATTGCAGACCTGGGAAAGACTAAGGATAGGGTAAAGCTCTGAGGAAAATTCAATGGTTTAAAATTACCTCACGCTTTAAGTGAAGACCAAGAGGCTAGCTTGAGATCCCAAGCTCTAAGAGGGAGCACTGAAGGGACAAGCGGAGGCCAAGGTTAGAAAAAGCTGGGGAAATTGAAAACAATAAAGGCTGGGACTATTTAAAGTGAATATTTTTGAGTACTTTTGGTGGCTAGAGGCAAATAGAAACATTGTCTCAGACCAAGGGACTGGCTGGGTGCCAGAAGAAGAAACAGAGTAGCAACTCTGTAGCTGCCAATGGAAAGGCTACAAAGTAACAGTAACTCTCTAACTCTAAAAGGAAAAAGCGCTTTGAATTGAGGCTTGACTTTGCATGATTATTGAATTCCCTAGAATAAACCAACTAATTAAAAAGAAAAGCAAATAAACCATGCCTTCTAAGAGGGGGAAACGGTTAACAATGGAGATATCTGATGTACAAGGTTTACCTCACGCAGAGGAAAGCCCTGAATTAGCTGAACAATATGATGATGAGCAGGAGGAAACCTCAAGGGGAGATATTGGGGTAACCCCACAAGAGTTTCAAAAGTGGAAATTAGAAAAGGAATTTCACTTAAGGGAATTAGAAATAAAAGCTGAGGCCAGGCAAAAGGAGCTAGATTTTGAGAGAGAGAGAAAAAGGGCTGAAGCAGAAAAGAGACAGATGGAAATGAGGGAAAAAGAGATGCAACACCAGTTGGAGATGAAGAGATTAGAAATAACAGCCCTAAATCTTAATAACAATCATTCAAATACTAATCAAGATAATTTAATAAAAGTAGACCTGAAGAAATTCCCTCAATTCAGGAAGGGTGATAATCCTGAAGCATTCCTAATACTGTTTGAGAGAGCCTGCTGGGACTATAGAATAGAAGAACCAGAGAAAATTGTCGTTTTAAGAACCCAAATAAGTGGAGAACTCGCTGAAATATATGCCCAAATGCCCCAAGAAAAAGCAAGAGAATACGAAGCTTTTAGAAAGCTGGTTTTTGCGAGATTTGGGATCAATGCGGAACATCTGAGGCGGAAATTTAGGGCATTGACAAAAAAGCCTGAGGAATCCTATTCTCAATTAGGGGCAAATATGATGAGATATTTGGAGAAGTGGCTTGAGCAGTCGGAGGTCCAGACCCTAGAGGATATGAAAAATATCATTGGTCTTGAACAATTTTTCTCTGTTCTACCTGGGGAATTGAGGTATTTGGTAAAAGATAAAAAGCCTAAAAATATTTTGGAAGCCAGTGAAATAGCTGACATCACAGAAATAAAACATCCAAGATATTCTGAGGTAAAATTTGGTAATAGAAACTGGGAAGATAGAAGAAAAGAGCCCAGAGATTTCAACCAAAACAAACAAACAGATAGAAGCCAATTTTGGGACAGACCCTCAGAGCAGTACCAACAGAAGAATAAAAGCTTCGAAGGGAAGGGAGAAAGGTCCCCTTACGTTGAACAAAGAGCTTCAAAAACTTGTTTTGGATGTGGGAAAACAGGTCATTTTATTTCTAATTGTGAATTCATGAAAAATAAAGAATTGGGTCTGCAGAAAGCAGGGGGAAATGTACCAAAGAAGGTTTACTATATCCAACAGCAGACAGAAGGTTCTGAGGTAGTTCAAGATGGCATTTTAACTGACACAACAGAGAGTCAGCAAAAACTACCTATGGCAGAGATTGTTCAATGCTACTTTATAGAAAGCAACATGGAGTTGATGAAATGTTCTAGTGAAAATATTTACATTAATAATACCAAATATTTAGCATTGAGAGACTCTTGTTCTCAGATAACTATATGCCATACAGATATTATTCCACAGGAAGATATCATTCCAAATGAGAAAATTACAGTTAAAAGAATTGGGACAGAATTGATTAATCTACCTGTAGCTAAAGTACATATAAAATATAAAGAATGGACTGGTAGGTGGAAAGTAGCGATTATAGACCAGATCCCTACACCATGTTTGATTGGGCTAGACTTAACTGAGCATGTCAAAAGTGTTTTGATCAATACGCGCTCACAGAGAGAAAAGATAGAAAATCCTGGGGAGAATAATGAGGTTCATGAGGAAGAACTAAGAGGAAATGAATCAAATAAGCTAGCTGAAGTAGCGGGAATAGCTAAGGAAGACTTAGTGAAAAACCCTAGTGATAATTCCAATAGTAATGAAAAGAAGAAAAATGATAGTTACAATAATTATATTGTAAAAAGTAATAATAATTTCAATCCAATGACCCAGGAACACAGAGAGAGGTCTGTAGTTGATAGAGGAGAGTGGAACTGGATAAAACATGTTAAGGGTGGTTTCATATATACACGCTCTAAAGGAAGTCAGAAAGCACCCACTACAGCAACAGGAGAAAGTGGGGGAGAAAAAAGTTTCCTGGAGAGTCAGATTAATAATTGGTTGGAAGAGGGTTGTAAGATTAGGGAAGAACCCAATGAAAGGAGTTTTGCCCAGGAGCAAAAGGAGAACAATAATTTGGAGGGTTGGTTAAAAGTGTCCGAAAATCCCACTCTATTAGTTCCTGAAAGGCCTGAGAGACTCTGTAGGGACAAAGATCTTATACCTAAGGAAAAGTCCTTAGCAATATTAGAGCCTAGATTAAAAGTGAATCCTGGAAAAGAGAAAAATTTACATGAGGTTCAGGAAACATCAGGCTGTCCTGAGATTGTGAAACTGAAATCTTTAGAGGGAGGTAAATTGCAGTTAGCAGAAGCAGTACATAGGGAATTGGTGCAACTAAACCGGAGGTCTGAGAAGCTTGGTCACTCTGTATCTGCACAAGCACTGGAAACCCTACAATGCAAACCTCCATATAAGAAATGGAAAAATAAAGAAATAGAACTAGATGAGACTATGGGTACATCCAAAAATAATCAAGGAGGTAATATGGCATTTCAAGGAAATTCTCCTTTGAATCTGAAGGTGATCCAGTATAGTGGGTTCTCACCTAGAAAGAAACTTGGTGAATTTAGGGGTGTGAAGAAAGGCTTAAACCTTGACTTGTTAAATAAAGAAAATTCCAGAGATATAGCCTTGCCTTTAGAAAATATAAAAGCTAAAAGAAAAGATAAGAAGATCCAGTGGTCGAGCAGAGGTAAAGAGACCTTAGAAAAGCTGCAGACTACATTAAAGAGAGGTCGTCGTAGTATCCAGAGAGGTCATCGTATCCAGAGACGTCGTAGTGTCCAGAGAGGTCGTTGTGTCATGAGAGGTCCAGAGTTCCGGAGGGACTGCACCATCATCACTGATGTGTCCGGATTCGAACCACGAGCCGTGCTGAGCCAGGTGGACAACAAGAGAGACCGAGCAGGTGAGAGACATTTATTTGACAACTGGAAGGTGAGATTGTCGATTGATGGGACATTGCAAAGACAGAAACTCTATGTGAGATTACGAACTGTGAAATACAAAACCAACAAACTCACAAGAGGGACACAAAATCTGAAAGACTTTAATTGTGAGACCCAAAGAAAAAGAAAGACTCAGAATAAGATTGCAGACGCATGGTCTCGAAGACCCAATGGATAAGAGAAAGAAATGAGACGCGTTACCAGAAGACTGAAGAGTGAAGAAGAAAAACCTATAATGACAAATATTAGAAGTGATACTGTAATCAAAGGTTCTGGTTATGTTCTGCGATGTTGTGTTCTGCAATGTAGTGTTAAAACTTAAATGTTATAAAATTGTATTAAAATGAAAAATGATTAAAAATGTAAGTATATAGAAATAGTGAGTAAAGTTGGTGAAATGTATGATAAAAAAAGAAGTCATATAATGATAAAGGTAATTTAAAGATAAAGTAAAAATATTAATAAGATGGTAAATGTGTTATAAGAATAAGTATATATATGTTATAAGAATAAGTATATATATAAAATATGTCTCTAATGGTTAAATGGAAATTGTTTGAAAATAGTAGTAAGTAATTGCAATTGTTGTGCATAAGGGTAACCTACTATAAGTGTTACCCCATGGCACAAACCTTTCCAAGGGGGGAGGTATGTGACGGACAGCTCTCAGATCACTCCTGTGAGTCAAGAGAGCTCTGGTGTGGGAGCCTATGACAGGACAGGAGGGGCGGAACCTAGAGAATAAGAGGAGACTAAAAGACAGTTAATGACAGTTTAGACAGTTAGGGAAGGGAGTTGGAGAAAAGTGGTTGTGGAGATAGGGAATTGAAGTGAGAGAGTTAGAGAGAAGAAAGAGTGAGGTTGCTGAGAGAAATAGATAGATAGTCAGAGATAGAGAGAGAATTATTACAAATAAATATACACTGGTTGAAAAAAAAATTAAGTAAACAAGAAGTGATCTAATGTGGAACTTAAAATATGATATCTCAGTGATTGTGATTTAATGAAAAATTCTAAACATCTGTGATTTCTCCTGTGATTAACATAACATCTATATTATCAATAAATCTGTTGTTTTGGCAGCACGTGTCTATGATCTATTTGGTATTAAGGGAATAATACCTGGTGGCAGCGTGAAGTGAGGACAAGCATCCAGAGGGTGAACTTGTGTTTAAGGGAAAATAAACAAAGGACACAGGGTGTACGTCACAGTCAGCAACCACACTATCTGGGTTGTCCTGGTGCTGCATGTGTTGCTCTCAAACTAATATCATATGGGCCTGACAAATTATCAGCATGCATACATCAAAAAATCTCATTGTGCAAAAGCATGCCAAGTTGAGTATCCCTTATCAAAAAATACATGAATATAATTATTTTAAAAGTTTGTATAAATTACCTGGCTTGTATTACTTTAATATTTGTTTCCATTTACTAGAGTTAATGGATATTTTTCAATAAAAAAGTGTTTGTATCATTGAAAGTTCTGTTATGTTTTGAAGACAAAAGGTGATGATTATTTCAGCCAACTGTATGAGTTGTTTTTTTCTAAATTAAAACATCAGTATTCAGATTTAATTGCAGTGTTGGCACTTCGAAAGAAATAATTTGGGTTTGTGTCGCTGTTTGGGCACTCGGACTCAAAAAGGTTAGCCATCACTGGGCTAAAGGGACAAGAAGAATCATCTTTTTATTTAAGCTGGAATTTATTTTATGATTGGTGGAAAGTAAAAATCCTGCAGTAAAGGAACAGAAAATGAATAAAAAATGGGATGTCATGAATAGGATCTCATCACAAGAAATATTCAAATATACAAGATTGCTTTTATGTTGAGCCTTAGGTTTTTTCCCCTTTTTTGCATTTAGACTATCTTTGTTTATTGTTAGATGATTAGAAATTCTTACACTTTTTATTTACTGTTTAAATGCGCATTGTGCTATATATCTATGTTTTCAATTGAAAAAAAAATAATTTTTTAAAAAGAAAGCAAGAGAGAAAAGGAAGGAAGGAATGGAAGAAGGAATGAAGGAATCAAGCAAGCAAGCAAGCAAGAAAGCAGGCAGTCAAGCAAGCAAGGAAGCAAGCAAGCAAGAAAAAAGCAAGCAAGCAAGGAAGAAAGCAAGGAGACAAGAAAGAGAGAAAAAAGAAATAAGGAAATTAGGAAGGAAGGAAGGAAAGAAGGAAGGAAGCATGCAAACAAGAAAACAAAGAAGAAAAAAGAAAACAAGCAATCAAGGAAGGAACAAAATAAGCAAGGAAGGAAGCAAACAAGCAAGCAAGGAAGAAAGGAAGAAAGACAGAAATAAAGAAAGAAAAAAGAAAGAAAGAAAGAAAGAGAAAGAAAGAAAGAAAGGAAGGAAGGAAGAAAGAAAGAAAAGACAGGAAGGAAGGAAGAAAGGAAGGAAGGAAGGAAGAAAGGAAGGAAGCAGGCAAGGAACCAAGCAAGCATGCAAGGAAGCAAGCAAGTAAGAAAAAAAGAGAGGACGGAAGAAAGGAAGAAACTAAGCAAGAAAGCAAGCAAGAAAAAATGAAAGAAAGGAGGGAGGGAGGGAGGGAGGAGGGAAGCAAGCAAGCAAGCAAGCAAGGAAGGAAGGAAGGAAAGAAGGAAGCAAGCAAGAAAAAAAGAAAGGGGAGCGAAGGAGGGAGGAATCAAGCAAGCAAGCAAGCAGGGAAGAAAGCAGCCAAGTAAGAAAAAAGGAAGGAAGGAAGGAAGGAAGGAAGCAAGGAAGCAAGAAAAAAGAAAGAACGAAAGGAAGGAAGGAAGCAAGCAAGCATGCAAGCAAGCACGGAAGGAGGGAAGGAAGGAAGGAATCAATCAAGGAACCTACCAATCAAGCAAATAAGGAAGCAAGCATGAAGGCAAGCAAGAAATAAAGAAGGAAGGAAGGAAAGAAGGATGGCAGGAAGGAACCGAGCGAGCAAGAAAAAAAGAAAGAAAGGAATGAAAGAAGGAAGGAAGGATGGAAGGAAGGAAGGAAAGATGGAAGGAAGGGAGGGAGGGAGGGAGGGAGGGAGGGAGGGAGGAAGGAAGGAAGGAACCAAGCAAGGGAGTTAGCAAGCTAGCAAGCTAGCAAGTAATCAAGCAAGGAAGGAAGCAATCAAGCAAGGAAGCGAACAAGCAAGCAAGCAATTGAGCGAGCGATCAAGAAAGCAAGAAAGCAAAAAAGAAAGGAACGAAGGAAGGAAGGAAGGAAGCAAGCAATCGAGAAAAGGAATGAAGGAAAGAATGAAGGAAGGAATCAAGCAAGCAAGCAAGAGGACAGGCAAGCGAGCAAGGAAGCAAGAAAGCAAGCAAGCAAGCAAGCAAGAAAAAAAGCAAGCAAGCAAGAAAGTAAGCAAGCAAGAAAGAAAGGGGGGGAAAGAAAGAAAGAACGAAAGGGGGAAGAAATTAAGAAAGCATGCAAACAAGCAAGCAAACAAGAAAAGAAAGGAAGGAAGGAAGGAATCAATCAAGGAACCTATCAATCAAGTATACAAGGAAGCAAGCATGAAGGCAAGCAACAAATAAAGACAGAAAGAATGAGAGAAAGACAGTAAGTAAGTAAGTAAGAAAGGAAGGAAGGAAGGAAGGAAGGTAGAAAGAAAGGAAGAAAGAAAGAACAGAAGGAAGGAAGGAAGGAAGGTAGGAAGGAAGGACGGATTCAAGCAAGCAAGCAGGCAGGAAAGAAAAAAGCAAGGAAGGAAGCAAGCAAGAAAGAAAGAAAGAGAAAAGAAAAAAGAAGGAAAGAAAGGAGGAAGGAAGGAAGGAAGAAACCATGCAAATAAGCAAGCAAATACAAAAAAAAGAAAGGAAAAGAAAAAGAAAAGAAAAGCAAGGAAGAAAGGAAGCAAGCAAGAAAGCCAGCAAGCAAGAAAAAAAAGGAAGGAAGGAAGGAAGGAAAGAAATATGGATGAAAGGAAGGAAGGTAGGAAGGAAGGTAGGAAGGAAGGAAGGAAGGAAGGAAGGAAGGAAGGAAGGAAGGAAGGAAGGAAGGAAGGAAGGAAGGAAGGAAGGAAGGAAGGAAGGAAGGAAGGAAGGAAGGAAGGAAGGAAGGAAGGAAGGAAGGAAGGAAGGAAGGAAGGAAGGAAAGAAAGAAATATGGATGGAAGGAAGGAAGGAAGGAAGGAAGGAAAAAAGCAAGCAAGCAAGCAAAGAAAAAAGCAAAGAAGAAAGCAAGCAAGAAAAAAGAAAGAAATGAAGGAAGGAAGGAAGGAAGGAAGGAAGGAAGGAAGGAAGGAAGGAAGGAAGGAAGGAAGGAAGGAAGGAAGGAAGGAAGGAAGGAAGGAAGGAAGGAAGGAAGGAAGGAAGGAAGGAAGGAAGGAAGGAAGGAAGGAAGGAAGGAAGGAAGGAAATACGGATGGAAGGAAGGAAGGAAGGAAGGAAAAAAGCAAGCAAGCAAGCAAAGAAAAAAGCAAAGAAGGAAGCAAGCAAGAAAAAAGAAAGAAATGAAGGAAGGAAGGAAGCAAACAAGGAAGGAAGGATGGAAGGAGGGAAGGAGGATGTAAAAAATCAAGGAAGAAAGCAAGCAAGGAAGAAAAAAAGAAAGGAATGAAGTAAGGAAGTTAGGAATGAAGAATGGAAGGAAATAAGGAAGGACGCAACGAAGGCACCATGGAAGAAAGCAGGGAGGGAAGCAAGCAACCAAGCAAGAAAGCCAGCAAGAAAGAAAAAAAAGGTAGAAAGGAAGGAAGGAAGGAAGCAAGCAAGGAAGCAATCTAGCACGCAAGCAAGCAAGCAAGCAAGCAAGCAAGCAAGCATGCAAGCAAGCAAGCAAGCCACCCAGCCAGCAACCAAGCAAGCAAGGAGGCAAGCAAGCAGTCAAGGAAGCAAGCAAGCAAGCAGGCAAGGAAGCAAGTACTCAAGCAAACAAGCAAGCAAACAAGCAAGCCAGCCAGCCAGCAAGCAAGCAAGGAAGCAAGGAAGGAAGCAAGCAAGAAAGAAAGAGGGGAAAAAGAAAGAAAGAAAGAAAGAAAGAAAGAAAGAAAGAAAGAAAGAAAGAAAGGAGGAAGAAATTAAGAAAGCATGCAAACAAGCAAGCAAACAAGAAAAAAGAAAGAAAGTGTGGAAGAAAGCAAGCAAGCATGCAAGCAAGCCAGCCAGCCAGCCAGCAAGCAACCAAGCAAGCAAGCAAGCAGGCAAGCAAGCAGTCAAGGAAGGAAGCAAGCAGGCAGGCAAGGAAGGAAGTACTCAAGCAAACAAGCAAGCAAGCAAGGAATCAAGGAACAAACAAGCAAGGAAGCAAGGAAGCAGGCAAGGAAGCAAGGAAGCAAGCTAGGAAGCAAGAAGGAAGGAAGCAAGCAAGCAAGCAAACGAGCAATCAGACAAGCAAGCAATCAAGCATGGAGGCAAGCAAGGAAGGAATCAAGCAAGCAAGCAAGCATGTAAGCAAGGAAGCTAGCAAGCAAGCAGTCAACGAAGCAAGTAAGCAAGCAAGCAAACAAGTAAGCAAGCAGGCAAGGAAGCAAGTAATCAAGCAAACAAACAAGCAAGGAATCAAGGAAGGAAGCAAGGAAGCAAGCAAGCAAGGAAGCAGGCAAGGAAGCAAGCAGGCAAGCAACCAAGGAATCAAGAACGAAGGAAGCAAGCAAGCAAGCAAGCAAGCAGGCATGGAAGGAAGCAAGCGACCAAGCAAGCAAGCAAACAAGCGAGCAAGCAGGCAAGGAAGTAGGCAAGCAAGCAAAGAAGCAGGCAAGCAAGCAAGGAGGAAAGCACGCAAACAAGCAAGCAAGGAAGGAATCAAGCAAACAAGCAAGCAGGAAAGCAAGAAAGCAAGCAAGAAAAGAAAGAAAGTACAAAGGAACGAAATAAATAAATAAATTAATAAAATAAGAAAGAAAGAATGAAATAAATATATACATAAATGAAGAAATGTAGAGAGAAAGAAAGAAAGAAAGAACAAAAGAAAAGGAAAGAAAGAAAGAAAAAACAAAGAGAGAAAGAGAAAGAATGAATGAATGAATGAAAGAAAATAAGAAAGAATGAAAGAAATATATATATAAAAGAAGAAATGTAGAGAGAAAGAATGATAGAAAGGAAGGAAGGAAGGAAGGAAGGAAGGAAGGAAGGAAGGAAGGAAGGAAGGAAGGAAGGAAGGAAGGAAGGAAGGAAGGAAGGAAGGAAGGAAGGAAGGAAGGAAGGAAGGAAGGAAGGAAGGAAGGAAGGAAGGAAGGAAGGAAGGAAGGAAGGAAGGAAGGAAGGAAGGAAGGAAGGAAGGAAGGAAGGAAGGAAGGAAGGAAGACATAAATGAACAAAGGTAGAGAGAATGGAAGATAGAAAGAAAGAGAAAATGAAATAAAGATTGAAAGAAGGAAAGAAACATTGAAAGAAAGATAAAAGAAAGAAGGAAAAATGGAAGAAAATCAGAGAAAAAAGGGAGAGAGAGAAAGGAGCAAAGAAAGAGAGAAACACAGAGAGGGAAAGGAACACAGAAAGGAAGGAAGCAAGCAAGGAAGAAAGAAAGAAAGAAAGAAAAAATGAAAAGAAAGAAAGGAAGAAAGAATGGAAGAAAGAAGATAGAGAATTTGAGAAAAAGAAAGGGAGAGATAAAAAGGAAGAAAAAAGAGAAAAATAGAGAGAGACAGAAAGAAAGAGAAGGAAGGAAGACAAAAACAAGTAAGCAAGCAAGACTGAAAAAGGAGAAAAATAAATAAATGAAGAAAAAGAAAGAGAGGAAGGCAGGAAGGCAGGAAGGCAGGAAGAAGGACGCAAGCAAGCTAGCAAGCAAGAATGAACAGACAGACGGATGGATGGACAGACGAAAGAAAGAAGAAAGAAAGAAAGAAAGAAAGACAGACAGAAAGAAAGAAAGAAAGAAAGAAAGAAAGAGAACTAGAGAAAATAGAAAGAGAGAGAAAAGGCTAGAAAGAAAGAGCGAAGAAAGAAAGGAACATAAAAAGGAAGCAAGCAAGCAAGCAAAAAGTAAAGAAATGAAGGAAGGAAGCAAGCAAGCAAGAAAGCAAGCAATGAACGAATAAACTAACGAAAGAAAGAAAAAAGAAAAAAAATGAAAGAAAGAACGACAGGAAAGAAGGAAGGAAGGAAGGACGGATGGAAGGAGGGAAGCAAGCAAGCAATCTAGGAAGGAAGAACGAACAGACGGACAGACTGACGGACGAAAGAAGAAAGAAAGAAAGAAAGAAAGAAAGAAAGAAAGAAAGAAAGAAAGAAAGAAAGAAAGAAAGAAAGAAAGAAAGAAAGAAAGAAAGAAAGAAAGAAAGAGGAAAGGAAGACATAAATGTAGAATGGTAGAGAGAAAAAAGAAAAAAGAAACAAATACATAAGTCAAGAAAAGTAGAGATAACGAAAGAAAGAAAGAGAGAGAGAGAGAAAGAATGAAAGTACAAAAGAAAGAGAGAGAGAGAAAGAAAGAAAAAAGAAAGAAAAAAGAAAGAAAGAAAGAAAATAAGAAAGAAAGAATGAAAGAAATACATAGATAAATGAAGAAAGGTAGAGAGAAAGAAAGAAAGTAAGACAGACAGACATAAATGAACAAAGGTAGAAAGAAGGGAAGGTAGAAAGAAAGAAAGAATGAAAGAAAGATTGAAAGAAGGAAACATTGAAAGAAAGAAAAAAGAATGAAGGAAGGATGCAAGGAAGCAAGTAAGCAAGGAAGCGAAAACGAATGAAGGAAGGAAGGATAGACGGATGGAAGGAATGAAGGAACGAACAAAGGAAGCAGTAAAGGCAAGAAAGCAAGAACGAACGGACAGGTGGACGGATGGAATAAAGAGAGAGAGAGAGAGAGATAGGAAAACAAAGAGTAAGAACGTAAGAACGAAAGAACGAAAGAAAAAAAGTTTGAAAATGAGAGAAAGAGACAGAAAAGTATACAAAAAGTAAGTTATTAAGAAAGAAATTAAAAGAAAAAAGATGGAAGGAAGGAAGATAGGAAAGACGGAAAGAAAGAAAGAAAAGGCAAAGAAATCCGTAAATGAAGAAAGGTAGAGATAAGTAAATAAATAAATAAATATTTAAATGACTATATAAATAAATAAATGAATAACGAAAAAGAAAGAAAGACTTAAATGACATATGGAAGAGAGAATGGAAGAAAGCAAGTAAGAAATACCTAAATGAAGAAAGAAAGAAAGAAAGAAAGAAAGAAAGAGAGAGAGAGAGAGAAAGAAAGATAATAAGAAAGAATGAAAGAAATACATACATAAATGAAGAAAGGTAGATTGAAGGGAGGAAAGAAAGGAAGGAAGAAAGAACGAAAGAACAAAAGAAAGAAAGAAAGAAAGAACGAACGAAAGAAAAACATAAATGAACAAAGGTAAAGAGAAGGGAAGAGAGAAAGAAAGAAAGTTAGAGAAAGAAAGAGAGAAAGAAAGCATGCAAGAAAGAAAGAAAGAGAGAGAGAAGGAAAGAAAGAAAGAAAGAACGAAAAATATAAATGAACTAAGGTAGAGAGAAGGGAAGATAGATAGAAAGAAAGAAAGACTGAAATAAAGAAAGAATAAAGAAAGAAAGAAAAAAAGAAAGAAAGAAAGAAGAGTAAGAAAAAAGAATGAATGAATGAATGAAAGAAAGCAAGCAAGAGGAAAGAAAAATATAAATGAATGTAGGCAAGATGGAAAGTTGGAGAGAGAAAGAAAGAAAGAAAGAAAGAAAGAAAGGATGGACGCAAGCAAGCAAGCAATCAAGGAAGCAGGCAAGCAAGCAAGGAAGGAAGTGAGCGAGCAAGCAAGCAAGCAAAAATCAACGAACAAACGAACAAACTAATGAAAGAAAGGACAGAAGGAAGGAAGGAAGGAAGGAAGGAAGGAAGGAAGGAAGGAAGGAAGGAAGGAAGGAAGGAAGGAAGGAAGGAAGGAAGGAAGGAAGGAAGGAAGGAAGGAAGGAAGGAAGGAAGGAAGGAAGGAAGAACAAAAGAAAGAAAGAAAAAGAAAATTAGAGAAAAATAGAAAGGGAGAGATAGAACGGAAGAAAGAAAGAGAGAAACAGAGAGAGAGAGAGAGGAACACAAAAAGGAAGGAAGGAAAGAATGAAACAAAGAAAGAAAGAAAGAAAGAAAGAAAGTACAAAGGAACAAAAGAAAGAAATAAGGAGAGAGAGAAAATAAGAAAGAATGAATGAAAGGAAGGAAGGAAAGAAAGCAAGATAGCAAGAAAGCAGGCAAGCAAGCAAGCAAGAAAGAAAGAAGAAAAAGAGAGAAAAGGCTAGAAAGAAAGAGAGAAACAGAGAGAGAGAGAGAAAGGAACACAAAAAGTAAGCAAGCAAGCTAAAAAGGAAGGAAGGAAGGAAGGAAGGAAGGAAGGAAGGAAGGAAGGAAGGAAGGAAGGAAGGAAGGAAGGAAGGAAGGAAGGAAGGAAGGAAGGAAGGAAGGAAGGAAGGAAGGAAGGAAGGAACAAACGAAAGAAAAGAAAGAAAAGAAAGAGAAAAAAGTAGTAAAGAAAGAAAGAAAATGATGAAGTCGCTGCAGCGGGCAGCGCGACTCACTCTTTGCCCCCCCTATGGATGGTGCGATGCCTTAAGGTCTCTTGAGAGCTCTTTGAAGAGAGGGGGAGAACGCCAGGCTATATAAGGGGCATTCTCCCCTATAACCGTCCTCTTCTTTTTCTGGCACTGCAAGAGAAAGAGGACTCCGCTTGTCGGCTCTACCTTACTGCATCACTGCGAGGATCCGTGTTCCGGGAGGACAGGAGGGTAGCATCCGCTCCCTCCCATGGTTGTGTTTTTGTTATATTTCTTTAATTTGGGACGGTTCCCCGTTTCTTTATATTTATTTAAAGTGGGTTTTGGATCTGAGGGGAAGTGGGTGTTAGCGGTGGCACAAGTGGGTTAATTTTGTTTCGCTTAACTAAGTAATAAGTACAGAGTGTCCATAGCAATTTTTTAAAAAATTGAAATAATAAGGACATCGGAGTGAGAGGGTTGGATTGGGCTGACAGCGCTGGGTAATTTGTTTTAAGCGTTTTACGGCTTCAGTTCGGTGCGCCCCCCTCCTCCCTGCCTTTTTTCCTTCCCATTCGGATTTTGGCGCGAATCGGCTAGGCGTGGCAGCAAAGCCTCTCAGCTTGATACGAAGCCGCGCACCCCCCCGTTTTTGGGTTCCCTCCCATTGTTAGCTACATAGCACAATACTAGATAGGGCTTGCGGGGGAGTGGGGCATTGGCTGAACGTTTCACATAAAAAATTAATTATATTGATTAACTTGACAAAGAAAATAGAATAATAATTAATAAAAGTAATATTAAATATACATATTAGACAGATAAATAAATTGCTTATAATAAATTAATTATAGTTAGGTACTAACTAAGTGATAATAAAATTTTAATATTCCAATTAATTGACAATTTAAATCTTAAAAAATTAATTTTAACACATACGGATTTAATTAAATAGGTAAAGTGATTGTTTAGGGCAAATTAATTGTGTGGCTGTGAGTCATAGTGGGATTAATTAATTATCAGGCAGGAAATTAATTGGAGTGGTTTTGTAATTAATTAATAAATAACAAATTTCAGATCAAGTAAGATAATTAATTAATTGCATAATATTGGAAGTTAAATAAATAAAAAAGAAAGAAAGGGGAGAAAGATTCTAATGCATTAAGACCCCGCCCCCACTTTTATTCGTGTTGTAGTTATTTTAAACACTAGGGGGTGCTATACCTATAATAGGTGCAATTTCTTCAATTGTTTGATAATTGCATTTCCAAGTTGGTAATTGATTAAGGATAAAGTAAATTCATACATAATGGCATCGAGGAAAGGGCAGGGTAACAGGAAGGGGAAACAGCCAGCTAAGAAGAGGCCAGCTCCACAGGTGTCCCCTCCTCAGTCTTCCTCAGACGAGGAATCCTAGCCTGTATGGCAGGAACTTCAAGAAAAGATTTCGGCCCTAGAGGCTGATAGGCTGGTGAGACAAACGGCACAGCCAGCTGAGGTTCAACTTTGTAGGTCATCTAGGGAGGCTAAGAGCCACCATAAGGCAAAACTTAAGGCTCTAGCTCATGATTTAATGAATCGATTTGCTGTTCTCGAGGCAGAGCAGCTACCCGAGGGAACCACCAGGATTGAGGCCAAGGGTGCTTCGTCAACACCTAAGCCACAGCATTCTGAGAGGGGCGTAAGGTCTTCAACTCCAGCAATGACTGCGTCAACAACCGAGTGCCAGGAGGTCCAAGAAGATGTAATTGAAGTCTGCCCCGACAGGTCCAAGCTTGGCTTCAACGTCTTCAGGTGAGTGGACCGCTACACCAGGCACCTATGAACTGACCCCCGCTTGGCCTTGGGCCGGTGGCGGTCAATTCAACTACACCCCATTTACACCTTACAATGCACAAAATGTGGGGCTTCCCAGCACAACATGGCCCTATGCCACTCCACAGCTTAGTGGATGGGGCATGCCATACCCCAATTTAGCCTTAACAGCTCAAAATAATGCCACAGCCAGTGCAGGGGCGTGGCCTTACCCTTCCGTAGCCAACACAGGATATAATACCATCCCGTTGTGCGCTCTTCCATATGGGGATTATTCTATGCCCCTGGGTGATCATCTCACCCCAGCAACTAAAGAGAAGATATGAAAGGGCAAATACGTCGCTTTATTTGAATTATTAAACAGAGATGTAGAAAAGAAGGATTTAGACAAGGAAGATGAAAAGGAAAAAGAGAGGCGGAGGAGAAAGAAACCCAAAAGGAATTGGGCAAATTGGCTTCTAGGATTTTTAATCTATGTGGGAGTGATAGTCAAAGCCCGAACCATGGAGGGCCCAATCTCTTTTCCAATACTTAGATACAATATACAGGGCGTATATTGATTACGCGGGGTTGGCATGGCTTCATTATGATGAAGCGTTCAGAATGAGCAGTGCAATTCACCCCAACATGCGCTGGGATGAACCTCAGCCTGGATTGTGGCTGCAGCACATGACACCTGCCAGGCCAAACATAGGGGAGAGGTTCGATAGCGGACATTTGAATAGGAAATCTGCCCTTGGTCAAAATCCCCGCCTGGGAGTGGGGCAGACGGTTCAACCCTGCATGTTTTGTTGGGAATATAACTCCAAGGGCTTCTGTACCAAGAGACCATGCTACTTTAAGCACGAATGCAGCACATGCGGAGGTCGTCAGTCCAACTCAACATGTTTTAGAGCAGGCCCTCAGAGACAGAGCAAAGGCCCTGGAGGTGGGAAAAAACCCTACAATGGCTGGGGCACGCCTGGAAAATTGGCCCAGCCCAATTAGGGTTGAAGTTTTAGAAGCCTGGTTAAAACATTACCCAAATAGAGAAGACGCTAATTATTTATTAGATGGATTTAAATATGGTTTCCGAATCCCGGCCTTGGGGGTGTCAGCTCACAGGTCTCCTAAGAGATTCCTGCGGCTTGAACAGAGAGGTTCCAGGGGCAAGTGTACTCCTTAATCAGCTGAGCTGAGTCCGGTACCCAGCCAGGCAGTACCACTTACTCCTTTTCCCAAGTCCGTTCGAATTAGCAATTGCCAGAGAGAAGAACAAATGGACTCAAGTAGCACATCTGTGGCCAAAAAATAATTTTGCAGGTTTGCTGTTCAAGAGACCAAACATCAGCTTTTAAGAATTATTGTTTTATTAGAAAAATAGAGTATTTAGAGATATTCAGTTTGTTGCAAAGCAAAGCATTCAAGTACATTTCCATAAATCAAAGCAGTTAGAACTTTAGCAAATTCCAGCTACAAAAATAAAATAAAAAACTCTAAAAATAGCTTGAAAGGCAGGCAAGGCATAGCCCCCCTTTCTCTATCCTTACTCTGAACTACATTATAGCATAATACTAACAAAATAGCAAATGGAACTCAAAAGTCCATCCTAAAATCCAAATCAAGAATCAAAAGGTTAAAAAGTTTTTTCTCTATCCCAGTCTTCCATTTTTCTTCCATGCTGGGACCACCCTTCTTCTTCACTCTCCTCTGACGTAAACCAATCAGGATGAAGGGCTGTCTCTTCACACTCCACCTCCGTTTCCTGTGGGATGTGCAGGTGTTGTTGACCATCTTCCTGATGTTGTGTCTTGACCCTTATCGTCTCTGGCCAAGCTTGCTTCATGGAAAATTACAGCTAGCTCTAAGAGAAAAAAGATTCTCGAAGCATCTAGTTATGCTAACACAGACCAATATGGATTCCTTCTACACAGTTCCATGACTACAAATCCCATTCAGAAATTACATTTTAGCCTTAATAACCTAAACCATGACAGGGGGAGCACAGTGCATACATTGCGCAGAACCTCAGATCAGTGCGGGGAATGGAAAACGTAGTACAGTGTAAGATAGACAAGGAGGTGACTGAAGGACGGGTTCTTGGCCCCTTCCCAATGTTACTTTTGGAGAACTTAAGGGTTTCATCATTGGGTATTGTGCCCAAAAAGGCCCAAGGTGAGTTCAGGTTTATTCATCACCTGTCTTTTCCAGAAGGAGCATCAGTCAATGATGCTATCCCTCCAGAATTGTGTACTGTAAGATACACTTTGCTGGATGAGGCTGTGCACATGGTTAGGAAATGTGGAGTCGGGGCTGAAATGGTGAAATGCGATATAAAATCAGAATTTCGACTTTTGCCTGTGCAACCCAGTGATTTTAACATGTTAGGATTCCAGTTCCAGGGATCCTTTTACATCGACAGGGCCCTACCAATGGGTTGTTCAGTATCTTGTGCTGCATTCGAGAAATTCAGCACATTTATTGAATGGAAACTTAGGTGTACGGTGGGTTGTAAGTTTACGGCCCATTACCTTGATGACTACCTTTTCTGTGGTAAACAGAACTCAGGAAAGTGTAGTTTTATACTAAAAAAGTTTCAGGCATTAGCAAAACAACTAGGATTACCACTAGCCGAGGAGAAAACTGAGGGACCTACCATGTCCCTTACCTTCCTGGGGATCAAGTTAGACACAATCCAGCAGACATCAAGATTGCCTGATAATAAGTTAGAGGATCTGAGGACCAGGATAGCAATACTCTTGCATAAGCATAAGGTGTTGCTGAGGGATCTTCAACAAATAGTAGGACACTTGAATTTTGCATGTAGAGTTGTGGCTCCGGGGCATCCATTCCTCAGATGATTGTGCACTGCTATGCAGGGTCTTCATTGACCATGGCATAGGACTAGAGTCACCCGAGGAATGAGGGAAGATCTATTAGTATGGAGTCAGTTTCTGGCAAAATTTAACGATATATCCTTCTGGAGAGGGGAGATCGGGTTAAAAGCTGATTTCCAAGTCCATTCAGATGCAGCAGGATCTTTGGGATTCGGCATTTACTTCAGAGGAAGGTGGTGCATGGGCACTTGGCCCGACAAGTGGCACCAAAATGGTATCACCAGAGACTTGACGTTTTTAGAATTCTTCTCGATAGTGGGTGCGCTTCGGTTATGGGCCAAAGAATGGTCAAATTCAGTGGTCCGATTCTGGTGCGACAATCAAGCAGGAGGAGTTTCCTGAAGTGCTGTCCCCGGAGGTCTGACAAATTGGTGTGAGGATGCATCAAGAGCAATAGGTTTGGCTCTGGCTCCAAGGACAAGGAAGGGTTATTCGGCCGTGAGTATAGAGTTCCAGGAATTCAGAAAAATGTTCAACCTAGAGCCGGAATGGCCGGCTCCGGTTGAACATTTACAGCAATTTATGGTGCATTTAAATAGAAAGGGACTGGCTCCAGGAACCATTCAGGGCAGACTTTCTGCTCTTGCCTATCATGCAAAAATCAATGGATTTGGGGATTATTCGGGGGACTACCGCATAAGGAAAATGATAGAAGGGTGGTCTAAGGAGAGGGGTAGGAGTCAGGACACAAGGGTCCCTATTTCACCGCTCCTATTAGAGCGCTTATGTAAGCAGTGGGTACTATTATGTAAGGATGATTATGAGAAGGCCCTTTTCAAAGCGGCGTCTCTGATAACATTCTTTGGGGCCCTTAGGATTAGTGAGGTGGTTGCATCAGGAAAGGGGGAAAAGTCCAGGCTAGCCCTTCAATGGCAAGATGTTAAGCTGGAAGAAGGAAAGGTACAAATCCTTATTCGGCCATCCAAGGTCGATCAACTAGGCAAGGGTACACAAATTAACTTAGGGCAGTGTAGCATAAGCAGCATATGCCCCGTTAGAGCTACGTAGGTATATTTGAAGGTCAGAGTTCCCAGGATATTTTTTCCAGCATACTGATAGGTCACCTCTGACGAAATATCAGTTTTGGAAATTAACCGACTTAGCGTTAAATAGAGTAGGCATACAAGGTATGAGATTTGGTACCCACTCTTTCATAATAGGCGCAGCTTCTACCGCGGCTGCTATGGGTTACAGCTCAGAGGAGATCAAGAGGCTAGGCCAGTGGTCATTCTCCAGTTACCGTAGATATGTCAGAACATTACCTAATGTATAGGCAGGGGCCTGGTCTGGTTATGTCTCCACAGGTCCTCTAAGGTCGGTGAGACGAAGACACATTGCAATAATCGGACACAGTTATATACATTGGGCAAGGCTTTATGCTGCTGCATCCCCATGGGGGAGCGACCGGTGTCTCGGAGCCAGAGCACAAGTCACGTGGAAAGGGCTGCGAGGCATGATATGGATCCAACTGTGCAGGTTGGCGGCCTTTGGCCAGTCACCACCAGATATATTGGTCGTACACCTTGGCGGTAATGATCTAGCCAGGCATCCCGGAAAGGCTTTGATTTTGGACATTATTTGAGACCTGAGATGGTTGAAAGACAGGTACCCTGCTATGCGGATCATCTGGTCCACGATCATTCTGCGATTGGCATGGAGGAATGCCAGGTTTTTCCTCAACATTAACACAGCTCGCAGGAGGTTAACCGTGGTTAACTTGGATCAGTGATTGGTCACCAAAGGATCTGAATGGATAGGTGTGGCGGAATGCCCACGTCACTCCTGTCTATCATAGCCGAAGCTCAAGGGCAGGAGCCTATGAGAAGACAGGAGGGGTGGAGTCAATTAGACCGTTAGACAGAGAGAGACCGAGGGAGAGAGTTAGAGAGAAGAATTGGAGAGTTAAGGAAGAGATTTGGAAAGTTGGAGAGTTAGAGAGAATGAGAAGGAGATAAATGGAATAGTAAAGTTAAATAGTCAGAGAGTCTTAATGAGTTGGTTAATGTGAATAAGTAAATACAAATGAATAAGCAAACGTGTAATCATATATAAGAATTTAAATGAGTGATCCTAAACAACAATAAAAGAACATCTGTGATTTAACAACCAAAAGATAAATAAACAAGTTATATTGGCAGCACGTGTCTGAAGCATATATGGTGCAGTGTGAATGAAAGATCCACTGGTGGTAGCGGAAAAGAGAATAAACATATCCAGAGAGTGAACCTGTGTTTGGGGGAAACAAACAGGGAACACTGGGTGGAATGCCACAATAGGCCTGTTTTTTTTCCGGAACGATGGAGTCAATCTGTCCGATTTGGGTTTGGATGTCTTCCTTGAAGACATCACGGGGGGTCTGCTTGTTGAGCTCGAGAGGCTTGATGGTGGGCATGGGACATAGCTTCGCTAGTCCCTATGCTGTGGCGGGTAGTGCGGAAAAAACAAGTATTTCTCGGTGAGTCCCACTGTAAGATCAGGTAAGCTAACAGCGCATCGGACCTCCCAGGGCTGCGGATCGTGCGATTACAGCACTTGGGGGGAAAGATGCGCTGGGCCACCACCGGACCAACAGTCATCAAGTAAAGATGGCTCAAGGTCTGGGGGTGTTTATTAGCGGCCAGCTGGGTTCCTGCTGTCCTTAAGACCGTGAGAACCTGGGGCCGGGGACTTGCCCATATGATTACTGATTTATCTGTTTCCGCACTACTGCAGGCCCCCCCTTTGCCAAATGATTGGCAAAAAAATTTTGAATTACAATAAATAAAGTGTGGCCCATGTTTTAATCCATATCACTTGTCTCGTGTCTTTATTCCAGGGTTGGGGGGCAAAAGAAAGAAAGAAAGAAAGAAAGAAAGAAAGAAAGAAAGAAAGAAAGAAAGAAAGAAACAAAGAAAGAAACAAAGAAACAAAGAAACAAAGAAAGAATAAAGAGAATTAGAGGAACAAAGGGAGAGAGAGAAATGAAGTAAGAAAGAGAGAAACAGAGAGGGAGAATGAAAGAAAGGATAACAAAAAGCCAGTAAGGAAGCAAGAATGAAAAAGAAAGGAAGGAAGGAAGGAGACAAGCAACCAAGCAAGAAAGCAAGAACGAACAAAGAAATGAAAGAAAGAAAAAAGAGAGAGAAAGAAAGAGAAGAATTAGAGAGAAATGAAAGGGAGAGAAAAATAGCTAGAAAGAAAGAGAGAAACAGTGAGGGAGAATGAGAGAACAGAAGACAAAAAGCCAGTAAGCAAACAAGAATGAAAAAGAAAGAAAGAAAGAAAGAAAGAAAGAAAGAAAGAAAGAAAGAAAGAAAGAAAGAAAGAAAGAAAAAGGAAAGAAATCCGTAAATGAAGAAAGGAAGAGAGAAAGAAAGAGAGATAGAGAGATAGACAGAGAGAGATGGATGGATGGATGGATGGATAGATGGACAGATGGATAGATGGATAGATAGACAGATAGACAGATAGAAAGAAAGAAAGAAATACATTAATGAAGCACGCACGCATGCACGAGAGAAAGAGAACTAGAGAAAAGAGAGAGAGAGAAAGCTAGAAAGAAAGAGATAAACAGAGAGAGAGAAAGAAAGAAAGGAACACAAAAAGCAAGCAAGCAAGCAAAAAAGAAAAAAGAAAGGAAGGAAGGAAGCAAGCAAAAAAGAAAGGAAGGAAGGAAGCTGTCAGCTTTTTGCTGGTAATGTGCAGAGTTCTGTTGGAAGAAAAATACACACATGCTCTTCTTCTTCAAAGACACGTGTATTTACAAATATACAAATATACAAAGTAGCAGACCTTCGGCGTGGCAACAATATAGAGGCAAAGTGCAGAGAGGATAGCAGAATATAGGAAGGAGTAGAAGATACATACTCTGACACCCCTCCTAATTTTTATGTCTGAACATAACATAATCCCATTTCTTTGATTATTTCACTATGCTTTTGAGCATTTAAAGGTTTTGTTAAGATATCTGCAACATTTTCCTCTGTTTTACAATATTGCAATTCAATTAATTTTTCTTTTATTGCTTCTCTTACATTGTGGTATTTGATATCCACATGTTTACTTCTATTTTTTACTCTTTCTGTTAAGGCCATATGTATGCACGTGGTATTATCTTCTAATACTTTTATTGCATCACATGTCTCAATTTTCAAATCCTTTATCAATTGTTTATACCAAATTAATTCTGAACATAACTCTGATAAAGCTGCAAATTCTGCTTCTGCAGTTGAGGTAGCTACAGAGTTTTGTTTTCTGGATTTCCATCCAACCAAAGTATTTCCAAACATTATTACTAAACCAGACATTGATTTTCTGTCAACCTCATCATTGGCCCAATCGCTGTCAACAAAAGCAGTTAATTTTAATTCCTTTGAAGGTTTTATCATTAAATGATAATCACATGTTCCTTTCAGGTACCTGAAAATTCTTTTTACCCCTTGCCAATGTTTTATGCTAGGTTTTGATACATGTCTGCTTAAAATGTTTACTGGAGCTGCTATATCTGGACGTGTCCAGTTTGCCAAATACATTAAACTTCCTATTGCAGAATGATATAATTCTTGGTCTTCAAAATCCTTACTATTTTCATCACATTTCTGAAAATCTACAACCATGGGAGTACTTACACTTTTGCATTCTTGCATACAATATTTCTCTAACATTTGTTTAATTTTTAATTTTTGGCTCAATATAAAACCTTGGTTTGTTGTCTCTATTTGTATTCCTAAATAATTTTGTATTGGTCCTAAACTTTTCAATTTAAACTCCTTCTTTAATTGTTTTTCAAATAATTCCACTTGTTTCTGATTTTTAGTCATAAAGCAGATATCATCCACATATGCCAATAACACATTTAATTCTTTTCCATTTTCTTTGGTGTAAAGGCAAGGATCTGCTAGACTGTTTTTGTATCCCAATTTTATCAAAACTGTATGTAAACACTGATTCCAATTTCGGGCTGATTGTCGCAGCCCGTAAATAGCCTTGTTTAATTTATAGACCAATCCTGGTTTTGGACCTTCAAAACCTGGTGCTTTGGCCATATATAATTCTTCTTTTAAATCAGCATTCAGGTAAGCGGTGGTAATATCATAATGTTGAATTAAATAATTTCTTGTAGCTGCTAGAGCTAATGCTACTCTCATGGTTTCAGCTCTCACTGTGGGAGAAAAAACTTCGTCATAATGAATATTTTTCTTCTGTGTAAAACCTTGGGCTACTAATCTTGCCTTATATCTAAATTCTCCATCATTTTGTAACTTTCTTTTGAATACCCATTTGCTTCCTATTACTTTGTGTTCTGCAGGCAACTTGGTCTCAGTAAACACTTTATGTTCTTCCATGGACCTCATTTCCTCTTCCATGGCATCTTGCCACTTTCTTTTTTCTAAATTAGGAAGTGCCATTACTTCCTCAAAATTTCTTGGTTCCTGGTATACATGGCAAACTCTAACTTCCCCCACTCCAAACCTTTTGGGTGGAATTCCCTTGTTTGCCCTCTCTGATCTCCTGGGAGCTTGTGGCTCTGGTTCACTCCCCGACTCACCACCTTGTTCTTCTTCTTCTCCTTCATCATCAGTTGTGGATTCACTTGTGTCTTCTCCAGTTTCTTCTTTCTCTGTTTGTGTCTGTCTAAACTGGTTCCTTTTTGTATCAGATATTGGGATAAAAACTTGTGAATTAGCGTGAATTCTATCCCAATTTTCGTGCTCATTGAAACTTGCTGATCTTGAAATTACAATGTTTCTACTTCCCTCTATATGCCTTTGAACCTGGTTCATAACCAAGAAATCTCATTTTCTTTGCTTTGGCTTTACCCTTTCTTCTTAATTGTTTTGGAATATGTACCCACGCAGAACACCCAAAAACTCTCAAATGCTTTAATGATGGCTCCTTGCCATATAACATATAATAGGGTGTCTGATCAATTGCTGATGACCAAATTCTGTTAATTAAATAATTCAAAGTCTGTAAAGATTCTGCCCAAAAACCATGACCCATTTTTGCATCTGCTAGTAAGGCATCTTTCATAGTCTGTAGCACACCATTCCTTCTTTCAGCTACACCATTCTGAAATGGAGAGTAAGGGCTGGTTTTTCTGTGGCTTATTCCAGTACTTTCTAACCAATTCTGAAATTTACTGTTCATAAACTCAGAACCTCTGTCCGTTTGCAACTGCGCCACCTTGTGGTCAAAACGCCGTTCAATAAATCTCACCCAGCTTTTGAAGCTATTAAACACTTCTGTTTTAGCTTTTAACACATAGCAAAAAGAATATCTGGAATAATCATCCACCAACACTAGAACATATCTTGCCCCTCCTAACGAGGGTGCAAATGGCCCTATTAAGTCTGCATGTACTAGTTCAAAGGGCCTTTTTGTTTGTCTAAAACTTATTTTTCCTTTGGGTGCCACCTGAGATTTTGCCAGTTTACATACATCACAATCTAAGTAATTTTGACAATCTTTTAATTGAACATTTCTGGCTATTGTTTCCATTTTTTGTAATGTTTTAAAGTTTACATGTCCTAGCCTTCTATGTAACAAATGTACACAGTTATTATGTTGTGGTGTGTTACTGCTAGCAACGTGTGTGTTTCTTTGTGTTTTGTTTCTTAAGATATATAAACTGTTTTCTTGTTTTGCACTTGCTACAACACAGTTCTTTTTCTTAATTTTACATTCACCCTTCTCAAATATTACTGTAAAGCCTTGCCTATCCAGAGCAGACACACTTAAAATATTACAATCAAGTTTGGGAACATAAAGTACATTTTCAAGCTCTTCATTTAAACATGGTATATAAACAGTTCCCTCACCAGAAACTTCAGTCTTATCTCCGTTCACCAAGCTGACGTTGTTCTGTTCCGATTCTCCTAGAAAAGAAAACAAATCTATTTCATTAGTTAAATGAGTCACTGCACCGCTGTCCACAATCCAAGAAGCTCTCTGAACGACCTTGGCAACTTTATCTCTATCTCTTGTTGTTTTCACAAGAGAAATCCTCCCTCTTCTCTCTTCGTTGGTGCGTCTGTAAAAAACTCCTCTTTCATCTCTTTTAGACACTGTCTCTCTTTGTTTTTTATTTTTAGTTTGTTTACAATCCTTTATAAGGTGTCGTTGAGATCCGCAACCGAAGCAATGTTTTACAGCCATGGCACGCCCACGTTGTTCTCTATCAGTTCTTTGCTTTATGTTGTCATCTGGATTACGTCTCCAGCTTGTCCGCTCATCTCTCACGTGGTTTTTTTCACCATTGTCGGACCTTTCCTCCTTACGTTGCTGTTCCTGCAGCAGACGGCTCGTGATGTACTCCAAAGTCAGCTGCGCGTCAGGCAAAGTCTCAAGGCTTGTCACCAGCATATCAAATTCACTTGGTAAGCTGCTCAAAATCACAAAAACTTTATGCTGTTCCGTAAACTGTACATTCATTTGCTGTAATTCATTGAAAAGTCCTTTCATTATATGTAAATGTTTTGATACGCTCTCACCTGGCAGTA
Organism: Intellagama lesueurii; assembly: GCA_037013535.1. Lineage (NCBI taxonomy): Eukaryota > Metazoa > Chordata > Lepidosauria > Squamata > Agamidae > Intellagama > Intellagama lesueurii. Next base: position 105,341,294 of record JBAJHW010000005.1, read on the forward strand.
ACTTGCATTTGTAGAGTCTTCTTGTTAAAGATATCTTCGTTCCTGCCGTTTCTCTAATGTAAATATTTCTGAGACGATCCCAGACTGCTGTCGCTGTAGTCAGTCCTTGAATATGAATCAACTGATTATCTTCAACACAAAGCACTAAGGTACTAAGAGCCCGTTCATGATCACGTTCCTGTTCCTCGTCAAACTGCGCTGGGGGGTTGCTCACTAATTGCCAAAGTCCTTCCCTCCTCAGCAGCATTTCGGCTTTGACAGCCCATGTTTGATAATTGCTATCATTCAGCCTGGTTAATGGAAATCCTCCCATGCCTGCTGCATTATACGCCATGCTGTCTGCTCTTTCAGTCCTCTGTTTTCTTTCCCCTCCTGGGCTAACAGATGAACTGCCTTCTGCTAAATCTTCTTCCAAATCACTTTCTTCCTTCATCTAGTGATTTATTACCCACGGGTACTCACCAGCTTCCAGCTTGCGCAGACCAAGTTTCTGGGCCCATGACCTCTGTCAGCTTTTTGCTGGTAATGTGCAGAGTTCTGTTGGAAGAAAAATACACACATGCTCTTCTTCTTCAAAGACACGTGTATTTACAAATCTACAAATATACAAAGTAGCAGACCTTCGGCGTGGCAACAATATAGAGGCAAAGTGCAGAGAGGATAGCAGAATATAGGAAGGAGTAGAAGATACATTTACAATCCCATTGCTCACTTATATATTCTTAAGCAGATGCTTCTGTCCAATCATGACAGGTGTTGCATCATCCACAGACGTTGCATCATCTTCTTCGCAGTCACTGTGACTCAGCACTTACACAGGTGATCATCATGGCAGCTTATTAATATTACAGTCTGGACCTGTTCAGGCCTATAAAATTCTCCATACTCTGACAGAAGCAAGCAAGCAAGGAAGGAAGCAAACAAGCAAGCAAGCAAACAAACAAACAAACAAGCAAGCCAGCAAGCAAGGAAGCAAACCAGGAAGCCAGCAAGCAAGCAAGCAAGAAAAGAAAGAAAGCAAAGAAAGCAAAGAAAGCAAGGAAGGAAGGAAGGAAGCAAGCAAGCAAGCAAGCAAGCCAGCACGCAAGAACAAACGGACCGACAGACCGACGAACGAATGAACGAAAGAAAGAGAGTAAGTGAGAGAGAGAGAAATATAGGAACACAAAAAGTAAGTAAGTAATAAAGAAAGAGAGAGAGAGAGAATGAAAGAAAGAAAGAAAGAAAGAAAGAGACTTAGAGAAAGGAAAGAAATATGTAAATGAAGAAAGGTAGAGAGAAGGGAAGAAGGAAAGAAAGAGAAAGAAAAAAAGAAAGAAAGAGAAAGAAAGAAAAGTAGAGAAAAGGAAAGGAGAGACAAAAAGGAGGAAAGAAAGAGAGAAAGAGAGAGAGAGAAAGAAAGAAAGGAACACAAAAAGCAAGCAAGGAAGCAAGAATGAAAAAGAAAGAAAGAAAAAGAAGAGAAATCCATAAATGAAGAAAGGAAGAGAGAAAGAGAGATAGAGAGATAGAGAGAGAGATGGATGGATGGATAAATGGATAGATGGATAGCTAGACAGATAGATAGAAAGAAAGAAATACATTAATGAAGCACGCACGCATGCACGAGAGAAAGAGAACTAGAGAAAAAAGAGAGAGAGAAAGCTAGAAAGGAAGAGATAAACAGAGAGAGAAAGAAAGAAAGGAAGAGATAAACAGAGAGAGAGAAAGAAAGAAAGGAACACAAAAAGCAAGCAAGCAAGCAAGCAAGAAAGAAAGAAAGAAAGAAAGAAAGAAAGAAAGAAAGGGAGAGAGAAAAAGGAAGAATGGAAGAGAGAAACAGAGAGAGAGAAAGGAGGGAAGGAACGCAAAAAGCAAGCAAGCCATTATGGAAGCAAGAAAAATAAAAAAGCAAGCAAGCAAGCAAGCAAGCAAACAAGAAAGAAAGAAAGAAAGAAAGAAAGAAAGAAAGAAAGAAAGAAAGAAATCCATAAATGAAGAAAAGTAGAGAATGGTCCTCTAATTACTGTACTCCTCTGCATCTCAGTTCTTGGGAATTGGAATGTATATTGAGTGTTTCTAGTTTATGGGCATTTTTTTTGTTTTCCATATTTGTTGGCATATTCTTGTTAGAATTTTGACAGATTCAGTCTGTCAAAATTGCGAATTCGTCATTACAGAGATTCCTCTTCAAAGGAGTCTGTCATCCTTTTATCTGTTCATATAGATCTTAATTATACTGTTTTAAGTATACTGATTGAAAGCGAAGACCAAAGTCCAGCTGAAATGCATGCGGGACTTCCTCTTCGCCGATGATGCAGCTGTTGTTGCCTATTCTGCTGAAGATCTCTAACAACTTATGAACCATTTTATTAAGGCCTGCCAGGATTTTGGATTAACATTCACCCTGAAGAAATCACAAGTCATGGGCCAGGGCATGGTCTCACCTCCCTCTATTACCATTTCTACACAAGAACTGGAGGTTGTTCATGATTTCATGTACCTTGGCTCAATGATCCCTGACACTCTCTCTTGATGTCGAGCTGGATAAATGCATTGGCAAAGCAGCTACCATGTTCTCTAGACTCACAAAGAGAGTATGGCTTTATAAGAAGCTGACGGCATATACCAAGATCCACGTCTATAGAGCCTGTGTCCTGAGTACACTCCTGTACTGCAATGAGTCCTGGACCCTTTGTGCATGGCAGGAGAGGAAGCTGAACACGTTCCATATGCGTTGTCTCCGACGCATTTTTGGTATCACCTGGCAGGACAAAGTTCCTAATAGAGTAGTCCTAGAATGAGCTGGAAATTTTAGCATGTATACATTACTGAAACAGTGACATCTATGTCGGCTTGGGCATGTCGTGAGAATGGCTGACGGTCAGATTCCAAAAGATCTCCTATATGGAGAATTAGTGCAGGGAAAGCGCCCCAGAGAGAGACCACAGTTGCAATACAAGGAGATCTGCAAGCGGGATCTGAAGGCCTTAGGAATGGACCTCAACAGATGGGAAACCTTGACATCTGAGCGCTCAGCCTGGAGGCAGGCGGTGCAGCATGACCTCTCCCAATTTGAAGAGACACTTGCTCAGCAGGCCAAGGCAAAGAGGCAGTCCCGAAACCAGCAAAATCCGGGAGCTGGACAGGGGACAGATTGTATCTGTCTTCAGTGTTGAAGGGATTGTCACTCTCAAATTGGCCTTCTCAGCCACACTAGACACTGTTCCAAGACCTCTATTCAGAGCACGTTACCATAGTTTCTCAAGACTGCTACGGTCGCTGCCAAGCCCCTGGACTTTGGGCAGCGTGACCGGCTCTTTGCCCTCCACCCGGGATGGAGTGAGACTGCTTCAGTCTCTCGAGACCTGCAAGGGGGAGGGGGGAAAGCCCAGGGTACTTAAAGGGCTTTTCCCCTCTCGCACCGCCCTCTTCTTTTTTGGGCACGGAAGGAAATAGAGTCGGTGCTGTGCTGATGACTTGCGAGCTGCGTCCCTCGAGATCGAGTTCCCGTGGGACAGGAGGGAGGCATCGGCCCCCTCCCAGGGTTTATTGAATTATTCTCATTAATTTGGTCACTGTTTGGTCATATAGCCTTGGATTGACAGCAAGGCGGCGCCTCATTTCGAGACGGAAGCACCGTGGTTCGATGAGTCTTCTTAAACAAAAGAAAAGAAAAAGAGAGAGAGATAATGTTGCTAACTTGCAAGGAGATTTATCATCGTTAATGTTAAGTGGGGTGTGTGGAGAGGGGAGAGGACGGAGTGAACATAGGTGGGTGTTGTTGACTGAATGGCCAGGAAGGAGGCAGCTGTTGGGTTGGAACCTCATATCGGGTGTTTGTTGTTATCTGTCGTCCAACCCCCCCTGCCCCCCTTACCTTCTGAGTTATCTAGAGCAGGAACGGTTCCTGCCTTTTCCTTCATTGGGCCTTCCTTTTGTATTCGCGTGCCATTTCGCACACACCCCATTCAAGCCGCGACGGTTGTGAGGCGGCTGAGGCTGGTAGACTAGGGTCGACCAGCCCAATTGCGTAACGCTGTTACTGACAATCAAATAAGCAAGCAATAAAAGACCACATAATAAGAGATAAAATAAAATAAAGTAGTAATACCTTTTAAATGAATTAATTTTAAAAAATGATAATAATATGTATATACTAATATTCTACCAAGCAGTAATATATAAATAAAATATTTATAAGATTCATATATATATTAATAACTTGAATTTAAATTTCTTCATTACTAGATTGTTTATTTAATTGATTTAATAGGGTAATTTTAATTAAAAATATATATTAATAAGTGAATTCATTTATTTATTTTTTCACATAGATTAATTGAGGACAATATTGATTTAAATTCATGGTTGCGAACACGGAATTGTTGAAGGGACTGCAGTCAAACAGCCGATTATAATGATGATCCAATTAATTAGTTGTTAAAGTGTCAGCATAAAAGCATAAATTACTATATAATTAATTAGTTATAGCAAGTCATCAATCAAGCGGGTAATGGCAATTAATTTTATTTTATGCAGGAGGTGATTGGCTATTCATTACAATAATAATCGAATCAATTAGTTGATAAAAGTATAAATGAACAGGCGGTGAGTAAAGTGAATAATGGATTGAAAGGTATTTTAAATAAGACATTGACTGAAGGGCGGTTTCTAAGCCCCCCCCCCCAGTCTTAAGGGGAACCACTGGATAACACAGTGGTTTAGGTCTCTGGCTGCAGAGAGACAGAGTGGGAGTTCAATGCCCCACTGTGCCTTCCCCGACAGAGGGGCTGGACTTGATTATCCATAGGGTCCCTTCCTAGTTCTGCAGTTCAAGGGTTTCAAACTCTTAGGTGGTACCTGAGTGTTTAATTAAGGCACATGATTTATAACGGGACCACTGTAAAGAAATACTTAATTAACATTTAGGGGCAGTCAAGCTTGCACCAGGTTTGAGTTATTGGAGCTATTGTCACCATTTAGTAATACATAGCTCTGGTTAACAATGACATCTCGTGATCTAATGCGAGGTCAGGATGGTCGGGTGGTCTAAAGTGCCAGACGCAAGGCTAAACCTTTGCTATGCTGAGTGTTATGGTTTCCAAACGGAGGCATGGGTTCAATCTCACTGCTGACACACACATCTATTTTAGATAGATTTGCTGCTCTCGAGTTGGAACAGCCTCCGGAAGTTCCAGCCAGGTGAGAGGCGGATGGGGCCTCATCGACGTTGAGGTCACGGAGCACATGAAAGGGGAGAAGATCATCAACTCCCGGGGCGTATGAACCAGCGTCCACCTGCCAGGAATGACAGGATACCAAGAGGGACAGGATGAGGTGGATGAGGTCAGCTTTGACAAGCCCTATCTGGTGGATGAACATGGCGTGGCCACGTCTTCAATGGTGAGTCAGCCACTGCACCGGGCACCTATACACCTCATCCCGCATAGCCATGGGTCAACGGCAGGCACATACAGCAGCCCACTATACACTGGTTACAACACATAGAGTACAGGGATAGTCAAAACCACCTGGCCATGCGCTAGTCCTCAATTTAGTAGCTGGGGCACGCCTTACGCTTAGCTTGCCCCACCTGCCCAACTAAGTAATCGGGGCTAATGCGGGGGTTTGGCCGTAGCCATCTGTGCCAAACACAGGCTACAATACAGTTGCATTAAGGGCCTTGCCGCATGGAGACTACTCCATGCCCCTGGGGGACCAACTAACCCCGGATACACAGAAGAAATGTGAAAGGCGAATGCTTAGGCGCATTCGACCCCCTTAACAGAGATGTAGAAAGGGAAGAGCGGGATGCGGAAGAGGAGAAGGAAAAGGAAGAGTGCAGAATGAAGTAGCCGATAGAATATGAGCCAATTGGCTTCCCGGGTTTCTGATCTACGCAGGAGCCAGGGTTGAGGCACAGCCCTGGAGGGCTTAAGCCCTCTTACAATATTGGGATGTAATATAGAGCCTATGTGGAATTCGCAGGGCAGGCAGGACTTCAATACGACCAAGCGCTCCATGCGGAGCACTATCCACCCAAATATTCGATGGAATGAGCCCCTGCTGGTTCTGTGGAGTCAACACATGACCCCAGCTAGGCCTAACACAGGTCATAGTTTTGATTTCGATCAGCTAAATAGGAAAATTGCCACTAATCAAATTCCCTGCCATCGTGTGGGGCAGGCGGTTCAACACCGCGTGCCTCGCAACAAATATAGTTCCAAGGGCTCTTGTACAAGGCTGCCGGGTAGATCTAGACAAGAGTGCATTACCTGTGGAGGTGAGCTCCCAAATTCATCAGGCTGCAAAACAAGCGCCCAGTGCCAGAGCTAGGGTACAGTAGGCGGCAAAAGCATAACAGGGGTGGGGGTAGCCCTTGGAATGGACCCAGCCCAATTAAGGTTGGGATTTTTTTTGAAGAATGGTTAAGCATATACCCACGTAAAGAGGATAAACCCATGTAAAGAGGATGCCAATTACTGGTTTGATGACGAGTGGCAACAGAACGACGTTAACAGAGATTCACAGTCCTAGAATTCTCTCAATACTGCGTGCACTTTTGATATTGGCCAAAGAGTGGTCAAACCCGGTAGTTCAATTTGGGGACAATCCAGCAGTTGTTTACGTTGTAAACAACATTATATAACGTTCAGAACGGGTTGACATCAGTCAGGGTATTTGCATTCGGGCACTGCAGCCTAGCATACCAGGTCCAGAAGTTGGTTGGCCAATTCGTTATGACGCCAACAGTTTGAGCTTGCCTTTGAGCTAGGCCCTGGAGCCAGGGAGTTCCCGCAACCTCTGCACCCGGAGGTGTGGTAAATCAGAGTGATGATGCATTAGGGGCCATAGGTTTGGACCTGGTACCAATGTCAAGTAAGGGTTATTTGGCTGTGAGGATAGAGTTCCAAGGATTTTGGAAATTGGTCGACCTCCAGCCAGGCTGGCTGGCACAGGTAGAACATTTACAGCGAGTCGTGGCACATTAAAGCAGAGGGTCTAGCACCTGGACTATTCATGGAAGGCGGTCAGCACTGGCCTTTTCTTGGAAAAATTAAAGGTTCAGAGTTTACTCAGAAGATTACAGCCCAAGGAGACAATAAACGGATGTTCGAAAGAAAGGGGTAGCGTTCAAGATACCAGGGCTTCATATTTCCTCCATGATTAGAGCGCAGTTGTAAACACTGGGCACTCTTATGCAGGGAGGAATGCGAAAGGGTCCTATGTGAATCAGCGTCACTAATGACGTTTGCTGGGGCTATTAGAGTTAACAAAATGGTTACATCAGGAAATGATTAGTCTAATCTAACACGGGAATGGTAGGTTATTAAGGTGGAAGAAGGGAATGAGTTGATATCCAAGGCAGGAGTTTCAGCAAGCATGCATTTAGAATGGGTGCAGCTTCCACTGTTAGAAGCGTAGGCCTAACCCAAGAAAGATCAAGCGTCCAGGCCGGTGGTCATATTCCAGTTATCACAGATATTTAGGAACAATACCTATCGCGTAGGCAAGGGCCGAGTCTGGTTAAGTATGCACAGGTCACATTATGTCGGGAGACGGAGGCATACTGCGAGTATCGGCCACAGACAGGTACACCAGGCTGAGCATTATGCAACGGCATCCCCACGGGGATCAATCGGGTTTCGAGACAGCTCATATCACTTTGAGATGGCTGCTCGGCATTCGGCTCAGCCAGCTTTGCAGGGCAGAGGCCCTTGGTTAATTTCCAAAGAATATGTTGGGCACACTGTGGAGGCAAGGCTTGCCAGGCATCCTGGAAGAAGCGCCGATTCTAAACATCACACGCAACCTGGATGTTGAAGGCCACGCACACGGACATGAGTATCCTGAGGTTCGCAATCATACCGCATTAGGTGAGGAGAGACAGTAGGTTTTTTCCTCAACGTTAACACAGGGGTGTTAACCGCGAGGCCAGCAGGGTGGTCTGCAGCGGCCTTGGATCGGTGAGGCATCACCAGAGGATCCAACTCGATGGGCCTGATTTTTTCCTCAAAGTTAACACAGCACACAGGGGTGTTAACCGCGAGGGCTGCAGTGCGGTCTGCAGCGGCCTGGATCAGTGAGGCATCACCAGAGGATCCAAATGGATAGGCCTGAGTGTTCCTCAAGGTTAACACGACACACAGGGGTGTTAACTGCGAGGGCTGCAGTGTGGTCTGCAGCGGCCTGGATCGGTGAGTGTCACCAGAGGATCCAACAGGATAGGCCTAAAAAACATCCCCGTGGGGGAGTGATTTGGGGCTTGGAGCCCATGCGCACATCTCTCGGAAAGGGATGCATGGCATGCAATGGAACTAGCTATGCAGGCTGACGGTAGTTGGCCATTATCCACCAGATGTATCGGTAGGGCATACTGGCAGCAATGATGTACCCAAACTTCTCGATAAGGCATTGATCCTGGACATTATTCATGACCTTAAATGGTTGGATACCAAGTATCTTGTGATGAGGATCGTGTGGTCCACGATCATTCCTCGGTTAGCCTGGCAAGACGCCAGGAATATTTGTGATGTTAACAGGGCCCGGCGGGGCGTTAACAGGGAAGTATGCAGAGGCGTCTGCAGCGGCCTTGGATCGGTGATAAGTCACCAGGGGATCTAATTGGAGGAGCTGGAATTGTTCAGGAGCGACGGTGTCCACCTTTCTGATTCAGGTTTGGATGTCTTTTAAGAAGATATTAGAGGGGGCCTGCTTGTCGAGCTCGAGAGGCTCTGTGGCGGGCATGGGACATAGCATGGCTAGTCCCTATGCTGTGGCGGGTAGTGCGGAAATAACAGGTATTTTCGGTGTGTCCCAATGTAATTTCAGGTAAGCCAACAGTGCATCCGACCTCCCGGCACTGCGGATCATGCGATTACAGTGCCTGTGGTGGGAAGATGCGCTGGGCCACTTCCGGACCAACAGTCATCAAATAAGGATGGCTTGAGGTCTGGGGGTGTTTATTAGCAGCTGGCCGGGTTCCTGCTGTCTTTAGACCACTGGAACTTGGGGCCGGGGACTCGCCCATTTCTTGATCAAGGGGTATTTGATACAAAGGGATATTTGATACAAAGGGATACAAGGGATATTTGATACAAAGACTGCCATTGTCTTTGTGCATTCTTCCATAGTAATATCTCTGTTTTCCATCCACAGTTCTTCTGGTTCACAATAAATTGAGTTTTGTAATGCAAATCTGTTCCTTATGTGGACTTAAAATTAAGAAATAATTAGTGCTTTCAAAGTGTCTGGGGTTGCCGAAGCACTCAAGGCCAATGGCACTCAGTAGCCTTGTATGGCTACCAAAACATGTTATAATTGTCAATATTGTCTTAGCACTCCAAAAACTAGAACATATGTAGACTGCAATGTTGAAAATGATTTTTAAAAATCTTGATATGGGCCTATCAGTTCCTCTGATATGTATATCCCACTGTCAGCCTATTTTTATTCCAATACAAAATGTTCTCTTGCGATTTTGAGTTAAGAATGACCGATTAGAGTTAATTTAGTGTGTAGATGTGGGCTGAATTTTAGTTAACAAGAAATCATACAGCAGGTGAGCATGGTCGTTAACATTGAAGGAAGAGGAATGTCTTTTGATGGCCCAAATCCTGTTGCTTGGTGTAGTAAATGACACTACCGTAGGCCCGTTAAATCTGTGGGGATTTAATTATTTGATTATTTGATTATTTGATTTCATTTTATTTAAAATATTTTACCCCACCTTTCTCCTTTAAAAGGACCTAAGGTAACTTACATCATTAAAAGAATATATTTAAAAGCTAAAAATATTAAGTATAAAATATTTTAAAAGAATCAAACAAATACTACAATAAAAACGGTGAACAAAATCAACAGCAAAAATACATTCAAAGTAACATGGCGCAACACTCCATTGTCTTCTGCTCCACGGTGGGCTTTTGAAAGCCCAGTGTAGTGTTCCTTCTCTGTTGGTAGGAGGAGTGATGCTGCACAGACAGAAATCTTGACATGCCTTGGTGGACTTGTGGGTTTGGCCAGATATGCTCCCACTCCCCTCCTTTATTCACTGTCATTGCACTTCTGCCATCGTCACTACCGTGCCCTTCTCTTTAGACGTCTTTAAATACTTCAATTTCCTGGTTTCTACCTCCTTGACCTGACTCCATTCCAAAACCTGCTTATTTTAGGAAAATGACGTTCTTCGAGGTGTGGCTCCACATTGTTACAGTGGAAATGGAACTGAACAGCTTCTTTATGAACAGCTACTCCTGAGATGAAAAATAAGAAAGAAACCTTGGTTTCTAAGGATGAATAATTAAGTTCCCCAGAGGTTCACTATTAACTGGTTTGAGTTGAACATGCAGTACAACAGTACATGCATTTGCAGGTTTGGTTTACTGCTCTGTGGTACCGTTTTAAATAAGTATCACTATACTGGCAATACATATGCTGGTATTCATGTGAAATGAAGGTGAGTATGAATACTTCTTGCTTTTCAAAAACAATACTCATTTCCAGGATTACAGTCCATTCCAAATTAGTTCTTGTAATCCAGGTGAAACACTACAATAACTTAAAATTTGAATGGAATCAAAATACAGATGGTTTAAAATTCTGGATGGGGGCTTCATTAACCTTATTAAAAGGGCTTACAATGCTTAAAAATTATGAACCAAAACATACGGGACAAAGGAGTGGGCAGGGAGCTTGAGACTACCTTTAGAATTGCTGACTGCAGTTCCGTGCTGTTATGAACTCAAAGTCAGAACTTCAAGAGCTTAATTAAATGGCAATTGCATTTCATAACATCTCAGCAGATGATAAAGTTCCACCTAATCAACAAATCTGGAGAGTAGCGTAAGGCAAGGAAGAAGGTATCTCACAACAATGCAGGGGAGTTATGTATGGGAGGAAGTTACAAATTACCACACTGCCTGCAATAGAATTTAACAATCTTACCAGTTCAGTGCTGTTCAGTTTCAGTGCCATTGGCAGTTAAATCTGTGCTATGACTCAAATTTCAGTAACATCTATGTACACCACACAGTGCAATGACTGTGTTTCCTGTTGTCCAGTGGGCATCCATAACACACGACATTACATGCTCTACTGTAAATTACCTGCCTTAGCCATGTGGGCAGTAGTTGGGTTTCTGGTACTGCTTTGCGAATTAGTTGCAATCTAGGCACTTTTAAAATAAAGGCTTTAAAAAATAAAATAAAAAGGAAAATAAAGGTACTCATATTGGGGAGTTTGGGTTGTGTGATGGGTATGACATTGGATATGCATCCTCCTGGCAGAGGAACAATTAAAAAACGTATTTTGTAGCCTTTTCTGTGCTTCTACACATCCTTCTTCTGTGGTACATTTGCTCACTGCTGCAGTGTAATCCAAAAGCACATATCTGAGCCACAGACGCTCTGCAACTTAATACTCTTTGTGGCTTGGAGACATGCATCTGTCGACACGTTGTCACAGTGGACAATGGGTGTAATTTCCTGGAGGACAAAATATGAAGGAGAAGGCAATTTTTCTGGGAAACACAACTCTTATTCAAGCATTGAACGTGGTGTGCCATTCTCTGGTCTCCCTGTTTGCTCCTCCCTGCCTATAGCATGTCAAAATGCTGTATCTTCAAGAAAATTTCCAAACCTTCTGTTTCCTCCCTCTTCCAATCCTACAGGCACCAATTTCTTATTTAAACAAAAATACAGGATTGGGAGAAGAACTCTGTGATTTTTCTTCTCTTAATTAGGGTTAATAATTATTTTCATTGTGATTTCTTTAAAGTAAAGGAATTTCTTTTATCAAGTAATAGTAACCTTTTCATCAGCTTCTACCCACTGAGATATGATGGCATGGCAGCAACACTGCCATATGGCCACAATAAGTACCATTATGATAACTTATAGCTATCACCACCACTTCAGATAAAGACACTCTCCACTGCAATTTGCACCACCTTGTTAGTCTCTCTGCATATTGTATTGATGGGTGGTGGGTGCTGAGAATCAGCAACAAGGGGAAGCCTGTTTTTGCCTTTCTCACGTGTAACTCTAGGGTATCTTGCCAGCCAAATGGGATGGGGGGATATGTTGTGAGTTCCTGAGGACAAGAAGCCATTACATTTGTTTACACCCCATATTATAAATAACAAAGACTGTGGCAGATGCTGTATTTGATAAGTACTCTTCTCCCACACTGTATTTACAGCTACTGTATTTATGGTAAATATTGCTGTAAATACAATGTGGGTAGTGAACAAAGGCTGAGGGTAGAATTATGGAGCAAGATGATTTTGGAATGCAGTCCCAGGCTTCTGCTGCAAAACATGGAAGAGGGACAGCTTGGCAGGGGAAGAAAACCTTGGCTCTGTTTAGAATTTGGGGATGGGAAAAGGTACAGGGGGAATTGAGGTCTAGTCATTGGAATATGGATACATTTTTGGATATTGCCAGGGAAATGAAAAAAATCAGCTTTTGTCGAGGTGCAGTGGAATGCAGATCGAAAACCAAATGCTTGCGAAGAGATTCAAGCAAGCACTAGGTCACAACAATTGATCAGGAAATAGTCTTACACACTGCCCATTCTATGATGAGTTGCACAAGGTTCTCAAGGGTGATGCAAGTGTTAGTCCCCTATGCATTGCAGTCACGAGGCACCTGAGAGAACTTCTTTGTCCAGTATGTTCCTCCTGCTCTCAACTGCGGGCCTTTGTGTGGTTGCTGCTCAGTTTGCTATGACTCTAACTTGCTTACTATTTTTAAAAAGAGGTCTTAGAGTCACAGGAAGACATGTCCATGATCCTTGATCTGTTTTCAATAGATGATACCCAGAATGGATCAGGATCATAGTGTTCAACTATGAGATCCTTGGACCCATGCGGTGCCAGGATTAATTTGCCCTGTCCCTACTAATCTCTAGTTTTTTGGCATAGAATCTGTGGGATTCATGAGCAGCAGCACTAGCATAGCAGTTTTCACTAAGGGTCCCCACAGTTCATGTCCCACAACATGAGACTTTGCCTACCTCAAAGAGGGTTTGTATTGTCCTTGATATGGATGCTGGATGCCTGTCCCTTCCCTTCCCCTGGACCTTGCCTGTCCAGGATGACAACTGGGGTGGGGGGGAGGCTCCGCGGTCAGTCAGCAGACCATTACACAGCCCGCCCAGCTCCTTCAGGTGACAGCAACTCTTTGAGCATCAACCAAGGTCCCTTCCTCTTCTTTTGCTGAACAGTAGCCCTCTTCATTCCTTTTTATCTGTCTCCTGGCTGCCTTAGACAGGGGTTCCTAATTAGGCTGCTGCATGAAAGGCAAAGAAAATGGCATACAAAAGAGAGTCCTAGACATAAATCCACATGCCTTTTTTGTGCCCTGCAATGGACACTCTTTAAACTTGGTAGTCAATGATGCTGCTAAATGTCTGGAAGCAACAAGTTTCTTCAGTTTGATTCAACAAATCTATAATTATTTCTCTGCATCGACCCAGCGTTGGCAAATTCTAACTAGCAATGTATCAGGCATAACTGTTAAGCCACTGAGTTGAACGAGATGAGAGAGTCGGATCGATGCTTTAAAACCCCTGAGATATCATCTTGGTAGTATATATGATGCTTTAATAGAGATCTTTGAAGACCCAAGCCTAAAGAATTTATCTGGAAATACTTCTCAAATTTGGAATGCAGTCCCACGACGTTCCGTGTCTAGTCGCGCTGGCCACGTGACCACGGAAACTGTCTTCGGACAAAAAACGCTGGCTCTATGGCTTGGAAACGGGGATGAGCACCACGCCCTAGAGTCGGACATGACTGGACTAAATGTCAAGGGGAACCTTGACCTTACTTCTCGAATTGAAGCTAAGGTCCTTGCTGATGCAATTTGTAAGTTCAAATTTCTGGTATCCCTTGTTACATGGTACAACATTCTTTTTGAAATTAATCTTACAAGCAAGCTGTTACAAAATAAGGAAAATGATTTAAATTCAGCTACAAGCCAATTGCAAGTGACTAACAATTACCTTGTGGGCTGTAGGTGTGATGTGAGTTTTCAACAAGTTTTGATGGATGCTACTGAGATTACAAAGGAGCTAGAAATATTACCAAACTTTGAGACAGAACAAGTTAGAAAAAGAAGAACAAAAAAGCAGTTTGATTATGAAGCACAAGAGGAGGCACCACAAGATCCAAAGCAGAAATTCAAAATAAGTTTCTATTATGCTGTCTTAGACATGGCCATGCAATCTGTTGAAGACAGATTCCAACAGCTACAACAATATAATTCCTTGTTTGGCTTCCTGTATGACATATACAAGATCAACAAAAAATGTACAGAAGATGTACTTAAGGCCTGCAAAAATTTGGAAAAATCATTGATGCACAATGGAAACAAAGATATTGATGCTGAAGATTTGTGCTGCAAATTTATAGCAATAGCTCGAAGACTTCCAAAATCTATGCCACCACAAGGAGTACTTCTCTTCATAGTGCAACAAAAACTCCTGGATAGTGTGCCTAATGTTTCTGTTGCTCTAAGGATCCTTCTCACACTTCCAGTGTCAGTGGCTAGTGGTGAACGCAGTTTCTCAAAGCTCAAGCTTATAAAAACATATTTACGCTCAACAATGCTGCAAAGTAGACTAGTTGGTTTGGCAACTATATCAATTGAACATGCAGAAGCATCAGCCATTGACCTGAAGGAATCAGTGACAAAATTTGCAAAAGAAAAGGCACGCAAAATGAGATTTTGATGTGGCAAAAATAGAAACATTTAAGAGACATTACAGTTCATAGGCCCCTTCACGGATTGCTGCCTTGTCGTGGTGAAGGGGCTTGAGTAATTCAGAGAAGCTATGGGCTATGCCATGCAGGGACACCCAGGACGGACAGGTCATAGTGGAGAGTTCTGACTAAACGCGATCCACCTGGAGCAGGAACTGGCAAGCCACTCCAGTATCTTTGCCAAGAAAACCCCATGAACAGAAACAAAAGGCTAAAAGATAAGACGCTGGAAGATGAGCCCCTCAGGTTGGAAGGCGTCCAACATGCTACTGAGGAAGAGCGGAGGACAAGTACAAGTAGCTCCAGAGCTAATGAAGTGGTTGGGCCAAAGCCGAAAGGACGCTCAGCTGTGGATGCACCTGGAAGTGAAAGGAAACTCTGATGCTGCAAAGAAAAATACTGCATAGGAACCTGGATTGTAAGATCTATGAACCTTGGTAAGCTGGATGTGGTCAAACACTAGATGGCAAGAATAAACATTGACATCCTGGCTGTCAGTGAACTAAAATGGACGGGAATGGGCAAATTCAATTCAGACGATTACCATATCTACTATTGTGGGCAAGAATCCCACAGAAGAAATGGAGTAGCCCTCATAGTCAACAAAAGAGTGAGAAAAGCTGTACTGGGATACAATCTCAAAAAACACAGAATGATTTCAATACGAATCCAAGGCAGACCTTTCAACATCACAGTAATCCAGGTTTATGCACCAACCACCAATGCTGAAGAGACTGAAATTGACCTATTCTATGAAGACTTACAACACCTTCTAGAACTGATACCAAAGAAAGATGTTCTTCTCATTATAGGGGACAGGAATGCTAAAGTAGGGAGTCAAGAGATAAAAGGAACAACAGGTAAATTTGGCCTTGGAGTTCAAAACAAAGCAGGGCAAAGGCTAATAGAGTTTTGTCAACAGAACAAGCTGGTCATCACAAACACTCTTTTCCAACTCTACACATGGACGTCACCAGATGGGTAATACTGAAATCAGATTGATTATGTTCTCTGCAGCCAAAGATGGAGAAACTCTATACAGTCAGCAAAAACAAGAGCTGGAGCTGATTGTGGCTCTGATCATCAGCTTCTTATAGAAAAACTCAAGCTTAAACTGAAGAAAGTAGGAAAACCCACTGGGCTAGTCAGGTATAATCTAAACCAAATCCCTTATGAATACACAGTGGAAGTGAAGAACAGGTTTAAGGAACTCGATTTGGTGGACAGAGTGCCTGAAGAACTATGGATGGAGGCTCATAACACTGTACAGGAGACAACAACAAAAACCATTCCAAAGAAAAGGAAATGCAAGAAAGCAAAGTGGCTGTCCAACGAGGCCTTACAAATAGCAGAGAAGAGAAGGGAAACAAAATGCAAGGGAGATAGGGAAAGTTACAGAAAATGGAATGCGGACTTCCAAAGAATAGCAAGGAGAGACAAGAGGGCCTTCTTAAATGAACAGTGCAAAGATATAGAGGAAAAGAATAGAAAGGGAAAAACCAGAGATCTGTTCAAGAAAATTGGAGCTATTAAAGGAACCTTTTGTGCAAAGATGGACATGATAAAGGACAAAAATGGCAGGGACCTAACAGAAGCAGAAGACATCAAGAAGAGGTGGCAAGAATACACAGAGGAATTATACCAGAAAGATTTGGATGTCCCGGACAACCCAGATAGTGTGGTTGCTGACCTTGAGCCAGACATCCTGGAGAGTGAAGTCAAGTGGGCTTTAGAAAGCATGGCTAACAACAAGGCCAGTGGAGGTGATGGCATTCCAGTTGAACTATTTAAAATCATAAAAGATGACGCTGTTAAGGTGCTACACTCAATATGCCAGCAAGTTTGGAAAACTCAGCAGTGGCCAGAGGATTGGAAAAAATCAGTCTACATCCCAATCCCAACGAAGGGCAGTGCCAAAGTATACTCCAACTACCGTACAATTGCCCTCATTTCACACGCTAGCAAGGTTATGCTCAAAATCCTACAAGGTAGGCTCCAGCAGTATGTGGACCGTGAACTCCCAGAAGTACAAGCTGGATTTCGAAGGGGCAGAGGAACTAGAGACCAAATTGCTAACATGCGCTGGATTATGGAGAAAGCCAGAGAGTTCCAGAAAAACATCTACTTCTGCTTCATTGACTACGTGAAAGCCTTTGACTGTGTGGACCACAGCAAACTATGGCAAGTCCTTAAAGAAATGGGAGTGCCTGGCCACCTTATCCATCTCCTGAGAAATCTATATGTGGGACAGGAAGCAACAGTTAGAACTGGGTATGGAACAACTGATTGGTTCAAAATTGGGAAAGGAGTACGACCAGGCTGTATATTGTCTCCCTGCTTATTTAACTTATATGCAGAATACATCATGCGAAAGGCTGGACTGGAGGAATCCCAAGACGGAATTAAGATTGCCAGAAGAAATATCAACAACCTCAGATATGCAGATGATACCACTCTGATAGCAGAAAGTGAGGAGGAATTAAAGAACCTCTTACTGGGGGTGAAAGAGGAGAGCGCAAAAATTGGTCTGAAGCTCAACATCAAAAAAACTAACATCATGGCCACTGGTCCCATCATTTCCTGGCAGATAGAAGGGGAAGATATGGAGGCAGTGGCAGAGTTTACCTTCTTGGGCTCCATGATCACTGCAGATGGTGACAGCAGCCATGAAATTAAAAGACGCCTGCTTCTTGGGAGAAAAGCGATGACAAACCTAGACAGCATCTTCAAAAGCAGAGACATTACCTTGCCGACAAAGGTCCGCATAGTCAAAGCTATGGTTTTTTTCCAGTAGCGATGTATGGAAGTGAGAGCTGGACCATAAAGAAGGCTGACCGCCAAAGAATTGATGCTTTTGAATTGTGGTGCTGGAGAAGACTCTTGAGAGTCCCCTGGACTGCAAGGAGATCAAACCTATCCGTTCTGAAGGAAATCAACCCTGAGTGATCACTGGAAGGACAGATCCTGAAGCTGAGGCTCCAATACTTTGGCCATCTCATGAGAAGAGAAGACTCCCTGGAAAAGACCCTGATGTTGGGAAAGTGTGAAGGCAAGAGGAGAAGGGGACGACAGAGGATGAGATGGTTGGACAGTGTCATCGAAGCTACCAACATGGATTTGACCAAACTCTGGGAGGCAGTGGAAGACAGGAGGGCCTGGCATGCTCTGGTCCATGGGGTCACGAAGAGTCAGACACAACTTAACGACTAAACAACAACAACAACAGTTCATAGGATTATTCAAAATGATTTGTGTGCTAAAACTGTTTTGTATTTGAGAAAGAAAATTGAAGACTGTTCTATTACTTGTTCTCTCAGTTTTTTAAAATAAAATTTTCACAATTTCAACTTTTTTACTTTCTGTTTTTCCTACTATTTGTCTGTTTTTGAAAATTGGTTGGCGGGGGGGGGGGGGCGCAAGTAGTTAGTCTTGCCTAGGGCACAAAAAAGCCTGGCACAGGCCCTGTGCACAGCTTCCCTGGGGCTTCCCGACTTCAATGGCAGCATATAAGCATGGGTTTTATCTTCCTTTTAATTAATGTTTTGAAGTTGACTGCTTGTTTGCTTTCCTTACAAAAGAGTGAAAATGGATTTATTTGCCTTTCACTACATTAGGAAATGCCTGCTGTACTTTTTCAGTGGAGACTTCCTGCCTAAGTGAAGAATGTCTCTTGGACATCAGAGTACAACCCAGCTGGAATTCTCCAATAGTGCTGCTCCTATTGAGGCTGGTCCTTAGTGCATTAGGAAAGCCAGTGCCAGTGGTTTTGGGGCAGTTGCAACAAATGGCTCCAGCTGCTATCAGTCGCAGGCCACAGTTTCCCTGCTATTGTGATGTGAGATTTTATGACTCAAGTTCACTTCCACAGATATAAGAATGGAACAATATTGTCATGATCCAGATTATGTGGGTTAAAAGCCTGTATGAAAATGGTTTATGTAGTTGTGAAGCAATGTAAAATGGATCCATATTGGTTCTGTGTAAGAATGATTTTGTATGATGGGAATGTTTTCTTCATGAGCCGATGGGAAAGTTCCTTGTACCCAGCCATGTCAGGAGACGATAAGGCGTGAAGACACAACATGTTGTCTAGATCCAGACCGAGACGAGGATAAGGAAAACAACACCTGGATTTCTCCTGGGAACAGAAGGCGGGATGAGAACGGACTTTCCTAATCGCCCATTGGTCAACACCTCGAGAGACGAAGGAGAAGGGTGGTGCCAAGAAAGTAGAAAATGAAGTTTATGCCATGTGGACTGTTCCTTAGTCTATTGAGAGGCTTAGGAGCCATTTTGTATCTTTTTCCTTATGTTAGGATGAAGGGAATTGGAATGTAGAACCTCAGAGAGAAAGAGAGGGGGGCCATACCCTATGCCTACCCTTAAAGAAGCTTTTTAGAATTTTTAGCTATATTTTTGCTTAGTGAATATTGTCTAGATTACACTGCAATATTCTATGGAAATGTAACTTATGCTTTGCTTATGCAACAAACTGAATATCTACAAAGACTTTATTTTTCAATAAAAAATTATTCTTAAAAATCCTTAAGAATGGTCTTTTGAACAGCAAGTCTGCTGAGCCTGCTTCCAGAGTGATTGTGAGGCCACAGAATGCTACAGAGTCCTATGTGTCCGGGGCTTTGATAGATCTGGCGACTACAAAGCTCATGTGTGTGTTATTGCTGAACTTAATTAAGTGCAAGCAAGTATCTTTTTAGGATAGACTTGTGAGAAGGGGTTTGTAATACACCTAGCTGAGGTCATCTGGACTCTACCCAGCTGTTAAAGGGTATTCAGATGCCCGGACACTCTCTATCCGCCGACCAAGTGCTCCCTGACAGGAGGCTGGGTCGTGACAAATATGATTTTCATATTTATACAAGGTCCTATGACCAAATGGGGATACAGATATATGGATTAAAATATAGCAGTTAGTCTTTAAGGTGCCACAATATTCCTGTACCTTGGTTTTGTGTGTGTGTGTTTTAACAACATTTGTGATACTTTTAACACCAGGCAGTAAGAATGAAAATATAAACACTTCCATGTATACACATGCACACAAAATCTGTATATTGCTATTTTCTTGTAAGCTGTAATGTGAGTTTCTGGATACATTCATTTTATACAGCAGGGGGGAATCACAGGAACTGGTACCAGAGGCTAAACTTTGTTTTATGCCAGAGAGTCAAATTCCTTGTTGTCACACATCCCCTGTTCATGCAGGTCTCTAGCTAGATGTTCATTACTGTTGCTCATGTTAGAAATAACTTCTCTAGCCCTGATTGAAAACTGCTGGATCTCAGATCTTCTTGGAGAAAGACAGAGAGAAAGGGGAGGTAAAGAAACAAAGATCATCCCCAACAAAACACAGCTGCTCACCACATGAGTATATTTTAAAAAACAAGCGCCACGAAGGATATAATGATGATTTGGAAGTTGCCCCTGTATTGTTTAAACTTTTCTGATCAGAATCTTGAGGGAGGGGGGATCTATTAATTACCAGGAAAATGCTGAAAACGGGCCATTATTCCCCCTTTTATTTACTCTTTTAAAACAAAAAAAAATTAAATTTCTGTTCTTAATCCAGCATATATATCAATATATATTTGTGAATAAAGTAGTTCAAGGGCAAAGTGTTTCATTTACATTATCTTAGAAATCATTATTATAATTTTCAAGATAAACTGGTATTATTATTATTATTATTATTATTATTATTATTATTATTATTATTATTATTATTATTATTATTATTATTATTATTATTATTATGCCACATTTCTCCCAACAAGGGACCCATTTTCATCCTATTATCCTCATATTCCAAACTGACAATGAAATGACTGTTGGTCACTGAGGAAAGGCCAGGTCTCAAGGTTTGCTCTGAAGCTTCAACATTCTAGGCCCTTTTAAGTTCTCCAGCTGCTCCCAATGTGCTTATTGTTCTGTTCTGGACAAGGGGACAAGCCCACAGTGCAGGAAGACAAACTCCTATTACCTAACTTGTTCTAACAAGTTTTGAAAGCAGCCTGACTGGTCTTTTTATGTAGTCCAGCTCAGAAACCTAACAGGTGCCTGTTTTGGCATACTAGAAGTTCTTGCAAGCAAGTGTGGTGGCTCCTTAGTCAACCTAGAAACAGCAATTACAATCATTCGGTGTAGAGGTATCCAAGGTCAGGAATTTGGAAGTCTCTCCCTAATGGTGGATCTGCAGCTCAGGATCCCTAAATAGCCACTGAAAACACCCTGTTGAGGCTGATTTGGTGGCAACATGGGAGACAGGAATGTCTTGTACAGGAAGATTTGGACTGGCTTCCTCTCTGATGACATTTTTGTTCTGCTGGCCTTCAGTTTGTAAAATGATTGGTATGCTTTTTTCTCCTGACCTTTTTCCTGTTTCTCTTCCTGTTCTGTGAGAAAAATGTACTGGGTTCCCAGTTATCTTGACACATGACCAGCAATGCAACCAGCGTCTTGTTAATGAGTGGCGATTTGCCACCAAGACGTACATGCTTGGCAACAGGATTATGATTTGTATATGTTCTTGAGCTATATCTTTTAAGATTGATGTGTTGTTTTTTACTCTGTTTTGAGAGGTCTTGAGTGGTCATATTGGGGCAGAATGGCAGGATGCAAATCATTTCAATGAACAGATTAATTACAAGGAAGCAGACAGGAATAAGTCAGCAACGAAAGGGAAGAAAATGGGCTTACTTGCGGTGAGAAAACAGAAAAGGGGAAAGATTAGGACAATGCCCCTGAGAAAGGTACACAGATGTATGGCTGGCTACTGAGAATGTATAAGTTTCCAGTAGAAAGACACAGTCTGTAAGATGCAGTTAAGGCCTCAAGGGAGAAACTGCCAGTCAAGCTTTACCATGTCTTTTACTAAGACAAAAAACAGGTCATCTCATAATAAAAATTTGGAGAGGCCAACTCTATTGTACAAATAGGCCAAACATCACATTACTCAGGAGATGTGCAGGAGAACCAACAGTGTACCTCCCCAAGCCTTTCTAAAAGAAGTGAGGGGAGGACAAAATTGTCTGAGTGGTTAAAAGAGGCTTAGGGATTCTGGGACTTATAGTAAAAAAAAATCCTCTCCTATCACAATTCTACTTATGGCTGACTTACTCTATTATGAGCCTTGGGGCTCTGATTCCCCATTTCAAACTTCACCAAGAATAGGGCTTTGGCAAGAAATGAAAAGTATTTCTATTCTTTGCACAAAAGGAAACAATTTGGATTATTAAATATTGTATCGTGACTCCTAGATTTTCAATGTAATCTCGTATGAAGAAACAAGTCACATTGAGTTCATGGGACTCAATAGGCATGAGACTGCAGCTTGAGCAGCAAATTACTGCAGTCTGGGAGCAAAGCTAATATCATGCCCCTCTCCTGTGCACAAGGACCTCTTCTCCAAGTTTTATAGCAAAGTTGACAGTTGCTTTAAATTAGAGTGGCTGGCTGGTGTTCAAGGCAATGAGTGGGAGTTTATTTAGCTGAAAAAGACAGTTGCAAAACTTGGGAAGTGAATTCCAAATAAGACTGGAGAAGTCTGCTATTTAACAGTAAGATACTTTTCTCTGTTTTTGGAAGGATTTTGCACACATTTGACATGCCTATATTTTTATGATTTGGGGTGTGTGTGTGAAAAATATGTTGCAACACCAAAGGAAACATACAGTTTTCTCAGAAAATTTGAATTCAGTGGCAGGAAAGCAAGGTAAGAACTTTGTGATTTTGTTGTAAAGCAATTTGAAAAAAACATTAACGAAGGTGGTAAAAATGGGAGGACTTGCAGTTATTAAAATGGTGGTTTGTACAAAAGAACAGCTTCGTTAGAAATCCAGTATAGTAATGTTGCCACAGACACTGTATATTGTGTCATACAATGTGGCTTTATGCATTCCAAACACTGGGAGAATAGCTTTACCTTCAGTACAATGGGAGCTTGTAAAATTATTCAGTTGTACGAACAGAATGAATCTAGCGGCCAACTTTTCCCAAATTTGTATCTTACATCTAGGAGTCATATTACAGTTTACGAAACTTGGGTGATGGCTTTCCCTCTCAGGCAAATAATTTGTTAATTATGCACTTGAACAAAGTGTTAGTCATGTGCTGAACTGGGAAAAAGTGAACCAATCTGCCCAGTTTCTTACAGAAAATTACCCATTTCAAAACTGCTTTATATAAAACAAATGTTTTAAAAAATACTTTAAATATTTGGCCAAATAACTTTTAAGACAAGTGCATGGATTGATGTATTTATACTTTTTATATGCCACCTATGCAAGTAAAATCCTTAGACACTGTCAGAACACTGACATTCCTGGGAGTAAGCCCTCCTGACTGTAGGACACCTTACTCCAAGGGAAAAGGACAGCATACTAGTGTCAATCTAAGTTCAGTAACTCCAAATTCATTTCATCATCTAACCCTTTCTTACACAATGTATGCAAGGAAATGCGTTTCTTTCTGTTTCAGGATTAGCACTTTCTTTTTAGCCAGTCTTGAAGATTTTACGTGCCTTTGCCTGGTTCTTATATTGATACTGATGTAACAATAATAATAATGCTGCTAAATGTTATGCGAACGTTCCCTTAGCCTTTTCAGAACATAATGCTATTAATCTGCATTGTTCAGTAATGAGATAGCAGGGGAAAGATGAGGACTGGCAATTAGGATCACTTGGCATGAGGTTAAGATGGAGGAGAGAGAGAGAGATAAAAGTGTGGGCAACAGTAAGACATCTGAAAAAGTGAGCTTGGATCATTGTGAGGAAATTTTTTTTCTTGTTTTATTTGCAGTACATGAGCCTCTTTTAAAAAAAGAGCCATAACCTCTTACAACTCACAAATGGAAATGTTACCAAGAGCTGGCCTGTCTATTTCTAAGGACTTTCCTCTGAAATCGATGGCACAGAATGCTTTATAAAATTGAAAATTCATCCATTAATAAGCACCACACACTTTTGCACACTGTGACCAAATATGGCAGAGGGATACTCTCCTGTGGCTAAACTGAAGTATATGTCACTTTAGGCAGCTCAGTGGAGTATGAGTCTTCTGTAAACCAAATGAGTGCTGGTTTGAGGATGATGGGGAATTTGAGTGGGGCAGCTAAACCAGCTGATCTGTAATATGAATGACATATATTGGGAGTATTTTTGGTTGGCATACCAAACAATCATAGGCAGAAAATGTTAATTTTCAGGCACTGTTCAATAATACTACATAGAACAGTGTCATGGTTTGTATTATTTATTTTTTAAGCTGTAGGGTGGACTGCAAAACAGCACTGATTAGTGTTTTCCCGTTGGGCTGCATGTTAAAAATCTACCCACAACCAACAATCTCCCTGTTTCTGTCCATAGGGGACAAAGTAATTAATTGCCTGCTTTCTTCTATAATTTCATTCAAAAAAATTTCATTCACCTGACTGCATTCATCCAACATTTAAGGTGTGGATTTCCTGCATGGCCAAGGGGCTGGACTCAATGATCCTTGGAGTCTCTTCTAGTTGTTGTTGTTGTTGTTTAGTCGTTAAGTTGTGTCCGACTCTTCATGACCCCATGGACCAGAGCACGCCAGGCCCTCCTGTCTTCCACTGCCTCCCGGAGTTTGGTCAAATTCATGTTGGTCGCTTCGATGACACTGTCCAATCATCTCATCCTCTGTCGTCCCCTTCTCCTCTTGCCTTCACACTTTCCCAACATCAGGGTCTTTTCCAGGGAGTCTTCTCTTCTCATGAGATGGCCAAAGTATTGGAGCCTCAGCTTCAGGATCTGTCCTTCCAGTGATCACTCAGGGTTGATTTCCTTCAGAACGGATAGGTTTGATCTCCTTGCAGTCCAGGGGACTCTCAAGAGTCTCCTCCAGCACCACAATTCAAAAGCATCAATTCTTTGGCGGTCAGCCTTCTTTATGGTCCAGCTCTCACTTCCATACATCGCTACTGGAAAAAACCATAGCTTTGACTATGCGGACCTTTGTCGGCAAGGTAATGTCTCTGCTTTTGAAGATGCTGTCTAGGTTTGTCATCGCTTTTCTCCCAAGAAGCAGGCGTCTTTTAATTTCATGGCTGCTGTCAACATCTGCAGTGATCATGGAGCCCAAGAAAGTAAAATCTGTCACTGCCTCCATACCTTCCCCTTCTATTTGCCAGGAGGTGATGGGACCAGTGGCCAGGATCTTCATTTTTTTTGATGTTGAGCTTCAGACCATTTTTTGTGCTCTCCTCCTTCACCCTCATTAAGAGGTTCTTTAATTCCTCCTCACTTTCTGCTATCAGAGTGGTATCATCTGCATATCTGAGGTTGTTGATATTTCTTCTGGCAATCTTAATTCCGTCTTGGGATTCCTCCAGTCCAGCCTTTCGCATGATTATTCTGCATATAAGTTAAATAAGCAGGGAGACAATATACAGCCTTGTCGTACTCCTTTCCCAATTTTGAACCAATCAGTTGTTCCATATCCAGTACTAACTGTTGCTTCCTGTCCCACATAGAGATTTCTCAGGAGATAGATAAGGTGGTCAGGCACTCCCATTTCTTTAAGGACTTGCCATAGTTTGCTGTGGTCCACACAGTCAAAGGCCTTTGCGTAGTCAATGAAGCAGAAGTAGATGTTTTTCTGGAACTCTCTGGCTTTCTCCATAATCCAGCGCATGTTAGCAATTTGGTCTCTAGTTCCTCTGCCCCTTCGAAATCCAGCTTGTACTTCTGGGAGTTCACGGTCCACATACTGCTGGAGCCTACCTTGTAGGATTTTGAGCATAACCTTGCTAGCGTGTGAAATGAGGGCAATTGTACGGTAGTTGGAGTATACTTTGGCACTGCCCTTCGTTGGGATTGGGATGTAGACTGATTTTTTCCAATCCTCTGGCCACTGCTGAGTTTTCCAAACTTGCTGGCATATTGAGTGTAGCACCTTAACAGCGTCATCTTTTAAGATTTTAAATAGTTCAACTGGAATGCCATCACCTCCACTGGCCTTGTTGTTAGCCATGCTTTCTAAGGCCCACTTGACTTCACTCTCCAGGATGCCTGGCTCAAGGGACATCCAAATCTTTCTGGTATAATTCCTCTGTGTATTCTTGCCACCTCTTCTTGATGTCTTCTGCTTCTGTGAGGTCCCTGCCATTTTTGTCCTTTATCATGTCCATCTTTGCACAAAATGTTCCTTTAATAGCTCCAATTTTCTAGAACAGATCTCTGGTTTTTCCCTTTCTATTATTTTCCTCTATATCTTTGCACTGTTCATTTAAGAAAGCCCTCTTGTCTCTCCTTGCTATTCTTTGGAAGTCTGCATTCCATTTTCTGTAACTTTCCCTATCTCCCTTGCATTTTGTTTCCCTTCTCTTCTCTGCTATTTGTAAGGCCTCGTTGGACAGCCACTTTGTTTTCTTGCATTTCCTTTTCTTTGGGATGGTTTTTGTTGCTGCCTCCTGTACAATGTTACGAGCCTCCATCCATAGTTCTTCAGGCACTCTGTCCACCAAATCTAGTTCCTTAAATCTGTTCTTCACTTCCACTGTGTATTCATAAGGGATTTGGTTTAGATTATAGCTGACTAGCCCAGTGGTTTTTCCTACTTTCTTCAGTTTAAGCTTGAATTTTGCTATAAGAAGCTGATGATCAGAGCCACAGTCAGCTCCAGGTCTTGTTTTTGCTGACTGTATAGGACTTCTCCATCTTTGGCTGCAGAGAACATAATCAATCTGATTTCAGTATTGCCCATCTGGTGATGTCCATGTGTAGAGTTGGAAAAGAGTGTTTGTGATGACCAGCTTGTTCTGTTGACAAAACTCTATTAGCCTTTGCCCTGCTTCGTTTTGAACTCCAAGGCCAAACTTACCTGTTGTTCCTTTTATCTCTTGACTCCCTACTTTAGCATTCCTGTCCCCTATAATGAGAAGAACATCTTTCTTTGGTATCAGTTCTAGAAGGTGTTGTAGGTCGTCATAGAATTGGTCAATTTCAGCCTCTTCAGCATTGGTGGTTGGTGCATAAACTTGGATTACTGTGATGTTGAAAGGTCTGCCTTGGATTCGTATTGAAATCATTCTGTGTTTTTTGAGATTGTATCCCAGTACAGCTTTTCTCACTCTTTTGTTGACTATGAGGGCTACTCCATTTCTTCTGTGGGATTCTTGCCCACAATAGTAGATATGGTAATCGTCTGAATTGAATTTGCCCATTCCCGTCCATTTTAGTTCACTGACGCCCAGGATGTCAATGTTTATTCTTGCCATCTCCTGTTTGACCACATCCAGCTTACCAAGGTTCATAGATCTTACAATCCAGGTTCCTATGCAGTATTTTTCTTTGCAGCATCGGACTTTCCTTTCACTTCCAGGCACATCCACAGCTGAGCGTCCTTTCGGCTTTGGCCCAACCACTTCATTAGCTCTGGAGCTACTTGTACTTGTCCTCCGCTCTTCCTCAGTAGCATGTTGGACGCCTTCCAACCTGAGGGGCTCATCTTCCAGCGTCTTATCTTTTAGCCTTTTGTTTCTGTTCATGGGGTTTTCTTGGCAAAGATACTGGAGTGGCTTGCCAGTTCCTGCTCCAGGTGGATCGCGTTTAGTCAGAACTCTCCACTATGACCTGTCCGTCCTGGGTGTCCCTGCACGGCATAGCCCATAGCTTCTCTGAATTACTCAAGCCCCTTCACCACGACAAGGCAGCAATCCGTGAAGGGGCTTCTAGTTGTACAATTCTATAATTTTATGAACCCAAAACCAATTAACCAAATGAACAAACGAGAAGAAACAGGATATTGAAAAACAACATTAGACTACACTGCACAATACACTATACCAATCACGTCTTCCAGCAACACTGGGCTACATTGCAGGACTCATGTAAGCCATGCTGTCTCTCAGATCTCTTTCCAATATGGATATAATTTAATCTTTTCAAGAACCTACGGTTTAAGAATGAGAAATATTGCTTCTGTATCCACAATCCAAAACAACAGGAAATAGTCTGACATTGCCTTGCATTGCCTTGCTGCATTGCCAGCAGGAAAATGAATGCTAAACTTTACATAGGAAAGGGCAGCCTGAATGTTGATGACATCATTGTCAGCAGTCAAGATGTTCTATAGGACACCCTCTTGTACTCAGTACCTTTTACAAAAAGAAAACAAGCAAGGGAAAATCCCAGAACCCGACTCCTTTCTTCCATCAATTCCCCACTTCTCACCCAAACACAAAGCAATTGTCATGGCTATTTTTTGACAAGCAGGTGTTTGAAGCCATGATTCCTGAGCCCTATTCTAGCACCCTATCCTCTACACCACACTGGTTTTCATATTAGGGTATTCAAGAGATGTGAGAGATTCAAAGAGCAGTTTGCCATTACCAGTCCAGTAGGTTTCCAGAAGATTTCCTCAGTTCAATTATTTGAACTGAGATCTATCCAAATTATGTGAGGCTGATGTCTTCAGTATATGACTGAATTTTGTTTGTGTGTTTTTGGATTTGGATATCTACTGATCTACAATTGTCTAAGAAATAAGCTCCACTGCACATGGTCTACAATTTACATTCATATCCATCTTTCATCCGGTGAGCTCAAATCGGCATGCATAACTCTTACCCTTCCACTTTCTCTTCACAACAACCCTGTGAGATATGTCAGGATGAGAGAGAATGATTGAGAGAATGACTGTGCTTTTTCCCTTCTTTTACTAGGGCAGATGGAAATCATTCCCCCATTGCCCCTTTAAAGCCTCTCCACCACAACTGTCAAACTGAGTTTGCCATCTGGCTTTTCAGAAGACCCCTCTAGGTGTTTTTCAAATTATGACTGATCTTTAAGGGGGGAAACACCATCCTCAAGCAAATATCTCCTTTACTGTCCTGTTTCAATGATGAACTGGCAGAAGTAAGGGCAAGGGGATAACTAATACTCTTTATCTTTGTGGCTACTTTCTCTCTGTTTCTCTTTCTCTCTCTGAGCCACCTCTCTCTTTTTGCCCCCCTCTCTGTTTCTCTCCTTCCCTGGTATCTCCCTTTGTCTCTCTATGGCTTTGCTCTTGGCCTCTCTCTCTTTGCCTCTACTCTCTCTCATTCCATCACACCTCTCTCATGAGGCTGCAACTATATGGTAAAATACTGTGGGATTTGCTTCATTTACAAAACAGGTGAATTTGACATACTTTTACTGGCCACATGATGCAAACACTGCTTTAAATCATTCCAGCCATTTTTGTTCTCAAAGCAACTTTTTTTTTCCTGCTGCTGGGAGGCTTCCACTTTTTCAAGCTGGAACAATTTGAATCAGCTTTTTCCCATGTGGTTAGTTGTGACCTTTTTGTAAAGACCCTATATACTGCATCTCTATAAGTAGTGTTTTAGTGATGTAAGCAATTGGGGCATCATGTTCAGGACATGCCTCTGCATCCTTTCTTCACCCCTGATTGTCCTCTGATTTTTTTTAACTCTTACATATATGAGATTAGTGCTAGATTACATTTGTTGAGCTCGCTGCTGAGTCCACTGGACTTCGAGCGGCGTGAGCGCTCCTTGCCGGCCACCCTGGAAGGACCGAGACTCCTGCAGTCTCGGGAGACTCGCATGGTGGGGGTGGAGAGCCTAGGTTACTTAAAGGGCTGTCCACCCCCACATCATCCTCTTCTTTTCCGGGCACCCACCCGCCCTCCCTATTTCTAGTGTGAGTTTTTTCTGGTCGCCTTTACGGGGCCGGATAGGAATTTTTGACCTTCATCCTGATTGGCCTTGGATGGGGGGATTTTTTGCCTATCCCACACTGGAAGAGGGTTGTTGGCATTTTGGTGGGAAGAACTTTTGGTCGCACTGGCGGGTAGTGCGGAAATAACAGGTATTTTCAGTGTGTCCCAATTGTAATCTCAGGTAAGCCAACAGTGCATCCGACCTCCCGGCACTGCGGATCGTGCGATTACAGTGCCTGTGGGGGGAAGATGCGCTGGGCCACTTCCGGACCAACAGTCATCAGCTAAAGATGTCTTCAGGTCTGGGGGTGTTTATTAGCGGCTGGCCGGGTTCCTGCTGTCTGGTGACCGCTGGAACTTGGGGCCGGGGACTCGCCCATTTATTGATCAAGGGGTATCGGCATACCCCTGCCTTTCACCTGTTTCCGCACTACAGCAGGTCCCCTCTTTTGCCAAAGAATGGCAAATTTCATATTTAGATGTTATCAATAAAGTGTGGCCCATATTTAACCCACATTACTGTCTTGTGTCATTATTCCGGGGTTGGGACGGCAAATCACCTTGTCACTGGGTTGCTATTATTATTTCCTGTATTTATGTCCCTGTCAGTTCCCCATCTGATTGGCAGATGTGAGACCAGAGGAGGGAATGATAAGCAGAAGCAGGACCAGAGGAAGGATGGAAACAAGAGGGGCTGGGAGCTAGAATGCAAATAACGAACTCCCCAATCTTTCTACAGCCCCTTTTGAACACTGACTGTGATTTCAAATGAAATACTCCAGTTCAGTATTTCTAGTATAGTTGCACTGTCAGTCTCTTGCTCTCTCCATCCATGGCTTCTCTCTCTCTCTCTCTCTCTCATTTTTTTTGGGTTTTTTTTGTTCAAGACACTTATATTTGTGCTAAGACTGAACACCCAGTCTATCTTGCCCCAAAGTAAGCCCCATTCACCTTAATGACACTCATAAGTTTCCTGATGTTTGGGCAATAGCTTTAGAATGCTTCAGTGAGCATGCACACTTTATGAAAGTTTTCTTATGTAATACAAGCATTTTTAAGGTGTTGTATCTTCTAAATGACAAGACGGATCAAATTCAAATAAAGAAAAGCTTGCAGCAGGAATAATTTCCTTTTGAAGAAGCAATGGTTGGTATATGAAAAATAACTACTAAACTCACTATGACCTACCAAAAAAGGTATTTTACATGTCAACATGAGGAGGATTGAGTTTCTGAAATAATAAATCACATATTTAAAAGTATTTGGCAGAAAGCATATCCAAAATCACTTTGCCAGAAATGGTCCTAATTCTGTGCACCTCTAATACTGGCAAATTTTACTTGAATTAGTAGGATAATTTTAAATGCTTACAAACTCCAGAGAACGAGACATGGTTTTTTAATGAAATATGATCTGAGTTAGTATGTTTTTACTGCTGTATTTTGTTTGGACCAGAAATATTACTTCCCAGTCCCAGCTGCAATTCTGGAATTCCATATTACCTTCCACAGAGAGTGGCCAATTCTCCAGCTCAACATGGAGAAACAAGGATCAAGATGAAGCTGTCAGTTTCTTCTGCAGTCTGTCTGTTGTCTCTCTATTATATTCATTCTCTTTAGTCCTATAAATATCAATTATAGCTATTAGCTCACTCACAAAACCAGAATAGTTTCCTGACGTTGTGCCTTGTATGTCTGGTTCTATAAGGGACAGATTCTAGTTTTTTAAATGAAAAGTGGAAACTTGACCCAACTGATGCTGCAAACAGGCAAAGGGCTACATAGCCAGAATCCAGGTCAAACACGGCCCATCAGGCAATGAGAGTAATCCTATACACAAAATTTTCCTTTACATATTCACTCAAAATTAAGTCCCACTGTATCAGGTAGGATTCACTCCCATGTAAGTGTGCCAAGAACTGCGGCCTTATTTAAAGTGGGTGTTGGTGAAATGGACCTTCTTTTTTGCAAAACATTTTAATTGCTGCAAACATAGTTTGGAGCTTATACTGGAAATTATCATTTCTGTCAAAAATTAGAATTGTCACTTAGAGTCCTGGAAACTGCTGAGATTGATCAGCTGACTGACACAGCTCATTGAAGGAAGGGCCTGCTTGTTCCTGCAAATTGAGAGAAATGGACAATCTTGTAATAATTGTTGTTCTATGCAATGCAAGTACTGTAGGACTCCTTTTGAATAAAAGAGTCAGGGTGGAGACAAGTGTTGTGTCTAGTTGTGTCTAATGTGGAAATTTAAATACACAGGGTGTTGAAATGCTTGATTTCTTCTTTGAATTACAGAATTGTAGAATCATAGAATAATTGATTTGGAGGGGGCTATGAGGCCAGCTGGAAGTCTCCTCCTCCTCCTTCCTGGATTTTCCACTTTAGAAACCACTATTGTGTACAATATTGTGCATTGGCTTTTCACTTTCTTTTGCTCACTTATTTGAGTGTTTTGGGTTT
The DNA here is from genome assembly GCA_037013535.1 of Intellagama lesueurii. Lineage (NCBI taxonomy): Eukaryota > Metazoa > Chordata > Lepidosauria > Squamata > Agamidae > Intellagama > Intellagama lesueurii. The sequence continues at coordinate 105,373,219 of JBAJHW010000005.1, forward strand.
GGCTTTCCCAAGAAAAACATGAACATCATTCCAAACATTCACTTTAGCTCTGTTGCTATGGCTACCCATGCACTTATTTCTTTGAACTGTTCTGTAAATGAAAATAAGCTGTAAGGCTCTGGAATCATGTTTTGGCAGATCATAAGCAATTCCAAAACAGTTCTTCACCCGTGCACACAAAAATGGTTGCTCAGAATTATAGCTGTTTAAAATTTGGTGAGAGAAAGTAAATAAGCTTGTGCATCAGAATTAAGTCTTCTATCTAACAGCCCTGTCCTCAAACGTATACTCAGTGAGATTTACTTTATCTATAAACACATTTTTACCATGCCTTTCCTCCCACACAGGGCTTTCAGGGCAGCAGTCATTCATTCATAAAACAGGAGTAAAAATGACTGAAAATAAAATGTCCAAGGGCTTGATTCAGATATATGTATCTGTAGACTGTAAAAGTAATTAAAAGTTATTAAGCTTTTCCTGAACTGTATACCTTCAGATTGCAGAAAAGTTGGGAGTAGCTTTGTAGATTTCATAACAGTTGAGAGTAGTTTTGCTCACAGGGTTCTATATTAAAATTCAGTTGTAGAAAGCAATTGGGGTGGAAAAGATCTGTACCAATGATTGAAAGCCTGCACTTATAAATATCTAAGAAAAGTCATGGTTTGGTCAAACTAAAGGCCTAACTAGTCCAGCATTCTGTTTCTGCCCCATGCTCAACCAAATGCTTCTGGGATGTCCACAAAGAGGACATTAGCATAACAACACCCCCATGCTTTTACTCCCAACAGCTACAATTGGGTGCCGTCCTGCCTCCAAGAAATATATGGAAGAAATATATGTAGCCTTCCTGTCTCATAGCTATTGATGGTTAATCCTTCATGAATATGTCTAATTTCCTCTCTAATGTGACAGTCATCAAAATATCTTGTGGTAGCAAATTTTGTAGTTTAACTATGCACTTCCTGTTTTGAATTTTCCACCATTCAACTTTGTTGGATGGTCAGTGATTCTAATATTATGAGGGCGTTGTGTCACTCATATTTTTTCAATCACCCATATTTTTTCTAAGTTAAAAAATTCCATGCCTTACATCACAGATTTATATGAAAACGTTGTGATGTTAGCAGGTTTATTTTTAATTCCTTTCCTAATGATCCCAACATACAATTTGTCACAGCACACACAGAGCCAACGTTTTCATCAAACTATCCATCACAACCAAAAGATTCATTTCCTGGTCAGTCACCACCCAGCTGTTTGGACTGTATCACTGTATATGTGAAATTAGGATTTTATCCCAGTGTGCACTGCTGTACATTGAAATACATTTGCTATTTGAATGATGATTCTCCCCAGAATAGAACGCTAGAATTTTTCACATTCCCTTTTCATTAGCCACCCTAAAGAATGTGGTGTTATCTAGATCCATTATGAAGAAGTTAAAAAGCACTGCTCCTAATGACAATGGGGTGGGAGGGTAGGTGGGTGCATGTGTGCCTCTACTGAAAAACAGTCAATTTATTCTTAATTTGCTTTCTTTTTAAATAGTTACTGACTTATTAGATTCCCCTATTTCAATTTTGCTCATCAGTCTTTAATTTAAAGCCTTTTAAAACATGCAAGAAAACTATGTCTACTAGTTCACGCTTATCTGCATGCAGGTTGGTAGTCTTAAACAGCAATATCAAAAGGACAATGGTAGTTGGACAGGCCTTTACAAAAGCCATACTGAATCTCCTTCCACTATATCCTCATATATATGCCCCCCTTTAATTATGCTAGCTCTCTAGATAGGTCAGTGGTTAGGTATCTGGCAATGGAGCCAGAGGTTGGGAATTTGATTCCCCACTGTACCTGCAAACGAGTATAGTCAGCCTGTGTAGCCTTGGGCAAGCTGCACAGTCCCCAGGTGGTCCCCAGAAGGGAATGGTAAACCACCTTTGAGTATCCTCTATCTAGACAACTCTGAACTGACTCGACAACACATGATTATTTAGTATTAATTATGTTATCCAACAATTTAGCTAGCATCCAATTAAGGTAACTAGCATATTAATTTTCCCTAGATTCCTTTTTATTTGTATTACAATGGTCACCTTCTAGTCCTCTGATATATGTCCAATAATTAGCTTACTTCTGAATAATACTGAGGAGTACTGATTGCACCAGTTGATGCAATAAATTATTTATTACAGTATATGGAACCAGTAAGTGAATCAGATGCAGGAACTCCTGAGGAAGCATAAAATATTAGAACAAAGGAGTTGAAAAGGGCTTGTAAGTCCATTGAATCAACCCCCTTCTCAATGCAGAAATCAAAGGTAAAGTATATTTGACACATGGCTGCCTAATTTTCTCTTGAATGTGCCCAGTGTTGGAGTGTTCACCATCTCCTGAGGTAACTAGTTTCGCTGTTGTACTGTTCTAATAGTTAGGGTGTTTTTCCTGATATTGAGGGGCAGGTAATATGCACCTTTGATGCTATCTGGCAGAACAAGGCAACATTCTATAAGACAATTCTAAATGGGGGACCCCAAACAAGAAGTTATAATTTTAACCTGACCTTTGGATAGACACCAAATTTGGCACATTTGTAGCAAGCAATCAGCTCTTGCTATGCACCAAATATGGACAAAGGATTTTCAAGTTATGAGTTTTTAAAAGTAGAACTGTTTTCCCACATACAGAAATAGGCAACTTCTAGCTACTCAAGATTTTAAGTAGCATATATAAATTGAAAAGACCAATCTTGCTTATCTTGAAAGAGAATTGTTGGCCTCATCCACTTTTCTTTATTTGGAAAGAATCCAGGGGCTGAAATATTGGTCCTCAAAAAAGACCTTTCAAATAAGGGAAACAGTGATTTATTATAACACTGACCATGTATGGTACATGCTTGACAAGAAGAGTAGCTTCAGCAAAGGTTTGGGGTGGGAGGAGGGCAAGGGAACTATTAGGAGTGCTGCAAACTAAGCAGCTCAAACTGAAAGAAACTAGGAGATTCCAAAACATAGACTTGGTTTAAAGAAAGTAATGGAGTAACAGTTCTCCAAAAAGAGTGCAGTCCCCAAATAAGGTGGTTATTCTGACTTACAAGCAGCTCAGCCAGTTTGATGGCTGGCAAGGGATCATTCGGATGAATATCAGGAAAAACTTCCTAACTGTTAGAGCAATACGACAGTGGAACCAATTGCCTTGGGAGGTGGTGAGTGGTCCAACACTGGAGGCATTCAGGAGCAACTTAGACAACCACCTGGCAGATATCCTTTGATTTGTATTCCTGCATCGAGCAGAGGGTTGGACTTGATGGCCTTATAGGCCCCTTCCAACTTCACTATTCTATGATTCTATGATTAAGCTTGCCTCTTTCTTTGTTTCCCTCTCCCTCTTCTTTGATGCTCACTCTATTAGGTTGCCTTTTGCTTGATTTCTTATCTTCTTCTTGCACAACAGAAAGTGTGAATATAAACAGGTGGCCTAGCAGTCAGAGGTTCTTCCTTGCCCTAGTCTTTTTGTATATGAAGGGTTAGTTCTGTTGTGGTCTGAATTCCTTCAGATATAGTATGATACAGTTCCCAAAGAAGTGGTAGATGGAGCCAGAGACAAAATCCTTTTCTCTTTCTGTTTCTTTGATTTTTCAACATCCCCTTGTCCCAAACCTTTCTTCCTCGAGAGTCTGTCAGGAAATGGACAAATTCATTTTTCCAATTCAGAACTGAACTGTCAAAAATAGCTTTTAAAAAGGGCAGGAGAGGTTAGAAGGACTTACTCCAAAAGTTTACTCCAATAAAATCAACATCAATATTATTCCAATGAAATCAACATCAATATTATGGAGACTTCAGTGTCCATGCAGTTTTAAAAAAATAATGTCTAATTCAGTCAGTATATGTAAAGTGTGCATCATTTTTCCTGCTGGCAACACAGACTTGATATTGTGCAGCAATCGCGGGCCATTTTCTGGCTTTTTGAATCATGGGTACAGATGCCTAATATCCCACATTCATAAACCAGAGGTTTTTTGAAGAATTTAATTAAATGAAGTACAAATAGTAGCCTTACAAAGGCATGAGGATCAATTGGGCATTGTTCTCCCAGTGGTGTCCCTACATGTACTGTTTTACTTTCAAACACACACTTTTGTTTGACTGCCACTTGAGCTTCATTTGCTGGTGATGCCCTGTTGTGCTGACCTAGAACATGTTCCAGCTTTCTGTCACCATATAATGAGTTATGGATATGTTTAAAGTAAATGAACACCACTACTAGCTATTCTAAGCATTTTTAAAATATAGAAGCAATGTCTGTGCCAGAACCCAGAACATCTAGAAAAAGTCTGAATTCCTCAAAACGGAGAAATTTGTTTCATTTCTGTACTCATATACTTTATGTTTTGTTGTGACATAACATCTTTTTATTGTTAACCACAATTATTATTTCAAAAGGGACATGTATTCTGCCTTTCCACAACTGAACTGAAGGCACTTGTCCTCCTCCTCACTTTACCCTTTTATCAACATTATGAGGTGTGTCAGGCTGAGAGAATAGCTGACTCAATGTTACTTATTAAGTTTCAAGGTCCAGAGGGGATTTGACCCTGGGTTTCCCAAACCTTAGTTCAGTATTATTAGTGCCCGGGATATATTGTGCTGACAGCAAGATTCAGCATTCTGTAAGCCAACTCAAAAAATAGGGGAGTCCCAAACAAAAAATTATAACTATGAAGTAGTTATAATTTTTGGATTAGACCTTGGATTAGCAACAGATTTCGCACAGGTGCAGCAGAAAGTCTGCCCTTGCTCTGTGTCAAATTTGGGGGTGTTCAGGCAAAGGGCTTTCGAGCTGAGATTTTTAAAAAATAACACTGTCTAGCTTTGATTTAAAACAGATCAGATATATTGATAAGATCAAATTTGCATATCTGGGAAAAATTGTTAGTTCCAGCTGCTTTTTTTATTTCAAAGGAATTCAGCCATTTCAAAGTAGCAATTTTAAAGCAAGATAAACTGTGAGTTTATGGGCTTTCTCTTCTGTGGTGCTAACATTCTAAATGGATTGAACTTTTGACCCTGCCATTCATCAGAACACCATTCAATAACTGTATAACTCCTTCCTGACTAAACATTTTCCTGTGAAAATATTTTAAAAGATATTTTTAAAAATAGAGAATAATATTCAGCAGCTCACTCATTTAAGCTGTGAAATTACTGTTTTTTCTTTGTGGTTGGGGATGATCTCAAATCAAGTTTTACCTGGTTTAATCATGAGCAAGTTTACCTAGTTTAATTGTGAGTAAGGAGACAGCACCAAAAGCAGCCAAGGACAGATGCCGCATGGGCGGAGAACATTGGGGTAAAGGTTAGGAAGAGAAAAGGGAGGTTAACCCGCCTTCCTTTCTCACTTTATATGAGTTACTTACTTCAAAAATGTCCTATCATTAAAAGCTCTGCTCAGATCTTGCAAACCAATAACATCTCACTTTTGGTTGTTCTCTTTTCCTGCTGCTGCCACTTCCTAGCAATATTGTCTTTTCCATTAAGTTCTGCTCAGATATTGCAAACTAATAGCTGTGGCTTTGTTTATTGAGTCAACCCATCTCATGTTAGATCTTCCTCTTTGTCTACCAGTCCACCCCACTTTCCCCAACAATATAGTCTGTTCTGGTCACTTCTGTATTTCCATTATATGTGCCTGGTAGGATAGGCTCTGGTTACTAATTTTTGCTGTAGTGAGAGTTCAGGCTTGACTTGATTGGATACCTGCTTTTCTGACTGTCTTCCATATCTATACCAACAACACATTTCAAATGAGTTGATTTCTGTCTCTGTTTTCGTTCACTGTTTTTCACATAGTATGGATGATTTTGAACTTGGTTTCTGCTGGCACGTTTTGCTAACTCCAGCCTCTTCCTTTTTTTATTTCAAAAAGCAAAGGGACATCTTTAGAAAAACATGCACACAACATGTCTGTAGAGCTTTTGGTACAATTTAGCTTTTTTTTGGCAGACCTTTGCCTAACTCAAATAAAGGGTTTGGAAATCGGAACATAGCTTTCCAGTCTGCCTTTGGCAAAGCAGGCATGGCAATATTGTTTTAACTGAGAGGTTAAAAGATGCATATGTTTCTCCATTGTATGTGTTGTACCTACTCACACTTTTGCTTTGTTATTGTTGTTGTTGTGTAGTCGTTAAGTTGTGTCCGACTCTTCGTGACCCCATGGACCAGAGCACGCCAGGCCCTTCTGTCTTCCACTGCCTCCCGGAGTTGGGTCAAATTATTGTTGGTAGCTTTGATGACACTGTCCAACCATCTCATGCTCTGTCGTCCCCTTCTCCTCTTGCCTTCACACTTTCCCAACACCAGGGTCTTTTCCAGGGAGATTTCTCTTCTCATGAGATGGCCAAAGTATTGGAGCCTCAGCTTCAGGATCTGTCCTTCCAGTGATCACTCAGGGTTGATTTCCTTCAGAATGGATATGTTTGATCTCCTTGCAGTCCAGGGGACTCTCAAGAGTCTCCTCCAGCACCACAATTCAAAAGCATCAATTCTTCGGTGGTCAGCCTTCTTTATGGTCCAGCTCTCACTTCCATACATCACTACTGGAAAAACCATAGCTTTGACTATGCGGACCTTTGTCGGCAAGGTGACGTCTCTGCTTTTTAAAATGCTGTCTAGGTTTGTCATCGCTTTCCTCCCAAGAAGCAGGCGTCTTTTAATTTCGTGGCTGCTGTCACCATCTGCAGTGATCATGGAGCCCAAGGGAGTAAAATCTGTCACTGTCTCCATATCTTCCCCTTCTATTTGCCAGGAGGTGATGGGACCAGTGGCCATGATGTTAGTTTTTTTGATGTTGAGCTTCAGACCATTTTTTGCGCTCTCCTCTTTCACCCTCATTAAGAGGTTCTTTAATGACTTCCGGTTCCGGTTTCATCACAGCGATACCGCTCCCATTCGGGGCTCTGAGCGGTGAGGGGGGATCCCACACTTGGGGGTGTCCGTAGTAGACACAGGGGGGGCTGGAGGGTCCTCCGAGGAGAGGTGCAATTTCTGGGTCCAGATCGCAAGCACGGCGGCGACTTGCGAGGGACCCAGTAGCCTCTTTCTACCCCATGGTGGTGAAGGGGAGGGGTTAAATGAATCCCTTCTGAAGAGCTGTCGACTCTGGAAGATTGCAATCTAGTGAAGAATAAGTGAAATACTCTCTGGTGAGACCTTTTTTTGTTTTTTTGTTTTGTTTTTTTGCTCCTGGTCCGCTTGAGCTCCCCCCTCCTTTACTTAAATATATATATGTCCACTCCTCTCTGTTGAACTGTGGCTCTGAGCGTGGTGAGGTGTGGAGGAACTGGACCCTTTGGATTATAAAGTTGGAGTGAAATTGAAGAATTAATCAGCAGTCAAGTGCAATTTAGGGTTTAAAAGTTTACCCCTGTCTTCCTTTTATTGTGCTTGATGAGACCTTTCCAAAACTTCTTTGAAACTTTTTTTTGAGAAAGTGTGATGTGTTTATCTAAACTTGGTGTTCTTCTTGCATAAAAAGCAGAAGCGCCATTTTGGCAAAGCTTTTATCACCCAGACATTCTTTGTTTTTTGGTTATTGGTAAACGTCCAAAGAACTTCTCAGAAAACATCAAGGTCATTCCTGAGATAAACATACAGTGTATATTTACCATCACTTGCCATTCGGTAAAGCGGAAAGAGTTTTCAACTTGTTCTAACAAAAGCTACTGGAGGGCAGTAGAAAATAACAGTGGGTGTAGAGAGAATTGCTTGATAAATCTGCAGAAGATATATGTTTGAGTAACTTTCTTCAGATATATTGAATATATATCAAACACATTGGATATATTGGACCTAATTTTTTTTTGGATTGGCGATCTCCTTAATCTACATTGCTCCTCAAACTAAAAAGAATCTATCTTTTAAACTATATAATTCTTAAAATTGATTTTTGTGGATCACTTCTGGAATTCTGGAGTTCTTTTTCTTTTTCTTTTTTGTTTTCTTTTCTTTTTTTTTCTTTTCTCTTCAGACCTACAGTCTCTGGAACTGTATAAATAATAATTACCTTTCCTTATTATTCTTTATTGATCTAGTGGACACAACGTGGATACAGCTTGGCCTGCTTTTTTTTTCTATTTTTTTTTTATTCTGAGAGGACATTTCTTTTTCGTCTTTTTTTTGATTAGCGGGTTTTTTGTGGGTTATTTTTTAATCCTTTGTAGACTCAACTGAACCTTGGAATTATAAACATATTAATATCCAGTTGGGATCTCTGGAACTGTATAAATAAACAAATTACCTATGGGATATTTCTCTAACAATTCAAAGACCCAGTCCGGGTTCTGGATTTACAATACAGATAACTTCGGGCACGTCTGGGTTGGACAATACTCCTTTTTTGAGGCTATTGGTCTAGGCTCTTACTTCTCCCCCCTCTTCTAATTCCATTTGTTGAAACCAATAGTTAGAAGAGGCAATCATTGGAATTAATATGCAGAAGATCAAATACATTGAAAGAATATCCACACTTGATAATAAAAAAGGGAGATCCTCTGTAAGAAGAAGGAAATAGAATAGAGGAGAAATTAAAATCTGTTTCAGACATCACCTTAAAGAGACTTATTGATGAATTAAGAGTGTTTAAAATGTTTTGACTTTATTTTAGATTTTCTAGAACTGTTAAGCTTGATTTGTTACTGAATTGTAAGTGATTTGTTATTTTTTATATATATATAACACACTGTGAGATATACTAGGTGAAGAGGGAAAGCTAGAAGAGGTTCAAGAAAATGAGTACCACAACAGCTAAAGATCCCAAAAAGACGGGATCTGCCCCTTCTTCAGGAGCATCCTTAGCTGCATTATCTACAACTGCAAGCCCTGCCCAACAGAAAAATTTAGGAGATATTATTCAAAAAGAACAACAGAGCAAAGAAATGCAAGCTATCTTGGAAATGTTTTCTGATATAAAACTAAACCAACAACGTATAGAAGAAACGATTGGTACAAATCAGGCTAAATTAGAAAATAAAATGGAGGAGATTAATCAGCAGATTGTTACATTAGGTAACCAAATCGCGGAAACAAACCAGACAGTTCAAGAAAATAAACAACAAGATAAGGACATTGAACTTTTAGATAAAATGGAAGAAGCTTTGGCGGATCTCCTAGACATGGAAAAATCCCAGATGTGTCAAGAAATTGACCAAGTATATAGAATTAACTCAAGCTATGCAAGCAAGAATAAGACCCCAAGGGATGTACATATAGTTTTCTTGAGGAGGAAAATTAAAGAAGATATTTTGAGGAAGCTAAGAGACAACACATTAAAGATCCAAGATAAGGAAATTGTAGTTTTGAAACAGATTCCATGGAAAATTCGAGATATTAGAAAACAATATTCCTTTCTGGCGAATAAATTAAATGAGATGAACATGACTTTTAGATGGCTGGTACCAGAAGGAATTTTGGTGAACTGGCAGTCAAGAAGATTTAGGCTAGATAGCTTTGACAAAGCTAGAGATTTTTATGAGAAATATATAGCTACAGGGGAAGAACAAAGTTGTTCAACAAAGATGGAAGAAGAGAGGTGGATGAGAGCATTTGTAGCCATGAAAGGGGAGGAACACAAGGACTGCCCAACAACCTACCAGATAGTACAACGAGAGACACAAAGTGATTTGGATTCCGAAGCTACTGAAAAGAGGAAAACTAGAGCAGTCAATCCAACATATAAGTAAACATGGAGACAACAACAGGAATATTTTCAATTAATATAAATGGATTGAATTCCCCAAATAAAAGACGAAAAACTTTCTTAAAGCATCAAAAATAAAAGGCGGATATAATTGTCCTTCAGGAAACCCACATCAAAGAAAAAAATTGTAAACTATTAGAATGCCCTAAATTAGATAACCTCTTCTACTCATGTGATCAAAAACAAAAGAAAGGGGGAGTTGCTGTTTATGTGAAAACTTCCAAAGAATCAAAATCTACGCAGATCAAGAGGGAAGAATCCTAATGGTGGAAACAGAAGTCAACAATAGAAAAACATTGTTAGTTGCTATATATGCTCCAAATGAAGCAAAAGAAACGTTTTATAAAAGACTTTATAATATTTTGATGGAGAAAAACCATCAAAATATTTGCCTAATTGGAGATTTTAATGCTATAGTTGATCAAACAAAGGATTATAAAAAGAACCACAAAGGGAAAAGCAAAAGAAGGATATTACCTAAAATATTTTTCCAAATGGCAGAAGAGTTCGGGTTGGAAGATACATGGCGTGGACATAATGGAGAAAAAGTACAATATACATTTTACTCGAACCGACATAGATCTTGGTCTAGAATCGACATGATATGGACGATGGATTTGAGGTCAGGAATTGATGAATTGAATATACAAACAAGGACATGGGTGGATCATAATCCACTTAAAATCGTTTGGAAAGAAAGGAGAAAACAAAAGGGAAGATGGACCCTTAACACGGCAATTTTGGGGAAAAAAGAATTCATAGAGAAAGCTAAAAAAGAAATGCAATATTACTTTAAAGAAAACAAAATACAGCATTCTTCATTACAGGTGATATGGGATGCAGCTAAGGCGGTATTCCGTGGCTTTGCGATTTCATATATAATTCAAAGAAATAAAAAGAGAAAACAAGGATACGACAACATAAAAGATTGGAATTAGAACTTCAAAATAACCCTAATAACAAAGTGGTGAAAAAGGAAATGGACTTGTTGAAACATAAATTGAACCTTATGGATACAGAAGAAATGGCACAACAGATAAAAGCTACAAAACAAAATTTCCTTGAAAATGCAAACAAGCCAGGAAGATGGGTATCTTATAAACTAAAGAAATAGAGAGGGAAAAGACAAATAAATAGATTAAAAGATATAAAGGGTACTTTGCAAACTCAAAAAAGTCAAATACATAGTATAATAATGGACTTTTACACCAACCTCTATAAAACACATGCAACAGACAGGAAGAAGATAAAGGACTATTTAGAAAAAGCAAACCTTCCCAAACTACCTGAAGAAGCTAAAAAGATAATAAATGCAGAAATAACATTGCTGGAGATTATGGAAAGTATAAATAAACAAAAAATGAGAAAACCCGAGGCCCAGATGGACTCCCCACCGAATATTATAAAACATTTTGAGAGGAGTTAGCGGGACCTCTGAAAAATGTTTGTAATCAAACACTTAAAGAAGCAAATATTCCAAAATCTTGGTCAGAGGCAAATATTACACTAATACCTAAGGAAGAAGCTGATTTGACTCAAATAGGGAACTATAGGCTGATTTCTCTTCTTAATTTTAGAATATTATGAAGCACACCTGGAAAAACAAATGGCTCTCCTATTTTTGGACACGCAAAAAGCTTTTGATAACTTAAACTGGGAATATATGAAGAAACAACTTGAGATGATGGACTTTGAAGAAAATGTCTTGAATATGATAGGGGCAATTTATACAAATCAATCAGCAAAAATAATCGTTAATGGAGAAGTAGCAGGAAATATTGAGATTGCTAAAGGAACAAGGCAAGGATGTCCACTTTCCCCATTGCTGTTCATCTTTTCATTGGAAATATTAAACAGAGAAATTAGACAGAATCAAGGAATACAAGGAACAAGGATTAAAGACGAAGTTTATAAACTTCAAGCTTTCGCAGATGACCTGGTCTTTATTTTAGAAGACCCATTAAAATCAGCCCCAATTTTACTTCAGCAAATTGAAGAATTTGGCGAGGTAGCTGAATTGAGAATCAATAGAGAGAAGACAAAATTCTTAACTAAAAATTTAACCCAAAAACAAAGAAGCCAGCTCATCTTAAATACAAACATTCAAACAGCAAAGAAAGTAAAGTATTTGGGAATTTGCTTGACAGCTAGATGTTCTTCATTGAAAGAAGACAACTATGTGAAATTGCTTTCGTAGATTAAGCAAGACTTGGAAAGGTGGGAGAAACTACTACTCTCCTTTCTAGGAAGAATTGCAAGGGTTAAAATGAATATCCTCCCTAAACTACTCTTTTTCTTCCAGAATTTACCAATTAAGCTAGAGCAAAAGTTTTTTGAAGAATTAAACAGCCTAGTTTCAAAGTTCATATGTCAGAAGAAGAAACCGAGAATTAAACGCAAATTACTACAAGACGCCAAAGAAAGGGGAGGATTTTGCTTGCCAAATTGGAACTAACATTATCAGGCAAGCACATTAATGTGCACTAGGGAATGGATAAAGCTAAAAAATAAGAGAGTACTATACTTAGAGGGACACGATCTGCAAGTAGAATGGCATGCATTTTTATGGTACGGAAGGACTAAAACTCATAAATATTTTGAAAGAAATATAATAAGAAATTCTCTTTTAAGGATTTGGGAAAAAGTTAAATCTAAAATATATGTGAAAATACCTAGATGGGTCTCACCAATGGAAGCGTTTACTTACCCAAATTTGCTAAACTTCAAAAAAATAACTACTTATAATGAGCTTTTGAATTCTGAGGGACTTTTGAAGACAAAAATTCAATTAGAGAACCAAGGACTAATCTTTTCATGGTGGCCTCAAATGCAAATACAATCAATTTATAATCAAGATAAGAAGGCTCAAGGTTTTATTAAAAATATACAACATTTGACAAAATATTACTTACTATAGAAGAAAAACAAATTCAAAAATTGTATAAATTTCTACTGCAATATGGGATACACAAGATGAAGAAGTTAAAGATACAATGTTAAAATGGTCTAAAAACTTTGGCTATAATATAGAATTAGAAAAATGGCAACAACTTTGGACAAAAAATTATAAGTTAACATTAGCAACTTCCTACAAAGAAAATGTATATAAAATGTTTTATAGATAGCATTTGTCACCAGCTAGACTAGCAAAAATGTTCCCAAATATGTCAAACAAGTGTAGGAAATGTAAAAATCATGAAGGAAGTTATTATCATGTATGGTGGACTTGTGATAGAGCAAAAAATTATTGGGCTAAAATCCACATGTGGATTAAGCAAATATCAAAACAGGAAATAGAATTTAAACCGGAAATATTTTTGTTAGGATTACTACCAAATACTGTAGATATACAAAGCTATTATTTAATACTACATGTTTTGACAGCAGCTCGGTTATTATGGGCACAGGTCTGGAAAGATGAAAATCCACCAAATGATGATATGATCATTAAAAAAATATTAGAAAGTACAGAAATGGATAGATTAACTAAGAGGCTAAAGGGACAAGAAGAATCATCTTTTTATTTAAGCTGGAATTTATTTTATAATTGGTGGAAAGTAAAAATCCTGCAGTAAAGTAACAGAAGATGAATAAAAAGTGGGATGTCATGGATAGGATCTCATCAGAAGAATTATTCCAATATACAAGATTGCTTCTATGTTGAGCCTTAGGCTTTTTTTCTTTTTTGCATTTAGATTATCTTTGTTTATTGTTTGACTGTTAGAGATTCTTACACTTTATGTTTACTGTTTAAATGTGCATTGTGCTATATATCTATGTTTTTAAATCTTCTGTTGGAAAATTAAAAAAAAGAGGTTCATTTTTTAAATATTTTTTTAATTAATAACTTGGGATAAGGTAAGGGGTACAGAGGGTAAAAAGGAGATATGGGGGGGAAAGGAGGGGGAGAAGAAACACAAAATGTACTGACATCCAATCTATTCATGTTGCAATATCAACTCAACTTTCCGCTTTTCTACTATTTGATTGCCCTCCAGATTTTAACTTACATTTACATCCTAGTTTTAATCTATGTTATTCAAGTACTATCTGTTGACTCAAGCCATTTATATAATAAATCCCATCGTTCAGTTGCCTTTTGTATTGGACAGTCTTTCAACACTTCTGATAAGATATCTATTTCTGCCACTTCCCGTATCTTCTCAATAAATTCCTCTTCTTTCAGTATCACCAATTTCTTCCAATTCTTGACATAAAGAAATCTGGCTCCAGTGACTATATATATATATAACTAAAAAAAGAGAGGTTCTTTAATTCCTCCTCACTTTCTGCTATCAGAGTGGTATCATCTGCATATCTAAGGTTGTTGATATTTCTTCCGGCAATCTTAATTCCGTCTTGGGATTCCTCCAGTCCAGCCTTTCGCATGATGCATTCTGCATATAAGTTAAATAAGCAGGGGGACAATATACAGCCTTGTCGTACTCCTTTCCCAATTTTGAACCAATCAGTTGTTCCATATCCAGTTCTAACTGTTGCTTCCTGTCCCACATATAGATTTCTCAGGAGATAGATAAGGTGGTCAGGCACTCCCATTTCTTTAAGGACTTGCCATAGTTTGCTGTGGTCCACACAGTCAAAGGCTTTTGCGTAGTCAATGAAGCAGAAGTAGATGTTTTTCTGGAACTCTCTGGCTTTCTCCATAATCCAGCGCATGTTAGCAATTTGGTCTCTAGTTCCTCTGCCCCTTCGAAATCCAGCTTGTACTTCTGGGAGCTCTCGGTCCACATACTGCTGAAGCCTACCTTTCAGGATTTTGAGCATAACCTTGCTAGCGTGTGAAATGAGGGCAATTGTACGGTAGTTGGAACATTCTTTGGCACTGCCCTTCTTTGGGATTGGGATGTAGACTGATCTTTTCCAATCCTCTGGCCACTGCTGAGTTCTCCAAACTTGCTGGCATATTGAGTGTAGCACCTTAACAGCGTCATCTTTTAAGATTTTAAATAGTTCAACAGGAATGCCATCACCTCCACTGGCCTTGTTGTTATCCATGCTTTCTAAGGCCCACTTGACTTCACTCTCCAGGATGTCTGGCTCAAGGTCAGCAACCACACTCTCTGGGTTGTCCGGGACATCCAGATCTTTCTGGTATAATTCCTCTGTGTATTCTTGCCACCTCTTCTTGATGTCTTCTGCTTCTGTGAGGTCCCTACCATTTTTGTCCTTTATCATGTCCATCTTTGCACAAAATGCTCCTTTAATATCTCCAATTTTCATGAACAGATCTCTGGTTTTTCCCTTTCTATTATTTTCCTCTATTTCTTTGCACTGTTCATTTAAGAAGGCCCTCTTGTCTCTCCTTGCTATTCTTTGGAAGTCTGCATTCCATTTTCTGTACCTTTCCCTATCTCCTTTGCATTTTGTTTCCCTTCTCTTCTCTGCTATTTGTAAGGCCTCGTTGGACAGCCACTTTGCTTTCTTGCATTTCCTTTTCTTTGGGATGGTTTTTGTTGCTGCCTCCTGTACAATGTTACGAGCCTCCATCCATAGTTCTTCAGGCACTCTGTCCACCAAATCGAGTTCCTTAAATCTGTTCTTCACTTCCACTGTGTATTCATAAGGGATTTGGTTTAGGTTATACCTGACTAGCCCAGTGGGTTTTCCTACTTTCTTCAGTTTAAGCTTGAATTTTGCTATAAGAAGCTGATGATCAGAGCCACAATCAGCTCCAGGTCTTGTTTTTGCTGACTGTATAGAGCTTCTCCATCTTTGGCTGCAGAGAACATAATCAATCTGATTTCGGTATTGCCCATCTGGTGATGTCCATGTGTAGAGTCACCTCTTTTGCTGTTGGAAAAGAGAGTTTGTGTTGACCAGCTTGTTCTCTTGACAAAACTCTATTAGCCTTTGCCCTGCTTCGTTTTGAACTCCAAGGCCAAACTTACCTGTTGTTCCTTTTATCTCTTGACTCCCTACTTTAGCATTCCAATCCCCTATAATGAGAAGAACATCTTTCTTTGGTGTCAGTTCTAGAAGGTGTTGTAAGTCTTCATAGAATTGGTCAATTTCAGCTTCTTCAGCATCGGTGGTTGGTGCATAAACTTGGATTACTGTGATGTTGAAAGGTCTTCAACCATTTCATTAAGTCCAAAATAGCTCTTCAAAATATTTTGGCACAGAGGGACTACAGCCACATCCAAGCTGTTCTTCTCTTCTCCTAGTAACCATAGTACAGATCAGATTCTCATTTTCTGGAATCCTCTACCACTGGGTAATTATAGGTGAGGAAAATTTCTGATTGAATTTGTGTGTAGCATATGTATATTTAAATTCCCATTTTAAAAATGCAGGAAATTCAATTCTTAAAAAAGAAAAAGAAAAATACCCTCCAGTGGTGTGGGATATTGCTGCACAATATTGTGCTCACATTGCCAACAGGAAAAAAGATGTCAAGCTCTCCATAGCAAAGGGTAGCCTGACTGTTGAAGGCACCAATGGGAGCAGTCAAGATGGTCTACAGTAGTGTTGGGGACGAATCAAGAAAATGGTGATTCATTTTGATCCATTATTCGTCAAGGTTAACAAATCAACGAATACGAATATACGAATATTCTTTGATGAATCGATTTGTTGATTTGTCTACACTTTTAATGCCTATAACACTGCCCCCCGAGTACCTAGAGACACCAAAGTAGCAGGGAAGCTTCCTCAGACGCCTTTCCACAACTTCTGAAAGTATGGTGAACGGACCCCCGAGTTATATAGTCACAAAGAGGACCTCCCCAGGAAAGCTCCCCCCAGGTACTTAGGTACTCCAGAATCACAACGGAGCTTCCTATGTCTTTCCCCAACACTCCTGCCAACTTTGGTGAAGATTGGGTATTGGAACTCTGAGTTATTCACCCACACATCACCCCGGGAGAGTTTACCACATGGCACAGAAGCCCATGGCATTGAGGGAATTATATTTTTGGCCCCAGCAGAATGAGAGGTCTTCTTTGGCACTGAGACACATGCATAAGGCAGTTTGTCTTCAGCAACATTACATTTGCCAGTGAAGTAGAGTTTGCCCTCAGGAGGACTGGAGGCAAGGAGGTATTTGGCAGCACAGCAGGCTTTTTGGCTCTGTCGGGCACTGAGGAATTTGGCAGCAGGAAAACAGGCTCTTTTGGCCCCATTGGGCACTGAGGGAAAAGGCAGCAGGAAAGCAGGCTTTTGGGCCCCATCGAGCACTGAGGTAAGTTGGCAGCAGCAAAGTAGAGTGTGTTGCCCCATCGGGCACTCAGGCACACGGCAGCCAGAAAGCAAGCTCTTTTGGCCCCATCAGGCACTGAGGGAAAAGGCAGCAGGAAAGCAGGCTTTTGGGCCCCATCGGGGCACTGAGGTAAGTTGGGAGCAGCAGAGTGTGTTGCCCCATCGGGCACTCAGGCACATGGCAGCCGGAAAGCAGGCTTTTTTGGCCCCATCGGGCACTGAGGGCAAAAGTGGGAGGAGGAAAGCAGGCTTTTGGGCCCCATCGGGGCACTGAGGTAGTTGGCAGCCGGAAAACAGGCTTTTGGGCCCCATCAGGGCACTGAGGCAAAAGGCAGCCACAGGAGACTTTCAACAGCACCACAGAACTAGAAAGCTGGGGATTGCTTGCAACTTGGCTGCTGAAACCGCCCAGATATGATAAAGATAGCCCTCGGAGGTTTGGGGGGGCTTAGACAGGCCGGCCCCCTTGGCACGGGTTGAAAGCCAGATGAGCTCTGCCGTCTGAAGCCGGACAATGGGGCGATGGGGTGATGCCTGGACAGGCTTTGGGTGGGGCAGAGCAGACAGACCTTTTGGAATGTAGCCCAAGTGGAAGGAGCTGCAGGATTAGGAAATTGTTCAAATGGCCAGCAAGCAACGTCGTTGACTTTTTGCCCCATCAGGCACTGAAGAAGTTTGCAGCTGGAAAGCAGGCTTTTTGGCCCCATTGGGGCACTGAGTCAAAAGGCAGTCACAGGAGACTCTGGTCTTCTTCTTCTGCAACATCACATTTGCAAAGTTACTTAAGTTTGTCCCCAGGAGGCAACTGAGGTGTCAGCAGCAGCAACAGCAGAGAATAGGGTCCGACTGCAAGGTGCTACTAACGGCGGTTAATCAGGGTGGCAGCAGAAGATCAGCAATTCGAATCCATGCAATGGGGTGACCTGAGCTCTTGTCCCTTGTTCCTGCTTCTGCCTACCTACTGAGTTAAACTGCTGCTGCTGAGCCACTAGGCTTGTTGGTCGGATTCAGAAGGTCTGCCAACCTACTCAGGCAGTAGCCTGAGTGGACTTGGGAGCACCGTGTTGACATGGGACGGCCGGACAGGCATTGGGTGGGGCAGAGCCCAGCCCTCTTGGCACGGGGATGCCCGGACAGGCTTGGGGGGGCAGAGGAAAAGGAAGAGGCAGAGGCAAAAGGAAGGAAGCAAAAGGAAAGAAGACTCTTGTCTTCTTCAGTGCAAAGGTAGTTCAGTTTGCCCCCAGGAGGCAACTGAGGTTGCACAACTGCAGCAACATCAGCAGATGAATAGGGTCCAAGGTGCTACTAACATAACGGCGGTTAATCCACGCGGCCGCTGGTGAGCTGAGCTCCCGTAGTTTGTTCCAAGTTCTGCCTACCTACTGAGGCTGTAGAATAGCTAGGAAGCTGAAATGAACAGTCTGCCAGTTTTTGGTGGGCCTGAGACAGGCCCTCTTTGGCACAGGGGACGCCCAGACAGGCTTGGGGGGGCTTGAGACAGGCCTGGTTGGCACTTGGATGACCAGACAGGCTTGAAAGCAGACTCTTGCCTTCTTTGGGAACATCACATTTGCCTGCATAGTTAAGTTTGCCCCCAGGAGGCAACTGAGGTTGCACAACAACAGCAACAACAGATGAATAGGGTGGTGCTCCTAACGTAATGGTGGTTAATCCACGGGGCCGCTGGGCTTCTCGAGCGGAAGATCAAATCCATGCAACGGGGTGAGCTGAGCTCCCGTAGTTTGTTCCAGGTTCTGCCTACCTGAGGCAGTAGAAAGCTGGAATGAACAGCCAGGAATTAGGAATGAAGCCCGAGTGGACTTTGGAGCACTAATGTAGCCCTTTGAATAAGCAGGCAGGTCGGCCGGAAAGAACTTGGCCCGATGAGGCATCTTCACCCAGCAGTCAGATTTGGAAGGCCCTTGGCCCAATTCTTGGCACAGAATCAGCAGCAGGCAAGCCCAAGGCAGCTGGACATGGATGCAGGATTTGGGGCCAACATGGCCCAAGGAGGCTGGAATTGATGCCCGGTGAGGTGGGGGGGGACGCCCGCACAGGTTGCACATAGCAGCAACGTAGACTGTGGCACTGCGGGTTAAACCGCTGAACCACTGGGCTTGTCCATCAGAAGATCAGCACTGCAGTTTGAATCCATGCGACGGGGTGAGCTATGTCCCGTTGCTTTTCACCCAGCTTCCGCCAGCCTTCTGGGACAGTAGAGAAGGCTAGGAGGCCGGAAAGAACAGGCATGAATAATTGGAATGAAGCCCAAGGAGGCTGGAATCATGGTGGAATACGTATAAATATGCATTTCTGAGATTTTTCAGAATAAATGAATCAGTGGATACTGATCCTGGAGATAGGGAGGGACATGTCACACACAGCACATCTCAGGAGGAGGGAGCACATTGGTCAGGTTTGGGTGGGGCTGAACCTGGCCCTCTTGGCACAGGGATGCCCGAGGAGGGTAGGACGCTGAAGTCAGCAAGCAGCATTTGAGAATCAAGCCTGAGGAAGTTGGAATGAGCACGCAGGCCTTTTGGAAGTGGAAGGAGCTGCAGGACTCGGAAAGTTGTCATGTAGCCAGCAACGTAGACTTTTGGAGTGGACCCATTGGGCACTGAGGAAGTTGGCAGCAAGGTAGACAGTGGCGCTGCAGATTAAAGTGCAGTGCTGCTGAGCCACTGGGCTTGTTATAGGTGCTGTTGTTGTTGTTGTTGCTGTCCATCTTGGTACGGGGGACGCCCGGACAGGTTTGGGGGACAGAGCCCGGCTCTCGGGGAATCAGTAGCACCAACAGGAGAAAAGGGTCCAAGCCTGGTGCTACTAACGGTGGTTAATCCGCGGAGCCATGGGGCTGTCGGAAACAGATCAGCTCAGCTGTGCAATCTGAAGCCGGGCGATGGGGCGATGCCTGGACAGGCTTTGGGTGGGTCTGAGACAGGACAGGCCTAGGAAACTCACCTGTCACAGTCACCAACGTCTAACCAGACTTGCTGACAACCTTCAAACAAACAAAGATGCTCATTTAGAACTAGAAAGCTGGGGGGGATTGCAACTTGGCTGCTGAGATCGCCTGGATATGATAAAGAAAAGATAGTCCTCGGAGGTTATGGGGGGCTGAGACAGGCTGGCCCTCTTGGCACGTTCGGGATGCCAGGACCAGCTTTGTTTGTGCCAACTGCCAAGACACCTGGCTGGCCCTCTTGCCACATTTGGGGATGGGGACAGGCTCTGGGTGTGCCAAGAGAGGGTTGGCTGGCCCTCTTGTCACATTCGGGGGTGCCGGGACAAGCTCTGGGTGTGCCAAGAGAGGGTTTAGGCTTCGATGCCAAGAGGGCCGGCCTGGGTCTGCCCCAACCAAAGGCTGTCTGCGTGTCACCCCATCACCATATTGCCTGGCTTCAGATTGCAGAGCGGATGTGGTTTAACCCGTGCCAGGCAGGAGTTCTCTCCTCCCAGTCAGGGAGGCAGAAGGTGAACAAACAGCCCGCCGGGACTATGTAACCCAGCAGGCCCTCTTGTCACGTCCGGGGGTGCCGGGACAGGCTCTAGGTGTGCCAAGAGGGTTGGCTGACCCTCTTGTCACGTTCGGAGGTGCTGGGACAGGCTCTGGGTGTGCCAAGAGCGTTGTCTAGCCCTCTTGGCACATTCGGGGGTGCCAGGACAGGCTCTGGGTGTGCCAAGAGGGTTGGCTGGCCCTCTTGTCACATTCGGGGGTGCCGGGACAGGCTCTGGGTGTGCCAAGAGAGGGTTTAGGCTTCGATGCCAAGAGGGCCGGCCTGGGTCTGCCCCAACCCCAAAGGCTGTCTGCGCGTCACCCCATCACCATGTCGCCTGGCTTCAGATTGCAGAGCTGATGTGGTTTAACCCATGCCAGGCAGGAGTTCTCTCCCTCCAAGTCAGGGAGGTGAAAAAACAGCCCGCCGGGACTATGTAAGCCAGCAGGCCCTCTTGTCATGTCCGGGGGTGCCGGGACAGGCTCTAGGTGTGCCAAGAGGGTTGACTGGCCCTCTTGTCACGTTTGGGGGTGCCGGGACAGGCTCTGGGTGTGCCAAGAGGGTTGTCTGGCCCTCTTGGCACGTCCGGGGGTGCCGGGACAGGCTCTGGGTGTGCCAAGAGAGGGTTTAGGCTTCGATGCCAAGAGGGCCGGCCTGGGTCTGCCCCAACCAAAGGCTGTCTGCACGTCATCATCATCACCATATTGCCTGGCTTCAGATTGCAGAGCGGATGTGGTTCGTTTAACTCGTGCCAGGCAGGAGTTCTCTCCTCCCAGGCAGGCAGGCAGAAGGTGGAACAAACTTAGACCGCCGGGACTATGTAACCCAGCAGGCAGTCAGGGAGGCAGGAGGTGGAACAAACAGCCCGCCGGGAATACATAACCCAGCAGGCAGTCAGGGAGGCAGAAGGTGGAACAAACTTAGCCTGCCGGGACTACGTGACCCAGCAGGCAGGCAGGAGTTCAACACTTCTCGGCCTGCTGGTCTGACTTGATCCAGCAGGCAGGCAGGTATGACTTGGTTGGAACTTGGCCCGAGGAGGCGACTGGAATCGGCAGCTGGAGTTGTGGCACGTTTACAGGCCGGCAGGCAAGTAGGCAGGTCTTCTTTTTTTTCAGGAGGACTGGAGGGTGGGCAGGTGGGCAGGCAGGCGGGCACAGGCAGGCAGGCAGGCGGTGTGTTAAGGGAGAGACTGTCATTGGAACTCTACCTCTTTGGGTTCAGTGAGGGGAAGCCCAACAAGGTTCACCTTGATGAACGACAATCTCTCCACAGTAATGGGATCCAAACGCGAGCGGTGTGGTTGGAGTATGTCTCTGAGATGAGAAAACATGCGCTTGCTCTGGACGCTGGGGGGGGGGATGGAAAGGAGGTCCATGGCCACATTGGACAACTCCGGCCATATGACCACTTTCCTAGCCCAGAAATGGAGGGATCTGACTGGTGGGGCTGAGGGGGCTCAGCCAGATATTCCAGCACCATTATCTCTGCCGAATCCTCCTCAGCCGGCTGTCTTTCCTCTGAGGCAAGTGCCAAGGTCACCACAGATCTCCAGTAATGTTGGTGGTGAATGGAGCCTTCACCAGGTGAAGTCCTTCCCTGTGGTTCGGGCAAACCACCCTGCCCCTCATGGCCTGACGTTCCCGGCCCCCCACACAAGTGTTGTGCCCCCAACACCCTGCGGACCTCAGTGGAGAGCTCCGTTCTCCACTCCTCGAGGTCTGAGGTGCATGCTGCCAAGCCTCCCTTGATTCGAGGATCACACAGGCAGGCCGTGCGGTAAGCTCTGTCACTGTAGACAGGATGGAGTCGCTTCTGCACGCCTGCTTGCAACCTCTTCACCAAAGCCCTGGTCCGTGGAAGGAGGGAGGATCCGGGTGCCACAGCAGTCTCCAGGGACCGATCGAGGGCATGAATCAGAGGGATTGACCTGCCCCAGGCTTGCCGTATAACCACACAAGATGTCTGTGGTTTCCAGGAAGGGCTTGAGCACCTCAACCATCTGGGTGTCATGTTTCCGGGGGTTGTAACAGGCAAAAGTCCAATAAACCAGTCCAATATCAGAAGTCCAGTAGATGCAAAGCAGACACCAAAATGCCAGAGCCAAAACACAAACCATAGTCAGAAGTCAGAGTCCAAAGCCAAGGGTCCAGAAAACAAGGTCCAAGATGAGCAGGAGTGTGGATGCGAGCCAGGGTGTTGACTTGTTGCTTCCACAAGCTTGCAAGCCTCTGGGTGCAGATTTTATAGCAACAGCAGTCATCTAAACACCTCATCCTGCTAAAACTCAGGGCTGGTCGACCTGATGTTCCTATGGGAAGCATTCATGCGGGCTTCGGATCTTCGTGTCATGAGTCCTTGCTGAAGCTTCTCCCTCACTCTGGCTACTGGGGAAGGAGAATCTGGTGGTGATTCAGATGCCTGTGATTCTGATTGCCCAGCATTCTCCTCAGCTGTAATTAACCCCTCAGATTCCAGATCTTCTTCGGCTGAACTCATGACACTATCCCCCTCCTCAGGGCTCCCCCCCTTCAGATGGGCCGGGTCGATCAGGATAGGAGGCATGGAACTATTGTACAAGGTCGGGGGGGTGTAAGTTACTTGCGGGTTCCCATGATCGATCCTCAGGGCCGTAGCCCTCCCAGTCCACGAGGTACTGAAGGCCTCCCCGGTGGATTCGGGAGTCTAGGATCTGACGAACCTCGTATTCTTCCTCGCCATCAACCAAAACAGGTGGAGGTGGAGCCAGAGGTGGAGGTCGGGCAGGGTCCGGTGCTGCAACAGGAACAAGGAGGGACCGATGGAAAACTGGGTCAATACGGAGAGTGGCTGGGAGTTGTAACCAAAAAGCAACAGGGTTGATTTGATCTCTGATTAAATAAGGTCCTATAAACTGAGGGTCCAACTTGCGGGACTGGCCAGGTCGGCGGAGATAATGGGTGGAAAGCCAGACCTGGTCCCCTGGTTTCAGAGGTGGCCCTTCTTGCCGTTTTCTGTCGGCCGCTGTCTTATAGGCATCCTTAGCTTCCTGAAGCTGCTCTCGGAGTAGGTCTTGGAGAGCCTGCAACTCGTGTACGTGAGCATCAGCAGCAGGAACTACGGTTGACGGCAGGACAGCCGGGAAAAAACGAGGGTGGTACCCATAGGTGGCTGCAAATGGGGTCTGTTTTGTGGATGAGTGTATGGCGTTATTGTAGGCAAATTCAGCCAGGGGTAGCAGGGTAGCCCAATCATCTTGCTGGTAGCAGGTATAACAACGGAGATATTGCTCAAGAGTGGCGTTAGTACGCTCAGTCTGTCCATCTGTTTGGGGATGATACGCTGACGACAAGTGCACTTGGGTACCCAAACTGGTGTGTAAGGTTTGCCAGAACCGGGAGGTGAATTGGGAACCACGATTGGAAATTAAGTGTGTCGGGAGCCCGTGTAGATGGAAAACATGGTGAAGATAGAGCTGGGCTGTTTCAGGAGCTGTGGGAGGCTTGGAACACGGGACAAAATGAGCCATCTTGGTGAACAGGTCCACTATTACCAGAACACAGGTATACCCTTGTGACCTTGGGAGATCCGTGATGAAGTCTAGGGATACTGTGTCCCAAGGGCTGGCTGGTACGGGCAATGGTTGTAGCAGCCCTGGAGGTTTGGCTGGTACGTCCTTGGCTCGACGACAAACCTCGCAGGAATCAACATAACGGGTGACGTCAGCTCGAACCCGGGGCCACCAGAATTCCTGTGTGAGTAAGTGCAGAGTTTTGTACCGACCAAAGTGTCCTGCAGGAGTGGAATCATGGGTCAGATAGAGCACGTTGGTTCGGAGGGGCCCTGGAGGAACATGCAGGCATCCACGGTGTAATAGGAGACCCTGGTGGTTAGTAAAGTCTCCGGCAGGGCCCTTTTGGAGTTCCTGCAAGCGTTGCTTGGCCCAGGGATCTTGAGCTTGGGTGGTCCGAATTTCTTCAGCCAGGGACAAGCGAGTTGTAGTGGCTGCGAAAACTGAAGGGGATAGGATAGGTGTAGTCGGAGACTCTTCAGAGGTTGGAACAGCATATTACGGTTTGCGGGACAAGGCATCGGCTTTCCGATTCTGAGTATGCGGGATGTAGGTAATGCGGAAGTCAAACCGGGAGAAGAAGAGACACCACCGGATCTGGCGTTGATTAAGGCATCGGGCTGTCTGCAAGTGTTCCAGATTCTGGTGGGCCATCAAAACTTGGACAGGGTGACGGGCCCCTTCAAGGTAATGCCTCCAGACCTCGAAAGCGGTTTTGATGGCCAAGAGTTCCTGCTCCCAGATGGTGTAGTTGCGTTCTGGGGGTGTGAACTGCTGGGAGTAGAAAGCGCAGGGCTGCAGTGGCTGTGAGGAGTCCTCCCACTGGGACAGCACTGCACCCAGAGCGACACTGGAGGCATCCGTCTCCACAGTAAACGGTAGTCGGGGGTCCGGATAGCGCAGAATTGGCTTGGTGGTAAAGCGGGTTTTTAGTGTGGTGAAAGCATGGTCTGCCTCCGGAGTCCAAAGAAACGGCTCTTTGGGCCAGAGGAGGAGGGTCAGCGGCATGGTTATGTCCGTGTAGGCTGATATGAACTGGTGGTAATAGTTCGCGAAGCTGAGAAACCGCTGCACATCCTTATGGTTCCGGGGCTTCTGCCAGGTCAGAACCAACTCTATTTTCTTTGGGTCCATCTGGATCCCTTGGGGAGATACAATGTGACCTAGGAACTCGACTTCCTGCAAGTTGAAGTCACACTTCTCCAGCTTGGCATAGAGTCGGTGGTCTCGTAATCGTTGTAAGACCTGACGAACATGTTCTGTGTGCCGAGCGGGGTCTTGGGAGTAAATCAAAATGTCATCCAGATAGATTATCACAAAGCGATCAAGCAGGTCCCGAAAGATGACGTTCATGAACCGCTGGAACACAGCCGGAGCGTTGGTTAGACCGAAAGGCATGACCAGGTATTCATGTTGGCCATAGCGAGTTCCGATAGCCATCTTCCACTCATCGCCAGCATGGATTCGCACCAAATTATAGGCGCCACGGAGGTCCAACTTGGTATAAATATGTGCCCCCTTAAGGCGATCCAGCAGCTCGCTGATCAACGGCAGGGGGTAACGGTCCCGAATGGTTATTTTATTCAAGGCCCGGTAATCATTGCAGGGGCAGAGCTCTCCGCCCTTCTTCTTAACAAAGATAACGGGTGCAGACAGGGGTGACGTGGACGGCCGGATGAATCCCCGTTTCAGGTTTTTATCAAGAAAGGCCCACAAGGCCGCAAGTTCTGGTTCAGACATAGGGTAGATCCGTGCCACAGGAAGGGGTGCCCCAGGCACCAAATTAATAGCAATCGTAGGGTAGGTGCGGGGGTAGGTGGTCAGCTCCCTTCTCCTCAAAGACATCAGCAAAGTCCTTGTATTCCAAGGGTATCATGGGACTATCTGTTGACCCTGCTGCAGCCAAGGTAGCCGGTGGACCCAGATGCGGACACGGGTCCCTGAAACGCAACTCCCCTTGTGCCCAGTCCATTAGGGGGTTATGTGTTCGGAGCCAGGAAAGTCCCAGAATGAGCGAGAAACGGGGCATGCGTGCAACGTTGAATTGTAGTTGCTCCTGATGGTGTTGGACCTGGAGAATGATCGGATGGGTTTCCTGGGTCACTGGGCCGGTGCGGAGGAGACGCCCATCTATGGACTCAAGTAGGGTCGGGGTCTCTTTATCCTGTATGGGGATCCGGTGCTGTTTCACAAAGGCCGTGTCAATGAAACAGAGGTCGGCTCCAGAATCGACCATGGCGTAAATAAACAGCCAGCGTCCATCCGGCAAGCAAAGTTTCACTGGTACGAGGAATGGACCCGGGATGTTAACATAGGGTTCAGGGGACCCAGCTAAGTGCCCCACATCTGGGGGTCCACTCAGACATGGGGCAAATCTTTTACTGATGGTGGTAGCGCGGAGCCGGGGTTACGCCGCTTAATCAAGCAGCCGGAAGCGAAGTGTCCTTCTCCCCTGCAGTACAGGCAGAGATTCTGGGAGCGGCGTCGTGTTTTTTCCTCAGGGGTGAGGCGTGGCCAAGCATCCTCTAACTGCATGGGCTCAGAATCCTCTTGTCTAGTGTTGGTGGGCATCGGGGGTGGCTGCGAGGGACGGGAACCGCCCTGTGCTAGGCGTCAGCTCTCCAGGTGGCCATCAATGCGAAGGCATAGAGTGATTAGTTCTTGCAGCGTATTGGGTCGATCTACACATGCCAGCTCATCTAGGATCCCATCAGCCAACCCCTCCATATATTGGTCCATGAGAGCTGCCTCGTTCCAGAGCAAGTCTTGAGCCAAGAGTCTGAACTCAGTGGAATACTGGGAAACTGAACCCTTACCCTGTTTCAGGGTCCGAATTTTCCTATTGGCAGTAGCAGCTTGCAAGTGATTAGCAAAAGCTACTGAAATATGGTCCAAAAAACCCTGATAATTGGTTAACAGGGGTGAAGGAGCAAGGAGTAGAGGAGTAGCCCATTTAGCTGCCTGTCCCTTGAGAAGGCTGACTATGAAGCATACCTTGGTTTTGTCCGTGGGAAAGTCTCTGGCACGCAGCTCAATATACAGTTTACACTGTGCCAGGAATGCTGGAAACTCCTCCACCTTTCCTCCAAACTTTTCTGGAGGAAGCACAGGGCACTTGACCTGGGCAGCAGCAGCGTTGGCCTGAGATTGCAGTTGTTGCTGCTGAAGCTGTGCCACCGTTTGTGTAAGAAACTGCACCTGAGTAAGCACAGCATTCAGCTGACCAGAACCTTCGCTTGCTTCTCCCTCCATCTTGTGGCGAGAGTGTGTTGGGGTGGAAGCAATCTATCACATTTCCGGGGGTTTTAACAGGCAAAAGTCCAATGAACCAGTCCAATATCAGAAGTCCAGTAGATGCAAAGCAGACACCAAAATGCCAGAGCCAAAACACAAACCATAGTCAGAAGTCAGAGTCCAAAGCCAAGGGTCCAGAAAACAAGGTCCAAGATGAGCAGGAGTGTGGATACGAGCCAGGGTGTTGACTTGTTGCTTCCACAAGCTTGCAAGCCTCTGGGTGCAGATTTTATAGCAACAGCAGTCATCTAAACACCTCATCCTGCTAAAACTCAGGGCTGGTCGACCTGATGTTCCTATGGGAAGCATTCATGCGGGCTTCGGATCTTCGTGTCATGAGTCCTTGCCGAAGCTTCTCCCTTACTCTGGCTACTGGGGGAGGAGAATCTGGTGGTGATTCAGCTGCCTGTGATTCTGATTGCCCAGCATTCTCCTCAGCTGTAATTAACCCCTCAGATTCCAGATCTTCTTCGGCTGAACTCATGACACTGGGAGAGGGCCAGCCAATCCGTGGCACTGATGCCCACCTCTCTCCGCCCGGGCAGAATGGGCGTGGAGGACATGATGTAGGTGGAGTTCCACCTGGTGGGCAGGTCTGTCAGGAGAACGTGGGTCTCCTGACCCAACTACTCCTGCCTCTCACGCAGCCGGCAGGTGGCTTTCAGGCCGTGGGAGAAGTGGCCAACCAGTTGGCAGCATTGCTCCAGGAGTGCCCGCGTCTTGCAGGTGACTACGTCCCACTCGGGCTTGATGTGGCTGCCCAGGCCGAGGGCATCGTGCACCACAAGGTGTAATTTGTGCGCCATGCATTCGATGCCCTCAGAGCCCGCCGCGTTCAATGCTGCCAACATGTTCCGCCCAGCATCTGTGACCATGTGGCCATGGGTCACCTCCCCCTCCTGCACCTCCCCACTCCTGCAGCGCGGACAGGAACTCATCGGCAATGTTCCTCCCCGTCGCCTGAGCTTCCATGTGCCGTGCCTGCAGCAGAACGGACTTGTAACCTGGGGGCAGGGCAAGGGCCTCCCCCTGCGGCCCCTGTCGCTGATGCCCTGCCACTACTCAAGTCCTCTGGCTGCCACCAGTGGGCTGTGAGCGAGAGGTAGCCGTGCTGACCTCCGCTCCACAGGTCCGCTGTGAAGTGCACCTTGCGTCCCTGTAGCTGTGAAAAATGGTCATGGACCACCTCCCTCACAGAGTCATAGAGTGAGGGCAGCACTCTAGAACTGAGAGTTCTCCATGAGGGGAGGCCGTACCAGGGGGCAAAAAAATGCAGCAACCGGCGGAAGGCTTGGGATTCCACAATGGACAGTGGAAGCCCGAGCAGGGCGATCATCTCGACGATGAGATGAGTGGTCGCCTGCTGGGCCTTGCCCTTCGACCGCCGGCTGAGTGTCATGGCGGACCCAACGGGTGCCACTTAATGGAGCATAGCCTGCCTCATGCTCTTGGCCCCTGAATCCCCTGTGGCTGCCCTTTTGAAAGGAGGCGCCTTCTCCTGCCTCCCTTCTGCCTCCCCTGGAGCTGCTCTTTTCCCTCTCGCAGACGGCGCAGATGAAGTGCTTTCCTTGGACTGGAGCCTTGGGTGGTGCCTCTCCAGATGATGGCAGAGGTCAGTGGAGGACAGATGCCTGGGATCTGACCCCCTCCGGACCACCCCAAGACAGGTATTGCAGCATGCCAGCCTTGGGTCATTGCTGAGCACCGTGAAATGATCCCACATGGTCCCTCTGCCATGTTTGCCCAAACGAGGACCCACAGCCTGCCCCTGACTGCTAGCCTGGGAAGAACTCTGTGTCCCAGGGGTGCTGCTGATCTGGGAGGAGGGAACAGATGACTCTGGGGACAGGGGGTGGGTGGGGGGCTGTGAAGTCTGCCCTGCCGTTACTGGTTCCAAATTGGACTGGGGATCTTTGGAAACCAGTAACTCCTCAGATTCCTCTAGGAAGAGGAGCAGCAGTTCTTTTGGCACCTCTGGAAGCTTTGCTTCCCTGCCTGCCTGCAAGGCCACCGGAGGAGGAACAGTGGCAGCACTGGTAGTTATCATAGACATGGTTGTGCACATGGTGGTCATGATGATGGTGCTGCTACCTAGCCTGCGTAGCTTCACAGCCTTCTCCCCTTCGATTGCCTCGGAAGAAATCCCTTCATTTTCTACTGCCTGCCTAACAAAACCAACCAACTAAACAAATAAAGCAATGGAGATTGAGAAAGGAAACTAATAGAGTGTGTGTATAAATTTTATTTTTAGAATGATGGTGGTGTAATTCCTTTACTAAAATGTGACCTGCCTGCCTAAACAAAGCCCCCCTCAGTATAATGTAATTAGGAAAATTTCCCCCCAACCCACTGTGGCAGAGAAGCCAAAAAAGTCCAAAAAGAAAAGCCCTGCCAGCTAAGTCTCAGTCAGAGACAAACCCCCCCCCCCCAAAATAAGTACTTTTGGAAGAAAAAGGAATGATGGATCCAGCCACCCACCAAATTCTTTGAGAGACAGAAGTCTCTCTAAAATGAACTTTTGAAAACTGAATAATCCTCCCCAAATAAGTACTTTTGGAAGAAAAAAGAATGATGGATCCAGCCACTGACCAAATTCCCTGAGAGACAGAAGCCTCTCTAAAATGAACTTTTGAAAACTGAATAATCCTCCCACCTAGACACTCCACCCCCAAATAAGTACTTTTGGAAGAAAAAGGAATGATGGATCCAGCCACCCACAAAATTCCCTGAGAGACAGAAGCCTCTCTAAAATGAACTTTTGAAAAATGAATATAAAGGAAAAGAGATTCCACAGTCAGACGACGACAGTTCCCCCCCCCCCCCAGACGATACACACACACACACACAAGCTTCCAGGGGAAAAAAGGTTTGATTGATTTGATTTTGAAATAAAATCAAGCCCTTCCGAAGAAGTAGCCTAAGCTACCTGAAATCCCTCCCCAAATTCCCAGTAAAGTTGATGATGATTGATGAATGATGATGAAAAAGAAAAATATAAGTCTTTGCTTTGCTTCCGCAAAAGCGAAACCGCAAGAACACCAGCAAGCCAGCGAGCAGCAACTGTTCTCACTCCTGAGAGCACGAAGAGAAGTGGGGAATGGCCGGACGGGAAAAGCTTATATGAAGTGTCTGTAAAAGTAGATACACCTTTCAGCAGCGTTATTGGCTGCCGGACATGCCAATCCAGGATCTCTGTCCTGATTTGCCAGAGCTTCGAATTGGCACCAGCAAGCTCAGAGAGGCCCCCCAAAGGAGTAACGAATATAGACGAATATGAACGGATCGACGAATAAAACTGAGGAAATATTCATCAAGCCATATTTGTCCTGATTTAAAATTTTACAAATACGGATCAACGAATATATGACGAATTGGCCATATTCGTCAGAAAAACTGATCCGTTTTTATATTCGTCCCCATGTCTAGTCTACAGTATAGAGGTGGTGAGTGCTCCAGCGCTGGAGGTATTCAAGAGAAAATCATCTGTCAAATCTTCTTTGACTTGGATTCCTGCATTGAGTAGGGGTTGGACTCAATGGCCTTATAGGCCCCTTCCAACTCAATTATTCTATAATTCTATGATTCTATTATAGTTGCTGCACTCCTTGGCATCTTCTCTTTTGGGGATTGGGATTTATATTGAATGTTTCCAATCTCCTGTTTTCCATTTTTATTGGTATATTCTTGTTAGGATTTTGGCAGTTTTAGTGGCTTGAAACAGTTCTATTGGTAATCCATCTACCCCAGTGGTTTATTTCTTCCTAATGCTTTCAGAGCAACTTTCACCTCATTTTCTTCATCATAGGATTTCTTTTCAAAGAAGTCTGTCATCCTTTTATCCCTTCAGTATATTGTTTCCACCGTGTCTTTATTTTCTCCTGGTCAGAAAGGGTGCTTCCCTGTTGGTCATTTAGCATTCCTGATCTAGCCTTGATTTTCCCTTTGATTTCTTGGATCTTCTTGTTTTTCCCCTTCAGTTGTTCTCCTCTATATCTTTGCACTGGTTGTTTTAGTAGTTCTCTTTGTCTCTGCATTCAGGATTCTGATCCTACTTATTCAATTTTTACCTTTGCTTCTCATCTGTCCTTTGCAATTTTAAGTGTTTCTTCCATTATCCATTTAGGTGTGTTTTTTCTTTCTACTACAGGAATTACCTTTTGGCTTTCTTCCCTGATAATATCCCTCCACAACTCTGGTTTATGATCAATTGAGTTTAGTAATGTAAATCTGTTCCTTATGTGGACTTTACATTCATCATAAATGTTGGTTAGATTAAATTATATAATTAATTTTGTTAACCTTGTTACCACTGTATTGTTTACTTTTATTAATTTGGTATTTTTTGGGGGGCTTTTCTTTTTCTTTTCTTTTCTTTTCTTTTGTTTGACATGGAGTGGAAGGCTTGCCCCCCCCAGTGGGGGTCCTTTGAATATCCAAGTGATTACACGTAGAGGGAGGTATGGTAATGGCACAGTTCCTACTCATTTCAGAAGAATGGTGAACAGATGTTTGAAGGCTGTTCACTGTTCTGGCGCTGTGACCAACTGTCAGTCTCGAGGTAGTCAGATCAGCCGTCCCTCCACTCTAAATCTGGTGCTGTTGAATGCCAGGTCTGTATCCAACAAATCCCAGATTATCTAAAATCTTATTCTGGAGGAGGATGCAGACCTGGCATACATAACTGAAACTTGGATGGGCCAGGAAGGGGGTGTTCCCTTTACTCTTGCATGTCCTCCCGGTTATGCAGTCCAACACCAGGGTAGACTGGAGGGGCGGGGGGAGTAGCCATTGTTTATAGAAACACTTTGGAGGTTGTTAGGTGCTCTACGGTGGCGAAGCCAGAGCCAGATCTGGAGGCCCTCCACGTGTCGATTGGGGCCAGGGATGGTATTGGGATCTTGCTGGGTTACTGCGCTCCCCGCGACCCAGCCATTTCCTTACCGGAGCTGGTGGACTTTGTCTCTGCGGCACTGTTGGAATCCCCGAGGCTTCTGGTCTTGGGTGATTTCAACATCCTTGCGGAGACGGAGATTTCTGGTCCGGCTCTTGAGTTCTTGGAAACCATGGCTTCCTTGGACATGTCCCAACATGTTAATGGCCCCACCCACATGGGCGGTCACACGCTAGACCTGGTGTTCTCCACCGAGTGGAGTGAGTGTGGTCTGATGGTGTGTCAGTTCCCTTGTCATGGTCGGATGTGTCAGTTCCCTTGTCATGGTCAGATGAGTTCCTGAACCTTGTGTCAGTTCCCTTGTCATGGTCGGATCACCACCTAATAAAATGTAACATCTCAGTGGCTCTCCCTCCCCACAGGGAGCAAAGACCTATTTTAATGGTCCGCCCTCGAAGGCTACTGGATCCTGTAGGATTCCAGGACTCCATGAGAGGGCTTCCGGCTGATCTGACTGGTGCTCCTGTCGAGGCTCTGGTCAATGGCTGGCTTGCTGCCACCACCAGGGCTGTTTACACGATCGCTCCTAAATGCCCTCTCCATTGCAGAGCTCGTCCAGCACCCTTGTTTAACCAGGAGCTGCGAGCTATGAAGCAAAACAGGAGAAAGCTAGAGTGCAATTGGAGATGGAACCCGACGGAATATAATCGGAAAGTTGTCAGGATCGTGACTAACCATTACCTTACTAAGGTGAGGGCTGCCAGTTGAGCTCACTTCACTGTCCAGATAAGCGAAGCTTCAAATCAGCAGGTGGAACTTTTCCGTATCGTCCGCAATCTATCCGGAATTGGTCTAAGTCATAGGTCTCCTACTAGTATTTCACCTGACCAATTTGCAGCATTTTTAAAATCTAAAGTGGAGGCCATCCACCGGGAGCTCTCTCCTTTTTTGAACACAGTAGATCGAGCAGAGACGTCCAGCGCTTCGCCTTGTCCGATTGGACTTGATCTCTTTCAGCCTGTGATGCCAGATATGGTGGACAAAGCACTTGACTGCTGTTGTGCCACTACCTCCTCCCTTGACCCTTGCCCAGCCTGGCTAATCAAAGCAGCCAGGCCTATAACAACCGAATGGGCCACGGCAATAATTAATGGGTCTCTCCAGGAGGGCAATCTTCCCCTTGCCCTCAAGGAGACACTCATTAGGCCCATAAGGAAGAAACCAAGTTTGGCGGCGGACAACATTGGCAATTATCGGCCCGTCACCAATGTTTCTTTCCTCAGCAAAGTGGTAGAGAAGGTGGTGGCTGACCAGCTCCAGGCGGATTGCCTATCTTGATGTTGGGGCACTCACCACTCTGGTCCATGTGCTTGTAATCTTGAGATTAGACTACTGTAATGCGCTGTATGTGGGGCTACCTTTGAGATTGATGTGGAAGCTTCAAATGATGCAGAATGTGGTGGCCAGACTTCTCACTGGGGTGAGAAAATATCAGCATATTTCCCCCACTCTGGCTGCGTTGCATTGGCTGCCCGTTTGTTTCCACGTTGATTTCAAAGTGTTAATGATGACATATAAAGCCCTAAACGGTTTAGGACCTCGATATCTAGCGGAACGCCTCCTCCCACCTAGATCCACCTGAATCACTCATTTTAGCCAGGAAGGACGGCTGAGGGGCCTAATGCCAAGGGAGGCCCAGAGAGAAAGAACAAGAAACCGGGTCTTCTCGGCAGTGGCCCCTCGCCTTTGGAACAGTCTGCCCCCAGAGATCTGTCTGGCTCCCTCGCTGGGTGTTTTTAAGAGCAAACTTAAGACCTGGCTCTTTAGGCAGGCTTTCCCTCCTGTCATCACCTGATTATTTTTCCCATCTTGAACTATATTATTACTGTTGTTTTTTATTTTATTATATTGTTTTTATTTAATCTATTATTGTTAGCCGCCCAGAGTAGACTTCGGTCTAGATGGGCGGGGTATAAATTTAATAAATAAGTAAGTAAATAAATAAATTTTTGCACTGTGATCCTTTTTGTTTTATTTTTCATTTTCATTTTCAGCTTAACTCTAATGTTGGATATTAACAGTTCGTGATTGCTCCTGATCTTGTTTGACTAAGAGAATACAGCTTCTCCATCTCTTACTTTCAATATGGGTTGAAAGTACTTTACATATGGGTTCTTAATTTGTGGTCCGCGGATCCCCTGGGAGGCCACAATGTCCTCACAGGGGATCTGCGAAGACTTGAAGAAATGTTATGATCTTTTGCAATTAAAATAGAATGAATGAAACAAACAAAGAAAGCAAGAAAAGGAAACATAGAACAAAATCTTAATTTCCCTTGCTTATTTGTGTATAACTTAACTTTTCTAAGCTACTGTCTCCATTAAAAACAAACAAAAGTAAAAGTCGGTTATGAGAATTACTATTTGATAGCAAATAACTGTTTGATATTTCTACACATGGTGAGAAGATGCAAGTGATTGATGCTGAGTGGCTGAGAGACAGCATGTGACATTTCTTGCTACTGTGCAGACAGAAGCCACAGGAAGAGAGAGTTGGAGTCAGGCAGTGTCAATGTAAATGTTTGGACGGACTTTGTGATCATGTTTCTTCTTTGATTTCTGCTAATAAAACTGTTTGATTATTGTCAGGTAAAGTGACTTTTCAATATTATCGCAGTAAATTTCATAACAATACATTTTGGCTGAGCCTCAGAATGGATCGCTGGCTGAATCTGAAATGTAAAAGAACTGATAATGTTGATGAGGTGCACCAGTTAAAAGCAAAATGAAGCTTCTTCCAGTCATCTTAAAAAGTGTTGCCGTTACATCTGTCGATTGGCTTCTCATATACAGATTCCGAAGACAAGCAACTACCACAGTGTGTGTTGCGAGATATTGTCCAATGAGGCCATGAAACCATCAAAATTGTGAATGCACCTCGATACTAAACATGCCACAAAGAGGACTGATTTTTTAAAAAGTACAGAGTATGAGCTTGGGAAAGTAAGTTGTAACTGGTTGTAATAATGAAAATGCAGTGAGGGTTTCATTTGAAGTTTCTCAACTAATAGAATAATAGTTTCTGCATTGATCAATGAAAAAACTGCCAAGGACCTTTCCTTAATACCTTTGTCAATTATTAGAAAGAATTCGCATGTCCCCCTACTTTGCACTGCAATTGCACAAAAGCACAGACATAACAAACAAAACGACCTTGAAGATATACTGTTCATCTCCTTGTTGGTACACACTGCAGCTGAAGAAGTATTTAACAGCTTAAACGGGTTTATAACGGGTTTGTAACATCTCATGACATGGATTGGTTGAAATGCATTGGAATTAGCACAGATGGGGCATGAGCAATATCTGGAAAGCTTACTGGACTTGTAGCATGGATTAAGGAAATCATACCATCAGTGCCTTGGTACCATTGCTGCATACATAGGGAAACTCTAGCTGCTAAGAAGTTACCAGAAAAACTAAGGCAGATCTTAAATGAATCAGTCAAAATTGTCAATTTTATAAAAAGCAAATAACTGAATTTAAGACTTTTTGAACAGCTTTGCAAAGATATGAACAGTGAACACCACAAACCCTTGCTACACTGTGAAGTTTGTTGGCTTCACAAGGTAAAGTTTTGTCTTGTTTTTGGGAATTGAGAGATGAGATAAGATTATTCCTCATGGAGAAGCAATTTCACTTCAGCAATCATTTGACAGGTTTTTCCTGGTTAGTCAAATTAGCATATCTGTCAGATATTTTCATCCATTTAAATATGCTCAATTTAAATCTTCAAGGAGAAAAGGTTACAGTTTTTCAAGTTGAAGACAAGATCAAAGCAATGATCAAAAAGTTAGAATTCATCTATCAAACTGAAACTATTAGATACTTCCAAATCTCACAAATTTTCTTGGTTTCATCGATGAAGAGTTGTCTGAGTAGGACACATCACTTATTGCATGACGTTTGGAAGATTTGCAGCATAGTTTCTGTGAATATTTTACTGTTCCTGATGAAAGCAAAAACTGGATCAGAGATCCATTTTCAGTTAATATGTATGAACTACAGGACCTCACAGCAGCAGAGGAAAAGCTTGTAGAAATATACATGGATAGTGCTCTGAAACTGCAGTTCAAGGAACAGTCCCTTGAACAGTCTCTTGAAGTTTTTCTGGGCTCACCTACAAGCAGATTTTCTGGAACTATTGAAGAGGGCTATGAAAATATTGATGCCTTTCATAACAACATACATGTGCAAAAAATCATTCTCTACTCTCGTATATCTTTAAAATAAGTATAGATATAGATTGAAAAATGTAGTCAGAACTCAGAATACAAGTTTCAGCTATTAAGCCTGATATAACAATGATTTTATGTGCTTGCAATTTCAGTTTCTCCAGCAAGAATTAAAAACAATTATTATTCAAAAATATGAGACACAGTCAATCAAAATATAAAAACATTGACTGGTATTATGTAACAGATACAAACTTTAGCAAAAGCCTAAGTATATGTTAAATATTGGCACAATATATATGCCATTCCCAATATTGCCATTTATATATTTTTTTTGGTAGCTCTGAAGCTGTTGTTTCTGAGATCTGCAACTGATTATATTACTGTGTGAAATTTCTTGATATTGTTCCCAAAGTCCCAATAACTACAGGGACCACTGGAGTGTGTTTCATCCACAAGTGAGATGTTTCAATTGCCAGATCTCTGTATTTTATAATTTTTTCCAATTCTTTATTTTTAACTCTGGTATTCCCTGGAATTGCAATGTCAATGATCCAGACATTTCTTCGTTCTATTACTGCTATGTCAGGTGTGTTATGCTCAAGGTGTCTATCAGTTTGGATCTGGAAATCCCACAAGATCTTGACTTCCTCATTTTCTGACACCTTCTCTATCTGATGTTCCCATGGGTTTTTGGAGGCTGGCAAGTTATATTTTTTGCATAATGACCAGTGCACTCATTTTGCCACTCTATCATGCCTAATTTTATAATCTGTTATTGCAATCTTTGGATATTCACAGATGAGGTGTCACACAGTTTCATCTTTTTCTTGGCAGAGTCGACATTTACTGTTAGCACAAATTCCTTAGATCTTAGCTTTCATCACGTTGGTTTGGAATGTATGTTCTTGTGCAGCAAAAATCAAGTCTTCAATTTCTTTCTTAATGATCCCCAGTTTTAGCCATACCAATGTTGAATTAATGCCATCAATATTTCTCAGATGTTGTCCATGTAGTGGTTTATTTTTCCAGCTGTTTAATTTATTTTCAAATTGTTGCTTATTATATTGAGCTTTTGTTTCTGTTGTTTTCAAAATATTCTCCATTTTCATTGCCATCAGTAATTATTCTCTACTTGTACTAATATAATCATTTAGGTATCTTTTTTCCTCCTCTACTACCTACTGTATTTGCAGTAATCCATGGCCTCCAATTTTTCATGGTAAATATAATCTGTTCACATCACTTTTCAGATGTAGTGCATAATGCATGTTCATTAGTTTCCGTGTTTTTTGATCCAATTCTTCTAATTCATTTTCGGTCCAATCTATTATTCCAGCTGGGTATCTAATTACTGGAACTGCCCAGTAGTTGATAGTGATTTTATAATATTGCCATTTTTAAACTCTATTCCATCTAGTTTTTGGATCTTGCCACATTGTATAGACAGAGCTGCACTTTTGTCAATTCTAAATTTCATTTGGATATCTTCACTAAATATTTGCATTGTGTATAGTAGTGATTTTATGTCAGTGGAAGTTTTTGCATATAGTTTTATGTCAACCATGTATAACAGATGATTGATTTTTTCCTGCTTATTCTGAAATATGGTAGCCCAATACACTTTTATTTAAAACTATTGACATGGGGATTAGTAAAATGGTGATGATGATGATGATTAATTTTTATTGAATCATTCCAATATACATATTATAATAGGAGTATGTGCATTAACAGATTAACTTATTTCTCACATCTCCAAATGTGAAGACCCTTTGTGAGAAACTTTAAATATTTGATGCACTTTGGAGTTTTAAATCTTGAGTTAAGTCTTGGTGGTCTGTGGCAATAAAAGATATTTAAAGGGAGTCTGTGGTAAGGAAAGGTTTAAGAACCACTGACATTGTCAATATGGAAACCAAATAGACTATCTGGTGATGTCCACCTGTTTGAAGCATGTGTTTGCAATAAACAGATTGTTGGCTTTGCAGAATTGTATGAGTCATTCTCCTGCTTCATTTCTGCCAAGCACTTGCATTGTTTATACATTCCATTTCTTGCTTTATGGTTTCCAGTTTACCCTGATTTATACTTCTCACATTCAATGTTCCAGTTGTATGCGTTATAAAGTTTTGGAGTTTCCTTTGCTCTTCCCTAATAGCTGTTCGTGTGCTTTCCAATCTGAGAGTCTTCTACCCGTATCTCTTGTTTCATTTTGGAGTGTTTCATTGTGAGAAGGATGGTGAGAGGGTGCAATCTCCTACTAGAGTGCTGTCCTCTTTGCCTTGGAAGGTGAGGGGAACTCAGGGCAGAAGGTGGAAAAGGCAGAGAGAGAAGAAAATGAAAAGCCCCCTGTTGGAGTAGAGGGAAGGAAAAAGCAGAAAAAGGCAGGAGAAATACCAGAGGTTAAGGAGAGGAAAGGGCAGAAGAAGGAAGATATAAAATGGAATCAGGTGGAACAGATGGGGAGAATGTGTGAAAGGTGGAAGAGAGGTGGAAGCTAGAATAGTGGAGGCAAAGGAGGAGGAAATGGTGCTACTTGAAGGTTGGAAGGTTGGGAGTGAGTCTCCTGTTTCTATCCCAGATTTCTATAGCTGTAACTAGCGCGACAGGATTTCAGCCATTATATTAATAGATATGAAAATAATACATAAATATCTATTATAGAAGGCAAAGAAAAGAGAAAAAAGACTAAGAATTGTCAGCTTTTTGCTGGTAATGTGCAGAGTTCTGTTGGAAGAAAAATACACACACGCTCTTCTTTCTTCAAAGACACGTGTATTTACAAATATACAAATATACAAAGTAGCAGACCTTCGGCGTGGCAACAATATAGAGGCAAAGTGCAGAGAGGATAGCAGAATATAGGAAGGAGTAGAAGATACATTTACAATCACATTGCTCACATATATTCTTAAGCAGATGCTTCTGTCCAATCACAACAGGTGTTGCATCATCCACAGACGTTGCATCATCTTCTTCACAGTCACTGTGATTCAGCACTTGCACAGGTGATCATCATGGCAGCTTATTAATATTACAGTCTGGACCTGTTCAGGCCCATAAAATTCTCAATACTCTGACACCCCTCCTAATTTTTTGTCTGAACATAACATAATCCCATTTCTTTGATTATTTCACTATGCTTTTGAGCATTTAAAGGTTTTGTTAAGATATCTGCAACATTTTCCTCTGTTTTACAATATTGCAATTCAATTAATTTTTCTTTTATTGCTTCTCTTACATTGTGGTATTTGATATCCACATGTTTACTTCTATTTTTTACTCTTTCTGTTAAGGCCATATGTATGCACGTGGTATTATCTTCTAATACTTTTATTGCATCACATGTCTCAATTTTCAAATCCTTTATCAATTGTTTATACCAAATTAATTCTGA
Source organism: Intellagama lesueurii (assembly GCA_037013535.1). Taxonomy (NCBI): domain Eukaryota; kingdom Metazoa; phylum Chordata; class Lepidosauria; order Squamata; family Agamidae; genus Intellagama; species Intellagama lesueurii. The sequence continues at coordinate 105,413,062 of JBAJHW010000005.1, forward strand.
ACATAACTCTGATAAAGCCGCAAATTCTGCTTCTGCAGTTGAGGTAGCTACAGAGTTTTGTTTTCTGGATTTCCATCCAACCAAAGTATTTCCAAACATTATTACTAAACCAGACATTGATTTTCTGTCAACCTCATCATTGGCCCAATCGCTGTCAACAAAAGCAGTTAATTTTAATTCCTTTGAAGGTTTTATCATTAAATGATAATCACATGTTCCTTTCAGGTACCTGAAAATTCTTTTTACCCCTTGCCAATGTTTTATGCTAGGTTTTGATACATGTCTGCTTAAAATGTTTACTGGAGCTGCTATATCTGGACATGTCCAGTTTGCCAAATACATTAAACTTCCTATTGCAGAATGATATAATTCTTGGTCTTCAAAATCCTTACTATTTTCATCACATTTCTGAAAATCTACAACCATGGGAGTACTTACACATTTCTTCTTCCATGGCATCTTGCCACTTTCTTTTTTCTAAATTAGGAAGTGCCATCACTTCCTCAAAATTTCTTGGTTCTTGATATACATGGCAAACCCTAACTTCCCCCACTCCAAACCTTTTGGGTGGAATTCCCTTGTTTGCCCTCTCTGATCTCCTAGGAGCTTGTGGCTCTGGTTCACTCCCTGACTCACCACCTTGTTCTTCTTCTTCTCCTTCATCATCAGTTGTGGATGCACTTGTGTCTTCTCCAGTTTCTTCTTTCTCTGTTTGTGTCTGTCTAAACTGGTTCCTTTTTGTATCAGATATTGGGATAAAAACTTGTGAATTAGCGTGAATTCTATCCCAATTTTCGTGTTCATTGAAACTTGCTGATCTTGAAATTACAATGTTTGTACTTCCCTCTAGAAACCTATATGCCTTTGAACCTGGTTCATAACCAAGAAATCTCATTTTCTTTGCTTTGGCTTTACCCTTTCTTCTTAATTGTTTTGGAATATGTACCCACGCAGAACACCCAAAAACTCTCAAATGTTTTAATGATGGCTCCTTGCCATATAACATATAATAGGGTGTCTGATCAATTGCTGATGACCAAATTCTGTTAATTAAATCATTCGAAGTCTGTAAAGACTCTGCCCAAAAACCATGACCCATTTTTGCATCTGCTAGTAAGGCATCTTTCATAGTCTGTAGCACACCATTCCTTCTTTCAGCTACACCATTCTGAAATGGAGAGTAAGGGCTGGTTTTTCTGTGGCTTATTCCAGTACTTTCTAACCAATTCTGAAATTTACTGTTCATAAACTCAGAACCTCTGTCCGTTTGCAACTGCACCACCTTGTGGTCAAAACGCCGTTCAATAAATCTCACCCAGCTTTTGAAGCTATTAAACACTTCTGTTTTAGCTTTCAACACATAGCAAAAAGAATATCTGGAATAATCATCCACCAACACTAGAACATATCTTGCCCCTCCTAACGAGGGTGCAAATGGCCCTATTAAGTCTGCATGTACTAGTTCAAAGGGCCTTTTTGTTTGTCTAAAACTTATTTTTCCTTTGGGTGCCACCTGAGATTTTGCCAGTTTACATACATCACAATCTAAGTAATTTTGACAATCTTTTAATTGAACGTTTCTGGCTATTGTTTCCATTTTTTGTAATGTTTTAAAGTTTACATGTCCTAGCCTTCTATGTAACAAATGTACACAGTTATTATGTTGTGGTGTGTTACTGCTAACAACGTGTGTGTCTCTTTGTGTTTTGTTTCTTAAGATATATAAACTGTCTTCTTGTTTTGCACTTGCTACAACACAGTTAATTTTCTTAATTTTACATTCACCCTTCTCAAATATTACTGTAAAGCCTTGCCTATCCAGAGCAGACACACTTAAAATATTACAATCAAGTTTGGGAACATAAAGTACATTTTCAAGCTCTTCATTTAAACATGGTATATAAACAGTTCCCTCACCAGAAACTTCAGTCTTATCTCCGTTCACCAAGCTGACGCTGTTCTGCTCCGATTCTCCTAGAAAAGAAAACAAATCTACTTCATTAGTTAAATGAGTCACTGCACCGCTGTCCACAATCCAGAAGCTCTCTGAACGACCTTGGCAACTTTATCTCTATCTCTTGTTGTTTTCACAAGAGAAATCCTCCCTCTTCTCTCTTCGTCGGTGCGTCTGTAAAAAACTCCTCTTTCATCTCTGCTTTTAGACACTGTCTCTCTTTGTTTTTTATTTTTAGTTTGTTTACAATCCTTTATAAGGTGTCGTTGAGATCCGCAACCGAAGCAATGTTTTACAGCCATGGCACGCCCACGTTGTTCTCTATCAGTTCTTTGCTTTACGTTGTCATCTGGATTACGTCTCCAGCTTGTCCGGTCATCTCTCATGTGGTTTTTCTCACCATTGTCGGACCTTTCCTCCTTACGTTGCTGTTCCTGCAGCAGACGGCTCGTGATGTACTCCAAAGTCAGCTGCGCGTCAGGCAAAGTCTCAAGGCTTGTCACCAGCATATCAAATTCACTTGGTAAGCTGCTCAAAATCACAAAAACTTTATGCTGTTCCGTAAACTGTACATTCATTTGCTGTAATTCATTGAAAAGTCCTTTCATTGTATGTAAATGTTTTGATATGCTCTCACCAGGCAGTAACTTACATTTGTAGAGTCTTCTTGTTAAAGATATCTTCGTTCCTACCGTTTCTCTAATGTAAATATTTCTGAGACGATCCCAGACTTCTTTCGCTGTAGTCAGTCCTTGAATATGAATTAACTGATTATCTTCAACACAAAGCACTAAGGTACTAAGAGCCCATTCATGATCACGTTCCTGTTCCTCGTCAAACTGCGCTGGGGGGTTGCTCACTAATTGCCAAAGTCCTTCCCTCCTCAGCAGCATTTCGGCTTTGACAGCCCATGTTTGATAATTGCTATCATTCAGCCTGGTTAATGGAAATCCTCCCATGCCTGCTGCATTATACGCCATGCTGTCTGCTCTTTCAGTCCTCTGTTTTCTTTCCCCTCCTGGGCTAACAGATGAACTGCCTTCTGCTAAATCTTCTTCCAAATCACTTTCTTCCTTCATCTAGTGATTTATTACCCACTGGTACTCACCAGCTTCCAGCTTGCGCAGACCACGTTTCTGGGCCCATGACCTCTGTCAGCTTTTTGCTGGTAATGTGCAGAGTTCTGTTGGAAGAAAAACACACACACGCTCTTCTTTCTTCAAAGACACGTGTATTTACAAATATACAAATATACAAAGTAGCAGACCTTCGGCGTGGCAACAATATAGAGGCAAAGTGCAGAGAGGATAGCAGAATATAGGAAGGAGTAGAAGATACATTTACAATCACATTGCTCACTTATATATTCTTAAGCAGATGCTTCTGTCCAATCACAACAGGTGTTGCATCATCCACAGACGTTGCATCATCTTCTTCACAGTCACTGTGATTCAGCACTTGCACAGGTGATCATCATGGCAGCTTATTAATATTACAGTCTGGACCTGTTCAGGCCCATAAAATTCTCAATACTCTGACAAGAATGTAACTACATAGTCAAATACAGCAGGATTTGCTCCACTTATAAAACACATGAATTTAAATTATATTTTACTGTTTGCAAGGTGTACAAGGGTGATTCGACTTCTTCCAGCCTTTTTGCTTCCAAAATGGTTTTTTTTCCTCTGCCTCTAGAGCAGTGGTTCCCAACTTTCTTCGAGTTGTGATCTGCTTTTATAATAGCCAAATTGCCTGCACCCCCTGCTATATTTGCATAAAAAGGCATTTTAATGGGGTAAAGAAAACATATTAAAATACATTTTTCAGGATATAATAATACTTAAAGTGATGTTGTAATTGCATCTGGGAACCAGCTTCAAAATTCACGACTGAGTGTTTGTTAAAGCCAACCTCATATCATTCTCAACATTCACACTGTTTCTTGCCTTTGTTTTGATATGAAGAAGTGTTGAAAATCCACTCTTACAGAGATATGTATAGGCATACGGAAGTAAAACTCAAAAGGTAAGCATGGTGACATTTGAATGTGAGTAATACATAGCACATCAAAACTGTCAGGGGTTTTTCATGAAACAAATTGCATGCCAAAGATTCATGCCACAGAGCCAAGAATTCATCCTGTACTTTATTGGAGATGCTAGCTAAATTCAGGGAAGCAGATAATGGGTTTTGTATGAGTGTTTTTTCTTCTTCTGTAAACTCAGGAATGTACAGCTGAAATTCCTTTTCAAGCAATTCAAGGTGCCCAGTTATCTCTTCTTTCAGATTACCATCCAGTTCATCTTCAGATTCTCCTACCACACTGCAGAGTTTTTCAAACATGGCAATGTTTCCAAGATTTACTTTCTGACACCAGTTTTGCAGCTTGGACACAAATGCCTGAAGACTGGATAAGGTGTATTTCCTTTCTCTGAAGTTTTAGTTTTAGCTGGTCTAAAATATCTGCAAAATAAGCAACCCTTTTCTTCGAAGATTCTTTATTAAAATAAGCCACAAGGTCATGTTTCCCTTGTATTTCTGGGAACAACCTGATTTCATCTTTCAATTCAAAGACATGATTGACAACCTTTCTTTTTTACAAACAACGTACTGCAGTGTCGAATAGAAGAACCTCTTGATCAGAATTCATGTCTGTACAGAATTCTTTAAACAGACAGGTTTAAAGGGCTCTAGATTTAATGTAATCCACAATTTTTTCAGAGAATCAAATACCTCTTGCAGAGATGCTGGAAGCGTCTTACTGGCAAGAGCATATCTTTGAATGCCCTTTGCTTGGGGAGCAAGTTCTTTCACTTTTGTCTGAAAGCTTGACTTTGACCCTAGTATAGCTGGTGCTCCTTTTGTACAAACCCTGCAAATCTTTTCCCACCATAGTCCCCCAGTTTCAAACAAAGCATTTATCTGCAGAATATCTTCATGTTTTATAGCAGCTTTAAGTGCACTACAAAACGGGAACTCTTCTTTGATGTCATCTGAATGAATATATTTCATGAAGACAAGCAACTGAGAACATGAACTTACATCCATTGATTCATCAACTTGAAAAGAAAACAACGGAGAACCTTTGATTTCATTGAAAACCTGCTCTTTCACATCTATTGGCATATCCAAAATGCACCTCTGAATACTGTTATTGGACAGAGATACTTGTCACATCTTTATGTCACTGGTTTCCCCAATATTAGCTTCACTGTCTTCAATATGCAGGGTTTGATGAGTGTTTCTCCAATCATGTAAGGTTTTTTTTTGCTTGGCAATTTCCAATGCAACTTCATACGATGCTTGCATTGTTGTTGTGCTCTGTTGCTGAAGCCTTCCTGTTGGATCAAGTCTCTTGACATCTAAGACAAGTTCATGGTGTTGAAAGAAGTCCAAATCCTTTTTAATATGTTCTGAATGCTTTGTCTCTAAGTGACATTTGCGTTTTGAAGGTTCCATAGATTTAGACTGAGAACAACATTGCACAAAACACATTGTGGCTTCTATGTGTCATTGCTGATCAGGGTGATAAAGCCAATTTTTAGATAATCTTCTAAATGTATTCTCGAAGGCTTTCACGGCCGGGATCCGATGGTTGTTGTAGGTTTTTCGGGCTGTTTGGCCATGCTCTGAAGGTTTTTCTTCCTAACGTTTCACCCGTCTCTGTGGCTGGCATCTTCAGAGGACAGGAGTTTGAACTCTACATCAGAACACAAAGTTCTAACTCCTGTCCTCTCAAGATGCCGGCCACAGAGACTGGCGAAACATTAGGAAGAAAAACCTTCAGAACATGGCCAAACAGCCCGAAAAACCTACAACAACCAATCTTCTAAATATTTACATTTTTTCTCCATGGGTACAGATTTTTGAAATTATAAATAAATCAACTTAACAGTACATTATTATTATAATGATAGAACATTAATCTCTTCAGCTGTGTCCAACCTCAAGCCACCACAGACTAGGGGGAGGAAGTATTAAGTGAAGAAAAAGATTAGATAGAATGTTAAAGCTCTCTTATTCTATCAAAAAATAATAAGCAAAACAGTTTACAACCCCCAACTTCTGTTAATGGCTTGAATCTCCTACAGAAAAATCTTTTAGGGGATTATTGGCAGTTTCAGTAGCAGCTTACACAATCACTTTTCCTCAGAAGCATGCCAACACATGAAAACAATTTAGAATTCTGCTATAGGAGATGATAACAGCACATACATTGCCTTTTTCCAAAACGAACTTGGATGCTTCTTGAGTATAGCTTTATTGTATGGAAGTGGAAAATTAAACTTTCCAGTCTTCATGATCTTCTAAGTGGGAAAAAAAAAGAGGAAAGCATCTGCCTTCTATGTTACTGACAAAGTTGATCAAAATCACCTTTATAGTACTTCCTGTTTAATTCTTAAATTAAAAAAGTGATGTTGTTGCAAATTCTTGCCTATTGTTTGTTTGGCTAAGGAAGGTTTTTTTTCCCCTTGATTGCTAAGTCTTGGACTTTGTTCCTCTGTCATATGAATTCAGGATAAATGGACAGGACAAACACATGATATTTGGTGTAATTTAATTTAAGACCAAATATGAGCGGTAGGAAAAAAAATCACAATGAGAATGGTTTATCACTTTAATCTTGAAGAACAGGTTTTAAAGCAGAGGCTGGATGGCCATCTGTCGGAAGTGCTTTGATGGAGTTCCTGCATGGCAGGGGGTTGGACTCGATGGCCCCTGTGGTCTCTTCCAACTCTGTGATTCTATGATTCTATGAACATTTTTGTTTGTTTACATGCAGAAGCCTGGGCAAAACCATCAGCCTTCATGAAAATGTATTAGTCTCTGTGAGTGGCCCCTGCAACCCTTTGGGCTCAAGTTAAAGGAAGCCAGATTTAGGTTGAATATCAGGAAAAACATCCCAACATGGAGATTATTTGCTGAAACAGGCTCTTTATTGGAGCAACAGAACTATTCAACATTGGTTAGGGCTCATCTAGAATACGGTGTCCAATTCTGGACACTGCACTTAAAGAAGGATGCTAACAAACTGGAGCAAGTTCAGAGGAGAGCAACAAGGATCAGGGGACTGGAAACCAAGCCCTATTAGCAAAGACTGAAAGAACTGGGCATTTTAGCCTTGAGAAAAGAAGACCGAGGAAATATATTACAGCACTTTTCAAATACTTGAAAGATAATCATACAAAAGAAAGGGCAGGATCTGTTCTTGATCATCCCAGACTGCAGGTCACATAATAATGGGCTCAAGTTACAGGAAGCCAGATTTAGGTTGAATATCAGGAAAAACATCCTAATTGTTAAGAGCAGGATGACAATGGAACCAATCACCTCAGGAAGTGGTGAGTGCTCCAATGCTTGGAGGCATTAAAGAGAAAATTGGAATACCATCTGTCAGATCTGCTTTGATTTGGATTCCTACATTACGGAGTGGGTTGATCTCCTTATAGGCCCCTTCCAACTCAATTATTCTATGATTCTAAAGGGCCAACTGGGCCAAGAACATAAAAGTAATAACTCGGGGTGCCAGGGAGTTAGCTTCATACAGTCTTTGGGTCAATGTTCATACATAGTCTTTTACTGGGAGCAGCAGAGCCCTACCTTCTCTACCAGTTCTAGGACACCTCACAGGTGGGCCAGGCACAGGATGCCACAATATGGGTGCTGGAGGCACACTGTCTGTTGTCCCTGGAGGCGAGTGGCAAAGGCTCCTTTCCCCACCACCACCTCCATAGTCTCTGTTGGCAGCCACCATTCTGTAGGTGTGGTAATTCTCCCAAGAGGTGCAGCTAAACTGGTCCTGGACCTGGCTTGCCTCTCTCATGCAATGAGGAGGAGGGTGGGGAGGAGCCAGAGGCTGGCCTTCCAGATACACGTAGGCAGGCTGACTGTGGGATTTATGTGATGGGGCCACTTGCCCTTGCTGCTTTCTTTGCTGTTAGTGGGCTTGATGTTGGTTCTTGAGCCTCAATACTTCTTGGCACTTGTCCTAGTCCTGACAGACCCAGATGGCCTCCTCTGGTGGCACAAGCAACTCAACCAGCAACTAGTCTCAGGATAAAAGCCATGTACCATCTCTCACCCAGCTGTCAACCTCTTCTGCAGCAGCAACACCTCCTGGGCTTCACACACCTCACAGTCCACAACATCCGCCCAACAATCCTCCACTCCTGCTTCACTCTTCTCCTTAAATCCAAGTCCCACCATGGCCACACCTGTGGCCTTGAGAGCATGTCTCTCTCTCCCTCACCAATGCCCCGGTCCACAGGTGAACTGCAGGTAGGGAACCCAGTCTTTGCTCTCCAAGAAGTGGAGAGCTCATTCTCACAGCTGTGGGCACCCTAATCAGTCCCACAGTCCCCCACTATGGAACAAAGCTGTCTGGATAGCTCAATGAGTTATGTATCTGGCTGAAGAGCCAGCCTGTGTGGCCTTGGGCAAGCTGCACATCACAGAAGACCCCCAGAAGGAGGAAATGGTAAACTACTGCTAAATACTCTGTACCTAGAAAACCCTGAAAAAGGTCACCATAAGTCTGAATTGATTTGACAGTACACAATGGAACAAAGAAACATTGGGCTCAACAGATATCTATTAAAGTTTAGAAGTAAACTGAACTTACCCTCTCCCTCAGGTTTGGCTTTGCCTCCCCCACAATAAAACAAACTGGCCATGCCCAGTTTGTTTCAGTGTTTGTCCAGGGATATAATCCGCAGCCTTAAGAGTCTTACCCCAGTCCTGGACTGGATCAGGGCCTCCCTGTTTCTGAAGAGAAGGATGGTTATGGAGAGCGTCATTCAACACAAGCTCAGGGGTCTCTAAGATCGAAAGCATCTCAAAGTCAGGAGTATATTTCAGAATTATTCCTGAAAATATGCATCTCTAGATATCCTCTGAAGCTTGAAACAAGGCAGTTTTACTTCTGACAACATGGGTTAGGCTAGGTGAGACTTTGTATTCCTAAATGGTTTCTGAGAAATCAGGAAAAGGATGCATGGTTGTGGAAACAATACAAATGCAGGAGCAGGTGAAAATATTTTTAATGATCAATTAAAGGTATCACCTGCTCCTGCATTTCTAAATGGTTTGTGTTGCTTATGAAGACATTCTTTCCCTGTTGCTTTGGAACTGAGTTGTGGCACTTGTGTGCAAACACATACACAGAAGAGCCATTGCTTAAGAAACTTACACATAAAATGTATGCAGCAAAAGGAATCCTTTCTTTGTATCTCTTCAAGAGATTCACATGGCAGAGATGACATGCCACAGTTTTTCATTCTGATGTTATTGCTGAAATATGTCTCCAGCACTGAGCCAGAAGATGTAATAGTGTAAATTTTTGGGAGGGAGTAGGGAATTCATTGAGCAGTTCTGTTTTTCTTTCTCTTTAGACAAAAGCAGGGAAGGCATGCTGTACTCTCAGTTACACAATACATTACCTGCTATGTGCTGCCTGGATGTACCACTAATAAACTATGTGAGAGTTATGTAAAAGGGGAACCAGGAATTACTCATCAAGTTCAAGGACTACAATGATTTTGGTCCCAATGTTTAAGGGGGTGAGTGGAGGTAGATGTAACCAAACATAACATCACCGCAGATTATAATAACAGAGGCTCTAGCTGATCAGATCTCTTTCATGCAATGTAAGTTTTTTTAAAAAGCTTTCTTTTTCTGCCTGTGTTCTTTTGACTCCTATGAACTTCAGACAAACCACATTCCAACTGGGTTTGTTAATATCATCTTCTGTTTTATCTTCTTGTTTGCACTGAGCAACTCATACATAACATTGTGTTTTTCTTGTGAGTGTAGTGACATACTACAGGCAAGACATTTACCCTTTGCACATGAATCACATACATATCTACCTAGCTTTTGTGGCTGGAAGAAAGTAAAATCTACCTAGAATGTGGCTTTCCTTATGGAGTGAATCCATCTTATATTTGGTCTCCCTCTTTTCTTGCTGCTTTTAACTTTTCCTTGTGCCTTTTCCAACAGCTCTGGTTATGATGTGTGAACATCAGGGAGCAACCTCATTGGCCATTTACCCCACAATTTGCAACAGATTAAGCACAGATGAATTCAAATTAATACCAAGAAACTACAAAGTGTAAAGCTTTATGTGAGGAAGTCCATTGTGGAATGATCTTTTTTAAGTGGGACATCATCTCTCTCTCCCCCCCTTTCTTTCTTTCTTTTGTAAACTGGCAGGAATGGTTTAAATTTCTTTTGATTGGCTGGCATTTCTTTTCTCTGCTTTCTGCTGTGTGACTGATCAGAAGGCAAAGGGATGCTGGCAGGGAGTGTCAGTTCTTTGTCTCTAGGGTTCTGTGTCTCCAAACAATTAATTTTTAAAAAAAGCTTCCAAGTCACTACAAGGACAGAGTATTGCTAGGGCACTTAGAAAAAAATAATTAAAGAGAGAGGGGGATGGAAAGTACAAGCTATTAGTATATTGTCTATAGTATATAACAAGCTATTAGCATATTGTCAAATGCAGTGGGACCTCCTGGCAAACACAGCTTTCTGACTCTGCCCCTGCTGACTCCTGCAAATTCTTTGTCATCTGGACAGTTACAGTGGATCAAATTGTATATTCCCCATTGGAAATATGGGAAGAAGTGAGTAAATGAATAGAAGAAGAGGGAATAGTTGCCTTTTCAAAAATGCTCTGGAGGAGTGAGAGTGTTCCTGTGTAGCTATAGGAGTATGATAATATTGCTTTTATCTCCACATATCACAGGCCTGAAGAACAAAATAGTTGGTTATTAATCCTGAAGGTCTGCAAGACAAACTCTGACTCCCTAGTGCAGAGATGGTCAGCTTTTCCAGCCCATAAACCCCCTTGTGGCTTCAAACTTGAACCAGTCTGCTCACAGTTTGCACTGCAAAAGAAAAACTATTTCAAGGTTTCCAAATTCAGTATTCTCTCTCGTTTTCTCTCACTATCTCTTTCTCAAATAATATAGCAAGGCTGCATTATTCATAAGGCTGACTAGGCTGAAGCCTAGGGGGCGCACAGGGACTAAGGGCCTGTTCATTATTATTATTATTATTATTATTATTATTATTATTATTATTATTATTATTATTATTATTATTATTATTATTATTATTATTATTATTATTATTATTATTATTATTATTATTTAGCTGAGGCATCCCTGGGCTGTCAGCTGTAGTGGAATGAAAGACTGAGGTTTTGCAGGGGGCCCAAAATACCTGAAAACTTAGGGGCCCAGCCATGGGTTAATACGGCCTGGATTGGTGTATATTACATAATGATATTTCAGTAAGCAAGAACATGCATTGTAATGTTTTGGGTTTGATATGTTGCACAGTTTTCCTAGATCCTTCATAGATGCACATTCTATATGACAAAGCTTTTTGAATAGCTTATTCCCTATCCCTTTGATCCAGCAGATGTCCCTTCGTCTACATATGGTTAGATTCTTTAATTTTCTTTGTAATCCTCAAATGCTATGCTCAGTACATTTCTTCGTGGAGGAATGTGCTGGGTTATATAATATAGACTTCATATACAAATGAAGAACTCCTCTGACTGGGACATGGTGTCATTTCCTGCTTACAGTGCTAATAAGCCCTGCATGACATCCTCAATATTTATTCTGGTTAGTTTCTTCTTTTGTTTTAGCACATTATTTTCAGCTTGCAGCAGACACTAAATGTTTTACTCTTGTTCAATACTGGTTATGCAGGCTATCTAGAAGATTTGTTGGAACTACAGGAAGTATTTATCCAGATAGTGGCTCCCAAAATGGGAGAAATGATTGAAATTATATAATTACAAACCAAGTCTCACAGCTTGTGATTCCTCTAACAAAATACAGCAGAACAACTCTACAGGCTTGGTTAGCACTGTTAGTCATTTGTTTGTTTTTCCTGTCTGCTTAGAAAACTGGGAAGGGGTGAACATTTGGCTTTTTGGCTCACTAGTTGCAGGCTTATTGTACAAAAATACAGTAGAGCCCTGAAAGTATATTGTCTAAATTTATTATTCACACAATATTTACCGCCTGCTTCCCGAATGTATCTATATTTGTGATAACTGGAGAGAAGAGGAAATAACCAATTCTGCACACAAAACTTCCTCTGCCTGATTACATGAAGGCAGTGTTTGCATGCTCCTGCAATCAAGTGAATGGCTTTCAATTGTGATAAATAGGAAAAGTAGTCAATGGTGCAATCCCTGAGTGTGCTAGCAAGACACATTCAATATATCTGGTGAGTGGAAGCAAAAAGGAGAACATGGGAAGCAGTATAAACAGATGACATGATAACCTTCACGCAAATGCCTTGGGAGCAGGGCAGTTGTCACTAGGTTCACCAGGTCTCAGGGTGCTGGCTGAAGTCTCAGTTCCCCAGGTCTCCAAGCAACAAGTTAAATCCCTGGGCGAGATGAACATGAGTATGGGACAGTTTGATTTCTCTGTGTGAAAGGATTTTAAAGCCTGACCATTCATCCCCTCCAGTTCCCATCTGACACCAGAGCTCACTGGCTTAGCATGAATGTGTTTGTTGTCAATGCCATAATGGTCCCAAGTGCATGTACTGACCAGCTGTCTTTCCAGTCCATTCCCCTCTCTCTTGCTTTTTGGCATGACAATGTTGGATCTATGGTGCAATTTGGAGCAAGGTAGAAAAGAAAGCAAGAACATAACAATTCATAAAGCTTCTTGTTGTATAGGCCCTGGTAGCAGAGCAGAACAAACCCTGCTCTTTTTAAAAATATATTATTATTAACTATTGCAAAAACAACTATATAACAACAGGGGAAGGGGAAAAGGGATTAACGGCTAAACAAAACAAAAACATATAAACAGGGGGATATTTGCTTTCTTACAATATCTAAAAAGCTCTTGACTTCATGACTGTGATATAGAAATCTCTAATGCATTCTCTACTCATATCTGTTTCTGGGCCCAAATGTAAAACATTTTCCAATTTTCCTTAATATATATTATTGGGTTCTCACGTAGTTCTTAAGCTATCCATTTCTGCAATATCTAATTTTTAAATGTTTTAAATAAGTCCTCTTTCTTCAGAATTTCCTGCATTTTCCACCTCTGGGCCCAGATCAGCCTTGAAGCTGTGAATATGTGCAACAGCATATATTTAATTTTTTTTATCAACAATTTCGGGAATTATATTCAATAAAAACGTTTCTGGTTTAAAAGTTATTTCTTGATGTATAATTTCTTGTGCAATATCTTTTATCTGTCTCCAAAAAATTTTTTGCTTTGTCGCAAGTCCACCACATATGAAAAAAAGTTCCTGGTTGCTGAGAACACTTTCAACATAAGTTGCTCGGTCCCGATACCATTTTTGCTAATTTTACAGGTGTGTAATACCATCTATGAAACATCTTTAAAACATTTTCTCTCAAATTTACTGGTTTTAATTTAATGGTTGGAGCCATCTATAATTCTCGTTCCACATTCGAGTCCACTCATCTATATCTATATTGTAACCGAAGTTTTGCGCCCATTTAATCATCACAGTTTTTACCCTTTCGTCTTCTACATTATATTCTAACAAAAAAGTATACATTTTCTGTATAATTTTCTCACCACTGCATAAATCCATAATTCATCCACCTGTACCTTCCCCTCATAAAAGCCCACTGCTTTATCTTTTTTAAACCTTGATTCTAATTTTAGTATTGTCCACCAGTCTGTTTGTAAACCCAATTCCTTCAACTCTTGTATGTTTTTTAATTGTTGTACTTTGGTTAATAATTCTTTACATGTATATCTCCATTCTTCTCTCATTAAGGAGGGTTGAGTAAAGGCTTCCAGCGGTGCTACCCAGATCAGGATTTTTTTATACATTTGCTCCTGAAATCTTTGCCACACCTGGTATAATGCTTTCCTTACCATATGATCAAAAAGAATTGTTTGATCTTTACGCTTGCCGTACCATATATATGCATGCCATCCTAGTCTTAGATCATGTCCTTCTAATTTTAAAAGTCTTTGATCTTCCAGCATAATCCATTCCTTTATCCAGCTCAATGCTGAAGCCTTATAGTATAATAAACCATTTGGTAAGCCCATTCCTCCTCTTTCTTTTAAGTCCTGTAGAACTTTAAGTTTTATTCTTGGTTTTTTAGCTTGCCAAATAAACTTAGAAATCACCGCATCAACTTCCTTAAAGTATTTATAATTCAGCAATATTGGTAAATTTTGAAATAAGAACAACAGCTTTGGTAGGATATTCATCTTTATAATAGCAATTCTACCTAGCAGTGAGAGTTGTAATTTAGCCCAAATTTCAAGATTTCCTTGCATTTCTTTAAGTATTGGAAGATAATTGTCTTTCATCAAAGTACTTGGTTTTTTTGTGTGATGCATATTCCCAAATATTTAATCTTTGTCGTATGTTCAAATCCTGTTTCCATTTCTAATTTCTTTGCCTCTTCTTGTGTCATATTTTTGTCAAGAATTTGGTTTTTCATAATTTAATTTGAGTCCTGCGACTGCCCCAAAGTTTCCAATTGTATCTATTAATTCTCTGATCGATTCCTCCGGGTTTTCTAATAATATTACCAAATCATCAGCATAAGCTTGTAATTTATATTATTCTCCTTTTATTCTCAACCCTCTCATTTTGGAATCGTTCCTTATTTGTCTATTTAGTATTTCTAGTGTCAAAATGAAAAGTAAAGGTGATAGGGGGCATCCTTGTCTTGTACCTTGTTGAATTTGAATCTCTTCCGAGATTTGACCGTTAATCTTGACTCTTGCTTTTTGTTGTGAATAAATTGATTCAACTGCTTGTAAAAAACTTCCTTGAAGGCCCATCATCTTTAATGAACTCAGCATAAAGTTCCAATTCACATTATCAAAGGCCTTTTCTGCATCTAAAAAGATCAGCATCATTTGTTTTCCTGGATGCGCTTCATAATATTCCAATATATCTATGACTATTCTTATATGTGTTCCTAATTTCCTTTTAGGGAGAAAGCCAGTCTGATCTTTATGCATCATCAGAATTAAAGCCTTTTTCAGTCTATTGGCTAAGATTGAAGCAAATATCTTGTAATCCACATTTAAAAGAGATATTGGTCTATAATTTTTAATTTGATTTCTTTCCATTCCTGATTTGTGTATTAAGGATATCTGGGCCTCTTTCCATGATTCAGGAATTTTTCCACCTTTCTCAATAGCTTCTGTTAGTTTTTTTAAATGTGGCATCAATTCTTCCTGTAAGGCTTTATAATATTCTGCCGGCAACCCATCTGGCCCTGGCGTCTTGTTATTTTTCTGTTTTTTTCCAAGCTTCCATTATTTCATTCATTGCTATAGAATTATTCAGATTTTTTAACTGTTGCTCCGAAAATTTCCAGGGTGGGGTTCCTTCAAATTTTTCTTGTTGTTGCAATGATATATATTTCTTTTTATATAGATTTTCAAAGAATTTCATTGCTATTTCTTTAATTTTTTCCTGATTGAAGGTTTCCTTCCCTTGCTTATCTAAAAGTGAATTAATCATTGCTTTTTCTCTTTCTTTTTAAATCCTATATGCCAACCATCTTCCCGGTTTATTTCAATTTTCAAAAAAAAATCTGTCTTCCAAATTTTATTTTCTTTGCAATCTTTTCCTGATCAAACAAGTTAATTTTATGCTGTAATATATTAATGTTGTTTTTAAGTTGTTGTATTGCCGGATTTTTCTTAAACGCCTTTTCCTCTTCTTTGAGTGCCTTAATTAAACTTTGATATTGTTTCTTTCTTTTTTCTTTTGCGTTATTAGATCAATTGCTAAACCTCTAAAATAAGCTTTCCCTGTGTCCCAGACATTAGCAATTCCAGTATCTTGAGGCTTGTTTATTTTGAAAAAGAATTCCAGCTCTTTTTTAATTTTCTTCAAGCTTTCCTCATCCTTCAATATAGATGTGTTTAATCTCCATATTCCTCTTCTTTGTTGCTGACCCAGAGTCATCCAGAGCAGATTATGATCTGCATAGGTATTTGGGAGAATCTCAATATCTTGCACCTGTCGACTTAGGTCTGCAGATATCCAACAGTTGTGTCAAGGATAGTTTCCACACTGAGGCAGAACAAGGCCCATGATAATCAGCAGCCATATTTGATAGGTGTGCAAAATGCTGAATCATGCAGTCTGGGATGATGCAATGTCCACACTGATTGGCTGTGCATGTGTATAACTGTGTGGACATGCGGAGAAGATGTACGGATCTCTTCTAATGAATGTCATGCTGCCGGTTTGTACTGCTGAACTTCTATATATACTGTAAATACACTTGGTGTTGGAAGAAGCTGTCTTTGTCTGTGTCATTCAATTGGACTGCCTGGACTGGGATAAAAACTCTGCTAACTTACACCAACAAGGGGTTATGCACCCAGAGACGTCTGCCTTGCACCAGAGAAGCCGGTGAGTGCCAGAGGGTACCACAGAGGCCAGAGGAACCAGTCCAGAAGTGGAGAAAGTCCAGAAAGGTGAGTGTCCTGCCATTCAGAGCCCAGGAGGGGTAAAGGACGGAGGACAGAGATAAAAAGGCAGTAAAATGCAGTCAGTTGGGGCAGCAGGAATGGGAGGATTCCCTCTCACAAAGCTAAATGAACAGAACTATCTGACTTGGTCAGTTAAAGCTGAAATGCTGCTGAGAAGGGAGGATTTGTGGAATATTGTTTCCAATCCCCCCGCTGTCCTGAATGAGGAACAGATAAAGCAAAATGAGAAGGCTTTAACAACAATAGTTCTGTGCTTAGAGGACAGCCAATTAATACACCTGTGTGGACTGACCTCAGCTAGGCAGTGCTGGCAAGCTCTGCACCGTGTCTATGTTCGGGACTCTGCTGGCAGCAAAGTTGCTCTGACACGTAGATTATACAGAGCAAAACTTGACCTTGATGGAAGCATGTCAGAACACTTACAGCAGATGAGAAATCTGTTTGTGGAGCTTGAGCAGAGGGACATGCAGTTCACAGAGAATCACAAAGTGTATGTGATCCTGAGCAGCCTTCCAGAAGACTACGATGTGCTAGTAACAAGCCTTGAATCCATGCCACTTAACCCTGGAGTATCTGACAGGCAGATTGTTGGAGGAAGAAGAAAAAAGGAATGAGAGGTCCCAAGTCAGAATGAGAGATGACAGCCCACAGCAGAGGAGAGCTGCTTCCAGGAGTGACAGAGAACAGATGGGAAAGGCTCTTGCTGTAAGACGCTGTTTCAAGTGCGGATCGGAAAAGCATTTGCAAAGGAACTGCAGAGAAAAAGAAACTAGCCGGAAAAGCGGAGGCAAGAAGCAAGGGAGGATTTCTCTTGTACAGGCTTCTGATAACGACTCCAAGGTCAACACCTGGATTCTTGACAGTGGAGCTGTTTGTCATTTGACTCATAAATCAGATATATTTTCTTCCCTAGGTGCTTCAAAACACAGCTATGTGAGCCTGGCGAATGGAGAGAAATTGTCAGTAATGGGAGAGGGAACAATTTACATTCCAGGTTTGCAAAAGGAATTACATGGTGTTTTGCATGTGCCCAATTTAGACTGTAATATCCTAAGTGTCTCATGTTTGGACAAGGAGGGGTTTACAGTTACATTTGCTGATAGCACATGTGTAATTAAGAAAGGGAACAGGGTGTGTGCCACAGCAAAACTTGAAAATAATTTATATGTACTGAAGGGAAGAACACAAAACAATGTAACACATGCCATAGTCAAAAACACACCACCACATGACCAGTGTGCTCATTTGATGCACAGGAGACTGGGTCATGCTAATTTCAGGGTGGTGGAAAAAATGCAAAGGATGGCGAAAGGTTTGAAAATGAAACCCTGTAAGAATTTTCTGGATTGCAATGTATGCAATGTTGCAAAATCAAAGGTCCAAAGAATAAGCAAGGAAAGTAACAGGCAAACACAGAGGCCTTTCCAGTTGGTACATGCAGATATAATAGGGCCTCTAGCGCCATCTATGGGAGGAGCTAAATATGTTTTGGTCTTGGTGGATGACCATACACGTTTCTCATTCTGCTTTCTCATGAAAAATAAGGCAGAAGTGTTTGATCATTTCAGGGGTTGGGTGAACTTTGTGGAAAGACGTTATGGTCAAAAGGTGGGCCAGTTGCAGACAGATAGAGGGTCTGAATTCATGTCTGGAAAGTTCCAGATGTGGCTGACAAAGATAGGGATACATCACAGAAAAACAAGTCCCTATTCTCCATTTCAAAATGGTGTGGCAGAACACAGGAATGGAGTCCTGCAAACCATGAAAGATGCCCTGTTAGCGGATGCTAACATGAGTAATTTGTACTGGGGGCAGGCATTTCAGACGGCTAACTACATAGTTAATAGAATTTGGTCTTCAGTCATAGAACAGACCCCATATTACATGCTATATGGCAAAGAGCCTTCCCTGCAACATATGAGAGTGTTTGGATGCAGTGCCTGGGTGCACATTCCAAAAGAAACAAGGAGAAAAGGGAGACCAAAAGCCAAGAAGATGAGGTTTCTGGGGTATGAAAAAGGGTCTAAAGCATATAGATTCTTAGATGGAAATAGAAATGTGGTTATTTCCAGATCAGCCAATTTCTGTGAACACGAAAATTGGGACAAGGTTCATGCAAATTCAGAAGTGTTCATACCTATAAACAATGGTGAAAAATCTCAGGAAATAGAGGTGGTTCCAAAGCAAGAGGCTGAAGGAAGCTCAAGTCCCAGCAGCTCAGAGGATGATGATGGGAAATGTAGTGAGGCAGAGAGTCAGCCTGTTGTTAAAGAAGAACCAGAGGTTCCCAGAAGGTCAGAAAGATCTAACAAAGGAATATCTCCATCAAGGTTTGGTGTGGGGAAAATAAGAGTTTGTCACGTGTTCCATGAACCTAAGAATTATGAAGAGGTGTTGCTTCTGCCTGAGGCAGAGAAAATGAAATGGCAACAAGCCATGAAAGAAGAGTTACAATCCATGGATGACCATGGAGTGTTTACAGAAACCACATTGCCACCAGAACACAAAGCAATTGGAAGCAAATGGAAAATGCAGATCAATGGGGAATATAGGTACAAAGCCAGACTTGTGGCTCAGGGATACACACAAAGAAAAAATGTACACTATGATGAGGTTTTTTCCCCAACAGTAAAGGCAGAATCTTTGAGGTTAGCATTAACTCTGGCTGCTTCAAGAAATTACCTAGTTAGTCATTTTGACATAACTACAGCATAATTGAATGCAGATCTGCAAGAAGAACTATACATGGCTCAGGCACCTGGGTTTGAGAGTTCTCAACCAGGAATGGTTTATAGGTTAAACAAGGCAATTTATGGGCTTAAACAGTCTGCACGATATTGGAACCAGTGTCTAGATTTAGCACTGAAAATACTGAAGTTTAAGAGTAGCCTGGCAGACCCATGCCTTTATGTCCAAGAAAATGGAAAAGAGCAAAATATTTTGCTAGCATACGTCGATGACATATGCTTTATGTCAAAAGAACAAGCTCAAATTGATCTGTTTGAAAAACAATTGAAAAAAGAGTTCAAACTAAAGAACCTAGGCCAGATTCAGAATTATTTGGGGGTTCAAATTCAGAAAAAAGACAATGGTTATGTCCTAAATCAGAGATTAAAGATAGAGGAAATGCTAATAAAATACAACATGCAGGACTGCAAAAGTGTACAGACACCCATGACAGTAGATTTTCAAAAGTCAGAGGATGAAAGCAAAGAGTTTGAAGAACAAGAAGTGTACCAATCCGCAATTGGAAGTTTACAATATCTAGCAAATTGGACAAGGCCAGATATTGCTGCAGGAGTTAATATTCTGAGTAGGCATACTGCAAAGCCAACACAGAAACACTGGTTGGGGGTGAAAAGAATATTTAGATACCTAAAAGGTACTCTTGACACATGTTTGTTAGTACAACCCTCTAGTGATTTAAAATTAAAGGTTTATGTAGATAGTGATTGGGCCAATGACATAGCTGACAGGAAATCAATATCAGGTTTCACAATAAAGTTTGCTGAGACATTGGTGGGTTGGAAATCAAGGAAGCAAAGTTCCGTTGCCACATCCACTGCTGAGGCAGAGTTTGCTGCTCTTTCAGAAGTGTGTTCAGAGCTGGTGTGGTATAAGCAATTGCTTATAGATCTAAAAATTAAAGTGGATCAGGCCATAACAGTGTTTGAGGACAACACCACATGTATACAGATAGCAACCACAGAAAAAATGAGAAGTAGAAGCAGACACATTGATATTAAATATCACAATGTTAGAGAGGCGGTAAAAGAAAAACTAATTCAACTGCAGTATTGTGAAACAGAAAAGAATATGGCAGACATTCTAACAAAACCACTGAATGTGCAAAGACACAGAGAACTAACT
Organism: Intellagama lesueurii; assembly: GCA_037013535.1. Taxonomy (NCBI): domain Eukaryota; kingdom Metazoa; phylum Chordata; class Lepidosauria; order Squamata; family Agamidae; genus Intellagama; species Intellagama lesueurii. The sequence goes on from JBAJHW010000005.1 coordinate 105,433,384, forward strand.
GAAGAGTTGGGAATACGTTCTGCTCAGGTGTAAATTAGGAGGGGTGTCAAGGATAATTTCCACACTGAGGCAGAACAAGGCCCATGATAATCAGCAGCCATTTTTGACAGGTGTGCAAAATGCTGAATCATGCAGTCTGGGATGATGCAATGTCCACACTGATTGGCTGTGCATGTGTATAACTGTGTGGACATGCGGAGAAGATGTACGGATCTCTTCTAATGAATGTCATGCTGTCATGCTGCCGGTTTGTACTGCTGAACTTCTATATATACTGTAAATACACTTGGTGTTGGAAGAAGCTGTCTTTGTCTGTGTCATTCAATTGGACTGCCTGGACTGGGACAAAAACTCTGCTAACTTACACCAACAAGTTGTCTATTCTGGACCAAGATTTGTGTCCGTTTGAATAGAAAGTAAAATCCTTTTTATGGGGAAATCTAGTTCTCCATATGTCAATTAATTTTAGCTCTTCTGCCATTTCCAAAAATTCCTTTGGAATTAGATTTCTTTTTTTCCTCCCCTTTCCCCCCATAAATCCTTGAAGTATCTTTTTGTTTGTCAATTACCACATTAAAATCTCCAATTATACAAATTTTGTCTTCCATTCTTGGAATTAACTCCTTTTTAAGTTCTTCATAAAATTTTCCTTGATTTTCATTTGAGGCGTAAATATTTTTAATCAGTATTTTTTCCACAGCTTTTTGTACTCTAACCATCAGAATTCGTTCATCTTTGGATGCATATATCAATTTTGGATCCAAATTCTTTTTTATATAAGTGGCTACTCCTCTTTTCTTTTGTTGATCAGCCGCTATAAAGACCGTACCTAATTTTGACTTTTCTAACAGGTGTCTGTCTTTGTCTTTAAAATGTGTCTCTTGAATGCAAGTTATTTCTGCTTTGGCCTTGATCAATTTGCTGAATATTAACTTCCATTTCTGGGGGGAATTTAGTCCATTCACATTTACCGATATAATCCTAGTTTGGTTAGACATCTTGTGAGTGCTTACTACCATCTTTTTCTCTTGCTTTCTGTTTACGTCTTGTTGTCATCGGAGAGGTGGGTTTCTTCCCGTCTGCTAGTCCCGTTTCCTCTTCCTCCCTTTCTTCTTCCTCTACATCTTCTTCTAAAATTCGTAATTCTTCATCACTTAACTGGAGTTTATCTTTCATCTCTTTCAGAAATGCTTTGGCCTTCATTATGCTGTTTAGGTTATACCTCTTGGCATCCAGATTGATATAGACCCCCTCTGGGGTAAACCAGGTAAAGAGAATAGCTCTTTGTGTCAGTACCTTGGTCAGAAATGCATATTCTTGTCTTTTTTGCCGCATAGCCCATGGCACATGTTTTAGCACTCTGATCTCTGTTCCTTTAATTTTAAGCTTGTTATCTCTACTCATTTTCAGTAATTTGTCTTTTATTGTCATTTTCAGAAATTTGACATTCGCTTCCCTGGGTAATCTATTTTTTCTGGTATATCTAGTACCCAGTCTGTAGGCTTTCACTATTGATTATCAGAATTCTTCAGGCTTCATTTCAATTTGTGGGGCTAATTCATGACTTAGTAGATTTTCTAAGTCTTCGACTTCTTCCTCTTGAATATTTTGAAGTCTTAGATAATATGATGTGCGTTCCATTTCCAAGTACATCAAACGTTTCTGATCTGAAAGTCTCTCCTTCTTTGTCTCTTCCATTTCATGTTCCAGTTCCATTATACGTTTTTCTGCTGCTCCCACTGCTTGGGTGAAATCGTCTATCTTCTGAATATTTTTTTCAATTTCCGTTTTGAGGCTTGACGGTTCTGCTTTAATCTCTAAGGTCTGAGATTTCATCTGCTCTGTCAGTTGTTTGATGATGTTGGTTTGGATGTCTTGCATACAATTCTTAAAAGGATCTTGGGTTATTAATTTTGATAGACCTGTCGTTTGTCCTGGAGAATCATCTTTTCGCTTGGCCATCTCTATAGCTTAGAGATGACCTTTGCTTAAGACAACACTTTATATTAACAACAGAAGTCTATTTAGCCTTTTCTCTTGAATTTACCCTTATATTTCTCACTTCATATAAAACCTAGCTGTATTACACAGTATATATATTCATAACATAGCCTTGTCCCAATAGTTCAGACTTTCATAAATCAGCTATGTAACTTCAGCTTTCCCAACTCCCGGCAAGGTAGATCTGTTCTTCTCCTTCACTAGTTCCAAAATCTGCCAATCTTCGTGTCAAGAGGGCCGGCCAAGCCCAACTCCCCCTTAACACAACAAATTTGTATCTCCAAGTTAAATTACAGGCAGTGAGACCATCAAACCAGAAGCAAAACCCATCTTCGTGCTAAGTGAGCCGGCTACCGCCCAACTCCCACTTAGCACCTTGAGTTATAAATCCACAGCGCGTCATGCCTCCGATCTGCCCTTCATAAATCTCCGCCTATCCATCTGGTGTAGGGTTCTTCATTATATTTATATCAAGTTAATCTCCCTCTAATTTCCTTCAGTTCATCCCTATTCCAACAATAATCTTCTCAGGCATTTAAGATTTATTATATAAAGTCACAGACAGGCTAGAGGTAGAAAAGTTATTTCTTACTTTCAGTTTCTCTTACTATGTGATGCAGATTTTAAAAAGAGCTAGGACTTCAAATGCAGAATATCTATAGTCTGTAGATCTCTGGTGAGTAAGTAAGTAAAGCTCTCCAGTACGAATCCATTAATTTACTGTCTTTCCTTTAAGTACCCTTTTATTGTTTTATTAGTTTATTACCTTATTTACAGCTTATTGCCAAACAAAGCTCCTTTGCCGCTTTCTGGCTGGTCTCAGCTACTTCCGCAACCAGCTGCTTGTTAAACAAATATGCCAGGCTCCAAACACAGACACAGTCAAATAATCAAAGCAAAATCAATCTGCGCTGCTTATAAAGGCTCAAAAGTCAGTAGAGGTCTAAGAGACCATATCTGTGTCTACACCCCTCCATGGCAAAGTTTGCAGCTACCTTGCCATCATGTTGTGATGTCGTTGTGCTTCCAGTCGTTGTGCTTGAGGAAGGAGACTCTCACGAAAAATCAGATTGCTGTCTGAGATTCGGGGTCCCCCAGCCCTCCTGCGCATCAAGGCTTTGCTCTCCTGCAATGCCTTGCCCCCTTTTCATTTCTGGGGGTCTGCAAACCGGAGATTACAGAGGTTTTCCACCAGAGCCCTGGGTTTCCCTCTGCTCTCACTGCTGTAGCTCTGCCTCTCTCCCTGTTTCAGATACGTTCTAAAGGCTTGTCTGTGGGTGTTTGGATTTTTCCAATTAAATATTATGTTTAATTTATTTTTGTTGTGCGTGTGGTCTCTTCATTCCTCCCTTTTCATTGGGGAGACCCTGACCCTGGTCAGGTGTCTCCAGTTCTTGACCTTACCTTTGCTTGGGGGGGGGAGAAAAAGAAGGGCTGCCCCAAATGATAAGCGTCAAACATCATTTTCCAGAGAGTACTTCTGAGCCACGATTTGTACCGCACATTGTATTAGGCAACAGGTGAACAGAAATAGGAATATTAACCCTATTGCTGCTACAAATATCAGCTTAAGGAAACCAAAATTTTCAGAATAAACTCAAGTTTTGCAAGGAGGAACAAGACACCAAGAGATGTCCATATAACTTTCCTGAGGAGGAAAATTAAAGAAGACATATTGAAGAGGTCAAGAGAAAACCCATTAAGGATCCAAGGTAAAGAAATTGAAATCCTAAAGCAGATTCCTTGGAAAATCCGAGAGATTCGAAAGCAATATTTCTTCTTAACAAAAAAATTAAATGAGAAGGACATAAACTTTAGATGGATAATACCTGAAGGAATTATAGTAAATTGGCAATCAAAAAGATTTAGACTAGATAACTTGGATAAAGCCAAAGACTTCTATGAAAAACACATAGCTATGAGAGAAAAACAAAGTGTTTCAGCAGAGACAGAAGAAGAAGAAAGAGGTGTGACAAGACAACAAGGGGAAAAAAAGGAGATTGACTACGAAACCGAGGGAAAGAGGGAAGCTAGAGCAAAAAATCCAACATATAAGTGAATATGGAAACAATAACAACAATATTTTCAGTAAACATAAATGGACTAAACTCTCCAAAGAAAAGAAGGGAAACTTTTTCAAAGCTACAAAAAGAAAAAGCAGATATAATTGTTCTTCAGGAAACTCATATTAAAGAGAAAAACTGCAACTTATTAGAATATCCAAAAATAGGTAAATTGTTTTATGCATGTGACAAAAGAAAAGAGGAGTTGCCATTTATGTGAAAGTCCATAAGGAAGCCAAATTTATCTACGCAGACCAAGAGGGAAGAATCTTAATGATAGAAACAGAGATTAATAATAAAAAAACACTGGTAGTTGCCATATATGCTCCTAATCAAGCTCAAGAAACATTTTATAAGAGGCTTTATAATATTCTAAGAGAGAAGAATTATCAAAATATTTGTTTAATAGGAGACTTTAACGCCATAGTGGATCCAGTAAAAGACTACAAAAAGAACCATAAAGGAAAAAACAAAAGAAATACACTACCCAAAATATTTTTCCAAATGGCAGAAGAGTTAAGATTGGAAGATACCTGGCGAAGACATAATGAAGAAAAACTACAATATACTTTCTATTAGAACCGACATGAATCCTGGTCCAGGATTGATATGATATGGACAACAAGTGATTTGAGGATAGGAATAGAAGAATTAAATATACAAACAAACATATGGGCAGATCATAACCCACTTAAAATTATCTGGAAAGGAGAAATGAAACAAAAAGGAAGGTGGACACTTAATACAAAGATCCTGAAAGAACAAGAATTTATAAATAACGCAAAAAAAGAAATGAAATACTACTTCAAAGAAAATGAAACACAACACACCTCAACACAGATGATATGGGATGCAGCAAAAGCGGTATTCCGTGGATTAGCAATATCATATATAATTAAAAGGAATAAAACAAAAAGACAGAGATATAATAATATGAAAGAAGAACATAAGAAGTTGGAACTAGAGCTACAAAATAACCCTAACAATAAATTGGTGAAAAAGGAAATGAGTATGTTGAAACACAAACTGAACCTTATGGAGACAGAAGAAATGGCACAACAAATAAAGGCCACAAAACAAGATTTCTTTGAAAGCGCAAATAAACCAGGACGTTGGTTAGCATATAAATTGAAGAAACAAAAAGAAAAAAGATTAATAAAGAGACTAAAAGATAAAAAAGGTGTACTACAAACTCGAAAAAACCAAATACATAATATAATAATGGATTTTTATACCAATCTTTATAAAGTGCGAATAATAGAAGAGAAGAGGATAAGAAACTATTTGGAAAGAGTAAATCTCCCCAAAGTACCAGAAGAAATAAAAAAGATGATGAATGCTGAAATAACAACGTTGGAAATAATGGAAAGTATAAATAAGCAAAAAAATGAGAAAACTCCTGGTCCAGATGGACTTCCTGCGGAATATTATAAAATATTCCAAGAAGAAATAATGGAACCATTAAAAAAAGGTATGCAACCAAGCATTAAAAGAAGCGACGATTCCGGAAACCTAGTCGGAAACAAGCATCACGCTAATACCTAAGGAAGGAACAGATCCGACACAAATAGGAAATTACAGGCCCATCTCTCTACTTAACGTAGATTATAAAATATTTGCAACTGTTATGGCGGAAAGATTGAAAAAATACTTAATACAAATTATACATGAAGATCAAAACGGTTTCCTCCCCAAACGACAATTAAAGAATAATATAAGAATAATAATAGATATCTTAGAATACTACGAAGCACATCCAGAAAAACAAATGGCGCTTCTATTCCTAGATGTTCAAAAAGCTTTCGATAATTTAAACTGGGAATTTATGAAGACACAATTGGAGGTGATGGACTTTGGATGAAACTTTCTAAATATGATAAAAGCAATTTATACAAAGCAAACAGCAAAAATAATTGTAAATGGAGAAGGAACAGATAAAATTGAGATTACCAAAGGTACACGACAAGGATGCCCACTTTCCCCTTTGCTGTTTATTCTTTCACTGGAAATACTGAATAGAGAAGTTAGAAAAAATGAAGAAATACAAGGAACAAAGATTAAAGATGAAATATACAAACTCCAAGCATTTGCGGACGACCTGGTCTTTATTCTGGAAAATCCAGTGGAAACAGCCCCAATTTTACTCCAACAAATAAAGGAATATGGCTATGTAGCTGGATTAGAAATGAACCAAGAAAAAACAAATTTTTTAACCAAAAACTTAACCCAAAAACAAAAGACCCAACTTATATCAAATACAGGAATCCAAATAGCAAAGAAAGTAAAATATTTAGGAATTAATTTGACCGCTAGATGTTCCTCATTAAAAGAAGACAATTATGGGAAACTACTTGAGCAGATAAAACAAGATTTGGCAAGATGGGAGAAATTACAATTATCCTTTTTAGGTAAAATCGCAACGATCAAAATGAACATCCTTCCAAAAGTAATCTTCCTCTTTCAAAACTTACCAATTAAATTAGAGCACAAATTCTTTGAAGAGTTAAATACTTTAGTTTCAAAATTTATATGGCAAAAGAAGAAGCCCAGAATCAAACGTAAACTACTACAAGATGCAAAAGAAAGGGGAGGATTTGGTCTACCAAATTGGAATTTATATTATCAAGCGAGTGCTTTAAATTGGATTAAGGAATGGATAAAATTAAAAAACAAAAGAATATTATATCTAGAAGGACATGAACTTCAAGCGGGCTGGCATGCCTTCTTATAGTATGGAAAAGCAAAAACCCATAAATACTTTGAGAGAAATATAATAAGAAATTCTTTGTTAAAAGTCTGGGAAAAATTTAAATGCAAAATATATGTGAAAACTCCTAGATGGATCTCATCGATGGAAGCATTTACTCACCCAAATCTATTAAATTTTGAGAAAATAACTACATATAATGAGCTCTTAAATGAGGAAGGACTACTAAAGACAAAAGATCAACTAGAGAGCCAAGGACTGATTTTTTCATGGTGGCCCCAATTACAACTACAATCGATCTATAATCAGGACAAAAAGACACGAAGATTTTATAGAGAATATACACTTGATAAAATATTACTCACTATAGAAAAACAACAAATTCAAAAAGTATATAAATTTCTATTGCAATGGGACACCCAAGACGAAGAGGTTAAGGAGACAATGGTAAAATGGTCAAAAAAATTTGGATATAGTATAGAGCTTGAGAAATGGCAACAAATGTGGACTAAAAATCTTAAACTAACAATAGCAACGTCTTATAAGGGAAATCTATACAAAATGTTTTATAGATGGCATCTCCCTCCATCCAGACTTGCAAAAATTTCTGCCAATATCTCGAATAAATGCTAGAAATGCAAAAACCAAGAAGGAACTTATTACCACACATGGTGGACATGTGATACTGCAAAGAAATATTGGATTAAAATTCATACATGGACTAAGCAAATGACAAAGCAAGAAATACAATTTAAACCAGAAATTTTCTTATTGGGATTAATACCGAATAATATAAACAAGCAAAGCTACTATATAATATCACATGTCCTGACAGGAGCTAGATTAGCATGGGCACAGGTATGGAAAGAGGGAGACCCGCCAAAAGATGAATTGATTATCAAAAAAACATTAGAGTGTGCAGAAATGGACAGACTAACAAAGAGACTAAAAGGGCAAGAAAAATCAATTTATTATGAAAGCTGGAACCTATTCTATGAATGGTGGAAAACAAAAGCTTTGTAATAAACGGAAAGTAAATGACTAAAATGAATAATATGGAGAAGATATTGCTGAAAGAAATGTATTATTATACAAGAAGGCTTGTAGGCTAAGCTTTATAGTATATATTGTTTTCAGATAGAGATATATGCATATACATATATACAGTGGACCCTCGACTTACGGAATTAATCCGTATTGGAACGGTGGCTGCAGGTCGAAAAGTCTGTAGGTCGAGGCTCCATTGACCTACAATGCATTGAAAACCGATTAATCCGTAACCGGCCATTTTTGGTCCATTTTGTTTGATTTTCTGGTCTGTAGGTCGATTCTCCGGCCGCAAGTCGAACCTAAATTTTGCGGCCAGAGAAGTCTGTAACTCGACTTATATATATATAAGATGCTGTTTCTTATATATTTGTAAGTTTTATGTTGGGAAAATAAAAAAAATGTAAAAAAAAAAAGGAAACCAAAATTTGGAAGCCAATTTGTCAGAAGGCCCCACCAAGAAACGTCTGGGGGAGAATAAGTTCTTCTGACATCAGAAGCTATCTGATGTAGTTTTTGCACATTCAATTCAATTTTCCCACTTTCATTGATGAAGTGACAGCAGGTGGTATTTAACCAGATACAGAGGCCGCCTTCTAGGCTGAGCAAATAATTGAGTGCCACCTTGTGTTGTAGCAGTGTAACTGCAAATGAATCAACCTCTGTCTGGAGAGCTATGGTTGTATCCACGGTGGCACTTGCTAGGGCTTTGAGCTGATACGAGAGGTGCCAAAGTTGGCGAATATTCAGACCCACTCCTACTGCTGGGAAGAAGATGGCCCCAAATCGTTCCCCCTCAGTAAGGTACGTGCGGTCTGGGTCGAATCCCTCAGCAGAGTCATAGGCTCACCTTGCTCTGTGCCATATAAAGTGGGGGTCCCAAGCCTGAACAGGTTGGTCCTTAGGGTAGAATTGGATGCCAGCCAGTGCCAGGGTACCTATGGTACAGGTGCCATTCCAGGCCTTTGGAAGTATGCGCCCTGCCCAGGAACCACAAACCCAAAACAGCCCAGGGGGAAACCCATAGTTAACTGCCTCTGTTGCTGCTGAATAGGTGTAATAAACTGTGTTGAGGGACATATGGCCCCTCAAATTTTCCTTTATGAAGAACGGAAGTCCGCAGGGCTCTCTTCAGATCCCTGGATGGTATTGTAAACTTTCTGAAAGTTTACAACCTTGGGGACTCCCTTTTTGAGCCCAGCTAGGACTGCACTGCAGGCCGCCTGAATTAATTTCCTCCCATATTCCGTGTTTGGGTCATTAGCAGTTTCCTGAGGGTTAGGGCAGATGAGTTGTTCTGCCGTGGGGTACTGAGTGTCAGGAGGGGGAAAGTCATCCTCCTCCGAAGTCAGGCCATGACAGATAGTTCCTCTAAAGAGGACTTTTGGGCAGGTGGGGGTCGTCTGCTGACCAGCAGCGATGTAGGATTCATTTGCCCTCGAGATATATTGGGGCTCAAGGCCACCTCTGCAACATATGCTGGTCTCTGAACTGAGATTAAAAAACACGGACAGGTATGGAATTTCCTCATCCTTTAGATTTAGGGTCCAATAGGTTTCCATGTGTTGGAGGGTAATGCCAATGGTGCCTTCTCATGGCCATCTCAGAAGGTCTTTTCCTAGGAAATAACTGGGCCATATGTCTCTACAGAGCTTTATAAGTTGACACTTCTTGCACTTATCTCCGGGGTCAGTAAAATTCTTAAAATTATCTAATGCACATCTGAGAGGAGTCTTGGATGCCGCCTTCCTTGAAGCAGAATTGCTGTTTCCCATGGCAATTGTAATTGGCCGAATTATCCTACCCTAACACAAAACAAAAATAGCCCTGGCCTTTTGTGAGTTTCCTGCCGTGGCTCTTGTCCTAATGACTGAGAATCGCAGGTCAAGGGCGGCCTTCCCCCCCTCGCTTTTTCCGCTCAGGATTTCCCACACCCACTCTCTACTCTCTCATGGACTTTGTTCAGCTGGTTCCCTTAAGGACACACAGACAGCCTCGCTAAATCCTCCTGCTGGATTCGCCGTTCCAGTCCTCAATGGGGTCCTCAATTGTCCCCCCAATCACTCTCTACTCTCACACGAGTCTTTTGGACCCTCCGGTTGGGTTTGCCATCCCAATACCACACTCAAACTGGGAATGTTAATTCTTCACTTTCCCCACACATCTCTTTCTACTTACCAATGCCCCTCTACGAAATTTGGTCGCCGTACGATCGCTTAAAGTGAAGTCTCTCTTAGCCGTTTGTTCGCAGCTCTCGAGGTCTGCTGCGGGTCAGCTCAGGTCGCCCTCCTGACACTAACCCTCAGTTTTTCAAGAAGCTGGTCAGAAGGGTTCACCCAAAACAGGTGGGATAAATTTTAAAAGCCACTCTGGAAGAAGTCAGAAAAGGGTGAACCTCTTCTATCCCTTCGTGGTCACCAAATATGTTGATTCTGGGTTAGCCCCTGGATTTTTCAAGCCAAAATTAGTTGCCAATAAATCTTGACTCGAAAGAGAATTCAAAAAAGGCTTTCATTTATTTGATATGTCAGATAAAGAATGATAGCCTGACGGACAGCCTCTCTCTCAAGCAAGGGATAAAGTGTCCACCCCGAAGAAGGGTGTCAGTAGTTTTTATACCTTCTGTGACCAAGAAGTAGTTAACAAAAGATTCTATAGGATGTACATACAAGAGGGGGGGGGTCTGAGACCTGGAATGCAGTTTGTCTGGCAATCGATCCAGTTTTTAAAGAGGGAAATGGATTCCAGATAAAGGATTTGGGGTGTGGAGGTCTGGCGCTATTCTATAAGTTGGGTGATATCATGGGGTAACATCTTCTGATAATAGGATTATCACTGGCTATATTTTCTTACTCAGGCACAGCTGTTAGAAACATCTATTCACAATAAGCCTGTGGCTAGTTGCATTATGTCACCCAGGCATGGTAGTTTCAGGAAATTCATTAGCATAGAGGAACTGGTCTGTTAATTATGGGTTTCCCACAGAGCTGCTAGCCACAGATTCTGGTTTTTATTATCAGCCAGTTTGGGCGCTTAGTGAGCTATCTGGCCAAAAGAAGAACTGCACTGTCTGTTTCAGATACGTTCTAAAGACTTGTCTATCGGTGTTGGACTTTTCCATTTAAATATTATGTTTAATTTATTTTTGTTGTGCGTGTGGTCTCTTTAATGTGATGTTGCAAGGTGAAGTTAGGCTCAATCATTACATGTCTCTTTTTGAGCATATTATCAAATATAATATTTTAAAATGTTGCAACATTTACAACAAAGTATTTCCAAAAGGTCTACATCAGATCTAAATGGTATCAAATCATAATAATGACTCAAATTATGGTGGCTCTGTTTACAGTTCCATGTACAGGTGCTTGTTCTCACAAAGGGCCTCTGTTTCAGGGCCTGTGATCTCCACAGCAGTGTTCCCTCTGGATTTCTAAGGCATGTACATGGCAGAGCCTCAATAAACATGAACTATCTTGCATATACTGAATATTTATTTTTTAAAATGTTTTTATTTATTTAAAATATTTTTATCCCATCTTTATCCTGCCTTTATCCTTAAAAAGGATCCAAGGCATCTTCAACATTCACATGTGCAAAACTCCCACAGCAGAAGGTGGTGTGATGTGAGCAGGTCATGTGATCAATCATGTAACGACACAGAACCTGATTCATTTTTATATTCATCCAGATGTCTACTCTGAAAAACATATCTTCTCCACACACAGTAAAGGGAGCACATTAGTCCTGCCCCTCCATCATGGATTTCCTTACAGAAAAACAATAATCTGTAGAGGGGGAGACTGTTCTATCTGTGCAGCCTCTGCATATATGCCAGAACCCTGATTTTTGTGTACTGGCCATGCAGAGAGCTTACCAAGAATAGTATCCCAGAATACCAAACTTACCAAGAATAGTTCCTCACTACCACCGCAGATTGGCACTTCTGTGTGATAAAATCAATAAGAAAGGTGGACAAGCTCTTCATCATGTGTAGAAGACACATGCTTTTAGAATAACACAATTTAGCTAGAAACTCAAGAATTTCTTCTTTTAATTTTTTTTATTATTTTCAAAACAAAAACAAATACAAAAACACAAAAATACAAATAATAGTGCTTACTATACACTAAATTCTACCGTGCACCCCGTACCCACGGGACCCCTTAGAACAATACTTTTATTACAAGCTTCCTTTCCAAAATTGTATAGATTGTTGTTTAGAGGCTTTCCCCTTTCCTTTCACTAGTACAAATTCAACAAATCTACCCCAAATAGCATAAAAAATATTTGAACTTATTTCCCCTCTTTTCATCTTGAGTTCAGTAGTCAATTTATCATTTAATGCAATGTCCCATACTTCACCGTACCAATCTTCTAATTTAATATCATTTTTATCATTCCAAAACCTAGCTATTAATATTCTAGCGCTTGTCATAAAATTGGAAATCAATTCCTTCGAACAATAATCAAAATCTGACTTCTCAAAAATTGACAACAAAGCAATTTTAGAGTTAAATTCAATATCTTTTCCAAATATATCACATATTTCCTTAAAAATCAGTTTCCAAAATTTCTGAATCAATTTACAATCCCACCACATATGATAATACGTACCAATTTCTTCATCACATTTCCCACAAGCTTTAGAGTAATCTGAATTTATTATATTCAACTTCACAGGAGTCATATACCACCTTAAACAATTTTTTTTAAAAAATTCCTTTATTCTTACTGACATTAATCTTAAAACTCTCATCCTCCAAATTTTTATCCAATCCTCTGTTTTAATTTCTGTCCTTAAATCATTTTCCCAAATTAATTTCAAACCTTCTGTTCCTATCTCTTTTTCCTCTTGTTCCAAAATTAAATTATATATTCTGCTTACTGCTCCCTTCATCAAAACATCTTTCTGCATATCTTCATGTAATGATAGAAATTGTTCATACTTTGTACATTCTCTACATTTACCATTAGTTTTCAACCATTCATTTGTCCAGCTGTCTAATTGAATATAATTATACCATGATAGTTTATTAGTTTGAAGTTTAACCATAATCTGATCCTTTGATCTCATTTTACTCATCCAATCCTTCAATCTTGCAACATTTTTGTCCTTAAACAAATCTACTAAACCCTTTAAGTTTGTAGGAAATTTTTCTATTTCAGTCACTAATTTTAATGGTGAAGTCGAAGGACATAGCTTCTGTCTATATTAATTCCATATATTTAACATATTTCTTAAAAAGGGGTTATTCATCTGATTTATTGTATTTCTTTTTACTACATTAAACAAGTATTTTTCAACATTCCCATTTATTTCTGAGGATTCCGTATCCCACCAAATTAATTTTTCTTTGTTGTATATAATATCTCCAATAAATCTTAACTGATTCGCTATATAATAATTTTTTACATTAGGAATACCTAAACCTCCTTTTTTTTGAGCCTTATACCAGTATCTTTTATTTATTCTAGATTTTTTACCTTGATTACAAAATCCATTTACTAATCCCTGCCAATACTTGAAATCTTCTTCTAATTGAATTGGGAGCATCCTAAATAAAAAAAGGAATTTTAGGTAATATTTTCATTTTAATCATAGCGATTCTCCCAAACCATGATAGTTTCAATTTAGAATACTCTCGCAATTTATCTTTAATATAACTTGTTAGTTTATTAAAAATTTTCTCCTTTAATTTTTGAGTTATTTTAACTATATTTATACCTAAATATTTAATATTACACATTTTAAAACTATATTTATTTATGAACATTTCTTGTTCATGTTTATTATGATTAAACATCATTATTTGTGTTTTTTTGCCAATTAATAGTTAATCCTGTTATTTCCCCAAATTTTTCTAAGTGATTTTTAATATTGTTCATACTTTCTACTGGGTTTTTTATAGTCAATAAGGAATCATCAGCAAATAAATTAATCTTAATTGTATCCTTTTTTCCAAGTCCTTTAATTAAATCATTGTTTCTTATTGCATTAGCTAGCAATTCTATAACCATACAAAACAATATTGGTGAAAGTGGACAGCCTTGCCTCGTACCTCAACCTAGAAAAATCCGTTCTGTTAAACCATCATTAACTATTACTTCTGAAGTATTATCAGAATATAATTGGTCTATAACCCCTGTAAATTTTTTACAAAATCCCCAACCCCTTATTAGAAGTTTTAATGTTGGCCATTCAACACAATCAAAAGCTTTAAATATGTCTAATGATAAGACAATTGCCTTTGTTTTTTCCTTTTCTATCTCATATATAATGTTCAAAACTCGTCTAGTTAAATTATCCATTTGTCTTCCCTTAATAAAACCACACTGATCTTCCTTAATATAATTTGCTATAAATCTATTTAATCTGTTTGCTAATATAGCAGTGAAAATCTTGGCATCTTGGTTTATTAAAGATATAGGCCTATAAGATCCCAGATCTGTTTGATCCTTGTTGGGTTTTGGAATAAGAATCGTTAATGAATATTTCCAAGAAGCTGGCATTGTCTCTCCTTCCATTATTTTATTATAAATCATTTTTAATTTAGGTATCAAAATGGAACTAAAATGCTTATAATACTCTGGACCCAATCCATCAGGGCCTGGTGTTTTACCATTTTTCAACTTATTAATAACTTCCACAATTTCTTGTTCTTTGATCTCTTCTTCTAATATTCTTTTATCATCTTCCAATAATTTAATTTTTAAATTCTCGTTTAAATATTTTTCTATATTCTCTTTTATTACATTATTTCCTCTATATAATTTCTGATAAAATTCATGAAAAATCTTCAATTTATCTTTCATTATATTACAACTCTTACCTGTTCTATCTTTAATTATCCCAATTATGTTTTTTACTCTTCTATTTTTACACATTCTAGCTAATAATTTTGAATTTTTATTGTTAAATTCAAAAAATGCCTCTTTATATACATCAAATCCCTCTGGACTTTCTTTATTTCTAAATTGTCTAATTCCTTTCTCTTAGCCTGAATTTCTACCAATATCCTTCTATCTCTTTCTTAAAAAAAATCTATTTTCTAAATTTTTCAAATCTTCTTCCAATTTATTCACATTTCTCTCCTTAATTTTTTTTATTTACAGGATTCCCTTATTGTTATTCCTCTCGAAAGTGCTTTCCTTGTGTCCCACAACAGGCCTAATTTCGTACCTCCTGCTTCATTTATTATCCATAATTCTAACCATTCTTTCTTTATCATTTCTATTACCTCTGGGTATTGGAAAATATTGTTGTCCATTCTCCACCTTTTAGAATCTTTAGAATCTTTTTTAATTTCGATCTCTATTGACATCAAAGCATGATCTGTTACTTTAATGGAGTTAATTTCAGTATTAACTATCTTAGAAATTAAATCTTGAGATGTAAATATAAAATCTATTCTAGAGTAACTATTATGTACAGCTGAAAAATAAGTATATCTTCTTTCATCACCTTTCATTTCTCTCCAAATATCCTTCAATTGATTATTTCTTACCTTCTTGCTCAATGTTGTGTTTCTTTGATGAATATCATTCTGATCATAAAAAGTTTTATCTTTTATCTTATCCATAACCATATTAAAATCTCCTGCCATAATAACATAACCTTTCTTTACCTTTTCCATTTCTTTAAAAACCATATCATAAAAATCTCCCTGTTTATTATTAGGTGAATAAACATTAACCAAAGTATATTCTTCCAACCCCATTTTACCTTGTATTATTATATATCTGCCATTATAATCTTTTACTACCTGTTTCACTTTAAATTCACAATTTTTAAAAATTATAATTGCCACACCTCTAGATTTAAAGGTTCCAAAAAAATTTTCATATATGTCTATGTTGTTCATCTTTAATTCATTAACTCCATCTTCTGATTGATGTGTCTCTTGCAGAAAGACAATGTCCAGCTTATTTTTCTTCAGTAGTGCTTCTATTCTTCTTCTTTTCACTATTGATCCCAGGCCTTTCACGTTTAAAGTTGCAAATCTTATTCTTTTACCCATGTGAGTTCAAAAGTTCTCCTTCTAATAGGCCCCGTGTGCAACCTCTCTTCCCACCAAACTAACAAAAATAAACTAAAACTTAAAATTGACGTAACAACATACAATACTTGACCACTACCAATCCTGTGAACATATGTTTTCTCCCACTCCACCATATTCCCACACCATAACCACTAGCATGGGCAAAGGGGGGGGGGAACACCACTGCCATCCGGCGGAACTACAACTAGAACCTCACCTCTGATCTTTTTATTTATTTTTTGCATTTCTACTTAATGTTTAATAAAACTAAAGCCCCCTTCTCTGCCCCTCTTTCCCTTTAATTATGTCAATTAAAAAAACAAAAAAACAATTAAGACTCACTTATTAATAACTTCAGTTTTGTTATTGCTTTTACTATCTAATATTAGTATATTTAGTATAATTATATCTACAGAGTATGTAAAAAAAGAAAAAAGAAAAAAGAGCAAAAAGAAAGAAAGAATCAATATAGATGAATAAGGAAAAGAGAGAAAGTAGCAATAAAAAATAAAAAAAATAAAAAATTAGAGATTTAAAAAGGGGGGGAAATGTTGATCCATCTTCTATTAAAAATCTGGTACTTTCTGGTTCAACCTTCTATTTCTTTGCTTGAAGTTGGGGTTAACCTTCCGCATCTTCCTGCCAGAGTTTCCAGGCCTTCAGCAGTTCTTTACTTTCATCACAAGAGTAGATTTTGAACAGAACCTTGTCTTTCCAGATTTTCAAAAAAAATAGGATGGCCCCATTTATATTTGAAATTGTTTTTAATCAACACTGCTATGACAGGCTTCATGGATTTTCTCCAATTCAGAGTTTCATTGCATAAATCCTGGAAAATCTGTATTTTGTTGCCCCGATAGACCAGCTGGTCTTGTTTTTGTTTGATTTCTCTCATAAATTGTTCTTTCTTTGTGTAGTTAAAAAACTTCACCACCACTGGTCTTGTTCTGGGGCTTTTTGGGTTACCAAGAAAATGAGCTCTTTCTATGTCCTGTTCAACCAAATGCTGTGTACCCATTATGGAGTTAACCCAGGCTATAATCTCTTTTTTGAGGTCTTGTCCATGTTGCAGTTGAAAATTCATTATTTTAATATTGGACCTTCTGAGATTATCCTCCATGTAGATCAACTTTTTGTTTGTTTCATTAATTTTTTCATCCAAGCTGCATATTTTTGTTTGATCTGATTTAGCCCTGTCTCCAAGCTCTTTAACTTTTGGTTTAACAGCTTTCAGCTCCTGTGTCATCCCTGAAACTTGATCTTGGAGCTTATTAATGCTCGTTTCAGTGGACTTAGCTCGTCTGTCTGTTCAAAGCCTTGAGATATTTTACAAGACAAGTCTTTCATGATCTTCGTGAGCTCGTCCATTGCTTCCTGTTTATCTTGTTTAGCTGGTGAAGCTGCCCTCGTCAATCATTCCAAACTGCGATCTGAGGGTGCTAGGGTTTTATCTCTTGTCCAAACAGGGGTTTTAGCAGATTTATCTTTCCTCTTTGACATAGAGAAGTCCAATTAAGAATAATTATTGTTGTTACGAGTTTTTCATTAGAAGCAGGGCATTACGAAAAGTCCAGCAGCTTATCAGACCCGAAAGCAAAAATAGTTTTCAGTTTTAAAACAACACAGTCTTTAGAGAATTTAACTAAATATACACGTTCCTTATCTTTCCCTTCAAAGATTTATGCAAAAAGAACCAGTCTTCAAGAGGAAGAAATGCATTTTAAAAGCTTTTTACCGTGCCGGCGACACGGAGGTTCACCTCTTAGCTGGTCATTCCTCCCGAGCGGAAGTGACGTCCCAAGAATTTCTTCCTAATGCTTATTTACCTTCTCTGTAATTTGAATTGATTGGTGTGGCATCCGCCCAGGTCATGAATATTCATATGATATCTGCATAGACCAATGGGAGTGCTGGAGGGGCAGAGTCACGAGATATAAGAGACTCTGCAGGAGAAGAGGGAGTTTAAATAGTGAGATAGAGTTAAGGAGATTGAGAGTTGAGAAAGTTTGGGAGTTTGGGAGGGGAGTGGTGGTTGAGAGTAGATAAAGGAGAATGTTTGTTTAAGAGTTAACAACATTGCTTGTTCTGTCAACACCTGTAACAATAAACAATTTCTATTTGGTTCTTTTAAAATGACATACGGCCTGGACCTCAATTATTAATAATAGGTAATGTTGGTGTAATCAACTGGTGGCAGCTGAGGGGCATGTAGCGTGAGCTCCTAGTTTGGTGAAACAAGCAGGGGCCAAGTGGGGATTGTGACAAATTGGTTCAACACTTACACTCTGAAAAACAAATTTGGTCCATGATTTATGTCACAATTGTCTAGATATTTTGAGATGGCTGTCCTTATACTCATCTCTTCTCTGTCCTAAACATAACTCTTTCAATATTTCCTCATACGATTTGCTCACCATCTTTGCCTCTGTCCCCTGGAGTTGTTTTTATCATTCTCAAACTTCAGTATCCTAAAATGGACACAGAGTTCCAGGTGAGATCTGAGCAAACCAAACAAGTATAGGATCTTGTGATCTGGACACTGCACCTGTGCTGATGCAGCCTTAGAACTGCATTGCCCTTTAACCAGCACTTTTCTACCTTTCACTATAGCTGGCTTGCATTTAGCTTATCTTCTACAAAACCTTGTGGATCCTTTCCTCATTTAGTGCTATCAAGCCTACTGTCATACATTTTGTATTTGTACTTATGATTTTCCAAACTAAATGCAGAAATTCATAATTATCTCTACTGAGATATATTTTGTTATTTTTAGCCTAGTTCTCTGTAATCTCAAGATCATCTTGAATGATGATTAGGTGTTCTATAGCTGTCACTAAAATGCAACTGTTTTTTTAAAAAACATCAACTCCTAGTCAGAGCCTTTGACTCAACATGTGACTAACAGAGCCTCTGTCACTGATTTTTGTTGAACTTCCTGACCTAAACTGCCCAGAATAGTGCTTTTGCACTAATAGGGTGGTATATCAAACAAACAAACAAACAAACAGTGAAGCTTCTCTCGTTAGCTTATAACCTCCATTCCAAGGCAGCCATAACTGATGTAGGACAAAGAGAGAGTAGCACAGTCAAACTTCAGCCTACTCACTCACATTATAATCTTTCTAATTGGATTTAAGAATTAGAAAAATTGACAAATTGATACAACAGTTCTTCATGTTATTCCTCCTATCTCTCTCCAATTGGAATAGTTTATAGTTGTGCCTTAAACAGCCTGCTATTAACAAACCACAACATTATTTCCCTTACCCTGCAAGAGGGTAAGATGGGAAAGGTGGTACTCTTCACAAGAAATTAGGATATGATCAAGAATATTTTTGCATAAATTAATAACAATTGCTCAAAGAAATAACACTTCACTGCTAATAATCAAAATTACACAAAGTGATTGTGTAATTGCTGCTTTTACTTTTGAGGTTTTAAAGCACTGGAGAGGTTGTTTGTATCTTTTTTTAAAACAATCAGGGAATCATTCTGTACTTGCTTCTCAAAGTGAAGTTTTGAGCAAGATGGCTTGAGCAAATTTGCTCCTGACAGAAATCCACATATTTTGTACGTATATGTGTTTCACATATGTGCTATACATATGTAAATAGCCATACTTCATATATACACGTATAAACTATTTTCAAGATTTACTTACAGCATCTTAATTAGTTACATCTGTGTTCTTTTTCAGCACCAAGGATGTTCGCATTGCTATACATCACAAGTTTTGCCATCTATATAAGTGGGCAAACTTTCCACAGCCAGTTTAAAGGAGAAAATTATTCTACAAAATACATTTGTAGTGTACCTGGATTGCCGGGTTCTGCAGGTTTTCCTGGAGATCGTGGACTACCTGGACCTCATGGACGCATTGGTATCCCAGGACGAGATGGCAGAGATGGCAGGAAGGGAGAAAGGGGTGAGAAAGGAAATGCAGGTATTGAATGCCATTTTAAAAAAAAAACCCTAATGTGGATATTTGTGTTATAATTATATCCTTAGTGTTTCTAATATGGATATACAAAACTCAAGGGTTTGCTCTACAATTAGTGTAGAAAAGTAGCCACACAACAAATTCCACACCTGTTCAGTAACTGGCCTTATGCAAGTAACTGCCTCTCAGCTTCACCACCATCTGCAGTATGAAATAATGCTGACCTGGCTGCAGAGCTCCAATGCTGCTAATGAGGACTGGCACTGACAACTATTTACCAATTTATGAACTTTACTAGCGATTACAATCTGGCAACTAAAATGACCCAAGTGGCTGATGAAACAGAGAATGAGAGGAACCTCGGTCCAAGTGGATTCATTCCATGGTAGATCCATGTTATTTCCCCTCTCTACCTGAGCCACTAACAGCGCTAATGGTGATTTAAAATTGACATCAATGTTTTACATTGTGGGTCCATTACGATCCAGCAGCTGAATGTGGGGTATTGCAGGATGCAATTCCTTAATCCCTGCCTGAGATTAATATGGCAAATGCATTAAGGCAAGCGGAATCCTGAATCAGGTTGCTTCCTCTTTTCAACCACTTGTAATAGTGCCAGTTCCCAGATTTAGCAGGTCAGTGTTTTGTTGTGCCTGCAATTGAACACACTGTTGGAGTATTATTGCATTGCCTTAAATAACACTTTTTGTTCAGATTATGATCAATGGATTTGATGGACTGCTGGATTAGAACAGTTGAGGTGGAGAAAGAGAAAAGAGTGGAACCATGAAGATGGCTTCCGAAGGGAAGTGGAGAAGATCAAGATGGAACTTTATGGCTGGATATGTGAATTGTGCTTAGTACTGCTCATGCCCAAAAAATATGTGTCAGTGTTGCTGAGGATTGTGTCATCAAATGACTCCACTGACAGAAATGGAAAGATCAATGAAATTGACTAAATATATGGACCAATTTGAAATAGATCAGGAAGGCCACTGCAAGGGTTGATAATCTAATGCAATCAGAATTGAAGAAATCCATCTGGTTAGAATGAATCTGATTGGCTTGTGCTAATGACAACTAAGTAACTGAAAAAATGAATGATTAATGAAAATGGATAGAGGAAGTAGTCTATGCCTAATGAATGAACATCTTAATTTAACTCATCATCTATTCCCACCAAGACTACTGCCTGCCTAATTCCACCCCCACTGGGAGGGGGGTTACTAGTTACTATTATACCTCCTACTCTTGGTTCTATTTTTTAATTTAATTATTTTTTAATTTATATTAAGCATTTCCTTTTGGTTATATTTAATCTGCTTTATTTGGTCTTTCATTTAAATCTAAATTTATTTAAATTTTGTAGTTAAATATAAATGAATAGGACTTATTTATTTTATTTATATTTAAACTGGCTTATAATTGGCAATTAATTTTGTTTTTTTTTAATCTTA
This sequence comes from Intellagama lesueurii, assembly GCA_037013535.1. Taxonomy (NCBI): domain Eukaryota; kingdom Metazoa; phylum Chordata; class Lepidosauria; order Squamata; family Agamidae; genus Intellagama; species Intellagama lesueurii. The sequence goes on from JBAJHW010000005.1 coordinate 105,454,638, forward strand.
ATTTTATATTTAGTGATTTTAACCCCCTACTATTGCACTTTATTTATTATTTACTGTTCTATTACTACACTATTGCACTTTAAATTGCACCTTATATCTAAGGAATTACTGAAGGCATGTCATCTAGTGAAGTGGATATGAATAACATCCAAGTAGTAACTTGCAGAGGAAGATACGGCATTGGCACAGTAGCTATCAAGTCCAGAAGAACAAGGGACAGATGCTTGAAGGCTGTTCCCTGTTCTCGCTCTGTTGTCAGCTACCAGACTCAAGGTAACCCACTCAGCCAACCCTCCACTCTATCCTTGATGTTGCTAAATGCCAGATCTGCCCTAAATAAAGCCCAACTTATCCAGGATCTAATCCTGGATGAAGGTGCAGATCTGGCTTGCATTACTGAAGTCTGGGTGGGCACAGAGGGTGGTGTGGCCCCCTCTCTTATCTGTCCACCCGGGTATTCGCTCCAACATCAAGGTAGACTGGAGGGATGATGGAGGAAGTTGCCATTGTTTATAAAAACAAATTGGAGGATGTCAGGCTTTCTGCCCTGTCAATCCCAGGTCTGGAGGAGCTTCACATTTTGTTGGGGATCAGGTATTTTGCTGGTTTACTGAGCTCCCTGTGACCCAGCACTCTCCCTTCCGGAGCTGGCGGGCATTGTCTCGGCAGAGCTGTTGAGGTTCCCCAGACTGCTTGCTCTGGAGATTTCAACATCCATGCCAAGGCTGAGGTCACTGGGTCAGCTTCTGAGTTCTTGGAAACCATGGCTTCCTTGGACATGTCCCAATTTGTCATTGCTCCCCCCCAAACACTAGACCTGGTGTTTTCCAATGGGGCAGTGAGAGAGTGACCTGAGAGTGACCAGTCTGGTGACAGTCCCTCTGTCATGGTTGGATCACCACTCGATTAAATGCAGCCTCTCAGTGGTGGGGAGATGGGACATATTAAGATGGTCCGCCCTTGCGGGCTATTGGATCCAATTGGATTCCAAGATGCAATGTGTGGTTACTGGCTGATCTGGTTGGTGCTCCTGTTGAAGCCCAGGTCAAAAGTGTTGGAGTATGCAGATCAATTGTGTCCCAGTATGCAGTGGGTGATTCTGCCAATTACTCAGTTCTACCCTGCTATTGGGGCACTGTTGTGCATTTATCACTTCCTGCCCCTCCTCTCTCTTGTATGCCTTCTTCCTTGAAGAAGAGCCTATTCCAAGATAGAGATTGCCTGAGCACATGCTATCTGATTGGTCTCTCTCCATCCACACTTGCATCCATGCCATGCAGCTTTAGGGGGTGGTTTACCCAGTTTAGAAATGTTCTTTAAAGCTAAAGAAACTTACCTGGAATATGTAAGACAAATGCCTTCTTTGTTTTTAACTCAAATGCTATATTTTGACCTTTGCTACTGAAACTAAAGTCTGTAGTTAATAAACCTAAAGTTATTACAAGTTAACTCCATGTTTTTGACTCTGTACTTAAATTTAGCTCATTGAAGATAATTGGTCAGAACACATGATGATCTCTAACACAAAGATGGTTTGTTCCTGCAACCCAGGCAGCTGATACAATCACATCCAAATGCCCTCTCCACTGCTGAACCTGTCCTGCCTCTTGGTATACTCAACAACTATGGGCGATGAAGCAAAACAGGTGAAGGGTGGAGAGAATCTGGAGGCAGGCCCCAATGGAATCGAACTTAAAAGCTGCAAAAACTTTGTCTAGCATTTATTTAGCAAGGCTACCAGAAAATCACACTTTGCTAACCAGATAAACAAAGCCCAAAACCACCAGGCCAAGCTATTTTGCATTGTACACGATTTATCTGGAATTGGTCACAGTGATAGGCCTCCCAGTAGTATCACCTGTGACCAATAGAATAAAGTGAAGGCCATCCATGGGACCTTGACTACTACTCTTTTTCAGTAGATTGAGCTGAGATGTACACTGTGCTGGCTCATCCAATGATTTTAACTCAATTTCAGTGTGTTATGTCATCTGAGGTTGACAGGGTGCTTGATTGCTGTAAGGCCACCTCAACCTCCCTGGACTGACTCATAAAAGCTACCAGGACAATAACAACGGAATTGGGCCACTTCCATCATAAATGCCTATTTCCTTGAGGGCAGGTTCCCCCGCACCCTCAAGGAGACACCCATTAGGCCCATTCCCAAAAAACCTAATGTGGCAGCAGATGATATTAATAACTATAGACCCATCACCAACATTCCTTTTTTAAGCAAACTAGTGGAGAGGGCAGTGGCCAATCACCTACAAGCACTCCTGAAGGAGACCAATGCCCTCAATCCATTCCCCTCCAGGTTCAGGCTGCATCATAGCATGGAGACAGCATTGGTCACTCTGAAGAATTACCTTTTGAGGGAGACTGACAGGGGCAAAATATCCCTGCTAGTCCTCTTCGACCTCTCAGTGGCCTTTGATACCATTGACCATGGTCTCCTCCTAGGGAGGGCCTTGGAGCTGGGGATTGGTGTCCTGGCTTTGTTCTGGCTCCGGTCCTTCCTTGAGGACCATCCTCAAAGAGTGCAACTTGGGGAAATGGTGTCCACTCTTTGGACTTTCAACTGTGGAGTCCCTCAAGGGTCAGTCATCTCCCCCATTGCTATTTAACATCTATATGAGACTGCCAGGGGATGTTATCAAGAGTTTTGGAGCTTCATTTCACCAGTATGCAGATGACACCCAGCTCTATCTCTCCATCCACTCTTCTGCAGTGGATGCTGTCTCATCCCTTGAGTGCTGCCTGGATGGATGAGGGATAATAGATTGTGGCTGAATCCAGACAAGATGGAGGTCCTGTGGGTGGGTGCCCCTAGTGTGTGCAGTTTGGGTGTCTCCCTCTCTTCCGGATTTTTCTTCTTCGGCTAAGGATGAGGCGAGCAATCAGGGTGTATTCCTGGAGCCAGCACTATCACTACCCAGGTGGTGACTGAGATCCAATCTGCCTATTTCTATCTCAGACAGATCATCCGGGTGATTCATTTGCAAGTCTGTTTGTACAAACAGGAAGTTTTATGGAAACACCTCACTGGAGGAATAATGACTATCACTTTTAATTTAACTCTGGTGCTCCTGTTCAAGGTTCCAGTCATGCTGGAAGAGGATTTTTATAGTTCTGTTGTGGGCATACAGAAAAGAGGAAGGTTTTGTCATGAGTTCAGCCAAAGATCCGGAACCTGAGGGGTTAACTGTAGCTGAGGAGAATGCTGAGCGATTAGAAGCACAGACAGCTGAATCGCCACCAGATTCTCCTCCCCCAGTAGCCAGGGTAAGGGCTAGACTTCGGCAAAGACTTATGACGCAAAGGTCAGAGGATCGCCTGAATGCTGCCCGCAGAAACATCCGGTCAGCTAGTCCTGAGTTTTGACAGGATGAAAAGGCTTCCAGCAGTTCAATGACTGTTTTGCTATATAATCAGCTCCCAGACGGCTGGGAAGCTTGTGGAAGCAACAAGTCAAATCTCTGGCTCGCATCCACGCTCCTGACTACCTTGAACCTTGTTCCTTGGACCTTTGGCTTTGGACTCTGACCCCGGACTACGTTGTGTGATTTGGCTTTGGACCCTGACTTCGGATTACGGTTTGTGATTTGGCTTTGGCATTTTGGTATCGGCTCTGAACTTCTGATATTGGACTGGCTTATCGGACTTTGCTGTTGAAACCCCCGGGAACGTGACAGATTGCTTCCACCACCACACTCTCTCCATAAGATGGAGGAGGAGGCAAGCGAAGGCTCCATTCAGCTGCATGCTGTGCTTACTCACGTGCAGTTTCTTACACAAACGGTGGCACAGCTTCAGCAGCAACAACTAATCTCAAGCCAACGCTGCCGCCCAGGTCAAGTGCCCTGTGCTTCCTCCAGAAAAGTTTGGAGGAAAGGTGGAGGAGTTTCCAACATTCCTGGCACAGTGTAAACTGTATATTGAGCTGCGTGCCAGAGACTTTCCCACGGACAAAACCAAGGTATGCTTCATAGTCAGCCTTCTCAAGGGACAGGCAGCTAAATGGGCTACTCCTCTACTCCTTGCTCCTTCACCCCGTTAACCAATTACCAGGGCTTTCTGGACCATATTTCAGCAGCTTTTGCTAATCCCTTGCAAGCTGCTACTGCCAATAGGAAGATTCGGTAAGGGTTCAGTTTCCCAGTATTCCACTGAGTTCAGACTCTTGGCTCAAGACTTGCTCTGGAATGAGGCAGCTCTCATGGACCAATATATGGAGGGGTTGGCTGATGGGATCCTAGATGAGGTGGCACGGATAGATCGACCCAATATGCTGCAAGAACTAATCACTCTATGCCTTCGCATTGATGGCCGCCTGGAGAGCCGATGCCTAGCACAGGGCGGTTCCCGTCCCTCGCAGCCACCCCCGACGCCCACCAACACTAGACAAGAGGATTCTGAGCCCATGCAGTTAGAGGATGCTCGGCCACACCTCACCCCTGAGGAAAAAACATGACGCAGCTCCCAAAATCTCTGCCTGTACTGTGGGGGAGCAGGAGACTTCGCTTCCGGCTGCTTGGTTAAGTGGTGTAACCCCGGCTCCGCGCTACCACCATCAGTAAAAGATTTGCCCCATGTCTGAGTGGACCCCCAGACGTGGGGCACTTAGCTGGGTCCCCTGAACCCTATGTTAACATCCCGGGTCCATTCCTCGTACCAGTGAAACTTTGCTTGCTGGATGGACGCTGGCTGTTTATTTACGTCATGGTCGATTCTGGAGCCGACCGCTGTTTCATTGACACGGCCTTTGTGAAACAGCACCGGATCCCCGTACAGGATAAAGAGACCCCAACCCTAGTTGAGTCCATAGATGGGTGTCTCCTCTGCTCCGGCCCAGTGACCCAGGAAACCCATCCGGTCATTCTCCAGGTCCAACACCATCAGGAGCAACTACAATTCAACGTTGCACACATGCCCCATTAGAATAAAATAACCATTCGAGACCGCTACCCTCTGCCGTTGATCGGTGAACTTCTGGATCGCCTTAAGGGGGCACGTATTTATACCAAGTTGGACCTCTGTGGCGCCTATAATTTGGTGCGAATCCGTGCTGGCGACGAGTGGAAGATGGCTTTCGGAACTCGTTATGGCCAGCATGAATACCTAGTCATGCCTTTCGGTTTAACCAACGCTCCGGCTGTGTTCCAGCGGTTCATGAACGTCATCTTTCGGGACCTGCTTGATCGCTTTGTGATCATCTATCTGGATGACATTTTGATTTACTCCCAAGACCCCGCTCGGCACACGGAACACGTTCGTCAGGTCTTACAACGATTACGAGACCACCGACTCTATGCCAAGCTGGAGAAGTGTGACTTCAACTTGCAGGAAGTCGAGTTCGTAGGTCACATTGTATCTCCCCAAGGGATCCAGATGGACCCAAAGAAAATAGAGTTGGTTCTGACCTGGCAGAAGCCCCGGAACCGTAAGGATGTGCAGTGGTTTCTCGGCTTCGCGAACTATTACCGCCAGTTCATACCAGCCTACACGGACATAACCATGCCGCTGACCCTCCTCCTCTGGCCCAAAGAGCCATTTCTTTGGACTCCGGAGGCAGACCATGCTTTCACCACACTAAAAACCCGCTTTACCACCAAGCCAATTCTGCGCTATCCGGACCCCCGACTACCGTTTACTGTGGAGACGGATGCCTCCAGTGTCACTCTGGGTGCAGTGCTGTCCCAGCGGGAGGACCCCTCACAGCCACTGCAGCCCTGCGCTTTCTACTCCCGGCAGTTCACACCCCCAGAACGCAACTACACCATCTGGGAGCGGGAACTCTTGGCCATCAAAACCGCTTTCGAGGTTTGGAGGAATTACCTCGAAGGGGCCCGTCACCCTGTCCAAGTTTTGACAGACCACCGGAATCTGGAACACTTGCAGACAGCCCGACGCCTTAATCAACGCCAGATCTGGTGGTGTCTCTTCTTCTCCCGGTTTGACTTCCGCATTACCTACATCCCGCATACTCAGAATCGGAAAGCCGATGCCTTGTCCTGCAAACCGGAATACGCTGTTCCAACCTCTGAAGAGTTTCCGACTACACCTATCCTATCCCCTTCAGTTTTCGCAGCCACTACAACTCGCTCGTCCCTGGCTGAAGAAATTCAAGCCAGTCAGGCTCAAGATCCCTGGGCCAAGCAACGCTTGCAGGAACTCCAAAAGGGCCCTGCCAGAGACTTTACTAACCACCAGGGTCTCCTATTACACCGTGGACGCCTGTACGTTCCTCCAGGGCCCCTCCGAACCAACGTGCTCTATCTGACCCATGATTCCCCTCCTGCAGGACACTTTGGTCAGTACAAAACTCTGCACTTACTCACATGGGAATTCTGGTGGCCCGGGGTTCGAGCTGACGTCGCCCGTTATGTTGATTCCTGCGAGGTTTGTCATCGAGCCAAGGACGTACCAGCCAAACCTCCAGGGCTGCTACAACCATTGCCCGTACCAGCCGGCCCTTGGGACACAGTATCCCTAGATTTCATCACAGATCTCCCACGATCACAAGGGTATACCTGTGTTCTGGTAATAGTGGACCTGTTCACCAAGATGGCTCATTTTGTCCCGTGTTCCAAGCCTCCCACAGCTCCTGAAACAGCCCAGCTCTATCTTCACCATGTTTTCCATCTACACGGGCTCCCGACACACTTAATTTCTGATCGTGGTTCCCAATTCACCTCCCGGTTCTGGCAAGCTTTACACACCAGTTTGGGTACCCAAGTGCACTTGTCGTCAGCGTATCATCCCCAAACAGATGGACAGACTGAGCGTACTAATGCCACTCTTGAGCAATATCTCCGTTGCTATACCTGCTATCAGCAAGATGATTGGGCTACCCTGCTACCCCTGGCTGAATTCGCCTACAATAACGCCATACACTCATCCACAAAACAGACCCCATTTGCAGCCACCTATGGGTACCACCCTCGTTTTTTCCCGGCTGTCCTGCCGTCAACCGTAGTTCCTGCTGCTGATGCTCACGTACGCGAGTTGCAGGCTCTTCAAGACTTACTCCGAGAGCAGCTTCAGGAAGCTAAGGATGCCTATAAGACAGCGGCCGACAGAAAACGGCAAGAAGGGCCACCTCTGAAACCAGGGGACCAGGTCTGTCTTTCCACCCATTATCTCCGCCGACCTGGCTGGTCCCGCAAGTTGGACCCTCAGTTTATAGGACCTTATTTAATCACGGACCAAATCAACCCTGTTGCTTTCCGGTTACAACTCCCAGCCACTCTCCGTATTCACCCAGTTTTCCATCGGTCCCTCCTTGTTCCTGTTGCAGCACCGGACCCTGCCCGACCTCTAACCCTGGCTCCACCTCCGCCCGTTTTGGTCGATGGCGAGGAGGAATATGAGGTCCGTCTGATCCTGGACTCCCGAATCCACCGGGGAGGCCTTCAGTACTTCGTAGATTGGGAGGGTTACGGCCCTGAGGATCGATCATGGGAACCTGCCAGTAACTTACACACCCCCGACCTTGTACAGCAGTTCCATGTCACCTATCCTGATCGACCAGGCCCATCTGAAGGGGGGAGCCCTGCGGAGGGGGATAGTGTCATGAGTTCAGCCGAAGATCCGGAACCTGAGGGGTTAACTGTAGCTGAGGAGAATGCTGAGCGATTAGAAGCACAGACAACTGAATCGCCACCAGATTCTCCTCCCCCAGTAGCCAGGGTAAGGGCTAGACTTCGGCAAAGACTTATGACGCAAAGGTCAGAGGATCGCCTGAATGCTGCCCGCAGAAACATCCGGTCAGCTAGTCCTGAGTTTTGACAGGATGAAAAGGTTTCCAGCAGTTCAATGACTGTTTTGCTATATAATCAGCTCCCAGACGGCTGGGAAGCTCGTGGAAGCAACAAGTCAAATCTCTGGCTCGCATCCACGCTCCTGACTACCTTGAACCTTGTTCCCTGGACCTTTGGCTTTGGACTCTGATCCCGGACTATGTTGTGTGATTTGGCTTTGGACCCTGACCTCGGATTACGGTTTGTGATTTGGCTTTGGCATTTTGGTATCGGCTCTGAACTTCTGATATTGGACTGGCTTATCGGACTTTGCTGTTGAAACCCCCGGGAATGTGACAGGTTTCAAGAGGAAGAAAGAAAATAAACCTTCCCTTCCTGACTGCCCTGTCTTCCTGAATGCTTTTCCCCCTCTTGCCCCACTATAGAAATGGGAGCTGCTTATAGAAAATAAAGGGGGAATCCAGGATTATATCATAGCTATGACTGGATGACATGCCTCCCCAGTATACTCCCCCAAAGGGTATTTGCAACTCTGGGCACTACTGTTTCATGTTTAATGTGGAGTTGTTAGTTCTCCCTATAAGCAATTAGATGTTTTATTCTAGATCTTATATATGTTATCTTCAATGATCTGTAAGTCTTTGAAGGCTGAGGGGTTTGGAGGTGTGGGGACAGTTAAGTCTTTGCTTATTTACAGATATCTATGGTTCTCTACATCTAGGAAGTCTATCAAGACTAGCACATTATTTTGATGGCCCCATTTCACTCTCAAACTGATTGGCACGAATGTTCAAATTGACATGAGAAGGCGAGATGACTTGTTGTCTATATGTTGTTGCTTATCCACAAAAAGGGAATATGGCAGAGAGGGGGGGAAAGAGAGTGAAGAATAACACACACACAAAGATGCTAGGAAGGAAATGAGTTCATACTAGTTGGGATTGTAATTGTTTATAACAGGGTTAGGGAGCCTATGGCCATCTAGATATTGCTGGATGACATTTCTACCAGCTCCAGCCACCATGGCCAAATATGGTGAATGTTATACCGCAGCAATATAGGAAAGGAAGTACTATAAAACTGATGTTGTGCCCTTTATTACATCATCTTCATCAACAACAACAACAACAAAAAGCCACTCAAATTTGCCATGCAGGAATGAAATTACAAAAAGGCAGGCAGGTACTATATATTATATGTTACTGCATCAGGGCACTAGCACTGGGCAATGTAGTTTACTCCATCACTCTCATGTGTGGTGGATATATCAGAAATAAATGTGTTCATATTACAGTGAAGAAATTCCTGTGGGGGGAGGGTCCATAGTTTAAACTGGAACAGTAAATATTTGTTTGTTTATTTGTTAAAAAAAAATTAACCCAACTTTCTCCTTAAAAAGGAACCAAAAATTAAAAGACCTTATTTAAGTTAGTAACAATGAGTATACAATACTAAAATGATAAATGAATACAATACCAAAAAACATAAACAACATCAAGACACATTCAATGAAGTACATTACAACATTCCATTTAAAAAACCCCACATCAAGACACATTCAATGAAGTACGTTACAACATTCCATTTAAAAAACCCCGCTCGGTAGCCATTCACTCAAGGAAAGCTTGCCTGTAAAGAAAGGTCTTTGCAGAAGGACAGTATAGATTGGGTCAGCTTAGCTTTCTGTGGGAGGGAGTTCCAGAGTCTGGGAGCAATCCTCTCCCATGTCCCCACCAAACACACCTGTGAAGGTGGAGGGACTGAGAGGAAGGCCTCTCCTGATGGTCAAGCAGCCTCCTAAAGGGAGATGCAGTCCTTGGGATAGCTTGGACCCAAGCTGTTTAGGACACTATAGGTTAGAACTAGAGATGGGGAATTTGTATACCAATACAAATATCCCTGCACAACTGGACCTAATAAGGGTCCGGGCCCCAGGACTGGACCCTCTACTTATGCATCCTGCTGTGGCACTGGTCCCGCTTGTCCTACCAATGGTGCCTGGAGCTGTGCTCTTTTCCCAGTCGGCTGGCCACTCCAGGTAGTGGGTGGGAGGACGAGTCTCCCTGCACGGCTGCTGAGTGGCCAGCCAAGCGAGAAGAGAGCAGAGCTCTGGGCACCATTGGCAGGATGAGTGGGACCAGCGCTGCAGCAGGATACATAAGGGGCCAGACCCTCATTAGGTCCAGGTGCGCGGGGATTTTTGTATCCATACATGAATATGACTATCTTCATCTCTAGTTAGAACCAGCACTTTGAATTGTGCCTGAAACCAGATCGACAGCCAGTGGAGCTACTGTAATATGTTGTGTGCTCTCTGTTAGCAATCTGGCTACTGTGTTTTGGACTGACTGACGTTTCCTGACACTTTCCATAGGCAGCCCCACACAGAGTGCATTACAGTAATCCAGCTGGGATGTAACCAGGGCATGTGTCACTGTGGCCAGATCAGACCTCTCCAGAAATGAGCACAGCTGGCACACTAGGTTTTTTTTTTAAAAAAATAATTATTATTATATAACTATAACATAAACAAAAACATATAACATACAAACTAAAATACAATTTAACTGTGTTCCCCACCACCGTATGCGGGACCTCTTGCCATAATCTTCCTCTTCCTTATTGTTCTTCTTCTTCTTCTTCTTCTTCTTCTTCTTCTTCTTCTTCTTCTATTGTCCTCTTCTCCAAAACTGCATTGATTCTTGATTTGGAGCTTTCCCTTTTCCTCTTATTAGCACATATTCCAAAAATCTACCCCATATTTCATAAAAGTTATTTTTTTTCAACTCTCCTTTCTTAACCTTTAAGTTACAAGTTAATTTATCATTTATTGCTATATTCCATATTTCTTTATACCATTCTTCAATTTGCAATTCGACTTTTAATTTCCATTGCCTAGCTATAATCAATCTAGCTGCTGTTAATAAATTGGTTATCAATTCTTTAGTCATTTTGTCATATTCCACATTCTCATATATTGATAACAAAGCAATCTCAGCATTAAATTCTATATCTTTTTCACATGTGTAGCTTAATTCTTTAAAAATTTGTTTCCAAAATCTTTGCACTTTTTCACATTCCCACCACATATGAAAGTATGTACCAATTTCTTTCTCACATTTCCAACAGACATTCGGATGATTGGCATTAATTTTATTTAATTTTAACGGTGTTAAATACCATCTTAAACTAAGTTTAAAATTTTTTCCCTTATTCTCACTGACATAAATCTTAAAACCCTCATTTCCCATATCTTCCTCCATTCTTCTTCATTTATTCTTTTTCCAATATCTTGCTCAGCTCGCACACTAGTTTTAACTGTGCAAATGCACTCCTGGCCACCACTGAAACCTGGGCATCCAAATTCAGAATTCATGCATATCCCCAGGCTGCACACCTTGGTTTTCAGAGGCAGTGCAACCCCATCCAGCACAGACTCATCTCTGTTCCCTGATCTGCCTTTTGACTGTCCAGGAGCACCTCTGTCTTGTCTGGATTACATTTCAGTTTATTCACCCTCATCCAGTTCATTACTGACACCAGACACTGATCTAGAGCCAAAACAGCTTCCTCAGATTCAGATGGCAAGGAGAGATAGAATTGGGTGTCATCCGCATACTTGTGACAGTGAACCATAAAATTTCATACAGTCTCTCCCAATAGTTTCGTGTAGATGTTAAATAGGCATCAAAAGTTTGTTGCATAAGGTGGAACAGTAAATAGGCATCAAACCCCTGCACTGTCCACTTGCAACAACCAGAGTGACTGAAAAAGGCCCAATTTCTATATCAGATCATGCCATGGTGCATCTTCTGATGCAACAGTTTCAGGGACAGAATATATAGTGACAAAGACAGATGAGCCAGGAACAGTGACAATTACAGTATTGCACTGAATGTGAACTCCCAAATGTAGGGAGAGCCTGAATTTGTAAACACAAAGACGTTTTGGGGTTAAAATGTGATACACAGTTCAAGGATGCTGCAAAGAATGTATTTTGCTTCTTCCCTCTCCTGTTTTCTGTTGTTGTTGTTGGTGGTGGTGGTGTTCTTCTTCCTCTTCTTCTTCTTGTTATTAAAAAACACCAGGCCCAGTCAATCAAAATTATAAAAATATTGGCTGGTATTATATAACAGATACAAGTTTTAACCAAAAACCTAAGTATCTGTTAAGTATTGGCACAGTATGTATGCTGTTCCTAATACAGTATTGCTGTTTTTGTAGCTCTGATGGTGATATTCCTGAGATCTGCAACTGCTTATAGTGCTGTGCGAAATTTCTTGATATTGTTCCCAAAGCCCCGATGACTATGGGGACCACTGAAGTATGTTTCATCCACAAGTGAGATGTTTCAATTGCCAGGTCTCTGTATTTTGTTAGTTTTTCCAATTCTTTCTTTGCAACTCTGGTATTTCCCAGAATTGCAATGTCAATGATCCAGACATTGCTTTGTTCCATCACTACTATGTCTGGTGTGTTATGTTCAAGGTGTCTATCAGTTTGGATCCGGAAATCCCACAAGATCTTGACTGTCATTTTCTGACACCTTCTCTATTCTCTTCTCTTATTTTTTGCATAATGACCCGTGCACTAATTTTGCCACTCTATCATGACTAATTTTGTAATCTGTGCAATCTTTGGACATTTGCAGATGACACAGTTTCATCTTTTTCTTGGCAGAGTCAACATTTGCTCTTAGCACTAATTCCTTGGATCTCAGCTTTCATCACGTTGGTTTGGAGCACTTGTTCTTGTGCAGCAAAAATCAAGCCTTCAGTTTCTTTCTTAAGGGTCCCCAGTTTTAGCCAAGCCCATGTTGAATTATTATCATGCTTTCCATTAATATGTCTCAGGTGTTGTCCATGTAGTGGTTTATTTTTCCAGCTGTTTAATTTATTTTCTAATTGTTGTTTCTTATATTGAGCCTTTGTTTCTGTTGTTTTCAAAATATTCTCCATTTTCACTGCCTTGAGTAATTTTTCTCTGCTTGGACCGATATAATCATTTAGGCTTCTTTTTTCCTCCTCTTCTATCTGCTGTATTTGCAGTAATCCACAGCCTCTGATTCTTCGTGGTAAATATAATCTGTCCTCATCACTTTTTAGATGTAATGTGTGATACATGTTCATTAGTTTCTGTGTTTTTGCATCCAGTTCTTTGAGTCCAATCTACTATTCCAGCCAGGTATCTGATCACTGGAACTGCCCATGTGTTTATGACTTTGATTGATTGTATTTCCACCATTTAATTTTGATTTTAAGATTTTCCACAGTCTTTTGATGTATTCCCTTTCTGTCAGTTCTTTAACTTTTGTGTGCACGATGTTATCTGCTTCTAGTATTCCAAGGTATCTATAAATTTCATCACTTGATAGTGATTTTATAATATTGCCATTTTTAAACTCTATTCCATCTAGTTTTTGGATCTTGCCACATTGTATAGACAGAGCTGCACATTTGTCAATTCCAGATTTCATTTGGATATCTTCACTAAATATTTGCACTGTGCTTAGCAGTGATTCTGTCTCCGTGGAACCTTTTGCATATAGTTTTAGGTCATGCATGTATAACAAATGATTGACTTTTCCTGCTTGTTCTGAAACGCGGTAGCCCAATCCAGTTTTATTTAAAATTATTGACATGGGGTTGGTGAGATGTTAAACAGAACTGGTGACAAAGAATACCCTTGAAGTATTCCTCTCTCTCTCCTCTGCTGACTTCCCCAATTTCTTCACCATGGGCCGTGAAGATCGTTTTCCATTTTTCCATGTGTTTTTTTTTTTGTATATATATTTTTATTGTGTTTTTTCTACTTTTCAATCCGTTGCAACCAGAGTGATTTATTACAATATATTCCATTCATTTAATCTTATTTTATACTCTCTAACATAGTATAGATCTAATCTATTCTACTTAAGTTGATGTAGATTTCATCCAGGTGTAAAGAGGTTCCCATTTATTATTATCCAGTCTGTCATTTAATGTGTCTGTCAAAATATCCATTTCTGCTAGTTCCAAAATTTTTTCATTAAATTCCTTCTTTGTCGGGATCGCTGTCATCTTCCACTTACTGGCATATACAATTCTAGCTGCCGTTATCAGGTGTAAAGTCAAATATGTCTTGTTTTTTTCAAGTATAGGTGGTAATATATTCAGTAGGAAGCTTTCCGGTGTCAAGGCAATTTTAACCCCTAAAATTTTCTCTATCATTTCATGAATCATTCTCCAAAATTCCTTGGCCCTATTGCACGTCCACCACATGTGATAGAAGCTCCCTACATTCTTTTCACATTTCCAGCACTTGTTAGAAACATTTTTATACATTTTTGTTAATTTCTCTGGTGTTACATACCATCTATAAAACATTTTGTAAATATTTTCTTTTAGATTTATAGATTTAGTCATTTTAATATTTCGTTCCCAAATTTGTGACCAAGCACTTAATTCTATATTATGTCCTATATTTTGAGCCCACTTTACCATGCAGTCCTTCACAATTTCATCTTCCATTTTTTGCTCCATTAAAGTATTATATAAACCTTTAATCAATTTTTCCTCTGAATCCAGTAACCCCTTATCCAAAGGTATTTTGTTTTTCTGAAACCCTATAGCTTTATCTTTTACATATCTTGATTTCAATAAGTTTATCGACCACCAGTCTAGGATAATACCTTGTTCTGCCAGTTCATCTTTGTTTTTTAGATTAAAATCTCTATCTAATATCTCAGCATATCTTCTGTTTATCCCTTGAGGTGTTCTTGCCGGATCAGAGAACGCTTCTAATGGAGCTACCCATAATGGTATCTTTCTGTAATGTTGTACCTTAACCTTTCCATGTTTTTCTTGAGGAACATCTGAATGTTTTTACTAATCCCAAAAAAATTTAGGCAGTTGTTAATCCAGCTGCATGGCAATGAGTCAAATACCTTTTTATAGTCTATCCAGGCCATGTTGAGGTCTGTTTTTTGTCTTTTTACATACTTCGGTATCATTTTATCAATAAGCAGCTGATCTTTTGTGCCTCTTAACTTTTTAAAGTTCCCTTTCTGTTCAGTTGGGTATAGGGAGTTTTCAGTTAAGTAATGATATATTTATCTTGCAAGTACTCCTGTGAGGAGCTTGAACATTGTTGGAAGGCTTGCAATAGGTCGATATTTACTGGGTTCATTGCCCTTTCAATGATCTTTTATTATCAGAAATGTGTGGCCTGTTGTCATCCAATCATCAGTTGTAGAATTTTGGAGTACAGTGGTGCCTCGATTTACGAACTTAATCCATTCCAGAAGATGGTCGTAACTCGAATTGGTCATAAGTCGAAGCACCATTTCCCATAGGAATGTGTTGAAACCCCATTAATCTGTTCCGGCCGGAAAAAAAAGTCACCAAAAACCAAAAAACAAAAACCAAAACACTGCAAGCCCATCGGAATGCATTTGGGCCGGGGGAAAAACCACACCAAAAAACAAAACAATGTGGTAAAACCCTGTTCAAGGTCGCTAGCTGTATTTCTGTTGCAGTGAGAGCAAACTCTCCTGGCAGAGATCAGCGGCTCCTGATGGGCGGGGTAACCTACTCATTCTGCCCTTTCCCTTAGAGTTAATCATAATTTCAAAGGCTTTCTCCAGCCAATCCTAAATGGTGATTAGGTAACTAGTGTCCTATCTGAATTCTTTCAACATTCTGTGTAAGCTTGCTAGTTAATAAAGGGAGTTCTCAGGGCGTCACCCTGGGGCTCCGCTGGCGGACATCTACGTATCGACTTCTTTGCAACTTCTCTCTAAAGCTAATTACCTTCTCTTTGTTCCGTGATCACCTACAAAACAACACTGCAAGCCCCATCAGAACGCGCTGGGGCCGGGGGGAAAAATCACCAAAAAACAAAAAAACTTCACAGCACAGAAACATAACCCCCCCAGCCCAAACCCACACTGAAAAACTCTGTATGTACTCACTCAGAAACAGAAAGCATCACCAGGCAGTCCGAAGCCTCTCTGCAAATGCACATACTCTAACTGTTGGGCTGAAAGAGCTACAAAGAAGCAGCCTCTTCGCCGACCAACGGTTAGCAATTTAAATTCTCCGCCTTTTCCCCCACCTTTTTTCTGATCGTAACTCAAAGCTCCGGTCGCAAGTCGAAGCAAAATTTTGTGGCCGGAGCTGGTCGTAACTCAAATTGGTAGTAAGTCGGGACGGTCGTAAGTCGAGGCACCACTGTAATTGATTAAATTTCACTGCTATACATTGATGGATACTTTTTAAATTCTTTAACCAAAATCCATGCAGCTCATCTGGACCAGGTGCACTCCAATTTTTCACAGTCTTTACTTGCCTCTTAATCATTTAAGTTGTTATTACAATCATCCTTTTTTTCCCTTGAGTTTCTTTACAAATGTCTTTAATCCATGAAGCATCATTGTTATGTTGTTGGGCTTTCCCACATTTCTTTCCAAACTTTTAGAGCATCATCTTTACATGGGCCTAATTTCTTTTGCTCTCCATTTTCTCTTAGTGATGTATAGAACAATTGTTGGTTATTCCGAAATTGCATGTTTTCTCTATATTGTTTCAAGCATCCACCATATCTTTCAGTTTTCTTTGCTGTAGCTGTTTTAATTCTTCCATAGTTTCAAGGATTGTTTTCCTTTCTAGGTCATGTATTTTGCATAGTCTGGCTTTTGCTTTTTCATTTTTAAGTTTGGAATCTTTCAAATGTTTTAAGTTGGTAATGTTTGCACGTAATTAATTTAATTTTTCTTTCCAGCCAAATTTTCCATCTTGGAGTGCCAGGAGTTTTCTGGGGTTTTTTGCAGCTTGTAACCAAGTTCCATGGTTGTTGTTTTTGCCTCTTTGTGTGTATGTCAATCAATCAATCAAAAACCTTTATTGGCACTAAAACCAGTAATCGTACAACCAAGATTATACTTTCCACTGCAATAAGATCAATATGGTCAAGTTATGTCAAGGCTCCTTGAAACAGTCGGCCTAGTTTATTACAATAGCAAGATATTCAGCTACACACTCAGTCAAATCAGGTGGTTTATCTGCTAACATCATTTGGATTAAGCTCTCAGGGGAGCCAAAGAAATTTGAAATAACAGAGCTAAGTAGTAATTGATGGAGCTCGCTAAATTTAGGACAGTGAAGAAGAATATGTAAAATTGAGTCTGGTTCCGCTAAGCAGTGCTTACACCGGTGGTTCTTAAAGGGGATGTTACAATATCTGCTGGAAAGAACAGCTGAGGGAAATATATTAAATCTGGCCAGCATAAATGCCCGGCGCCACAGTGGTTTAATGAGATTGGTGAAATAATTGGCACCAGTTACAGACAAAGGGGGCAAACCATAAAAACGAGGAGAGCAAATTAAATTCAAATCAGCTGCCAGAGTCTGAAGTTCAATGTCCTGAATTCTTTGGTGGATAATATGGTAAAGTTGAGGAGTACCATGTGGAGATAAAGGGATCACTTAATAAATCAGTCAAAAGGGATTGGGAAGATTTCTGAAAGTGTAAACGAAGTCAAAATGTAATAGTGGATAACCAGGCAAGGGTAGTTGGAAAATGAAGCTCAAGTTCACTTAATAATGTTGCAAGTCTAATCGTATTTGGGATGCCTAAAATCTTGCACAGAAAGAGGGCAGCTACATGGTCTATCTCATAGTTGGCCACAGTAATCCATACAGGGACCCCAAAGAGGAGCTGGTTAGTGATTTTCGCCTGGAAAACTTGGAGAGCAGCAGAGACATATTGATATCCAATATGGAAATGGAAGTGGACTAATGCAGGAAGTTGATTCATAGCCAAAGAAACCGCCACCTTATGATGGTAAGACCAGTTTAATTTGTAATGAAACAATAAACCTAAATATCAAAAAGATTTCACTTGTTCTATTGGCTTCCCATTTATTTTCCAGCTGGTACATTTCCAAGATTTGGAAACTGTCAGGATCTTTGATTTATCAGTGTTGATGGTTAGATCATTCTTGGAGCAGAAATCAGCAAAAGCTGAGAGTAATTGTATAAGGCCTGACTTAGTGGTAGATAAGAGAACAGTATCGTCAGCATACAATAGCAATGGGACAGAAGATGAGTTCATCCTAGGAGCATGTTCAATTATGGCAATATGGTCTGGTAGATCTGACATGAATAAATTAAAAAGAGAAGGAGCAAGGACACAGCCTTGTTTAACTCCTTTAAAGATTGGGATATCTTTGGTCAGAAGACCTTTATTATTGACCCGAACTTGGCAACTATTGTCAGAGTGAAGTTTATGTACCAAGAACAGCAGACGAGGGTCTATTCCTTTGCTGGCCAGTTTATTCCAGAGCAGAGATCGATTGATGGAGTCAAACGCTCCTCGAAGGTCAATAAAGGCAACAAAAAGCTTGCCATAGAAATGAAGATAATATTTCTCAGCTAGAAACGTGAGAGTGAGCAAGGGATCGAGCATTGAGGATCCCGCTCAGAAGCCCACCTGTTCCTTACCAGGCAGGCTAAGATCAGTCATCCATTCCAAGAGACGTTTTGCTACATGCTTAGCATATATTTTACCAAGTATTGAAAGTAAGCTAATAGGGTGGTAATTAGCTGGTATAATTGGATTGCCCTTTTTAAATACTGGAATAATGATAGATGTTAAACAGGAATCAGGAAAAATACCAAAATGGTCAATTAGAGTGAAAAGACGGGCAAGAGGTTTTGCCCACCAGTGCAGATTGTTTTTAATTAAATCAGCCGGGATCTCATCTGGACCTGGAGCCTTCCCTGATTCTAGGGAGGCAATAAGTTCTAAGATCTCCTGTTCAGAGACTGGGGGCCAAGGAGGGACATCAGGAGAAATTTGCCCAGTGAATTGAGTTGCCGGTATGTGTAAATGACTAGTTGCAAGTTTAAAGTATGGAGGAGAATCGTAACATGTATTTAATGTTGTGCAATCTAGTTTCCAAAAGGCAACAGTCTTTCACTGTAAATAATTTTGCAACAGAGCATGCTAAACTTGGTGCTTTTGGTATGGTTGTGTGACCACTGCAGCATCAAGATGGGGGGGGGCCCTCGTGGGTGTGTGTCTCCTTGACTATAGGCTCCATGAACTCCAAACACTTGTTATAGAAGTGGTTTTTATTTGGATAAGGGAACAGGGTACAAATTTTATTTGGACAGCTGGTCCTCTCTGTCCTGACAGTCTTTAGGGGACTTAGTTAACTCCACTAGTTCCTGACTGCCTTCAGCCCTAGTTCTATTAATTGGCCTCCTGCATCTCCAGAACAAGGGTGTGTGTCTAGTTCTCAACACTTACCCCAGCTAATGGGTGGCCTTTATGAAGGGCTGAAAATGCAAGGCCAATGGAGGTCCCTGAGTCCGAACAGTTTGTCCTGCCTCTGGAGGATCTGTCATAGGTGCTCATTGTGGCACTTTATCCATCAGCGCTGCCTAACCCAGGTTAGGAAGGGTCCAGAGGCTTAGGACTTGGCTGAGTGTCTGTGCTATCATTATGAAGTCCTGGATTAGGTGATGACCAGTGCACTCCTCTCACATACCTTACCTGTGGAAAAACAGTCTATATATATGGAAAACCCCATCCCATAGAAGTTGGGATAAAATTTAGTTACACACTAGATAATCAACCAAGCAAGCACATCAAAATCACAAAATTTAAGTCATTACCAAATGTAAAATGTCACAATAATTCTTAACTCATTACTGTATGTTGTTTCCTACGGGGTTCCTTTGGCCACTAACGATTGTTGCTGTTCATGGAACAAAGTTTCAAAGGAAAAGAACTGAATATCAAACAAGAGTCTTAATTTTTACCAAGTGTGAAATGCTACATTTACTCACACAATTTGCAACTTGTGTCTACTAACTAACCGCCGTCTTCTTATTTGGGGCCATGTATAAATATATGCCATTTAGTCTCATTCTCATGTCTGAAGAAGTAGACTATGTTCATGAAAGCTCACATTAAATATTGCAGTTAGTCTTTAAGGTTCCTCTTTTTGTCTTAAATTTTTTGTTTATGCATTTGTTTTATTTTATTTCTTCTCTGATATACAAGCAGGCCTATGAGCTGAGGATGACATCTTCCTCCAACCACTAGGTATTGTTTTCAACTTGGCTGCAAACTATATTTTGTCCCAACCTCTCTGGTATGGGGTTTACCATATTCTATGCGCCTCTGTTTTCAGCCATAAAGAAACCATGTCCTTTGATATAAAGCAATATGGGAGGAGGGCTGCTGAGTTACCATATTTTTCTGTGTATAAGACACCCCCATGTATAAGACACCCCCCACTTTTCTAACCCAAAATTTCTTTCTTTGCAAGAAAGTGGAGGGGAAAAGCGATTCTTGCTTTCCCCCTCCATGTTCTTTGCAAAAAGGTGCTTTCCCCCTCCATGTTTTGCAAAGAAAATGGAGGGGAAAGCGATTCCTCCTTTCCCCCTACATTTTTGTTGCAAAAAGCAGCTTTCCCCCTCCGAGGGGGAAAAGCGCTTTGATCCCCCCCCTTACTTTCATGTATAAAATGACCCTCAATTTTTCCTTTAATTATTTTAGGAAAAAGTGTCATTTTATACATGGAAAAATACGGTACTTTTGTCAAACAAGACTGCAGGGATATTCTAAGTTACATCCTGGGAGATAAAATTTGAAGCCTGCTAACTCTGAACTGATACTACAGCCCACATTTTGGAATTTGGTTTAAACAGAGGAACATCCAGCCATACTTTTTGACAGCCAGCCAGCCAGAAACCTTTATTGGCATACTGTACAAAATTAAAACACACTAAAATGCAAATAAAACATTCAACAGCTAACATGTGGCAGGGGACAGCCAAATGCATATTAGGGCTCGGTATTTATGTTTCTTCTGTACCACCCACAGCTCTGTAATGTTTAGTCTGATGAAGGCTTCTGTAGGAGTAAAAGGTTAGCTTGTGATATGTTAATAGGCTAAGGAAGGTACCATTCACCCTTGTTTTCAGATTGTGTACAAAGACCACACTTTTTTTTCTTTTTTGTTGGACATCAAATGTATTTTGTTGACTTGGTTGAACTTGGTCATTTAAAAAAAATTTTTTGATAACGAAATTAAATTGGGTAACATACACAATACGAGTAGTGATTATCTATGTATATCTTTGGAAAAACAGGGATCCTTAAAGAAATGGACCAGAGTTCTCCAAAACAGAGTTGTCACTAGTTGTATACCTGTTTCTGTCAATTGTTTAATGATAAACTCTGCTACTTTTCAGGCTTAAGAGGGAAGACTGGTCCTGCAGGACAACCTGGGGAGAAAGGAGACCAAGGAGAACTTGGTAAAAAAGGACCTACAGGATTGTTAGGTGCTAAAGGTGATGTGGGTTCTGTTGGTCCAGCAGGCCCAAAAGGAGATAAAGGAGAAAGAGGAAAAACAGGTTTACCGGGAGTCTGTAAGTGTGGAAAAATAGTATTAAAATCTGCCTTCTCTGTTGGGATTACCACAAGTTATCCGGAAGAGAGAATTCCAATCATTTTCAATAAAGTTCTTTTCAATGAAGGAGGGCATTATAATCCTTCAAACGGGAAATTCATATGTGCCATCCCAGGGATTTATTACTTTTCATATGACATCACCTTGGCAAATAAACATCTTGCCATTGGCCTTGTCCACAATGGGAAATTCCAGATAAAGACTTTTGATGCTAACACAGGAAACCATGATGTAGCTTCTGGGTCAACAGTGATTTATCTTCAGCCAGAGGATGAAGTATGGCTTGAGATCTTCTACACTGATCAGAATGGCCTCTTTGCTGATCCAACTTGGGCAGATAGTCTGTTTTCAGGATTCCTCTTGTATGTTGATACAGACTATCTTGATGCCCTGTCAGATGATGATGAACTGTGATGCTTGAAATGTTTATGTAACTCTACATGAACATAAGACAACAAACAGATTCTGATCTTTATTGTTAATCAGAAAAATCAATAATGAAAATTGGCCTGGGAATTTGGTTTTGCTCTCAGGGCACCTATAGTACAAGAATTGTTCAGTGATAAGTACTTTTGTGGTTGCTGTTTTTATCAAACAGATGGTTCTGCTAATTCTGTGTAGTCCTCTCAAATCAATATGTTTATAATAATATTTAAACAATATAAGATAATGTGTGTGCAGTGTTATATAAAATATGTTGGTTAATAATATGCTTCTTAACTAATGACACGGACATGAATAGTTATTGCTATGAAGCTGGGTAAGAAAATCAACAATAAACTCTTTTTTATTATTCAAAAGAGTTGTTCATGTAAAGAAAATCAGTTATGGTCTTAAAACCTGTGTAAAGGGCTTTGTGGATTACAGCCATCCTACAGCACCAATAGTTGTTGTTTCTACCCTCCTCCTCTTCCTTCATAATTTATAAAAACACTGAAAATGCACAAGGCAGTGTGATAATAGAAAACCCACAGACTCATAATTTAAAAAATTGACACAGAAACAGAAAGGAATTTAGAAAATCATACCTTGAAAACTGTTTGCCCAAACATTGCCATATCTGACAAAGAGAAAGAACAGACTATCTTTTAGATCTGTGCCAAATTTGGTGCAGTTTCAAGTTACAGTTTTTTGTTTGGGATGCCCCAATCTTTTGAGTTGCCTTATGGAATGCTGATTTGCTTTGTTGCACAATATCTATTTTTGTGAGGCAATAATATTAATTGAATGCTTTGAAATGTAGTCCAGCCTCTTGGTTTTACTACAATTTAGATGGAATATGTAAAGAATCTTCAGAGGAAATAATCTTGGCAGAAATAGACACTAGCACTTGATAAATTATTAACATGCAATTTGAAATTAATATATTAATGTTTCAGTAGAAATGTGATGAATCAATAAATGGTAACTGCAGCTTAATGTAAAACATTATACATTAATAGAGCATATTATAAAGCAATCACTCTGCAAGCACCTTGAAAACAATACAGTAATAACTAGAAGCCAACATGGCTTTGTCAAGAACAAATCCTGCCACTCGAATCTTATCTACCATCACTTTGCTTTATGTGTTTGGCCCATACAGTTCTCACCTTTTTTATTATAATTTTTTTCATTAAAACATATTTTTAGAATACTGAGCATCTTTACAGATTGCATGGCAATACACAAAAATACATGAAAAATAAACAATAACATACAATGGCTACAGTCCTCTGGGAAAAAGACATAACAAGGGGCAGTGGCATAGTATGTGTGGGCTACAGGGGCAGTCACTCTGGGCACAACATTCTTAGGGAGTATGGGCCACCCTGCCTGGCATGCTTCTGCAGCCACTTCTTGCACTCCTCTTCCCCTTCCTGGCAGTTTGAGTCTGAGTGGCCAGGGGCACCGGGCCTGCCTCCGCCTCAAGTGGCTCCATCGCTGCTTCATGGCATAAATCCAGGGGCTTCTCCTCATGCCCTGTCCCACCCCACCCCGTGTTGCGTCACAGAGCCCCACAATACTTGCCTTGCCCCATGTGCTGGCCACTGACAAGAGACTCTCTTTCATGTGCCCTGTTGCACAAAAGACAGGCCTATCAAAGTGGTGAAACTGTTGCATGGCTGCCTTTGTATGTGTGCTCTTTTGCAAAATAAAATTTTGGCTAATAGAGAAACCAACTTATATCTTGTTGCTTAGTGCTGTTGCACTAGAACAGTGGTTCTCAAACTTGGGTCCCCAGATGTTCTTGGACTGCAACTCCCAGAAGTCCTGGCCAGCACAACAAGTGGCGAAAGCTTCTGGGAATTGCAATCCAAGAATATCAGGGGACCTCAGTTTGAAAACCACTGCACTAGAATAGTGGGGAGTCAACTCTAAATGAGTTCTATTGATTCAAATGGGCCTACTCTATGTAAATAACTACACTAAGCAATGGGATTTCAGCCATTGAAACAGCACAATCATAATCCAGTAGAAAAGACAGAAAATACAACAGAGTAGATAATTTGTATCACCTAATTAAAAGTAAAATGCTTGGCAAACAGATCTTCCAATAGTATCCCAATGATTGGCTGCTGTCAAATATTCATAGGGAGGGTATTCCATAATCAGGGTATAACATGTATTACATGTATAAAATTTCATGTATTGAATGTACCCGAAGAAGAACACTCCTGATAATTTTAGGTCATAGGTTGCCTGATATAGGGAGAAACTCTCATCTAGATCCCAGAACTGGACTGGGGATGGTTCATCCCTCTAAATCAAAGATGGGAAAAAAAAATAATTTTTGGAATATTATTCCCACAATCCATTCGCTTTCCTGTGAGTTGCAGTCCAAAACCCCAAACATTTTCTCCTCTCCCCCTTCTGCCAGTGTGTTGTATAATTCACCTGAATACTTTGAAGACTCAGTAGCATGTCCATCTGTGTTTCAGGACAGCAGTGCACATATGAGCACTGTACATACTAAAATGCTTCAAATTTGGTTAGTATTTTCAGTTTCTTGACCTGGTGAGTAATGCTGCAGTGCATTATGAGGAACTAAGAAAATTCCTTAATCTGGAAAAGTAACAACTGGCATATAAGCATTATGATTGAAGCTGCTTTCTAGAACACTGGCCATTTTGTTTGTAAACTCTGAATATATTTGCACTGTTTCAGGAAAAACATGATATGAAACTTTTAATGTATCTCAGTTACTCTTACACCAACCTTATAATGAATTCCTAATTTTGTCATAGTATTCATTAAATTTTCATCTGTCATCTTTATACTAGACTTCTTCCATTTTTTTTTAATCTTTCAAACCTGCTGCTAATCATTTTGGTAATAACTCTGGTGATACCAACTAGTTTCTTTGATATCTGTATTCTTTCATATCACCTCTCATTTCTGGATTGTTGGGTAGCACATTATAAAAATAATTATCTCTTTCTGGAATGGGAAATTGTGTTTTAGTGAGTGTAACAACAAAAACAGGAACAAAATCTTAGGCTATACTGTACATCAGTTACAAGAAAGTAAATTTCAGTACATTTAATGGAACTTATCTCTTGGGTCAGAAACAAACATTAGAGATATCCTACAACTAGAACAGATAAAGTCTTAACCAACGAGTGTCTGAGAGTCAAATTAGCTTCTCCCAAGATAAGCTTCTCACTTTATTTGATGAATGGGCTTCAGTACTTAAGCACAGGATTCCTTTGAAGTCTGATTTTACAAAAATGGAAGGACTGCTTCAATCACTTCTCTAAGTCTAAAACATTAACATGCTTTGTCTTTAAGTAAGGGTTATTATTAACATCTGTTTTTGGCCTAAATGGTCACATTCTATTGCAATGTATTTATAACATCAAAACCAATTTTTTATATATTACTTTCTCACAAACATTTCAATTATGTACAACAGCAGTGTGTGTGCCCTGTGCTGTCAAGTTGGAACTGATTTATAGTGACCCTAATAGGCCTTTCATGGCAAATGAGATATTTAAAGAGTGGTTTTACCCGTTCCACTCCCCCAGTGAGTTTCCATGGCCAAGAGGGGATTTGAACCCTGTTCTCCAGAGTCCTAGTCCGTCACTCCATCCACTCTATCCACTACACCACACTGTACTACAACAGCAGTATTAGACAGGAATTTAAAACACTCAGGCCTAAACCACACATTTGCAAAGTCTTTACTGCAGGTTATGAGCAAACAGAAGCATACATGCTTAAAACACATGTCCACGGTTTTAATGCGATTTCCTGTATTTAAACAGAAAACATACAATGCTTCTTCTGCAGTTGGCTGGAATAATACAGCTCTTCAGCCACAGGACTTGCTGTTGCATAGCTGCTGTCACCAAGCTCCCTGGCTGCCACAGTTCAGCTGCCTGCTGGACAAGCAGGTTAATATTGTAGAGACTTAGGCGATCGCTTAGGTGATCTTATGGGATCTGAAAAATCAGACTTCAAAGCAATTTCACACATATATCCTGAACACTAATCATAGCTGTGGCGACCGCCCATGTCACTCATGTCACTCATATTCATGAGCTGATTTACATGAACCTATGAGAGGGCTGGAGAGGCGGAGTCAGCAGCTACATGAGGCTTGGCTGGAGAAGGAGGAGTCAGATAGGGCTGGTTAGGGAGATAGGTAGAGAGGGTGGTAATGAGACTGTAAACTGAGAAAAACTATGTACAGTACTGAGGGAACTGATGACGAAATGCTTGTGTACACTGAATAGCTGAAAGACTTCTGTTATTATTCCTTCTGCTTCCCTTCAATAAATAAGTTCTGTTTTGTTCACATGACAAGTGTTCAGACATACGTCATTTATATTGTGGATTGAAGTAATCCACTGGTGGCAGTGACGAGAGAACGCGACGTGAGCCTTTTTTTGAGAATAGTAAACAGGGGGCACGTGGAAATGTGACAATAGCACAAAGTATTATTTGTGCAATTCCAGAGATGACAGAAGCTCCACCAGTTCTTTCATTAGTGAAAGATTTTACTTTCTAAGCATGAGCTATCTCTAATCTCTGTTTCTAGGCTCAGCCAAAAAACTCACTGGGTAAATTTGGTCAACTCATGCCCTCAGCTTGATCGTCCTAATAGTATTGTTGTGAAAATAAACCAGGGAGAAGCAGACAAGTACATCACTTTGACCTCAGTGGAGAAGCCCAACTAGAAATATTGCAAAAAAGTAGTTCAAAGCATCCACTACAAAGTTTAAAAGCAATCACTGTGCAATTACAGCACAATTCCACACATATTTGCAACAATATTTAGGGTTACTTACATGTATTCTCCCCTTCATGGGCAAGCCACTCTAGTATCTTTGCCAAGAAAACCCCATGAACACAAACAAAAGGCTAAAAGATATGACGCTGGAAGATGAGCCCCTCAGGTAGGAAGGCGTCCAACATGCTACTGAGGAAGAGCGGGAGACAAGTACAAGTAGCTCCATTGCTAATGAAGTGGTTGGGCCAAAGCCGAAAGGACACTCAGCTGCGGACACACCTGGAAGTGAAAGGAAAGTCTGATGCTGCAAAGAAAAATACTGCATAGGAACCTGGAACGTAAGATCTATGAACCTTGGTAAGTTGGATGTGGTCAAACAGAAGATGGCAAGAATAAACATTGACATCCTGGGCGTCAGTGAACTAAAATGGACGGGAATGGGCAAATTCAATTCAGACAATTATCATATCTACTACTGTGGGCAAGAATCCTGTAGAAGAAATGGAGTAGCCCTCATAGTCAACAAAAGAGTGGGAAAAGCTGTACTGGGATATAATCTCAAAAATGACAGAATGATTTCAATACAAATCCAAGGCAGACCTTTCAAGATCACAGTCTTCCAAGTTTATGCACCAACCACCGATGCTGAAGAGCCTGAAATTGACCAATTCTATGAAGACTTACAACACCTTCTAGAACTGACACCAAAGAAAGATGTTCTTCTCATTATAGGGGATTGGAATGCTAAAGTAGGGAGTCAAGAGATAAAAGGAACAACAGGTAGATTGGCCTTGGAGTTCAAAATGAAGCAGGGCAAAGGCTAATAGAGTTTTGTCAAGAGAACAAGCTGGTCATCACAAACACTCTTTTTCAACAACACAAGAGGCAACTCTACACATGGACATCACCAGATGGGCAATACTGAAATCAGATTGATTATGTTCTCTGCAGCCAAAGATGGCGAAGCTCCATACAGTCAGCAAAAACAAGAGCTGGAGCTGATTGTGGCTCTGATCATCAGCTTCTTATAGCAAAATTCAAGCTTAAACTGAAGAAAGTAGGAAAAACCACTGGGCTAGTCAGGTATAATCTAAACCAAATCCCTTATGAATACACAGTGGAAGTGAAGAACAGATTTAAGGAACTCGATTTGGTGGACAGAGTGCCTGAAGAACTATGGATGGAGGTTCGTAACATTGTACAGGAAGCAGCAACAAAAACCATCCCAAAGAAAAGGAAATGCAAGAAAGCAAAGTGGCTGTCCAACGAGGCCTTACAAATAGCAGAGAAGAGAAGGGAAACAAAATGCAAGGGAGATAGGGAAAGTTACAGAAAATTGAATGCTGACTTCCAAAGAATAGCAAGGAGAGACAAGAGGGCCTTCTTAAATGAACAGTGCAAAGATATAGAGGAAAAGAATAGAAAGGGAAAAACCAGAGATCTGTTCAAGAAAATTGGAGCTATTAAAGGAACCTTTTGTGCAAAGATGGACATGATAAAGGACAAAAATGGCAGGGACCTCACAGAAGCAGAAGACATCAAGAAGAGGTGGCAAGAATACACAGAGGAATTATACCAGAAAGATTTGGATGTCCCGAACAACCCAGAGAGTGTGGCTGCTGACCTTGAGCCAGACATCCTGGAGAGTGAAGTCAAGTGGGCCTTAGAAAGCATGGCTAACAACAAGGCCAGTGGAGGTGATGGCATCCCAGTTGAACTATTTAAAATCTTAAAAGATGACGCTGTTAAGGTGCTACACTCCATATGCCAGCAAGTTTGGAAAACTCAGCAGTGGCCAGAGGATTGGAAAAGATCAGTCTACATCCCAATCCCAAAGAAGGGCAGTGCCAAAGAATGCTCCAACTACCGTACAATTGTTCACACGCTAGCAAGGTTATGCTCAACATCCTACAAGGTAGGCTTCAGCAGTATGTGGACCGAGAACTCCCAGAAGTACAAGCTGGATTTCGAAGGGGCAGAGGAACTAGAGACCAAATTGCTAACATGCGCTGGATTATGGAGAAAGCCAGAGAGTTCCAGAAAAACATCTACTTCTGCTTCATTGACTACACAAAAGCCTTTGACTGTGTGGACCACAGCAAACTATGGCAAGTTCTTAAAGAAATGGGAGTGCCTGACCACCTTATCTATCTCCTGAGAAATCTCTATGTGGGACAGGAAGCAACAGTTAGTACTGGATATGGAACAACTGATTGGTTCAAAATTGGGAAAGGAGTACAACAAGGCTGTATATTGTCTCCCTGCTTATTTAATTTATATGCAGAATACATCATGCGAAAGGCTGGACTGGATGAATCCCAAACCGGAATTAAGATTGCCGGAAGAAACATCAACAACCTCAGATATGCAGATGATACCACTCTGATGGCAGAAAGTGAGGAGGAATTAAAGAACCTCTTAATGAGGGTGAAAGAGGAGAGTGCAAAAAATGGTCTGAAGCTCAACATCAAAAAAACTTAGATCACAGCCACTGGTCCCATCACCTCCTGGCAAACAGAAGGAGAAGATATAGAGGCAGTGACAGATTTTACTTTCTTGGGCTCCATGATCACTGTAGATGGTGACAGCAGCCACGAAATTAAAAGACGCCTGCTTCTTGGGAGGAAAGCGATGACAAACCTAGACAGCATCTTAAAAAGCAGAGACATCACCTTGCCGACAAAGGTCCGCATAGTCAAAGCTATGGTTTTTCCAGTAGCGATGTATGGAAGTGAGAGCTGGGCCATAAAGAAGGCTGACCGCCGAAGAATTGATGCTTTTGAATTGTGGTGCTGGAGGAGACTTTTGAGAGTCCCCTGGACTGCAAAGAGAACAAACCTATCCGTTCTGAAGGAAATCAACCCTGAGTGCTCACTGGAAGGACAGATCCTGAAGCTGAGGCTCCAATACTTTGGCCATCTCATGAGAAGAGAAGACTCTCTGGAAAAGACCCTGATGTTGGGAAAATGTGAAGGCAAGAGGAGAAGGGGATGACAGAGGACGAGATGGTTGGACAGTGTCACTGAAGCTACCAACATGAATTTGACCAAACTCCGGGAGGCAGTGGAAGACAGGAGGGCCTGGCGTGCTCTGGTCCATGGGGTCACGAAGAGTCAGACACGACTTAACGACTAAAGAACAACAACAACATGTATTCTGGATTTTGCATATGCCTTAATCAATTCTTGATCAAATAATTTTTCCCAAAGTTATTGTGCAACAATAGGAATGCATACTCAGAAGTACAGTCTATATATTAAGTACAACATAACTTATTTATTTATTTATTTATTTATTTATTATTAGATTTTTATCCCGGCCATTTAGACAAAGTCTACTCTGGGTGGGTTCCATAAATATCATAAAAACAATTAAAACAGTTAAGACAATTAAATCAATAGTGTTAATAATGCTCAAGATGGGAAAGTTAAATTATAGTATAAATGAAATCAAGTATTGACAGGAGGGAAGGCCTACCTGAAGAGACAAGTTTTTAATTGGCTCTTGAAAACACCCAGCGAGGGAGCCAGGCGGATCTCTGATGGAAGGCTGTTCCAGAGTCGAGGGGCCACCGCCGAGAAGGCCCGGTTTCTTGTTCTTTCTTTCCGGGCCTCCCTCGGCGTTAGGCCCCTCAACCGTCCCTCCTGGCTATGACGAGTGATTCGGGTAGATCTAGGTGGAAGAAGGCGATCTGCCAGGTATTGAGGTCCTAAACCGTTTAGGGCTTTATACGTCATCATTAACACTTTGAAGTCAATGCGGAAACGAATGGGCAGCCAATGCAAGGCAGCCAGAGTGGGAGAGATATGCTGGTATTTTCTCACCCCACTAAGGAGTCTGGCCGCCACATTCTGCACCATTTGAAGCTTCCGCATTAATCTCAAAGGTAGCCCCACGTAGAGCACATTACAGTGGTCTAATCTCGAGATTACAAGCGCATGGACGAGAGTGGTGAGGGCCCCGCCATCAAGATAGGGTTGCAGCTGGGCAATCCGCCACAGATGAAAATAAGCGGAGCGGGCCACGGATGCTACCTGGGTTTCCATGGTAAGCGCCGGGTCCAGATGTATCCCCAAGCTGCGCACCTCACTCTTTGTGGTGAGAGTCACCCCCCCCAAAAGAGAGGGAGTTTCCCAAACCGCCAATGGAGGGGCCACCCACCCTCAGGACCTCCGTCTTGTCCGGGTTCAACCTCAACCCATTCAGCTGCATCCATTGCAGTACGGCCTCCAGACAGCGCTGAAGGGACAGAACGGCATCCACTGAGGTAGGTGAAAAGGAGATGTAGAGCTGGGTGTCATCAGCATACTGATGGCACGAAGCCCCACACCCCCTGATGACCCCACCCAGCGGCCTCATATAGATATTAAACAGCATTGGGGAGATAATCGACCCCTGTGGAACCCCACAATTGAGACTCCACGGGGCCGAAACAGTCTCCCCAAGCTGAACTCTCTGGGGACGGTCCTCCAAGCAGGATCGGAGCCAGGCAAGCGCCAGGCCACTGATTTCCAACTCGGAGAGCCTCCCCAGGAGGATACCGTGGTCGACGGTATCGAAGGCGGCTGAGATGTCGAGGAGGACCAACAAGGACATTTTGCCCCCGTCAGCCTCCCTCAACAGGTCATCCAACAGTGCGACCAGTGCCGTTTCTGTGCCGTGGCGCGGCCTGAAGCCCGACTGGAATGGATCCAGGGCATTGGTTTCATCCAAGAGAGCCTGAAGCTGATCAGCCACCACCCTCTCCACCACTTTGCTAAGGAAAGAAACATTGGCGACGGGCCTGTAATTGCCAATATCGTCCGCCGCCAAATTTGGTTTCTTCCTAATGGGCCTAATGAGTGTCTCCTTGAGGGCAAGGTCTCTTGCCCTCCTGGAGACACCCATTAATTATCGCTGTGGCCCATTCCGTTGTTATAGGCCTGGCTGCTTTGATTAGCCAGGCCGGGCAAGGGTCAAGGGAGGAGGTGGTGGCCCGGCAGCGATCAAGCGCTTTGTCCACTGTATCCGGCGTCACAGGCTGAAAGAATTCAAACCTCACCGGGCAAAACGGAGCGCTGGACAGCTCTGCTCGATCCACTGTATTTTAAAAAGGAGAAAGGTCCCGGCGGATGGCCTCCACTTTAGATTTAAAAAATTCTGCAAATTGGTCAGGTGAGATGTTAGTAGGAGGCCCATCACCTAGACCAATTCCGGATAGATCGCGAACTATATGGAAGATTTCCGCCTGCTGATTTGAAGCTTCGCTTATCCGGTTAGCGAAGTGTGATTGTCTAGCAGCCCGCACCTTGGCAAGGTAGTGGTTAGTCGCGATCCTGACAGCTTTCTTATTATAATCCGTCGGTTTCTGTCTCCAATTGCACTCTAGCTGTCTCCTATTTCGCTTCATAGCTCGCAGCTCCTGGTTAAACCAAGGCCCTGGCCGAGCTCTGCGCCAGAGAGGGCGTTTAGGAGCGATCGTGTCTACAGCCCTAGTGGCTGCAGCAAGCCAGCCATCAACCAGAGCCTCGACAGGAGCGCCAGACAGATCAGCTGGAATCCCTCTCATGGTATCCTGGAATCTTAATGGATCCAGTAGCCTTCGAGGGCGGACCATTAAAATAGGTCCATGCTCCCTGCGGGGAGGGAGAGCCACTGAGAGGTTACATTTTATTAGGTGGTGATCTGACCATGACAAGGGAACTGAGACAAGATCAGTCACCATCAGACCACGCTCACTCTGCTCAGTGGAGAACACCAGGTCTAGCATATGACCGCCCATCTACAGTATATCACAGAAGTGAGTACACCCCTTCACATTTCATAAATATTTTAGTATATCTTTTCATATGACAACACTGAAGAAATGACACTTGGCTACAATGTAAAGCAGTGAGTATGCAGCTTGTTAGATTAGGCATCCTTCAGTCTCGAGAAACTATGGTAACGTGCTCTGTATGGAGGACTTGGAACAGCGTCTAATGTGGCTGAGAAGGCCAATTCGAGAGTGACAATCCCTTCCACACTGAAGACAAATACAATCTGTCCCCTGTCCAGCTCCCTGATTTTGCTGCTTTCGTGACTGCCTCTTTGCTTCGGACTGCTGGACAAGGGTCTCTTCAAATTGGGAGAGGCCGTGATGCAACGCCTGCCTCCAGGCTGAACGCTCAGATGTCAGGGTTTCCCATCTGTTGAGGTCCATTCCTAAGGCCTTCAGATCTCGCTTGCAGATATCCTGTATCGCAGCTGTGGTCTCCCTCTGGGGCGACTTCCCTGCACTAATTCTCCATACAGGAGATCTTTTGGAATCCGACCATCAGCCATTCTTAAGACATGCCCAAGCCAACGTAGACATTGCTGTTTCAGTAAAATGTAAAATACATGCTAAAAATTCCAGCTCGTTCTAGGACTACTCTATTTGGAACTTTGTCCTGCCAGGTGATACCAAAAATGCATTGGAGGCAACGCATATGGAAGGTGTTCAGCTTCCTCTCCTGCCCTGCACAATGGGTCCAGGACTCACTGCAGTACAGGAGTGTGCTCAGGACACAGGCTCTATAGACCTGGAACATGGTATATGTCGTCAGCTTCTTATTGAGCCATACTCTCTTTGTGAGTCTAGAGAACATGGTAGCTGCTTTGCCAATGCGTTTATCCAGCTCGACATCTAGGGAGAGAGTGTCAGAGATCGTTGAGCCAAGGTACACAAAGTCATGAACAACCTCCAATTCTTGCGTGGAGATGGTAATAGAGGGAGGTGAGTCCACGCCCTGGCCCATGACTTGTGTTTTCTTCAGGCTGATTGTTAGTCCAAAGTCTTGGCAGGCCTTGCCAAAACGATTCATGAGTTGTTGGAGGTCTTCAGCAGAGTGGGCAACAATGGCTGCATCATCAGTGAACAGGAAGTCCCGCATGCATTTCAGCTGGACTTTGGTCTTCACTCTCAATCTAGAGAGATTAAAGAGCTTTCCGTCTGATCTAGTCCGGAGATAGACATCTTCTGTTGCAGTTCCAAAAGCGTGCTTCAGCATGACAGCAAAAAAGATCCCAAAAAGGGTTGGTGCGAGGACATAGCCCTGTTTCACTCCGCTTCGGATGTCAAAGGGATCTGATGTTGAGCCATCAAAAACTACAGTGCCCTTCATTCCCTCATGAAAGGACCTGATGATGTTAAGGAGTCGAGGTGGACATCCAATCTTGGGAAGGATTTTAAAAAGGCCATCCCTGCAAACCAAATCAAAGGCCTTTGTGAGATCTATGAAGGCCACAAAGAGTGGCTGTTCCCTGCATTTCTCCTGCAACTGTCTGAGGGAGAATACCATGTCAGTGGTGGATCTATTAGCTCGAAATCCACACTGTGATTCTGGATAGACTCTGTCTGCAAGCACCTGGAGCCTCTTCAGCACAACACGGGCAAGCAGCTTCCCTACAACGCTGAGGAGATGCCACAGTAGTTATTGCAGTCGCCCCTGTCTCCTTTGTTCTTATACAATGTGATGATGTTTGCATCCTTCATGTCCTGTGGTACTCCACCTTCGCTCCAGCAAAGACGAAAGACTTCATACAGTTCAGTGGTGATGGTCTCTTTACAGCACTTCAGCACTTCAACAGGGATGTTATCCTTTCCAGGTGCCTTGCTGGAGGCGAGAGAATCCAAGGCCGCTTTTATTTCTGCTAAGGTTGGTTCCCTGTCCAACTCTTCCAAGACAGGCAGGCACTCAATGTTATTTAATGCTTATTCGGTTACTACATTCTCTCTGGAATATAGCTCAGAGTAGTGCTGCACCCAGCGGTCCATCTGCTGTGCTCGGTCCTGGATGATCACGCCTGTAGCAGACTTCAAGGGAGCAGATTTCTTCTGTATTGGACCTAAAGCCTGCTTGATACCGTCATACATTCCTTTGATGCAGCTTGTATAACAGTGTAAATGTGCTGTCTCCTCAAAATAACGCAACACACAGCCATTAATGTCTAAACCGCTGGCAACAAAAGTTAGTACACCCCTAAGTGACAATGTCCAAATTGGGCCCAAGCAGCCGTTTTCCCTCCCTGGTGTCATGAGACTCATTAGTGTCACAAGTCTCAGGTGTGAAGGGGGAGCAGGTGTTATTGCTCTCACTCTCTCAGACTGGTCACTGGAAGTTCCACATGGCACCTCATGGCAATGAACTATCTGAGGATCTGAAAAAAACAATTGTTGCTCTACATAAAGATGGTTTAGGCTATAAGATTGCCAAAACCCTGAAATTGAACTGCAGCACAGTGGCCAAGACCATACAGTCATTTAATAGGACAGGTTCCACTCAGAACAGGCCTCGCCATGGTCGACCAAAGAAGATGAGTGCCTGTGCTCAGCATCATATCCAGAGGTTGGTTTTGGGAAACAGAGCTGCCAGCATTGCTGCAGAGGTTGAAGGGGTGGGGGATCAGCCTGTCAGTGCTCAGACCATACGCCGCACACTGCATCAAATTGGTCTCCAGGGCTGTCATCCCAGAAGGAAACCTCTTCTAAAGATGATGCACAAGAAAGCCCGCATACAGTTTGCTGCAGACAAGCAGACTAAGGACATGGATTTCTGGAACCATGTCCTGTGGTCTGGTGAGACCAAGATAAACTTACTTGGTTCAGATGGTGTCAAGTGTGTGTGGTGGCAACCAGGTGAGGAGTAGAAAGACAAGTGTGTTGTGCCTACAGTCAAGCATGGTGGTGGGAGTGTCATGATGTGGGGCTGCATGAGTGCTGCCGGCACTGGGGAGCTACAGTTCATTGAGGGAACCATGAAGGTTCTGTGTACTGTGACATACTGAAGCAGAGCATGATCCCCTCCCTTCGGAGACTGGGCCACAGGGCAGTATTCCTACAGGAAAACGACTCCAAACACACCTCCAAAACGACCACTGCCTTGCTAAAGAAGCTGAGGGTAAAGGTGATGGACTGGCCAAGCATGTCTCCAGACCTAAACCCTATTGAGCATCCGTGGGGCATCCTGAAACAGAAGGTGGAGGTGCGCAAGGTCTCTAACATCCACCAGCTCTGTGATGTTGTCATGGAGGAGTGGAAGAGTACTCCAGTGGCAACCTGTGAAGCTCTGGTGAACTCCATGCCCAAGAGGGTTAAGGCAGTGCTGGAAAATAATGGTGGCCACACAAAATATTGACACTTCGTGCCCAATTTGGACATTGTCACTTAGGGGTGTACTCACTTTTGTTGCCAGTGGTTTAGACATTAATGGCTGTGTGTTGCGTTATTTTGAGGGGACAGCACATTTACACTGTTATACAAGCTGTATACTCACTGCTTTACATTGTAACCAAGTGTCATTTCTTCAGCGTTGTCACATGAAAAGATATACTAAAATATTTATGAAATGTGAAGGGGTGTACTATATCTGTTGGAATGCAAATTCTGCCACGTATGGCCCTTCCAAGAAATTCCTGGCTTGTGTGGCTGATAATTTTCTCCTCCAAAAAGTAGAGAAAGAAACTAGAGGGTTAGTTATCCTTGACTTGATTCTAACCAATAGATTTGGTGAATCAAGTGGCAGTAAGGGGAACCATGTTCTACTAGAATTCTTGATTTTAAAGGAAACCAAAGCAGAGTGTAGTCACACATATAAGCTAGATTTTAAAAAAGCCAATTTTAATGAACTCAAAACAAGGATAAGTAAGGATAAGGATAAGAAAAGGAGTCCAAGAAGGATGGGAGCTTTTAAAAAAGAAAATTAAGGCACAATTACAAACAATTCCAACAAGCAAAAAAATGTGGGAGACAGAAAAAAAGAAGAAGCCAGTGTGGCTTCATAAAAAGTCCAGAGGTACCAGATGTGTGGAGGAGGACTAGTGTTGTCCCTATCTACAAAAAGAGCAAAAAGGAGGAACCTGGGAACTACAGACCCGTCAGCCTGACATCAATCCCAGGGGAAATTCTTGAAAAGATTATAAAACTGTCACTATGCAAACACCTAGAAAACAAGGCAATAATAATTAGAAGCCATCACCCATTTGTCAAGAACAAATCCTGCCAGACTAATCTGATCTCAGTTTTTGATCAGATTGACAGAGGGAAAGCTGCAAACATAGTATATCTTGACTTCAGCAAAGCTTTTGACCAAGTGCTCCATGATACTCTGATTAGCAAGTTAACTAGATGTGGACTGCATAGAACAATTCTCAGGCAGATACACAATTGGGTACAGAATTGTACTCAGAGGGTTATGATTAATGGCTCCTTCTCTAATTGGGAGGAGGTAACAAGTAGGGTACCCCAGGGCTCAGTTCTAGGCCTAGTGCTATTGAATATTTTTATTAATGATGTGGATAAGGGGATACAGGGAATACTAATCAAATTTGAGGATGACACAAATTGGGTGGAATAGCTAATACCCTGGAAGACAGAAACCAAATTCAAAATGATCTGGATAGGCTTGAGCACTGGGCTGAAAAGAACAGAATGAAATTCAACAGGGATAAGTGCAAAATATTGCACCTAGGGAAAAAAACCCCAAACAGACAGTTATAAAATGGGGAATACCTGGCTTAGCAATACTACAAGCGAGAATGATCTTGGAATTGTCATAGATCACAAGCTGAATATGAGCCAACAGCGCGATGTGACTAAACTCTTTACACTGCCACTTACATGAGATACCCGACTCTTCGGTTACAGCAGCGCTCAGCCTTACTGGCAATCCATCCCACCTCAGGCTCCCAAACGTACTTGCCCAGCATCAGTCGTGATCTGGGTCAGAAGGGACTCTCCCCATGGGGAGAGCATGCCCGTTTGATGAAAAGACAGTTGAAAGGAAACCTCTGAAGCAAGTTACCAATGTTAATTCTCACAAGTTGTTAAATACAAAAGAACCTTTGATATTAACGGATGATGCCAAGAGTCCTCTATGGTGAGTAAGATACTGAAGGAAGAAGAGGGAACCGTACCAAGTCACAACTGTCCAATGATAGGGGCCATCTATGCCCATAAACAACAACACAGAAATCATGCATGGCTTTCCAGTGGTGCAAAAATGTGGATCTGAGGCATGGATCCTCATGATACTTATCTAGGATCATCTCAAAACCATTGTCTAATCATAGTTCCCATCTATGCCCAATGGCTACGACACAGAAATCATGGGTAGCTTTGCAGTGGTGCAGAAACACCAATACAAGGAACAAATCCTCATGGATCGAAATGATATTTAGCTAGGATAATCCCCAAACCACTGTCCAATTAAGACTTATCTCTACACATATACATGACATAAACCATGTGTTCTTCAGCCTATAACTTTGCAGGGGTGGAAAAACATGGATCTGAAGAACTGATCCTCATGGATCCATATGATTTTTCCATAGGTTCATCCCCAAACCACTATCTAATCATAGGCCTCATCTATACCCACAGACTACACCACAGAAATAATGGGTACTTCAGCGCATGGCTTTGCGGTGGTGCAAAAACATGGATCTGACACATGAATTCTCATGGATTCATATTCTTTGTACATAGGATCATCCCCAGTGATAAGTAGTATCATCCCCTCTACACCAGCGTGGAGTAATAACGGACTAGGACTCTGGAGAAGAGGGTTCAAATCAGCCATGGAAACACATTGGGGAAGTGAAACTGGTAAAACCACTTCTTAAATATCTCACTTACCTTTAAAGCCTTTTTAGGGTTGCTATCAGTCGGTTCTGACTTGATGGCAGACAGCACGCACACAAATCATCCCCAAACCTTTGTCCAATCATAGGTCCCATCTGTGCCCAGACTCACCTGGGAAATAATGGATCCTTCAATGTATGGCATTACAGTAGCAAAACACATGGATCCAAAGTATGCTTTGGCTGTGGGTACAGATGGGGCCCATGATTCAATAGTGGTTTGCGGATGATCCTATGTAAAAAATCTTGTGGATCCATGAGGATCCATGCCTTGGGTTGGCATTTTGGCACCACTTTGGGACCCATAATTTGTATGTTTTAGTCTGTGATCAGAAATTGGAGTGTTTTCTGGATGATCCTGCATAAAAATCCTGTGGATGCATGAGGATCTGTATGTTGGATTCATATTTTTGCAGCACTGTAAAGACATGCACTGGCAGACCCATGATTTCTGTGTTGTAATCTATGGGCACAAATGGGTCCTGTGACTGGACAGTGATAAGGGGATTATCCTGCATAAAAACCATGTGGATCCATTTTTTTGTGCCACTGTGTTGGGGGACCCATGATTTCTGTGGTGTAGTCTGTGGGCAGAGATGATCCCTGATTGGACAGTGGTTTGGGGATGATCCTGCATAAAAATCATGTAGATCCATGAGGATCTGTGCTTTGGATTCATGTTTTGGAAATACATAGCCATGCGTTGAAGGACCTCTGATTTCTGTGGTGTTGTCTGTGGATGCAAATGGGATCTATGATCTGACAATGGTTTAGGGAGGATTACATCCTAAAATCTTATGAAGTCATGTGGATTTGTGGCTCAAATCCATGTTTTTGCACCATTGCAGTCATGTGCCAAAGGATCCATGATTTCTATAGTGAAGTTTCTGGGCATAGATGTGATCTATGATTTGATGGTGATTGGGCTAGGATCATACTTCTTAATTTCATGGATCCACCTTTTACCCAGACTCTCCTTTGAATAAGACAGGGTCCACTCAGTCAAAATACTGCATGATCCTCCATGCTGCGCCGGAGAGGTAATTTTTTTTCTTTCTGCCATGATCTTGTTTTTAATTTGTCACCTGCACTCCTGTCTGTTCCTCTTATGAACGTTCGAGCTCTCTGGAGGCCCCACGGGATAACAAACAAGTAATAAATAGAGTGAAGGACTTTACGATCAGTCCTGCACAATTTAATACTTCTTTAACTACGTATAGCAGAAGTAGACACGAAGAGAAAACAACGGACACTTAAGGCAAATAAGAGCGCGCGCTTCATTTTTGCTTTTCTCTGCCGCCATTATGAAGCGTTGTTGCGACGACCCATTCGCTGCGCGTCTACCACAAAGAGACGACCATTTCCCCCGCCCTCGCGCGCTCATCGGCCAGTCTTTTTCTAGCCGTCCCGCTGGCCCCTTCCGAAAAAGACGCGCCTCCACGATTGGCCGTACGGTCAGCAATTCCCCAAGACGGCTTTGGCTTTCTAATTCTTTCCTAGCTGGCGCTTCTTTGAAAAGAAGAAGCCAAGGAATCCGGCGGTGCAAGCGTCCAGCTTTCCTGCCTGTCCAGGCTTTGGAGGCGGCTCCGCTGCCAGCTTGTGGGAGGAACAGGCCTGAGGATCCGCCTCTGCTGGGATGCGTCAAGGCGCGCAACCGCGGCAGTGCGTAGCTTCTCAGATCCTCCCGGCCTTGCTACCCTCCTTGCCGCCTCCCGCGCCGTCTCCCAGTGACGGCGGGATGCAACTGGTTTGAGGGAGTAAAAGGCGGCGGCCTGCGCTGTGCTGAACCTGGTCGTGAGAGTAGCCAAAATGGCTGTTGTGCCGCAACAGTGAAAAATATATAGTGAAAAATAAGCCCTGGGCACCTGGAGGTGGCAAAAGGTACGTGCTGATAGCAAAGGCGTCAGTGGGGCCGAGGAAGCAGGGCCTTTCGAGAGGCGTATAATTCGACGCGTCTTTAGCTGGAAGCGAGGCGTTCTGGTCTCCTAGATCCGCGCTAGGCTGATTGCCTGGGAGGGAGGGTCCGTCTGTAAAGATTATACAGTATCCTAAGTAAGCACGACGATCCATTCGCAGCAGCAGAGATAAACGAGGGTACTCCCTCCCTTGGCTGCAACACAGTAACACCGGAGTATTACTGCGCTTTTTCTCCGTCATACATTGTTAAACTAGTAACCTAATGCTTGCTAGTTGGACTTCACTTACAGTGTAATTGTAACTTTAAAGTCAGGTAAAAACAAAACAAAAATGAAAAATTAAAGGAGACAAAAACTTTGTAGCACCTTAAAGGCTAACTGCAACATTTTA
This sequence comes from Intellagama lesueurii, assembly GCA_037013535.1. Classification (NCBI taxonomy): domain Eukaryota; kingdom Metazoa; phylum Chordata; class Lepidosauria; order Squamata; family Agamidae; genus Intellagama; species Intellagama lesueurii. Next base: position 105,495,025 of record JBAJHW010000005.1, read on the forward strand.
ATGAGAGCTTTCATTGACAAGTCCGCTTCTTCAGACAGGTAACTTTCAAAAAGGTACTTGAAAGTTTCTTCCCATCTAATCAGACCCATTTTTGCAGCACAGCAAAGCCATGCACTGATGGATATATGCTTCCTGTGGTATATTATGTGGGCAGAGGCAATCTTATGGGGGCAGAAATGGACCCTATGATTTTTTCCACTGGAATGCCGTACTATGTAGTTCCCATAATTTCTGTGTTGTACTCTGTAGGCATACAATTTTACAGCACTTTGAGGTGGATCTCATGTAAAAATCACGTGGGTCCCATATGTTTGTGTCACTCCTAGTTCTCCTCTAAGGGCAGTGTTATTGCAGAATTTTGTATTCCAAAAAACCAACAAGAAGCAACTTTTGTCTTCAGTGCAATATATTTTAACTCTCTTTTAAGTAATCTTTCCATCCACACTGGAGATTGTGCTGCAAGAAGGTCCTGTTCGTGGTTTGTATTGATCCAATTTGTCCCTATTTCAAATACTGTGACACTTCCCTTCCTGCCCCTTCAATTAATGGCACTCCTTCCATCCCCTTTCCCTGCCTATTTTCACTTCAGCCATTGAAGTAATTGATAATTTGTTGTTGTTAAAAAGTGAGATGCATAGCACTACAGCAATATATCTGCCTAGTATGGTTGACGTTATTTCACATTTCAGGCCATTGCTTACAAATTTCCATTGATTACTTTGCAGTAATCTTTATTCTTGTAGGAGTGAACTGCATTTCTTTATAGCAGATGGCAAATAGCTAGTTGAGTATAGTTTGTTTCTTTGTAGGTGCGTTGCTGGAAAGGCCATAGTTATATCAATAACCTATTATTTATCTATTAGATTGTTTATTTATTTATTAGTCTTTCTCCCAAAACTGGGACCAAGGGTAGTTTACAACATGGTTAAAAACAATATAGATCAAATAAAAAAAGGTTACAAATATAGAAATAGAACAAACTCTGTACAGTATTAAAATACCAATCCCAGAATCCTGTTGGGATTTTATTTCAGAGTAAGTGAAATTCTGTAAAATATAGCTGTCCACTAAAGGCTTAGATGTCTGGCTGTGGAGCCAGAGGTTGGGAGTTCAGTGCTGAAGTGTGTTTCATCCACAAGCGAGATGTTTCAATTGCCAGGTCTCTGTATTTTGTTAGTTTTTCCAATTCTTTCTTTGCAACTCTGGCATTTCCCAGAATTGCAATGTCAATGATTCAGACATTGCTTTGTTCCATCACTGCTATGTCTGGTGTGATATGTTCAAGATGTCTATCAGTTTGGATCCGGAAATCCCACAAGATCTTGACTTTGTCATTTTCTGACACTTTCTCTATCTGATGTTCCCATGGGTTTTTGGAGGCTGGCAAGTTATATTTTTTGCATAATGACCCGTGCACTAATTTTGTCACTCTATCATGACTAATTTTGTAATCTGTGCAATCTTTGGACATTTGCAGATGACGCAGTTTCATCTTTTTCTTGGCAAAGTCGACATTTCCTCTTAGCACTAATTCCTTGTATCTCAGCTTTCATCACATTGGTTTGGAGCGCTTGTTCTTGTGCAGCAAAAATCAAGCCTTCAGTTTCTTTCTTAAGGGTCCCCAGCAGGGCTTGAAAAATTTTAGAATGTCTCACCAGTCAGTCAAAAATTTCACCAGTCAGCATGACCGGAGAATAGCCTTGCAATTTATATTTAAGCTTAAATTTAAATTTGAACTAGGCACTTTCTACATAACAATGCGTACAAACCCAAAATAAATATACCCTCAGACTTGGGTTGCTTTATTACCTGTGTGCCTGTGGGGTCATGAAGCTTGTATTTTGAATGCCTTTCTTTTGAATGTCTCCAGCAAAAATAAAACTGAAAGCAAAAGCGCCCGGCCTCTTAAGGAGTCAGGTCGTTCGGTTGAAATTGGGAGCAGGGAATCTCCATATTCTCTAGCATGGGACTACTCTACATTCTCCAGCAGAGCTATATATCTATGTGCCGCTCGAACTCTCTTGTCATGAGAATAGGGCTGTTTTTCCTTTTGCAATGAGAAGGGGGAGGGGAGGACTGCAGGATCAGAGAGACAGACGGACTGAGGGTAAGGAGGGAGGGAGGGAGGGAGCTGTGGCTCGTCAAGCAGCGTTTTTTTCACTCAAGCCTTCGGTTTCTTTCTTAAGGGCCCCCAGTTTTAGCCAAGCCCATGTAGAATTATCATGCTTTCCATCAATATTTCTCAGGTTTTGTCCATGTAATGGTTTATTTTTCCAGCTGTTTAATTTATTTTCTAATTGTTGTTTCTTATATTGAGCCTTTGTTTCTGTTGTTTTCAAAATATTCTCCATTTTCACTGCCTTGAGTAATTTTTCTCTGCTTGGACCGATATAATCGTTTAGGCTTCTTTTTTCCTCCTCTACTATGTGCTGTATTTGCAATAATCCAAGGCCTCTGATTCTTTGTGGTAAATATAATCTGTCCACATCACTTTTTAGATGTAGTGTGTGATACATGTTCATTAGTTTCTGTGTTTTTGCATCCAGTTCTTTGAGTCCAATCTACTATTCCAGCCAGGTATCTGATCACTGGTACTGCCCATGTGTTTATGGCTTTGATTGATTGTATTTCCACCATTTAATTTTGATTTTAAGATTTCCACAGTCTTTTGATGTATTCCCTTTCTGTCAGTTCTTTAACTTTTGTGTGCACGATGTTATCTGCTTCTAGTATTCCAAGGTATCTATAAATTTCATCACTTGATAGTGATTTTATAATATTGCCATTTTTAAACTCTATTCCATCTAGTTTTTGGATCTTGCCACATTGTATAGACAGAGCTGCACATTTGTCAATTCCAGATTTCATTTGGATATCTTCACTAAATATTTGCACTCAACAAGTCCTGTGCCTATGGAGTTATTATTATTATCGTTATTATTTTGCAGCTAATTTAACAAGGTGTTGGTTACCCACCCAGGCACACAACTGAGTCCTTGTTAATTAGCTTTCAAAACAGCACAGGGGGCATAAACCTAATCTTTCTTGGCAAATAGTTCCAGGGCCCAGGAACAATCACAGAGAAAGGCTCCTGAAGAGGTAGAACTGTGAGAAGACCCTCTCCAGCCAAAGCCTCAGCAGGCTTGTATAGGAGAATAAGATCTTAGCATATGATATCTCACTTATGGTCTTTCATTCCTATTTCCAAGGAGTGAATTTGCTTTGTTATTTTTGAATTATGGCCCTTTCACTTTGACTCTGTTTTGTACTGGAGGTTGTCTGGACAATGTTGTCAGTTCAGCCAAGGAAGAAAAATCTGCCTTCCACACTTACTGACCTCTAATCTAATTAAATTGCCAGAAACAACCCTCAGCAAGCTTGTTTCACTCCTTAGAATCCTTATTTATGTTCTTTTTAAATTAAAAATTACAACAAAACCCAAATTATATATATATAAATTAAACAATACAATGAAATACAATGTGATCCCCCCTCCCCCCTATAGATAGTCCCCTACCTCTTCCAGACCTTTCCTTTATTAATACATAGTCAATAAATTATCTCCAGATATTTATAAACAATTCTTATTTAACAAATCTTTTTTAACTTTAAGGTTACATGTCAGCTTATCATTAGTGGCTATATTCCAAATTTCTTTATATAATTCATTTAATTGGAAATAATATTTTACTTTCCAATTCCTTGCTATTAATAATCTTGCTGTTAATAAATTTGATAATAAGTTTTTTATATTCCGTTCCCATTGCTCTTTACTAAATATCAATAAAATACTATTGTAGGACATAGGCCTATATTTAACTTAATTCTTTCATTTATTTCCTTAAAAACTGTCAGAAGTTTGATATATTTTCACACTCCCACCACACATGAAAATTAGTACTGACTTTCTGACAACCTCCCCAACACATCTTAGAAAAATTAACATCCATTTGATTTAATTTAATCAGAGTTAAGTACTACCACCAGATTTATTTATAAAAAATTCCTTTATCCCTATAGACATAAACTTTAATATTCATATATCCCATATATTTTTCCATACCTCAGTACTTATTCCCCCTCTGAAATCATGCTCTGACATTGATTTAAGAAAATCTCCTCAACTTCTAATAATATTTTACAAATTTTATTTGTCATCCCTTCATTATCTTATATTAATTTGTTCCTATTCTCTCCATTCCCAACACCTTTTTAATTTTTTCTTTATTTTCTGTCTTTATTCCCCATCTTTTCTAACCAATCTTTCATCCTCAGTACTTCCTGTAAATCAGTAGTTCCCAACCTTTTCTAAACAGCGGACTGGTTGGGGGGTGGAGTCCATGCGCGGGGGGATGGGGTGCACTTGCGCTCATGCGCTCTCATGGATGGGTGGGGCGCTCGCGTGCATGCACAGACTGCTCACGCAGATGGCACAGTTCATAGGCATTGATGTCAGACAATTGTCTAAGAATTTCCCGCTTGTACTCATTGGTGTTCTGAATAACAGTGGCCCCACCTTTATCAGCTCTTTTTCTCACAATGGACGGATCAGAAGAGAGGGATCTAAGGGCACATTTCTCTGCCTTACTCATGTTGTTCCATGGGGATTTACTGGACTTCTCTAATCTATCCAAATCTTTTAAAACCTATTTTTCAAAAGTTATTCAGAACACCAATGAGTACAAGCAGGAAATTCTTAGACAGTTGTCTGACATGAATGCCTATGAACCATGCACTTATGATCCTACTAAGGAAATCATTAAAGAGATCAAAATTACACTGGGGGAAGGCCTCATTTTGGGTTGTATCAGTAATGCAGAGTATAAATTTCTACTTAGTGACCATAATCCCAGAATTCCAGTTTTTTACACCCTACACAAAATTCACAAGGCAGACAATCCTGTGACAGGTAGACCCATAGTCTCTGGTTCCAATTCAGTCCTTGAACCCTAATCCAAATTTATTGATCACTTTTTGAAACCATTCATACTCGAGATTCGCTCATATGTTCGACTCAAGAGATGTAGTTAACAAATTAGAAGGAGTCATAATAAAAGATAAGGACATCTTGGTTACCTTGGATGTAAAATCTCTATACACCAATATACCTCAGGAAGAAGCGTTAGATATCCTTAGGACTACTTTAGACAGGAGAACAGAAAAACCTTCTCCCACCTATTTTCTACATTCTCTAGCTAAGATAGCCATGAAAAGGAACTATTTTAAATTTAATAACAAATTCTGTTGGCAGATAAAAGGAGTAGCTATGGGATGTGCGATGGCTCCAGAAGTGGTCAACCTGTACATGGAGTCATATGAAGATAGGATGTATTCTGGAACAAACTTTTATGAAGGGAAATTGATCAAATGGTTCAGATATATTGATGACATCTTTATGATTTGGAGGGGATCAGAGAGCTCATTGATACAATTTTGTGGGTGGCTAGATACTCTGGACAACAACATTAAATTTGATACCAAATACAACTTTAATGAAATATACTTTTTAGATCTCACCATCAAGAAAGAGTCCGGGAAATTATAACCCTATAGAAAACTAACAGACTGCAATACCTACCTGAGGTTTGATAGCTTTCATCCTAGACCTCTGCGTCAGCATCTCCCCTATGGCCAATTTTTGAGAATAAAAAGGAATTGCACCTTGAGAGAGGACTGTGAGCAGGAATCCCAGATGATGAAAGACCAGCTAGAAGACAGGGGCTATCCAGATGAGGTAATAGAAAATAGTCTTGCTAAGGCCACCAGGACGAGGTGCAGCGATCTCCTAAATAAAAAAGTAAGGACACCTATGAACCATGTAAACTGTATACTGACATATGACCATGTAACAAATCAACTGACCAAATGCATAAAAAGGCACTGGCACATTCTAGAAGATCTAGAGGGGTTTGAAGAGGGAATACAGATATCCTTTAAAAGGACTAAGAATCTAAGAGATATATTGGTTAGAAGTGAGTTCAAAGATACTACACCATCACTAATTCCCAGTGTTTTACCTGGTTCCCTCCCCCCCAAGAGGACATCAGCCATGTGGGCATTGTGTTTATTGCAGTAATACAAGGCACAGGGCAGAATGTATAGATCCACAGAATAAAAAGGTTTACACCCTGAAGGATTTCACTAACTGTAATACCAAGGAAGTAATCTATGCTATAAGGTGCCCATGTAATAAACTGTACATAGGAAAAACCTCTAGACCTCTTAAAGTACAAATGGGTGAACACATTAGTAATTTAAGAAATAAACAACTAGGCAGTCCTCTAGTTGGCCATTTTACAGAAGTGAACCATACAATAAAAGATCTGGTGTTCTGGGCCGTGGACAGAGTTCCTGGGAACTGTGAAAGGTCTTTACTAAAAAAGGGAAATTGACTGGATCCGGAAATTGAACACCCTAGTACCTCATGGGTTAAACGAAGAAATAGACTTTCTCCCTTTATTATGATAACACTGGTGGGCTGGTTATCTCGCAGCCCTGTACAGCTGTGTACAAATGCCTCCTTTCTCAGTGCTTGCAGTTTCGAACACTTCCAATTAGTTTTGGAGCTGATAGGTGAAGAGAGAAAGGTGCGGAAAGGTGCAGAGAGTATAAAGAAAGGTGCAGAGAGTATAAAGAAGCTTGGTATGTGTTTGATATTCTGTCTAATATATTTTATCATGCCTAATGTGCTCAGTATAAATGCATGTATTTGCATAAAGTTGAGAGTCCCAAGCCTCTGTGTGTGTGTGTGTGTGTGTGTGTGTGCAAAAGAAAATATGAATGATTTAATATCTAATGTGTGGTTTTGTGTTATGCTTAGCTCCTGAAGAAGGCTTCGCCGAAATGCGTTGAGCCACAGCTTTTTAACGACCCATTTAAAGAATACAGAATAAAGAGCTTAATTCTATTTTCTACATCCTGATACTTCGTCTCTCATTTATAATCTGGACTTCCGTGGATATACCAGTTCCTTTTGTTTTGTTTTACTGTATCATTTAATAATAGTGCCACAGTGTTCTCTAAATGTAATTGATTTATCATTGCTTTGAATCTCTCCCTAAAACCTGATGTTTTTATTATCATTTTTAATTTTAGCCATTCTACACAATCAAAAGGCTTAAAAATATCTAATGAAATTATTCCCACATTCACTCTTTGTTTATTTATGTCAGGGTCCAGGTTTTATATGGTTGCCTTTAACAACAGGGCAAGGGCACCAGCACTGAGCCAATAGCATAGAGGGCCAAGCTCAAACTCACACACAAACCTCCTGCACAGGATAGGAGTACAGGAATGGAAACTGGAGCACCAAGACCAGAGCCAGGCTGCAGGAGTGGAAGCACTGAGCTGGAGTAAAGAGCAGGAATGCAGGGTCAGTAATGCCAGAGTTCAGAGCAGGAATGGAAACCAGAGGCTCAAGAGCACAGGAACACCACAGCACGGCCAAAGACCTATGTTGCTGAGGTAGCTTAAGCAGGCCTTGCCTCAGGACTCCCAGGTGGACTTCATGAGAGCTCTGGCAGCTGCTGCCCCAGCAGGGTTTGATCCTGCAAACACTGGGCTCTTCTGGGGACCAAGCTGGCCCCAATCCTGCAGCTGCCAGGGAAATGGTGCAGGGGAAGCCCTGCTGCCACCCAAGATCCTGACAGTACCACCCCCAAAAGGCAAGGGGAGTCACTTCCCCTTTCAGGGCCGGGGCTTGTTGGGGTGGCATTGGTGAAAAGCTTGGAACTTGGAGGGAGCATGGATGTTCTCTGCAGATTCCCGGGAAAGCAGGCTGTTAGCAGGAGCACGGAATGGCGGTGTCAGCATCAAGTTCTGACTTGCGACAATCTGATTTCACAAGGCTTGTAAGGCCTGGACCACAGGGCCTAGGTCCATAGACATGGCAGCCAGGTTAGGGTGTACAAAGTGGCCTCAGTGAACTGTTAGGGTCCAGGTTGTGCATGGTTGCCTTCAACAGCAGGAGCAAGGACACTCCATCAACAGCACAGAGGGCCAAGCCCAAACTCACACATGGACCAATTAGCCGAGATAGGAGAACAGGAGCAGAAACCAGAGCACCAGGACTGGAAGCAGTCTGCAAGAGTGGGAGCACTGAGGTGGAGCAGGAATGGGAACAGAAGCCGGAGCACAGCCAAAAAACCTATGTTGCTGAAGCAGCTTCTGAGTGGGATAGTCATTCCTTAAGTAGGCCTTCCCTCAGGACTTCCAGGTGGACCTCATGAGAGTGCTGGCAGCTGCTGCCCCAGCAGAACTTGATCCTGCAAACACTGGGTTCTTCCAGGGACCAAGCTGGTCCTGATCCTGCAGCTTCCAGAGTGGTGGTGCAGGGGAAGCCCTGCTGCCACCCAGATCCTGACCATTTATAACGTTATGTTTAACATTATCCTAGTCAAATATGCCATTTGTCACTCTATCATAAAGCCACTTCTATTTCTGTCTGTCTGTCTTTCTGTCTGTCTATTCTCTTTTCTAATATTGCTGTAAACATCTTTGCATCCAGATTTTTTAAAGAAATAAGTCTATAATTTCCAAGATCATTTGAGTATTTATCTATGAACAGCTCAGTGGTATAGAAGTTTTAAGTTTTAATAATATTTTCCCAATTTCATATCTCCAATTTGGTCCCCTAAAGTGAACAACCCCCATAACATAAGCCAAAACCCAAACACCCCATCCCTACTACTTTTATTCCAACATCCCCCTAATTTCCCCACCCCAACACATATGAATATTACTTCCCTCATCATTGGTTTTGACACCCCGATCATGGCTTGTTCCCAAATTCACAGGGAAGAGGAACTGCCGCCAGCAGCTCCCCAATCTTCTATCTCTTCTTTCTATATACCCCTATTCTTCTTGTATCAACTACTAACCACTTCTAGTTACTAATTATCTACCCCTTCATATAAGTGATATCATCTTAATCATATCTAATTCTAAACTGATAATTAATCATATATCTCCTTTTTATACATTCCAACAACTGTCACCATATTCAAATATATCTAAGTACACAGCTACTGTCTAATCTTTTAATTAAGAATTCTCTCAGGATAATCTACCATTGAAAACCAAATGCTTTTTGACCACCCCTTATTTCTTATTCTCTACATTTTAAAAGAAAAATAATAAAACACAAACTCTACTTTACTGGAACCTTGCTCTTAATTTTGTTAAAAAAAGCAAAATTTTACCTTTTTTTTTCTTTCCCAAAGGTAAATTATATACCATAAAAGAACTTTAGTTTTCCGGTTAACATTTCTTCATATACCATTTCCTTAATAAACACTTATTTTTGCCTCCTGGATTTACTAATATATCACTAATTAATCCCAGGTTAATTAACAGTTCACAGTAATTTACTGTAAGTCATCCAACCAATCATAAAAATATATCCCCTACATTTCTTCTTAATAGCTTTTCCATTTTCAAAACAGATTGAGTGCCCCCCCCCCCCCTGGGCTTAAACATGGTTATCTAATGATCCACCAACTGCTCCTTCTAGATCTTCCCCCTCAGAGCTAGTAGATTGATCTTTTCTTGTCTTCTAGCAACTTCTTTTTCCCATTGTTTATCATTGATCAAACCCCATTCATTTTTTATTGGTCTTATATTTAAAGGTGTTCTCAAATTTTGTTGAATCCACTTTTCAGGAACCAGCTCTAAGTTGCTTTGTTATCAAGCAATAAAGTTCAAAATATATCCTTCAGCTCTTCCCTTTGCTTCTTATCAACATTCCAATCTCCATACCAGATCTAAACAACTTTTATTAACTTCAGCCATTGTTATTCTGGGTAGGCTAATTCATCTGGTTCTTGTAAACATGGGTGATTTATGGCCTATAGGTCAAGATGCCTCCTCTTTTGCTGTGGAGATTTTTGTCTACTATGGCTAGATTTTTACAAAGGGAAGCTGGCTAAATACATAATCTCTATCCCTTAATTACTCTTATTGGAAAGATAAGCTCCTCTTTCAGATCATGTTAATTACTCACTATACAAAGCCACATCAAGGGAGTTCTTTCCAAATCTTTTAATGAAGATTTCAGGTTTTCAGCTGGCTGCCATGATGACCAGAAGCAGCCCCAGAATCCTTATTTACTTTGTATGAACAGTCATTCTATATTTTTAGTGTTCCTGCTTTTGCTGTTCATTCCCTGTCCAAAAACAATGTCAGTGACAATCTTATAGTCCTTTATCTAGTCAGTAAAGAATAGATTATGCTAAATCATACCATTATTTATGTGTGCAATATGCTGTACTCATAACTGGGGCAGCTCAGGACTTCATGGCCGCCATGACAACCATGGGGCTGTCTCAATGTGTCATCGGCCCGACACATGAGAGGGGCCATACCTTGGACGTGGTTTTCTCAACGGGACTGGAAGATGGTGGTTTGGATGTGGAGGGGCTGGTTGTGACCCCATTGTCATGGTCAGACCACTTCCTGGTCAAGTTTAGTCTATTAGCTTCTTCTCCCCTCTGCAAGGGTGGGGGATCTATTAAAATGATCCACCCTCGGAGACTAATGGATCCAGATGGTTTCCTGAATGCTCTGGGGGATTATCTGTCTGATATGGTCGGCGCTCCTGTCGAAGCTCAGGTCACGCTATGGAATAGGGAGATGACCCGGGCGGTTGACACGATTGCGCCTAAGCGCCCTCTCCCTGCACGCAGAGCCCAGACAGCTCCTTGGTATACTTCTGAACTGCGGGCGATGAAGCGAGAGGGGAGACAGCTGGAGCGCAGGGTGGAGGAAATCCCGCTGGGAGTCCGATCGAACACTACTTAGAGCCCATTATCGGGCCTATTTCGTGGCAATACGGCTGGCGAAACGGCAATATTTCTCCAGCCGTATTGCTTCCTCAGAATGTCATCCAGCAGAGCTGTTTCGGGTGGTCCGGGATCTTCTTCAACCGGGAAATCCGGTGGAGGTCCCGGACTGCTCATCAGCTCGCTGTGATGAGTTTGCCATTCATTTTGAGGGGGAAATCGCTCAGATTCGCAGTGGGTTGGACTCCACCGTTACTGCAGAATCAGAGGATGTGTCCAGTGTGCCGTGCTTAGGTCAAGTATTAATGGATGAATTTCAATTGTTGAGACCTGAGGATGTGGACAGGGTGCTTGGATCTGTCCGTTCTACCACCACTCCGCTCGACCCTTGCCCATCTTGGCTATTTTGAAGATCTGCCAGGGGGGTTCGCACCTGGGTCCAGGAGGCCGTGAACGCCTCTTTGAGAGAGGGAGTGGTCCCTACCACCTTGAAAGAGGTGGTAATTTGGCCACTCCTAAAAAAGGCAGACCTTTCAACATCACAGTAATCCAAGTTTATGCACCAACCACCGATGCTGAAGAGGCTGAAATTGACCAATTCTATGAAGACCTACAACACCTTCTAGAACTGACACCAAAGAAAGATGTTCTTCTCATTATAGGGGACTGGAATGCTAAAGTAGGGAGTCAAGAGATAAAAGGAACAACAGGTAAGTTTGGCCTTGGAGTTCAGAACGAAGCAGGGCAAAGGCTAATAGAGTTCTGTCAAGAGAACAAGCTGGTCATCACAAACACTCTTTTCCAACAACACAAGAGGCGACTCTACACATGGACATCACCAAATGGGCAATACCGAAATCAGATTGATTATATTCTCTGCAGCCAAAGATGGAGAAGCTCTATACAGTCAGCAAAAACAAGACCAGGAGCTGACTGTGGCTCTGACCATCAGCTTCTTATAGCAAAATTCAAGCTTAAACTGAAGAAAGTAGGAAAAACCACTGGGCTAGCCAGGTATAATCTAAACCAAATCCCTTATGAGTACACAGTGGAAGTGAAGAACAGATTTAAGGAACTCGATTTGGTGGACAGAGTGCCTGAAGAACTATGGATGGAGGCTCGTAACATTGTACAGGAGGCAGCAACGAAAACCATCCCAAAGAAAAGGAAATGCAAGAAAGCAAAGTGGCTGTCCAACGAGGCCTTACAAATAGCAGAGAAGAGAAGGGAAACAAAATGCAAGGGAGATAGGGAAAGTTACAGAAAATTGAATGCTGACTTCCAAAGAATAGCAAGGAGAGACAAGAGGGCCTTCTTAAATGAACAGTGCAAAGATATAGAGGAAAACAATAGAAAGGGAAAAACCAGAGATCTGTTCAAGAAAATTGGAGCCATTAAAGGAACATTTTGTGCAAAGATGGACATGATAAAGGACAAAAATGGTAGGGACCTTACAGAAGCAGAAGACATCAAGAAGAGGTGGCAAGAATACACAGAGGAATTATACCAGAAAGATTTGGATGTCCCGGACAACCCAGATAGTGTGGTTGCTGACCTTGAGCCAGACATCCTGGAGAGCGAAGTCAAGTGGGCCTTAGAAAGCATGGCTAACAACAAGGCCAGTGGAGGAGATGGCATTCCAGTGGAACTATTTAAAATCTTAAAAGATGATGCTGTTAAGGTGCTACACTCAATATGCCAGCAAGTTTGGAAAACTCAGCAGTGGCCAGAGGATTGGAAAAGATCAGTCTACATCCCAATCCCAAAGAAGGGAAGTGCTAAAGAATGCTCCAACTACCGTACAATTGCACTCATTTCACACGCTAGCAAGGTTATGCTCAAAATCCTACAAGGTAGGCTTCAGCAGTATGTGGACCGAGAACTCCCAGAAGTCCAAGCTGGATTTCGAAGGGGCAGAGGAACTCGAGACCAAATTGCTAGCATGCGCTGGATTATGGAGAAAGCCAGAGAGTTCCAGAAAAACATCTACTTCTGCTTCATTGACTACGCAAAAGCCTTTGACTGTGTGGACCACAGCAAACTATGGCAAGTTCTTAAAGAAATGGGAGTGCCTGACCACCTTATCCATCTCCTGAGAAATCTATATGTGGGACAGGAAGCAACAGTTAGAACTGGATATGGAACAACTGATTGGTTCAAAATTGGGAAAGGAGTACGACAAGGCTGTATATTGTCCCCCTGCTTATTTAACTTATATGCAGAATACATCATGCGAAAGGCTGGACTGAATGAATCCCAAGCCGGAATTAAGATTGCCGGAAGAAATATTAACAACCTCAGATATGCAGATGATACCACTCTGATGGCAGAAAGTGAGGAGGAATTAAAGAACCTCTTAATGAGAGTGAAAGAGGAGAGCGCAAAAAATGGTCTGAAGCTGAACATCAAAAAAACTAAGATCATGGCCACGGGCCCCATCACCTCCTGGCAAATAGAAGGGGAAGATATGGAGGCAGTGACAGAGTTTACCTTCCTGGGCTCCACGATCACTGCAGATGGTGACAGCAGCCACGAAATTAAAAGACGCCTGCTTCTTGGGAGGAAAGCGATGAGAAACCTAGACAGCATCTTAAAAAGCAGAGACATCACCTTGCCGACAAAGGTCCGCATAGTCAAAGCTATGGTTTTTCCAGTAGTGATGTATGGAAGTGAGAGCTGGACCATAAAGAAGGCTGACCGCCGAAGAATTGATGCTTTTGAATTGTGGTGCTGGAGGAGACTCTTGAGAGTCCCCTGGACTGCAAGGAGAACAAACCTATCCATTTTGAAGGAAATCAACCCTGAGTGTTCACTGGAAGGACAGATCCTGAAGCTGAGGCTCCAATACTTTGGCCATCTCATGAGAAGAGAAGACTCCCTGGAAAAGACCCTGATGTTGGGAAAGTGTGAAGGCAAGAGGAGAAGGGGACGACAGAGGATGAGATGGTTGGACAGTGTCATCGAAGCAACCAACATGAATTTGACCCAACTTCGGGAGGCAGTGGAAGACAGGAGGGCCTGGCGTGCTCTGGTCCATGGGGTCACGAAGAGTCGGACACGACTAAACGACTAAACAACAACAACAAAAAAGCCTAACCTGGACCCAAGGCTGGTGGTTAACTACTGACCAGTGGCGAACCTCCCTTATTTGGGCAAAGTGTTGGAGCGGGTTGTGGCCGGGCAACTCCAGGCGCTGCTGGATGAAACGGATTTTCTGGATCCATTTCAATCGGGTTTCAGGCCGGGTTTTGGTACGGAGACTGCCTTGGTTGCCCTGTACGATGACCTTTGCCGGGAGAGAGACGGGGAGTGTGACCCTGTTGATACTCCTGGACCTCTCAGTGGCTTTCGACACCATCGACCATGGTGTCCTTTTGGATAGGCTGGCTGGGTTGGGAGTTGGGGGCACCGCTTTACGGTGGTTCCGCTCCTTCCTGGCTGACCGTGTCCAGAGGGTGGTGCTGGGGGACAGTTGCTCTGTCCCATGGCGTTTATGTCATGGGGTTCCTCAGGGCTCGATACTGTCCCCCATGCTGTTTAACATCTACATGAAACCGCTGGGAGAGGTCATCAGGAGGTTTGGGCTGAGGAGTCAGCAATATGCTGACGATACTCAGCTCTACCTCTCGTTTTCCACCAATCCAGGTGAGGCGGTTTCTGTGCTGAACTCGTGTCTGGACCTGATAATGGACTGGATGAGGGTTAATAAATTGAAACTCAATCCAGACAAGACGGAAGTGCTGTTAGTGGGTGCTTCGCCGGACAGGCTGGAGGGCCATTTCCCTGCCCTGAATGGGGTTACACTCCCCCTAAGGGACAGGGTACGCAGCTTGGGGGTGCTCCTGGACCCCAGTCTAACACTGGAAGCCCAGGTGGACTCAGTGGCCAGGGGCGCCTTCCTTCAGCTGCGGAAATTATAGCAGCTACGGCCCTACCTGGACGAGCGGAGTCTCATGACAGTTACACACGCACTGGGAACATCTCGCATAGATTACTGCAATGCGCTCTACGTGGGGCTGCCTTTAAAGACGGTCCGGCGACTGCAACTGGTCCAAAATCGAGCTGCGCGACTGGTGAGTGGTGGGGCCACTAGGGAACACATCAAGCCGATTCTGTTTAAATTACATTGGCTACCAGTTGCTGCCTGGGCCCAATTCAAAGTGCTTGTTTTGACCTATAAAGCCCTAAACGGCTTGGGCCCTAGATACCTGAAGGACTGCCTCCTTCCATATGAACCTACCTGGCAGTTAAGATCTAGCCAGGGGGCCCTTTTGAAAGAGCCGTCCCTCAAGGAGGTAAGAGGGATGGCTTGTAGACAAAGGGCCTTTTTGGCAGCTGCCCCCAGACTATGGAATGCCCTCCCGACTGAGATTCGTCTGGCGCCGACGCTGATGACATTTCGGCACCAGGTCAAAACCTTCCTGTTCCAGAAGGCTTTTAATTGAAATAATATCAACTGTGGGTCCTGATGGCAATTTTTAGAGTATATATTTTAATTGCATTTTAATTGTTTTGTCTTTTTATTGTATTTTAATTGTTGTAAGCCGCCCAGAGACCTTGGGTAGTGTGGGCGGCATATAAGTTAAATAAATAAATAAAATAAATGAGGTGGCACATCACACTAGAGGTATTTGTTTACTATCTGAAGTAATTAAGTGCATTGCTAGGAAAAGAGGAACATTTCCATGGCTGTTCTTCTTAACCTTTATAAATTTTGCAAATTCTGTTCTCTACCCTCATTATGAATCCTTTCCCCCTTTTTTTCTGGGTTTTTCTGAAAAGTTGTAATTTATTCATCATTTTTTTTGCAATAGGTGGGGATCTGCACTGTTTCTCAAAAGAGCTAGGGGAATCCCAGTGTCTCCAGGCCTTACTTAATGCCCCAAAGAGCTGCTAAACCTAATAGTTACTTTGTTATACCCATTCTAGTCTGACATTGAACATTTGAAGTTACATCTATAGAATGAGTAACACTTGTAGTAAGATACTTCCTTTTCCTTCTGAGTATTTAATACTTCCCTTTCTTTGTCCTTTGGCAAAAATCAGTAATTTCCTCTTATTTAATCTTTGTACTCTCTTAGATTTTGAGCTTCACTTTTAACTCCAAAACATTGGCAGTATTTAAATCTACTAATCAGGCAAAATAATGGTAAATAAAAAACAGCTGTGAATAATAAGGAAATGGTACTTTAAGATTTGACATATATTCCCATGACAAATGCAGGAAAATTAAAACATCATTAAGTTCATTCTTTAACTGCACTGTTGTGAAAATGTGGACTTCGTATTTGTTAGGGATCCACACAAGTTCTCACAGAAAAGTAGTGTTGTTGTTTAGTTGTTAAGTCATATCCGACTCTTTGTGACCCCATGGACCAGAGCATGCCAGGCCCTCCTGTCTTCCACTGCCTCCCGGAGTTGGGTCAAATTCATGTTGGTAGCTTTGATGACACTGTCCAACCATCTCGTCCTCTGTCGTCCCTTTCTCCTCTTGCCTTCACTCTTTCCCAACATCAGGGTCTTTTCCAGGGAGATTTCTCTTCTCATGAGATGGCCAAAGTATTGGAGCCTCAGCTTCAGGATCTGTCCTTCCAGTGAGCACTCAGGGTTGATTTCCTTCAAAATGGATAGGTTTGTTCTCTTTGCAGTCCAGGGGACTCTCAAGAGTCTTCTCCAGCACCACAATTCAAAAGCATCAATTCTTCGGCGGTCAGCCTTCTTTATGGCCCAGCTCTCACTTCCATACATCACTACTGGAAAAACCATAGCTTTGACTATGCGGACCTTTGTTGGCAAGGTGATGTCTCTGCTTTTTAAGATGCTGTCTAGGTTTGTCATCGCTTTCCTCCCCAGAAGTCTTTTAATTTCGTGGCTGCTATCACCATCTGCAGTGATCATGGAGCCCAAAAAGGTAAAATCTGTCACTGCCTCCATCTCTTCCCCTTCTATTTGCCAGGAGGTGATGGGACCAGTGGCCATGATCTTAGTTTTTTTGATGTTGAGCTTCAGACCATTTTTGCACTCTCCTCTTTCACCCTCATTAAGAGGTTCTGTAATTCCTCCTCACTTTCTGCCATCAGAGTGGTATCATCTGCATATCGGAGATTGTTGATATTTCTTCTGGCAATCTTAATTCCGGTTTGGGATTCCTCCAGTCCAGCCTTTCGCATGATGTATTCTGCATATAAGTTAAATAAGCAGGGGGACAATATACAGCCTTGTCGTACTCCTTTTCCAATTTTGAACCAATCAATTGTTCCATATCCAGTTCTAACTGTTGCTTCCTGTCCCACATATAGATTTCTCAGGAGATAGATAAGGTGGTCAGGCACTCCCATTTCTTTAAGAACTTGCCATAGTTTGCTGTGGTCCACACAGTCAAAGGCTTTTGCGTAGTCAATGAAGCAGAAGTAGATGTTTTTCTGGAACTCTCTGGCTTTCTCCATAATCCAGCGCATGTTAGCAATTTGATCTCTAGTTCCTCTGCCCCTTCGAAATCCAGCTTGTACTTCTGGGAGTTCTCGGTCCACATATTGCTGAAGCCTACCTTGTAGGATTTTGAGCATAACCTTGCTAGCGTGTGAAATGAGTGCAATTGTACGGTAGTTGGAGCATTCTTTGGCACTGCCCTTCTTTGGGATCGGGATGTAGACTGATCTTTTCCAATCCTCTGGCCACTGCTGAGTTTTCCAAACTTGCTGGCATATTGAGTGTAGCACCTTAACAGCGTCATCGTTTAAGATTTTAAAGAGTTCAACTGGAATGCCATCACCTCCACTGGCCTTGTTGTTAGCCATGCTTTCTAAGGCCCACTTGACTTCACTCTCCAGGATGTCTGGCTCAAGGTCAGCAGCCACACTCTCTGGGTTGTCCAGGGCATCCAAATCTTTCTGGTATAATTCCTCTGTGTATTCTTGCCACCTCTTCTTGATGTCTTCTGCTTCTGTTAGGTTCCTGCCATTTTTGTCCTTTATCATGTCCGTCTTTGCACAAAATGTTCCTTTAATAGCTCCAATTTTCTTGAACAGATCTCTGGTTTTTCCCTTTCTATTATTTTCCTCTATATCTTTGCACTGTTCATTTAAGAAGGCCCTCTTGTCTCTCCTTGCTATTCTTTGGAAGTCAGCATTCAATTTTCTGTAACTTTCCCTATCTCCCTTGCATTTTGTTTCCCTTCTCTTCTCTGCTATTTGTAAGGCCTCGTTGGACAGCCACTTTGCTTTCTTGCATTTCCTTTTCTTTGGGATGGTTTTTGTTGCTGCTTCCTGTACAATGTTACGAGCCTCCATCCATAGTTCTTCAGGCACTCTGTCCACCAGATCGAGTTCCTTAAATCTGTTCTTCACTTCCACTGTGTATTCATAAGAGTTTAGATTATACGTGACAAGGAACAGAGAATTCTAACCTCAAGACTTTCAACTGGAGCTGAAATAGGGAAAAGCAATCACTGATTTTCTGTTTCATTCTTTCTAACTCAGCTTCAAGTTAGCCAGACAAACTTTTGGAGTATCCTCTCTGCTGGAATATGTGACTACAGCTCTTAAATACTCTCTCGTTTTTGTGGTCACTTTCTGTTGTCCTCTCCAGCCCTGTTTTGGCTATTGTACATTGTGAAACTATGGAATTTAATCCAGTTTATTAAGTTCATGTGTGTATAGCCTTTTTTGCCAGAGCATTCAAAATATGTGATGTAGTGTATAAAATGATGAACTCGGGAGACATGGGTTCAATTTCTCACTTGGCCGTGGGAGCTCATTGGGGGCATGGAACTGGTAAAACCACTCTTTCAATACCCCTCTTACCTTCAAAGCTCTATTAAGGTTGCTGGAAGTCATTTCTGACTTGATGGCACATAACAATAACAATACAAAGAGGGAAAGAACAGAGTTGGCTCAAATCATTTTAGGAACTGAAAGTTTGGGGCCTGGGAGAGAACTGGTGGGTGCAGCATACACTTGAGCTTGTCATACAATTTGGAGCATGCCAGGGAGTGGAGCACCAGCCAAGGACTTGTAAGCGTTGTTAATGCATAAGCCTTCTCCAAAACTCAGCACCAGCGCAGGGGCTGGGAAAACTCACATACCACATAAAGACAAGACAACTCTAGCAGGAATGACAGAAACTGTTGCAATTGTTGAATGCATTTTGTGCCTGCCAGGTCAACAAAAAGTGCTCCCCACCCCCAGGCTTTGCATTCTCTTAATTCTGGGCGCATTTACCTGGATTTTCCTCATGACACTTGCCGCCAATCAGCTGGCCCAAAACATGTGCAGGAGACAGAAATTATGGATGAACATCATTATTTTACCATGCTTCTGAGTGTCTAGAAATTTCTGGTTAGCAATGTTGCAAACCGAATGCTTCTCTAGATGGGCTTGCTTGGACTCAGGAGGTAAACTGTCATGTTCTGGAATGCTTCTACTTGGTGTAACTAGGGTAGAATTTATCAGTTTTCCTATAGCTTAATTTTGGCATACTGATCTTATGAAAACATAATCTTTTAACTTAAATCTCATAGCTCTAGTACATTTTCACATTGCTTTCTGTTGAGAAGAACTGATTGATTTTTTAAAAAAAGTATAATTGTCCACCCTAGGCTTGCCTCCAGTTCCATCTGCATCAGAAATGAACTTTGCTGAGTCTTCCCTGAGAACACGAATGAAAGAAAAGCTGAAAGCAGCACGGGTGAGAACACATGTCTAAATTTCTTAATGATTCCTTAGCTTTAAACTGAACTCAGGTGGTTCAGTGCCTATCCATTTGGAAGTGAAATGAGGCCACACAAAATGAGGGAATGACTTCTACATACTTTGAGGATTCTTTAGGTGTGTAGAGGTATACAAGTTTGCAAATTAAAAATAAAATACTTTAACCAGACAAACATATATAATGCACAAGAAGGGCCTTTTTGCTTCCAAGGTTGTCGGCACAGAGATAAGAAAAAAATAGCTTATCATATTGGTGAGGAAACCTCAAGCTTCTCAGAGAACACCAAGGATTGGAAGCGCTGCCTTTGTAGATATTCTTATATGGACTGTTGATTTCTGTGGGCAGCTCCCTGTGCCACCCTTGGAAAGTTAAAAGTGCTTTAAGAAACTCAATGTTTGGTAGACTGTAGCCAGGATTCTGCTGTGGATCTACAGTGGTGTATGTGCAATTGTGTAAATTATGGTAGCAAATTGCAGCTAGATAATAAGTTGATGATCATGTTCCTAGTCATGTGCCAAGTTATGAGATTGGTACATGATTAGGAAAGTGAGCAGCAACCCGGTAATTGAGTTGGGAGTCCCAGAGTGAGAGCCCCAGACTGGTAGCAAGGTGAGATGTGGGCAGAGCTGGCATGGAGTTTTCCATGTGGCTTCTCTGGAGTGCATGGGAGGCTGGGATGAGGGCAGGGTGGATTCCCCCCCCCCTCAGATTCCTATTAGCCAGCAGGAAAAATTGAATTGACTGTATGCAGATGAACTGGAGGACAGTGGATTCCAGTCCTGTCCACCAGGCAGAGATATAATGGGAACTAGGAGGCTGCTCCTGCTACTTTTCGGCTTGTTGATTTAAATTGCAATAAAATGTATACAAAAAGTTTTTCATTGTGTGTTCATAAAAAATTGAAAGAGTTGGATCACAACCACTGAGCTGTTAGAAACTTGAGATTTTCTGTATAACCTGCACTTGTAGCAACAGTTTCCAGTGTGGGTTGGTTGTGTAAGGCATCTAAATGTTTCTTATATTTGATGTTCATGGGTTGCTAGAGAAAGATAACACTAAGTAATAAAAAATCTGTTGTTTGTTTTTTTCATTTAGTTTAAAGCAGACAGTGATTTACTACAAGAAGCTCAGCCTCATGTACGGTCCCTGAAAAAACTTCGAGAAGGGAAAGCACAAATTGCACTTGATAATGAGGTGATTATAGCACAAGGATATCAGGGTTTTTTCACTTAATGTTTCACAAGAAATATTTATTAATATAATTATTGTATTCTTTTTACATTATTGATAGAATTATTTATTTTTTATAAAGAAATGTCCCAGTTAGCAGAGGTTGCGCAGTGCATATGATACACAAGGTCAATCCAAGCTTGTTTTCAAAAGTTTCCTCTCCCAAGTATAAAATATCTCATGTTGCATCCACATTGAATATAGGGAGACCCTATATAGTTATGCATTTGACCTACATTTGCAAAGGAGTTGTTCATTTTGTTTGGAACACTGTAAATGTGCCATCTTTTAGGACATGATTTAAAGATAATTAATTAGTTTAAATGATGGCTGACTCAATCAGTAATCTCCACTAAAATGTAAGGGATAGACTGGTTGAAGTTCAGAAATAGATAGATGAAGGCTTATGTACAAAAAAGGAAGAGAATGAGCAACTCTGATGAGGCCCAATAATAATCTTCTGCAAAGGAAAGCAGGCCGCAAATCACAAAGTCTCGAGTGTCTATAAATGAATGCTAGGACTGTGGGAAAGAAACAAGAAGAAATGGAAATTTTAAATCAGGAGAGTTAATATGACTGAAACTTGGTGGGATGACTCCCATGACTAGAATACAGCAGTTGAAGGATATAAATTGTTCAAATGAATAGAAAAGGAGGTGAAATTATAGTATATGTGAAAAAATACATATTCTTGCATAGAAATGCAGGAGGATGAGAGCATCCGGATTAATAAAATTGAGGCAAAAAACAAAAGGAATGTGTAGTTGGAGTCTGATCACCAATCAAGGAGAAGATGCAGATGAAAACTTTGGAAAACAAAAGGCAAGAATTTCAAAGAGAGACAATGTAGTAGTAATGAGAGATTTCAATTATCCTGATATCTGTTGGGAGGTAAATTCTACCAAGGGATGTGGTGGCGCTGCAGGTTAAACTGCAGAAGCCTCTGTGCTGCAAGGTCAGAAGACCAGCAGTCGTAAGATCGAATCCACGCAACGGAGTGAGCTCCCGTCGCTTGTCCCAGCTCCTGCCAACCTAGCAGTTCGAAAGCATGTAAATGCGAGTAGATAAATAGGTACCACCTCGGTGGGAAGGTAACGGCGTTCCGTGTCTAGTCGCGCTGGCCACGTGACCACGGAAACTGTCTACGGACAAATGCTGTCTCTACGGCTTGGAGACGGGGATGAGCACCGCGCCCTAGAGTCGGACACGACTGGACTAAATGTCAAGGGGAACCTTTACCTTTCCCTTTAAATTCTACCAAATATGGCTCTTCCAAGTAATTCCTGGCTAGCGTGGCTGATAATTTTCTCCTACAAAAAGTGGAGGAGGAAACTAGAGGAGTGGCTATCCTAGACCTGATTCTAACCGGTAGAGATGACTTGGTGGAAGAAGCCTCTTAGACCCAGCGCCGATCAGCTGAGAGGCGGGGGGGGGGGGCAGCTGATCGGCGCGAGGCTTGCCTAGCAGGGAAAAAGCCTCTTAGACCCAGCGCCGATCAGCTGAGAGGCGGGGAGGGGGGGCAGGAGCGGAGACGACCACAAAATGGCTGCCGGCTCCCTGCTGGTTGCTGACTCTCCGCTGTTTGGCACTCTTTTTCCGGCTGTTCTGGGGCTACAAAGGCACTGTGAGGAGCTGGGCTCAGTCTACTCTACCTGGTAAGTGACTTTTTGCTGACTTTCTTTTGTTTCTGACTTTTTTTCCCCCATAGGAATGCATTAATAAAATTTCAATGCATTCCTATGGGAAAACGCGCTTCGCAAGACAAAATTTTCGCTAGACGGCATTAACCGTGGAACGGATTAATTTCGTCTTGCGAGGCACCACTGTATTTCTAAATCTGGCAGTTATGGATCTGCAGTCTCTCTGTGAAAGAATGGCTCCAGTACACTTCCTCAGGTGAGGTTACAGTCTTGCAGAAGCTTGTGACCCACCATTTAAGACTGTGGCACTCAGTTTGGGGCATGAGACTTGTCTGCATGTGACATTAGGAGCAGGCAGAAGCTAGTTAAATAGGGTTGCTAGACACTTCATGATATTGACAAATGAATCACTTCCTCAGCTCAGTGGAGGGGCCAAGGAAGTGAAAAAAAAACTGTTGATTAAGGCAGCAAATATTTTCTTTAATCTTTTAGGTCTTTAAAGTTATGCAACTTTATGCCCTTTTTTCTCTCTTCCTCACTTCCTTTTTTTTTACGTGACAGAACACAGGAGGTGGTTAATTTGGCAATATCGTGAAGTGGCTCTACTTAACTCACTTCTTCATATTGACAAATCAGAGGAAGGTTCACTTTTGGTCTGCTTCCAGTGATGGAAACAAACAAAACCAGAGTGATACCAACTGCACCAATAAAGTAGAAGCCCCTGACAAGGACTAGAAAAGTGTGCATTGGAATACTCTGGGGACAATTTGGTTCATTCCAGTTGTTATGTTATGTGATCACTGTGAAAAGGAGCGAACCAACCTGTTCTTGCAGCAGTCAAAAAACAGTGGGCTAAATGCCTATCTGATAGTACCTATGGTTTGACATCTCTTCACCAGCTCTAATAAACTGCTGAACCTGATGGTTGCTTGTAGAAAGGTATGCATGTTGGGTGAGGTATGTGTTTAATCTCCCATATTTCTTCACATGAGAGCTAACTCATGTCTAGAAACATCCCCTCCCCCAGTCATGGTTTAAGGCTTTCTAACTACAAAGTCAGTCATATAATTAAGTATTTTTTGTGCAGATAGGTGAAGATGAATCAAGTGTAATGCAAGAAGATGGAAACAAGATATCTGCAAGAGTGAAGTTTCGTGATTCTGTCAGAAAAGCAAAGAAAAAATTGCAGGTGGGGAGTGAGGTTCCATTAGAACAACAACTGTTTTTTATGAAATGTTTGCATGATTGTTTGAGTCTCATGTACAGATCATCATGATGCCATTCAGTATGGTAAACAACCTGGAAGTACATGAGATATTAGAATATTGATCAAACACTATCTGGTGATTGTAATAAACAGTGACAGCTTAAATGCATTGTGCTTGGTCCAGCTAGTTCCTTATGTGCATTATAATTTGAGCTTAGCCTTCCACTTGCCAGGTTGTTGGTGTCAGCAGGGGGAAGTCCAATACACAGAGCAGCCAAGGAAGTTGAGGTTAGTATAGTTGGTAAAAAAAATAGCTTAAATTACCTTTCCCATTCTTCTCTGTGAAAAAGGGCCTATAGTCTTGTTCCCATTGAATTTTTAAACTCCCCTTTTAAATATATTTAAACTGTGACTCTCCTTACGTCTTAAATTCCACAAATTCTACAGTTTGACTATTTGCTCTGTAAAGAAACACTTCTTTTATCTGTCCTGAATCTCATGCTGTTAAACTTCAGCAGATGACCCCACTGGGTTTTAGTATTGGTGGAAGACTTCCTCTTCCTATGTGTCATGCTTAATTTTGTACATCTCTATGACATATCTCCTTTTTTACATTATGTAAACAGCCCCTTCTATCTGTTGTATAGAAGAAGGGGTGGTGATAAGGGCTGTCCATTTACAAAGAGGGACTAAGGGAAAAACCTTTGCTGTGCATAGTCAGAGTATAATAGCTCTGCTTTGTATTCATTTTCAGGATGGCTGGATTTACGTGAGGATTTTCAGATGAGATGCATTTTTTCATGATGATGATTTTCTTGTTGTTATGAAACATAGATAATAGCATTTTCTTATGTATTTGAAATCAATTGTATCGCTTAATTATCTTTTAAAAAGTCTAGGAGGGACAGACATAGCTCTTTATTTTTATGTACATGTGGTTTGAAATCATGTTGTGCATCTCTGCCTACACAACAGAAATGATTATATTGACAGTAGCAGGTTGTTGCTGATTAAAAGTTTGGTTTTGCGATTTTGGAGTGCAAATGTCTTGCACACAATGCAATAAAGTTGTGCTCACCCTGAAATTGCTACAGGAGGCATTTAATTAGCAGCAGTCTGCTGATAACATCATTCCTGTTTCACAAGTGGATCTCACCAACAGGATTTTGAGCATTACATTGTGAAACCCATGTTTAATGGTTTTTGTTTTTTTTTTTATTTTCATTAGGTTCAGACTGGTTATCCATCTTCTGAAGAAGCCTACAATTTCTTTACTTTCGGTTTTGTCCCTGAGCCAGAGAAAATAGTGCAAGAATCTGAAAATCATAAAAGTAATGTTCTTAATCTTGTTGACAAAGAAAGGGAAGTTCAGGAGTCTGCACTTGGTGATCAGGAAGAAGGCGAGAATGAAATGGTACCAGTGAAACTACACGTATCTCTTTTAAAATAATGTTTACTTATTTATTCATTACATGATTTATATCCTGCCTTTCTTCCGCTATTCTTCCAACACTTTCCTTCAAGGTAGTTTTCATTTCTGTCTTCCTCCCCTTTTTATTCTCACAACAGTTAGGTGAAACTAAGAAAGTGTGACTGTGCCAGAGTCACCCAATTAATTTCATGGCCAAGGAGAGATTTTAATCTAGTTTATGGTTTTCTGAGTTTAGCACTCAGACTGTCAGACCATATTGTGAAAGGACAGAATCTACATCTGGTAAACAGCAGAAACTTATTTCCATGTCTTCGCATGTTGTCTGACACCTGAGTGTCAGCAGTTGAGCTATGATTTCTGTTCAGACTATGCAGTTGAGGTCAAAAGCATCAAATATGCCTTGGAATTGCAGGAATACTTAAATATTTCCCGATAATGGACACTTTCATCTACTCCTTTGGCATTTAATTACTAAAATAATTTTTAAAAACAATTTATCTATTTTTCACTAATAAACAAATATTCTTTACATCAAAGAATATTCCTCAACAATGGTTGTAAAGTCCCAGGAGAATTAGAGGACAAATATAACTTGCACATAAATGGGGAGGGGTGGGGAGTGCAAGTTAGTGAATATGTAATTTGAAATTCTGTTATATCTCTTTAAATAAATATAAATACAATGGTATTAAATACAAAATACAGTAATACAAAATACAGTAAAATGGTATTAAAACATGAAAAAGTCTCTGAGATACCATTTTATATATATTACTGTTTACATTAGTAGCTGGTAATTCCAAATATTAACAACCGAAAAATGTGCCTCCTTCACAGAAGGGTGGACTCAATAATCCATAGGGTCTCTTCTAGCTCTGCAGTTCTAAGGTGGTGATGATTGTGATGTTGGTGAGGATTATGATGATTAAAAATAAGATTTATGTCTATGTGAATTTATATTGTGTGTGATATAAATTTATTAATGGGTACACTGGGGATTATTGTCATGAGAGTGCCATACATTTGACCTGACTAAACGTTTGGGTGGACTTGAGGCCGTGATTATTGTCTTTCTTATAAGGTTTGTGTCTCCCAAATACTCATTTCAGGGTATTAAGTTTCCAACTGGCTAGATAGCTAAGTGAGTTAAGAGTAGTTGGTTATGGAGCCAAGAGTCAGGAGTCTGATTCCCCACTTTGCTGCCTGGGAAAAGAGGCAACCCTTCACAGTCCCAGAGAGCCTCCAGAAGAAGGGAAAGATGAACCATTTCTGAGTACTTAATAGCTAGGAAGTTCTGGAAAAGGTTACCATAAGTCAAGATCAGTTTGATGGCAATTATTTAATTATACATGTTATAGATCCATATTCAAGATATTACACCCAAACAAGCAAAGTGATGTTGCATCTTACAGAAGCCATTGTGTGGGACCATGCAAAGGACTGTGAGTCATGTACCCACCTTCCTCTGCTGTTGGCATTGTAATGCATTAAATTTGTCACCTTTGGTAAGATACTATGACCATCATCATACATGGGGACCTGCAGCAGAGTTTTTCAGAAATTTAAGATTCCCTCACCCCCACAGCTATCCAAGACCAAAGAGATCCTAACGGAGCCTACGAACTTTGTGGGTGGGAGAAATAGGAAAACTTTTAATTACTAAAATGCAATGGCAGCTGGTTATGTCATCAGACTTATCTGAACTTTACATTATAGAATTTCTGCCATTGTTTCATATTGTTAAACTAAAGCATGCAGTTTTAGGGTTGACCATTCTGCTAATGTTCTTAGACAAAATTTCATTCTGGAGGTCTTTTACTATAAAATGTGAGCATAACTAGTCTAGCAAGACCAGTGACCTGAGAAGTATAATGCAGTTGCTACATATAGTCCTGAAATATGCAAATATAACCTTTTGTCTGACAGTGGATAGGTTTAATCCAAATTATTTGCTTTAAACAAGTATCTTATCTGTATGTGCAAACTATATGAATTTTTTTTTTTTTAGGCTAAAATGTTTTAAAATATTTGTATCTAAAATGCAGGATGAAGAGAAGAATTTTGTTCATGAGAAAGAGGATGATGACCTGCTCCTTTTAGAACAGACAACCCTTGACATACTAGTTTTTAAACCTGCTGAATATGAAAGCTACTCTCAACGGGTTCAGAAACAGGGAGAAATACTGTTTTTCCCCAATATGCTAAGAGGTATGTATGACTGCATCTTCCTCTGTGAGCCTGTCCAGGCATTAAGCTCATCAGGGGAGGTCTTTCTATCACTCCCACCACCCTGACAGATATACTCGGTGGGGACACGGGCCTTCTCTGTTACTGTTCCCAGACTTTGGAACTTCATCCCACAGGAAGCCAGACTGATCTCATCTGTGCTGTCCTGCAGGCAGACAAAGACCTTACTATTCAGGAAAGCTCTTCCTTGGTGACTGACTGTCTGAGATGGGTTTTTGTACAGATTGTTGTGCTATATTGCTTTTAAATGTGTTTTAGTATTGATTTTAATTACCATTTTTAATGTAATACTTGTTTAATTATTTTAAATATTTGTATACTTGCTGCTTTTAGTTTTTAAAAATCTTCTTTTAAATGATGTAATCTGGCTTGGGTCCTTTTAAGGAGAAAGGCAAGGTAAAAAAAATTAAAATAAGTAAAATAAATAAATAAAAATTGAGGCCAAAAACAGTGGGATGCAATGGACAAACATCGGAACAATATTTTAGATCTCAAACTTAAAAAATATTACTCTTTTATTAACTCCTTATTGCCCTCAAACAAAATGACCTGGAATGGCAATGTATGAGTAGGATAATTGAACCAAACTAATGACACTTAATGTTGTTTGATGAGACAGATACAGTAAGCCATAAATCATCCTCTGTAACAACATTCTAGTACCATTTTGGGCAAAAAATTGATGTTGTGAAAAACAGCCTAGAACAGTGATTTCTGAGAAGGGCAGCCCAACCAAATTTGCCTGTTCAGTCCAACTAGAGGGAACTGATGGAACTAGCCTTCAAACACCCCTAGGAACAAAATTCTAGTACCTGTTCCAAGCAGAAAATCCATATAGCAAAAAAATGGCCCAGAATGGTGACTTCCAAATAGGGCAGCCCAACAAAATTCATTTCCCACCTGTTCCTAAGCGTCAGTCATTGACAGTATATGTTTTTTGTTCTTTTTTTTTTTTAAATAGACCTTTAGTCATCTGGAACAAAAATTGTCCCAGTAAACCTATTGCTCTTGGCCTTTGGAGTATACTTTAGTTCTACCCAAAGTAATACCCCATGGGTTTTTGGTAAATCATGAAGCCAAGAAGCAGAATTCTGATTGTCAGTAAGCTTCATTCAGAAATTGTGATGTTATTGGAATTCCCAGTAGGTTTTGGAAATACAAGAAACACAAATCTAACCTAAACACAAACTCTAATACTAACTATAACCTTAGTGCTATACCCCTATACAGGTATTCCAGTGAATGTCAGAAAATACCCCAGAACTTGCTCCACACAAGGTTTTTTATCCTGATGTAAGAGAATGAAATGACCTCAATATAAAATAATTGGAGAGGTCAGATCTGAAGCCTATTCAGGTGTTCATAGGGCTATAATCATGGTGAGGTGAATACCATTGCCTACCCAGTCCAGAAATTAGTGAGAATTTTGTTCTCTGAAAAGTTGCTGGTAAGTATTTTCATCTGAGTGGACTTACAGAGCTCCCATAATAGGGAGCCCTTCCTTATGTGTTTGGGTGAACAGGCTTACAAGCTCTTCTTCCGAGCATTGCACTCAATACACTAAGGTATGGCTGATTTCTGGACTGAGGTTGGAGAAGATCTGCATGTGTCATTAAATAATTATCAGATTATTTGTCCTAATTTGATATGGATGATTTGTCCTAAGGCCAAAAAAGCAGTTCACTCATGGAGTATCACTCTCTTAATTGTTTCATTTAGATCTTGACTATCATTGATGTTGCAGTCTAAAGCAAAGCTACACAAGGATCAGCTGCTTCTGAAATAACTGAAACAGGCCACTAAAATCTTTTTCTGTTTTGAACAGCTAGTCTATGATGAAAATAAGAAAGGAGAGTATAGAAATTTTGGATAATGTGGAACATATATGCTGTAATAGTATAAGCTGCAAACTTGACAGTAGTTCTGTGGCTGCAGTCTGATTTGTTAACTGAGTGGGGCATCTAAAAATCTTGTCTAAAGGACTACCTTCTTTTGCACTTCCACCTGTGCCTGATCCCTTGCCAGGCTCCTCCCAGCTAGTTGCTTCCACTTTTGCTTCAGTCTCCCTTCCAGAGTTTGCACAACTGGAACAATTTTATTTATATTTATATCATATTCAGTGTGGCTTGAACAAAGATTTGTGCTACTTGAAAGTGATATATATGATGTTAACAGAAGTATGAACAGTAATTAATAATTGTGTGTGTGTGCGTGCGTGCATTATGTATTATATTGCTCTTCCTTTTCTAGTGCCTGCCTCCTTGAAGGTACCTGATAATCTGCAGCCAAGGTATCTTGAGGATGAAGGTCTATATACAGGAAAGTGCCCTGTTGTCTCACTGTCAAACCAAAACATCTTAGAGAATAGGATACTCAAGCAGGAACAGGTAAATTGTGTGATTATTTCTCCTCCTCTTTCTCTTCCTCCTCTGCTCCTGAAACTGCAAAAGGAGAACTAATAGCAGTTCTGTTGGAAGCATCCAACCAGAAATTTTTAGATGGCTCACCCAAGCATCATCTCACTACATCAGGGGTGGGCAATTAATTTCTATAGGGGGCCACATGAAAAATCTGAACTGTGTTCGGGGGCCGAACCAACTTTACTTTAAAATAAAATGAAACAGTGATGTTATGATTGTTTTTATTTTAAACTTGTTAATCTTCACAAATACTAAAGAGGTTTTTTGCAGTATGTTAAAGATAAGCAACTGGCGGCGGGCCGGACAGGAGCAGCTCACGGGCTGTATGTGGCCCGCGGGCCGCACTTTGCCCAGGTCTGCACTACATCCTCAAAAAAAGGAGACAATTTCAGAGTGGATACTTCACATACTGTAAGGGATGGGAAAATCCTATATGTTTCCTTGAAGTGATGTCGGAGGAATTGTGCAATACAAATGTTGTAATAAAATTGTAAAATAAAATCTATTCTTTTCCACCATGGAAAAGAATCACAGTTAGGAGGAAAAGAAGGATAAGACACTCTTTCCTGGTGGAACAACAAAACCGCTTTCAGTTACTTGAAGAAGAGTCGGTCAGACAGCATGCAGAGGAGACCCCACAGGAGGACATGAGTAGGGCTGAAGCACAGCAGAATACAGTCCCTGAACCTACACTCCACAAAAAGAAGACGAGGATAGTA
This sequence comes from Intellagama lesueurii, assembly GCA_037013535.1. Lineage (NCBI taxonomy): Eukaryota > Metazoa > Chordata > Lepidosauria > Squamata > Agamidae > Intellagama > Intellagama lesueurii. The sequence continues at coordinate 105,525,407 of JBAJHW010000005.1, forward strand.
GTTGTAGTAGGGGACTCCCTACTACGTAGAATTGAGACCGAAATATGCCGGGAGGATCCATAGACTCACCAGGTATGCTGTCTCCCTGGAGGACGGATAAGGGATGTGACGGAAGGATTGCCATCACTCAAAACTTACAGATACATATCCCTTTCTTCTTGTCCACATTGGAACAAACAACACAGCCAAGAGGAGCGACCGAGAAATCATGTATGACTTTGAAGCTCTGGGAAGGAAACTCAAGGACTTTGGAGCCCAGATAGTTTTTTCATCCATCCTACCAGTGCTCGGAAGAGAAATTGAAAGAGAAAGGAAGATCCTCTGGGTGAATGACTGGCTACGAAGGGGGGTGTCGACGAGAGGGATTTAGTTTTTGGGACCACGGGCTAAGCTTCTTGGAAGAAGGACTGCTAACAAGAGACGGCTTGCATCTAACAAGGACTGGGAAGAATGTGTTTGCCCGCAGCATGAAGAACTTCATCAGGAGGGCTTTAAACTGAATTGGAAGGGGGAGGCAGATGCAAGTACAAAGTTAAGGGTAGATGAAGCTTTACACACAATAAGAGGAATGGACCAAACTGATCAAAAGGGCAACAATAATACCATTAGCAATAATAATCACAATAATAATCATAACAATAAACATCATAATAATAATAATCATAATATTCATAAAACTGTACAAAGACAAACAGGACACTAATCACACAACCTCCGGTGTCTGTATACGAATGCCAGGAGTATGGGAAACAAACAAGAAGAACTGGAAATTTTAATTCAGGAGGGTAAGTATGACTTGATAGGAATAACTGAAACTTGGTGGGATGACTCCCATTACTGGAATACAGCAAATGAGGGATATAAACTGATCTAAAAGAGCCGAGAAAATAAAAAGGGAGGTGGAGTTGCAGTATATGTCAAAAATATGCATTCCTGCACAGAAATACAGGAGAAGGAGATTGGCTGTCCCATCGAGAGCATCTGGATCAATCTAGTTGGGGCAAAAAACAAAAGGAACTTGGTAGTTGGAGTCTACTACCGACTGCCCAATGAAAGAGAGGAAGCAGACGAAACTTTTGAAAAACAAAATTGCAGGGTTTTCAAAGAGACACGACGTAGTAGTGATGGGAGATTTCAATTATCCAGATATAAGTTGGGAGGAAAATTCTGCCAAGTATGGCCCTTCCAAGAAATTCCTGGCTTGTGTGGCTGATAATTTTCTCCTACAAAAAGTGGAGAAAGAAACTAGAGGATTTGCTATCCTTGACTTGATTCTGACCAACAGAGATGACTTGGTGAGGGAAGTGGCAGTAAGGGGAACTCTAAGTGAGAGTGACCATGTCCTTCTAGAATTCTTGATTTCAAAGGAAACGAAGGGAGAGTGTAGCCTCACACTTCCGCTGGATTTTAAAAAGCCAATTTTAATAATCTCAGAACAAGGATAAGTAAGGTCCCATGGCAGGAGATTCTAGCAAGAAAAGGAGTCCAAGAAGGGTGGGAGCTTCTTAAAAAAGAAATTCTAAAGGCACTACTACAAACAATTCCAACAAGGAAAAAAGGTGGGAGGCGGCAAAAAAGGCCAGTGTGGCTTCACGAAAAGCTCAGGGAGGACCTAAAACCCCAAAAAGACATTTACAGGAAGTGGAAAGAAGGCCAGGCCACCAAGGATGAGTACAGACAAGTAGCAAGTAAATGCAGGGATAGCATTAAGAGGGCAAAAGCTGAGAATGAGCTGAGGTTAGCTAGGGACACTAAAAGCAATAAAAAAGCATTCTTCAGGTATGTGAGTAGCAAAAGACAAATGAAAGACACAGTGGCACAGCTCCACAATAGAGATGGAAATATGATAACAGAGGACAAAGAAAAGGCAGAGGTGCTCAATTCCTATTTTAGTTCAGTCTTTTCCCATAAGACAGACTATGAACTTCCAAACACATTGGAAGTGCAAGTGGGGGGGGGGGGAGAGAGAGGATTGCAGCTGGAGATTGATAAACAAATAGTCAAGGAATTCCTTACCACCTTGAACGAGTTCAAATCTCCAGGGCCAAATGAACTGCATCTGAGAGTACTGAAGGAACTGGCTGAAGAACTCTCAGAACCACTATCCATTATTTTCTTGAAATCATGGGAAACGGGTGAGGTGCCAGAGGATTGGAGGAGGGCTAATGTTGTCCCTATCTTCAAAAAAGAGCAAAAAAGAGGAACCTGGGAACTACAGGCCAGTCCGCCTGACATCAATCCCAGGCAAAATTCTGGAACAGATCGTAAAGTGGTCATTGTGCAAGCACCTAGAAAACAAGGCAGTAATAACTAGAAGCCAACACAGATTTGTCAAGAACAAATCCTGCCAAGCTAATTTGATCTCGTTTTTTGATCAGGTCACCTCCCTGATAGACAGAGGGAATGCTGTAGACATAGTATATCTTGACTTCAGCAAAGCTTTTGACCAAGTGCCCCATGATCTCCTGATTAGCAAGCTAACTAGGTGTGGGCTGGAGAGTTCAAGTGTCAGGTGGATACACAATTGGCTACAGAATCATACTCAGAGGGTGATGATAAATGGGTCCTTCTCTAACTGGGAGGAGGTGACAAGTGGGGTACCCCAAAGCTCAGTCCTGGGCCCAGTGCTTTTGAATAGTTTTATTAATGACTTGGATGAGGGAGTGCAGGGAATGCTTGTCAGATTTGCAGATGATATAAAATTGGGTGGAATAGCTAATACTCTGGAAGACAGAAAGAAAATTCAAAATGACTTTGATAGGATGGAGCACTGGGCCGAAAGCAACAGAATGAAATTCAACAGGGATAAGTGCAAAGTACTGCACCTCGGAAAAAGAAACCAACTGCACATACCTGGCTCAGCAAAACAACAAGCGAGAAGGATCTTGTCATTGTTGTAGATCATAAGCTAAATATGAGCCAACAGTGTGATGTGGCTACAAAAAAGGCAAATGCTATTTTAGGCTGCATTAATAGAAGTATAGTTTCCAAATCCCGCAAGGTGCTAGTCCCCCTCTATTCAGCACTGGTTAGGCCTCACCTTGAGGATTGTGTCCAGTTCTGGACACCACACTTCAAGAAGGATGCTAACAAATTGGAACAAGTTCAGTGGAGGGCAACACGGATGATCAGGGGGCTGGAAACCAAGCCTTATGAGGAAAGGCTGAAAGAATTGGGCATATTTAGCCTTGAGAAAAGAAGGCTGAGGGGTGATACTTTTCAAATATTTGAAAGGCTGTCATACAGAGGAGGGACAAGATCTGTTCTCGATCAACCCAGAGTGCAGGACATGCAAAAATGGGCTCAAGTCAAAGGAAGCCAGATTTCGGTTGAATATCAGGAAAAACTTCCTCACTGTTAGAGCAGCACAACAGTGGAACCAGTTACCTCAGGAGTTGGTGAGTGCTCCAACACTGGAGGCATTCAAGAAAAACTTGGATAATTACCTGGCAGATATGCTTTGATTGTATTCCTGCGTTGAGCAGGGGGTTGGACTTGATGGTCTTGTAGGCCCTTTCCAACTTCACTTTTCTATGATTCTATGATTTTCTATGATTCTAATTAAATCGGAATTTAAATGGCATTAAAAGGATGTAATAATAGTCATGTGCTGTCAAGTCAATTCTGACTTACGGTGATCCTTTTTAATCTTTTCCAGACAGAGAATACTCAACAAGTGTTTTACCTTTTGGGAGGAACCTGGGACTGTGCAATTTTCCCAGGGCCACAGAAGCTGGCCTTGCAGGAGGCACAGTGGGGAATCAAACTCCAAACCTCTGGCTCTGCAGCCAGATACCTAATACACAAAGCTATCCAGCCAGCTATTAAAAGGATAGAGAGTGCACACTTAGCATTGCGCTTGGAGTTGCAGAAGGAGTTGCTAGTTAAGTGATCTGAGTGCCATGCCTCCAGAAGAGCTTCCTTTGCTACTCATCACTGCTATCTTTCTTTTATGTACTTGTAGAGAAACTAGTAAATTGGGCATTGGGCTCCTTGTGGAATGGTGTGTTTTTATATTTATTTATTTAACATATGCCGCCCACTCTACCCAAAGGTCTCTGGGCGGCTTACAACAATTAAAATACAATCAAAAGATAAAACAATTAAAATACAATTAAAATGGGGAGTCTGGGAGCAGCCATCAGAATTGTTCAGGGCAGGAAAAGATATGATGGATTACAGTTTCAGCAGCATATGCAAGGGAAGGAGAAGTGAGTATTGGTTGCCCCTAAGCTGTCCCCAAAGTTAAATAGTTTGGATAGCTCTGAAAACAACCAATCAGCTGAAAGTGCTGCTCTGCTGCTAAATACTAGGTCAGTAAATGGGAAACAACAGCCATCTTGATACTGCATGAACATGTTGACATGGCTTGTGTCGCTTTGATGAGACTGGGAATGTCAATCTCATTCAGCTTTATCTACCAGTGTTTTCAGTGCAGCAGCAGGCAAGACCTGGGATGCTGCAGGCAGGTGGGCTTACAGTGTTCTGTCATGATTCCATCCCTCTTTCCAGATGTAGCATTCCCCAGTTCCCTGGGTTTGAATGTGTGTTTCTGAAAGTAGAGCCCGGGACAGAATAGGGATTATGTACTGCCCACCCTGCTGATATTGGGCCTGGTGTTGGAGTCCCCTCAGCTTGTTGTTCTGGGGGTCTTCAGTGTCCATGCCAAAGCAGCTCTTTTAGGACTGGCTCAAGACTTCATGACTTCCATGTCAACCATGAGTCTGTCCTACATGATATTTGCCCCCAACCGTGCTGCAGGGCACACTTTAGACCCAGTTTTCTGCGCTGGGGTAAATGTTGGTGACCTGGGTGTGGAACAGCTCTCTGTAGTTCCATTGTCATGGACAGATCATTATCTGGTGGGTTTTAGACTCATTGGAACTCAGAATCTTTACAGGGGTGGGGCACAGACTAAGATGGTCTGCCCCAGAAAGCTGATGGATCTAAATAGTTTCCTGACTGCTCGTAGGAAGTTTTCTTACACCATTGGAAGGTGATTCTGTTGAAGCTCTCTTTGATTTCTGGAATGAGGAAATCACAAAAGTCAGGATTGTTCCTAAATGTCTCCTCCCACAAAGTAGAGCCAGAAGAGGGATGTAGACTGGAATGACAATAGTGTAAAACTTGGAGTGAATCTGACCAAACATAAGCTAGGGCCCATTGGAAGGCCTACTCCATTGCAGTGGTAGTGCCAAAGAAGTCATTCGTCTCTGCCACCATTGTGATTGCACAAAGCTTTTTCCACTGGCCAAAGACCTATTATACCATGGCCCAAAGAAAGAGACTGTGGACCATACTGTAGCTTGCTATGAAGACTTTGCATGACACTTTGCAGGAAAAATTGCTTGAATCTGCTCTGACTTGGATGCTGTAGTTGATTCAGGTCCTGTGAATGTAACTATGGTCTCTGTTGTCCTGTGTTAAAGGATGAGTTTCAGTTTCTGCAGCCTGATGATGTGGACAGGACCCTTGGACAGGTGAAGGCTGCCACATGTGTCTTTGCCCTTCTTGGCTTATAAAAGTTGCCAGAAAAGGACTGGTTGAGTGGGTAGGTGGTATATGCCTCCTTGTAGCAAGGAAAGTTCTCGGCATGCTTAAAGGAGGCAATAGTAAGACCATTGTTGAAAAAGCCCTCTTTGGATCCCACAATAGTGAATAATTACCAACCAGTCTCTAATATTCCATTGTTTGGCAGGTGCTGAAGTGGGTTGTGGTTTCTCATATTCAGGGGTTCCTAGATGAGACAGATTATTTAGATTGATTTCAGTCTGGTTTCAGACCTGGTTATGGGATGGAGACTGCTTTGCTTGCCTTGGTGGATGACCTACACTGGGAACTGGACAAGGGGAGTGTGATGTCCAAGTCTCCCTAAGGAGAGTATGGAGTTTGGACAGGGAGTCATTTTGGTCACAAATCTATCTCTTTTTACTGAGGTAAGTCCTCAAGCCTCAGCAGAGCATAGCATTTGTACCATTGACAAGCCTGACCATTAAAGAACACTTCACTTTACTCAGTACTGTACTTTGAAAGTACTTAAACATGGACTTTGTGATTCCTCAGAACTCACGACAGCTCTGTAAGGTAGGACTTCTCTATAGTAGCTAGTTAGTGACCTTTTCCATTCCACTGGATTTTGTCTAACCCTGCTGATCCAAGAGACTAGTCCTCAACTGAGATTTTATAATTATTTTTTATTAAGAAAATAAAGATTCATAGAAACAGTTTGTTTGCAAAAGCAGTAGCATAAAAACATGTCCAAAGATTACAATAGTTAAATAAAGCTGTTATTTCTTATTAAAAATAAGAAATACTAAGAGCTAAGTTATGGTGGGCTATTCCCACCCCTCCTCCTTACCATTCTACATTCTGTAAACATTCCTCTACATAACACAATCCATCAGGAATTCCTCCTAGCTTGGCATAAGCTAAGAGAAGCTCCCTAACACGTCCTCTCCTCCATCATTTCTACATTCCTAACACCTCCCTCTTCTTGACACTTCATAGCTGTAAGCCAATTAGCTTCAAAGAGGCGTAACACAATTCTCCACCCATAATTCTCATGAAGATGCAGGTGCCGTTATCTTCTCCCAATTAGGATGGTATGCTTGTTTAGGCTTCACACTGGGCCTCCTTCATCCTTGCATCCCTTATCTGAATCCACGCTGTACCAAGCTCAATAGAAAAAAAAATTCCAATGCCTTCAAATTATTTCACACAGAACCTAACTGACTCCATTTCCCTCAGACTACAAATCCCACTCTCCTTCAATATCATCACAGGGAGTATGTCCCAGTTGGTTCTGCTGGACCTTTCAGTGACTTTCAATATAATCAACTATGGTATCCTTCTGGCCGTCTCTTAGGGATGGGACTTGGAGGCATTGTTTTACAGTGGACCATGTCAAGGACCATGTCTCTCTCTCCCCCCCCCCCCCCCCAATTAGGAGATCTTTGGGAGAGACCTTTCTTTTGGTCCCACTGCCCTCTCAAGGGGATTTGGTGGAGACACATTTCTGTTTCTGCTCCTGAGACTCCCATATAATTCCTTTTGTCATCAGGGGAGCTGTAGAATGGAATGCGGAAAGTCTTTAATTCTGGAAAACCACCAACACCAGAATGACTGTATCAGCAGTAGGAATCTTTGGTAATTAAAGACTTCCTCATCCCATCCCATAGCCCCTAGATATATTGAATTTCTGAAAAATTGCCACCAAATGGGTGCCTGCCAGAGGATATGGGGCTGGGAAGCCAGGGCACCCGTGGAACATCTGTGTTGTTGGAGGGCCGAACTGATGGTTTGTACCCATCTCTAACCAAAATTAATAAAATTGAATACCAAATCCTATAGTGCATGTTGCAGAGCTTCGATGAAGTACAGTCCCCTCAGGGCTTGAATTGTTAGGTAAAAGCTCTGCTTTTCTCTAGCTCTGTTTAAACCTCCAATGAGGGTAGTCAGTTGTTCAAGCTATTAGCAGCATTAGATTTCAGCTACTGAATTTACAATGAACGGTTTAGTATCCAGTTATTTTCCAGGTTTTATTATTTATCTGTCATGTTGTGTGTGTGTGTGTGTGTGTGTGTGTGTTTAACTAATGTTTTCTGTGTGATTGTTCATATGTAACAGTACACTTTCTGGTTTGTTATGCTCTGAATAATAATTATTAGAAAATTATTATTTTGAGTAAACAAATGTGGTAAATTAATGTTCTATATCTGAAGTATCCTAATTTGATCATTGTATATGTAAGGATTAAGTTACACACTCATGCTTTTGAACAAAGAGACATGAAAGCACAGGCCACCAGTTTTAGTGCACCTAAATTCTTTAGGTTGAGGTATTGTTGAGGTTGAGGGGAATTCTTTCTTTCTGGAACATGCAGTATTCCTTTATAAGGAAAATACAACCTAGCCTCTTTGTGGGAGAGTTCATTAATCATCATTTAGACAGAATGCATTTCAGCCAATCAGTATAGGGATTGATAGACTGGCTTAACTGGAAGAGAAAATTCCTTCACAAAGAACTGAGCATATTCAGAGTCTGTAGTTGGCAAACAGTTCACAGTGGATGCTGTTATTTGGGAGATGTCTTTTAATTAAACCATAAAGCAAATTGCATTCACACATCCAAATGAACAAATAGTTTTCCATGGAAATCAGATTTCTCATGTACAGTACGTACGTACGTACATACATACGTGTGTGTGTGTTTGTCTCTCCCTCTGTGTGTACATATGTGTATAAGAGTGATTTTCAAACAGAAATATTTAAGACAGTCATAAGTTACTTCACCAAATTTTCAAAATCTAGCTACTTTCTATCACATGCCTTTGTTTATTTTTTTAAAATTTAGCAAACTCATGGGTGTGATCTGTCTCTGTGTTAACATAGTTGATAACACATTTTTTAAAAAATTAGCACACAGAAGGCAATGCCATAGAATTCAGTTGAGCTCTTCCATGCACCTTGGTTTCCCTCAAGTAATGTTCATGAGACAAAAGGATGCGTTCAGTGGGAATGGAAAATTCTTGCCTGGAGTATTGTGTGCTTGCTATGTTTATCTCTGTATTGAGATGTCTTCACCTTGGCTGAAGTGAGATGCTGTGTGGGGGGCATAATTGTCCATTGTGTTCTTAGATTGCATTACTGATGCTAGACTACGGGCATATGTATCATGGACACATGTATCTTGTAGCATTGCTGTAACTTTGTGGATGTATATTTCCTTAGTTCATTGGGATTTTATTTTCTGAAATTTGTTGAGATATTTTAGTATTCTTACAATTATTTTATTGTCTTTTGTTTGCAGGGGAAGCAGTGGTTTGGGGATGATGGCCAAATTTTAGCTCTGCCCAATCCAATGAAGCAATCCATTACCAGGCCTCTAATATTTCCTACTGAGGAAAGTAAAAAAACAGAGCTAGTAACATTTTATAAGAAGGTGAGTTTGTTGCAACATCTTACTAGATTTTTTTGTTAGATGCTTTCAAATTGCTTCAGACTCATGAATTAAATGGCTTCTAGAAGGCGCTCTCATTAGCAGCCCTGCTCAAGTCTTGCAAGCTGAAGGCAGTGGCTTCCTTTACTGAGTCAATCAGTTGCATGCTAGATCTTTTTCTACTGCCTTCCGCCTTTTTTTTTTTTTTTTTTTTTTTAGCATTGTTGTCTTTTCCATTGAGTCTTGTCTTCTCATGGTATATCCAAAATCTATCTAAAGCTTTATTTCAGTTATTTTAGCTTTTGGTGAAATTTCAGTCTTGAACTAAACTGTAATGCACTTATTTCTCTCTCTTGTGGTCCATGATAATCCTCCAATACTATATTTTGAATATGTTTTTTCCCCTGTTACCTTTCTTCGAATGCCCAAATTTCAAGGGTACATTAGAACTGTGTGTAGTAACAGTTTAAATGAGATTGGACTTGGTTTTGAGGGACACATTCTTATGCTTAAAATATTTCCATGCTATATATACTGCATTCCATTTACCTGCCCTGCTCCATTTTGCTTGCAAGATATTTCAATGTTATTTTTAATATATTCCACTTACCTCCCCTCCTCCCTTTTCCTCACAAGGAGAATTTGGGAAAAGACAGGGTGCCTAAGTTAGGGTTCACATTCAGATCCCAGAGGCTGCATCTCGATCTCTCCATCTCTGACTGTTACCTCTCTCTTAGGCACTTTGTATTTTCCCTCAATTCTTCTTGCAAGGGAAAGGAAGGAGGGGAGGGGAGCGGGATCTCTGGACTAAAAAGTTCCTATTTGAATAATCTCTACATAATAAAACTGTTGGCTTACGTCTGTTGTGTAAGTCAGGAAGAAGTGTAATAATGAGCACTTGCAAATTAGTTTAGTCATGGTGGTTGGGATCTTCTGGGAGTTGTAGTCTAAAAAGTGCTTTTTGCAAAAATATTTTAATAATTTTTACTTGGCACCATTTCCACAATCCCCCAGCCAGTAAAGTAGCATGGGAAACATACAAGACCTTGAAGGGGGATTCATAGAGACAGTCTGCTGGTCCACTGTCAATGTTCTGATGGAATGTTCCAACCTTGCAATGGAATGTCTGTCTCTGTGTATCTGTTTCTCTTCTTGTACATGCTGCTTTTCTCTCACCCATTTACTTAACCATGTCATTAACTCTACAGTAGACTTTGAAAGTATTGTGGCAAGGAGGAACTATAGTTGTATCACAGGTTCTCTTTGTTCTGCCCCCCTCCAATATACGTTCTGGGCACATAGAAGTGCAAGTAGCTCTTAGTGCTGGGTGGTCTTAGGAAAGAAAGGGAGTTAATGTTTTGAATGTGTGTGTATTATGTACATGAACTTCTGTTTCAAAAAGCCAGGAAGTTCAATCTTTGGCTTGTCCTCTTGAAGACAGTTTGAACAGGCTAAAATCAAATTCAATCTTGCAAAAAAAAATATCTCAATTTTATATATGTGGGATATTTTGCTTCTGTATCCACAATTGAATGTGTGTGTATTACGTATGTACATAAACTTATGTACAGACCAAAGAAAGAAACATGGTTTACTTACACTAGCTGCCTCATGCAAGTTATCTTTATCCAGAGTGCACAGTGGCATGTCTATATATCCTGCCCCTCCAAACTGTCAGTCAGATCCATCTTTGAGATTTTGTGGGTTATTGATCATGCATAAAATAAGCCTTTCAAGTGAAGGTTGTATTTAATGGAGGGATGGATATTGAAGTCTTTCCCCAAATGAAGAGTAACTGTATGACTATGGACAGTATGCCATGCTAGACTTCCATTGGATCCAGCAGAAGCAAGAGAGGGTGAGCTCATACACAACTTCTTTCATGTATCTTCCAAAACAGCTGTAAAGGGCTGACACATCCCTTTGGTCATTTTGGTCTGTTTTTTAAGGCAATGTGGAGATCCGCAGTGGGTAGAGAAGGGGAATAAGGCCCACCAACCTGTCACTGCAGTGCTAGTGTGACAATGAATTTCTATCTATATATTTTCCAGCTGTAATGTGTTTTTCAGTAAAACACTGATTTCACCCTAACTTTTACATGCTTAATATTCTTTTTAGGCTATAAAAATGAGGCTTGCCAATCAGTACATTGTGGGATCTGAAGACCCTGAGGAACAATTTCAGCTGGATGTTGATATTTTGGGTTTAATATTCACTCATCATCCTTGCTTTAGCCGTGAGCATGTTTTAGCAACTAAACTGGCTCAGTTGTTTGATCAGTATCTGTCAAGAAAACAGAAAAATGTTACCAGACTTCTTACAGATAAGGTAAGAAGTTTTTGTTTGTTTATTTTTGTGTGTGTTTGAGAAGCTTAAGAGACAAAGAGAAAGAGAAATCTCTGTGGGAGTCTTACAAATGCTAAATATATTTCATATTTGGGAATGATAAATTTAGTCTTAAAGGGCAGATATATTTACATTATGTGGGATAGAGTAAATAATACTTCTCTGCCTTAGGCAGTTTATAAGTTAACTAGCCAACTATTGCTCAGCTATCAGTTTTATGTGAGCTCCTAACTATTGGCCCAAGTGTTAGGATGTCACAGACTTTTCATGAGTATTCTAACTGCTTCAGAATAGTGATTATGAGACTTGGCTTTGAATGAGGAAGAATGAGAACATACTTCATCTAGACTCAATCAAGTTATTGTGGCTCAGGTTCAGGATCATCTCACTTATATCTATTAATTTAATGTTTTCCTTTTTTTATTTTTAAGTTGCATGCTCTCAGAAACGCGGTACATAGCATTTTGGATACCAGTGAAAGAGACATTCTGAACCCATTAGCACAACAAAGCGTAACTGAATATAAACTTGAAATTAAGTAAGTAGAATAATCTGTTGTATCATTTATTTTGTGTGTACAGAGAAGTTATCTAGTTTGAATCTGAAATACTAGCACTTGTAAAGTAACTGGGTCAAGACTAAGGGTGCAAATCCTTGCTCATCTTGTTCTCTTCTAGATCTGTGATGAGGATAAGGTGTCTTGTTGCACTTTCATTAAGAGAAGAGAATGAGAAGTATTTTCTGTGCAAAATAGTGCAAAATACAGTAATGCTTTAATGCAGGTAATCCAGCTGGCATAAAGGGATGATAGTTTCTAGATTTTGTGTATGGTTTCTTTCTTTCTTTTTTGGAATGGCCTTTTAAGGATGAGAAGTATCAATGAAAGTATTTGGGTCTCTTTTAACAATCAGACGGTGCTTCTTCTGCATGTCTGTGCTTTGTTTCTCTAAGGAAATGGTCACACGTTTGTACAGTTAGTTTGTGGAAGTTATGGAGGCCTGTAAGATTAAAAAAAAGCAGCTCTCTTCTGGAGGTAAGGAATCTCATACGAGTTGGGAATTCCTTGTTCTCGGGAAGCTGAGTCAACCTAAAATGATTGCAATAAAGAATTTAACTGATATTCTTATATCCCTTGTTAAGATAAATGAAGTGGTAAAGATTGTTTTTCACTGGAATCTTAATAAAGGCATTATTTTGCAAAAGGACATTAAGTATATGTGTTATAGGAGACTTTATTTGAATGGAAATTGTAGATTGGAGGGAACAGATAGATCAGAACATTGTACTGGTAGGTTGTTCAATCATGTGCAGTAGCTGGGCAAGCATGTTTGATTCCCCTTAGTTAGCAACAAAAAATAACCTGAAATGTGCTGGAAAACATATAGAATGGCGTACACTGTGATGTGGGGCTGAAGAGATCCCCCTCATTGTAACTTTAAAACTATATATGTTAGAATTTAGCAATTATATAAATATGTAGCCAATATATTTTCTTATGTACTTTCTATAGAGTTTCAGAGAAAGGTCTCCATTCATTAAAAGCATGAACCTCATGTACACTGCATCCTCTTGAACAAACTGTATCATAAAACAATAAAAGGTTCCTTCCCAATCTCCTGGAAGAAAAATATATCACTTAGAAAAAACAAGCAGATATCCAAAGATGCCCCAAAGGAATGTTTTCCTTTGGGATACATCCAGGGAGAGAGACCTTCAAAGAAATACCAATTTAAATTAGCTCTTATGACCTTTTGCATATACTTTCTATATATTTGCTCGGCATTTCTTTGTTTCTTTGAACTGGCCTTATACAGTCATGGCCAAAAATATTGGCACCCTTGCAATTCTGTCAGAAAATGCAACCGTTCTCTCAGAAAATTGCTTAAGTTGCAAATGTTGTGGTACTCACATGTTCATTTCTTTGGTTTGCATTGGAACAACACAAAAAAACAGAGAAGAAAAGTCAAATCTGATACAATCACACACAGAAACCCAAAAATGCACTGGCCAAAATTATTGGCACCCTGTCTAAATTGTAAGAAATACCATGTTTCCCCGAAAATAAGACAGGGTCTTATATTAATTTTTGCTCCAAAAACGCATTAGGGCTTATTTTCAGGGGATGTTTTATTTTTTTCGTGTACAACAATCTACATTTATTCAAATACAGTCATGTCATCTTCTTCTGGTTGCTGCAGAATGGTGGAGGGTGGGGTTTCACTTAACGGGGGCTTATTTTTGGGGTAGGGCTTATATTATGAGCATCCTGAAAAATCATACTAGGTTAGGTCTTATTTTCAGGGAAACAGGGTAATTGCTTTTCAAGCATGTGATGCTCCTTTAATTTGTATTTAGACACACTTGTCACAAGTAAGAGGTGTGGGCAATATAGTAATCACACTTGCAACCAGTTAAGATGGAGAAATGTTGACTCAACCTTTGTGTTGTGTGTGACACTGAGCATGGAGAAAAGAATGAAATGTAAAGAGTTGTCTGTGGATTTGAGAGAAAAAAATTGTGGAAAAACATCGACAATCTCAAGGCTACAAGTCCATCTCCAGAGATCTTAATGTTCCTGTGTCCACTGTGCACAATATCATCAAGAGGTTTACAGCCTATGGCACTGTAGCTAACCTCCCTGGACGTGGATGGAAGAGCAAAATTCCTGAAAAATTACAATGAAGGGTTGTTCAAATGGTGGATACAGAACCCAGATTAACTTCCAAACAAATTCAAGCTGATCTGCAGACACAGGGTACAACAGTGTCAGCTCGCACTATTCATCGCCATCTGAATGAAAAAGGACGCCCAGGAGGACACCACTGCTGACACAGTAGCATAAAAAAACAAGACTGGAGTATGCCAAAACTTTATGTGACAAAACCAGAATCCTTCTGGGAGAACGTACTGTGGACAGATGAGACAAAAGTAGAGCTTTTTGGTAAAGGATATCATGGCACTGTTTACAGAAAAAGAAATGAGGCGTTCCAAGAAAAGAACACAGTCCCTACAGTCAAACATGGTGGAGGTTCAAAGATGTTTTGGGGTTGCTTTGCTGATGCTTGCACTGGATGCCTTGACTGTGTGAGCGGTGTCATGATCATGAGTTATGTGGTTTAAAGCATGTAATTAGAATGGGATATGTAGACAAGAGAAATGTAACATGTAGTCAGAATGGTTCTTTGTAATGATGATTTGAAGGACTTTGAAATGTGTTTTTCTCAAGTGCTGTGAGAATGTTTTCCTACAAGCAGTTACAGACTGGAACGAGACAACATGGAAGACTCAACATACCAAGCTAATTGGGAGAAGATAAACAGCACCTGGACTCTCATGGGAAAGAGAGGTGGAGAAAGATGGAAAAACCCCTAAATTCTAATTGGTTAATAACTAGATGGACAATTAAGATGGGAGGAGATTGAGAAAGTAGAAAAATGGAGATTGTGTTATGTGAAAGATTCCCTTTTAATTCCCTTTTAGTGCTAAAAGTTCCTTTAGGTTCCTTTTTAGGTTCCTTTTAGGTGACAAATGATGGATTAAGACTGATGATGGATTTTGGACTGTTGCTGATGAGAATGTAGTTAGCAGAAGAAAGGAAGAGGGGGGCTTATCCTCCAAAGCCACCCAGGCTTTTAGATGTTTTTATTTTAGCTGGGAAATAGTTATTTTATTTAACTGCAAGAATCTTTGAATATGTTCTTAAATGCTATGCTTTGCAAAACAAACTGATTTTCTATGAAACTTTATTTTTCTAATAAAAATTTAATCTTAAAATCTTTTTGAGGACTGGTCTCTTGAACAGCAATGGTAAGCCTAAATCCAGAAGGTGGAAAGGCCACAAGTTTGCTACTAGACAGAGTCCTACGTCACTGAGCTGTTGTGAGTTCTAAGGAATCACAAAGCCCAGGTGTCTGTACTTGCTAAGTAATAAGTAAGTGCAAAAGTGTTCTTTTTAGGTCAGACTTGTTCAAAGGGATTTATGCTACGCTCTGCTGGAGCTTGAAGGACTCAGCCCAGCGCAGAAGAGGTAGATAAAGGCCTGGAGACTCTCTGACCACTTGAGCAGCATTCTCTAATGAGACTGTGTTCACGACAAGCGGTATCATGAAATCATGATTACCAAAGAATTTTGGGGCGCAATGTAGTGGCCAGTGTCAGAAAGCTGCCTCTCCACCAGAGGTCATTGATCTTCCAGCAGGACAATGACCTGAAACACACTTCAAAAAGCACTCAGAAATGGTTACAAACAAAGCGCCGGAGAGTTCTGAAATGGCCAGCAATGAGTCCAGATCTGAATCCCATAGAACATCTGTGGAGAGATCTCAAAACAGCAGTTGGGAGAAGGCATCCTTCAAATCTGAAGGCCCTGGAGCAGTTTGCAAAAGAAGAGTGGTCCAAAATTCCAGTAGAGAGGTGTAAGAAACTCATTCATGGTTACAGGAAGCAATTGTTCTTCTTCGTGGCCTCTGTGAATCACACCCTGGGTAATCCACGCCTGTGCAGAGCCTCATTGGAAGATTCTAGAGCTTCTCTGGTAGCAAAAAAGTATTAGAATAAACCTCTCCCCCCGTATAAGTACCTTGGCACCAAGTCTCTCCCTTCAGTTTCTTTCAACCGCCGCGTTGAGAGCCTCGTATTCTGCTTCTGTGAGTCGAAAGTGAAAGAGAGTTTATTCTTGATTCCTCTTTTCTTTCTAATTATTCTCATTTATAGATCATATATAACCAAAGTTATTGTTTTCTTTTTCTACCTTTTCGCGCTCGGCCTTTGGCCGCAGCACCCCCCCTCCCGTGTTATTTCCTTTTCCAAATCGTTTTTCCTACTATTCATGGCCCATTTGGGTCCGTTTAAACACTGCGTGGTCAGTGACAACAAAATACCACTCTCAGACTGCCACGCCAAGTGTCTTTTTGCTTGGGGGAGGCGCACCAAACGTCCTCTTGCCCACATTGTAAAAACTTTAAGCACGGAGTTCTCCGCTCTTGCCTTTCGAGGTTGAAACTCCATCTTTGGGAGTAATCTCTTCAACCGACCAAGATGGCCCAACCTCCCTGTAAGACCACCTCTCAGGCCAAAGTGATGGAAAAAGCCATTTCTGAATCTTCAAAAAAATGTCCATCGGCCACGCCATCTCACTTCAACGCTCCATCCACCTCGTCCAGAACCTCCAAAACCTACAAATCGAAACGTTCAGTACCGGAGCCTTCAATATCGAAACCCTCCGCTAAACGTCAAGTGTCCACCGAAGCCTCCTTGGCTCCGGAACCTTCTCCACCGAAAAGATCCAAACAACACAAATCTAAATCAACAGTTATTCTTCAGCAACCTCAAGAACCATGTGAGTTAATCTCTGTTGGTTCCCCTTCTGACGATGATGGACTCCCGTCTCATCAACCCTGTTCTCAATCATCAGAATGGGACGATAGAGTTGACCGCTTAACGTCTTCTCCTCCTAGTCTTCAACACTTGGTTCCTTCAAGCAACCCCTCTGTAGTTGCTTCACCTGACAGAGTTGACTCTGAACAGCAACTGGAAACTATGCCCTATTTGGTGGCATCAGATCGCCCACCACGGCCTCCTCCGAGACATCTACCTCAACAGTCCTATGAGGCACCTATTCCATCATGTGTGGCTTCAGCACTCCCATCGGGTTGCCATTTGCCCCGAACAGTGCTCGTCCAGACAAACTACAACCACCAATCAACCAGTTGCTCTACCCGGTTCGGTGGTAACTTCACAGAGCGGGCCTCGATATCGACAACCATCGGTGTCGAAATGGCCATATCACCATGATCCACATGAGTTTCTTTTTATATATATATATATTTAAATTTTTTTTCTTAAACTACAACATAAACATAAACATAGAATACATAAACCAAGATACAAATCAACTGTGTTCCCCACCACCATAGTTGGGACCTCTTGCAGTAATCCTCTTCTTCCTTTATCTTTATTCTTCTTCCTTTATTGTCCTCTTCTCCAGAACTGCATTGATTCCTGATTTGGAGCTTTCCCTTTTCCTCTTGTTAGCACATATTCAAAAAATCTGCCCCATATATCATAGAAATTATTCTTTTTCATATCTCCTTTTTTAACCTTTAAGTTACAAGTTAACTTATCATTTATAGCAATGTTCCATATTTCATTATACCATTCTTCCATTCGAAATTCAGACTTTGATTTCCAATTCCTAGCTATTATTAATCTGGCTGCTGTTAATAAATTGGTAATCAACTCTCTAGTCATCTTATCACATTCCACATTCTCAAATATTGATAACAGAGCTATCTCAGGATTAAATTCTATATATTTTTCACATATATCATTTAGTTCTTTAAAGATTAGCTTCCAAAATCTTTGTACTTTTTTGCATTCCCACCACATATGAAAGTATGTACCAATTTCCTTCTCACATTTCCAACAGACATTCAGATAACTAGCGTTAATTTTATTCAATTTTGTCGGTGTCAAATACCATCTTAAACCCAATTTGAAAAAAAAATTCTTTTATTCTCACCGACATACATCGTAAAACCCTCATTTTCCACATCTTCCTCCATTCTTCACCATTTATTCTTTTTCCTAAGTCTTTTTCCCACACTAACTTCAATTCTTCTTTCTCAGTCTCTTCCTCTTCTATATCTAGCAGGAATCTATAAATTTTACTCACTGCACCCTTTACTGAATCAGTCATCTGAATATCTTCATATGATAATAGAAATTGTTCATACTTTGTATATTCTCTACCTTTATTATACTTTACCCATTCATTAGTCCATCTTTCTAATTGCATATAATTCAACCATGATATATTCTTATTTTGAAGGATTTGTTTCATTTGATCTTTCGATCTCATTTTATACAACCAGTCTTTTAATCTAATCACTTTTTTTCTTTAAATAATTCTGCATAAACTTTCATATTGGCAGGAAAATTCTCTATTTCAGTCACTAATCCTAATGGAGAGTTAAACTGATATAAATTCTTTCTATACTTATACCAGACGTTTAACATAGTCTTTAAAAACGGGTTATTAATTTCACTTATTTTATATTTTTTACTTATACCAAATAGATGTTTTTCAATATCCACCTGTAATTCTGATGATTCCATTTTCCACCAAATTAACCTTTCTGGGTTATATATAATTTCCCCAAGGAACCTCAACTGATTAGCCAAATAATATTTTTTTATATTTGGTATGCCTATACCTCCTTTTGTTGTTGTTTTATACCAATACTTTTTATTTATTCTGGCTCTCTTCCCTTCATTACAGTATTTATTAATCATTCCTTGCCAAAATTTAAAATCATCTTCTGTTAACTGTACTGGTAACATTCTAAATAAAAAAATAATTTTTTGTAGAATCTTCATTTTTATCAGTGCGATCCTTCCAAACCAAGAAAGTTTTAAGTCAGTATATTCCTGTAGTTTCTTTTTAATATCTCCTTTTAATTTATTATAATTATGTTCCTTTATTTTTTAGTATCTTTTACTAAATCTATACCTAAATATTTAACCGATTTACATATCTTAAAATCATATTTATCAACAAATTTTTCTTGTTCTAGTTTATTATGATTAAACAACATTATTTCAGATTTTTGCCAATTTACACGTAATCCAGTTATCTTTCCAAATTTTTCTAAATGACTTTTAATTCTATCTATACTTTCTAATGGGTTTTTCACTTTCAATAGGGAATCATCAGCAAATAAATTAATCTTTATTTTATTATTTTCACCCATACCTTCAATTAAATCGTCATTCCTTATTGCATTTGCTAACATTTCAATAATCAAACAAAACAGAACTGGAGAAAGAGGGCAACCTTGTCTGGTGCCTCGGCCTAGAGCTATCTGCTCTGTCATCCCATCATTAACTATTACTGCAGAAGTGTTCTCCAAATATAATTGGTCTATTGTCCCCCTAAATTTCTTTCCAAAACCCCAACCCTTTAAAAGGATCTTTAATGTTGGCCATTCTACACAATCGAATGCCTTAAAAATATCTAATGATATAATACCTGCCTTTGATTTATCTTTTTCTATATTATATATAATATTCAAAACCCTCCTAGTTAAATTTTCCATTTGTCTTCCCTTTAAAAACCCATTTTGATACTCTTTAATATATTTTGTAATAAACTTACTCATTCTATTTGCTAAGATTGCAGTAAGTATCTTTGCACCTTGATTTAATAATGAAATAGGTCTATATGAACTTGGGTCTGTCAAATCTTTATTGAGTTTTGGAATAAGAGTATTTCCGAGAATCTGGTATTTTCTCTCCTTCCAATATTCCATTATAAAGTATTTTTAACTTGGGGATCAGTATTGATTTAAAAGTTTTATAATATTCTAATCCCATTCCATCAAAGCCTGGAGTTTTACCATTTTTTAGTTTGTTAAT
The DNA here is from genome assembly GCA_037013535.1 of Intellagama lesueurii. Classification (NCBI taxonomy): domain Eukaryota; kingdom Metazoa; phylum Chordata; class Lepidosauria; order Squamata; family Agamidae; genus Intellagama; species Intellagama lesueurii. Next base: position 105,545,105 of record JBAJHW010000005.1, read on the forward strand.
AACCTCTGTAATCTCTTCATCCTTTATCTCTTTTTCTAATTCTCTTTTATCATTTTCTAATAGTTTACTCTTTACATTTTCTTTAATATAATTTTCTATATCTTCTTTCGATGTACTATTACCTTTATATAAATTTTGGTAAAATTCTTGTAATATCATTAATTTTTCCTTCATTGGGCTACAATTCTTTCCTGTTTTATCTCTGATCACTCCAATTGTGTTTTTTGATCTTTTAGTTTGAGCTACCCTAGGTAGAAGCTTTGAGTTTTTGTTACTATACTCAAAACAATTCCTCTTCGAGTATATCAAATCCCTCTGAACCTTTTCTAACTCTATGCTTTCTAACTCTCTCCTTTTAGCTTGAATCTCTAATAATTTCTTATTATCTCTATCTATAAAATATTTACTTTCTAAGTCTTTTAATGATTCTTCTATTTTTTTAATATTTTCTTCTCTCAGTTTTTTTTATTCTACATGATTCTCTTATGGCAATTCCTCTCATAACTGCTTTCATAGTTTCCCATAACACTCCTATTTTACTCCCACCTGCTTCATTTATTGACCATATTTCCATCCATTCTTTCCTAGCTCTATCCATTACATCTGTATACTGAAAAATAGTGGAATCTATTCTCCATCTTCTAGCTTCTCTATAATCTTTCTTAACTTTCATCTCAATCATCATCAACGCATAATCCGTTATTTTTATCACATATCCACATGGGTTTCAAACTGCTCCCTACCTGGCATCTAAAAAGCCCAGAACGGTTGAGCAACACTCTTCAGCGCGCGAGGCTTTTACAGCTCCAGCCTCCCGCTATTTCCCTAGCAACCCGGATGATGGAAACCGCTCATGATGCTCAGCATCCCCAGCGTCTACATATTCTAATGTTCCACCAACTCGTCAGCAACCTCCGTTTCGACATCATCGAGATACAGGCTCCGATATCGATGATCCTCGATCCCCATCCTGGTCCATTGACACTCGCTTGGTCCCACCACTGATGCATGGTCTCCGACGCCCGGTAGACCCTAAACATCGAACCCGACATCATTACGATCTCGAGTTCTAGACTGACGACCAGCCATATCAAACAGTGTCCATGGACACTCGGCTAACATCACTCGGGATCGAGGAGTCTCGACATCGACAAATGTCCATGGACATGCTACCTCCATTGACTCTGAGTCACAAATGTCAGTATTACGACTCTCAACCTCTCGACACCGAGGTCGATCGATAATCCATCGACTCTCAACATGATCCCAAATACTCCGATCAGGGATTCAGACCTCAAACACCTTCAATATTACTTACTTCACCAGAGTCTGACCTTGTAGATGCCAACCCACCATCTCCGGCAGAAGACTTCCAAACCTACGCCCAGCTTATGATCCATATGGCCAAGTCACTGGACCTCCAGATCCACAGTCCTTTGACGGAACCAGCCAATCATTCAGAACAGCTGACCTTGCTGAGGACTCCCGTGCACGCATCGAGGACCTTCCCTTTGATGGGGCAGGCCTCTTTAATGCAGAAACTGATGACATTTTAGAAAATGTTCAAAAGAAAAGGTCAGTGGCAAGGCGTTGGGGAGTCTACCCATCCTACCAACAACGCCCGCAGCATAATCAATGGAGGCGACCATACAATTCCTACCAAAAGTTCCAACGTGACGCTCCCCTGACCAAGATCGCAAATCGTTACACCCATCCTGCCCTCTGGAAGCACCTACCTGTCTGGGAATCCATCACCACAGATGTCTGGGTACTTTCCATCACCCAAAACGGCTACCGCATCCATTTCCTCCAACTTCTTCCACCAACACACGTCATCACTCCACCGTCGCAAACCCTACAAGAAGAAATAAAAAAAATACTTCTCAAAGATGCCATAGAACCAGTATATCAACACAACAAAGGGTTTTCTCTCGCTATTTCACTGTCCCCAAAAAAGATGGCGGTCTTCGTCCTATCTTGGACTTAAGAGAACTCAACAAATACATCATTACCACAAAATTCCGTATGGTCACCCTCGAATCAGTCCTCCCCTTACTCCAAAAAAATGACTGGTTCACTGTCATAGATCTCACATCCTTCACAGAAAATTCCTTCAGTTCCAACTCGGATCCCAGGCCTACCAATTCAAAATACTTCCTTTCGGCCTTGCAACAGCTCCAAGAGTATTCACCAAGTGCATGACACCAGTAGCCACTTACTTCAGACTTCAAAAAATTCTCATCTTTCCCTACATCGACAATTGGCTCCTTGTAGCTCACTCCCGTCGCAAAGCTCAACGAGACACTCACTTCACCCTTACCCTCCTTCACGATCTCGGTCTTGCTGTCAACGAACAAAAGTCAAACTTAAAACCTACAAGGATTGTCCACTATATAGGCGCATTCATAGACTCCGTGCAAGCCCGTGCTTTTCTCCCTACAGACAAAAGGGAAAATTTAATCGCCTTGCTTCAGGGTTTCACCCCTCATGCTGTGATACCCGCCTTAACAGTACAGCGTGTACTAGGCACCATGGCCTCTATGACATCAGTTGTACAACATGTATGTCTAAAGATGAGATCTCTCCAATCTTGGTTTCTTGCCCTTTTCGACCCGTTGACAGACCCGCCTCACACTCTTTTAAGGGTCACTCCAGAACTCGCCTCCCAACTCCTATGGTGGTGCTTTCCTCCCAACCTCTCCATCGGACGACCGTTGCAACAACCACGTTTACAGGTCACCACCGACGCCAGCCTCACAGGCTGGGGAGCACACTGCAAGTCCCTCAAAATCCATGCCAAATGGTCTCACAGAGAAAAATTGCTCCACATAAATGAATTGGAGCTACTGGCGGTTCAAGGCGGCACCCACTCTCCAAGTTTCCTCTACTTAGCAGTCGACCTCTGGGAGTGGTGCCTGACATATCATATCTGTCTCACGGCGTTACACATAGCTGGCCATGACAATGACCTGGCAGACCTCCTCAGCCACATGAATTCTCAAGCTCACGAGTGGGAATTAGACCAATCAGCTTTCCTTCGTCTTTGTGAGCGCTGGGGCAAACCAACTCTCAACCTTTTTGCCTCCCGCGTGAATTGGAAGTGCAAGCATTACTGCTCCCGAGCCGGAATTGGCAAGCACTCCCAAGGAAATGCGCTTGTCAGCTGATGGCCCAAGACCCTCACTTACCTTATTCCGCCGTTCCCGCTCCTCCACAAGGTTGTGGTTCACCTACAACAAGACAAACCCGATGCCATTGTCATAGCCCCTTGGTGGCCAAGGCAACCCTGGTTCCCAGCCTTCACAATCTCTCATCAGACATTCACCATCTCCCTCGCCTACCGCACCTCCTCACGCAGAACAACTCCCAAGTACTCCACAGACTTACCTGTTCTGCACCTGGCAGCGTGGAGGATTCCGCCTCGCTAATGGACATTCTCCATCAAGCGAAAAAACCCTCCACTAGGAAGGCTTACCTGTATAAATGGAAGAAATTTAAATCTTTCACTGAAGCTTCCTCATTGCCTCCTATCAATCCATCACTCACCACCGTTCTGTGTTTCTTACTTCATCTCAAATCTAGCAGTCTTTCCCTCTCCTCATTAAGAGTTTACCTCTCCGCAGTTGTTTCCTATCAGCCACCCAACTCTCCAGAAGCTGATTTTTTTAAGCATCCGACATTGAAATGATTTCTTATGGGTCTATCTCATATATACCCAGATACTCGTCCACCCTCTCCACAATGGTCATTAACCCTTGTACTGCAACAACTCACTAAAGCTCCTTTCGAACCTTTAGCTGCAACTGATCTGCGATTACTTACCTTCAAAACAGTTTTCCTCATTGCTATCACTTCAGCTTGATGAGCCAGTGATGTAGCAGCTTTACGTTATGACTATCCTTATTTACAATTTTTTTCCGGACAAGGTAAAGTTATCCATTGACATTTCTTTCCTCCCCAAAGTCGTATCTCAATTTCATCTCTCCCAGCCACTTGTCCTTCCTGCTTTCTTCCCATCACCATCTTCAGCTCAAGAAAGAATCCTACATACGTTGGATGTTAGAAGGGCCCTTGCCTTTTACTTGCAGCGCACCCAACCTTTCAGGCACTCACCTCACCTTTTTGTAAGTCACCAACCACCTACCAAGGGTCGTCAGGTGACCTCTCAAACTATATCTAGGTGGGTCGCCTCAACCATTCACCTGGCATACCAACTTGCTCAGAAACCAGTCCCAAAGGTGATTCACCCTCACTCCACCAGGGCAGTGGCAGCTTCTACAGCATTTCTTCTACTACCATTTCTTTGCGGCGTACCTCTTCCAGATGTCTGCATTTCTGCCACATGGGCACAGCCGTCCACTTTTATCCGGCACTATAGACTCGATCTCCAGCAGACATCTGATGCAGCATTTGGACGTGCTGTTCTAGCCTCTACCTTGGCTTGACACCCTGCCTCCGGGTAAGACAGCTTGCTAGTCACCCAGGGTGTGATTCACAGAGGCCACGAAGAAGAACGACAGGTTACCCACCTGTAATTGTAGTTCTTTGAGTGGACCTCTGTGATTCACACATCCCACCCGACCTCCCCACTGTCACCCCATACTGCTTAATCATGCGGTGGTTGACACAACTGAAGGGAGAGTCTTGGTGCCAGGGTACTTATATGGGGGGAAGGGGCTTATTCTAATATTTTTTTTTTTTGCTACCGCAGAAGCTCCAGAATCTTCTGATGAGGCTCCGCGCAGGCACGGATCACCCAGGGTGTGAATCACAGAGGTCCACTCGAAGAACTACAATTACAGGTGGGTAACCTGTCAATTTCAGTTATTTTTTCCAAAGGGGGTGCTACCAAATATTAAGTTAAGGGTGCCAATAATTTTGGCCAGTGCATTTTTGGGTTTCTGTGTGGGATTGTATCAGATTTAACTTTTCTTCTCTTTTTTTGTGTGTGTTGTTCCAATGCAAACCAAAGAAATGAACATGTGAGTACCAAAACATTTGCAACTGCAACAATTTTCTGAGAGAAGGGTTGCATTTTCTGACAGAATTGCAAGGGTGCCAATATTTTTGGCTATGACTGTACCTGCATTCTTGTGTGTATTTGTCTCTATGCCTTTGGCATTATTGTAAGAGAAAAATCTCCATAGGGCGAGGGCTTCAATGAAAAAGGAAAATTGGTGGAAATCATTTGGAAAATTGATGGGGTCATCTTTCACAAGCTTTGCAACTTCCCTGCACAATATTCCACATTGTCTTGAATGTTCCTCAGGGCCAGCATTTCTGTTGGCATTTGTGTGTTCATGCAGGCAGGGTGTTATACTGGGAGGTTAGGAGCAGGGAAAGTTTTATTGAGCAAGTAGCCTTCTGCTTGCACAAAATTGGGTTTGTTTTTAGGGATGACTTCATAGCCAATAGTTCTCAGTAGCTCAATAGTTTGATTATGTTATTAATTTTGTCAGAATAAAATTTTGTATCTCTATTCATAAGTAGATCATAACATTTTCAGAAATAGATAAACTGATATGTTAATTTTAAAAGCAAATTGTCATATTTAATGCATGGCTTTAGTATTTGGAGTGTCACTAGTATTTGTGTTTATGAATGTTGGCTATAATTCATTTTACAACTATGTGTATACATTTCCATGTGAAATTAGGAGAACTTGCATAGCTCTATGCTAGTGGCTCCTCCAAAAAATCCTAGGTTTTTGCTATGTTACATCACAAATATGCTTACATGTGAGTTTTTAAATTATTTGGAGATGAGGAGGGTAGCTTGGTGGTGATGGTTGCAAAGATTGTTTCTACCACTGTGGTAGCATCTGTAGTTCCACTGAGGACTCTCCCCCTGTGCTGAATGACTGCTTTCAGCAATTGACTTCACTTTCATTTTACTATTTAATCATTGGAGGAGATTTTAAAGACACCTTAGATCTTGTGAAGTAGAATAAACACTCTGAAAATTCACATCTTGTGAAATATCCCCTGCTTCATTTCTCAAATGATACTTAAGAGGTTCAATTGACTATTCCAAAAGCTTCTTTGGGGATCCTATCCCTCTAGATTCTCCTTCTAAAAGTTACACTTATCAATCAAGGATGAACATTTTAAGTTTCCAGACCTGCAGCTCTATCATAGAGTGTTTGTGCTGTCATGTGTGAATGTCTGGACTTCATCAAATACCTTAGAGACCCCTCCCCATGAGGTGTGCTGGAGTCAATTTTCCTAGCCCTTCTCTCTGATTGTAGGATGTTGGGATTTATATAACTGGGGCAAAAAAGAACTGACCACCTAATTGAGAAGATAATGCAAATAAAACTTTTGAAAAACAAATGGCAAGAATTTCAAGGAAATACGATGTAGTAGTATTTCAATTATCTATTATATTCAACTAGAGGCTTCAATTATCCTGATATCTTGGGAGACAAATTCTGCCAAATATGGACCTTCCAAGACATTCTTGGTTTGTATGGCTGATAATTTTCTCCTACAAAAAGTGGAAGAGGAAACCAGAGGAGTAGCTATCCTGGACTTGATCCTAACCAATAGAGATGACCTGGTGGAAGAAGTAGCAGCAAGAGGAACTCCGGGGGGAAGTGACAATGTTCTACTTGAGTTCATGATTTCAAAAGAAGTGAAAACAGAGTGTAGCTGAACTTTAGGAAAGCCAGTTTTAATAATCTCAGAACAATCATACAGTCATAGGTAATGTCTAGAGATGGGGGTATTCGTATTCATATACAACTGGACTTAACGAGGGGCTGGTGCCTGCGGCTGGCCCATCCAATCATGCATTCGGCGGCAGTGACAGTCTCACTCATCCTTCCAATTGCTTCCAGAGCTCCGCTCTCTTCCTGCTTAGCTAGTGACTCAGGAGCCATATGGGGGGACGCATCCTCCCTCCCACAGCCTGGAGTGGCCAGGCGATTGGTGATTGGAAGGATGAGCGGGGCTGCTGCCGCCACTGGATGCATGAGTGGACAGGTTAACCGCAGGTGCCAGCCCCTCATTAAGTCCAACTGTGCAGGGATATACAAATACACCCATCTCTAGTAATGTACCATGGCAGGAAATCCTAACAGGAAAAGGAGTCCCAAGATGGGTGGGAATTTCTTTTAAAAAGGACATTCTAAAGACACAACTATAAACAGTTCAAAAGTAATAATAATAATAATAATAATAATAATAATAATAATAATAATAATAATAATAATAATAATAATAATAATAATAATAATAATAATAATAATAATAATAATAATAATAATAAATGGAAGACAACAAAAAAGACCAACGTGGCTTCACAGTAAACTCAGAGAGGATCTGAAAACAAACAAAGGACAGTTAGAGAGAATGGAAAGAAGTCCAGATTACAAAAGAAGTGTACAGGCAAGTAGCAAAGAATTGCAAGGATGACATTAGGAAGGCAAAAGGTGAGCATGAACTGAGGTTAGCAAGAGAGGCTAAAAGCAACAAAAAGGCATTCTTCAGGTATGTGCGTAACAAAAGACAGAGAAAAGAAATAGTGGCTCAGCTACTCAGTGGGGTTGGGAAAATGATATGAGATGGCAAAGAAAAGGCAGAAGTAGTCAATTCCTACTTCAGCTCGGTCTTCTCCCAAAAGACAGTTAAGGAATCCCTTACTATTTAAATGAGTTCAGATTCGTAGGGCCGAATAAACTGCATCCAAGTGTATTGAAGGAAATGGCTGAAGAGATCACAGAACCACTGTCTATTATTTTCTTGAAATCATGGAGGATGGTTGAAGTACCAGATGACAGGAGGAGAGCTAATGTTGTCTTAACGCGTTAAAATAAATCATAATTCTGGGCTTCCTCCATTCTCATCTCCCCATAAATTTCCACTCAGCCACCACAAATTTGAGACCTAATATATGACATTTGGTCCTGATCTGAAAATTTCAAATCCAAGCAAGTTCTCTCAATGCTGGTAAAAAATGAGTCAATATTGTCACCTTTATAGTATCTTGGAAATCTTTTCATATCAATTTGGGGATCAAATTGACATGAAATTGATATGAAATTGATGTATTTATATCATTCCTCTTTGAGTTGTTATTATTTGAAGATTGAGCTGCTAATTCTATTTCTCTCATCTTTATCTAAAATTCCATTCCTTTCTCTCTCAATTTAATTTCCTTTTCCTTTTCTGCTTCTCTTAATTCCAGTTCCCTTAATCTCAGTTAAGACCCTTTTCCATGTCTTTCTTAATTTTCTACTTCTAAATTCTCTGGATCATCAACAATACTGTACTAGGGCTTGTGGCCATTACTCCCTCAAATCTCTCAATGGCTTGTCTTTCTTCGCTAATCTGAGGTGGCGGTGCTGTCTTTACCCACTCAATAAGTCTCCGGAACATTTTGCTCTGTGAGTTCTGTGGTTCCATAATTGGCAATAGCCATAGAAACAACTCTCCCTCACCTCTTCACCTGGTATGCCTTGTGGGGGGGTTTCATCTGACCTCCCGCCGTGGAGGATGGCAACAGCAGCGCCTATTTTCTATCAACTCTCCTGCTACCTTTATTCCACCTTTTTATCATCGGACCAAGCTTTGCTTGCAGTCACTGCCCCCATTAACTTAATTCTAACAGCCTCCTTGGAAAAGACAAGATCTACAGCCAAATTGCGACGGGACAGGACCTGGGTGTTGGGAGACATCTTGGTTTTATATTTTTGATTTTATTTTTACTCTGTATTATTTCATTCTATTTTACTTTCCTCTGGTTCTTTTGTCCTTACTCATCTTTATTAAACAAACTGATACTCTTACACTTAGAGGCGGGGTGGGAGGATGGCCTTTTATTTCTTTAACTATATGAACTAGTTTACCCTACCGTAAGTTGCGATAATTATTTAAATGGTATTAATGTTTTGCTTACTTTTATTGATTGTAATTTAATTAATAGTGTGTAATTTATTTTGCTTATGTTAATTATGCTATTGTTAACTTTGTGTACTTACTCTTACCTTAATTGAGTTTTTCCTGCCATCGTTAGACTGTTTTGTGCTAGGAATGGAGAGGAAGGCCTGCCTTCCAGCGGGGGCTTCAAGAACATACAGGTGATTACGGGTAGGGGAAGATATGGCATTGTTACAGCTGTTAGTCGTTCCAGAAGAATGGTGAACAGATGCCTGAAAGCTGTCCATTGTTCTGGCACTGCTACCACCTGCCAAGCTCCAGGTAGCCAACTCAGTCATCCCTCCACTCTAACTTTGGTGCTGTTGAATGCCAGGTCTGTATCCAATAAAGCCCAGCTAATACAAGATCTTATTCTGGGAAAGGATGCAGATCTGGCTTGCATAACTGAGACATGAATGGGTAGTGAAGGGGGTGTACCCCTGTCTCTAACCCTGTCTCTAACCCAGTTATGCTGTCCAGCACCAGGGTAGACTGGAGGATCGGGGGGGGGGGAGTTGCCATTGTTTATAAGGACTCCCTTGAGGTTGTCAGGCTCTCTGCTGTGGCGATGCCAGGCCTAGAGGCCCTCCACGTGTCGATTGGGGCCAGGGACAGTATTGGGATCTTGTTGGCATACCGTGCTCCCCGCGATCCAGCCACCTCCCTAACCGACTTTGTCTCCACGGCTCTGTTGGGATCCCCAAGATTGATTGTCTTGGGTGATTTCTACATCCATGCAGAGGCGGAGGTTACCGGTCTGGCTCCTGAGTTCTTGGAAACCATGGCTTCCTTGGACATGTCCCAACATGTTAACAGCCCCACACACGTGGGTGGCCACACTTTGAACCTGGTTTTCTCCACTGAGCAGAGTGTGGCCCACTGGTGACTGACCTTTGGTTGGTCATCTTGTCATGGTCGGACCACCACCTGATAAGAGTGCAATCTCACAGTGGCCCTCCCTCCCCATGGGGAGCAGAGACCTATTTTCATGGTCCGCCCTTGCAGGCTACTGGATCCTATTGGATTCCAGGACGCCATGCGTGGGATTCCAAATGACCTGGCTGGCGCTCCTGTCGAGGCCCTGGTGGATGGCTGGTATGCTGCCGCTGCCAGGGCTGTAGACAGGATCGCTCCTAAACGCCCTCTCCCCCGCAGAGCCCGACCAGCACCTTGGTTTAACCAGCAGCTGCAGGCTATGAAGTGGAATAGGAGAAGGCTAGAGAGCGTCTGGAGGCGGAACCCGACGGAAAATAACTTAAAAGCTGCCAAGGTCGCGTCTAACCTCTACCTTGCCAAGGTAGAGGCTGTTAGAAAAGCCTACTTCGCTGTCCAGATAAGCGAAGCATCCAATCAGCAGGCGGAACTTTTCCATATAGTACGCGACCTATCCGGAATTGGCCACAATGATTGGCCTCCATCTAGCATTTCTTGTGACCAATTTGCAGCATTTTTAAAATCAAAAGTGGAGGCCATCCACCGGGATCTTGCACCCTATTTGAAAACAGTGGATCGAGCTGAGACACCCATCCAGCGCAGCGCCTTGTTCGTTGAGAATTACTCAGTTTCAACCTGTGATGTCCGCAGAGGTGGACAAGGTCCTTGATCGCTGCCGAGCCACCACCTCCTCCCTTGACCCTTGCCCGGCCTGGCTAATCAAAGCTGCCAGGCCGGTGATAACTGAATGGGCCACTGAAATAATAAATGGGTCTCTTAAGGAAACGCTCATTAGGCCCATAAGAAAGAAACCGAGCTTGGCGGCGGACAACATTGGCAATTATAGGCCTGTCGCCAATGTTTTTTTTCTTAGCAAGGTAGTTGAGAGGGTGGTGGCTGACCAGCTTCAGGCTCTCTTGAATGAAACCGATGCCCTGCATCCGTTTCAGTCGGGCTTCAGGCTGCGCCATGGCATGGAAATGGCATTGGTCGCCCTGCTGGATGACCTACTTAGGGAGCCCGACGGGGGTAAAATGTCCTTGCTCATCCTCCTTGATATCTCAGTCGCCTTTGATACTGTCGACCACGGTATCCTCCTGGGGAGGCTCTCCGAGTTGGGGATTGGTGGCCTTGCTCTTGCTTGGCTCCGGTCCATCTTGGAGGGCCATACCCAGAGCGTTCAGCTTGGGGAGAATGTATCGGCCCCGTGGTCCCTCAGTTGTGGGGTCCTGCAGGGTTCGATCATCTTCCCAGTGCTGTTTAACATCTATGTGAGGTCATTGGGGGGGGTCATCATATGCTGATGACACCCAGCTCTACATCTCCTTTTTTCCATCTGCAGTGGATGCCGTTCCGTCCCTTGGGTGCTGCCTGGAGGCCGTTCTGCAATGGATGCAGTCGAATGGACTAAGGTTGAACCCAGACCAGACAGAGGTCCTGCGGGTGGGTGGCCCCGATGTCAGTGGTTTGGGGAACTCCCTCATTTGGGGGGTGACTCTCACCACAAAGAATTCAGTTCGCAGTCTGGGGGTCCATCTTAACCCGGTGCTTACCATAGAGACCCAGGTAGTGTCTGTGGTTTGGTCTGTCCATTTACATCTTCGGCTGATCGCCCAGTTGCGTCCCTATCTAGATGTGGGGATGCTCACCACGCTGATCCATGCGCTCGTAGTCTCGAATAGACTACTGTAACGCTCTCTACGTGGAGCTTCCTTTGAGACTGATGCACAAGCTCCAGAACACGGTGGCCAGGCAATTAACAGGGGTGAAAAGATTTCACCATATTTCCCCCATCTTGGCCGCCTTACACTGGCTACCTATCCACTTCCGCATTGATTTCAAGGTGCTAACCATTACATACAAAGCCCTTAACGGTTTAGGCCGTCGATACCTGGCAGAGCGCCTTCTTCCACCCAGTTATACCCGTATCACCCGCTCCAGTCAGGCCGGGCAGCCTAAAACCAAGGGGGGTTTTAGAAACCAAGAGGGGCCTAAAACCAAGTGAGGCCTGGTGGGAAAAAACTAGAAATCGGGCCTTCTCGGGAGTGGCCCCTCGCCTCTGGAACAACTTACCTGTAGATATCCGCCTGGCTCCCTTGCTGAGGGCCTTCAAGACTAACTTGAAGACTTGGCTATACAGGCAGGCCTTCACTACAGCCATTACCTAGCCTATCTCCCCTTTTCTTTTTTCTCTCTTTTTCTTCTTTTTCTTCTTTTCTTCCTTTCCCATCTTGGACTCTGTGTTCAATCTGGATTTTATTTTTATGTTATATGTAAACTGCCCAGAGTAGACACGTTCTAGATGGGCAGTATATAAATCTAATAAGTAAGTAAGTAAGTAAGTAATCTGGATTTCCATTTCTGACTTTTTAGTCTTTTTGGGAGGCATTTTTATGTTTTATTCCTTACAATTACTTTGAAACGTTTACCTCAGGAAATACTGGAATTCAAAACCTGCCACTTTATTTTCAGTGACCAGGTTATTTCCAGTGACTTCTTGCGTTACCCCAAACTTAATAACCTCAGAGGTTCACTGTTATTGGTGTTTTAAACTCAAACCTTTTCTTTCTTTCTTTCTTTTTTCCAGTTTTCCTACTACTGCCTTACCCCAGGCTTATTACCGCAGAGAAAGCTTTAGATTTTAAACATTTTCCAGAAGCTCCTTACTATACCAACAAAATTTTACCTCAGGAGACTTCTATACTTTCAACCAGGTCTCATCTCCCAGCCTTCCACCAGTTCTCTTACTTTTACCCAAGAACAGTTACCTCGGAGTTTGGTGTTAACTACCAGAGTAACTGACCTTTTAAAAAAAAAATCCCAACTCTCTCACAGAGTTCCCCCTTTTAACCATTAGGTCTAAAATCCCATTTTAGGATTTACTCGAGACTTCTCTAGGACATCCAAAATCTTTTCCTTAGATTTCTGGATTCTGTCCCTTTCTCCTGTCTCTGAATCCTTTCCTTTTGGACTTTATTTGGAACTCTTCTGGCTTCATAAAAGGTTCTGCTGGACCCTTTTCAAATTGCAGTAGTCCCAACAACAACTCTATACTGAACACTTTGCCTCCTCAACACTTTCACAAAATCTATTGTAACTTCATTGGACTTTCATAACTCTAGGATACCTCTGATCCCACAGATACTTCAGTTCCCACGAGACTGTCACCAATTTATGTGACCTCTCCTGATCCCTTAAAATCTTTACTGGATTGATTGGATCTCACAATGCTGCCACCAAATATGTGACCAGCCCAGTCTGGTTAATCACCTTTAACCTGCTCTTCTTTTTCTGGGCTTGCTTACAGCCTAATATGATGAAAACCAAGTGAAGGTTTCATATGAACCAAATTGTCATTTTATTAACAGCAAATTGGTTACAATAAAAATACTCATGTGTGTGGTTACAATTTGGATCTTGTACTTCAGGCAACTGATCATCAAACCAGCTGCTTCAGCCAACTGTACAACATAACTCTCTTTTTTCTCCACTTCTTACTTCTTACTTCTGCTGGCGCTGTCTGATTGGTTCTCATCTCAGTCACCCATCAGCCAGTCATGAACCAGTCCGGTGTTGCTGGGTAAACTTCATCACTGCTATGGAATCGCCACAATGAGCTCAAGTTACAGGAAGCCAGATTTAGGCTGAATATCAGGAAAAACTTCCTAAATGTTAAAGCACTATACAATACAATACAAATTTATACTACAGCCAAAGGCCCGATAATTAAAGCACTATGACAATGGAACCAATTACCTTGGGAAATGGTGAGCTCTCCAATGCTGGAGGCATTCAAGAGAAACTTGGACAACCATCTGTCAGATCTGTTTTGATTTGGATTCCTGCATTGAGCAGGGGGCAGGACTCTATTGCCTTATAGACCCCTTCCAAACCATTTATTCTATGGTTCTACTCATGTCAACAAACTTCACGCAACTGCGTATTGAAGCAGTTTGCAGAGTTTGAGTTGATCTGGCAAGACAGTGTCAGTTTGATCCATTCACACATGTTCACAGTTTGGTGCAATCTATGTGCCATTATGAGCTCACTGGAATAGCAGATGTAGGATAAAAATATAAGAGTCTTGTGGCGAACACCCTAAATTATGCATTGTAAGTTATGAATTATTCATAGTATATGTTAATGTGGTTAAGAGGCGGGGCCGAGAGAGAGATGTTAAAAGGCGGAGCCTGAGAGGAAGAGTTAAGTTAAGTTAAGTCAGTCAGTGAGTGAGAGTCTGGAGAGTGTGTTAGGAATCAGAGAGAGAGAGAGAGATAGTCTGAGGAGTGATTAGTCTGAGTGGAAACTGAGTGGAAATTACTATAGAAGGTTAATATTAGAGCTTGATGAAACTTGAAGAATGTGCTAATGAATTGTTCCAGAAACCAACTGTAATCAATAAACCTGTTCTATTAAAAAGTCAGTACTGAATGGACCTTCATCTTTTCTGAGTAAAGTAAGTTGATAAGGAGATCAACTGGTGGCAGCGTGTCAAGAGGTGTTTGGTTAGCCTTTGTGAGCTCTGTGTTTAGTGAGACAAACAGGGGCCACGAGGGCGAATGTCACAAGTCTATTCTACAAACCCTTGAAATCTTGAGTTGTTTTATTTGTGTATTTTTAGGTGAATGGAGATTGGATAGAAACAATAGTAACACCAACCATTTTTCCAGCTAGCTATTCCATCCCACCCCATCAAAACAGGAAAGTTTGCAAGGTCTATATATCTTTTCCCTTATGGGAAAAAAGTACCTGGGGGAGGGGTTACTATTAGAGGACAAGTCACTCACAGGGAAACGGTTAAACATAAATTGACACTATGTTGCTCTACAGTGGTTGCCTGCTAATACTGAACTGGAAATTGTATTTTAAAAAAATGTCTTTTTAATTTGCCCAGAAGGTTCAATGTGATATTGTATGCATTCAGTCTCCTGTTCCCACTAATAGTGTGTGTTTGCATATATCAATAGAGAAACAAGAAGACTTCGTGATATTGAGCAAGAAAAAGATCGAGGCTTGCTTAAGGCTATTATCAAAGTATGGAAAGAAATCAAGTCCCTGCGTGACTTTCAGAAGTTTAGTAACACACCCCTGAAGATGTCCTTGAGAAAGTATGTTTTGAAACAAATTCCCTTGCATAAATAACAGCAGCATTGCTTTAATGCTTACAATTGATCATGGCATGTCTTAAGGCCTATTTGTCACAGAGATGGAAATCTTTTTCAGAGTATAGATGGGAGCTAATGTGTATTGCTTCCTCAGATTAATAAAATTTTGCAGTCAATCCACATAGAAAACTAGCATGTCAGGAAAAGATATTTTGTATTGTTTTTAAAATTAAAATTTCTTTAAAAATAAAAAAGGAGAATAAAAATATAATTAAAATAGCCAATGTTTGTTTACGTACAGAGAAACTAGAAGACATTGTGATCTTGAATAAAGCAGTAATAACATCAATCAGTAGAAAACAGAACAGCTGAAACTATCAGACCACAAAAGCCTTCCAAAACATAAGTTTTGAAATCACAACTGTTTTTTTTGTTTTAGAAGGGAAGAATTGTTTTGACACGACATACAGTATTCTAATACATGAATTGTTTTTGAAGGGAAGAGGTTGATCAGAAGTTGGATGAGAAGGCATATGAGGCAGAAATTCAGGCTGAAATATCTGAATTGTTAGAGGAAAACAGTGAAGAATATGAGAAGAAAAAAGAAAGATATAAACTAGAGCTTCAGGAATGGAAATCTTGGAGGAAAGCACAGGTTTGAGTTAACACAATTGTGTATTTGCTTCTTGATTATGCTCCATGTTGGCCAAGTGATAGGACGTGACAATGAAAAATGTAGAGTTAATGGCAATGCAGAGCAAGTAGGTAAAGTTTCGTATGTTCATGTGCCCAGTATTAGTTATGTAACTGCTACTATCAGTAATTACAGCATTAATTTTCCATCTGATATCACTGTCTGCAATCCCACCCCCAGTTGTGTGCTGCACATTATGCGCTGTTGTTTCTGACTCACAGCAACCCTTATTAGGGTTTTACACATATAAAGTACTCAGAAGTGGCTTAGCACTATTTCTTTTTGGTGGCCTCTGGTACTCTGCAGTTTGCCCAAGGTTACACAGGTTAGTTCTTCCCTCCAGAGGCATAGTAGGGAATTAAACTCCTGACTCCTGATTTCACAGCCAGGCATTCCAATTCTAATTAGTTGTTTATAATATTTGAAATACTGGATAATACTCCAAATCTGTGGTTAAATGGTCCATGAAAGTCCATGCTGTAGAAGAAATCTGTATTTAAGCTGTTGCTTTAAACAGACTATTCTCAGTACTACATTTTCCCCCAGTGCATCCTCCAGGGCCCTACCCTTATTGGGCAATGATCTAGGTTCTGCCATTCATATTCTCTGCCAAACAGCAGCTTCAGCACAGGTGATGCCATGGCAGGAGCAAGAGGGAAGGAAGATGTGAAAGGCTGGGAAACCTGTAAGAACAATCTGCAAAGAGGGTTGTTTTGGTAGTAGATGGTGCCCTCCAGTGTGTAGCCTGCATAATTAAATTGCAAACTGCCCAGAGAGTGCTTTAAGTTCTATGGGGTGGTATGTAAGCAACATACAGTACTTTGTTTTGCTTCCCAAAGAGAGCTTAATTGGCAGTTAGGTGATATCTATTTCTGTGGTAAGAAAGATCTTTTAAATTCTTCTACTTTTAAAACTCTTGATAGAATCCATTGTGGGGGTTTCTTGCTTCACCTACTGTTTTTACTTGTTTTTAAATTTTATTGCCATTGACTTTCAAGCTGCTCTGGAAATGATACATCTTAATAAATGACATGAGAACATGTGAACAATTTGTACTTTAAAAGACCAAATGAGAAATAATAAAGATAGTTCATCATTCTTTTTGTATAGTATGCCTTTAAACTCATAAACAAGTGCATGGTGCCTTGGGTCCTTTTAAGGAGAAAGGTGGAATAAAAATATTTTAAATAAAATAAATAAAAATAGACAAGGAAAGAGTTTATAAAGAAAATAAATCAATTTTAATTAACTTAATTAGATTCCCAAGTTATCAGAACTAGATAATCCAAAACTATATCAAACTTACTGTTTTTTGTGAGTGGGAAAATGTTTTTATGCACACAGAAAATAAGAAAGAAAAAGAAGAAAAAAGTATGTCAGAACCCTGAAGATGAAGAAGCAGAAATTTCTGAGTATATAGAAGAACCTATGAAACCAATTCCTCCACCATTAGTTGACAGGCAACAGATAGAACTTCAAGTTCGAGAGAGAGCTGCCACTATCAAACGGAAACCCGGAGAGCCTATTTTAATTCCTGAGTTGCACTTAACGGGCAGTGTCACTCCAAATGAGTTTTGTCCTAAGTGAGTTTGCCAAATGATAATTTTGTAAGAGTGGTGTGAAAATATTTGTTGTTCATTTATTTTGCTGCTACTACATACATCCTTTGAGACTATGTGTGAACAAAACTATTTTGCGGCTGCAATCCCCTACTAGCATATTCTTGGTATAGAAAGAGATTAGTGTAGGCACGAGGAAAGCAGATTCAAGTCTTTGTCAAGTTATGTGGCAAATGTGGGTGGCCTCAGAGAAGCCCCCCCCCCCCACTTTCTCTTTGTCTGAGTCCAAACCTTTTGAACTTGTGGCTTCCCTGAGCGGCAGAGGTGGTGGCAGAGCAGGAGAAGTGGTGAGGGGTGTGGGGCAGAGCAGGAACCAAAGAAGCCTGAAAGAGCCAGAAGTGAAGCCAGAAGAGCTCTACCACCACCACCACCAGCAGCTCAGCGAAAAAACAAAGATAAACTTCCGCATTGCTCCTGGCTGGTGTGGCAGCGCACCAGGGAGCTACAGGGCACAACAGTGCACACTTTGGGAACCCCTGGCCTAAACTGATCTTTGGAGAAAAGGCAGGCAAAACATAAAATAATTACAGCACTTTTGAAATAAACCACAGAAGATAGTCCTGGTTCTTAAGCTACTGCAGTCCCTCTGTTCATTAGACTATGTAGAGGGTGCCTGTCCAAAATCTACCAGCCCCCTAATGCTTTGCAGTTGCCACAGAGCTTAGAAAGCTCTATCAGTGCCCTTTTCCATGCTTAATGGCCATCACTGCAGAAGGAGCCTTGTGTGTGTGCTTGAAACTCCTTGGAGAACTTAGATTTTTCATCTAAAACTACCAGAATTCTAGTTGGGGAATTCCTGCTGAATTCTTGTATCTGTAGTGAAAAAACTCCAAAAGTCCCATGCTACTGAGCAAATAGAAAATGAATGCAAATAAGCAAGTTTAAACCATGGTTTTGATCATACATTTGGAAGCAGAAAACATGTTTTGAGTCCTGATATATGACTATGGCAATCCATAATCTTCTGTAGAACTCTCCATTGAGAGCTTGTCATTTATTATACTAGGATTTGAACTTGGGCCTCCAAATCTGAGTGCACCATTATAGACAATTGCTTTTCTATTTTCTTAAAATGTCTGTGAAATACATGGCCTAAGTTCTGACATGGGATTTTAATAACAGGTAAAGCAAAGAGTTGTTATCTTTTATATGTTATATTTTTGGCGCTTTGGTCTTTATGTGAAATTAATTCCAAAAGGTTTCATTTACACTGGGATTCTGGAGAAAGTAGGATCACTATTTTTGTTTCAACTCATTAAGTACTAAACTGGGAATAGAAATCACTTTTAAAAATAATAGTTTAAACATTGTTGGTTATTTGGTAGATTCAGACTTCAAGATCTCTTTGCAGAAAGCCATCAACAAAATATTATATTGCTCAGAAAACTGAGGTGTGGAAATTATGTTGTGTTGGAGATCCTCCAAAATAAATTTTGAATAAATGTATTGACACACTGCCTGGGATTCCAGCAATACATTTTAAAGTAACCACTGAGTTCCTATTCACTGCTGTTAGAAGCGTGCTCAGTTGATTTCACTGTGTTCTTGTTTAGTCGTTAAGTCGTGTCCGACTCTTCGTGACCCCATGGACCAGAGCACGCCAGGCCCTCCTGTCTTCCACTGCCTCCCAGAGTTTGGTCAAATTCATGTTGGTAGCTTTGGTGACACTGTCCAGCCATCTCGTCCTCTGTTGTCCCCTTCTCCTCTTGCCTTCACACTTTCCCAACATCAGGGTCTTTTCCAGGGAGTCTTCTCTTCTCATGAGATGGCCAAAGTATTGGAGCCTCAGCTTCAGGATCTGTCCTTCCAGTGAGCACTCAGGGTTGATTTCCTTCAGAACGGATAGGTTTGTTCTCCTTGCAGTCCAGGGGACTCTCAAGAGTCTCCTCCAGCACCACAATTCAAAAGCATCAATTCTTCGGCGGTCAGCCTTGATGGTCCAGCTCTCACTTCCATACATCACTACTGGAAAAACCATAGCTTTGACTATGCGTACTTTTGTCGGCAAGGTGATGTCTCTGCTTTTTAAGATGTTTTAAGATTTCACTGTACTGGTTAGAAAATGTCAGAATGTGATCTGCTGCAGTGGTGTGTTCTTAGAACATCTTGAGAAAAGGAGGCAGGCAATGCTAGGGCAAGGCATGATGCTGAGATTTCCTTTTCTTTTTTTCATGTACAAACTATTCAGCCGTTCCCAAATATCCAGCTTTCTTAAGACACATGACAGATAAGCCCAGTGGACATAGTGACAGCACCTGCCTTTTCTGCAGAAATGAGTGGTTTTCTTAGAAGCAGGAATAGAAATAATTTATTTATTATTTTTATTTATTTATTCAATTTATACCCCGCCCGTCTAGACCAGAGTCTACTCTGGGCGGCTAACAATAATACATAAAAGTAAAAACAATATAATAAAATAAAGACAACAGTAATAATATAATTCAAAATGGCAAAAGTAATTAGGTGAGGACAGGAGGGAAAGCCTGCCTAAAGAGCCAGGTCTTAAGTTTGCTCTTAAAAACTCCCAGCGAGGGAGCCAGACAGGTCTCTGCGGGCAGACTGTTCCAGAGGCGAGGGGCCACTGCCGAGAAGGCCTGCTTTCTTGTTCTTTCTCTCTGGGCCTCCCTCGGCGTTAGGCCCCTCAGCCACCCAACTTGGCTAGAATGAGTGATTCGGGTAGATCTAGGTGGGAGGAGGCGTTCCACTAGATATCGAGGTCCTAAACCGTTTAGAGCTTTATATGTCATCATTAACACTTTGGAATCAATGCAGAAATGAACGGGCAGCCAATGCAGGGCAGCCAGAGTGGGGGAAATATGCTGATATTTTCTCACCCCAGTGAGAAGTCTGGCCACTGCATTCTGCACCATTTGAAGCTTCCGCATCAATCTCAAAGGTAGCCCCACGTAGAGCGCATTACAGTAGTCTAATCTCAAGATTACAAGCGCATGGACCAGAGTGGTGAGCGCCCCAACATCAAGCTGGGCAATCCGCCAGAGATAGAAATAGGCAGAGCGGACCACTGACACTATCTGGGTTTCCATGGTGAAACCCCCAAGCTGTGCACCTCACTCTTCGCAGTGAGAGTCACTCCCCCAAAAAAGAGGGAGTTTCCCAAATCACCAATGGTGGGGCCAGCCACCCTCAGGACCCCCGTCTTGTCCGGGTTCAGCCTCAGTCCATTCTCCTGCATCCATTGCAGTACAGCCTCCAGGCAGTGCTGAAGGGATGGAACGGCATCCACTGTTGTTGGAAAAAAGATGTAGAGCTGGATGTCGTCAGCGTACTGATGACACGAAGCCCCACACCCCCTGATGACCCCACCCAGCGGCCTCATATAGATATTAAACAGCATTGGGGAGATAATCGAGCCCTGTGGAACCCCACAATTGAGACTTCACAGGGCCAATACACTCTCCCCAAGCTGTACTCTCTGAGGACGGTCCTCCAAGAAGGATCGGAGCCAGGGAAGCACCAGACCACTGATTCCCAACTCGGAGAGACTCCCCAGCAGGATACCGTGGTCAACTGTATCAAAGGCAGCTGAGATATCGAGGAGGACCAACAGAGATGTTTTGCCCCTGTTGGCCTCCCTCAACAGGTCATCAAACAGGGTGACTAATGCTGTTTCCGTAGCGCGGCCTGAAGCCCGACTGGAATGGATCCAGGGCATTGGTTTCATCCAAAAGGACCTAGAGAATTGATGATCAGGGTTGGAATGCGTAGTCCTCTTTTCCCACAGTGCATCATCTGATCGGAGCCGCGTCCTACTTTAAACAGTGAGTTTTATATATTTGTAGTTAGTATTTAAAATGCTGTTAAGTACCCCAAAAGGCCAGATATATTTTTCAGAGAAATACTGACATTTTAAGTGAATTTTTTTGATGTATTTGTAGAGCTGAAGTTTCAAGACGTGAAGATGTAAAGAAGCGCTCTCTATTCATAAAAGTTATTTTCAATTCTAAAGAAGTATCAAGAACAGTTTCCCGGCAATTGAGCTCAGATTTCAGAGTTCATTTTGGGCAGATATTCAATCTCCAAATATTCAATTGGCCAGAGAGCTTGAAATTTCAGGTAGGTCATATTTGTCTTTTTGTATAATGTCTTATGCATACAAACCAACACTAATGCCCTGATGAAGACCTGTACATAGCCCCAGGCTTTGTATGAATTGTTGTTGTTTTTTCTAAAGTTCAGCCCCTTCCCCCTATGCTGAACAACATTACTAGAGCAGCTTACAATATTAAAAATAGATTGTTAGAAAACATGAAATCCAATATAACCATCAGTAACTTAAATAGTTAAAATGGTTGTTTCCCCAGTCCAGGTAGACACACACAGCTTGATAACCCAGGACTTCTCATAAGGAACATTGGTGTTAGATGTTCTTGTTCAGGCCTCATACTGCCCAGATCACATGCTCAGCTGAAATCACACTATTGCAGGAGATGGTGTCTTCTGCTACAGTGCTTTTCAAAGTGGTGGTCTGCAGACTGGTGCTAATCCATGAACTGCCACCCATAGATCTACAGCGAACTGCTAGGGAAAAAAGAAGTATGTTCTTCATCATGGCTTCCATGTATGCACATAAATGGGTTCTGTGCCTGCATGAACACCAAATCAGAATGTTTTCCCCCTAGCCTGTACTGTGTGTGTGTTCAGCCTGCTCCTCTCAGTCCTGTATTGCCCATTGTTGTAACAACACTCGGAGACTGCTCCAGAGCTTCATTTTCTTAGAATATTCATAATTATTAATTACTTTTCTGCCTTTTCTCTTTATTTCCTCTTTTCTTTCCTAAAATAAAAAAAAATGCTATATAGTAGATTTAGTTATTGCGTAGTTCCCGCACCCCACCCTCACTGTTTAACCACCATTTTTTCTTGGTGGTTTATGGGTGTTTCAACTTCAATTGAATGTGCTAGCTGTGGCTCTGAAATCCCTCAAATAGATGGTCACAACCAATGTCTATTTTGTTTAGGGGAATTTCATTTGACTCACACTTGTAAAATTTGTAAGGGATTATTTTTTAAAAAATGGCAATCCCACTTACACTCATTTCTTTGGGAAAAATCACTTAAGGCTACTCAAAGCAGGCAACAGCTGGCCAAAATTTGTTTAAAAACCTAAATTCCCCAATGAGATGAGATCTACCAGAGAGCAGATCTTGAGATAAAGATACCATAACTTCTGTGGCTTCAAAACTGTATTTGAAATCAACGAAGAAGACTGACTATGCTAGTAAAATCATAAGACTGCTACCAAAGCTGAAGCCGAAAAGCAGCAGCAGCAGCAGAAGAAGAAACAGCTCTCTGCCACACCAATAGCAGTTCCTACAGTTTCTCAGTCACCTGTGAGGGATCCAGTTGCCATTTAGTGTGAACCTATAGAACGTGTTGGCTCAGTATCAGATGGGGAACTTTGAAGTCCATTTATCCAAAGTGTTCCTCTATCCTCACTAAAGTCACCATCCCATGGAATTTTCCTAGGAGGCGCTTACCATCTCCAACAATATTGAGGCGGCTCTTGATGTTGAGGACTAAGTGAAGGACTCCTCGTCCATTGAGATGCCACACACATCCAAATAGGAGGAGGGAATCTAGGAGATCAGTCCATTTTGAAATCAACCCCTGATGTTATTCCTGTTCTAGGTCGCCTTCAGTGTGGTCTCAATATCGAGAGGATCAATATTGTGCTCCTTTCTTCTGCTCACCACCTTACTTCTACAGAAATATGGGATGATAGTCACCATCATCATACATGAGTCAATCTCATTCTAGATAACTTATTGATATCATACCAGACAGGATAGATATGAAACTCAATATGCAGCTGGCAATCAATCATGATCTCACTCCTCAACTCATAGGGAAAGGAGGTCAGCACCAAAATCCACTTGATCATGATCTAGACCCCTAACCCCAAGGGGTAGGAAAGAGACAACTGCACCAGAGGAAGAATCTTGATTGTCAACACATACAAGATGTCTGATATCACCACCCAAACACACATCAAAGTAGGGTGACAATATATCTGCAATCTGCCCAGCTCAACCTTGATGTTGGCCACTAACCTGACTATCCATATGATTTCTGTTATACCTACCATGTCCAGTCTTCCTTCTTGGCCCTACCCCAATATCTTTCTGGACAAAGCACGAGGCCGAAATCAACCTTTAACTGAGATGGAAAAGGATACAAGTGACACATTAGATTCTGATGCTGAATACACTGAGGCTTCAGTGACATTGCTAGATCCTCACCTGACTCCAATGTGCAGGATTGTGCCCCATTGTCTCCTAAAATCTGTCATCATATAATGACCTGATAGAATGGCAAAATCATTATAACTACCAGTTTCAAAGTCTATTCAATTTGCTAAATTTTCCATTTTTTCCAGAATTCAAAAGAAAACTAACATCCTATTGTGCTGGAAACACTGACTGATTTGATTATTCTGGCAGAAACCATCTACCATTCTGCTGAAATCCAGACAAATTAAGAACTATTACAGAGTACAATAAGAAGGAGTAACATTCTTATTCAAACATTCCACTACAAATTCTATCATAGTGTAGACTATGCAGATCAAGACCAAGGACTCCAGAGGTGCCCCATCTAAAAGACAGGAAGAAATTAGATCTTTTAGCTAGGAAAGTTTATTCTCTGGCTGCTGTTCATATACACATTGCTAATTATCAGGCAATGATGGGCTCTTCATTTGGGAGAAATTCCAGCTGCTTATCTCCTGTTTCTCTCACAATAAAAAGTCACTTGCCCAGTCTTTTCAACAGGAGACTCATTGCCTTGCAGGTCAGCAAATTCACTCCACTTGACTGCGCTGCAAAAAGGGCAGTGAACATTACCCTTAGATGATATGCTTGGCTAAGATGTTCTGGTCTCACTGATGATTCCAAATCTGCAACTGAAGATCTACCTTTTGATTGGGATGGATTGTTTAACACAGAAGCAGATGACTGTATGGAGGACCTTCATAAAAAGAAAACGGCTGCAAGAAAGATGGGGTTGAACCCTTACCTCTCCAATACATAACAGTACAAGCTCTATTGAAGATGAAAACAGCTTCCAATACTCTAGACAGAAATCACCCACTGAAAGGTCTAGAATAGACATGGAGGCTTTGTATTTGTATACGAATACGAAGTCCGCCAGCACAGGTGGGTGGCCCAATTACCACCCACCCCCAGAACCCACTGGCATCATCTCCTGCACCCCAATCATGGCAGTAGCCTGGCTGCCGCAGCCCCATCTCCCTGCTTGCTCGGCCACTCAGCGGCTGAGCAGGGAGACTTGCCCCCTCGCTAGAGTGGCCTGGTGAGCAGGAAGGTCTCTGCAGCAGCCAGAGATGACGCCAGCCATGGAGGCTGTGTGCTGTACGGTAAATGGTCCAGCGGGTTCTGTGGGTGGGTGGTAATCGGGTCAGCCACCTGTGCTGGCAGGCTTCGTATTCATGTATGAATACACCTTCATATCCAGTCTAGAACAAAGATTTTTAACCTTTTTAGAGGTTGGAACCCCACTGAATCTCAAAATACATTCTCTCACCCCCTGTAAAATGTGTTCCAATTTATTTGTTAGAAAACTACATTTATTGCAAAACTATTTACAGAAAAACAGATATACATGTACGTATTGACAAAAAACTAAAATAATGTCTCAGTTTTTAGTGGTTAATTAGTTGTTTATTCATAATAATATTTTGAAAGTGAGGTTCCTTTTTCGAAATACCTATGCATACGTCATAGAATCATAGAAAAGTGAAGTTGGAAGGGGCCTACAAGGCCATCAAGTCCAACCCCCTGCTCAATGCAGGAATACAATCAAAGCATATCTGCCAGGTGATTATTTAAGTTTTTCTTGAATGCCTCCAGTGTTGGAGCATTCACCAGCTCCCGAGGTAACTGGTTCCACTGTCGTACTGCTCTAACAGGAAGTTTTTTCTGATCTTCAACCGAAATCTGGCTTCCTTTAACTTGAGCCCATTTTTGCATGTCCTGCAGTCTGGGATGATCGAGAACAGATCTTGCCCCTCCTCTGTATGACAGCCTTTCAAATATTTGAAAAGTGCTATCATATCACCCCTCAGTCTTCTTTTCTCAAGGCTAAACATGCCCAATTCTTTCAGCCTTTCCTCATAAGGTTTGGTTTCCAGCCCCCTGATCATCCGTGTTGCCCTCCACTGAACTTGTTCCAATTTGTTAGCATCCTTCTTGAAGTGTGGTGTCCAGAACTGGACACAATCCTCAAGGTGAGGCCTAACCACTGCTGAATATAGGGGGACTAGCACCTCGCGGGATTTGGAAACTATACTTCTATTAATGCAGCCTAAAATAGCATTTGCCTTTTTTGTAGCCACATCACACTGTTGGCTCATATTTAGCTTGTGATCTACGACAATTCCAAGATCCTTCTCGTTCGTAATTTTGCTGAGCCAGGTATCCCCCATCTTGTAACTGTGCAATTGGTTTCTTTTTCCGAGGTGCAGTACTTTGCACTTATCCCTGTTGAATTTCATTCTGTTGCTTTTGGCCCAGTGCTCCATCCTATCAAAGTCATTTTGAATTTTGTTTCTGTCTTCTAGGGTATTAGCTATTCTGCCCAATTTTGTATCATCTGCAAATTTGACAAGCATTCCCTGCACTCCCTCATCCACGTCATTAATAAAACTATTGAAAAGCACTGGGCCCAGGACTGAGCTTTGGGGTACCCCACTTGTCACTTCTTCCCAGTTAGAGAAGGACCCATTAATCATCACCCTCTGAGTACGATTCTGTAGCCAATTGTGTATCCACCTGACAGTTGATCTATCCAGCCCATACCTAGTTAGCTTGCTAATCAGGATATCATGGGGCACTTGGTCAAAAGCTTTGCTGAAGTCAAGTTATACTATGTCTACAGCATTCCCTGTCTATTATGGAGGTGACCTGATCAAAAAACGAGATCAAATTAGTTTGGCAGGATTTGTTCTTGACAAATCTGTGTTGGCTTCTAGTTATTACTGCCTTGTTTTCTAGGTGCTTGCACAATGACCACTTTACGATCTGTTCCAGAATTTTGCCTGGGATTGATGTCAGGCGGACTGGCCTGTAGTTCCCAGGTTCCTCTTTTTTGCTCTTTTTTGAAGATAGGGACAACATTAGCCCTCCTCCAATCCTCTGGCACCTCACCCGTTTCCCATGATTTCAAGAAAATAATGGATAGTGGTTCTGAGAGTTCTTCAGCCAGTTCCTTCAGTACTCTCAGATGCAGTTCATTTGGCCCTGGAGATTTGAACTCGTTCAAGGTGGTAAGGAATTCCTTGACTATTTGTTTATCAATCTCCAGCTGCAATCCTCTCTCTCCCCCCCCCCCACTTGCACTTCCAATGTGTTTGGAAGTTCATAGTCTGTCTTATGGGAAAAGACTGAACTAAAATAGGAATTGAGCACCTCTGCCTTTTCTTTGTCCTCTGTTATCATATTTCCATCTCTATTGTGGAGCTGTGCCACTGTGTCTTTCGTTTGTCTTTTGCTACTCACATACCTGAAGAATGCTTTTTATTGCTTTTAGTGTCCCTAGCTAACCTCAGCTCATTCTCAGCTTTTGCTCTCTTAATGCTATCCCTGCATTTACTTGCTACTTGTCTGTACTCATCCTTGGTGGCCTGGCCTTCTTTCCACTTCCTGTAAATGTCTTTTTGGGGTTTTAGGTCCTCCCTGAGCTTTTCGTGAAGCCACACTGGCCTTTTTTGCCGCCTCCCACCTTTTTTCCTTGTTGGAATTGTTTGTAGTAGTGCCTTTAGAATTTCTTTTTTAAGAAGCTCCCACCCTTCTTGGACTCCTTTTCTTGCTAGAATCTCCTGCCATGGGACCTTACTTATCCTTGTTCTGAGATTATTAAAATTGGCTTTTTAAAATCCAGCGGAAGTGTGAGGCTACACTCTCCCTTCGTTTCCTTTGAAATCAAGAATTCTAGAAGGACATGGTCACTCTCACTTAGAGTTCCCCTTACTGCCACTTCCCCCACCAAGTCATCTCTGTTGGTCAGAATCAAGTCAAGGATAGCAAATCCTCTAGTTTCTTTCTCCACTTTTTGTAGGAGAAAACTACCAGCCACACAAGCCAGGAATTTCTTGGAAGGGCCATACTTGGCAGAATTTTCCTCCCAACTTATATCTGGATAATTGAAATTTCCCATCACTACTACGTCGTGTCTCTTTGAAAACCCTGCAATTTGTTTTTCAAAAGTTTCGTCTGCTTCCTCTCTTTCATTGGGCAGTCGGTAGTAGACTCCAACTACCAAGTTCCTTTTGTTTTATGCTAAAGTGATGAAAATCCTGTTTCACACAGATAGGTGGTAGCATCTACAATGCTACCTTTGCCAGTTGTGGAAATGGTTCTAACTGAGCACACAAGAATTGTTCTAAGTTTAATTTTTCAAATTCCATTTGCCCATATTTCAATAAGATAATCTTTTATTAAACTACAGTCATCTTCATAATTAAGGTCAAAAAGAAATGGATCCAGTATCCATCGCTTCTCTTTGCCAATATCTCCCATGGAAAAATATCTATAAAAAGATGCACTCAATTGTTGCAAATGTATTCTAAGTTCAGGTAAAATTGTGATTTTCTCGTTTTTCAGAACGATTTCATCAAGTAAGGGAGTTTGCCAATTACCATTTTCAACTCGACATATCCAAATTTTTAGTTTTTCAATTAAAGCAGATACTTTTTCAGTAGCTGTTACTATGTTTTTACCATATCCTTGCATTGATATATTTAATTCATTCAGATGAGTGAATATATCTGCTAAGTAGGCCATTTGAAGTATTGCATCTCTTCTTGCAGTCTTTAACTATATTACAATTTTGGTTAGTAAAAAACTGAGTAATTTCCTTATGCATTGTGATAAAGTAGCACAGTATGGTCAGCACCGATTTTTTCTACAAAAGCACGAAAGATATAATGATTAAGTGCTTGTTCTTGGATATAATTTACTACATTTACTGCAGTAGCTAAGTGTTGTTTTAACTTTTATGGCAAGTGCATGGCAGTGCAACATGCGATGTGTTATTGTAATGTGTGGTACTTCTTTCTTCATATATGCAAAAAAAATTACCTAACATCGTGGGGGCACCATCAGTGCAAATTGAGCCTGTTACATCCATTGGTGTTTGGTGTTTCAAAAAAAGTCTTCAATGAGATTGAAATCATCAGTTTCTTTTGCCGTCAACTCTAGTTGCTCACAAAATAAAAATTCTTCCAAAATTTCCTTTTCCTTTAGTATTGCACAAATACTAATCACTGACTGCAATTATTAACATCAGCTGACATGTCCAATTTCAGAGGACTGGCTTTAATATCTTATGCTACTTGCAGTAAAATATCCTGACTGATATCTTGAATGCTGGATCGAATCACATCATTTAATAGTAGAATCTGCTGAATTTTCTTATGTGTTTCAGAACCTAATACAATTTTCACAATTTCCAATGCACATGGTTTTACCAATTCCTCAGCTATTGTATGGGGCTTTCCCCCCCTAGCACACAGATCTCACCTAATAAGAAGCTTCTAACAAAGGCTTCTGAACTGCCACAAAGTCAAATTTTGTGATAGTACTGCTGGCATCAAATTGTGCCTTCTTAGACATCAAGATGTAAGTCCTGCAGCTTCACCACCATGCTGATTGTTGAAAAGTTCTAATGACTTTGCTGTTTTGAGATTGGAGTTTGAAAATATCTTGCAACATAAAATGCATTGTGGTCATTGGGCACCGTCTTTCTGTCTTTTACAAGTGAATCTGTGAAAAACATAATCGTCTTTCCATTGGTGTCTTCACAAATTATTTTAACTACACATTTTAAGTAAATTATAAACTAACATGTAAACAAAAATTAATTATAATTTTTACTGAAAACAAACTAAATTATTGTTCATTTGTGTGTTGGCCTGCTTTGTTAACATTTGTGACGAAGTGTAGATTTCAAGCAATTTCATATATTTGTCCTATATATTTTGGACTTATTGACAAACATATTTTTTTTCTGGTAAATAACGAACTCTCTTCGTAATACTATTACATTTGTAAGCCCTAACTGGTCTTATTAAACCATGTCACTTACATCTTTATTCCTATCTGAGGTACATATTGTCACCAGTCTCTATCTTAGTTACATGTTTATCCTTGTCTGAGGTCTATATTTGGCCCTGTCTGTCCCTGTCTATTACACGCCTAGCCCCATCTTATTTGGTTCTGTTCTTTTCACATATTGGACCCTGTCTGACAGATTTCTGACACCTATCTTATATATTATATCTTATATTATATACCTTATTAGCATAAGGTATTAGCATATATATTAGCATATATGCTAATACCTGTGCACTAGAGGATTGTGGGAGGAACACCCAGCCCCTGATGGGGGTCCCGCGGGGCACCCCAAAACACTGAGGAGCTCTCTTGGCCTCTGGCGGGACTGGGGCTGTGCAGCCCTGTTCTGAGCGGGAGGTGCAGCCAGGGGGTCACCATGCCTTGGGGGGGGGCAGGGCACAGAAGGGGGCAGGACGTGCAAGGGCCACTCCAACTCATACCTTGCAGGGGAAATACCATGGTCATGAAAGTGGTTTTCCTAGGGGGAGGCTTGTCCATTGCACTTCAGGTGTGCTGATCCCTGTGATTTCCCCAAATGTGGGAAACTCAACTGTATAATTTGTGTTAATGGGGGATTACATTTATGTTTTCCCTGGTTTTTCTAGAATCCTTTTGATCTCTTTTTTTTCCTCATCAGGATCTATTGCAAAGGCAGCAAGTCCTGGTGATGTCTTGTACTGTCTTGCATTCTCCCTCTTTTTTTCCCCAGTGGCAAAGGATCAGGGCAAAAGGAGTCATCAGGGGGCTGCTTTGACTCCTTTCACCCTCTTTCTTTGTTGCTGGAGGAAGAGGGGGAAGGCCATCTCAGACCCACTTCATTTCTAAAGGCAGTGCAGGTGAGGGGATTGCTTTTCCCCAATACGGTTCCTATGGGGAATTGCGTTTTGCAAGACGATGTTTTCTATGGATGATTTTCGCAAGACAGCGATTCCCCCCCCCCCATTGGAACACATTAAATAGATTTCAATGCATTCCAATGGGGAACAGCGTTTCGCAAGACGATGTTTTCACAAGACAGCGATTTCCGCGGAACGAATTAAAATCGTCTTGCGAGGCACCACTGTATACAGATACACATTCTGTGATGTATAAATATATATACCAACAGGTCTACCAGTAAACCACAACAAATCTCACCTAATATCAACACAAACGATACAATACATTGGTGCAACTTTAAATGCCCTCCGAGCGAAAGCATATAAAAAGAGTTCATGATATGATTCAATGATTCAGACCACAAAACAGGTAGTCCTGTCAGGTCAGGCATTCCGTTGAGAGGTTACTTGACTTCATGGCCTCAACAACAACAGTCATTGCTCATTGAAGACTCAGAATGAGGCCCCTACAGTCTTTCTTCCTTGTAACTTATGATGATTGGATTGATCTGCCAAATAAAACACTGTTTCTTTTGCCCCAACTCAGACCTTAACTGATGTGGTGGATAAATTGGCATAATCTGCAATTTGGAATGCCATTCTCTCAGCGAAAACCTGCTCTCCTGATTGTCACATATGACAACAAAACAGGTTGGGGAGCTCACTGCAGTGGCAAGGACTTACCTGGATGCCACACAAGGTGTCTCATCATATCAACTTCCTTGAGCTTCTTATGATTCACAAAGCTCTGAGAGCATTCAAAAGGGTGATAGCTGGTCAAGTCATTCAAATCACCAAAGGCAACACGACTGCAATGTATTACCTGAATAAACGGGGAAGGGGGGGGACCAGGTCTCTATTCTACTCTACTCCATGGGTCTGCTATGGTAGTAGTGCATAACAAATCGCTTCTACCCAATAGCAGTACATGTAGCTGGAATGGATAATCAAAGAGCAGACCTTCTCAGTAGGTAACAAAAGCAGAATCTTGAGTGGGAACTGTCTCAGATGATTTTGATTGGTTGCTGAGAGGTAGGTAGATGTCTTCACTACTCATCACAAGAAGAAATGCCACATGTACTGTTCAAGGGCAAGCAGAGGGAAATATTCGTTGGGGGGTGCATTTACCATCAAATGGCACAGGTCACTGATGTACATGTTCCCACTGATTCAATGGACTATTGTCAAAATATGGGAAGACATAGTGAACGTAATATTGGTCACTCCCTAGTGGCCTCATCAACAGTGGCAGTATGATGGCTCAGACTACCACTACATCATGATCTTTCTTACATTTGAGGAATGATTCTACACTCAGATGAAGTTGACTGCATGGAGGATATCCCACTAATCAAACATGTCTTGCAAAATGCATGAAAGCCTTCAACCAATTGACTTTACACTTATAAATGGAATAGATTCCTGGACTATACACCCTGTGGCAGCCAGTGCCACTCTAGCTTCTCTGCAGATGATTTTGAAATCCGTCCTCCATTTAAAAGAATCTGGTCTTTCAGTCTCTTCCCTAAAAGTTTATCTAGCTGCCACAGTGGCTCATCAGTCAGGAGATCACCTGTCCTTGTAACTTTTTATACAACCTACAGTAGCCACTTGGTCTAAACCATTGTCATTTGTGAACCACTACAGATTGAATTTGATGACACAAAGAGAGACCTCTTTTGGAAAGCCTGTGGTTTTCTATTTTGGCTTAACACCCACCTCCTAATTGTAAAGCTTGCTAGTTGCCTATTTATGTCAATACATGGAGGCCACAATGAAGGACAGGTTACTTACCTGTAACTGTGGTTCTTCAAGTGGCCATACATGTATTCACACAACCCGCCCTCCCCACTTGTTTCACTGTCTCTAAACACTTGCGGATTTTATATTTCAACACTCCAGGTGATATTGTGTTGTGCAAGATGAGGAAAATATGTGCACATTTTGTAATAATGGGCTCAAGTTACAAGATGCCAGATTTGGGTTCAATATCAGGAAAAAAATTCAGCACAACAAAGGAATCAATTACCTTGGGAGATGGTAAGCTCTCCCAAAGCATTTGAAGATTTGAAGCAATATATGTCCAAATGCTCCAGGTGCATGCATGACTAACTAATCTTTATGATAGGAATACACATAGATACCTCTATGAGTCTGAGCCAGTGACCTCCATTATATACAGTATACAAAGAAGCATCCATAGTCCAGATATTTGT
Organism: Intellagama lesueurii; assembly: GCA_037013535.1. Classification (NCBI taxonomy): domain Eukaryota; kingdom Metazoa; phylum Chordata; class Lepidosauria; order Squamata; family Agamidae; genus Intellagama; species Intellagama lesueurii. Next base: position 105,577,620 of record JBAJHW010000005.1, read on the forward strand.
TCCCCACTGTTTGTGGCACTGTCCTCATTCAAGCCATGGCTTGAGAAGCTGGTAAATAAGGAGCAGATTCCCCTTTCCATTTAATGAAGGTTAAGTGTTTTAACTTCAACATATGTATTTGAACACATATTAGTAATTTATTATTGCTTCTTAATTCAAGCTGAGTGAATATCCTGTTTTAATATTTTCAGTTAATAATAATAGAATTTGCATTCTCGAAGGCTTTCACAGCTGGGATCCGATGGTTGTTGTAGGTTTTTCGGGCTGTTTGGCTGTGTTTGCCTGTGACCTCCATTCCATGCACCTTTGTTTCTAGACCCAACCATCTGACTGCTTTCATTAACAAGAATTTAGAATGGAGGAAAAAATGTTTCTTTTTCTCCCGTGTACAACTTAAAGCTGCTGCTGAACAGGGGGACTTGCCCCCACAGCTATTCTAGAGGTTTCTGCCATGCAGTCCTCATGGCATCTGTACATTTACTTACAGTTACAGGCAGGCAATTCTGCCTTCTGCTAGCACAACATCAAACCCCTTAAACATATGTAGTCTTGCTCACTATCATGAGAACTTAGTTCCAAGGTAGCAGAGGATGTTATGTAAATTTATTTTAAGTTTGGGAACATCTGATAGTGTCTGGAAATAAAAACCTTATTCTCCTTTCTCGCAGCTATATGAATCAATTGGACTTGGCAGTGCCAACTTGTTGATGGAAGTGTTTATACCAATCCCTGAGACTACAGTTCTAACTGGGAGAGCTCCTGTAGAAGAACTAGAATTCAGCAGTGACCAGTCCGTATTGGTGGACCATGAAGGAGTGGGGAGTGGTACAGAGTTTGTTTTCTTACTATTTTTTTAATTCAGGGATAAGCAGTTCAGTGTACTGGATAGAGTGATGAACTAGGACTCAGGAGGCATGGGTTTGAAATGAGCTCAGCCACAGAAGCTCACTGCAGGTGTGGAATTGGTAAAGCCTCCCATTACCTATCTCACTTATTTTGAAAGCTCTATTAAGGTTGTTATAAGTCGGTTACTTATAGGCTCATGGTGATGTAGATTGTCATGTTTTAGATTAAGATCCCCACTTAGCCATGAGCTGCTTTCAATCTTTCCATCTAAGAAGATTCTTTTAAAGATGTGGGGAATGATATCATGTAAACCCCCCTGAACTCCTTGGATGGCAATAATTGCATTGAATATACCTGGTTATATCCCTTTATTTTACCCTTATCAAAATTCTTAAATTAGATTAAATTAAAAGATGGTAACTGTATCAACTCCACATTGTGTGCATCTTACATATAGGTAGGTGTTGGTATGCATGATGAGTGATGGAGGTTTGATTGGCTATCATAAGTTGGATGTGTGTGAGAAGAGTTGTAAGCAGTTAGGAAAGAGAAATGTGGGTTCTGATTGGCTGCCTGAGTGTAGAGATGCTGTGTGTCTGCATTTATTATATATTCAATTTCCCCCTAGTTTTAACTCTTCTGGCACACATCCAGCTTATCACTACGAATCCAAATCCAATCACTCACCATACATACCAATACCTACACATAGATACACATAGTAATACATATCTTGTATAGATATGTATGAGTGTGTGTGAGAGAAATCGGTTTTAGCTGATTTCAGTTTTTAGTACGGTTTAGTTCAGTGAGTTTCAGTTAAGAGACAGAAAAAACTAGGATGCTGTCAGAGTGACAGCAGGGAGTGAAGGAAAAGTGTGGGAGATTAGAAGTAGTTTGTTAAGAGCTGTGTTATTAGGAAGAGCTGGGTGTTTTGTTTTTGTGAAGAAGCTGGAAAGTTTTTTTGGAACATGTGGAATACCAAGGATCTATTCAGACACGCATGTGCTTAAGCTATATAAAGGAGAGAAGTAAAGTAATTATCAGTCACAAAATATTATACCATACATAACTGCTGGCTGGTGCTGGGACACATAGTCAAGGCTATGTCACCAAAATAATAAAGTTTGTGTATGTTTCACCAAAGTTGTATTACTCTTTTTTAAAAATCAGGACAGTTAAAAAACTCTGCACTTATCTATGACAGTGTTTAAGGAGCAATGTAAAGGTAACATTGTCTGTTTGCCTACTTTTGGTAAAAGCAATATTCTGAGGGAAGAAGTCCCTGTTACTTCAGTAGTATTCTGCTTGACATGAGTAGCTAAATATATAATGTCTTCATTTCTTTACTTGGATTTTGAAAATACTGTTTTTTAAAGAGTTCACAAATGAGTTAAGTTGCATGCGGTATAAGCACTTTCCTATTCCAAGTATTTTGATTTTTTTGCAGGATTAAAATATCAGAAATAGTTATTCCAAATATATTTCAGGTCGTTCATTGCTCTAGTTGTATATTAAGAATTCATAGTGCTTATATTTTAAAACAACATTGGAGATTGGCTTTATATTTTTCTTAATTAAATATTAAATAGAAATTTTGAATAGATGAGTTTACTAGGGTTGGACTTTGCAATCTGTTGAGGCTGTCTGAAATTTTGGGAACTGCCCAGAGGTGAATACGTATGTCACACTGTTAGAATTTGGTAATATAAATCAAAGGATAGTATTGGCATCCTATACCATTCTACACCACATATGATCTGAACCCCCATTTCTTGAGAATAGCAGCTGGACAATGTTAGTAATAACACCCTTTCTGTATTGTAAAAACTCAAAATGGGAAACCTATGAAAATTCAGATTCACTTTTTCCCCAATTAGTACTTTGACAGACTTCTTATTTTTATTAATGACCTGGATCAGTGGATTCATGGAATGCTAATCAGATTTGTGGATGACACAAAATTGGGTGGAATAGCTAACACCCTGGAAGACAGAAATTAAATTCAAAATGATCTGGATAGGCTTGAGCACTTGGCTGAAAAGAACAGAATGAAATTCAACAGGGATAAATGCCAAATACTGCACCTAGGAAAAAGAAGCCAAACACAGAATTATAAGATGGGAGATATCTGGCTCAGCAATACTACAGCTGAGAAGGATCTTGGAATTGTTCTAGATCACAAGCTGAAAATGAGCCAACAATGTAATGTGGCTACAAAAAAGGCAAATGCTCTTTTAGGCTGCATTAACAGAAGTATAGTCTCTGAATCCCATGAGATACTAGTTCCCCTCTATTCGGCATTGGTTAGGCCTCATCTTGAGTACTGCATCCAGTTCTGGACACCGCACTTCAAGAAGCATGCTGACAAATTGGAACAAGTTCAGAGGAGGGCAACAAGGATGATCAGGGAGCTGGAAACTAAGCCTTATGAGGAAATACTAAAAGAACTGGGCATGTTTAACCTTGAGAAAAGAAGGGGAGATGTGATAGCACTTTTCTAATACTTGAAAGGCTGTTATACAGAGGAGGGGCAGGATCTGTTCTCAATAATCCCTGAGTGCAGGACATGCAAAAATGGGCTCAAGTTACAGGAAGCCAGATTTCAGTTGATTATCAGGAAATACTTCCTAACTGTTAGAGCAGTACAGCAATGGAACCAGTTACCTTGAGAGGTGGTGAGTGCTCCATCACTGGATAAATTTAGACAACCACCTGGCAGACATACTTTGATTTGTATTCTTGCACTGAGCAGCGGATTGGAATCAATAGCCTTATAGGCCCCTTCCAACTTCATGATTCTATGGTTCTATTATACAGGAACATAAAGAAGAGCGCCTTTGAATCAGACCAAAGACCTGGCATCCATTTTCCATATTGACCAGTCTGATGCCTTTTGTATTAGTATGCCTCATAAAGACAATTAATGAGAATTGCCAACTCTAGCTAATGCTCCCCAGCAGTTAGGATTCAATGTCATACAATATGCAAATATGAAGTTTCCATATAAATGTCATGACTCATGAGCCCTAATTGGAGCTCTTTCAATTTGTTTAATCCTCCTTTAGAGCCCACTGGTAGCATTCATTGTATCTGGTAGGAAATTCATTGAATTGATTGTGCATTGTGAAAAGAAAAGTATTTTCATCAGAACAGAATCTGCTTCCAGTCAATTTAGTAGATGACCTTGAGTTTTAGCTGTAAAAAAGGAGGAAAAACATATTTTTCCACAGTAGGCATCATTCTATAAACCTCTTTTTTAAAAAACAAAAACAAAACAGAAAGCATCAAATACAGTGGTGCCTCGCTAGACGATTGCCTCGCAGGACGAGGAATTCGCTAGACGATGGCTTTTTGCGATCGCTAATGCGCTTCGCAAAACGATGGTGTCCTATGGGCGATTTTCGCTAGACGACGAGTTTTCCCCATTGGAATGCATTGACTAGCGGTCAATAGCTGTCAGTGCATTCCAATGGGGACCCGCGCTCGCTAGACGAGGTTTCCCTATGGACGATCTTCGCAAGACGACGAGTTTTCCGTTGGAACGCATTGAAGAGATTTCAATGCATTCCAATGGGGAAACGCGCTTCGCTAGACGATGTTTTCGCAAGACAGCGATCTTCGCGGAACGGATTAACATCGTCTAGCGAGGCACCACTGTACTGTAGTTTTGCTACATCTATAAATTTCCTTAACTCCTGATCACTTCAGTGAAATTGTTTCACTCTGCTGTGGCCACAATCGTTTTACCTATATACACAGGTGTATAAATCATAGTGGCAAATTACCATGAATTAAAAAGTCATTCTTTGTATTCCTCAGTGCTCACCAAGCCACGTAAGTGGCATGCAATGAGAACTGTATTATTGTATTGATTTTTAGTTGTATTCATCTGTTCTCTCTCTCTTCTCTGAAGATCTGTGTAGATCTGCTATTTTTGGCATTGTTATTGTAACTACAAATGGTGACTCCTTAACTCCTTAGCAAGTCACAGCTGTGATTTAAGCTGTTGCACTTATGTTGGCCTACATTCTGCCCCTCCCCCCTCTTTTGAAGCTGGTTTGACTTGGACAATATTCAAACTTGCAGCATGGATTTATATAAGAACATTGTGACAATTGATAGACTATTGTCTTTCTGAGTAGTTCCCAGGAGTGTGTTTTTCACTGCCTGGCAGTATGAACTGAAAGTCCATGGTTGCTTTCAAATTCTTACAGCTGTCCAGTCACCCTGAGTTGGAGAACTAACTCTTCTGCTTCGTATTCGTAAGTGTTAGCTATATCTGGTCTAGTACTGGTTGTAAGGTGTAAAAGTTTATGTATGGTGTTCTATAATTACTATTATTTGCTAGAGATTCACTTTTTTCCTTGTTCTTAAGAAAATCTGTCTGCATGGGTGTTGTTGCACTGTGGGCATCTTGGAGATCTAATGTTTCCAGAAGCTTCAGTATCTTTTGTTTCTGATTTAGTAAATCAGACCCACCTGTGTTGACACAAGCACTGATGCACCTTGCTGAGAGAGCTCAGGAGACAGCACCAGCCATAAAGTTACAAAGTTACACACAGATATGTTGTTAGAAATCCAGGAAGACCTCAGTTTGTCCCCATAAGGGAAGAAGACATTTCACAAGTTGACCTTTTTTCCTTGATATGCTGGTTACACAAAGACAGAGTTCCTGCCTCCAGGGCAGATTATCTCAAGTACCCAAAAGGGGCTTCAAAGGTTCTTTGAAGTATCTTTTGGCCAAAATTCCCCCGAAATATACAAACCAAAAGACAAGTCCTGAAAACATAAGAAAGGGCTTAAATACTTAACTTGGAAAGAGGAAGGGGAAACAGAGGTAGCTGAGAAGAGGAGAGATGAGTCCTTAGGATAGAACAGCTAGTGAGTAGGTTAGAGCCAACATGTTTGTCACATGTGGCTGATAGAATCTTAGTTAGCTGTAGTAGCCACATTCTTTTGTCTTTTGCCTGTTGCTAGAATCTCATGCTTTGCTTGAAGATCCTTAAATGTAATCTTGAAACTTAAATGCTTTTTACTAGAGATGGGGTTATTCGGATTCATATACGAATATCCCCGCACAGGTGGCATTAACGAGGGTCCAGCCCCATGGGGCCGTGGACATGGACGGTGCGATTCTATGAATGGCTTCACAGTGCGCGATCCACTCACCACTCCTGGCAGGAGGCGGGAGGACAAGCCTCACTGCAAGGTTGAAGAGTGGCCAGCCCTTGTTGGATCCTGACAGCCTAGGGGCTTGGAGGAAAACCCTGGTGCAAGCGCTGCAAACCCATTTGGAGCTCAGGATGGAGGGTGCTCTGGCTTTTCCTCCTTCAACAGTAGAATGGAACCCTTTCCACCTACATGGTGGTGAAGTGGCACCAGCGGAACGGGAGATGTCTTTGGAGACCTCCCCGGGTGGCTGCAGCCTGGGAAATTCCTTGATACAATGACACCTTCTGCCACCTTTTCAGTTGTAATGCCAAAATAATATGTTGCGTCCCCTACCTCTTTGATTTCTATCTCTTTGTTAAGATAGTTTAAAATCTCTTGATACTGCTGTTTCCTTTTAGTAGCTATATGTAAGCCATCTACATAAGAATACAGGTGAAATGTCCATTTATGCTTCTGGTAAACAAGCACTGATCTGCATCACCTTGCTTGAAACTTTGTTGCAAAAGCATCTTTTTCAGTTCCTGGTTCCACACCCAAGCAGCTTCCTTCTGTCCATACAGGCCTTTTTTAAAATTTGCAAACAGAATCAGGATGCTCCTGGTTAATGAGGCTCAGTGGCTGCTCCATATACAACTCCTCTGCAATCTCTCCATGTAAAAATGCAGTCTTGACATCTAGGTGCTTGACTTGCATCTTTCTGGAGGCTGCCACACTCAGGAGCATTCTTATTGTGTTGTACTTAACAACAGGAGCAAAGGTTTCATCAAAGTCTTTTCCATATATCTGTAGGAACCCTTTTGCAACTAGTCTTGCCTTGTAGCACTCCACTTCTCTGTTTGCACCTTGTTTCAGCTTGAATGTTCACTTGCATCTGATAGCTCTCTTGCCTGGTGGTTAGCTCAGTTAGTGTCCATGTCTGATTCTTATGCAGTGGTTCTATTTCTTCCTTTGCACATTTTCTCCATCTGTTGGCTTCAACTGCCAGCATCTGGTCAGTCTCCCAGGTTACTGGCTCATTTCTCTACAATGATCTTGAGAGATAGGACAGGCGAAGAGTTGGTACACTTTTTTTGAGTTGCGATGAGAATCTGATGGCTGGCTTTGGAACATCTTGTGATGCCTGTAAAGAATGTGCCTCCTTAAAGGAGCTATTCCACTAGGGGAAGGTGTCAACTCTAGTTCCCATTTCCCACCACCCTTTCTCCCTAGGTTAGGTGAGACCTAGAAGGTGAGTGACTGGGCAACTATGGGCAAGCTTCTAACCCTAGATTTCCAGTTCCACCCTTATTTCGGATAAATACTCTTGACTGTGTACTTTAAGCCTTGCACACCAGCCTTACCAGGTAGGACACCCAAAGACCAAAAATAGCCAACATAGCCCTTGTGGCTAAGGCACTTTCTTTAGGCACTCAAACCCTTGTTCCCCCAAGAATCACACTTGGGTAAAATATAAAATATTTATTTAAAAAGAGTAAAATAATTATAAAACATAAGAAATACAAAAGAGTTACAAATTGTACTGTTAACTGCCAAGCATCTAAGGATTAAGTAAGCTCCTGTGAGTCTTTCCTATAAAAAATAAAATGATTAACTAACTAAAGTATAATAATTTTACTACTTAATTACCATGCTATTCTAAGTCACCATTGCTAAGTCTCCTAATCAATCAAGGAAGGCTGTAAACCTGTCACCTCCACCTCCTCCTTCTCCAACTTACACACACACCTAGCCCCCCTTTCTATTACTTAAATCAAAGCTGCTGCTTCTTGATGGTATCCAATCAGCATACAGTCCTTTGTTCACAAGTCCACGCCCAACTTGTAACTTCCCAGGCTGGTAAGCCATTAGAATGGAATTTAATGTTTATCAGTCTTGAGATGTAGTCTTGACTCATCTCCTCTGAAAGTCACAACCAGAACTGGCTCCCAGGCCAAGATCTTGAACACCTGTGGAACTCTGAAAAACAAGTACTACAAAACCCATATCCTCACAATGCCTCTTTCAGTTCAACAGCCTTGACATCTCCATCTGTGTCCCTTTCTCTTGGTGTACTGCTGTCAGGTTGTCATCACTTTCCTGATCCACATCTGCCTCGGGTTGTGGAAGGATTAGAACCGCTTCATCTACGAGAAGTTCGACATACTGGTCTTCTCTTCCTTTTTTGTCAGCTTCCTTTTATCAAAATAAACAACATGTCTTAGGCTGACTTCACCTGTTTTTAATTTCATCAATTTATATTCTTTGCTGCCAGGGGCATAGTCAAGCAAAATAGTATTTTCAGTTTTAGAGTCCAGTTTGTGCCTTTTCTGTTTTGGTATATAACCATATGTCAGGCTTTGGAAACTTCTAAGTTCTATGCTTGAGCTGTTGTGCCATAGCTCAAATGGTGTTTTCATGTTGCCCTTGGCTGACAATCTGTTCTGGAGATATGTTCCTGTCATCATTGCATCACCCCGAAATTTATTGGGCAACTTTGCATCCATAAGCATATGTCTTGTCATCTCCAAAAGAGATTACAGCTTTCTTTCAGCTATTCCATTCTGCTCAGGATTATGTGGAATAGTTCTCCTGAGCAAAATATCCTATGCCTTTAGGAAAACTTGTGTGTGGTGCAAAAGGTACTCGCCACCGCTGTCTTGAGTGCTTTGGGTTTTCTTTCAAATTTGTTTTTCACCATAGCCATATACTTCTTCAATATATCATGTGTCTCACTCTTCTCCTTCAGCAGGTAGGTGACACAGTACCTAAAGAAATAATCAACAAATATTTACTTATTCATTTGTCTTATTTATAGGCTACTTTTCTCCCGATAAAAGAGATTCAAGGCTCCTCATAATATTAAAATGAATAGAATTAAAAACTCAGTAAGTTATACATTAAAACAATTTAAACTATAAAGTTGATTAAAATACATTGAATAATTAAAACATATTAAATGTTAAAAACTATCTTAAGTAGAAAATGGGATTCGGCAACTCAGGTCATGATTATTAAAAGGCTGTGTGAAAAGACAGGCCTTCAACTGTCAGCAGAAGGATAAATGGGAGGTGGCCAACCTGACCTCCCAAGGCCTCCTCTGATTGCTTTAGCATGGAAAGAGACATGATCCTTCTGGTAGCCTGGACCCAAGTCATATAGGGTTTTACAAGTAATGACCCAGCACCTTAAATTGGGCTTGGAAACAGACTGGAAGCCCGTGCAAGTTTTTTGTAGCAGGAGTGTTATATGTTCCGTATAACTGGCCCCAGTCAATATTCTGGTTATGCATTTTAAACCTGCTGATGAGCACATTACAGTAATACAAGTGAGATGTAACTAAGGCATGCACCATTGTAGCCAAATCGAACACCCCAAGGAATGGACGCAGCTGGTGCACCAGTTTTAACTGCAAATCCACTCCTGGCTACCCCTGAAACCTGGGCATCCAGGCTCAGGGATGAATCCAAAAGTACACCTAAGCTGTGAACCTGAGTTTTCGGGATATATCTATTATATATATTGTGTCCCAGGGATGGGACATTGAGAGGACCACATCAGTCACTGTGTATCTGATCCAGCACTATGGAGCTTATTCTCAGTCCTTGGCAGGAATGAGGGCCTAATACTCTTCTGTGATATGGTTTATGCATCTGGTTGTGTTGGTTGCATCATGCGGTTTTATCTTGATGTCTGTAGGGAAACTTTTGGTATTGTAGCCTGAGAATTGCTTTTGGGTCTCTGCATGTGAAATGAATATGCCACAGCTCCATGCTGTTGCCATCTTCTCTCTGAGTTTGTGCTGTGTTGATCTATTCCTGCTCTTCTAAAAGACTCAAGTTTATAGACACCATCAGGTATCACTGCATGAAAATACATTTCACCATCGATGGTTGTTGTAGGTTTTTTAGGGCTGTTCTGGAGATTTTTCTTCCTAACGTTTCACCAGTCTCTGTAGCTGGCATCTTCAGAGGAGAGTGGAACATAGTAGGTGTGCTCTTTTGCTTCGGAGTGTTTCCAGTCTCCGGGTCTGTCTGACTGTTCCCCCCCCCCCCCCCCCCCCCCGTAGAGGTATTCAATGTATTCTCAAGGGTTTCATGGCTGGGATCCCGATGGTTGTTGTAGGTTTTTCGGGCTGTTTGGCCATGTTCTGGAGGTTTTTCGTCCTAACGTTTCGCTACAACAACCATCGGATCCCGGGCTGTGAAAGCCTTCGAGAATATACATTTCACCATCGTTCATTACTGTACTCTGTACATTTATAAAATGTATTGAAAAAACTTTATCATCCAAAGCTGATGCACTTAATATGCTGCATTGTAGCTCAGGAACAAACAGTACATTGCTTAAAATTATCTCACTTATTTCCTCATGCAGATTACATTGCAGAATATCAAACCCTTCACCTTAAATTTTCATGGAATCACCATTAGCAACTTTAATATTTTCCATTGGATCTCTCATCTAGATTTATAAAGAAATCTTTTTGATTTGAGTCAAAGATCCAGCCTGAGTCAATGATCCAGCAATTTGATTTTTTGTTCACAATCATGGGCCGAGCATACTTTCTGTTTACATACCGTGTGTTTCCAGCCTTTCCATTTGTCTCTCTGTTTGTCAGACTCTACATATTTTCTGTCTTTGTTGTTTTGATTTAAAACTACTAGTGCTTCTATTGGTTAAGAAATCTTTTGGGAATGGGACACTCATTTGTCATGTGACCCATCTTTCCACAACTCCAGCAGCTTTCTATTGCCTTTCCTACTCAGCATGTAATTTGGGCCCACTTTCAGTTGAGATCTCAGGGGAGCCATTTTGTTCTATGCACTCTTCCCTCAGACAACAAACACTCCTGAAAACTTAGCTGTTTAGTATACGCTTTCCCTTCAGCAGTGCTGGGGTTAGGGATATCGGACCCCTATGTAGTTCAAAATCCAGTGCTGGGGCCAGGATCTGAAGTCCGTCTGGAATTCTGGGGGGTCAATCCTAGCACTTTTCATTGGAGGTTGCTTTGCATGCAGGTTTGCTCAGAGCTCATTGGAAGCTGAGTCTCTTAAAGACAAAGAAAACTTGCCTTTGTCTCTCTCGTTCTTCCCTGCCCCCCTCCCCCACCTCCTTTCCATGCAACAGGGTTTGGCCATGACTTACTCAGCTGCCCTCTGCTTGTCAGTTTCATTCCCAAGGTGCTTTAATTGTCCTGACAGGTCTATTATGGCTGTGTGGAGTTATTTCTCATTCCACGCCTGAACAGTCTGTTGCTCAAATACAACATCCAACAAGCCCAGCTGCCAGGACAGGTGTGGGGGGGGGGGGGGAAGAGAGAAACCAAACCTATTATAGAATATTTTTGAGGGGGGGAAAGGGGAAGAGGAGGAAGAAAAAAAAATCCATGTGTAACCAAAACTCCACTGGTCAGACCCAAGCAATCCAAGGAAGAAGTTTACAAGTTGGACACAAAAGCATCAAAGCATTCACTTAGTGAGGCTGTGAGAATGCCCATTTTCTGTCTACCAGTCAGTTCAAAGCCAGTTAAATGTAAATCGTTGAACACTGTTAACAGAGCAGAAATGTGTTTTTCACAATCTTGCTTGCTATCAAGATGAAGCCGTACCAGTTCCCTAATAAAAACCGACTCTGTCTTAGCGCTAGAAAAAACATAGGATCTCTCAAATGCTTCTAGAATCTCTAGCAGTTTCACAGCCTTTAATGTATATCATCTGTTTATCTGAGAAACTTCATGAAATTATTACTTTTCCTATACAACCCTCATCTTTCCATTCAGCCCTGGCTTGTGCTGCTTTTGTTTTTTGTCTTTGTAAACAAACATGCACTCTCAAATCTCTGAGGTTAAACTGTGGCCTGTTTTCACCTCTGACAGAAATTCAAAACTCTGGCATTTTGCCAAAAATTCCTTTCTGTGATCTAGAGCCATTTTTCTTCTCTTTCTCTTTCTGAGCAAGTTTGGTTTGCAATCTTAGAAAAGAAACAATTCTCTTCAGCCAGTTATGAGGTGTTTTGGTAAACAGGGGAGACAGGGGAGAAGAAGAAGAAAGAAAGCACTTAGAAAAGCAACAATGCCTGAAAAACACTTGTTAGCAATCTGCCTGTTTCTCTGGTCACTGGAGATTGGGCCCTTTAACTGTTATGGAGTTTTGAATTTTGGCTAAACTCTTCTAGATGCGCAAAAGTGCAAGGAGAATTGTCTCCCCAGAGTAGGCCACCCCTTTGTTCTCATCAACTTGCAATTATAGTCTTAACTACTTACTTTGAGACATTGGTAAGCAGAAGAATAAAAAAAAGTTCCATTTATTCACCATTCTGATTAGATCAAACAACTTACTGTTAAAAAATGAGTGCTTATAGCAACAGGCCTCAACAGACTCAGCCTGCATTCAACAGACTCCTGCAGACTACATTCTAAAGTGCACTAACAGCATTAACTGCCAGCAGACTAAAAAAGGAGGAAAATGTCACTTAAGCAGAGGCTTTTAAAATCAGGCAGGAAAGGAACTGCTGGATTGATTAACAGTCACCCCAGCCCAGAAAGGTCTCTCCCAGCTAAACCTACTAAAGGCAGCACATGAGGTTGAAATAACTCTTATTTGTGAGAAAAAGTGGAGATAAAATGGATAAAATAAAACAACCCTATCCTCCATCTGAGCACCTTGTGATCCTCATTCTGATGTGTTAAACAATTATCATTCAGTTCTACACAGTGTTCTGGATTTCATTGGTATGTTTTCAGGTTGACATGATTCTTGTTTGATATCTTGACTTATTAACAAACCTCTGTTTGAGTAAGCCATTATTTACTGAGTTTGGGCACAGCAAAGAATTGTTATTTGCTGCTGCCAGTCAGTTATCATCTCTCATGATTAAAAGAGGGGACAAAGTGTTCAGGTTTTGTTGACACTTGCACATAATGACAAACCGTGGTTTGTGTTATTATGTTTGATATCTTACTCCAGGTGTACCATTTTCATTTGAAGCTGATGGCAGCAATAAGATTATTTTAATGACATCTGGCAAGGTGTCTTGCAGTGTTTCCTGGGCAGTTGAAGAAAATGGGATACCCTTGATTCCTCCAGTATCACATAAAATTTCTGGAATCTCAAGGTAACAAACTTCAATAAGTATTTGGGAATGTTTTATAGTTTTGTGATGCTTAAATAAACTGCTCTCATGATGAGCACCTTTATTTTATTATATATTTGATGGATTATGTAATAGAAAGAAATATACCATTTTTGCTATAAAGGCCATTATTTCATTTATTTGTTACACCATATTTGGTTTGTCTTTGTTGCATTAGGTAAGAGTGCTTGTAGATTTCACATTATATTCATTGAAACTCTAAAAGCCAGAGTTCACATATCACATGGGAAGCAGCCATGCAAGGCCCTGTCTGTAAAGAAAATCAGGAAGAGAAAATTGGAGATTATTGTAGACATATGTATAAGTAGGCACAGTTCAACAAAAAAAAGCAAAAAGGTATGTGGTATTTGTACACAATTCAAAGGTCAGGGAATTGTGACCACTAAAAATTTCAAACAGAATCTAGTTTTCGATCCATATAGATCTTCCTCAGACTGGGCACCACAGCACTTTGTGTGATGCAGAAAAAGCATAAGCATTCCAAAATCATAGTCACATGTGCAGGCTAGGCTTCTCTGCCTAAGGCAAGTTTCAAATGGGGTCTGTAGTCTTAGCTCAGAGGCTTAGGTTTCAGATTGCACATCTGGAGTTCAAGTCTCTCTTCAATGACTATTTCCTTCATCTCCCAGTCCCTAAAATTAGCTGCTGAGGGAGAGGCAAGACATGGAGAGGGAGATTCAGTTCTTAAAAAAATCTCCAGCTTATGAATGTGGGATATTGTGCTTCTGCATCCAGGGTTCAAACAGTCAGGAAATGGCCCAATATTGCTCCACAATATCATGCCTGTGCTGCCAGCAAGTGAAAGGATACAAAGCTTTACATAGCAAAGGGCAGTCTGAATGTTGACAGTCAACCAGTGTCAGCAGTCAAGATGTTCTACAAGATACTCTCTTGTGAGGTTGGTTCCAGTTCCAGTAGGGTGTGGTACCAGTGTTTCCTTTTTGCTGATCCTTCACTCCTTGCTTTTATCTAACTCCTTTTATACATAGTGTTTATAATTCTATAGTTAAAGGATAGAACTCCTTCCCACATAATTTTTACATTGTTTTTGATACAGAGTCTTTTAGCCAAGCTTATTTTTACATCTCTGGCTCTTTACATCTTTGAGTCCATGGATTCCAGAATTATTTACCTGGGAGTTGTTGCAACAACTTTAACAATTCCCAAGATTCCAGCTTTCATCAAGAAATGCTTTTACTAACCAGATAAGGGAAAGAGACATTAGCTGAATTGAACTGAACTGTTTACTCCCTGCTCGAACCAAACAGTTTCTAAAACATAGGAAAAGGGAGTTCAACAACAGCTGGCAGACAAATGTGTGAATCAGTGGGAAGATGACAGGAACAAGAGAAGGGCCTCCCAAGAAGATATCAAGACCAAAGGGAGATAAGAGTATGGGGCTGCTGTAAGATACCAAGAAATATCAAGGTCTGCCCTGAACTCTACATGCTTTACTATTGAAGTTTTGAAAAGGAAAAGGAAAAGACAATAATATTACCATACAGTCCTCTAAGAACAGGATTCTTGGATGTAAAGCTGGTGGACAGGAAGTAGATAGGAGAAAGCTCTGTGCTGGTAACAATAGTTTTAATTAGGAGGGGTTACAAATCCCTTGGTCCTCTGACTAATCTGTCAGAGGAGTTGAAGAAGCAACCCCTAGCGTTGACTCCAAGCAGAGGAAATGTAACTAAAGAAAAATCTCCGATTCACACTCTAACACCAGGTGGAGATGATTTAGTATCTGAAAGCTGGCTTCTCTACTTAATGGAGGATATACAGCATATGAAATCCTTCTTAAATGAATCTAAACAAACTTTTAACCATTCTGGTGGACATCTACAAAAAGGTATGGCTAAAATCTGATACAGAGGGCATTAACAGCAGAGCTAGTGCAAACAGAGTTGCTGCTGCTACTTTTATGACTTGTAAAAACGCATGTAAAAAAAGGTTATTAAAAGGGGAATCACAAATAATAATAAGAAAAGCAAGTGTTAAAAATCCTAAGCCAACTTGATATAAAAAGATGCAGTTCAAGAAACTCTTTAAATTACTGGATAGCAGCCTAGCACAGAAAAGTATTAATCATATTGAGAAGCCAACTGTAAATAAGGAAGCAGACCCAAAGGAGCATGTTCACCACTCTGCCAATGCAGAGGGGCCTCAAATTCCTGTACCAAAATCAGTTCAAGTAAATAAACATGTTATTTAAAACTCACAGGCTCATGTCTCACAGAAACCTAGACCCTTACAGCAGAGGTCGTCAACCCCCGGTCTGCGGCCCATTGCTGGTCCGTGGCTTGAGCCCGACTGGGCTGCGAAGACAAACCTCCCGCCGCCCCCCCTGCACGCACTCGGAGGCGGCGGCGGCAGGGGGGTAGCCAAGAGCCGGGAGGCAGAGCATGGCCGGGTGCTCCGGCTGCTGTCCTCCCGGTGGCGGGTGGCGGCGACGGCAGGGGGTAGCCAAGAGCCAGGAGGCAGAGCATGGCCGGGTGCTCCGGCTGCTGGCCTCTTGGCGGCAGCGGCGGCGACGGGGGGGGGGGTAGCCAAGAGCCGGGAGGCAGAGCATGGCCGGGTGCTCCGGCTGCTGCTTCTCGGCAGCAGTGGCGGCAGCGGCGGCAGCGGCGGGGGGGGTAGCCGAGAGCCCGGAGGCAGAGCATGGCCGGGTGCTCCGGCTGCTGGCCTCCCGGCAGCAGCGGTGGCGGCAGCGGTGGTGGGTAGCCAAGAGCCGGGAGGCAGAGCATGGCCGGGGTGCTCCGGCTGCTGGCTTCTCGGCGGCAGCAGCAGCGGCGGCGGGGGGGGTAGCCAAGAGATGGGAGGCAGAGCATGGCGGGGTGCTCCGGCTGCTGGCCTCCCGGCGGCAGCAGCGGAGGCGGCAGGGGGGTAGCCAAGAGCCGGGAGGCAGAGCATGGCCGGGTGCTCCGGCTGCTGGCCTCCCGGCGGCAGCGGTGGCGGGGGGGGGTAGCCAAGAGATGGGAGGCAGAGCATGGCCGGGTGCTCCGGCTGCTGGCCTCCCGGCGGCAGCAGCAGAGGCGGCAGGGGGGTAGCCAAGAGCCGGGAGGCAGAGCATGGCCGGGTGCTCTGGCTGCTGGCCTCCCGGCAGCAGCGGGTGGCGGGGGGGGGGGGGGTAGCCAAGAGCCAGGAGGCAGAGCATGGCCGGGTGCTCCGGCTGCTGGCCTCTCGGCAGCAGCGGCGGCGGGGGGGGGTAGCCAAGAGCCGGGAGGCAGAGCATGGCCGGGTGCTCCGGCTGCTGGACTCCCGGCGGCAGCGGCGGGGGGGGGGGGTTAGCCAAGAGCCGGGAGGCAGAGCATGGCGGGGTGCTCTGGCTGCTGGCCTCCCGGCGGCAGCGGTGGCGGGGGGGGGGGTAGCCAAGAGCCAGGAGGCAGAGCATGGCCGGGTGCTCCGGCTGCTGGCCTCTCGGCAGCAGCGGCGGCGGGGGGGGGGGGGGGTTAGCCAAGAGCCGGGAGGCAGAGCATGGCCGGGTGCTCTGGCTGCTCCCCTCCTGGCGGCGGCGGCGGCGGTGACAGGGGGGTAGCCAAGAGCTGGGAGGCTGAGCATGGCCGGGTGCTCCGGCTGCTGGCCTCCCGGCGGCAGCGGTGGCGGGCAGCGGTGGTGGGTAGCCAAGAGCCGGGAGGCAGAGCATGGCCGGGTGCTCCGGCTGCTGGCTTCTCGGCGGCAGCAGCAGCGGCGGCGGGGGGGTAGCCAAGAGATGGGAGACAGAGCATGGCCGGGTGCTCCGGCTGCTGGCCTCCCGGCGGCAGCAGCGGAGGCGGCAGGGGGGTAGCCAAGAGCCGGGAGGCAGAGCATGGCCGGGTGCTCCGGCTGCTGGCCTCCCGGCGGCAGCGGTGGCGGGGGGGGGTAGCCAAGAGATGGGAGGCAGAGCATGGCCGGGTGCTCTGGCTGCTGGCCTCCCGGCGGCAGCGGTGGCGGGGGGGGGTAGCCAAGAGCCAGGAGGCAGAGCATGGCCGGGTGCTCCGGCTGCTGGCCTCTCGGCAGCAGCGGCGGCGGGGGGGGGGGTGGTAGCCAAGAGCCGGGAGGCAGAGCATGGCCGGGTGCTCCGGCTGCTGGACTCCCGGCGGCAGCGGCGGGGGGGGGGTTAGCCAAGAGCCGGGAGGCAGAGCATGGCCGGGTGCTCTGGCTGCTCCCCTCCTGGCGGCGGCGGCGGCGGTGACGGGGGGGTAGCCAAGAGCTGGGAGGCTGAGCATGGCCGGGTGCTCCGGCTGCTCGCCTCCCGGCGGCAGCACCAGCGGCGGTGACGGGGGGGGGGTAGGCAAGAACCGGGAGGCTGAGCATGGCCAGGGGGCTCCCTCCGGCTGCTCGCCTCCCGGCGGGCTCCAACGAGGCCGGGGTCAGTGCTCCTCGCTGCCCTCATAAGGCCGATGCCGCCGGTGGTGCCTCCAGCTCCGGAACCAGCGGCTGCATTTGAATTTCCCGCGGAGGGCAGCAAGGAGCGCTGACCCGGCCTTGTTGTAGCCCGTCAGGAGGCGAGCGGCCAGAGGGAGCCCCCCGGGCATGCTCAGACTCCCAGGCTGCCGCCGCTGCCGCCGCCGCTGGTACACACTCCCTCACCCCTTCGCCTGCGTGCAGGGGTGGGTTGGGTGCGCGGGTGGGCAGGCGCTCCTGTGCATGCGCGAAGTGGTGGGGGAACGTGCGCGTGCGCCTTAGGCGGGCGCTCCCCAACCACTTCGTGCGTGCGTCGTAGAGCGCAAGCGCGAGGGGCCGCCCCACCTCCCTCAGAGGCTCCACCGGTCCGCACTACAAAAAAGGTTGGGGAACACTGCCGTATAGGACAGGCTCATAACAGATTATGGCTGCAAATTAGTCTTGAATAGAAAAAAGCTTCCTTTGCTAAATATTCCTAAACCAGTGGGACTTATACCACAATATAAACGTAAATTGCACTTGCAAAATCTTTTAGAAACTGCTTCTTCATGAGCTCTTACCTTACCTGACTGGTTCTCTGTGGAATATTTGTATTTCAATGCTTGTTCAATGGTCACATTCAGAAAAAGGAGTTCAGCTAATTGGGGTATATGAATCCAAAGATACACTGACTGAGATACCACTTACCAGTTATCTGTGGTAAGAGTTTTTAAGAACTGCTCCACCTCTGCCACTGGTGCTTTGTAGCCCAGATTATGCTAAAAACTCTCAAGTGATAGAAAACTATAACAGTAACTTGACATGACATTACTGACATTACATGACATTGGGAGAAAATCTCCATCAGGAAAACCTCCAACTGTTATAGAGTTGGTAGAGAATGATCCAGAGCAGCCAATGGAGAAGGTAACAGAACCCACTGAACCCTTGGAATCTGATGAGAAACACCTCTTAGACTCTTTCTGTGTTCTACTTTATGAAGTACAAAATGACATAATTAACAGATTTGAGCTTTTAAAGGGCCACCTGATAAAAATAAGGGCAAGGAAGGGTGGATTAAATACCCACAAGAAACTCCACTGGGACACTGAACTTTTGGAAACATTGTGGCAACTAAGTCTAGGAATGAGGAAGATGCTGATTCAGAACCTCAAAGTGGAAAGACACATACTTTGCAATGTCAGCCATTAGAGAGAATAAATCCTCTACTAAGCAAGACTATCCTAGAGAACGATCTCAGTGATAAGACCTCTACTTTAAAATCAGCAACAACTGTTCCTCATATTGGGCCACAGACAAAAGAACCAGATAAAGAAGAAGGGAAGCTTTTCATTTAATCCTGCCTTTCTCATGATGTCTAATGTAATGTAAGCAGATGGAGCCCATTGATGGAGCTGATTGAACCTACAGAGGAAGATACTGTTTCTGTTGAGCATCTACGAGGGAAGACCAGGTCCCAGAAAGAAGCAAAGCCTCATCTAGTGAAAGAGAGCAGTAACCTTCTGCTCTGATATAGGGTCTTGAGGGAATTTTTTTACAACTTCCCAGTATGTCTGCCCAAACTGGACAAACCAAGCAGTTTTCTTACAGAGTGATACACCACCACCCCCAACCCTGCTGCGGGAAAGAAAATATTCACCTCAGATCCATCCACCTCTGATTGACCCCTAATCCGTCAAAAACTCCTCTCACTGGCATTTATTTCCCGAAACGATACAGACAGGCAAGGGAAGGCTGTGTACCCCTCCTTTCAAAGGTTTATCAGGGAATATAGTATAATACTCCTCCAGGAGACCTGGGAGAGGGAAGAATTGGGGCTAGATGATTTTGCAAGTTATTTATTAAAAACTGATCTTAGCTGCAGCAGAGGTCACTTTAAGGGAGGCCTTGGGATCCTGATTTCTACTAGGCTTTGAGCCAACCACATCAGCTTAGTTGTTATTCAATACTTCAGTCTCACTGGTGACCCGCTGTAATTTCTATGTAATTGCCTGCCATATTTTGTTCTCTGAATTTTCTTTGTTGATAGCTAACATTTACAAACCGCTTGTTCCAACACCATAACTAGAGATGGGCACAAAGTACTTCATGCTGTGTTGTCTAAGACTTCCCTTCTTTGCCTACTGAGAGGAGGAGATGGGGCAGGGATTCCTGCAGTATAATCTGTGAGTGGGCAGCTGCTGGAGGAGATGGAGAAGAGAAATCTGTGCTCCTGCCAGAAAGGAAGATTGTGGAATGAGGAGGAAAGGAGCAGTGCACACTGGAAGGTCAGTGGGAGGAGCTGGCTTGGGGGAACGGAAAGTGAACACACGGCACCTGTGGTGCAATGCTGATGACTTAGATTGCATGGCACAAAGTGTTTCGTGCCCATCTCTAACCATAACCATCAATAATATCTGGACTACTATTGATATCTATGTAGAACACCTTGAATCTTTATAACTTTTATATATTGGGGAAAAGTTGCCCAACTACCAAAGATAAAACATGTAATTATTCAGGTTATTGCTTCGCTCAGTTCACAAAAAGGAGGGATCTCTTAACATTAAATGGCTCTGTGAATGGGGATTCATCTGGAGAATACACTCATTTCACTAAGAGGGGTGGCAAACTGAGCAACAATATGAATATGTTGCTCAGTTTGAAATTAGTAACAGTACAGAGAGAGATCATTTACCCCGAAACTGATGCTAATACACCCAACATATAGTAATCCTTGATTAGAATTAAATTTTACTCCAACAAAGATTTAGAAGTGACTGGTAGCAAGAGAATTAAATGTTCACCAGTGGTGGATTTTGTGCTGACTCAACTACTGGAGACTGATGAGTATATGAATGCCCGAAGTGCCATTCTTACTGCCAGCAATGTCATTGAGGCAATAAAATAATTTCGAACCCGGACTGAAAAGCTAGGAACACATCTAAAAATGAAGGCAACCAAAATTGGCTCTGGAAGAGCGTCAAAAACATCTGGCTGGTTTGATAGTGAATGTAAGGCCAAGAGTCAAATGAGGAAAATGGTAGTCCCCCTTGCAGGCAGTTTTATTCTCAGCCATTGATCAAACAGGATTACTACCTGAGAGTTGGGGGTATATCTGTAATAGTTGCCATATATAAAAAAGGAGATAAAACTGAAGTAAGGTCTATGCTAAACATCTGTGTAACAAACTAATTGACTCGATCCAGGATAAAAATATTATGGCATTAGAGCAAGCAGGATTGAGTCAGGGGTGATCCACTCTAGATCATTGCTTTGTATTAGCCCACCTTACTGACAATTATGTAAAAAAGAAAAGAGGCATGTTGTATGCAGCATTTATTGATCTTATGGCAGTGTTTGATTCCATACCTCATGCACAACTCTGAGAAAATTTAACCTTCTCAAATCTGGATAAGACTGCTCTTTCTATTTAAATGTCTTTATAATAATACCTGTATGAGGGTATGCTGTACCACCAATGGGCATCTAACAGATTGTATGTCATCCACAAAGGGGTTAAGCAAGGTTGTGTTTTAGCTCCAATCCCATTCAGTTTATGTGAGTGATATTATTGAGCACTTGTCATCTCCAGTGTTTCATGCCCCTAAACTGGCAACTAAACCCATTTCAGTCCTACTATACACAGATGATGCAGGTGATGCAGTACTGCTATCTCAAACAAAAGTGGGTCTGAGAAGACAATTAAAGGCATTTTCAAACTATTGCCAGAAGGAGGTGAATTACAGCAAGATGATATGTAATAGTATTCTCAAAAAGTTTCAGACTCTGTAAATGGTCCTTGGATGGGCAACCAATCTAACAGATTAGAGTCTTCAAACATCTAGGCATAATATTTCAGACATCAGGAACATGGACAGTTCAACAAGACTATATTTTGGAAGACGTTTCATATACTATAAAAATCTTGAGATAGTTTTTCTACACCAAAGGTCATAATTTCAAACCAGCAGTGCTGGAAGTTTATACAGCCAAGCTGCTAGGTTTTGAAATGCTTGCTTGTGTGCTGTTTTGCTCTTTCTATAGAGAGGTGAGCAAAGAGCTAATTTGCCCCTTTTTAGTTAAGAAGCCAGATCATGTCATTCATCTGATTTCTATATATCTTTTTTCCTTTCAGATTGAGATAAACAGGTAATGGTACTGTCAGCTAAATTTTTAGCAGCAGCAATTAAAATTATGCCAAATATGATTTTAAAATAGTAACCTTTTATAGATAAAATTGTCTAATTTTGACACAGATATACTGTATGTATCTGATGCATATGTATTTACTATCTTGATTTTCAAATATTGATTTTATATCTTTGAAAATTTTATATTCATTTTGCTAAGACCTATTGTTAAAGCAAATAAAATGCTGTAATAATAATAAGAATGTTAGCACCAATGGTAGCAGTCAAGATGGTCTACAGCAGTGCTTCTCAAACTGGGATCCCCAGATGTTATTGGACTGCAACTCCTAGAAATCCTGGTCAGCATTGTAAATGGTGAAGGCTTCTGAGAATTGCAGTCAAAGAACATCTGGGGCCCCCAGTTTGAGAACCATTGGTCTTCAGGATACCCTGTTCTGCTCAGTACCATTCACGAAGTACCATTCACAGCTTCAGGGAAAGTACCAGAAGCTGACTCTTTTATCAGTTAACTGCTTCTCACCCAAACACAAAGCAATTGTCAGGGCTGTTTGTCAACAAGTGTGAATGGTGGTGAGCAGAAGATATCTTACATAGCACCTCATGGCGCAGTGGTTAAACCGCTGTCTTGTAGCCAAAACTGTGCTCATTACCTAAGGTTCAATCCCAGGTAGCTGGCTTAATGTTCACTGAGCCTTCCATGGTCAGTAAAATGAGTACCCAGCTCACTGGGGGGCTGGGGGGCGGGGGCGAGGAATGTGCAGCCTGTATAATTAACTTGTAAACTGCCCAGAGAGTGCTTTAAGTGCTGTGGGGTGGTATATAAGCACCATGCTTTGCTTTTGGCTTTTTGTAGACTATCTTGACTGCTGCTGTTGGTGTTGTCAACATTCAGACTGCCCTTTGCTATGGAAAGCTTGGCAAGAAGGCGGGGCTTTGTCCCGAGATCGGTCTCATTTCAGGAGGGCTTCTGTAACTGACTGAGACCACTCGATTTCAATCCCACAAACTTGGGGGGGGGGGACTTTTACTAGGAGAAGTAAAAGTCTGAAATAACAGAATCTGACTGAGAAGGGGGGTGGCCCGGGGGATCCCTGGATTGGCTTCCCTTTGGAGTCGCATCTGGAAGCAGAAACTGAGTGGGTGCCATCTTAGCACAAAGTTGTGAATGCCCCAAAGACAGAGAGTGGAAAAGTACAGAAGGATTTTGGAAAATAATCTTGACCAAAACTTGAAGTGGCTTGTTTTACATATGGAACTCTTAAGGACCTAAACAATGAAGAGAGTGGGTGTAACAGAGAAAGTGATTAGACCTATATCTGGCCAGACCAGCGAACATCCCCCCCTTCATCTGAGACTTGACTGACAGAAACAGAAAGAAAGAAGGAGAAAGGGGGAGGGAGAAAAAACAACTTTGCTTCTATTGAGGCAATAAAAACCACTTCCACAGGACAATATAACCATAAACTACTGGTGGATTTAAATATGTGATGCAGCCAGAAACAGTCTTGGGAAAAGCCCTTCCCCCCTATTAACCATTGCGAAGCCCAGGGAGAGAAAGTTTGAGTTGCAAATATTTTCTGCCCTAAGACATAAGCTACCATTGTGAGTAACTACTGTGGTTACTATTTGCTGGAAAGAAATCCAGATAATACCTCCGATCATGGGACAACAAGACATTCTCAAGAATATTCAAAACATTATACTTAATGGACTACACCAGATAAAAGCAGAGATGGATCAGCTATTTGAACAAACTAAAGACGTAGGGACAAAAATGGAATTTACAGTGAAGATGGAGAGAGACAATGTTATTCTTAAACTCCAAAAGGTTTCAGAAGAAAAAGGTGAAGGTATAATGCAGC
The DNA here is from genome assembly GCA_037013535.1 of Intellagama lesueurii. Taxonomy (NCBI): domain Eukaryota; kingdom Metazoa; phylum Chordata; class Lepidosauria; order Squamata; family Agamidae; genus Intellagama; species Intellagama lesueurii. The sequence continues at coordinate 105,601,147 of JBAJHW010000005.1, forward strand.
GGAGAACTAATTTGTTAATCCCTCTTATGGAGATGTCAGCAGCAGAAGTGCAGCAAATGGTGAACTTTACTATGAACTTTATGATACATGAAGTGGATGAAGCTCTTGAGAATGGATGTATGGTACATAAGATGGAAAATGAAAGATGGCATGATAAGAGGGGCACAAAATATTGGTTAGAATATGGAGATAAATGTTAAATTTAAGAAGGTATTTTGTGGTGAAAATATATATGATAAAATAAACACAAACTAATGGTTATAACATTGATTTAGAACAATAGATATCAACTTGGCAGCATTTTATACCTATAAAATTAGTAAACTTAAAGATAAAAAGAAAGAGAAGGTCCAAGAAAATGGAAGATTCTGAAGCACAATAACCCACATTCATAAACCAGAGGGTTTTAAAATAATAATACAGTGGTGCCTCAACTTACGAACTTAATTGGTTCCGGAACTCCGGTCGTAACTCGAAATGGTTGTAAGTCGAAGCACCATTTCCCATAGGAATGCATTGAAATGCAATTAATCTGTTCCGGCCGAAGAAAAAAATCACCAAAAAAACCCAAAAAACACTGCAAGACTCATCAGAAACGCGATTAATCTGTTCTGGCCGAGGGGGGAAAAAAGAAAAACAAACAAACCGTGCAAGACCCTTTGGAAATGCAAAAAAAGCCAAGCAGAAAGCAAGCAAACCATGCAAGACCCATCGGAAATGCAAAAAAAAGCAAAGCAGAAAGCAAACAAACCATGCAAGACCCATTGGAAATGGGGAAAAAGCAAAGCAGAAAGCAAACAAACTGTGCAAGACCCATCGGAAATGCAAAAAAGGCAAAGCAAAAAGCAAACAAACCCCGCAAGACCCATCGGAAATGGGAAAAAAAACCCAAAAAAGCAAACAGACCCCGCAAGACCCATCGGAAATGGGGGGAAAAACCAAAAAACAAACAAACCCTGCAAGACCCATCACAGCATAGAAACATAACCCCACCACCCAGTCCAAAACCATGCTGCAAAACCCACCCAGAACAGTTTTTAAAAAGTAGAAAGCAGCACCTTACCTTACCAGGCAGTCTGAAGCCTCCTCCGATCGCACACTCTCTAACCGCTGGGGCGAAAGAGCTACAAAGAAGCAGCCTCTTCACCACCAACGGTTAGCAATTTGAATTCCCCGCCTTTTTTCCCTGCCTTTTTTTGGTTGTAACTGGAAGCTCCGGCCGCAAGTCGAAGCAAAATTTTGCGGCCGGAGCTGGTCATAACTCGAAATGGTCATATGTCGAGATGTTCGTAAGTCGAGGCACCACTGTAATAAAAATAAATAAAATAATAAACCAAATCAGTTGCTTATGTTTTGAAATGTTCTCTCTCATGTGATCATTAGTTGCTACCTAGGATTGCATGCTCAGTTCATGTGGGAGAAGAAGAAAGCCTAACAAATCTGAGAAAGTGACAATATCCAAGTCACTTCATTTGAAATGCAACATACAAATTTATTATAGCTGATCATTCTGGATAAAATAATCAGGAAGAGTACAGGAAATAGAAGAACCTAGGAGATGGGCTTGAATGCAATATAACATCATTGTTTAGATTTCCTGCATCAAAAGTCAAAGTGGCTAGTAAGAGAATAACAACAAGAAGTCATCTGGCTGGTGCCCAGTATAAACTGAGAGCAATTTCCATATATATGCCATGGAAGAATTGTTAATAGAAGTGTTTATACTGATTCCTGAAACTACAGTGCTAATGGAGAGAGCTCCAGTAGAAGAGAAGGAAGTGACTAGTTGGACCCTGAAGGATTGGAGAATGGTGTAGAGTTTGTTCCATAACACATTATGTTCCACATTAATGTTATACCTTTTGGATGTAGTCATAAAACCCTCAATATACAATGTACTGTAATGCCTTGTAAAACTGTGTCATGTACAAGGCTAGGTGCCACTTTTTTGGTCCCCAAAAATCAGAATTTTAAAACAAATTCTTTGAATTTCTGTTCTTTATATTTCCAGTGCTTTAAAAAATACTGATGCCATTGCATCCATTGGCACATCAGGGTTAACTGACATGAAGAAACTAGCCAAATGGGTGGCTGAAACAAAACTTGATCCAAATGACCCAAACAATGCAGCCCTGATGCAGCTAATAATGGTAAGACAGACCCTACAAACATGACACTGAAACTTTAGTTTTGCCAAGTTGTTTCTACAGTTTGAAAAAGATGATTGCTTGATAGGGAAATACATCCTTGCCTATCTTGTTATCACAGTGTTGTTCTGCTTGTTAGCAAGGAGAGCAGAGAATTTTTTGGTGCTTTTAATATAACATTTTGTTGGTTTGAGTACAGGGTGTTGTTTTCTTTGAACAAAACTACCTTCTTTCTGAAAAAGTGTGCAGATTGTACAATTTTATGCAATTGCACAAATTGTGCAAATTGCCCGAAGCTAGGATGACAGCTGGTTTAAGAATTGCATCTTTCTTAAAATTCATGTAGTCCTTCTGTACCTGTTATGTGTGTTTGGGCTTTGATTCTGAAATGGACACTGTAGACATTTTATGCAAATTACAGAGACCTGAGGACGCACTTTCAGCTGAAAGCAAGGGATCTCACTAGTGACTGTAATTCTTCATTGAGGACTCTTGTAGTGTCTATAGATAGCTAAATCAACAACAACAACAAAAAAACTGTGTATTCTTTCTTTTTTTTTAACAAGTAAAATTTTATTTAAAATAAAACACTACAAAGCAGACAAAATAGGAAACACCAAACCACCAACCACTACAAAAAACAAACAAACAGCAAAAACCACTACTAACTAAGACAAACCCTCCCCCCCTTTTGGGTCAGAGATTCCAACATCGTTTGGATCTCGGATAACTCCGGTTGGTTTCCAGTGAGCACTAAGTACATAGAAAACCAAATTTTGCCCTAAACTCCTGTCTTTTTCTGGGCCCAAAAATATATTAATTTCCAGCTTTGTTTTACATAGTCTCTTGGTTGTTCCCGCAACGCTTCTGAAAGTGTATCCAGTTCTGCTATGTCCCATAACTTCTTTTGAGTATGTACATTAGACAGTATTTTATTTTCTTATCAATAATTTCCGGCATAATATTCAGTAATGCCATTTCAGGTTTCATATTTAATTTTTGTTGAGTAATTTCTTTTACTATTATCCACACCTGTGTCCAATATCTTTTGACTTTTTCGCATGACCACCATGTATGATAATAAGTACCTGTATTTTTTTTCACTTCCAACAAACGTTGCTGTTACCCTCTGACATTTTTGCCAATCTTACAGGTGTATAGTGCCATCTATAAAACATTTTGAGGATATTTTCCCTAAGGTTTACTGGCTTAATCATCTTATGATACTCTTTCCACATCTTTGTCCAATCATCAATATCAATATTATGTCCAAAGTTACTTGCCCATTTTACCATCATCTCCTTCACCCTCTCATCCTCCAAGTCATACTTTAATAAGTATATGTACATTTTTATATAATTTTCTCATCAGTATATATCCACAGTTTGTCCACCTGAACTTCGCCCTCAAAGAAACCCACGGTTTTATCTTTTTTATATCTCGATTCTAGTTTCAACAATCAGAGGCCACACCCAATTCCTCTAGCTCTTGCTTATCCTTTATATTCTGTTCTTTAGTAAGCAGTTCTTTATATGTGATTAATGCTCCTTTCTGGTTCAGCACTTTCAACGTAAATGCCTCTATAGGAGCCACCCATAATGGAATTTTCTTATAAGTTTGTGCTTGAAATTTTTGCCATACTAAACATAACGCCTTCCTCAGAATATGTTCTGCAAAATGTGATTGTTCTTTATATTTCCCATACCACACATATGCATGCCAACCCATTTTTAGATCATGTCCCTCCAATTTCAAAAGTCTTTGATTTTCAAGAGTTATCCATTCTTTTATCCAGATCATAGCACAAGCCTTATAGTATAATAGCCAATTCGGTAGTCCTGATCCCCCTCTTTCTTTTAAATCTTGTAGTAATCTGAGTTTTATTCTTGGTTTCTTAGAGTTCCATATAAATTTCGATGTCAAGCTATCCAGGTCCTTGAAATAAATAAAATTTAATAGTATTGGCAGGTTTTGAAATAGAAATAATAGCTTTGGTAGTATCATCATTTTTATTGTTGATATTCTTCCCATCAAAGAGAGTTGCAGCTTACTCCATTCTTCCAAATTTTTCTGGATTTCCTTCAGTGTTATGAAATAGTTTTCTTTCATTAAGTTACTTGGTTTTTTTTGTGATGGTAACTCCTAAATATTTAATTTTTTGAACCGCCTCAAAGTTAGTTTCCATCACCAATTTTTCCACATCTTCTTTCTTTACGTTTTTAGTCATGAATTTTGTTTTTTGATAATTTATTTTAAGACCTGCCACCTGTCCAAATTCTTCTATGACTCTCAGTAATTCTTCCAAATTTTCTAGAGGGTTTTCTAATATTATTGCTAAGTCATCCGCATATGCTTGGACCTTAAATTCTTCTCCTCTAATTTTAAGTCCTTTAATTCCCTCATTGTCTCTTATCTGTCTGTTCAAGATTTCCAATGTTAAAATAAATAATAGAGGGGATAACGGACATCCCTGTCTTGTGCCTTGTTCAATCTGTATATTTCCAGTTAGATTACCGTTGATTTTAATCCTGGCTTCTTGTTTGGTATAAATTGCCTTGATTATTTGTGGAAATGTTCCTTTCATTCCCATTTTCTTTAGTTGTAGCAGCATAAACTCCCAGTTAACATTATCAAAGGCTTTCTCTGCATCAAGAAAAATTAACATCATCTGTTTTTCTGGATGCATTTCATAATATTCCAAAGTATCTATTATTGTCCTTATGTTTGATGATAGTTTCCTTTTGGGTGTAAAACCTGTTTGATCTTTGTGTATTATTTCTTAGAGTACCTCCTTTAGCCTTGTTGCCAAGATGGTTGTAAAGATCTTATAATCAACATTTAAGAGAGAGATCGGTCTATAGTTCTTAATTTGATTTTTCTCCGTCCCCTCCTTATGTATTAAGGAAATATATGCCTCTTTCCATGAGTTTGGAATTTCCCCTTTGATCTCAATATCTTCAATTAGCTTCTTAAATTGTGGACTTAAAGTTTCTTCAAACGTCTTATAATATTCAGCAGGCAGCCCCTCTGGACCAGGGGATTTACCACTTTTTTGTTTTTTCCACGCTTCTCCAATCTCATTCATTGTGATTGGTTTGTTTAGTTTCTCCAGTTGTTGACAGTTGAGGCTCCATGCTGGAATTCTATTCAGATAATTCATTTGTTTCTCTTGTTCTATCTCTCTTTTTTAATAGAGTCCAGCGTAAAATTTTTGAATTTCTTTCTCAATCTCCTTTTGTTTATATATTTCCTTCCCTTGCTTATCAAGTATTGCGGTGATCATTGTATTTTCTCTCTCTCTTTTTATTCTATATGCTAACCATCTTGCTGGTTTGTTTGCATTTTCGAAAAAGTTTTGCCTTGCAAATTTAATTTTCTTCTCCATCTCTTCCTGTTCTAACAGATTGATTTTATGCTGTAGGATATTTATCTTATTTAATAAGTCCTTATTTGTTGGCGTCTTCTTCAGTTCCATTTCCTCTTTTTTTTAGCGATGTTATTAATGTTTGATATTGTTTGCTTCTCTCCTTTTTTTCTTTGTACATTATATTCTATCTCGCATCCTCGAAAATATGCTTTGGCTGCATCCCATACTACTGTCATCCCTGTGTCTTGGGGTTTATTAATTTGAAAGAAAAATTCTAGCTCCTTTTTTATTTTATTCAGGAAGGTCTCCTCTCTCAATAAATAACTATTCAGCCTCCAAAAGCCTCTTCTTATTGTTTGTCCTAGTATCATCAATATTGGGTTATGGTCTGCATATATGTTTGGTAATATTTCAATTTCTTCCACTTGATGTGTGATTTCCGCTGAGATCCAACAGTTGTCTATTCTTGACCATGAGTTGTGTCTATTTGAATAGAATGTGTAGTCTCTTCTCTTAGGATATCTAGTTCTCCATATGTCAATTTAATTTAATTCCTCTGCCATTTCCAGGAATACCTTGGGTATCACATTTCTTGTTCTTTTCCTCCCATTTCCATTTGTCGTTGATGTGTCCTTTTCTTTATTGACTATAGCGTTGAAATCCCCCATGATGCATATTTTCTGTTCTGACCTTTGTATTAATCGATTCTTTAGTTGAAGATAAAATTTATGTTGAGATTCATTTGGTGCATATATATTCACCAATAATATTTTCTCTCCCTCATTAGAAATTTCCACCATCAATAATCTCCCATCCTCCGAGGCAAAAACCAATTTCGGGTCTAGATCTTTTTTAATGTACATAGCTACTCCTTTTTTCTTTTGTTGGTTTGAAGCTGTAAAGATTTTACCCAATTTTGGATTTTCTAACAGTTTTTTATCCTTTTCTTTAATGTGAGTCTCTTGAATAAATATGATGTCTACTTTTGCTTTGAAAAGTTTATTAAATATTTTTCTTCTTTTCTGGGGTGAGTTGAGCCCTTTCACATTCACTGAGAGAAATTTGACTTGTTTAGACATCTGGACGGCTTTTACTACCATTTTTATCTCTCAGTTCCTTGTCTCTAGTTCTCCTCATTGGGGGTGACTTCCTTTGTCTTCCATCCCCTGTTTCTTGTTGCTGCTCTTCTTCTCCTTGTTCTTCTCCTGATTCTTCACTAGAGAACTGTAAGCCTTCTTCTGACAGCTTCAGTTTTTGTTTCATTTCTATCATAAAGTTTCTAGCTTTCATTTTACTGTTCAGGTTGTATCTTCCGGACTCCCAATTAAGGTAGACTCCTTCAGGGAATTGCCATTGGAATGGGATTTTCCTGTCTATTAATATTTTAGTAAGGAAGGAATATTCTTGTCCTTTCCCCCGCATACTCCAAGGCACCTGTTTCAATACATTTATCTTCCATCCTCTGATTGTCAGATCCTTCTCTCTATTAACTTTCAATATTTTTTCTTTCACTGTTCTTCTTAAGAATTTTATATGTATCTCCTTCGGTAGCTTATTTCGTCTGGTGAAGGCATTTCCCACATGAATTTTTTTTTCAATTGATCGATTGAACTCCTGCTGGTCTATCCCTGTTTGTTTGGCCAGTTCTTCAGAGATTAATGTCAATAAATCTAATTCCGTTTCCCCCTCTAATTGTTCCACGTTCTGAATTCGTAGAAAATAGGAGGCTTTTTCCATCTCTAGAGTTAGGAGATGTGAATGAACCTTATCTCTTTCATCTTTAATATCTTGTATGTCTCATTCCGCTTTTGTCAATCTGCGTTCAACTTTCTCCACTGTCTGTATAAATATATCTATCTTTTGATTAGTGTTTTCAGTTCCTGCTTTAACATCTGCTTTGACATCTGCTCTTAATTCTTGCATCTGATCCGAAAGTTGTTTGACAATATTTGTTTGTATCTCCTGCATTGCATTTTTAAAAGGGTCTTGACTCATTAGTTTGGCCAAACTTGCTGCTTGACCTGGGGACTCCTCTTTTTTTGACGATCTGGTATTCATCTTGCTCCTTTCAACAACTTCCCTTTCCTAGTGGATTTTCCCCCTTTTCCCAGAAAAATTACCACTTCTTATTTGTATTTACTCTAATCGTCAAGAGAGAAAACCCTCATATCAATTCTTAACCAAATTGACAAAATTGCTCAAGCAGATAACAAAAGCAAAATTCCAAATTATAAAGTTCTGGCACAAATTTCTCAACAGTCCGCTAGAGGTCCTCAGCGCATCAAAATAGTCTCAAAGTCCTGCTCTATAGTCTCTTTGCCAGCAGAACACAGCGTCCCGAGAAATCAACCTGTTAAAAAGAGACACCCATTCTTCGTACTGGTTGGGCTGGTGAAAGTGAGACACCCAAGGCCTTCCCAGCACCTTGAAATATATTCCAAAAGTGAAGTAACCGTGTGTCCCTTGAGGGTAAAAGTCACCAGGATGAACTGCTGTTGTCCTTACAGCTGAGCCAAACCGCTAGCAGGCTTCTGTATTTCTTCTTTTCGCTAGCAGACTTGGATTGGCCGAATGGAAAGTGAAAGTTCTTCTCATTAAGCTACGTTGGCAATTCACTCATCCCTCCTTCTATCTGTAGCAAGTCCAGGCATGGCAATCTATTTACAGACAGAGTTTTAAAACGTCTTTCTCCTCTGTCCAACGTGCCTGGGGGTGTCACTCTCAAGTCAATCGTAACAACAACAGGGCTTAAAAGACAAAATAAAAGTCTTAATAATAAAGACTTGAGCTTTTAAAGTTTATTCAATAGCCCCTCCTTTCCCCCCCCCCCCCACAGTTTCCGAGCTCAAAGCCGTCTCTTCTTTGTTATTTCAATCACTTCTCTTCCTCCGGGGGATTGCTGCCTGGCAGACCTTAATTGTTAAAATCTCCGGCTTATAGCCACTTGTTTCACCAGTTCTCTTTAGAAAGAGGACAGCGTTTGTGGGGGTGTAACAAAGAAATAAAGTGGTTCCTTTGCTCAACTAATTTCAAGTTATATAATTCTCTCACTGAGTGCAAGCCTGGGGCATTCTCTTTGATTCAGTTACTCACTTTCTCCCCTGGGAATCTCCGGGGTCCTCCAAGGTGGAATCTCTGAGTCCGTTCAGCGGAGCCTCGCAGCTAAATTGCCATTATAAGATGGTGCCGTCAGGATCTTCTGTCTGGGGGAGAGATTTCCTCAAGGCAGAGGGTTGCTCGCCGCTCCTCCTGAGTTCTCTCAGCACCTCTTTGACCTAGGGGGGGCTTCTCCTAGCACCCCCTACCCTCAAAATATTTTTGAGGGAGACCCGATCCACGGTATGCAAACAGGTCTCCTAGGAGCCCAGGCTCCCTGCTGCGACGCTGCTTCTGGCCCCACCCCCGTTTCTTCAAAACTGTGTATTCTTTCAATCCTTTATGCCCAGTAACTGGCTGATTGTGTCACATTTTTATTTATAGTTGAATGGCCACAGATTTGCAGGTGGTATAAGACAGTATGTATGATACTGTATACTCATGCTTATGTCTTTTGTTGGTTTTTCATGTGCTAGTAAATTATATACAGTATATTAAGATGTTTCAGAGGCATATATTAATTGAACTAAGGGAAATGTAGCCATTGTATATGGGTTGTAGATTGGTGTCTTAGTAATGATTCTCAGATCAACACACTTTGCTTAAGTAAAAGCAAGTATAAGTAAACTAGACTTTGACACCACTTCTTCAGATAACAGATTTTATAGTCTGTAATAGCATGAAAATACATAGGTTTACAACAAAAGAGTTCACTACTTTTTCTGTGGTGTGGGGCATTATTTCTCTTAAAGTTCTTCGTCCACAGCACCTCTCTTTCATTTTGATTAAGCAGGCAGGAGGGAATGGAGGCTAAGCCATATCCAGAAGTAGCAGGTAACTGATTTCTCCTGTTGGCAGTGACTTCTTAAGCCTGAGAACCCCCCTTTCCTTATTTTCTTTTTTGTTAAAATTGTATTTAATTGTTTAGGTTGCTACAAGCGGCGATGCTTCTGTTCCCAGTTTCTTCAGGCTCGAGCAATTACAAGAAGAATTTAATTTTGTTTCTGATGAAGAACTTAACAGATCCAAAAGATTCCAACTGCTTCAACTCAGAAACACAGAAGTGACTGAATTTCAAAGTTGTAAGTGTATTCCCTTACTGGAAAGAGAAATCAGTGAAAAAGCATTGCAGGTAAGGCCCTCTAAATTCATGATAATTGAACTGTTTGCTGTTGTGTTTTTTCTTTCTTGGTTTAAATATCCTTGTTCTACATAACTTTGCTGCTATAGAATTCTAAAACCCTTATTTAGAAAACCCTTATTTATAGAACCCTGCTTTTAGAACATTTAGAGGATCCCACAAGAAAAATTAGCTGAGGAAAAAAGAAGGTGAAGCAGAGAACATGATAGAAGTATATAAGGCTAAGCATGCTGTGGAGAAAATGGATACAGAGAAGTGTTTTAGAGGGACATGTAAGAGTACCAAAATTTGGATTTGGGTGTCTGTAACAAAAGACAGAGAAAAGAAACTGTGGCTCAGCTACTAAATGGGGATGGGAAAATTATAGCATCTTGTGAAATATCCCTTGCTTCATTTCTCAAATGATATTTAAGAGGTTCAATTGACTATTCCAAAAGCTTCTTTGGGGATCCTATCCCTCTAGATTCTCCTTCTAAAAGCTACAGCTATCAATCAAGGATGAACATTTTAGGTTTCCAAACCTGCAGCTCTATCATAGAGTGTGCTGTCATGTGTGAATGTCTGGACTACATCAAATACCTTAGAGACACCTCCCCATGAGGTGTGCTGGAATCAATTTTCCTATCCCTTCTCTCTGATTGTAGGATGTTGGGATTTATATAACTGGGGCAAAAAACTACTGACCACCCAGTTAAGATAATGCAAATAAAACTTTTGAAAAACAAATGGCAAGAATTTCAAGGAAATACAATGTAGCAGTAATGTGAGGCTTCAATTATCTTGATATCTTGGGAGACAAATTCTGCCAAATACGGACCTTCCAAGACATTCTTGGCTTGTATGGCTGATAATTTTCTCCTACAAAAAGTGGAAGAGGAAACCAGAGGAGTAGCTATCCTGGACTTGATCCTAACCAATAGAGATGACTTGATGGAAGAAGTAGCAGCAAGAGGAACTCCGTGGGGAAGTGACAATGTTCTACTTGAGTTCGTGATTTCAAAAGAAGTGAAAGCAGAGTGTAGCTGAACTTTAGAAAAGCCAATTTTAATAAACTCAGAACAGCCATACAGTCATTGGTAATGTCCCATGGCAGGAAATCCTAACAGGAAAAGGCGTCCAAGATGGGTGGGAATTTCTTTAAAAAAGGACATTCTAAAGACACAACTATAAACAATTCCAACAAGAATAAAAGATAGAAGACAGCAAAAAAGACCAATGTGGCTTTACAGAAAGCTCAGAGAGGATCTGAAAACAAAAAAGGACACTTAGAGAAAATGGAAAGAAGGCCAGGCTACAAAGGAAGTATACAGACAAGTAGCAAAGAATTGCAAGGATGACATTAGAAAGGCAAAAGGTGAGCAAGAGAGGCTAAAAGCAACAAAAAGGCATTCTTCGGGTATGTGCGTAACAAAAGATAGAGCAAAGACATAGTGGCTGAGCTACTCAATGGGTTTGGGAAAATGATATGAGATGGCAAAGAAAAGGCAGAAGTGGTCAATTCCTACTTTAGCTTGGTTTTCTCCCAAAAGACGTCTATATTTCTCCAGGCAAATGTGAAGTACAAAGGGAGGGGATAGGATTGTAGCTTGAGATTGATAAACAAGCAGTCAAGGAGTCTCTTACTACTTTAAATGAATTCCGATCCCCAGGGCTGGATAAACTATACGAAGGATACTGAAGAAACTGGATGAAGAGATCGCAAAACCAGTATCTATTATTTTTGTGAAATCATGGAGGAGAGCTATCATTGTCCCTGTCTTCAAAAAGGGCAAAAAAGGGTGAAACATGGAACTACAAACTAGTCAGTTTGACATCAATTCCAGGGGAAATTCTGGAGCAGATTATAAAGCAGTCACTCTGCAAGCACCTTGAAAACAATGTAGTAGAGGCCAACATGGATTTGACAAGAACAAATCCTGCCAGACTAACCTTACCTCATTTTTTAATCAGGGAGCCTCCCTGGTAGATAGTGGGAATGCTATGTAATATATCTTGACTTCAGCAAAGCCTTTGACAAAGTGCCCCATGATATTCTGATTAGCAAACTAACTAGGGATGGGATGGATAAAACAAGTGTCAGGTGGATACAATGTTAGTTACAGAAACATACTCAGAGAGCGCTTATCAGTGAGATGAGGTAACAAGTGGGGTACCACAAGGCTCAGTCCTGGACTCTTCAACATTTTTATTAACGACTTGGATGAGGGAGTGCAGGAAATACTTATCAAATTTGCAGATGACACAGAATTGAGTGAAATAACTAATATGTTGGAGGACAGGAACAAAATTTAAAAAGATCTTGATAGGCTTGAGCACTGGGCTGAATACAACAGAATGAAATTCAACAGGGATAATTTCTATACCTAGGGGGGGAAAACCCAAAGACACAGTTACAAGATGGGGGATACTTCGCTCAGTAATACTACGAGTGAGAAGGATCCCAGAATTACCGTAGATCAAAAGCTGAATATGAGTCAACAGTGTGATGTGACTGCTATTTTAGGATGCATTAACAGAAATATAGTGTCCAAATTCCATGAGGTACTAGTTTCCCTCTATTCAGCACTGGTTAGGCCTCATCTAGAGTACTTTGTCCAGTTCAGGATACCACACTTCAAGAAGGATGCCAACAAACTGGAGCAAGTTCAAAGGAGGACAGCAAGGATGCTCAGGGGACTGAAAACCAAGCCCTGTGATGAAGGACTGAAAGAACTGTGCACTCAACCTTGAGAAGATTGAGGGGAGGATCTGATAGCACTTTTCAAATGCTTGAAAGGTATACAGAGCAGGGGCAGGATCTGTTCTCAATCGTCCAAGAGTGCAGGACACACACTCAAGTGACAGAAAGCCAGATTTAGGCTGCATATCAGGAAAAACGCAGAGCAGTATGACAATTGAACCAATTAGCTAGAGAGGTGGTGAGCGTTCCAATATTGGAGGCATTCAAGAGAAAATTGGAGAACCATCTGTCATATCTGCTTTGATTTGGATTCTTACATCGAACCGGGGGTTGGACTCTATGGCTTTATAAACCCCTCCCAATTCAATTATTCAGTGATTCTATGATTCTACCACCTTGGCCAGACCTCCTCAAACAGACCTCTTCTCAGCCAAATAAGAGAAGGAATCCACCTCTTTTTGGTTGCATGGCTGCTGCATGAACACCTCTGCCTCTACCGTGTCCTTCCTCTTGGGTGGTGTCTGTGGAGGACAGGCCCCTGCCATGTTTGTCAGGACAGTGTTGCAGAAGCTTGCCCTGTTGTTGCAGGGGTGAGGGACTTGGACTCTAGAATACAACTGCTGGTATTGCTGTTTGGGATACTATGAACATTGCTGTCAGACTATGAGAGATTTGGGACTTCCTTCATGAGGGGAAGCACATAATCCAACTATTAGATGTAGTGAATCTTGCAGTCAAGACTGGATGGCTATAAAAGGAGATTGTATTCAATTTATTTATTGATTTGATTTATATATCACTCCTTTAGTCCAAGCACGACTCTGGGCTATTTACAGATTAAAATTTAAAAAACCCAAGACCCCACATGACTATTCTTTCATAGCCTGATGTAGTTCACAGGATTATTGAAAGGATAACAAATGAGGAAGAAAAATATGTTTATGGTCTTGCACTCATGGAAGAAAATTGGAATATAAAAAATGAATAAATCTAGACTCAATCAATATTTAATATACAAGGACTTAAGGAATGAAACACTTGTGCTGTGCGCTCCACCCCAAGCCTACTAGGAAACCAGCATGATGTAGAGTTTTGGACTGTAGGTCTGACTCTCAAGTTACAGATTTTGGTCCTCACTGAGCCAAACCTTGGACTGGCTTCTCTCTCTCTTTCAACTTAATGTACCTCAAAGAATAAAGAGAATGAAGAAGAGGGAGAACAAAGCATACCCTTCAAGCTCACGTGAGGAAAGGCAGGATAGATATGTAAGGAATAAATAAATAGCAGTCAAAATCCTGTTGCCTAGGCCCATTGGCATGAATCTGGGCAGCAGACTGCTGTAAATAAGAAGTCATCATAGGCAATGCATGATCTGGCACAAAACAGCCAATGACTACAAACAGACTTCTTGATTGATTTTGGCTGGCAAATAAATACCCTTGTAGAATTGCTGAAGTGCTCATAGGCGAGGGCAGGAAAACAGACCAAGCAATACATTAAATATACATATACTGGGTATATTTTACCTCAAGTGTTGAAGGCAGTTTGCTTCTCTGAATAAATACCATTTCTTGGAAAGCCTGAATAGGATGGTTTGTTGTACTCACCTCCTGTGTGCTTGGCTACCTTGGGGAACAGCATGGTGGACTAGATAAGATTTCAATCTGATGTAAGTTGCTTGTTCTTGCGCTACAAGGCATTGAAGAGGGGAAAGGTTCAGGCCTCATATTTTATGTTTTTTTAATTTTCTTCTTTACTGGGATCTTTATAGATTTAAATTCTTACTGATCTAAATTCCTTCTCCTGCTATATCCTTCTACAGCCTGTATACATTTCTTTTATTCCTTTCCCTCCAAAAGTGATTTAATAATAAAGGAATTAGTTTGAAATAGATAAATTTATCCAAAGATGAATTTAACTCTCCAATATTGGGAATGTTGGTCCAAATTCTACTGCTGAGCAATACTTGCATCAGGAAGATTGTGTAAGCTGCAACAGCAAATTGCAGCTCATTATGGAGCCACTGGGTGTGTCTGGTTATGTTCCTGAGTGCACACCCAATTGCACGATTGGGCACATGCCCACATATGCAAATAGCACTTCCAGAATGAGCAGAAAGGGGGAACTTTTGGGTGTCTGCCATGTAAGCAGGAGATTTTCACCCTCCGGTACCTTCGAATAGTTTTCTTCAAATTGCACAATGCGTCGCCTCTGCATGATGGAGTAGATGTATCTGGCTGTTGTCAGGGTAAGTTCCTTAATAGTGCCACGTAGGTAAAGGTAAAGGTTCCCCTTGACATTTAGTCCAGTCGTGTCCGACTCTAGGACGTGGTGCTCAACCCTGTTTCCAAGCCATAGAGCCAGCGTTTGTCCGAAGACAGTTTCCGTGGTCACGTGGCCAGCGCGACTAGACACGGAACGCCGTTACCTTCCCACCAAGGTGGCACCTATTTATCTACTCGCATTTACATGCTTTTGAACGGCTAGGTTGGCAGGAGTTGGGACAAGCGACGGGAGCTCACTCTGTCGCGTGGATTCGATCTTACGACGGCTGGTCTTCTGACCTTGCAGCACAGAGGCTTCTGCGGTTTAACCTGCAGCGCCACCACGTCCCTTGTGCCACCTAGGAGGTGTCAAATTTTTCTTGGGTCGTCCCATCCAGAATGGAAGGAAAGGAAAGTGCTCAGATAAGACAGGTGGATATCCTTATATAAGATACAGTAAAACAACATATGCTGCAAGGATTCAACCACTCCCTGACCACAAGGGCAGACTCTCAGTTCTGTGGGTAAACCCGTATATCTGCCCTGTGCTAAGTTCGAAGGTACAATATTGCACCTAGCAAGGGTGAATGCCCATCGATCTTGGGGATGCTATAAGAGATAGAGGTAATTCGGTCTTCTGCCATGGGAGAGGGGCAACTGAAAGTATAGTGGGGAACAGACCCTTTGTGCAGCGCTATGCAGGGTTTGCCCCTCAATATTCAGAACTCTATTTTTGATTGTACGGAATACCTGGGATAGGGGTATTGAACCCAGCAGATCTGGTGACAACCCCAGGGTCTTGATTTTCTTAATAGGGCCAAACCTTTTTGGAAATACACTGTCAGAAAGCAGCCCTTGGAATAGGATGTCCTGGGCTGAGAAGAAACAGATTCTGACCCAGTATTTAAAGAATCTGAGCCAAGCCAGGGTCTCAATCCTCTGTTGGCTGACTTCAAGGCATAGGGTTGCATAGGGGACACAGCAGGGCAGGCCAAAGATTTTATACAGGAACGTTGATTGGACCCTTTCCACGGAGCTGTGGAATGCAGACATCCAGATGGGGACACCATAAAGAAGCTGTGCTGCTGATTTAGCATTAAAAATCTGCAGTGCAGCGGGGATGTACGAGTGGCCCCAAGTATGATGGAAGCATAAGATAGCCTGCGCTGAAAGCTTTGCTGACTTAATCACTGTCTGCCAGTGAGTTGACCAGGTGTGTCTATAATGAAAAAAGACACCCAAATACTTAAACTCTCTGACCTGCTGGATAGAGTTGCCATTGAAAGACCAAGAAAAGGGTTTCCATGCTTTGCCAAAGACTATAATTTTAGATTTCTCAAAATTTAGTTGGAGTTTGTTGCGTGTCAAATAGTCATGGCAACCTCTAACTAGCCGCTTTAGGCTGACTCTTGTGCGGGACAGGAGAACCGTGTCATTCGCATATAATAGGATTGGAATCTGTATAGGGTCTAGTTTGGGGCTGTGGCCATTGATACTATGTAGGAGTGGGGTAAGATCATTAATAAATAAGTTAAACAGAGTTGGCGCCAGAACACAGCCTTGCTTCACTCCTCTGTTGGAGAAAATCTGATTGGAAAAGGCCCCCTGCGTCGACATTTTTATGCAACAGGTAGAGCCCGCATGGAGTTTTTGAATCAGAAAGAGGAGCCTCCTACCAATGCCCAGCCTAGAGAGCTTTAGCCATAAGATATCTCTGTCTACAGAATCAAAGGCCCCTTTTAGGTCTAAGAAAGCTGCAAACACATGAGTGTTATGCTGCGAAGCGTATTTGGAGATCAGATGTGATAGGATCATACAATGGTCTAGTGTAGACTTTCCTGCCTTAAAATCCGCTTGTTCAGGACTCAGGATGTCTTGGTCTATAAGCCAGTCTTGTAGTTTTTGGAGTAGGTAGCTGGCGTGCAACTTTCCAGTAATGGCAAGAAGGTTTATTGGTCTGTAATTTGCAGGCGATTTCTTATCACCCTCCTTATGGATGGGAATCACTATGGCCTGTGTCCATGCTTTGGCATGATACCAGACCGATTAACAGATGTAAATAGAGCAGCGAGAACAGGCACCCACCAATTGGGGTCAGCCTTTAGCAGTTCTGGAGGAAGGGCATCAGGACCCGGTGCCTTTCCAATTCTAAGGTGTCCTATGAGCTTTTTAATTTTGCTAGTAGTAGGGAAAGAGGGATCAGGATATAGTCAATCATGCTGGATCCATGGGGGAAATGTATGTGAACTCGCCATCATCGGCAAGCTCTGTAAGACCATTTAGCCAAATTAAGTCTCTAAGTAGACAGAGTTTTGCCAAATGAGTCCCCGCATCATTGATTTGATGGTCTTTAGACTGCCTCCAGTTCCAGAAGAAGAATTGTGCGAGGAGGATATAGAAAGAGTGCATCATAAAGGGCAATGATCTGGTATATTCCTGAGGGACATTGTGCTGAGATACACACATTTTAATAGAAGAATTGTTCATGAATGCATTGAGAAGAAAGTCTGGACAGTTAAAGTATAAAGAGGCAGCTATTCAAATCTTCCAAGATCTCTGCTGTGAAATTGTGCAATGGAGATGTGAAATGGCCCCCGTGAAGGTGGTGCTCATAACATTGTAAGATACAACTGGGGGTACCCAGTCTACATGAAAGTATTCTATAAAGGGAAGCATCATATAATAACTTTGGTGGAGCAAGATGGGGATTTGTTCTGTCAGTGGGGCTTGCTAGATGACATCCAAACAGAGCAAGAAGTTATAAAGGCAGATGGAAAGAAAGAATCAGCTACAACTTTAGAGCAAGAAGAGGAAGAAGAAGAGGAAAAGGATGAGGAGCAGGAGGGAGCTGTTGGTGGAATGTTAATGGAGGATATGATTAGAGTGGCGGAGGAGAGTCCAAGCGGTCAAGCAGTTAAGAAGAAGAAATGAAGAGGCAGAACAGGAAGGAGGAGGAGGAGGAGGGGTTAAATGTATTGTTTAATGTTTGATTTAGGTTGGGGAAAATATTATAGATTGATATATAGTGGCAATTTTGTAACATGTGCTTTAAATAGAGTTTGCAATTCAAGATGTAAGGGTACAAATTATATGGAGTTGAGGCATGGAGAATCGGGAAGTATAATACTTGGAATTGTGGGAGGTTTCTTCCCCCCCTCCCACAAGCATTTAAATGAGCAGCGGTCAGGATGGTAGAACCTTGGCAGGAAGAGGAGGGAAATATAATTAAATGTGAGGGTGGAGGATTATGGGTTAGGTTTAGATTTAAGAAAATAGTCAAAGTTTGGGGATTTGTTATTAGGATTTGTTTTATTGGGGTAGGTTATCACACTGTGGGTCCAAATGGAGATATGATGATAAACTGGAATGGTTAAGAACTTAAGAGTATTAACTTTGAATGTCAAAGGCCTGGGGAATGTTTTAAAAAGGAAAAGAATTGAAGCTTTGATAAATAAAGAAAAAGCAGATATTGTTTTCCTATAGGAAACATAAAAAAAAGGAGGAGTAGAAAGATTGTGGCCCGAGAGGCAGGGCTATGCAGCGAAGTGGATGGATGTATTTTCCAGGGCTCTGGAAAGTCTGCCGTTCCCCCACTAATTCCCCACATCTACCAGGAGAGGTGAGAACTCCCAAAACGAGGCAGGCGCTGAGGTGATAGGTCCCCTCAGGAGGAAAACCCTTCACCTTAGGGGAAAGTGTGATCATTGGCAGAGAATGGGACGGGCAACCAAAATGGCTAACCAGCTGTGGAAGCCCTTACAGAGGAAGTTTGAAATGGAAATTGGAAGACTGATAGATTACCGAGAAATTTGACATATTGGTGAGAAGACTCTACATGTTTGGAGCATTAATCAACTTAATTAACTTAACTAAGGAAGTTTGAAGAGGGGAGAGGGGAGGGGGCAGTAAAATAAACAGAAGTGGCAGAAGCCCAGAGAGATAGCATTCTAAACCTGTGATGGTGAAGGAGGAAGAAAAGAAAAAAACCTCTGGCTGCATGAGCTTGTCATTTATTCAAATTGCCCACCCCCACCCCCAGAACATTGAAAGTGATTTCTAAACAGCTACGGGACAGCTATGGGAGAGAGAAGACTTTATTATGCTTATGTGGATTACAAATGGGGTTTGGTAACCAGGAATGTACAAGCCCCTTAGGATTTGACTTTAAACAAGAGAGCAGCTGGCTGAACTGTTCGGGCTCTGCTGGCTTTTTACATCTGGATTAACGGAGGCTAGTTGACAAACTCCTGCTCTCTAGGCTCATTTAGAGGTTGGAAGATTTTACATTGGAGAAGACCCCTGAGGATGGCATGAGAAACGATGTGATTTGATTGAAATAATTTTGTTGACAATTTCCTAAAGCTCCCTGTTATTTGTGATTTAGAGGCTCTTCCCTTTTCCTTCTCGCCATATAACGTTGAAATATTAGCAGCTGTGGCTTTCTTGTTATGTCTACGCTTTGATCTGATAAAGTGCAAGAGAGAGAAAGAGACCTTGGATGAAGGTGCCTAGCAAGGGAACAAAGTTGGAAAGAAGGAGAAGGAAATTGAGTTGCGCTAGTGACATCTGGTGGTCCTAGGAGGTAAAACATTTGACTTATAGTTTTTCTGTTTACTCTGAGTCCGGGAAAAACCAGGAAGGAAAGGACAGAGGTATAAACAGGCCTTGAGAGAAGGAAATAGCCACTGCAGGAGTACACTTTTACTTTGTGTCTCTCCCTCTTATTAGTGAATTACCAATGCACGATGATTATGCCTTTGTAGTTATACACTGATTAAGGAGAAGCAGATTGAGCATGCAGTTTCTTCCCTTTTAAATGTTGTTAAAAGGTTGTTAAATGTGGTCTGAGGAATATCTGATGAAAAGTACTAACAATTGAATTTAAGACACAAAGATTAAAAGAAATGGCAGACAGAGGGGCCAAATCAATACGTGGCTCTCCTGCATTAGAGTCAGGAATGGCTAAATTAGTGGATAGTAAAGGAAGGGACTGGCAACAGAGCATGCAAGACAACATGGATAAGCTGCTGGCTTTGGGAGAACAACACACATTGCAATCGCAACAAATTCAAACTACTTTGGGAATATTAACACAACAAATTAAGGATCTTGGTTCACAATTAGGGGAGACAAAACAACAAACAAAAATCAATAAACAAGAAATCAAAAAAGTTAAAAAAGCAGTTAATAAAACTCAAACAAAAGTAACAACTGTAGAAAAACAGTTGCAAGAGCAGGAGGGCACTCTAACAGAGCTTCAGATGGAGGAAGCACAGTATATTCTAAGATTCCAGAACATACCAGAACAGAAAGGAGAAGACATAATGGAGGTTATGTGTGATTTACTAGCAACACATTTACAAAGTTCAAAAGTGGAAGTAGCCAAGGGAAGATAAAAAATAGTATTAAATATTTGGGAATAAAAATTACTTGGAAAATGCAAGAAATTATGAAAACAAATCTAGATAATATGAAGAGACAAATCAAAGAACAAATTTGAGATTATCATAGATTGAAGATATCATGGTTTGGAAGAGTTGTAATAGTAAAAATGAAGATAATCCCTAAATTAAACTTTTTATTTTGGATGCTGCCCATAAAGATAGAGGATAAGGAATTAAAAGAATTGCAGAATTTGATTAATAGATATTGCAATGAAAATAAAAGGGCAAGAATAAAACAGTCCCGCTGCCTGGGGGCTGTTCAGCAATGGATGCAGGAGAACGGACTGAGGCTGAATCCAGGCAAGACGGAGGTCCTTCGGGTGGGCACCCCAGACATCAGTGGTCTGGGAAACTCCCTCTCTTTTGGGGGGGTGACTCTTACCACCAAGAGTGAGGTTCACAGCTTGGGTGTACATCTGGACCCGGCGTTCACCATGGAGACCCAGGTGTCATCAGTGGTCCGTTCCGCACATTTCCACCTTCGGCGGATTGCCCAGCTGCGTTCCTATCTTGATGTGGGGGCGCTCACCACTTTGGTCCATGTGCTCGTAGTCTCAAGATTAGACTACTGTAATGCGCTTTACGTGGGGCTGCCTTTGAGATTGACGCGGAAACTTCAGATAGTACAAAATGCCGCGGCCAGACGTCTAACTGGGGTGAAGAGGCACTAACATATTTCCCCCACGTTTGCCGCCTTGCATTGGTTGCCCATTCGTTTCCGCATTGATTTCAAAGTTCTTACGATTACTTATAAAACCCTAAACAGTTTAGGACCTCGATATCTGGCAGAGCGCCTTCTCCCACCCAGTTCTGCCAGAGACACTCGTTCTAGCCAGGCCGGGCGATTGAGGGGCCTAATGCCGAGGGAGGCCCGGAAGGAAAGAGCGAGGAACCGGGCCTTCTCGGCAGTGGCCCCTCGCCTCTGGAACAACTTGCCCGTAGAGATCCGCCTGGCTCCCTCTCTGGGTGTCTTTAGAAATAAACTTAAGACATGGCTATTTAGGCAGGCTTTCCCTCCTGCTGTATTTTAATATTTACATTTTTACATCTTGGATTTTGCATGTTCATTGTTTCTATTGTTTTTAAATTTTGTAATGCCGCCCAGAGTAGACTATCTGTCTAGATGGGCGGGGTATAAATCTAATAAAAATAAAATAAAAAAATTTATGGTATCTACCTCAAAAGAAAGGAGGATTGGGTATACCTGATAGGCATGAACCAGAAATTATAATAAATAGTAAAGGATTAATATGGAGTGACCTGGAACTTTATAAGATTAGGGATAGTATAACAAATATGTTCTATAAAGAAAACCTAAAAGAATTGATGAAAAATATAGATAATCCATTTTTAAATAACATGTTGGAATGTTGGAAGAAGTATAAAAGACTATTAAGTCCAGAGACTTCCCCACTGATGAGCATGGTGGATTTACCTAATTTTCCAGAAAATCTGAAGAAAAATTTAAGTAAGGTTTTGACAGAACAGAGAGCAATTAAAATTAAAGACTGGGTAAACATCTTTGATACAGTGAGAATAAAAGTAGTATTAAGAAAAGAAAGATTTACTTGGCTAAATGTGAGACAGTTAGACAAGTGGACTAAGGTTTAGATAAAAAAAGAAAGAATGTAGGGCAATGACTGAATTCAAAGAAATTATTGAGAAAAGAGAAGAGATGAAAGATCAGTACCAAAGAAAAGGGATAATAAGTGTAATATATAAGATGTTACTTTAAGATGAATATAAAACAACAGCATTAAAACAGGTATGGCAAGGAGACTTTAACAAAGAAATTAAGGAAGTAATTTGGAATACGATATGGGGGAAAGTAATGAAAAACATGTCTGAGCGTAAAGGAAAATTGCTACAAAGTTATATGGAGATGGTACTTAACACCAGCAAAACTGCATATGATGAATAAAGAGGTATCACCTCTATGTTGGAGATGTAAGAAGGAAAAAGAAACATACTATCATATGTGGTGGACGTGTGAAGAAAAACAAAAGGAATGGAAAACAGTATTTAGTGAGATAAAGGAAATTATAGGGATAAATATAGAAAAATGTCCAAGGATAGCTTTGCTAAACATAGTTAGAAACTGCCAAATAGAAAAAGGGGTAAAGGAACTGATTATAATTATGGTGACAGCTGCAAGATTAATAATGGCAAAGAACTGGAAAAGTAACAAGCAGTTGAGTTTAGAAGAATGGTATGATGAAATGTGGAATTTAGCCATCAATGACAAACTGACATGTGAACTGAAAGTTAGAAAAGGGCAGTTGAAAGAGAATGTTTTTAGTCAAATTTGGAACAAATTTATAGAACATGTATTTTTACAACATAAAGGATATACCCCACAAGAAGAATCAATACAGTTTTGGAAGGAGACGGGATGCACAAGTTAAAACAAGGAATGAAATTCTGAAAACAATTATAGGTACATGTAGTAAATGTATTGTTATATAATCCTGAGGGTGAAGGGCAATATAGAACAAATGTGATGTGGGGAATATATGTGTTATTTATGTTGGAATTTTATATAATAATAATAATAATAATAACAACAACAACAACAACAACAACAACAACAACAACAAACAAAAGTGGAAGTAGCCCAAAATACTGATATAGTGAGAAGAAAAAGTTTAGCATACACATGAAAACACGGTCTGTCGAGAGAGGTCCATACAACATTTATCAGAAGAGGATATAGGAACAAGATATTGGAAATCTCACAAGAGAAACAGTGGACCTACTCTGGGGAAAATATAAAAGTGTTGAAACACATACTTTGGTGAGCTTCTTGAGAGAAAATGCAATTCCATTTAAATGGTTAGTACCAGAAGGTGTCCTTTCATTTCAAATCACAGAGATACAACATAAATTCAACAATGAAAGCAGACAGCCTTTTGGTTACTAAGGTGCTGAGGATAGGGAAATAAAAAGAAGAAGAAGCAGGGAAAGAAGGTCAAGAAGAACAAACAGAAGAAACAGAGGCGGAAAACAAAGAAGATGTAGAAAACTCAGAGGAAATACATACAGAAGACCAAGAAAGGGCGACCGGACCATACTCACCGCAAATTAAAACAAGGAAAGCAAAGCAAAAAAAAGGGGGGAAATTAGTAATATCCAACAAGATGACTAAAGGAAAATGGAGCATCTGTTCAATGAATATAAATGGATTAAACTCAGCCCAGAAACGCAGGAAAGTATTCCTGCAAATACAAAAATCAAATATGGACATAATTTGTCTACAGGAAACACATATTAAAGAGACAGATAAAGCACTATTAACCAATAGGAAATTAGGGAAAGTATTTATAGCATCAGACCCAATAAAGAAAAAAAAAGGAGTGGCCACATATATTAATGAAAGATTAAATCCAAAATTAATATATGCGTCGCAAGATGGAAGGACTCTAATGGTGGAGATACAGAAAGAATCAACCAAAGTATTGATAGTGAACATCTATGCACCAAATGAGAATCAGAAGGCCTTTTTTGAAAAGCTTTATAACAATACCAAAATTAGAGAATATGAGGAATGTTGTATAGTAGGGGACTTTAACTCAGTTTTTGACAGAGAAATGGACTGAACAACCCCCCAACAAACAAGAGGAAAAACAATAGAACATTAATACCAAAACGTTTTTTAAAACTGGTGGAAGAGATGTGTTTGATAGATGCTTGGAGAACAAGATATACAGACTCTAAAGATTTAACCTTCTACTCAAATAGACACCAAACATGGTCAAGGATTGATCTCCTTTGGATTCCAAGGAACTGGACTAAGAAACTAGGAAAGGTGGAAATTTTTTACCAAGAATACTATCAGACCATAGTCCAGTGATGATAGAATTAGAAACTTTCCAAAAGCCAACTCAATGGAGATTGAACACTAACATACTGAAGGATGGAAAATTAAAAGAAAATATTAAAAAAGAAATGGAACATTACTTTAAAACAAACACCACTCCTGATGTATTGAGGTCACTAATTTGGGAAGCTTGAAACCTGTTTGTAGAGGGATTTTAATTGCTGGAGCAACGCAGAAAAGAGAAAGAGGAAAAAAATATGCAGACCTGGAAAAAGAATTAAAGCAACAAGAGCTACAAGCAAAGCAAAACCCCTCAGCAATTGAATATAAAACAACAAATTAAAATAACTCAACACAAATTAAATATTCTATTGATGGAAGAAGTAGTGAATAAAATAAGATTTGCCCGACAAGATCACTTTGAAAATACAAACAAAACTGGAAAATGGCTAGCTTACAGATTGAAGAAAGAGAAGATGAAAACCCACATACAAACATTAAAAGATGAGGAAGGAAACAAAGCCATAAACCCAAAAGAAATGAACAAAATTGCTGAAAGGTTTTATGAGAAGTTATATGCAGAAAAAGGAATTGCAACTATGGAACAAAAGACTTATTTACAAAAATACAATGAAATAAAATTAACAAAACAACAACAAGAAATGTTAAATCAACAAATTTCAATCAGTGAGATTACTGAAGGAATTACCAAGCAGAAGAATGGAAGATCTCCAGGAAACGATGGATTTCCAGCAGAGTTTTACAAAACATTTGAAGATGTTCTGATTATGCTATTAAAAAAACTATTAGAAGAGATACAACAAAATAAGGGAATCTCTGAAACATGGAAAGAAGCAATAATTACGGTGATTCATAAAGAACAGATCCAGAGGAAATCCAAATTTATAGACCAATTTCATGATTGAATGTAGACTATAAAATATACACCACAATATTAGCAACAAGATTAAAAAAGATACTCGTAAATATAATCCATCAAGATCAAGCAGGGTTTTTTTTTTTACCAAAAAGGCAATTGAAATCTAATATGAGAAAGATGGTAAACTTTTTAGAGTATTATGAAGCACATCCAGATAAACAAATGGCAATATTTTATAGATGCAGAAAAAGCCTTTGACAATATTAACTGGAGCTTTATGATCACACAACTAGAAACAATCGAAATAGGGGACTTCTTTACTGATGCAATTAAAGCTATATATAAGAGACAAAGAACAAAAGTAAAAATTAATAGTGAACTGTCAGGACAGATTGAAATTAAGAAAGGGACAAGGCAAGGTCATGCACTTTCTTTTTTAATTTTCTTTTTATTATTATTATTATGTATAAAATCTATCTATGCTTATTTAACATCGTGTCACCTGGGTTCAGCTTATAATCATTTGTTAATACAACTACAATATATATTAAGCTCTTAATCTATACAACGTGCTTCTAACCATTGATAAAACAAGTTCCATGTTTGATAATATTCTGCATCTTCCTTTCCTTTGATTTTCAGTGTCAGTCTATCCATTTCGGCGCAGTCCAATATCTTTTTAATTATTTCTTGATCTGTAGGTGTTTCTTCATTTTTCCAGTGTTGTGCAAATATAATCCTTGCAGCTGTTAAGATATGCAGTATTAAATATACATTTTGTTTATCAACACTTTCTGGTATTATACCTAATAAAAAGAGTTCTGGCTTAAAATCTACATGTTTTTTGATTATTTTAACAAGCCATATATGTATTTTTTTCCAAAAAAAATTTGCTTTATCACAGGTCCACCAAAGATGATAATAAGTTCCTCAAGGTCATGCACTTTCACCATTACTATTTATATTGGTGATATATTGAACCAAGTAAGGAAAACGGATAAGATCAAGGGACTTAAGAGGAGAAGAATTTAAAATTCAAGCATTCGCATATGATCTTTTGGTGATTGTGGAAGAACCAATGGAATCAGCAAAAACTCTTCTAGAAGTAATAAAGGAATATGCCATGACGACAGGATTGAAGATAAACAACCAAAAACAAAAAATATTGACAAATATGCAAAGAGAGGAAACTTGAGAAACTGCTAGAATTAACAAACTTTCAAGAAGGAAAAAAGTAAAATACCTAGGGATTCTACTAACAAAAAAAGACAAGCACTCTAGTGAAAGACAACTACTTGAAACTGTTCGAAGAAATTAAAAAAGACCTAGTAAAATGGAATTGTCTGTAGCTTTCATTGATGGGAAGAATAGCAGCAATTAAAATGAATATTTTACCTAATATGGCAGGATATGTAATAATGGCAGGAGATTTTAATATGATAATGGATAAAGAAAAGAGAAAGATAAATTAAACCCTACTAAGGATGAAGGAAAGAATATTATAATATTAAATAAACTGATAAGCAAAACTGTTATAAAAGATATTTGGAGAGAATTGAAAGGAGATGAAAAGAAGTTTACTTTTTATTCATCAGTGTATAGAAGTTACTCTAGGAGAGCTTATATATTTGTATCGAATGATTTGTTATCCAGAGTTTGTAAGACAGATGTGGGGCTAATAAAAGTAACAGATCACGCATTGGTGAATATGGAGTTTAAGGTTACATGTGATTATAAAGAAGCTAGGAGATGGAGGATAGATGCAGGTATTTTAAAACATAAACATATAGTAGAGAAAATGGAGAAGGAATTGATGGAAATATGGAGTATAAATGATAAGAGGAATAAGGAAAGCCTGATTTGGGATACCATGAAGTGTATGCATAGTTTGAGTATTAAAGAATCTTGTAATTTTTTAAAAAGGGAAAAACAAAAACAAATGGTAAAGCTGGAGGATGAAATAAGGTTGGAGCAGAATTTTATAAAAGACATATTTTAAAATCTTATCAGAAATACAAGCTAAGAAAAAAGAACTACAGGATATTGAAACAGAAAGGGTTCAGAGGAATTTAATATATATGAGAAGAAAATATTTTGAATTTAGTAATAAAAATTCTAGAAGGTTGGCCAGAGCCACATACAGTCATGGCCAAAAATATTGTATTGGGATTATATCAGATTTGACTTTTCTTCTCTGTTTTTTTGTGTTCCAACGCAAACCAAAGAAATGAACATGTGATTACCACAACATTTGCAACTGCAACAATTTTCTGAGAGAAGGGTTGCATTTTCTGACAGAATTGAAAGGGTGCCAATATTTTTGGCCATGACTAAACAGAAATTTAATGAAACAAAAATTGGAAGTATTTCATAATTTTTAATAAACGTTATAAAAGTGGTAAGCCATTAATTGAGCATATTAAAACATACATAGAAAAAATATGAGAAATAAACTCCAAGAGAGTGATAGAGATTTAATTTTCAGTTAGTGAAAGAGGAAGAAATAGAAAATGCTGTATATACTCGAGTATAAGCCAACCCGAACATAAGCCGAGGCACCCAATTTTACCACAAAAAACTGGGAAAACTTATTGACTCGAGTATAAGCTGAGGGTGGAAAATGCAGCAGCTACTGGTAAATTTCAAAAATAAAAATAGATACCAATAAAATTACATTAATTGAGGCATCAGTAGGTTAAATGTTTTTGAAGATACTGCCCTTCTGAGCTGCGAGACACTCTTCACTGCCTGTGGAGGGAGGACTCATACCGGATGCTGCGCTTATCTACTGCTCTACTGCTGCGTAAGAAGATGGAGGGAGACAGAGGATGGAGGAGGAAGGTGGGAGGAGGAAGGTGGGTACATAGAATATACAGAAGGAGGAGGATGGGAGTGTCCTGGAAGCGGAAATGCAGTGTAGTTAACCCGGGTCATCGGACCACCCACAGAGGCTGCAGGCGCCCGTAGATGATCGGGGGAGTCCGGAGAACACCCGCACTGCAGGGGAGAACATGTAATTTTGACACTGACTCGAGTATAAGCCGAGGGGGGTGCTTTTTCAGCAAAAAAATTGTGCTGAAAAACTAGGCTTATACTCGAGTATATACTAACTTAAAGATAGGGAAGATACCAGACATGGATTGGGACAGGAATATTATATATAAAAAATTAAACAGTGTTGATACCAAAGTTGAGATTGCTCTTTAATAAGATTATGGAAGGAGAAGAAATTCCAGAGTCTGGGAAGCATTCATTAATTATATTAGTTCCTAAATCTAAGGATTTGTCTTATCCAAGTGCTTAAAGGCTTATTTCCTTAATAAACCAAGATGCAAAGATATTTACAGCATTATTAGCAAGGAGAATGAATAATTTTATTGATAAATATATAAAAGAATTAGAGTGGTTTTATGATAAGGAGACAAATGGCAGATTTGACTAGAAGAGAACTAAATATAATACATATTTTTGATCAACAAAAAGTAAAGGCAGGAGTTATGGCAGGAATTATAGCATTGGATTTATTCAAAGCGTTTGTGTGGAATAGCATTAAAACATCGATAGATATATTAGGATTTGGGAATCATTTTTAAAATGTAATAAATCCACTTTATTCAGAGAATATTGCTACAGTACTAGTAAATGATGGACTAACAGATCAAATATCCCTAGGCCGAGGTACTAGACAGGGATGTCCCCTTTCTCCAGTATTATTTGCATTAGTTATAGAGATATTGGCGAAAACTGTTAGACAAAATAGAGCAATAAAAGGTATAGGTAGCAAAGACAAAATTAAGATTATCTTATTTGCAGATTACACATTATTAACAATAGAGGACTCCTTGATTGTTATGGATCAGGTTAAACTACATCTGAAAGAATTTGAGGAGATAATAGGTCTACAGATAAATTGACAGAAGTTAGAGATTATCATAGAATCATAGAAAAGTGAAGTTGGAAGGGGCCTACAAGGCCATCAAGTCCAACCCCCTGCTCAGTGCAGGAATACAATCAAAGAATATCTGCCAGGTGATTATCTAAATTTTTCTTGAATGCCTCCAGTGTTGGAGCACTCACCAAGCCCCGAGGTAACTGGTTCCACTGTCGTACTGCTCTAACAGTTAGGATGTTTTTCCTCATATTCAACTGAAATCTGGCTTCCTTTAATTTGAGCCCATTGTTGCGTGTCCTGCACTCTGGGTTGACCGAGAACAGATCTTGTCCCTCCTCTGTATGACAGCCTTTCAAATATTTGAAAAGTGATATCATGTCACCCCTCAGTCTTCTTTTCTCAAGGCTAAACATGCCCAATTCTTTCAGCCTTTCCTCATAAGGCTTGGTTTCCAGCCCCCTGATCATCCTTGTCGCCCTCCACTGAACTTGTTCCAATTTGTTAGCATCCTTCTTGAAGTGTGGTGTCCAGAACTGGATACAATCCTCAAGGTGAGGCCTAACCACTGTTGAATATAGGGGGACTAGCACCTCACGGGATTTGGAAACTATACTTCTATTAATGCAGCCTAAAACAGCATTAGCCTTTTTTGCAGTCACATCACACTGTTGGCTCATATTTAGCTTGTGATCTACGACAATTCAAGATCCTTCTCACTCGTAGTTTTGCTGAGCCAGGTATCTCCCATCTTGTAACTGTGCAATTGGTTTCTTTTTCTGAGGTTCAGTACTTTGCACTTATCCCTGTTGAATTTCATTCTGTTGCTTTCAGCCCAGTGCTCCATCCTATCTAGGTCATTTTGAATTTTGTTTCTGTCTTCTAGGGCAGTGGTCCCGAACCTTGGGCCTCCAGATGTTCTTGGACTTCAACTCCCAGAAATCCTGGCCAGCAGAGGTGGTGGTGAAGGCTTCTGGGAATTGTAGTCCAAGAACATCTGGAGGCCCAAGGTTGGGGACCACTGTTCTAGGGTATTAGCTATTCTGTCCAATTTGGTATCATCTGCAAATTTGACAAGCATTCCCTGCACTCCCTCATCCAAGTCATTAATAAATATATTAAAGAGCACCAGGCCAAGGACTGAGCCTTGGGGTACCCCACTAGTTACCTCCTTCCAGTTAGAGAAGGACCCACTACTCATCACCCTCTGATTACGATTCTGTAGCCAATTGTGTATCCACCTGATGATCTATCCAGCCCACACCTAGTTAGCTTGCTAATCAGGAGATCATGGGGCACTTGGTCAAAAGCTTTGCTGAAGTCAAGATATACTACGTCTACAGCATTCCCTCTGTCTATCAGGGAGGTGACCTGATCAAAAAACAAGATCAAATTAGTTTGGCAGGATTTATTCTTGACAAATCTGTGTTGGCTTCTAGTTATTACTGCCTTGTTTTCTAGGTGCTTGCACAATGACCGCTTTACAATCTGTTCCAGAATTTTGCCTGGGATTGATGTCAGGCTGACTGGCCTGTAGTTCCCAGGTAGCTGTTCTTTGCCCTTTTTGAAGATAGGGACAACATTAGCCCTCCTCCAATCCTCTGGCACCTCACCCATTTCCTATGATTTCAAGAAAATAATGGATAGTGGTTCTGAGAGTTCTTCAGCCAGTTCCTTCAGTATGCCGATGTTGATGATGTTTCGGCGCCAGGTCAAAACCTTCCTGTTCCAGAAGATTTTTAATTGAAATAATATTGACTGTGGGTCCTGATGGCAATTTTTTCAGAGTACTGTATTCTACTCATCCCCTTTCTATTATGAACATATGAGGTGGAAATGTATATATTGAAACAAAATTCCCCCAAGCCCAAACAGTATTGCTTGGAGATTTTAATGCACGTTTGGGCAATGGTTATTTTAGATCTATTTATACTGACCACATTGGTGATTTTTATAATCAGCTAAGAAATACAAAAGACCCTCTCCTGAAGAACTCTGGGGAAAAACTCTGGCAGCTGATTGATATAATTTGGTCATACTAAATGGAAATTTTCATGGTGATGAATTGGGGGAGTTCACATATTTCAATCAAAATGGAACAGTTTAATTGATTATTTAGCCATCACCCCTTCCTTATTAGATAACATTTTATATTTCACAATAGTTACGCAGCCAGGAAGCGACCATCAGCCTCTTATATTTCATGTGTATACCCCCAAATCCCCATTTAAAAAGGGGTTGGATAACCTTCTGCTGATAGATCAAGTGCTGGTGTCAGCAAATATTAGGCTGAAGTGGTCATCTGCTCTGCAGAATGAAATGCAACAAATTTTGTATAGTACCCCTGTACTTCAAATGAAAGAAGAAATTGAGACAACCCAAAATGTTAAGTCTGCTTTGATAGGATATGGCAAACTAATTGATATTCTTAGACCCTTCCTCACTAAAAATGTAAAAACACCATCTAGAAGCTGGCCAACTAATAATACCTGGTTTGATAAAGAGTGTGAAACTATGAAGCATCAATTAAACAGAGCCCTCAGGTTGCATAAACAAAATCGGTCTAAGAGTTTATCTAGATCCTTTTTTGACCTACGTAATAATTACAAACAACTCCTTAAAAAGAAAATACAAGCCTCAATTAAAGACTCCTATCGAGAACTTGCCCTGGCCTTGTCTCAGAAAGATATGATGAAATTCTGGCAATTCCTGGCATCAGCAGAAGGAAGGCTTTGGCATGACTTTGACTCTTATGTTCCTACTGAATGCTGGGAAGAGTATTATTTTAAACTTTTCAATGATACAACCCCTACTAGTGAAACTGTTCTACCTTTAATATCATTTCCCTGTGATTTAACTAGTTGGCCACCAGTTACAACTAAAGAAATAATATCGCTGATTTCATCAATCAAGAGCAACAAAGCTCCTGCGGAAAATTACATCCCTCCCGATTTACTTAAATCTTTTCAGGACTGGTGGACTCCAATTTTAGCAACTCTCTTTACCTATATAGATATGGAGGGTAGTATCCCAAAGGAATGGACCTCAATTGTTGTGCCCATTTTTAAGAAAGGAGAGCGAAAGGACCCAGCTAATTATAGACCTATAAGTTTACTTGATGTCATAGGCAAACTGTATGCACAACATCTTCTCCTTAAACTGGAAGTCTGGGTAATAGAAAATAATCTTCTATCTCCTGAACAGACTGGTTTCAGGGAGGGTCACTCCACGTCAGATCATATTTTTTGTTAAATCATCTAATTAACAAATATACTATAGTATCCTCTGGACAATTATATGAGGCCTTTATTGAGCTCAAAGCTGCTTTTGATTCCATTCCAAGAGGACGACTATGGGAAAAACTTATAAACCTTGGAATAGATCCTAGATTGCTAGCAAGAATTAAGAATCTGCATACCGACTCTTCTCTAAAGGTCGGAGTTGGCATTTCCAGCCAACTATCCAATATAGTTAAAACATCTATGGGTGTCCACCAAGGTTGCATCCTGGCTCAATTGCTCTTTAACTTATATGTCAACGACATGGTGGACAGGTTAACAGGACTACATTTCTTTCCCACAAGAGTAGGTGGAAAGGATATTCCAATATTACTGTATGCAGATGATACCCTGTTAATATCTCACACTCAAATAAGACTTAGAAGATTATTGAAACAATTTAGTAACTATTGAATGGAAACTTTCCTTAATATCAAGTATGAGAAAACCAAAATTATGGTTTTCAACAGAAGACCTCAGACTCATAAATGGTCAATGGATGGGAGAATATTAGAACAGATAACTCATTATGAATATTTGGGCATGATGTTCCACCAGTCAGGTTCCTGGGTGGCTCAGATTGACTTTGCAAAGCAGAAATTTGAAAAAGCTATGTTTGGTATGGTTGTTGTGAGTTTTCCGGGCTGTTTGGCCATGTTCTTAAGGTTTTTCTTCCTAACGTTTCACCAGTCTCTGTGGCCGGCATCTTCAGAGGACAGGAGTCAGAACTCTGTGCTCTGGTGCAGTTTTGTGGGATATTTGAGTATTTCTAGCTGTGGGATTAGCTTTTTTTATCCTTTTCAAGAGATTGGGTGATTATGGTGATCAGCGTGTTTTTTGTTGTGGGTGTATTGTTGTGATAAGGGGGAGGGATGATCTCTCACTGTGACTGATGGGTGTCGTTAGCTGGTCTTTTGTGTGCAGTGATCACTCATCCTTGTGGCTGGGTAGAGTTTGTTGACCTTTGCAGGCTGTATTTTTCAGTGCTGGGACAGGCTTTGTTGAGTTTTAGATTTCCTTCTTTTTTGTTGAAGCTCTGCTGGTGTTTGTGGATTTCAATAGCTTCCCTGTGCAGTCTAACATAATGATTGCTGGTGTTGTCCACTACTTCTGTGTTTTGAAATAGAATTTCATGTCCAGCTTGTTTCAGGGCATGTTCAACTACTGCCAATTTTTCTGGATGTTTTAGTCTGCAGTGTCTCTCATGTTCTTTGATTCTGGTCTGGATGCTGCGTTTTGTGGTTCCAATATATACCTGGCCACAGCTGCAAGGTATCCGGTATACTCCTGCAGTGGTGAGGGGGTCCCTTTTGTCCTTTGCTGACTGTAACATTTGTTGTATTTTTGTGGTGGGCCTGAATATTGTTTGTAGGTTATGTTTTTTCAAAAGTTTCCCCATGCGGTCCGTGACCCCTTTGATGTATGGCAGAAATACTTTTGTATTATTTGTGGGTGGCTGTTTTTCCTCTTCAGTTTGATGTTGTTTTCTTGGTTTGATGGCTCTTGTGATTTCATTCTTGGAATAGCTATTTGCCTGTAGGGCCCAATTCAGATGGTTGAGTTCGGTGCTGAGAAATTGAGCTTCACAGTTCCGATTTGCACGGTCTACCAGTGTTTTGATTATGCCTCTTTTTTGTTGTGGGTGGTGGTTGTAGTTTTTGCGTAGGTACCGGTCTGTGTGGGTGAGTTTTCTGTAGACCTTGTGTCCCAATAGGAGGTCAGTTTTGCATATGACCATGACATCTAAGAAAGGGAGTTGGCCCTCTTATTTCTTTTTCCATGGTAATTGTATGTTTGGTATACTTAGATTCTATAGAATTAAAGGAGGACATTTGGTTCCACCCATCCGTGAAATTTACAAAATCAAGCTACTTCTCCAGATTCTATACGGCACTGAAATATGGGGAACTGGAAACCTAACCTCCCTAGAAGTAATCCAAAATAAATTTGCTCGATTACTCCTGGCAGTCCCCCCTTCAACCCCCTCAGCATTTCTTAGATTAGAACTGGTACTAATGTCAATAATGACATTAATCTAAAAGTTAATAATTAATTACTGGCTGACAATTTTGTTCATCACCCAGTCAGAATTTTTAATAGCATCATATGGGGTGATGAATTTTAGATTGTGGAAACTTTTTGCACTGCAACTAGTTGCTAAACTTGGATTCTCTGAAGAGTATGTGAGACACCTTGGCCTACCCGCTGCAGAACATTTACTGAAACAGAGATTGTCCGACCACTGGGTTCAAACTGATTTAGGTTTGTTAGGCACCCTAAAAATGGCCCCTTTATATAAGAACATTTTACCCTTGCCTTTAAATTTTCCATCTTATTTTACTGATTTAATGAGTTTTGATTATAGAAAAGCTTTTACTCAGGCACGTTTTGATATGTTACCACTAGCCAGTTTATTTAGGACACTATACACAAATTCCATATCACGAGAGAGTTTGCTCTTGTGACCAAAAATCAGTGGAGAATTTGGCACATGTAGTGCTCTATTGTCCACTATTAGAGCCCTATTGTGAAAGATTTCTCAACCCTATTTTACAAAAACATTCTAGTAATTCTGAACAAGAAAAGCTTAAGATCCTACTTTCTGACAGACAAATTTGTCACTTTCCGAATGGCACAGTTTATCTCTACATTGTTAAAAATGAAATCTGTATCCCCCGCCTCTATCAATTAAGTCAATATTTAAGTAATTGTATCTTTGGGGTTATTCCCCTCATGATAAGTGCTTGCTGCTGGCATTGGTTAATGTCTTCCATCTGCCTTTGCCCTCTCCTTAGATGTTAAAACTTTGTGCCGTAATAGAAATCAACTTGATTCGACTCTAAATGGCTTTTAATATTGTATTGTATTATATTGTATTGGACTATATTATATTGTTTATATTGTTTTATATTCTTTTATCTGATGTATGTTGCAATGGCCTGTGCGCCATGCAATAAACTTATTTTGCTTGCTTGCTTAATTGTATTTTAATTGTTTTATCTTTTTATCTTTTTATCGCATTTAAATTGTTGTAAGCTGCCCAGAGACCTTTGGGTAGTGTGGGCGGCATATAAGTTAAATAAAATAAAATATAAAATAAAATAAATTAAATAAATAAATAAATACTCTCGGAATCAGCTTATCTGGCCCTGGAGATTTGAACTCGTTCAAGGTGGAAAGGTATTCCTTGACTATTTGTTTATCTATCTCTAGCTGCAATCTCTCCCCCCCCACACACACTTGCACTTCCAATTTATTTGGAAGTTCATAGTCTGTTTTATGGGAAAAGACATAAACCATAAACAGTTATGTTGTTTAATTATGTTAAAAATGAGGAAGAAAAAAATAGAGGGAAATTTGAGATAAAAATATGGAAGAGTATAAAGTACTCTTGGTTTAAATATTATGAAAAATTCTTTTGATAAATTAAAGCAAGAAGTTAAAGATAAATTCAAGGAGTTGAGAAAAATAGA
Organism: Intellagama lesueurii; assembly: GCA_037013535.1. NCBI lineage: Eukaryota > Metazoa > Chordata > Lepidosauria > Squamata > Agamidae > Intellagama > Intellagama lesueurii. The sequence continues at coordinate 105,636,623 of JBAJHW010000005.1, forward strand.
ATTAGCATGGTTTGGAAGGATAGCAATATGCAAAATGAAAATATTACCTAATATTAATTTTTTATTCAGGATGATACCAATAAAGCTGTTAGAGGAAGATTTGAAAGTCTGGTAAAATATAATTAACAAGTTTTGTAATTGTGATAAAAAAGCAAGGATTAATAAAAAGTACTGGTATATAAACATCAAACACTAGGAGGATTAGGTTTACCTAATATAAAATTATATTATATAGCTAATCAAATGAGAAATATGGTGGATATTTTAACACAGTCTAATAAATTAATATGGTCAAGGTTGGAATTTCAAGAGGTTGGTAACAATCCAGAATTTTCCCCCCTACAAAATAATATTAGAAGATCAAATTTCTTTTTAAAAAACACGATACAAATCTGGAATAGATATATAAAAAAATTATCCCATCAGTTTCCCCATTATACCCTGTAACAGAGTTAGAGAAATTCCCAGCGAATTTGAAAGGAAGTTTGGAAAAGATATTAAGGAGGAAACAGGTTATTAGAATAAAAGACTGGATGGAGACAATGGGTATTAAAAAGCAAATAATAGAAGTTGTAGGAAGGGAAGAGTTGCCTTAATGTTATCCAGTTGGAGTGTTGGACTAGAGAATGGGTAAGAAGAAATGGTAAATGTAGAGAGCTTACAAAATTTGAAGAAATGGTGTTACAGTTTGAAAAGGAAATGGGTGTAAAAGAATGAAGAGGATGATAAGTAAAATTTATAAAATATTAACTGAAGTAGAAGTTTTAAAGATGCTATGGGAAACAGATTTGGAAGCGGAAATATGTATTGAGAAGTGGAAGAATTTATGGGATAAAAGAATTTTAAAATACATGTAAGAATAAAAGAAAATGTTTATACATTGGTTTGGAGCTGGCACTCAACACCAGTGAAATTGAATGATATGGATAAAAAATACTCCAAAATATGTTGGAGATGTAAGCAAGAAGTGGGAATCTACTTTCGTATGTGATGGGAATGTGACTATATAATTAAATTTTCTAAGTTGGTTTTTAAAGAAATAAGTGAAATATTAAATTTCAATCTAAGAATATGTCCAAAAATAGCACTTTTACTGATATTTGAGAGGGAATAATGGAAGTCGACAAAGAAAGAATTGTATTCTCGAAGGCTTTCACGGCCGGGATCCGACGGTTGTTGTAGGTTTTTCGGGCTGTCTGGCAGTGTTCTTGAGGTTTTTCTTCCTAATGTTTCACCAGTCTCTGTGGCCAGTATCTTCAGAGGACAGAACACTGTCTGTGCTCTGGTGCAGTTTTATGGTATAGTTGAGTATTTATACCTGTGGGATCAGCTTTTTTTTGTCCTTTTCAGGAGATTGGGTGATTATGGTGATCAGCGTGTATTGTTGTGATAAGGGGGAGAGATGATCTGTCATTGTGAGTGATGGGTGTCATTAGCTGGTCTTTTGTGTGCAGTGATCACTCGTCCTTGTGGCTGGGTAGAGTTCGTTGACCTTTTGCAGGCTGTGTTTTTCAGTGCTGGGAGCCAGGCTTTGTTGAGTTTTAGACTTTCTTCTTTTTTGTTGAATCTCTGCTGATGTTTGTGGATTTCAATGGCTTGAAACAAATGCAAATAAAGTATTTCTGCCATACATCAAAGGGGTCATGGACCGCATGGGGAAGCTTTTGAAAAAACACAACCTACAAACAGTATTCAGGCCCACCACAAAAATACAACAAATGTTACGGTCAGCAAAGGACAAAAGGGACCCCCCTCACCACTGCAGGAGTATACTGGATACCTTGCAGTTGTGGCCAAGTATATATTGGAAGCACAAAATGCAGCATCCAGACCAGAATCAAAGAACATGAGAGACACTGCAGACTAAAACATCCAGAAAAATTGGCAGTAGCTGAACATGCCCTGAAACAAGCTGGACATGAAATTCTATTTCAAAACACAGAAGTAGTGGACAACACCAGCAATCATTATGTTAGACTGCACAGGGAAGCTATTGAAATCCACAAACACCAGCACAGCTTCAACAAAAAAGAAGAAAGTCTAAAACTCAACAAAGCCTGGCTCCCAGCACTGAAAAATACAGCCTGCAAAAGGTCAACGAACTCTACCCAGCCACAAGGATGAGTGATCACTGCACACAAAAGACCAGCTAACGACACCCATCAGTCACAGTGAGAGATCATCCCTCCCCCTTATCACAACAATACACCCACAACAAAAAACACGCTGATCACCATAATCACCCAATCTCTTGAAAAGGATAAAAAAAGCTAATCCCACAGCTAGAAATACTCAAATATCCCACAAAACTGCACCAGAGCACAGAGTTCTGACTCCTGTCCTCTGAAGATGCCGGCCACAGAGACTGGTGAAACGTTAGGAAGAAAAACCTCAAGAACACGGCCAGATAGCCTGGGAAAACCTACAACAACCAAAGAAAGAATTGATTATAAATTTAGTAACAGCAGCTAAATTAATAATAGCAAAGAATTGGGAGGTTAAGTGCAATCTCCAACTAAATGAATGGTATAAAGAAGTGTGGAATATAGCTCTTAATGATAAATTAACGTGAAATTAGAATAAGAAAAGGAATGTTAATTAAGAATAAGTTTGGGAATATACGGGGAGAATTTATCCATTTTGTATTAACAAAGGGGAAGGGCTGTGTACCTTAGCAAGAGTCAATGTATTTTTGGAAGGGGAATGGGGCTCCATAAAAGGAAGGAAAAGATTATCTCCATTGGTCCTGGGGAAAGGGAGCATAATAAGTGTATATGTAGATTTGTTGTTGTTTTATTTTTTGTTATATAATAACATAAAATATATATAAGACTTGCATAGTTTACCTTATGCAAGTGTAAATCAGCAATACGATTCTAGCAAACATTTTTCATACCTGAAAGTTAAATTCATCTTTGGCATAAGAATTGTCTGAAACTCACATGTTTTCCTTGTAAGTTAAAAGATACTTGCCTTTTTGCCCTGCTTTTTACTTCACCCATTCTTTTGAGTAATGAAAGGGTGATGGATATTCAAATATGTTATTTATCAATATTGTTTTAATATATCACTTCTTTGCTTAAGGGCAGCTCAAGTAAAGTAGAACAGGTAAAGGGCACATAATTGTTGAGCTCTTCTCCTAGGATTATGAGAAAAGATTACATGAGAGGGATGTAGTTGATACCAAAGATCACCTGGATGCCCACAGAACTGTAGTTGCAAAATACCCTCCAAAAGGTAAGAAACAAAATTAGAATACTGGTAGACTAAGGAACAAACTAGATAACTGGCTGCAGTTTTGCATATACTATGCAAAGTTTTTAAAGTGCAAGTTGCATTAGCTGGGATGAGAGCAGATGGGGAGGAGGAATTTAATTATTTCCTCCCCCATTAGAGTCTTCAGGAAAATCATTCTTCTGAAGGAGATATTTGCTTTGGTGTGAAACCTGTGCTATTTTGGTGAAGTTGGCATGTTGTTTTTTCAATTACTTTGTTTTCTGTTATTCAGTTTTAAAAGTGATTGTGGAGCTAATGCAGTGTAACTGGTTAGAGTGCTGAACTAGGACTCAGATATCCAGATTTCAAATACCCATGCAGCCATGACACTCACTGTGGTAACTATGGGCCAGTCATGCATTCTATGTCTGACCCTCTGTCATAGGGTTGTTGTGAGGAGTGAGAAAAACTATGTGTGCCATCTTGAGCTTATTTGAGGAAAGGTCAAATAAGTAATGAGTAAGTAATGAATAAATGCTAAAAAGATTATATATGTATTCTGCCTAGATCAACCTCTGGGACAGATGTAGGCTAATAGTTTTAATATAATGTGCAATATAGGAAATCTTTGAAACAGTGCTTAAGATTAGTTAAAAGTTGGCATACCTTTTACTGGGGACATATGACAGAGTTATAAAAGGTTGTATAACTAATACGTTTAAATGAAAAGTAAGAAATTTGCTTTTAATTTTTATGTCAATAAAGCCTACAGTCCTTTATTTGGCTTGTTGAAAAGCAAATGAAAAATTATCGGAAGTACTACTTTAACAAAAGTAGTATTTCTAATAATTTTTCATTTACAAAAATTTAGCAAAAGTAGTAACTGCACTTGGTTACCTTGTTAGCATGTGGATTTAATTATTTCAAATCCAGATTGTGATCTTTTTTCTAGGCTAGGGAATCAGTAATTGACCGATTCTTAATCGCAAAACACCATGTTCTGCTGCCAGATATAGTAAATGAGGAAGAAATCCCTACTCTTGGGTAAGGAAAACATTATAAAATTAAATCAAAATCATAATGCATCTGAAGTAAAGCAGACACTTTCTTGTGTGTTTGATTTGCATTTTTGTTTACCTATGTGTATATCTACCGTGTTTCCCCCGAAACACAGGGGTCTTATATTAATTTTTGCTCCAAAAATGCATTAGGGCTTATTTTCAGGGGATGTTTTATTTTTTTTCATGTACAACAATCTACATTTATTCAAATACAGTCATGTCTTATTCTGGTTGCTGCAGAATGGTGGAGGGTGGGGTTTCACTTAACTTGGACTTATTTTTGGGGTAGGGCTTATATTACAAGCATCCTGCAAAATCATACTAGGGCTTATTTTCAGCTTAGGTCTTATTTTCGGGGAAACAGGGTAATTCTCTTTGGTCCAAATCCAGCAGGAATGATGTCATTATCAGCAGCAGATTGCCGCTATTTGTAGACTTTCTTTTTCAGGGTGCTTATGATATCAATCCATTGTGTACAAGCAATCCACACCCCGGAATCAAGAAAGGAAGTATTTAATCATCAGGAGCCTGCTGATGATGATAATGTCATTTTGGTTGAGCAGGCAGAGCTGCAAAACAGAATTTGGGCCAGTAATTGATTTAAAGGACCAGGATTTCTGTATCAACTTCAGACATAAGTATGAACAAGTAATGTTTAATTGTTATACAATTAATTTCCATGTATTTAAAATAATATAGTCCTCTATGAATGCTCTGTCCTTTATAAAGTCTAATGCAATCACAATTAAAAGATCTTTTGAATAGTGAAGTTTTTTTACGTTTTCAGAAAAAAGAGAAGCAGTAATTGCAAGTTGATAGATATACCGTTTCCCCAAAAATAAGACCTTATCTGAAAATAAGCCATAGTATGATTTTTCAGGATGCTCGTAATATAAGCCCTACCCAAAAAATAAGCCTTAGTTAAGTGAAAGCCCGCCCTTCACCATTGTGCAGCAACCAGAAGATGACATGACTGTATTTGAATAAACATAGATTGTTGTACATGAAAAAAAAAATCCCCCGAAAATAAGCCCTAATGCGTTTTTTGGAGCAAAAATTAATATAAGACCCGGTCTTATTTTCGGGGAAACACGGTATGTTGTTTGAAATAAACAGAAATGGGAGGGGAAGCAGTACCAAGAAAAAAAGCTAGGCACTTTCCATCTAGTAGAAAGAGGGAAACTGTTAGCAAGGATATCTAACTTTAACACTGTTTAAATGAGCAAGATGGGGAAGAGGATAGGATGGGTGACTTAGGAATGGATCATGGGCCAGTTTGTGCCTTTTGGGGAAGCTGTGTCCCCTCAGTGATTTGAACAAAATTGATGTAAACTGGGTGCATCTCTTGAACATAGCTTTCTAGTTTTTAAATTGTGTAATCTCTGTTTTAAAAGTTCCATCTGCTGGACATTTGAAAATAACAAGAGCTGCAAGACCTGTAAAACTGAATGTTGTTTTTTGAAGAAACAATTATCAATATAGTTTCCATAACATACTTAAAATCTGAAAGCTCTTAAACAGATGCTTAAAGGTGCCATGAAAAGGCAGTAGTGTATATGTGGTGGTAATGATGATGATGGTGAATCATCATTTTCCATCATATTTTACAGAGTAACAAACAGTGACATAGGGCCCTGCTCCATTCATGCTACCATTTTTGTGTGTCTGAGACTTTCTGCTGTTTGAAGCAGAGTTCAAATGTGCCTCTTTCCCAGAAAGGTCTCCCCTTCTTCCTTTTAAAAATTGCAGTCATGTTGATTCTTCATGTTGATTCTTGGTGTAGAATATTGCACCCTGAGAACAAGTCCCATTGATCGCAACACAACTTACTTTTGACATGGCATCTTCATCCTGTTTCCCTCTTTAATGTATACTCTCTCTTTCTTACAAATACAAGGGCAGTTATTTCTCACTATGACATCCATTTATTATTGAATGCATAAACAATAGCTTTCCTGCAGGATTCCACCGTCAGTATGACCATGCAGACCTTCCGTGATGATTCAGAGGGCCTCTTGCTATCAACCCAGAAAACCATGAAGCCAATGATACTGTGAAGATATCAGACTTCCAGTAGGAGGGGAAAAGCAAAACCAAGAACACATTTTTTCAGGATAAAGAGTTGTTTTACTCTATTCTTCCCAACCAGGCTGCTCCAGCCAGGTTCCAAGTTTTATGTCTCCTCTTCATCACACTGCATGTTTCTAGTGCAATTCTAATTTGTAACATTCCTCTAGGATCTGCAATTTGCATTCCTTCTCCACCTCATCCCCAGTATTGCTATTGCTGAGCTAGCACAAAGAGGCCTGATGATGGGAGCAGTTTGAGTGAGCAAGAAAATTTGTCAAAGCCAAGTGCAACCTGCAATAGTAGGAGACACTGTTGTTCTTCCTCTCAATTACTAGTAGGCAGTAACTGTGCACAGATGGAATGTTGCAGTGGTAGCAGATGTTGAAATTTTAAACCACTGAATGAAGAAAAAGGTTTAGCTTGAATTATTTAGCCCAGTTTTCCTAAAACATTCAGCTATCTTTCAGCTACTCTTTAAGCTAGATATTTTGAAAGTTTCTTTGCTTGTATAGAATAATAGAATAAAGGAGATGGAAGGTGCCTATAAGGCCATTGGGTTCAACCCCTTGATCAATGCAGGAATCCAAATCAAAGTATACTTTATCTGATAGATGGTTATCTCACTTTCTCTTCAGTGCCGTCAGCATTGGAGCATTGAAGTACTATAACTATTAGGAAGTTTTTCCTGATGTTCAACTTAAATCTGCCTTCCTATAACTTGAGCCCATTACTACATGTTTTCTGCTCTTGAGAAGATCAAAGACAGATTTTGCCCCTCCTCTGTATGATAATCTGTCAAGTATTTGAAGAGTGCTATCATGTCTCCCCTCAATCTTCTCAAGGCTAAACATACCCAGTTCTTTCAGTCTTTCCTCATAATGCTTGGTTTCCAGCCCCCTGATCATCCTTGCTGCCCTGCTCTGAACTTGTTCCAGTTTGTTGGCATCTTTCTTAATGTGCGGTGTCCAGAATTGAACACAGTACTCAAGATGTGGCCTAACCAGTGCCAAATGGTGGAGAACCAGTATTTCTTGGGATTTGGAGCATTCCCCTTTTTTGCTGCTGCATCACACTGTTGGCTTATATTCAGCTTGTGATCTACAATAATTTCAAGATCCATCTCACTTGCATTATTACTGAGTCAAGCATTTTGTAACTGCACTTCATTTCTTTTTCCTGGGTGTAGAATATTGCACCTATCTCTGTTAAATTTCATTCTGTTGTTTTCAGCCTTGTTCTCAAACCTATCAAGTTCTTTTGAAATTTTATTTCTGTCTTCCAGTGATATTCCAGCCCATTTTGTGTCATCTGTAAATTCAATAAGCATTCTCTACACCCCCTCATCCAAGTCATTAATAAAAATGTTGAAGAGCACTGGGCCCAGGACCACACTTCTTATGTCCTCCCAATTTGAGAAGGAGCTACTGCTAAGTACTCTCTGAGTAGAATTTTGTAACTAACTGTGGATCCACCTGGCAGCTGTTCTATCCAACCCACCCCTAGTTAATTTGCTAATCAGAATATCATGGATTACTTTGTAAAAATTTTTTTTGCTGAATTCAAGATATATCACATCTACAGTATTCCAACCATCTTGCAGGGAGGTTACCTGATCAAAAAATGAGATAAGATTAGTCTGGCAGGATTCGTCCTTGACTAATCCATGTTGGTGTCTGGTTATTACTGCGTTGTTTCCAATGTGCTTGCAGAGTGATTGGTTTATAATCTGCTCTAGAATTTTCCCTGGGATTGATGTCAGGTTGATTTGTTTGCAGTTCCCAGGTTCCTCCCTTTTCCCCTTTCTGAAGATAGGGGCAACCTTAGCCCTCCTCCAATCATCTGGCACTTCACCCATCCTCCATCATTTCAAGAATATAATAGACAGAGATTCTGAGAGTTCTTCAGCCAGTTCCTTCAATATTCTTGGATGCAGTTCATCTGGCCTTAGAGACCTGAACTCATTTAAAGTAGTAAGGTATTCCTTGACTATTTAATTATCAATCTCAAGCTGCAAACCTGTTCCCTCCCTTTGTACTTCACATTTGCCTGGAGCAATGTTCTCTCTAAGCACACGCACTTGCCCAGAATTCCTTTGGGATTGCACACATGCAGCCAGCAGCTGGTTTGTTTACTTCCCATTTCGAATGAAGCCCTGCCCACCCCCACGCACATGGAGTGAGGCTCCTGTGTAACGAGACAGAAACTTACAGGGAATGCTGGCCTGGCATGTCATAGATTGTCTTTGGGGGAAAAACAGAGCTGAAGTAAGAATTGAGCACTTCTGGCTTCCCTTTGTTATCTGCTACTATTTTTCCATTCCCACTGAATAGCCAAGCTACTATTTCTTTTCTCTGTGTTTTGCTATGCATGTACCTGAATAATGCTTTTCTGTTGCTTTTAGCATCTCTTGTTAACCATATCTCATTCTCAGCTTTTTCCTTCCTAACACTATCTCTACGCTTCTTTGCTCCTTGTTTGTATTTCTTTGAAGTCTGGCCTTCCTTCCAGTTCCTATAAGTGTCCTTTTGTGTTTCCAGGTCCTCTTTCTAGGTCCGCTTTTTGTGAAGTCACATTGGTCTCCATTGCTTCTTTTTTTCTTGTTGGAATTATTGGTATTTGTGCCTTTAAGAAGTTCCCACCCATCTTGGACTCCTTTTCTTCTTAAGATCTCCTGTTTTACTTACTTACTTACTAAAACTGGTTTTCTTAAAATGCAGTGTACATGTGCAGCTACACTCCACTGTTGCTTCCTTTGAAATCAAGAATGCTAGTATAACATGGTATAATTCCCCCCCCCCCCCGAGCTCCCCTTATTGCCACTTCATCTACCAAGTCATCTCTATTAGTTAGAATGGAGTCCAGGATAGTTACTCCTCTAGTTTCTTTCTCCGCTTTTTGTAGGGGAAAATTATCAGCCAAACAAGTCAGGAATTTCTTAGAAGGGCCATGTTTGGCAGAATTCATTGCAGAGTTTTGAATTTCTGATTTCAGATTTAGGCTGAATATCAGGAAAAACTTCCTTAAAGCAGTATGAGAATGGAATCAGTTACCTCAGGAGGTGGTGAGCACTCCAGTGCTGGAAACATTCTGTCAGGAACGCGTCTCCTTAGATAAGTCATTCCACTAGGGGAAGGAGCCAACTGTAATTCCCAGCATCCACCACCTTTGCAACCTAGACTGGGTGACTGGTAGGCGTGTGTGTGGGCAACTATGGACAAGCTTCTGACCCTAGATTTCCAATTACTCACTTATTTGAGCTTAAAACTATTAGCTGTGTACTTTGGTCCTTGCACACCAGCCTTACCAGGTAGGACACCCAAATAACCAAAAATAGCAAATAAAGCCCTTGTGGCCAAGGCACTTCGTTTAGGCACCCTCACCCTTGCCCCCAAGAATCACACTGGGGTAAAATATAGAATATTTATTTAAAAAGAGTAAAAAGTTGTAAAACAAAGAAAATATAAAAAGATACAATTGTACTTGTTAAATGCAAAGCATCTAGGTATTAAGTAAGCTTCTGCAAGTCTTTCCCATAAAACAATAAAATACTTACTAACTAGCAGCTTTGATACTTAATTGCTGGCTATTCTAAGGTACCATGGCTAAGTCTCCAATCCATCATCGAAACAGTTGTTTGCAAAAGCATTAGCATAAACATATCCAAAAGATTACAATGGTTAAATAAAGCTGCTATTTCTTATTAAAATAAGAAACACTAAAAACTAAGCTAAGTAATCATTGTAGCTTCTAAGGTGGGCTATTCCCCCTCCTTCTTCTGGTTTTAAAAAGACAAACCAATTTTCCTTGCTACATTCTGTAAGCATTCTATCCCATAACACAATCCATCCGATACTCGATTCCACGGATACAGAAACTCTAAACACATCCCATCATCCATCTTTTCTTACATCTCTAAGACTTCCTACTTTTGACACTCAATAGCTGTAAACCAATTAACTTCAAAGAGGTTTAACACGACTCTCCATCCAGAATTCTCATGAAATCCAGGTGCGTTATCTCGCTGCCAATTAAGACGGTATGCATGTTTGGGTTTCGCTGAGCCTCTTCGTCCTTGCCTTGTTATCACAGTTCTCTCTGTACCAGGCAGTTAGTGAATCTGAAAAACAGTCTCACGTCCTAACACATTCCAATGCCTTAAAATCATGTTACTTTGAACCTAACAGTCTCCATTTTCTCTGACTACAAATCCCACTCTCCTTCAGATCATCACAGTACAATGGTACACCACTAGCAAAGAATGTTGTGGTTATCAGTCCTGAGAAACAACCTTGGCTCATTTTCACCGGAACAAACAGTCTCCAGGCATGATGAACATCTGCAAATCCTGGGAAATAAGTACTACAAAACCCATATCCTCACACATTCAAAGCAAATTAGACAATTATTTATCAGATATACTTTGATTTGGATTCCTGCATTGATCAGGGGTTGGACTCAAATTGCCTTATAGACTCTTTCTGACTCCATTATCTGTGGTTCTTTGATTCTATCATGTTCCTTTTATTTTTCACTCCAGTGATATTAATCCAAACACTCTTTATGGGAAAACCAAGCTGTATATTTATGACATATAGTGCAACTCAGCCTCCCTTTCTATTCTTTCTGAACAATTTATATCCTTCAGTTGCTTGGATTTCAGTCATGGGAGTAATCCCACCAAGTTTCAGTTATCCCTATTGAGTCATATTTACTCTCCTGAATAAATATTTCCTGTTCTTGCTTCCCATACTCATGGCATTCATCTATACTGCGTGAGATTGTGTGAATTGTGGCCTGTTTTCCTTTGTACGTTTTTATGAAGATTATTATTGGACCGCATTGGAGCTGCTTGGTCCATTCCTCTTATTGTGTCCTCTTATTGTGTGTAAGGCTTCATCTACCCTTAACTCTGTGCTTGCATCTTCCTCCCCCTTCCAATTCAGTTTAAAGCCCTCTTGATGAAGTTCTTCATGCTGTAGCCAAACACATTCTTCCCACCCCTGCAAAACCCATCACTTGCCAGCAATCCATCTTCCAGGAAGTGAAACCTGTCGTCCCAAATCCAAATCTCTCATGTTGGCACTACTTTTGTAGCCAGTTGTTCACCTGGAATATTTTCCTTCCCCTTTCTATTCCTCTTCCAAGTACTGATAGGATGGACAAAAAGACTATCTGGCCCCCCAAATCCTTGAGTTTTTTCCCAGAGCTTCAAAGTCTGATGTGATTTATTCATTGTTTCTCTTGGCTGTGCCTTTGGCACAGTTCCCACTTGGATGAGAGGAAAGGGATCTGCATCTGTGGGATTTATGAGCCTTCTGTCATATCCCTGATCCATCCTCTAGAGAGACAGCATACCTGGTGGATCTGTAGAACTTGCCAACATATTTTGGTTTCAATCCCATGCAGTAGTGGGTCTCCTACTACATCTGCCCTTCTTGTTGTTGTAGGGTGTGCATTCAGTTACTCTGCTTGACTGAGTTTCACCTTTTCTTATGTTCTCCTGCCGAGTCTCCTGTATTTCTTCTTTTGCATGCTGTCTGTCAGATTCCTCTTCAAGAATCAGAAAGTGGCTTTGCAGTTCCACTGGTGAAGAGTGTCTTCTCCTTTTGCTTCTAAATGTGACCCTTTCCCATAGTGCTTCCTCCACTATGTTTATTCTCTCCTCATCATTCTTCTCTACTTTGTCTTGCTGTTCTTTCACCTCCAGTGCCTTCTTTAGCTGTTGTTGCTCAAGAGTTCTACCTATGTACTCTTCAACTATGTATCAACATAGTTCTTTAGTGTTGGACTTTGTGGGCAGGATTTGATTGCTTACACATATGGGCATAAGATAGTGTCATAAATTAAATAGATAGATTAGTAACTATAGTAATACTGGGGAAATCTGCAGTTTTTCTTTTTATGTCTCTTTGTAATATAATTGTACAAGTTGATGTAAATGTACTATCTCACTCTCTGGAATTTTACCCTTTCTCTATCCATACTTACCCCCCTAGCCCTAAATTCTATTCCCCATAATCCTATCCCCATTGAAAAGAATAAAAAATTAAGAGTGAAAAAAAAGAATAGTGTCATAAATCACAGCTGCCAATTGCAGCTAGTTAAGTAGTCACCGCTTGTATTCCTCCTTCTGTACCAAGTCACATGACTGATGCACAATGAGGAAAACTATCACTGATTCTTTAACAGCAATTCACTTCTGTGATTTACATCATTGCACTTACACTGGTGTACATAAGCAGTCAGGCTCTGGCCTATGTGTACATTTTAATGCAAACGTCTGGGTTTAAAAGTGCTCTCAATTGAGCTCTCATGTTTACTTTCATACTATCAGATAAGTGTGTGCCATAGAGTTTTACCGCATCAATGGAGCTTTTGCTGTAATTCTCACTGGTTTTCTAGTTTATGTTCTACCTTCAACTTTAAACTTGAATGTTGGCTTCAGTATTATTTCTGAGAGGCTTGGAAAGTAACCAGCATATTGCAGCTACTTCAGTCACCCACAAAGAAAAACTAAGTTCCACTCATGTGAGGAGAAATGTAATTTGATGTATTATTTCTGGAGTGTTTTCTATTAACTTTGCTTGTTGCATACACACATCCTTTTTGGCTTGATTTTTATTTACTTGGTAACATTACTGTATATATTGTGTAACTGTTTTATTCTCTTTTTTTTCCTTTTTGTTCTGCTTTGCCTTCTGTTAAGTTCTGAGGGTCCAGGGTATGTTGCTACACATATTAATTTCTGTTTCACTGTAAGTGGTTGTTTTAGTATGACACAAATCTAAACAGGCATGTTTCTACAATTATATTATAGTGTAGCTACCTATTGTATTAAACAATATTAGCTGTTTTATACTTCCCATATATATTTCCTCGCATGATTTGACTTTAATGCAATGTGTTTCACATTTTGTTATAATAATGATTAAAGTCCATATTTGAAAATCTCTGTAATTCTGCTTTTCTTATAATCAGCATTTTGGGGCTAAGCCTTTTCAAACTGGCAGAAACAAAACGACCCTTAAAACCGAGACGAAAGGACAGGAAAAAAGTAACTGTGCAGAATCTGTCAGATGGTGATATAAAACTCTTCGTGAACATCATTAGAGCTTATGACATCCCCATTAGAAAGCCTACAGGGAGGTAAGAAAGTTTCATTCACGTTTTCATTCATTATGAATTAAATGATTGTGAAATGATCATCAGTAAAAAATTAATTAATTCAGTCCACAACAAAAATAGAAATCGGATACTTTGCACCAGTTGAGAGCCCATTTTAATATTTAACAGCAAAACTGCTTGGAGGTAAATTGGCAGCACATGGCCCATGCTGATAAAGGACATCTGTGTATAGCAATCCATTGTGCATATATAGCTGAGATGAATGCGAATGTGCATCAGTGACCATTTTTGCATCAGGGTACATGCTTGGCCTGCACTAATTTGGCTCTGAACAGTATGCCATAATGTTTTTATATGCTGTAGAAATAATCTCAAATGTCTTTATAAGTAACTGCAAGTATTTGAAATGAAACACTTCAGTGCAAAAATATTCAAAATCTATACATAATATGGATTCAGTGGAAAAGAAAGTATTGAAAATTATTTAATTTACAAATGTATTTATGTATTGATTATGTATAAATACATAATATAATACACAGACCTATGTGTGATGCCCAAGCCTCCCTAAGGAACACTTAGCACTCGGTCAGAGAGTTCGACAGGCCACTTACCTACCACCTTTGCGCTGAGGCAAGTCCCAAGACCTCAGCAGTGCGTAGCGTAGCCCCTTGAACAAGTTTGACCTTAAAAGAACACTTTACTTTTACCCAGTACTTTGCAAGTACAGACACATGGGTTTTGCGATTCCTTAGAATTCACAACAGCTCAGTTAGGTAGGACTCTTAAAGATAGCTAGTTTGTGGCCCTCTCCACTCCCTGGATTTAGCCAGACCCTGCTGTTCAAGAGACCAGTCCTTTTGTAAGAATTTTTATAATTAATTTTTATTAGAAAAATAGAGTTTCATAGAATCAGTTTATATTGCTCAAGCTTTAGCATAAAGAACATATTCAAAGATCATTACAGTTAAATAAAATCACTAATCGCCATTAAAATAATAAACACTACTAAACTGGACTAAGGTGGGCTAGCCCCACCTCCTTCTTTCTCTTCACTTACATTCTTTCTCCCTCAAGCCACATACTCAAGCCATCAAGTTCTTTTCCTCTCTCATCATCATGGAATTGAACCTCTCCCACATAACCCATCGTCCATTATCTACATTCTCTAACTCCTCCCTTCTTCTTGACACTTCATGGCTGTTAACCAATTAGCCCCAAGAGGCTGTAACATCTTCCTCTGTCTCCAATTCCCATGAAGATCCAGGTGTTTTATCTCTTCTCCAATTAGCTCGGAATGTTGAGTCTTTCGCGGGCCTCTTTGTCCGACCTTCAGCTTTATCTCGAACCATGCTGTACCGGTTTCAGAAAAACACTCTCATAGCACTTAGAAAAACACATTCCAATATCTCTCAAATCATCCCCACAAAGAACCTGTCCAACTCCATCCCGCATCTCTCTGACTACATATCCCACACTGCTTCAACTCCATCACACGCCGCTCCTTAAATTTTAAAAATATAGGGTTACGTATGAGCCTGCATTTTTGACTAAACAAAAGCTAGGTTACACATTTTGGCCTAGTAAGTTCACTAACTCTAGGTTAAAGTTATACAATGAAATAAATGGCAAATTTCAATTATGCATTCTAACTAGCAAAGCATGAGGTAGAATAAGTTCTAACAGCAGCATTTGAATATAGAACTCTGGGGTTAAGCACTTCTAAGAGTCTGGAAAATAGAAAACAGTCATGTTAGTTTTAAAACAGAATTACACTCTGGTTATGCTCAGGAACCATTGAATTAGGAATATACTTCCTCAACCATCTGCCACATCTGAAATTCTACAATGCATCCTGGACAGGCTGTCTGCGACAACATTCAACTTCCCAGGAATGTGCTGAACCTCAAAATCAAAATCCTGTAAAGTTAAACTCCAACGCAACAACTTTTGGTTATGAGATTTCATCTTTTGTAACCAGACTAACGCACAATGGTCAGTTTGCAGGATAAACCTGCACCCCCATAGGTAAGGGCGTAAATGCTGAAGTGCCCAGACAACAGAATAGGCCTCTTTTCCAGGTACAGAGTAACTTCTTTCATGGGGCAATAACTTCTTACTGAAAAAGGAAATAGGATAACAAATCCCATCATCCCCTTTTTGCAACAACACAGCTCCTAATCCCCAAACAGAAGCATCAGTCTGCAAGACAAAAGGCTTGTCAAAATCAGGTGATTTCAAAATAGGAGCAGAAACAATTTTAGCTTTTAAAGCATCAAAGGCTCTCTGACACTCCTGTGTCCAGCTCATCTTGACAGGCATTCTTTTTTTTTTGTAAGTTCTGTCAAAGCTGCAGCTATATCACTAAAATTAGGAATGAATTTTCTATAGTAACCAACCAGGCCTAAAAATGATTGAACCTGTTCTTTGAGGCAGGAACAGGCCACTTCTGAATGGTGTCTATCTTGGCCTGATTTGGATGAATCTCCCCCTGCCCAATCAAATGACCCAAATACAGAACTTTCCCCTTTATCCACTGACACTTGCTGGCTTTGACTGTCAGACCAGCATTTTGCAACCTACACAACACAGTTTCAATGTGAGACATATGCGTAGCAAAATCGGGGCTAAAAATAGCCAGGTCATCTAAATATGCTGAAGCAAAGGGTAGATCATGTAACAGTTTGTCCATCATCCTCTGGAATGTCGCTCCTGCGTTCTTTAATCCAAATGGTAATCTTTTGAAGCGATAAGTTCCTAAGTGGCTTATGAAACTGGATTTGTCTCTTGAACCTTCTTCGATAGAGGTTTGCCAATAACCAATGCTTAAATCAATTATGCTAATGAACTGGGAGGCGGCTAAGTGTTCTATGAGGTCATCCATCCTAGGTAAAGGGTAGAGGTCAGGAACTGTTAGGCTGTTCAGTTTCCTGTAGTCCACACAAAATCTGACCTCATCTAAAACTTATTCCAAAGCATTTTTCTTTGGCACAATGATGATGGGGCTGGCCCATGCTGCGTTCCTTGGTTCTATCACATCCAACTCCAACATTTTTTGAATCTCCTTCTCAATCTGCACAGCATGAGCCCCTATAGCCCTATAGGGACTGGACCTCACAGGCGGGCTGTCCCCAATATCTATAGCATGGGTGACTAAATCAGTAGAACCAGGCTTGTCAGAAAACACACTTTGGTAGTATTCCAGGATTTGAGACAGCCACTCCTGCTCATCGGGAGAACCTGAATGAACAAAATTGTCCAGCCAATTTCCAGCATTTTCCAAATCAGACAAAACATCCATAGGTTCCTCTTCTGGTCTAACACAAGCAGCTTGAAACCTCAGAATGACAGCTGCTCTGTCCCGATATGGTTTCAGGCTGTTGACATGATAAATGGTAGGCTTTCTCCCAGACGTGGAGACGCTGTGGGTTAAACCGCAGAAGCCTCTG
Source organism: Intellagama lesueurii (assembly GCA_037013535.1). Taxonomy (NCBI): domain Eukaryota; kingdom Metazoa; phylum Chordata; class Lepidosauria; order Squamata; family Agamidae; genus Intellagama; species Intellagama lesueurii. The sequence goes on from JBAJHW010000005.1 coordinate 105,653,544, forward strand.
TGCTGCAGGGTCAGAAGACCAGCAGTTGTAAGATTGAATCCACGCAACGGAGTGAGCTCCCGTCGCTTGTCCCAGCTCCTGCCAACCTAGCAGTTCAAAAGTATGCAAATGCAAGTAGATAAATAGGTACCACCTCGGTGGGAAGGTAACAGCATTCCATGTCTAGTCACGCTGGCCACGTGACCACGGAAACTGTCTTCGGACACACACTGGCTCTATGGCTTGGAAACGGGGATGAGCACCGCCCCCTAGAGTCAGACACGACTGGACTAAATGTCAAGGGGAACCTTTACCTTTACCTTTCTCCCAGAACCAGGCATTTGAACAAGATAATTCACAGTTCCAAGACGTTGCAGAACTTTGCCTGGGCCTTCCCAGGAAACCTCCAGCTTATTAGGTCTGAGGGGGTTCAAGACAAGAACAGAGTCTCCCAGTTCAAACTCTCTGTGCCTTGATTTAAGATCATGAAAATAAATTTGCTTAACTTGGGCCTGCTGGATATTTTCTTTAGCTATCTCCTGAATAGCTTTCAGTTTCACCTGCAAATTGTGCACGAAATCAGCAACAGGCACTGGACTGGACTGGATAGTACCTTCCCAGTCAGCTCTCAACAAATCCAAAGGTCCACACAAATTTTTCCCATACACCACCTCACTTGGGCTGAGTCCGCCTAAGGCCTCGAGAGGTGCGCTTCGGTAGGCCAAGAGGACCAGAGGGAGAACTTCATCCCACCCCCTTCCAAAGTCCTGAACAAAAGTTTTAATCATCTTGAGTAGTGTCTGCTGAGTGCGCTCTACCAACCCGTGGGATTCCGGGTGATAAGCTCTACTGAAATTTATTTTAGTTCCACTTATCTCACAGACTTTTCTCATCAGTTCACTTTGAAAAGCACCAGCTCTGTCACAAATTAACACAGATGGAATTCCAATCCTTGCACAAACTTCCAGAAACACTTTGGCAATGGAATTTGCAGAGATAGTGGCGACAGGGTAGGCCTCAGCCCATTGGCTGGCCTGGCAGATGAATGTAACAATAACACGTTTCTGTGATTTGGAAGGCAAAAAAGGTCCCAAAACATGCATTTGAAGACAGTTAAAAACTTCACCCACAACAGGAGTTGGCTGAATTTTCACTTTAGTTTTATCAGTGTGGTGCCCCACCCTCTGGCATGTGTCACAGGAAGCAACAACGTCTTTCACAGTTTTGGCCACGTTTGGCCAGTAAAAATGCTGAGTGACTCTCTGCAAAGTCTTTTTACACCCCTGATGTCCCGAAAAAGGAGAATGTGCCAGTTCTAAGACCCGCTGTCTGTACTCTCGAGACTCAACTAGTTGTTTAGACGGTTCTAAATCCACCCTAGAATCTTGAGCAAACTGGCGATACAGTAGACCATTTTGGCCCCAGAAAAAAATTATAGGCTTGACGGACTCCGTGCTTGAGGCTGGTCAGCTTGCGCCTGCAGGGCTGTTAAAGAAGGGTCATTTTCTTGGTGTCTTTTGAACTCATCTGTACATTTGAACAACAGTCTCTCCCCCTTCTGGGCTGTTAAGATCTGAAGGAGCGGTTTGTAGTTGCTCAGCCAACGGAAGTTGCTCTTCAGCTGGCAAAACCGGCTTGGCTGGTGGGGATTGCTCTGCCTGAGGGGGTCCAGAGTCATCTGCTAAGCCTACTAGCTGTTCCTTTGAAGTCAACCTAGGTAGACTCTGAGACCTCCTGGGTGGTTTTTTACATAGCGCCTCTGAAACCTCACTCAGGGGACGCGGAAGCAACTTTGCTTGAGCGTGTGTGATTTCATTAATTCTAGGCTCCTTTTGCTTCTTAAATACCTCAAATTCTAAGTCATTCCCAACCAAAAAAGGAGAACTCTATGCACCAGAGCATAAATTTGGCCAGTCCAACCTTTGTAGTTCACATTTACCAAGGTGATAGGAGCATGAACTAGCCCCCTGCCTGTGGGGTGATAACTATGGATGGGAAATTTGGCATTTTGCACAACCTGGCTAGAGTTAATTAGGTTCTCACTAACAGGAAAGGTCCACGCCCGTATCTCGAAGGACCTTAATTTTCAAAAAGCCTTGGGGGGGTTGAATTTCAATTGACTCACCGAACTCTTTTGCTGCCCATTTTGCTCTGTCGTTAGGGATCAGGCAAGTAGGATAGATGATTCTATATTGTAAGTTCCACTGGGTAGGCTGTGTATAATCCTGAGCCCCTTTCCGAACGGCTGCTCCAAACATGCTAGGCTGAAAAGGATTAGTGGGGGGTTGCTGAGGAGCTGGAATTCCTTTGTCTTTGCTGGCTTGCCTCTGGGCCTGTGGAGGATTAACTCCTTGTTGAGCGGGTGTTGGTGGTGATGCCTTATAGGACGAGTATGCTCCAATGGCTTCCTCTGGCTGGGATCTCTCGAAGCTGGATGGATCTTCTGCTCCCTCCAGGTAGCTGAGGAATTTCAGCTTGGGCAGCTGCCGTGGGCGCACGGGGGTAGATGACTTGCCTGGAGGCGGAACTTGAGCTTGTTGGATCGGCTGGGTGGTAGCTTTAGGACAATCTCTCCTGAGATGATCGCCGCCATGCAAATAACACTTTATAGGGGGACGCGAAGTGGCTGGCTTTCTGGCGTCACTGGGAGGAGCACGCTTAACCTCTTGGGAAACTGGTTTGACTGCCTTTTTAAATTCTCCTGACTTTTTCATGGCTTCTGGTGCATGCCCTGGCTTGGCTTTTTGCCCGTCATCTCTGCGAAAAGCCCACAGTTCATCAGCCGCTAAGGCCTTCTGCTGAAGATTTGGCAAGTGCCGTTCCAGCAGGGTAATTTTAATCTCAGAGGGGACTAGAGTAAGAAACTGTTCACTCAGCACCAGTTGTGATATCTGTTCTGCAGTCTGTGCTTTGGCATTTTGCAAATATTGGGTCCATTGACTCTGTAGCCTATCAGCCACCGCGAAAAAAACTCTCCTTGTACTGTTTTTTTATACTCCTAAACTGCTGACGCAGGCTCTCAGGTGTAAAACCAAAGCGGCGGTAAATCAGGTCCTTAAATTCTGGCCAAGTTGGTTCATCCTCACCTCGCATTGCCAAAACTTTAGCTAATTGTCCAGAAACTTGGGAACGGACCAGTTTAACATATAACCTCTCAGGAGCACCTATGTCTTTGCAGGCTTGCTCAAAGTTTATTAAAAAATCTGAGACATCTCATCATCAGAATAAAAAGGCAAATGCTTCTTGTCATACCTGGCAACAGAGTCCCTTTCCTTCCTCTTTTCCTCAGCCTTTCTTTCCATTTGCTCTCTTAGGAAAGCCACCTCTAGTTCTCCTTGTCTCTCCTTCCTGGTTTGGGTGATAATCAGCTCTCTCTGGGCAGACAAGAAATCAGCCATCAACAAAGTCAGCTTGTCTGTCTGATTCATGGTACAACGCCTCGGAGCTGGGATTCCCCCGGCGGCACCATCTGTAGCATCCTCTCCAGTCTCGTCTTGGAGAATAGGAATTCTCGGAGTTTTACATGGATTGTCGTCTCCCTCATCCTCCTGGTTGTCTGGCAAGTCAGCCCATGTTGTTTGAGCTCTCACAGCGTCTCGAGCGGTTCGCTCCAGGCAGCACCTCGTTCTGTCCGTCATGTCAAACAGTTCCACATCACCAAGCATTGGTTCGAGGAGGGACACCCCAGTTATTTTGGGTCGGATGCCTCCAGTTGTGCCTAAGGACTCATCCAAAGTAACGCATTGCAGTTCTTTGTCCAAAAGAGTCCATTCCTTCAGGTAATGGAAGCTTAGACATGGACAAGCTTCTCCTGATTGCCATTTTTACCTTAGCAAAATAACAACTTAGGGAAAAGTCACTTAATTCTGTATTTCTTTGAATATGCAAAACTGATTCCAACAGAATGGTCTCCTAACAGCTCAGATCGTACATCCCACCGCTGCCACCATGTGATGCCCAAGCCTCCCTAAGGAGCACTTAGCACTCGGTCAGAGAGTTCGACAGGCCACTTACCTACCACCTTTGCGCTGAGGCAAGTCCCAAGACCTCAGCAGTGCGTAGCGTAGCCCCCTTGAACAAGTCTGACCTTAAAAGAACACTTTACTTTTACCCAGTACTTTGCAAGTACAGACACATGGGCTTTGCCATTCCTTAGAATTCACAACAGCTCAGTTAGGTAGGACTCTTAAAGATAGCTAGTTTGTGGCCCTCTCCACTCCCTGGATTTAGCCAGACCCTGCTGTTCAAGAGACCAGTCCTTTTGTAAGAATTTTTATAATTAATTTTTATTAGAAAAATAGAGTTTCATAGAATCAGTTTATATTGCTCAAGCTTTAGCATAAAGAACATATTCAAAGATCATTACAGTTAAATAAAATCACTAATCCCCATTAAAATAATAAACACTACTAAGCTGGACTAAGGTGGGCTAGCCCCACCTTCTTTCTCTTCACTTACATTCTTTCTCCCTCAAGCCACATACTCAAACCATCAAGTTCTTTTTCTTTCCCATCATCATGGAATCGAACCTCTCCCACATAACCCATCGTCCATTTTCTACATTCTCTAACTCCTCCCTTCTTCCTCCGCCCCAATTCCCATGAAGATCCAGGTGTTTTATCTCTTCTCCAATTAGCTCGGAATGTTGAGTCTTTCGCTGGCCTTTGTCCAACCTTCAGCTTTATCTCGAACCACGCTGTTTCAGAAAAACACTCTCATAGCACTTAGAAAAACACATTCCAATGTCTCTCAAATCATCCTCACACAGAAACTGTCCAACACCATCCCACATCTCTCTGACTACATATCCCACACTGCTTCAACTCCATCACACTGTGTATTTATGTATTTCATAAATACATATATAGGTCTATGCATTTATTTGTAAATAAGCTTGCTTATTTCCTAGGGTTGAAGACTTTTTTGGGGGTGGGGGGAGATTTATTACAACTTTATAATCAGTTTCATGTTAAATAGTTTTGTATTGCATCTGCTCCATATGCTATTTAATTTTGTGAAACAAAGCCTTTTTAAAAATTATAGCAACAAAAGTTTCTCTTCCATGGTACTTTCTAACAAAGATTTCAGTGGCTGAAATCCTGTTTATAGTGTAAGCCCAAGCATAGCTTCCTGTCCGTTGTTGCCTGGTAAAAAAACCACCACTGCAGTGATTCTCAAGGAATGTGCACACATGTTAGCTTGTTGCATGTGCATGCACAACCCTCTTCCTCAAATTGTGGCAGTGGCACCTTGTTTAGTAGAGAGGAAGCAACAAAAAGTTATGCTTGGGCTTATTCTACAAACAAGCTTTCAGCCAAGGTTTTTGGAAACTCTAGCTTAAAACCTTCCTTTCTTCAGTTTCCTTAGTTTCCTTTCCTTAGTTATTTTAAGATACTTATTGATATTTTTGCATATATTCCTATCAAGCAAACTCCAGCAGCCATCTAGATCATCTTGGTCCTTCAATGAGATGTTTGCTGCTTCTGCAACCCTTCAGAGCCCAACACACAGTATAGAATGGACTTTGAACCAGGTAAGTTGTGATAGTGTAACTTCTTTCTGTCACCGTCATCATCATCTTAGAACTGCCATTGAAACATAAAGAAAAAGAAGCATTGTTTCATTTTAAAATAGTACAAAATGCAAGGCTTTTCACTTTTTTCCTTGGATATAGAAAAGAGAGTATTGTATTTACCCCCTTTCTACTGCTTTTCCTGTTGAAAACAAAGAGGTTTTTTTGTTAGAGAGGGGATTATTTTTCCTTAGCAGGCCCCTCCTCCCTTCATGGCTTCTAGTCATTCCCCTCTTACTGATTTATGGGCTCTCTCTTAATGAAGAAGTGTGCCACTTGTGGCAAGAAGAGCCCTCAGTTGGATCCCTCAGTTGGACCTTCAAGCTGCCACACATACTTTGGCTATCTGACCCAACTCACCATGAGTACTTCTACCACCTCCTAATCTGGACTTTATGCTTACCTCTCGACTGCCACCTGATGACCAGCAGCTCCAGGTGACACCGTCTATCCCTGCAAGACACAGTCTGATGACAGCTCATACAATTTGGGACCAGATGAGGAGAATGAACTAGCTCTTCTCCCAGGTCCCTCACCTGATCCAGTTCTTCAGGACTCGGCTGTTCTCTCACCCTCAGAGTACCTCTCTTCCTATAATGATCTGATAGAGAGAATGGCAAAGTCGTTGCACCTCCCAGTCTTTAAACCATTGCAACCAGCAAAAGACTCTTTGCTCACATTCATAAAAAATCCAACGTCCTGGTGGAGATGGCAGTGCTTCAGACTCTGACTGATCTCATTAGGTAATCATAGCAAAAATCTTCCTCCATCCCCCCCACATCATGGCGGATTGAGAATTTGTACAGATTCCAATAGGACAAGGCCACATTTCTCTTTACACATCCTATACCAAACTCTGTCATCATTCAAACTGCCCAGCTCAAATCCAAGGGCTCTTCCTGGGACACACCTGCCAATAAAGAAGGCCATAAGCTTAACCTACTAGCCTGCAAGGCCTACTCATCAGCAGCACTCCACATGCGCATAGCCAATCATCAAGCCATGATGGGAGCTTAACACCAGTTCATTTGGGAAAAATTTCAATCCATCATTGCTGCATTCCCCCCTGGAGAATCAGGAACTTGCCATCTCATTCCAACAAGAGGCCTACACACTTGCCAGCCAGCAAATCCACTCCACACGTCATGTGGCATCTGAAAAGCCGGAAGCACCAGACTGATCTATCCATCAAAGGTTCCATTAGGTCTCCTCCTCTACAAAATACAACTGATCAACCTTCACCAAGAAAGTGAAGAGGAAGTCCAAACAGCAGCTTTCACGAGATATAGCCCAAGCTCAATACTTGCCACCCTCTGCATCATATATCTGCTCATACAGATGTACATTTTGTACCCTTCCTTCACATCTGGCTCATTATCACCTCAGATTCCTGGGCCCTCAACATCACTGCCCATGGTTACACAATAGAGTTTTCTACTCTTCTCCCCACCAGGTACACACCCCATCCTCCTAGAAAATGTTCACACCTTGCTGGCAGAAAAAGCCATATCACCAGTGTCCCTTCATCATCTCTCAGATGGCTTCTTCTGCTGGTACTTTACTATACCCAAAAGGAATGGTGGGATGCACCCTATATGTGGTGGTTCAGTTGAGGGCTTAGCTGAGACCAGGCTGTAAGTGTTGAAGGGAATCAGCCAGGGAGTGCAGTGGAAGTGATGACTAATCACCACCCCCAGTCCGATGGCCAGACAGAATGGACCAATGCCACATTGGAGCAGTACCTGCGCTGCTATACTAGTTTCCAGCAGGATGATTGGGTAGGGCTCTTGCCAGTCGCTGAATTTGCATACAGTAACTCAGTGCATGCTTCTACATGGCTCACTCCATTCTTTGCGAATTATGGGCATCACCCACAATTCTTCCCCTCGGTGCTGCCCCCCTCCAGGGTTCCTGCAGCAGAGCAAATGAGTCAGGAGTTGCAGGCAATTCAGGCAGTCCTAAAGAAACAACTGGACCAGGCTAAGGAGGCCTACAAAAGAGCAGCAGACAGCCACTGCCAAGAGGGCCCACCTTTGAAGGTAGGGGATCGGGTGTGGCTCTACCAGGTTCTTGTGCTCCTTAAGACCATCCAAAAAGTTGGTTGCCAGACAGATTGGGCCATTTGTTATTTCCCACTAAATCAAACCGGTAGCTTTTTGGTTGTGTCTCCCTGCCATGCTCCGGGTGCACCCTGTCTTTCACCGGGCACTGTTGGTCTTGGCCTCCTGCCACATCCCCTTCGTACCCGGTCCCTGCCTCCACCCCATCTCCTGGTGGATGGGGAGGAAGAACATGAAGTCGAACAGATTCTTGACTCCCATTGGTGCCGGGGTCAGCTCCGGTACTTGGTCGACTGGAAGGGGTATGGGCCAGAAGAACATTCCTGGGAAAACACCTACCATGTCCATGCTCCTCAACTGGTTCACTTATTCCATGCCCAGCACCCACCCAAACCTGCACCAGTGAAGGCACCCAGACAACGGTCCAGGGAACGTGATGAGGAGACCTCGGGGAGGAGGACGTCTTAGAGCCAGCTGGCCCCTCCACCTCAACTGACCCATTGCCTGGGTCAGATCATGGGGTTCCTGTCCAGCCTGAGGGCGCACCTACTTCATGGGTATTGCCCTCGCTACCTCACCTTCGCCAGGACAGCCTGCCGGAGGCTGATGGCTTCCCACTTGGTCCTGCTTGTTTGGGTCCTGCCCTACCAGGGAATGGGGAGGCCTTGCCACCACCTCAGCAGGATCTCACGGTCCCTACTCAGGGGGATATAGGGCCAAGGAGTCCACCTGCACTGAACCTGGGTCCTGACTCAGAAATTGACCCTCCCTTGCCACCTCAGGTATGGCGGAAGGAGAAATGCAGACTGCAGCAGGTGGCAACGAGGCGGAGCTTACGTCTACAGAAAAAGGTGTCATGTGCTTGGCCCAGGAGTCTTTTTTTAAAAAAGTGTCAGGGGGAGACTGTCTTTGGACTGGCGGTAGTGTGGTGGTTCAGTTGAGGGCTTAGCTGAGACCAGGCTGTAAGTGTTGAAGGGGATCAGCCAGGGAGTGCAGCTGGAAGTGATGACTAATCACCATAGCCCCATATAGGTTTGGCTCCTGTGCGAAATCAGTGCAGGAAGCAATTGTTGTTTTTTGGATGCTATTGATTGGGAACTGCTTTGTGAAATCTTCTGGATGTCTCTTGACCCTCGGACCGGACCTTTACGGGTGTGATTCATGACACTATATTAGACCTCCACACCCTGAACAAATTCATCACTCCGAAACATTTCTGGATGGTGAAGTTACAGTCTATCCTCCCCCTCTGTCAACAAGGGGACTGGTTCACATCCATAAATCTGCAAGACGTTTTATTTTCACATTTCATCGACAACATCGCTGTTCCCTCAGTTTTCTTGCCAGCCACTAGGCTTACCACTTCTGTGCACTTTCCTTTGGACTCGTGATGGCCCTGAGAGTTTACATGAAATGCATGGCACCAGTGGCTGCCTTTCTCAGAATGCAAGGCATCTTCTCCTACATCAATGATTGGCGTGAGGTGGCACATGATCAAAAAACTCTGCAAGTCAATGTCCACTTCACTCTGCAACTATTTTTGAGTCTCAGGCTCTATGTAAACATGGAAAAGTCACACCTCACACACACTCAAGTAATTCACTACATCAGGGCAACCCTCGATGTGACGCAAGCACAGGCTTTTTTTTCTCAAACTATGGGTGGACACTATTGTATGTCTCACTCAAAAACTTATTCAGGCCCAGCATGTAACAGTTCACTGTTTCACTGCAACACTTACTAGGGCATATGGCATCTCCCACAGCCATCTTGCCTCATGCCAGACTCAGAATGTGGCCACCCCAATCATTCTACCTATTAACCTATGATGACAGGAGAGATTCCCCTCACAAAAAACTGTTTCTTTCAAGCGTCAGCTTCTCTGGTGGACAGCCAAAGGGTCACCTATGAGTCTGGACTCCATTTCTCCAGCAGCACCAATCCCATCTCATAGTCACCGATGCATGTATGATGGGATGGGGCTTAGACTGTCATCACAGGACAGAACAAGCTCTGTGGTCCACACATGAGAGGGCCCACCACAACAACTTCTGAGAGCTTCTTGCCATTTTCAAGGCTCTGTAGGCGTTCAGGAATGAGATCTGTGACTGCACTGTTCAAATCACCATGGACAACAGTACTACAATGTTCTATGTGAACAAACAGGGTGCTACCAGGTCCCTGAGCCCCCTGTATCTTCTGGCCTCCTTTGGGAGTGGTGCATTGCCCATCGCATCTCTCCAATAGCAACTCATGTCTCTGGCATAGACAACAAGACAGTGAATCATATAACACCGCCTTGTCCACATTTGGCAAGAAGACCAAAAAGACGGCAGACTGGTTCGAAGCCCATTTGGAGGAGTTGATACCAGCCATCGAGGATAAGAGGAGAGCTCTAGCAGCATACAAAGCCTGTCCTAGTGAGTACAACTTGCAGGCTCTTTGAGCTGCTCATAGCAAAGTCCAACAGGCTGCCAGGAGATGTTCCAACAATTATTGGCTTCAGTTCTGCTCTCAGATACAGATAGCAGCGGACACAGGTAACATCAAGGGAATGTATGATGGTATCAAGCAGGCTTTAGGTCCAATACAGAAGAAATCTGCTCCCTTGAAGTCTGCTACAGGCGTGATCATCCAGGACCGAGCACAGCAGATGGAACGCTGGGTGCAGCACTGCTCTGAGCTATATTCCAGAGAGAATGTAGTAACCAAACAGGCATTAAATAACATTGAGTGCCTGCCTGTCTTGGAAGAGTTGGACAGCAAACCAACTTTAGCAGAAATAAAAGTGGCCTTGGACTCCCTCGCCTCCGGCAAGGCACCTGGGAAGGATAACATCCTTGTTGAAGTGCTGTAAAGAGATCATCACCACCGAACTGTATGAAGTCTTTTGTCTTTGCTGGAGGGAAGGTGGAGTACCACAGGACATGAAGGATGCAAACATCGTCACATTGTATAAGAACACAGGAGATAGGGGTGACTGCAATAACTACCGTGGCATCTCTCTTCTCAGCATTGTAGGGAAGCTGCTTGCCCATGTTGTGCTGAAGAGACTCCAGGTGCTTGCAGACAGAGTCTATCCAGAATCACAGTGTGGATTTCGAGCTAATAGATCCACCACTGACATGGTATTCTCCCTCAGACAGTTGCAGGAGAAATGTAGGGAACAACGACAGCCACTCTTTGTGGCCTTCATAGATCTCACAAAGGCCTTTGATTTTGGTTAGCAGGGATGACCTTTTTAAAATCCTTCCCAAGATTGGATGTCCACCTCAACTCCTTAACATCATCAGGTCCTTTCATGAGGAAATGAAGGGCACTGTAGTTTTTGATGGCTCAACATCAGATCCCTTTGACATCTGAAGCGGAGTGAAACAGGGCTGTGTCCTCGCACCGACCCTGTTTGGGATCTTTTTTGCTGTCATGCTGAAGCACGCCTTTGGAACTGCAACAGAAGGTGTCTATCTCCGGACTAGATCAGATGGAAAACTCTTTAATCTCTCTAGATTGAGAGCGAAGACCAAAGTCCAACTGAAATGCATGCGGGACTTCCTCTTCACCGATGATGCAGCCATTGTTGCCCACTCTGCTGAAGACCTCCAACAACTCATGAATCGTTTTAGCAAGGCCTGCCAAGACTTTGGATTAACAATCAGCCTGAAGAAAACACAAGTCATGGGCCATGGCGTGGACTCACCTCCCTCTATTACCATCTCCACACAAGAATTGGAGGTTGTTCATGACTTTGTGTGCCTTGGTTCAACGATCTCTGACACTCTCTCCCTAGATGTCGAGCTGGATAAACGCATTGGCAAAGCAGCTACCATGTTCTCTAGATTCACAAAGAGAGTATGGCTTAATAAGAAGCTGACAGCATATACCAAGATCCAGGTCTATAGAGCCTGTGTCCTGAGCACACTCCTGTACTGCAGTGAGTCCTGGACCCTTTGTGCACGGCAGGAGAGAAAGCTGAACACATTCCATATGCGTTGTCTCTGACGCATTTTTGGTATCACCTGGCAGGACAAAGTTCCAAATACAGTAGTCCTAGAACGAGCTGGAATTTTTAACATGTATACATTACTGAAACAGCGACGTCTACATTGGCTTGGGCATGTCGTGAGAATGGCTGATGGTCAGATTCCAAAAGATCTCCTGTATGGAGAATTAGTGCAGAGAAATCGCCCCAGAGGGAGACCACAGCTGCGACACAAGGATATCTGCAAGCGGGATCTGAAGGCCTTAGGAATGGACCTCAACAGATGGGAAACCTTGACATCTGAGCGTTCAGCCTGGAGGCAGGCGGTGCAGCATGGCATCTCCCATTTTGAAGAGACCCTTGTCCAGCAGGCCGAGGCAAAGAGGCAGTCCCGAAACCAGCCAAATCAGGGAGCTGGACAGGGGACAGATTGTATTTGTCTTCAGCGTGGAAGGGATTGTCACTCTCGAATTGGCCTTCTCAGCCACACTAGACGCTGTTCCAAGTCCTCCATACAGAGCACGTTACCATAGTCTCTCGAGACTGAAGGATGCCTAATCTAATCTAAGCTTTAAAAAACTCGTTACCCTTGAAAATTAGCTCTCCATGCTTAAGCTATTTAACAAAACATAACAGGAGTTTTGCCCATGGAAGAGCTTTTTTTTGTTTTTTTTTTTTTTTTTTGTTTTAAGAAGGGTCTTGAGAGAGAGGTTTTGCTGGATAGAGTGTGTGCTGGTCTTCCCTCACGATGGAAAAGGAGAAGGTGCTTTGTGTGTGTGTCTGGGCATGCAGCTTGTCTTCCCTTTTGGCATTAGTTCAAGTGATCACATGCCTGAACTGATGCAAAAGGATCTGTATTTTTAAAAGTAGAAGCCTCTTTCGTGGAAGGGGAAGGTGCAGATTAAGGAGGGGAAACTGAGCTGATTGCATTTCCTGTTGCGTCCTGTGATTAGTGGAAAAACATATGAATCAGTCTGTCCCAAACCTGTGGCATTTCCCTCAGTTTTTGCTAATGTGGTTGCCCTCTCAAAACTCATTTAGTGGGAACATGTAAGAGGACTTTCTCTGTGGAAGCTCCCTTGACTGGGAGAGTAGCTCCCTCTCCTCAGTCCCTCTCCTCATGTCCTTCTGTTGGCTGACAAAGATGTTACCCAAGGGATTAATGTTCTTTGTATCCTGGGGAGAGGGACCGGGAGAGAAGAGAGACCCCAGCCAGACTACTGACAAGGAGACCGTACACCAATTTTTTAGTTCAAACACTATTCATGTAACATCTATTGCTTTCATTCATTAAAAAACATAAGATAAGAATATCAAGAGGCCTTTTTCACACTTCACATGCACACCATACTCAGACACACACAACCAAACTCTTCCCCAATAGTTGATCAGTCCTTCGGTAAGAGCGATGAGAGCAATGTTGCAGCACTGTTCAAAGCCCACAGTCTCCTCCTGGGTCATCCTTCTTGTAGGCATCTGTCATGTTCCCGCCTGTCCATTGGTTGTTTCACCAATCAAAGAGCACAAGCTACATATTGTTCAGCTTTTGCAGTGTCCATATGATAGCTAGACACTCTTTTTCTATTGTGGACAAGTGTTTCTCACCCAACTGAAGCTTCTTGCTGATGTACATCACTGGGTGCACATTTCCACTGTCGTCGGCTTGGCTCGACACAGCTCCCAGTCCCACGTTCGACACATCCGCGTAGATGATGAACTCACGGTTGAAGTCCGGTGCAAAAAGGACAGGTCCTGAAGTCAGCGCCCTCTTCAGATGATCGAAGGCTACCTGGCATTCTGACGTCCACTGGATGTTTTCAGCTTGCTTCTTTTGGGTTAAGTTTGATAATGGGGCAGCCATCTCGCTGAAATTTGGCACGAAGCGACGATAGTAGCCAGCTAACCCTAAGAATGCTCTGATTCTCTTTTTGGACGTTGGAGTGGGCCAATTATTAATGGCTTTTATCTTAGTCTCATGGGTTTGATCACACCTCCCCCGACTAAATGGCCTAAATATTTCAATTCCGAACTTCCAAGTTGGCATTTGGTTGCTTTCACTGTTAAACCAGCCTCATGCAACTTCTGTAGCACGACCTCTAGGTGGACTTTGTGCTCCTCTGAGGTCTGGCTAAAAATTCCAATATCGTCCCTGTTGTTGTTTAGTCATTAAGTCGTGTCTGACTCTTCGTGACCCCATGGACCAGAGCACGCCAGGCCCTCCTGTCTTCCACTGCCTCCCAGAGTTTGGTCAAAGTCATGTTGGTAACTTTGATGACACTGTCCAGCCATCTCATCCTCTGTTGTCCCCTTCTCCTCTTGCCTTCACACTTTCCCAACATCATGGTCTTTTCCAGGGAGTCTTCTCTTCTCATGAGATGGCCAAAGTATTGAAGCCTCAGCTTCAGGATCTGTCCTTCCAGTGAGCACTCAGGGTTGAGTGCTCACTGGAAGAATTTACTGTAGCCTACATCGTCCATGTAGGCTACAGTAAATTTTCTTAGACCATGCAAGGTTTTGTCTACCAGTCTTTGGAAGGTTGCTGGAGCATTTTTCACCCAAAACTCATGACCCAGAATTCATATAAACCTAAGGGACTACAGAAGGCTGTTTTTTCTTGGTCTTTAGAGTCCAGGGGCACCTGCCAGAACTCTTTGGTCAGGTCGAGGTAGAAAATGAAATGATACTTCCCTATGGCCTTGATGAGATCGTCTAGGTGAGGCATCGGGTATGCATCTGCCTTAGTAACGTGGTTCAACTTTCTATAATCTACGCAGAACCAGATGCTTCCATCTGGTTTGTCTACTAAAACTATAGGAGCAGCCCAGGAACATGTAGATGGAACAATATCAGCTTTTAGCATTTCATCTATTTCCAAGTGAACTTTGTTAACATAAGGGCCTGTTACTCTGTAAGGGGTGACTGCTATGGGTTGGGCATTCCCCTTTATGGGTCTCAGCATCAGTACTTCGTCCTTGGGACAGAATGTTCTTTCCCGGGCCTTTTTATCATACCAGCTTTTCTGCTTTTCTTAAGCACCCTTTAAGTTTTGTGCTGCTATTTCTAAGGACCTTTGCAAAGTGTTCATTAGATTATCCATGTACTCTATAATGGATTCCGGGTCACCCTCTTTATAATCTTCCCAGTTCTGACGAAGTAAATCTAGGGGCCCTCTTACTTTGTGCCCAAATAAAAGTTCAAAAGGACTAAACCTGGCACTTTCTTGGGGTATGTCCCTATAAGCGTATAATAATGACTGCAATTTATTATCCTAATCATTTGGGTTCTCTGCTACATATGCACATATCATTCTCATTAAGGTCCCATTAAATTTCTCCACTAGACCATAGGTCTGGGGATGATAAGGAGAAGAAGTGATGTGGGAAATTCCGCAGACTTCATTATTTTGGAAGTAAAAGATGTTTCCAAAGCTGATACTATTTTTGAAGCAAAACCCATTCGGCACATGTAGTTAACTAAGGCATCTGCCACAGTTTCGGTCTCTATATTTCTTAGGGGTACTGCTTCAGGGTATCTAGTGGCATAATCTATAATAGATAGGATGAATCTATTTCCTCGTCTAGTTGCTCTGGGTAAGGGTCCCACAAGGTCCAGACCCAAGAGTTGGAAAGGGGTCGAGATCACTGGCAATGGGTATAGCTTAGCCCTCGTCTTGTCATTTCCAGTACCTCGTTTTTGGCAAGTATCACAGCTTTGACAATATTTTTCAACTTGCTTCCCCATCCCTGGCCAATAAAAGTTCTAGGCCACCCTTTGCTTAGTGCAAGAGATGCCCATGTGTGCTCCAAATACATCTTCATGTGCCTTTTCCAAAATCTTTTCTCGGTATTTAACCAGTACAATTAACTATTGGTGGGGACCTTCTCTTCCCCTATGAGGAGTCATTAAAAACTCTCTGTACAATAAATATTTTTCCACACAATACCTCTCGGGATGTTCAGGGGTCAATGGAATGGGATTCTCCTTAACTTTTTCGAAGCACTCAGTTAAAGAGCTATCTTCTTTCTGTTCCTTAAAAAAGGAGGAACTCTTAGGATTTCTGAACAGCTAAAATGGGTCTTTCATCGCTAGTTTCAGCGCTTTCCTCAGTGGCTTCAATCTGCCTCCCCTGAGAGCGGGTTACCATTAAAACACTCTGCACGTGCTTAGATAGATCTAAACCAATCAGACAAGGAGCTGGGATTTGATCTGATATTGCTACTTTCCATATACCATGCCACCCATCATAATTCACTAATATTTTGGCCATAGGTAATACCACCAAATCAGAACTAATCCCTTTAATGGAGACCTTCTCATGTTCTATCATGTCTTCCTCATGGATTATATCTGGTTGGGAAATAGTTATTTGTGAGCATGAATCTTTAAAACTTAGATACTTCTTGCTATTTGTAAAAATCAGTTCTCCTGAGCTTTCTAGTAAATTTTGATCTCACTTGATTTAAAAAAACACTGTATCACTTTAGCCTCAGGAAGTTCTGGGCTCTCTGCCAAGTCCGTTCCCTTAGCAACAGGGCTGCCGGTGGCTTCAGCTGCTGAAGGCTGAAGGAGAAATACCTTTTTAGGCTGATTGTAATTTCCTTTTTTAGGCTGACTGAAATATTTATTCTTTTTGCATTTCACATTGGGCAAAAAAATGTCCCAGTTTACCACAAGCATAACATTATTTATTTGCTCTATGTTCAGCGTAAAGGGATCTATTAATTTTTCCCTCAGAACTATTTGATTTCAGGAGACCTTGCTCTGGGAATGAGGGTTTCATTTTAAAATGGCTTCCCTTAGCTTGAGCCTGACTGAGGTAATTTTTACCAGATTGGGATTTCTTACTGTCATCCCACATTTTTCTACCAATTTTTACCTCAGAAAATTGAGGATCTCTGATCCCACTAATAGAATCAGCATATTCAGATGCTTGTAGCACATATTTAGGATCCTTGTCCTTTTCTAGAGAACGCAATTCCCCTGGCAAAATTGAATAAAATTGTTCCAATCCAACCACATTTTTCATTTGTTTTAAGGAGTTGATGTGTTCCTGTTCCAGCCATTTATTGAATTACTGCATCAAATGTGCCCCAAGTTGGGTAAAAGACTCCTCATGTTTCTTTGAAATTGATCTAAATTTCCTTCTGAGGTGCTCTGAATTAATCCCAAATTGGGAATACACCATCTTTCTATAAGCCTCAGAATCTCTAGCTTGTTCAAGAGGGATCTGTGAATAGATCTCAGATAAAACTCCCCCTATTTGACCTTAAAATTATCATCCTCTCATCATCTTTAACCCCGAAGTCCCAACAAGCTCTCTCAAAAGAAATCAGGAAAGATTCAGGACACTCTCCATTCCGATATTGGGGAAATTTCTTTAGGTCTATCTTTGAGGGATTTACCACACTGGAATTATTATTTTTTATTTTGAGCAACTAATTCCAATTTCTTCATCTCAATCTGGAACTGCATTTCTCTTTCTCTTTGCTCAAATTCCCTTTTCCTGTCAAGTTCTCTGATCTTTTCTTTTTCCAATTCTAGCTCAAATTCTCTTTTCCTTTCAAGTTCTCTGATTTTTTCCAATTCTAATTTCCCCCCCAATTCTAATTGGTTTTTCAGAGCTTGCTCCTCTAATTGGTTTTTCATACCTAGCGCCTTCAGTTTAAATTCTTGTTCTAACTTCCATTTTTCAAACTCTTGGGAGCTTTGAATATTTTCTACCTCTGAGGCAATTATTACTGAGCCCTCAATTTCTTCTTCACTTTGTATTTGAGGGTTCCCATTTCCCTCAGCACCCTGGAGCTCAACCTGTGCCTCCATAATCAACTTTTTACTTCGTTTAGGGGGCATAAATAATAGAATTTCTTATTAAACTGGACTGGTTCTTTTCCCTCACCAGAGCCAAAAAGGACCTTTCTTTCAGTGGCTTTCCTTATAACTAGGTTGCGCTTTTCCAAGCAGCTTGCCTCAGCTACTCCCAAGCTCACAACCCTTGCCACAATATTTCCCTGTCTGGGCGATTCTTGTCTCCAGGCACAAGAACAACTTTCTGCTTAGCTTTTCTTTACTTTTAGCTTTTATTATCACCTCAGATCTATTCTGACTTAGGCTTCTACTCCATCCGCTATTGCTCTTTTCCCTCAGAGCTCTGGATTTTGAGCTAGCCACTTGGTCTTGTAAATGCTGAGGTAAATGGTTTCTCTTGAGTAGGCATTTTCCCTGTCTTAGGATCTTCCAGATCTGGGTTCAGATGCCCTGAAACTAAGTCGTCCACAAGACTCTAATGTGTAACCACTACTTGTCACAGATTCTAACCCCTCCTAGCTAGGAATACCTTCCAACTCAAGCCCATTCAATTTTTCACTGGATTGTTTCATATCCCACCGCTGCCACCAATTTGTCATGTTCCTGCCTGTCCCTTGGTTGTTTCACCAATCAAAGGGTACAAGCTACATGTCGTGTCGCTGCCACCAGTTGATTACATCAACATTATGTATTATTAATAATAGAGGTCCAGGCAATGTGTCATTTTAAATAGAACCAAATAGAAGTTGTTTATTATTACAAGTGATGAAGGTACAATCATTGTCTTTAACTCTTAACCAAACATCCCACTTCATCCACTCTCAACTGCCAACCCTCTCTCTCCACTCCAAACTCTCCAACTCTCAAACCCTAGAACTCCAATCTCCCAATCTAAATTCCTCCTCCTTCTGCAGAGAATCTTATATCTCATGACTCCACCTCTCCAGCACTCTTATTGGTCTATGCAGATAGCACATTAATATTCATGACCTGGGTGGATGCCACACTCCTCCCCCTTTAATAAGTTTGTGACAGGAGGGGAAACCTCCATTAAGTTTCCCCTCATAAACAAACGAAAATACATGGAAGAATGCAAATATTAACCTTTTACGTTACTTAGATTAATAAGGATTACATTACATTACTCTTACAATACTAAGGATACATTACTTACATTTATAAGGATTATATTACATTACTCTTACATTACTAAGGAGACTTACTGTTATTTTTACCATCACTGTACATTCCTCTTAGTATATTAATATCCAAGCAAACCTTGCACTTTAAGACTATCACAGAACTATCACACAAACAGATAAGTTAATATTGAACTCAGATGAAAACAAAGAATTTTCTCTAGTCATTTGGCCTTTGAGACAAGGCGCCAGCAACCACATTTTGGGTCCCTTTCATGCTGTGGATTTTGAAATCAAAGTCTTGTAAAATCAGCGCCCATCTCATCAATTTGCTGCTGTTGGCTCGAATCGTCCTTATCCATAGAAGAGGAGAGTGGCCGGTGCACAGGACACATTTTCTCCCCCAAATGTACGGCTTCAGCTTTTGCAGTGTCCATACGATAGCTAGGCACTCTTTTTCTATTGTGGACAAGTGTTTCTCACCCAACTGAAGTTTCTTGCTGATGTACATCACTGGGTGCAGATTTCCATTAGACCATGCAGATAGCATATTAATATGCATGACCTGGGCAGATGCCACAGCATCTGTCTTGTGGGTTGTGTCTATGGGCTGAACCTGGGTGGACATAAGTAAGCAGGGGGCAGACCCTGATTTCCCGGGCAGGTATAGTCTGTGGTTGCCATGCAGGAATGCTTCTTGCATGTGTACAGTTTGCTGTTTTACCACAGACTCGTTTCGAGCCAACCTGCTTCCCCCTTCTTATCTGGACACCCATTTCCAGCCAGCCTGCTTCCCCTTTCTTGTCTAGACACACAAGTCCAAATTTAGAACTTCCACCTGTAATGATCTGAAGAAGAGTAGGATTTGTAGTCAGAGAAAATGGAGACTGTTAGGTTCAAAGTGAAATAATTTTAAGGCATTAGAATGTCTTAGGCTGTGAGACTGTTTTTCAGTTTACCGTTTGCCTGATACAGAGAGGACTCAGATAAGCATGCAAGGACGAAGAGGCCCAGTGGAGAAGAAAATAAGCATACCAGCCTAATTGGGAAAAGATAACGCACCTGGAACTTCATGAGAATTCTGGGTGGAGAGTTGTGTTATGCCTCTTTGAAGTTAATTGGTTTACAGCTATTGAGTGTAAAAAGTGGGAGGTCTGAGAGATGTAAGAAAAGATGGATGATGGGATGTGCTTCTTTTAGCTTTTCAAGCTTTTTGGAGTTTTTCGAATGGATTGTGCTATGTGAAGGAATGCTTACAGAATGTAGCATGGAAAAGAGGAGGAGGAGGTGGGGATAGCCCACCTTAGCTTAGATTTTAGTGTTTCTTATTTTGATAAGAAATAGCAGCTTTATTTAACCATTGTAATCTTTGGATATGTGCTAATGCTTTTGCAGACAAACTGTTTCTAAGAATCTGTATTTTCTTAATAAAAAATAATTATAAAACTCATTGATTTGTATCAGGCTCACCATCCCATCTTCCGTTGCAAATCTCCATCTTCATTTTAGGCCCGGGGTGCTGGTCTTTCTGGAACCAACACACTCTGTCACTCATAACAAAGACTTTTGTATTTGCAAAGTTAAAGACTTCCTCAGTTTGGGAATCATCATAAGGAGAGATGTTTTAACTGGACATTTTCTTTAATTTGCAATTTTGTAAATTGTCACTGACGTTTTAAGTGAAATGTTTTTAAAGTGTTTTAATGTCAAGTCAAGTCTTTAATACAGTCAGAGACCAATATCCAAATGTACAAATAAACTACAGAGCACTACATTCTCATGTATAAAAACTGTATATGCAAAAGTTAAATTATCCTAACAGGGTTATTTATCCTAATAAATACTGCTGGCTCAATGAATTAATGACAGGTTTTAGCTACCAGTGGGAATTCTTAAATGGGATTTGAACCTTTTAATTTCAGTTGTGTTTAATACTGATTTAATTAGTTTTTAAGTTGGGTAGTTTTTGATTTTAGCAGCACTGGTTTCTAACTGCATTGCAGGTCAGTTTACATCTATTGTGAGAGAACAACGGTGTAGAAATGAAATGAAATGAAATGTTTTGTGCTATCAAGTCACTTCTGACTAATAGTGATTCTATGAATTAATGACTCTGAAATATGGTTTTTATTATCAGCCAATCTCATATTTGGTTCTCTGTTTCCCTGCTGCCTTCAGCTTTTCCCAACATTATCATCTTTTCCAGTTAGGCTTGCATTCTTATGATGTGCCCAAAGTACGATAGCCTCTGTTTATTTTTTATTTTAGAGAAAGTTTAGGCTTAATATGACTTGTCATGTGCTGTTAAGTTGGAACTGACTTATAGTGACACTACCAGGGTTTTCAAGGTAGGTGAGATATTTAAGGAGTGGCTTTACTAGTTCCACTCCTCCAGTCAGTTTCCATGGCTGAGTGGGGATTGGAATCCTGTTCTCCAGACTCCTAGTCTGTCACTCTATCCACTACACCACACTGGGGATCCATTTGACCTAGCACTCACTTCTTTGTCTTTCCAGCAATATTCCTAAAGCTCTCTTCCAATAAATTTCAAATGAATTGATTTTTCCCCTCTTAGTTTTTGGCATTGTCCAGCTTTCACATCTGTATATAGTAACTGATAATACCATATTACAAATTATCTTCATCTTGGTCTCCAGTGACACATCCTTGCACTTGGGATCATTTTCAGTTTCTTCAAATGCAGATAACTATTGGTTTTTGTGTGTGTCAGGTTTGAAGGAGAAGCTATACTCTTAGAGTTTGCTTCTTTGGATGAGTGTTTCCTTGGATGAGAATCACATTGATTTTTGACTCTGCCTGTAACTCAAATAATATGTAGAACCTTGAGATGCACCATGACCTAGAGATTAATGGAAGTAATATTTCAACAGAATGGATGTGATATGATTTTTAAATATCCTGCTGTAAGATTTGGAAAAATGTGTGCCCTTTTTCTGTTTTCTGTTAGGTTTTAGTCCGGCCTTTTGTAGAAGTTTCTTTTCAGCGAATGGTTTGTAGGACAACCACTGCCGAAGGGCCAAACCCAAACTGGAATGAAGAGTTGGAACTTCCATTTAGGTGACAGTGCATCTTTTACATTTGGGGGTGGGTGTGTACAAAATGCAGCATGTGGCTTTTGGTGTCAAAGTGCTCCCCTCAGCAACCCTAGTTCCCTTAGTAACCTCATGCACTCAAAACAACTTTTTTTAAAAAAAATTGCCTGAAAAATCCCCTCTTGGTAGGAGGTGGGAATAATTTTGGACTCTGCAGCACCCAAATTTTCACTAGGAGGAATCAAAGGACCATCTTCTGGTTTTAAAATAAACTAAAATTAAATTAGTGGCAATGGACACAGGAGTGGTTGCAGTCCTTGAAAATCTGGGATGGGCATGTGCATCACCCAAACCTCTGGAAATCACCATCCTTGTTCTTAAAAAAAATGTGTTTTGTGTTCTCTCGTCTTTTAAAAAAACCCACAAAATATAGAGCTCCTGATGATGATTACAGTACCTCCAGCCTGCAGTCAGTGAAGGATGGCATCTTCATTAACATATTTGATGAAGTATTATATAATGTCTTAGAGGTGAGCAATGCTTCTGAATTATTATGTTCATTTTGTACACTTGTAGATAAAAGTGCAGAGAGGCAAATCATGGGAAACATACATGGTTGCTATAAAAGAACCCCAAAAGATAAAGTTTGTTGGCTGCAGTCCAGTACTCATTAAACTCTCATGAGAGCTGAGCTAAAATGGTAAAGAGGGTGGAGTGGATAGCAGTCAGTGGTGTTTTTTTTTAAAGTCAGTTTTTAAAAAGAACATATTGTTAAAATTTGCTTTGTTCAGAAAAGCCCTGTGTGGTGGTAGTTTTCAGTTAGAATGTGCTGATAATAAAGAAATAATTTCCAGTCAAGTCAATTCTGATTTATGGCAACCCTTTTCAGGGTTTTCCAGGTAGAGAATACACAGAAGTGGTATACCATTCCCTTCTTCTGGGAGCATCCTGGGATTATGCAGCTTGCCCATGGCCACACAGACTGGTTCTACTTGCAGAAGGCACAGTGAGGAACTGAACTCCCAACCTCTGGCTCCACAGCTAGATATCTAAACCTGTCTTACACATCAAAAATCTCATTATGGAATAGGGATTTTAAATTCTAATTCTAAATTATGAGACAATATATTAATATACTTTTTTAAAAAAAGTTTAGTAAGTAGAATCCAACAGTTCTTAAACTAAGGCCTCAGTTTTATGGAGTTGCATACACTTTGGTATAAATTATTTAGATTAATATTTTGGTTTTCCCCAAGTGTTCTGTCCAACACTCAGTCTAGGATACCATTAGAAAATTGTGCTGTTTTCAAACTACGTTTATATTTCCAGAGATAATATACTTTTTAACAGTAAATGAAAATTGGCCAGCTCTGTTTTCCAATTCTGAGGGAAGTTACCCCAATCCTGGTGCTTTCCCCCCCCCCTCCTGGCATTGTATAATTCCAACAGGGAATTCTTAGAAGCCCTATTAAAATATCCAGGATAGCTTTCAGAAGTTTACTTGTCCAATGCAGATCCCTTCTAGGGTGGTATAGGTAAAACATGAACTTGATATTAAAATATCTGAAAAGAACATAATTGTGGGTTTTTTTGTTTGTTTGTTCGTTTGTTTGTTTAAATATCAGTGCAGTATGTATGGATAGGATAACTTTATTACGGTCAAGGACCAGCAAGACCAGAACAATATAAAATAAATACATACAATTGCAATTTCATAAAACTAAGCAGAATTATAATTTTTTCCATTAAAAACATGATAAATCAACCCCTTCTTTCAAATTAATAACATCATAATGAGCTAAGCCGACTATAGCTTTAAAATAAGTGAAACCTTGGCCAGTGTTATGTTATAAAAGCATCTTAGATTGTAACCCAAACATTTGGTCATGACTAACTATTGCTGCATGACTAACTTTTTAGGGATGTGGTGCTTTAGGGACGTGGTGGCACTGCGGGTTAAACCGCAGAAGCCTCTGTGCTGCAAGGTCAGAAGACCAGCAGTCGTAAGATCGAATCCACGCAACGGAGTGAGCTCCCATCGCTTGTCCCAGCTCCTGCCAACCTAGCAGTTCGAAAGCATGTAAAAATGTGAGTAGATAAATAGGTACCACCTCTGTGAGAAGGTAATGGCATTCCGTGTCTAGTCACGCTGGCCATGTGACCACGGAAACTGTCTTTGGACAAATGCTGGCTCTATGGCTTGGAAACGGGGATGAGCACCACCCCCTAGAGTCGGACACGACTGGACTAAATGTCAAGGGGAACCTTTACTTTTACCTAACTATTGCTGCAGCGTAGAATTTGGCCACTTGTCTTGTAATATAAAGGGTATTGTCAGAGAGTAGCAACTGTACATAATACTCCTTTGATCTCCCAGGAGATTTACAGATAATAGGAAGTAAAACCTCTATACGTAAATCCCGATACCAAGTACAGTATAAAAGAACATGCCCAACTGTTTCAACTTTGTCACTATTACAAGGGCAGAGATAGTCTGATGGAGGCAAACCTCGAAATCTTCCCTCCAGAAACTTAGAAGGTAATACATTAAGTCTAGCTAGTGTAAAAGCCCTTGTGGCTTTAGATGAGATAGGTAAAGGTTCCCCTTGACAATTGTCCAGTCATGTTCAACTCTAGGGGGCGTTGCTCATCCCCATTTCCAAGCCATAGAGCCAGCATTTGTCCATAGGATAACTATTCTTAACTATAGCTATTTTTAAATAATGGGTGCCAAGGCAGCTGCTGAAAAGGACAGCAACAAAGTGAGATAGTTTAGGGGGAAGCAATGTCTGTCACCTTCCTTTGCTGTCTCTGTTGGTTGTTACATGCAGTGACCTTCAGCACTTTTTCAACATGTTCACAGGAACAGACCAGTGACAGAGTAATAATGTCTTAGAACTTACCAATACATCTACATTCCAGGGGATACATTTGAAGTATCTTCACTAAACATTTGATTTAGGATACAATTGTACTAAAGAGATACATACCAAATGCATGGGTAACTATCCTAGTGATCTGATCTTATAGACACATCAGATTTGAATTTGCTTTATATGATTGAGCTTTGGGCAGGAGGTTTCTAACACCCACTCTCAGTTGTGAGGAGAGAGAAATCTTTTGCTTACTTTTTCGTCAAACTTTAAAATCACTTTGTAGTGTTGAGGTGAGGGGAAACATGTACCAAAGACCTGGTTTCAGTTGCTCCTCTGAGCATAATTACTCCTTAATTTGTCCACTTTTTTTTAATGAGATCTGTATCCCATCTTGCATTTTGAAATAGTCTCAAGGCAGATTATAAGAATAACAGAATATAAAATAGAATAAAATAGTGTTAAAACACCAGATGTACAAACATCAGATAACACGACAGATAAAAAGAGGTGCACAGGCTTCTTTCTAGGCTGTTAAAGCATTGAGATACTGCTTAAAGCAAAATAGAAATGGATGGACCTAGCTTGGCATCTAAAAAAGAGATAGCAAAGGACCTGTCTCAGAAGAGATTCCCATTATTTGAGTGCCACTAGGGAAAGATTTTCTCTGTTTCCCACTTATCCTGTAGGCAGATATTTTATCTATGCAGCACGATGAAAATGGAAGTGTCAAGAACGTTGACAGCAATAGTGCTGCTCATGTTGCTCATTAATCACTCTGTATGCTCATTCCCTTCGTTTTTGTTGTAAATACTAGCATCTCTGAGATCATAGTATCAGCTTGTATTGTTATTCATTGTTATGAGTTTTTTGCCAGAAAAAATAACATTCCTTTATCCCAACCTGGATAGAATAATAATGGAGAGTAGTCATCTTAAAAAAAAGAGAGAGATGGAATTCAAGAATATCTTTTCTGCTGCAATTTTTTAGCAAGATCTTTATGAATTTGTTTTTTTAAGGACGATCGTGAAAGAGAAAGTGGTGGAGTCCACACTCGTGTTGAAAAACACTGGCTTGGATCTATTCAGATTCCCTTTACAACGGTATATTTTCAAGGAAGAGTAAGTACACATTCTGGAGGCTTATCCAGAAAACAATTATATTAAAATAAGGCTTAAAAAAATTAACAGAGAAGAAAATATTTACTGTTGGCTGTTGATGCTCACCTGCATATTGATGATCACAGTTGTGTTTTTCTACTTTAGATTGATGGTACATTCAGGATAGACATTCCTCCTGTTCTTCTTGGGTATAGTAAGGGAAAAAGTCTGGGAACTGAAAGAGGATATGATTCCATTCGAAATCTGAGTGAAGGCTCGTTTCTGTCACTCTTTATTACTATTGAACCACAGCTTATTCCTGGAGAATCCATTCGGGAAAAGGTAAATCACATCAATCTTTATTTTTAGTCAAGATTCTAAAATCACTTTCTACTTAACAGTTGCTGTTTACCAAATACTGAAAGGTAAACATCAGAATAAACAGACTGGCTTCTTGGACATGTTATTTTGACTTCTGAGCACATGCAAATATATTTTTCCCCAGCAGAATTTAGGTAAACAAGAGAGTAAAGTCACAGTCACAATGTTTCTCTACCATGTAGAAATCACAGCAAAATCATTAAACCTCTATGTTTCAGAATTGGACTTATAGTACATCTTCCTTTCAGGTTTTGCTAAGGGCTGTATTTATTGGTGCTCAGCTGCCAGGTCATGGACCGGGGGTTGGGGACCTCTGTGCTATATAATACCAGTCAATGTTTTTATAATTTTGATTGACTGTGCCAGGTGTTTTTGAATAATAATGATAATGGCCTGGATAGTTTATAAAAAGGAATTTGACACATTGTCACACAGCTGGAGTAACAGCAGCTTACAAAAATTGGGATTAGTAAAAATATTCAGAAGTTCCTCAAGAAAAACATGGAAAACTGTCTTAATGAAGAATTTGGCAAAGTTAGCATCAAAAGGGGAATATTTCAGGGGGATTTTTTGTCATCACTGCTGTTTAACATTTCACTAATCCACATGTCAATAACTGCAAATAAAACTGGATTGGGCTACCGTATTTTAGAACAAGCTAGAAAAATCAATCATGGATGACCAAAAGCTATGTGCAAAAACTTCCACTGAACTAGAATTACTGTTAAACATAGTGTGAATATTTAGTGAATATATTCAAATGAAATTTGGAATTGATAAATGTGCAGTTCTGTCTATACAGCGTGGTAGGATCCAAAAACTAGATGGAATAGTTTTAAAATGGCAATATTATAAAATCACTATCAAGTGATGAAAGTTATAAATATCTTGGAATACTAGAAACAGATAACATCCTGCACATAAAAGTTAAAGAACTGACAGAATGGGAATATATCAAAAGACTGCAGAAAATCTTAAAATAAAAATTAAATAGTGGAAATGAAATCAAAGCCATAAACACATGAGCAGTTCCAGTAATTAGATACCCAGCTGGAATAATAGATTGGACTGAAAATGAATTCGAATAATTGAATAGAAAAACACAGAAACTAATGAACATGTATCATGCACTACATCCAAATAAGTGATGTGGACAGATTATATTTACCACAGAAAATTGGAAGCGGTGGTTTACTGCAAATACAGCAGGTAGTAGAGGAGGAAAAAAGATGCCTAAAATATTAGTACTTAAGGCGGTGAAAATGAAGAATATTTTGAAAACAACAGAAACAAAGGATCAATATGTTGTTGTTTAGTCGTTAAGTCGTGTCCGACTTTTCGTGACCCCATGGACCAGAGCACGCCAGGCCCTCCTGTCTTCCACTGCCTCCCGGAGTTGGGTCAAATTCATGTTGGTAGCTTTGATGACACTGTCCAACCATCTCGTCCTCTGTCGTCCCCTTCTCCTCTTGCCTTCACACTTTCCCAACATCAGGGTCTTTTCCAGGGAGTCTTCTCTTCTCATGAGATGGCCAAAGTATTGGAGCCTCAGCTTCAAGATCTGTCCTTCCAGTGAGCACTCAGGGTTGATTTCCTTCAAAATGGATAGGTTTGTTCTCTTTGCAGTCCAGGGGACTCTCAAGAGCCTCCTCCAGCACCACAATTCAAAAGCATCAATTCTTTGGCGGTCAGCCTTCTTTATGGTCCAGCTCTCACTTCCATACATCGCTACTGGAAAAACCATAGCTTTGACTATGCGGACCTTTGTCGGCAAGGTGATGTCTCTGCTTTTTAAGATGCTGTCTAGGTTTGTCATCGCTTTCCTCCCCAGAAGTCTTTTAATTTCGTGGCTGCTGTCACCATCTGCAGTGATCATGGAGCCCAAAAAGGTAAAATCTGTCACTGCCTCCATCTCTTCCCCTTCTATTTGCCAGGAGGTGATGGGACCAGTGGCCATGATCTTAGTTTTTTGGATGTTCAGCTTCAGACCATTTTTGCGCTCTCCTCTTTCACCCTCATTAAGAGGTTCTTTAATTCCTCCTCACTTTCTGCCATCAGAGTGGTATCATCTGCATATCTGAGGTTGTTGATATTTCTTCCGGCAATCTTAATTCCGGCTTGGGATTCATCCAGTCCTGCCTTTCGCATGATGTATTCTGCATATAAGTTAAATAAGCAGGGGGACAATATACAGCCTTGTCATACTCCTTTCCCAATTTTGAACCAATCAGTTGTTCCATATCCAGTTCTAACTGTTGCTTCCTGTCCCACATATAGATTTCTCAGGAGATAGATAAGGTGGTCTCCCATTTCTTTAAGGACTTGCCATAGTTTGCTGTGGTCCACACAGTCAAAGGCCTTTGCGTAGTCAATGAAGCAGAAGTAGATGTTTTTCTGGAACTCTCTGGCTTTCTCCATAATCCAGCGCATGTTAGCAATTTGGTCTCTAGTTCCTCTGCCCCTTCGAAATCCAGCTTGTACTTGCATTTTGTTTCCCTTCTCTTCTCTGCTATTTGTAAGGCCTCGTCGGACAGCCACTTTGCATTCTTGCATTTCCTTTTCTTTGGGATGGTTTTTGTTGCTGCCTCCTGTACAATGTTACGAGCCTCCATCCATAGTTCTTCAGGCACTCTGTCCACCAAATCGAGTTCCTTAAATCTGTTCTTCACTTCCACTGTGTATTCATAAGGGATTTGGTTTAGATTATACCTGACTAGCCCAGTGGTTTTTCCTACTTTCTTCAGTTTAAGCTTGAGTTTTGCTATAAGAAGCTGATGATCAGAGCCACAATCAGCTCCAGCTCTTGTTTTTGCTGACTGTATAGTTTTTCTCCATCTTTGGCTGCAGAGAACATAATCAATCTGATTTCGGTATTGCCCATCTGGTGATGTCCATGTGTAGAGTCGCCTCTTGTGTTGTTGGAAAAGAGTGTTTGTGATGACCAGCTTGTTCTCTTGACAAAACTCTATTAGCCTTTGCCCTGGTTCGTTTTGAACTCCAAGGCCAAACTTACCTGTTGTTCCTTTTATCTCTTGACTCCCTACTTTAGCATTCCAGTCCCCTATAATGAGAAGAACATCTTTCTTTGGTGTCAGTTCTAGAAGGTGTTGTAAGTCTTCATAGAATTGGTCAATTTCAGCCTCTTCAGCATTGGTGGTTGGTGCATAAACTTGGATGACTGTGATGTTGAAAGGTCTGCCTTGGATTCGTATTGAAATCATTCTATCATTTTTGAGATTGTATCCCAGTACAGCTTTTCCCACTCTTTTGTTGACTATGAGGGCTACTCCATTTCTTCTACGGGATTCTTGCCCACAATAGTAGATATGATAATCATCTGAATTGAATTCGCCCATTCACGTCCATTTTAGTTCAGGATGTCAATGTTTATTCTTGCCATCTCCTGTTTGACCACATCCAGCTTACCAAGTTTCATAGATCTTACATTCCAGGTTCCTATGCAGTATTTTTCTTTGCAGCATCGGACTTTCCTTTCACTTCCACACACGTCTGCAGCTGAGCATCCTTTCGGCTTTGGCCCAACCACTTCATTAGCTCTGGAGCTACTTGTCCTTGTCCTCCGCTCTTCCTCAGTAGCATGTTGGACGCCTTCTGACCTGAGGGGCTCATTTTCCAGCGTCATATCTTTTAGCCTTTTGTTTCTGTTCGTGGGGTTTTCTTGGCAAAGATACTGGAGTGGTTTGCCAGTTCCTGCTCCAGGTGGATCGCGTTTAGTCAGAACTCTCCACTATGACCAGTCCGTCTTGGGTGTCCCTGCACAGCATAGCCCATAGCTTCTCTGAATTACTCAAGCCCCTTCGCCATGACAAGGCAGCAATCCGTGAAGGGGAAGGATCAATATAAGAAACAACAATTTGACAATAAATTAAGCAGTTGGAAAAATAAATCATTACCTGGACAACACCGAGAAATAAAGATGAAAAGCATGATAATAATTCAGCATGGGCATGGCTAAAACTGGAGACTATCAAGAAAGAAACCAAATATTAGATTTTTTGGTGCACAAGAACAAGCTCTCCAAACCAATGTGATGAAAGCTAAGGTTCAAAGAATTAGTGCTAGCAGCAAATATCGACTTTACCAGGAAAAAGATGAAACTGTGTCAGAGCTCACCTGTGAATGTCCAAAGATTGCACAAGCAGATTATAAAATTAGATACGATAGAGTGGCAAAATTAGTGCATCGGTCATTATGCAAAAAGTATAATTTGACAGCCTCCAAAAGCCCATGGGAACAGCAGGTAGAGAAGGTGTCAGAAAATGATTAACTCAAGATCTTGCAGGATTTCCAGATCCAAATTGATAGGCACCTCTGACATAACACCCCAGTAATTAAAATAAATAATAATTTATTACTATTATAGTAGTAATAAAATCCTGGGGATGCCAGAGTTGAAAATAAAGAATTGGAAAAACTAACAAAATACAGAGATTTGGTGACTGAAACTTGCCCTTCCCACTCATGGAATAAAGAGATGGACACAGATGATGGGGTTAAGTAGGGCAACACTTTCAACCTCCCTCAACCTGCAGAGGGGCTGGAACATAGTGCGGACCCCTGGGGCAGGCACCAGGGGTATCTCATCCCTTCCCTGTCCCCAAACAGGTGAGTCCCAAGGCCCTGGTCAGAGCTGTCCCCTGGATAGCTTATACCCGGCTGGCTAAACTGGTGGACCCTCCCCATCATCCCACCATCCAATCCTCTTGAACTTAGATGGACAGCATCCAGGGCTGGCTCTGCCGTGCACCACTCATCCTGGCAAGCAAATATCGGTATCCTAGTTGCCGTGACGCTGGGCGCAATAACACCCTTGTGCCTCTTGGGAACTCACTGATACTCACTTCCCATTCTGCACTACCCACCAGTGTGACCTGTTAAAACACGGCACCACTTACAATAAGATCTGCAATGTTTCATGGATAAAAGCAGTGTGGGATAGGCAAAAATACACCCATTAACCTTTTTAAGCCAATTAGGTAAAACAGGCCAAAATTTGTATCCAGCCCTGAAGCGACCACAGCACCCACACTGAACCCAGGATGGGCGGGTGGGTTGCTGCAAAAGAAAGAGGGCTCGCTGGGTGCAGTCTGGCCTTACAAAGGACATATGGTTCTACCCCCAGCCAGACTTGTGGGTAACACCTATTGATGTCCCCACCTGTCCATCTCCCACTGGGAGAGGAGGGCAAACAATGTCCACCAGAGCATTATTCAGCTCTGGTGGAGAGAACAACCTCACTTGTGGATGAAACACACTTCAGTAGGCATCGGGGCTTTGGGAACAATGTCAATAAATTTCACACAGTTTTAAAAGCAGTTGATCTCAGAAATAACATAATCAAAGCTACCAAAAATGGCAATATTAGGAAGAGCATACATACTGCGCCAATATTTAACAGATACTTAGTTTTTTTGTTAAAACTTGTATCTGCTATATAATACTAGTTAATGTTTTAATAATTTTGATTGACGTGTCTGGTATTTTTGAATAATAAAGTGTATGTTATCAAGTCAATTCTGACTTATGGCAACCCTT
The DNA here is from genome assembly GCA_037013535.1 of Intellagama lesueurii. Classification (NCBI taxonomy): domain Eukaryota; kingdom Metazoa; phylum Chordata; class Lepidosauria; order Squamata; family Agamidae; genus Intellagama; species Intellagama lesueurii. The sequence continues at coordinate 105,685,041 of JBAJHW010000005.1, forward strand.
TACAAGGTTTTCTAAATAGAGTGTACAGTGGTGCCTCGACTTACGAACTTAATTGGTTCCGGAACTCCGGTCGTAACTCGAAATGGTCGTAAGTCGAAGCACCATTTCCCATAGGAATGCATTGAAATGCAATTAATCCATTCCGGCCGAAGGAAAAAATCACCAAAAACAACAACAACAACAACAAAACTGCAAGACCCATCGGAAACGCGATTAATCCGTTCCGGCCAAAGGGGGGGGGGGAGAAAAGCAAACAAACCATACAAGACCCTTCGGAAATGCAAAAAAGGCAAAGCAGAAAGCAAACAAACAGTGCAAGACCCTTCAGAAATGCAAAAAAAAGCAAAGCAAAAAGCAAACAAACCCTGCAAGACCCATCGGAAATGGGGAAAAAACAAACCAAAAAGCAAACAAACAAGACCCATCGGAAATGGGAAACCCCCCCAAAAAAGCAAACAAACCCTGCAATACCCATCACAGCATAGAAACATAATCCCACCACCCAGCCCAAAACCACACTGCAAAACCCACCCAGAACAGTTTTTAAAAAGTAGAAAGCAGCACCTTATCAGGCAGTCTGAAGCCTCCTCCGATCGCACACTCTCTAACTGCTGGGGCGAAAGAGCTACAAAGAAGCAGCCTCTTCGCCACCAATGGTTAGCCATTTGAATTCCCCGCCTTTTTCCCCTGCCTTTTTCTGGTTGTAACTCGAAGCTCTGGTCACAAGTAGAAGTAAAATTTTGCAGCCGGAGCTGGTCGTAACTTGAAATGGTCGGGACGTTCGTAAGTCAAGGCACCACTGTACTCTGAAGTGGTTAATCATTCCCTTCTTCTGAGGACAACATGGGATTGATCTAGCCAAGCATGTGCAGAGTGTTTTAATATTAACCCGCTCTCAGGGGAGGCAGATTGAAGCCTCTGAGGAAAGCTCTGGAACTCTTCTGGAGGGACCCACTTTAGGGGAACATACTGAAATGAGAGAGACAGCTGATTTGGTGTTAATGAAAAATCCCAATAGTTCCTCCTTTATTAAGGAGCAGAAGGAAGATATTACCTTAAATGATTGCTTTGGAAAAGCTAATGGGAATCCCATTCCACTGACCCCTGAACACCCAGAGAGGTATTGTGTGGAAAAAGATTTATTATATAGAGAGGTTTTAATGGCACCTCATGGGGGGGGGGAGGACCCCACAAACAGCTAATTGTCCCTGTTAAGTACAGAGAAGAGATTATAGAAAAGGCACACAGAGATGTATTTGGGGCACACATGGGCATCTCTCACACCAAGCAAAGAGTGGCAGAACTTGTATTGGTCTGGAATGTGAGACAAGTGAACGTGAAGTAAGTGAAACAATATTGTCAAAGCTGTGATACCTGCCAAAAATGAGGTACTGGAAATGACAAGAGTAGGGCTAAATTATGCCCATTGCCCATGATCCCGACCCCTTTCCAATGCTTGGGTCTAAACATAGTGGGACCCCCAGAGCAACTAGATGTGGAAATAGATTCATTCTATCCATTATAGATTATGCCACTAGATACCCTGAAGCGGTACCCCTAAGAAATATAGAGACCTAAAGTAATTGCTTTAATTAACTACATGTGCCGAAAGGGCTTTGCTTCTGAAATAGTAATTGATTTGGGAACATCTTTTACCTCCAAGATAATGAAGAGATTGTGGCAAGTCTGCGGAATCACCTACATCACTTCTTCTCCTTACCATCCCCAGACCAATGCTCTAATGAAGAAATGTAATGGGACCTTCATGAGAATGATTTGGGCATATGTAGCAGAGAACCCAAATGATTAGGATAATAAATTGCAGCCATTGTTATGTGCTTATAGAGACATACCCCAAGAAAGTACTGGGTTTAGTCCTTTTGAGCTTTTATTTGGGCGCAAAGTAAGAGGGCCCCTAGATTTACTTCGTCAGAACTGGGAAGATTATAAAGAGGGTGACCCTGAATCTGTTATAGAGTATATGGATAATCTTATGAACACTTTGCAAAACTCCTTAGAAATAGCAGAGCAAAACTTAAAGGGTGCTCAAGAAGGGGAGAAAAGTTGATATAATAAAAAGGCCCGGGAAAGAGTATTTTGTCCCAAGGATGAAGTGGTGATGCTGAGACCCATGAATTGCAGTTGGCATGGTCAGAACCTGTGGATTGTTTGTGGTGGCACTGGAGGGCTGAGGAGACTAGCATTGGGAAGTCTCCACATGCAGCTGCAAAAGCACTGAAAATCCTGCAAGGCGAGCCCCTACCTGAGAAACCAGAGATTAAAGGGATAGAACCAGATGATGAAAATCTCAATACATCTGAAATAAGCCAAGTGTTTGAGATTGCACTTAAAAGAAACTTGCCTGTGAATCTTGAGGTGACCCGTGATAGTGGTCCCCCATATATAGTGGTCCCCCCAAAAGTACCTGTGGGTGAATTTATTGGTGAGAATGATGGCAAGAGCAACAAGATTTCAAGGAAGAACACAGCCATTGCTGTTTTGGAGGAGTGGAAGAAACTGCCTACCCTTTCCCCAGTTGAGAAAGTGAAGCCACTAGTCGAAAAGAAAACAGGCTTCACCTGGAAAAGGCAGGCTGAGGACATCCAGTGGACGTCAGAGTGCCAGGTGGTTTTCAATCGTCTGAAGAAAGCGCGGACTTCAGGATCTTAACTTGCAAGATGTGCGCTAATTCTGCAAGACTTTGACTTTAAGGTCCGCAGTGTAAGGGGGACTCAGAATGTGGTTGCAGACACCTTGTCTCGAAGGCCAAATGACTAACGGGTGAATAAAAGTTTGTAATATTGTATTAAATGTTCTGTTTGTGTAATAGTTATGGAATATGATTAAAGTGCAGAGTTTGCTTGGATGTTGATGGTAAAAATAGTGGTGAGTATCCTTATTAATGTAAATATAATGTGATGTAATTTGTATTGATGTAAATAATGTAAGAGGTTGATATTTGTATTCTTTCATAAACTTTCATTTGTTTATGAGGGCAACTGTTAAGTTTCCCCTCCTAAAACAAACTTATTAAGGGGGGAGGAGTGTGGTGTTCCCCCAGGTCATGAATATTCATATGCTATTTGCATAGACCAATGGGAGTGCTGGAGAGGCGGAGTCACGAGGTATAAGAGACTCAGCAGCAGCAGCAGGAGTTTAGATAGGGAGTTTTGAGATAGAGAGATTTGGAGTTTGGGTGGGAGAGTGGTGGTTGAGAGGGATAAAGGAGAATGTTTGTTTAAGAGTTAACAACATTGATTATTCTGTCAACATGAAACCAACTGGTGGCAGCTAAGGGGCACGTAGTGTGAGTTCTTTTTTTGGTGAAACAATCGGGCCATGTGGGGATCATGACAATAGTCAATTAAACTAGAGATTAGTATACTCTATTTACTTGCAGTTGCAGCAGCCATAGTCTGCATAATAATTAACTGCAGCTACCACAGTTCTGGTAATGCTGCTATTCCTTTTAGACTGTGTAATGTGATTGCATGCTGTTATCTTCTATACCTGAATTAAACAGGCAAAAAAGGCTATAGGATTCTTTGAGAAAACCGATACCCAATTTATATCTTTATTAGATCACTAAACTACCAAAACCAGGCATTTTGTTTTTGGACATTGCCTGGGGCAGGGGAGGGCTGTGAGAAACAGAAAGCTCCAAAAATCTTTCTGGGCAGATGTTGAGGCTCCAAGATCTGTAGTTTATAGTAAAGTCCTGAGATGGGGACTCAGGGATCAGATTTCACCTCAGGTGGCTGTAGACTCAGTTGACTTTCTAAGTCTCTGTACAGTTGCTCCCTGTCTTCTCCATTGCTTTGTATCAAAGCATACAAGCCAAACAATAACTATATGCTTTTTTATAAGGCAGTGGAACAGGCCTAATTTCTCAGACCATCCTCTCAAGCTCTGCAGAACAATCCTGCAGTGCTGAAGACTTTACCTACATTGATATTTTGGATGTCTAATTCAGGTATTACCTGCCCCTTTTTTGATATCTGAATCAAGATAACAGAACCAGAGTAAGGATGCTCCTTCTCTTTACAACAATCAAAGAAAGTAGCAGACTCAAAGGCTTTGCAGAGAATTGGGCAAGTACAGGAGATGAGATTGCAGTTGCCTTGCAGTTCTCCATTGCTGACATCTGTGACAGTTGTTTGCATGCCAGCATGAAATTCTGTGCACCTGTGTGTCATTTTGAAGAGTTATATAAGCAACCAAGGAGGAACGAAAGAAACATACCTGCTGCATTGAACAGAAGAGAGATCAGGGAAGGAGAGATGAAGGTGACATGGGATGTCTGAGAGTGAAACGTAGTCCCACCTACTTCATGTTACATTTTGATTGGGAGTTTCAGAACTAACACAGATCTTTATGGTGAGGTGGGCTTTGGTAAGACTTGAACAAATGGAAGAGGTGTCACCCTAATAGGTGTTTTCAAAGAGAGTTTCAGGCATAAAGGGCAGCAAAATAAAATATAGTATTCTGTGGAAGCCTACCACTTGGGAGAGGTTGAGGGAAGTACTGCAAGGATCAAAGGTTAAAGGTAAGGAAGTAGTGGGGGGAAATTTACAAACATTGAGTTGTGCAGCCTATTTTTTTTCCAGATCTTTGTGTGTTTTTAGATACTTATATCTTCTCCCTGTTACCTTTGCTTTGGTGTTTCTCATACACAATTGAGAACTTGGTTAGAATTTCTACAGAATCTTAATTTTGATATAGCTATAGCTAACTGCATATTGTTAAGTTTGTCTGATTTCACGACAGGCTCAGTATTTTCAAACCAAAACTTGGTTTTGCATCTTAGCATTGCAGGAGTCATTTAGATAGCACTGATCTTCTTTATTATCTTCAGAAATTAGTGTTAGCTACTTTTCTTCAAGATAGAATTTGATTTCTTATGAAGAATTAGAAAGGAATGAATATACATATACTCTGGAGGTGCAGCAAAAACATGTATATAAATGTTGGCTAGATGTGGCTATCAAAACAACTTAAGTACCTCAGAGAGACAAACGAAAGGAAAACTAAGTCAGGTAAGAAATGTAAAACATCTATTTACTGTTTTTCAAAATGAAAAGGAGCACCAGTGCAATGTAGTGTAAGTGGAATCAGGGTTCAGGAAGCCAGAATCCAAAGCCCTGGGAACTCGCTGGGGCAGGGGCAGGGTGGTGGTGGTAGTGGTAATAGTAAACTGCTCTTTGAATATCTCACAAAACATTCTGACTCTGTTGGGGCTTCTATAAATTGGAAGTGAACTGATAGCCTGTAAGAGCAACAAACTGGAGAGGTAAGACTAGAAAATGTAACTGGAGGGAAAGCGATGAATTTTATTGATTTTGCCAAGCAACAGTACTTTCAATTTAGCAGTTCTTTCTGAAACTTGTATCAGGTAACCTTCCAAAACTTTCCACAAGGACTTCTGGTAATATGTGCAAGTACAATCCTACATGTATGATATAGTATAGAGAACAGGAACATTATCATTTCTTTTAAAAATAGTTTATTATCACTTTTGCTACTGAAATGCCATCATTATGGTGGATGAATGGGTCTGAATGGAACACTTCTGTGTTAATAAGGGACCCATAGTTTTCTTTGGTGGTGGTGCTGCGGGTTAACGTGGTGGCGCTGCAGGTTAAACCGCAGAAGCCTCTGTGCTGCAAGGTCAGACGACCAGCCGTCGTAAGATCGAATCCACGCGACAGAGTGAGCTCCCGTCGCTTGTCTCAGCTCCTGCCAACCTAGCAGTTCGAAAGCATGTAAAAATGCGAGTAGATAAATAGGTACCACCTCTGTGGGAAGGTAACGGCATTCCGTGTCTAGTCGCGCTGGCCACGTGACCACGGAAACTGTCTTCGGACAAACGCTGGCTCTACGGCTTGGAGACAGGGATGAGCACCGCGCCCTAGAGTCGGACACGACTGGACTAAATGTCAAGGGGAACCTTTACCTCAAAAGTTTTCTTTTACAAGCTGTCTGTGAGTTGGATTACACACTGTTTCAGAGAGTATAGGTTTTTCCTTCATCACAATTATATCTTCATGTGAAGCACTGAACACACAAACACACATTGCAGCAATGATGATATAACTTCTGAGTTCTTACTAAGATTGAATGAGGGCCTGTAATTTCATAATTCCTTAATTTTTATGATGCTTTACATTATTAATTATTTACATTGTCTTTTTTCTTGCTTGCCTTCCTGAATCTGCATAGATAAATGAACACTCTCTCACTCCCTCTCTCTCATTCTGTTTTGGTGGTGATTGAGACTGCAGGGACTGACTGGTGATTGACAGTGACTGTTCCATACTTGACTGTAACTTCACTGCCTGTCTTGCTCTTTGATGTCAAGTGTGTATATTTGTGTGTTAATGTATCTTTCTGTTGATGTTGTAAAAATGGTAATATGTAAGAAAAAAAATTAAAGTGGAAATGCTAACATTTGTGTTGAATTTTGGAGCCCAAAGTTTTCCTTAGAGCCAGCTAAAAGAAAAGAAGAGAGATTGTGGATTCCCCCCTCCCCTCCTTACTGTTGCATTCTGGTCTCATTCTGTATCTCTTCATCCCTAGCATTTTGTTTTCAGAGACTTCAGACAGTCAATAAAAAGAGGAGGGTAAAGTGGAAGGGATGCAGATGAGCAAAAGAAATAGTGAGGATTTGAGTAAAGAAAGAAGTTTCTCCTTTTGTTTCTAAGGAGGACATGTGAAAGAAAGACAAGAAAAGGGCAAATTAAAAGAGAATTAGATAGAGTGTAGATCCAGAAAAAGACGTATCTTGATATCCAAAGGTATGTTGATGTGTATGTGCATGAGGGAATGATTTTTAAATTTGAAAAAATAAATACATGACTGGAATGCTTTTAAAATATCCTCACTTACCTGAGTGATCACTTCCTTGAGGCAAAGACAATCCCTAGCGCTAGGTGGCCCAAGTCATCTTGATGGCTTTAGGCCATCACTAACACTAATTAAAATGTAACAGCCAACCAACTACTGATTTCACTTCAACCTGAAACCTATGTTTCAGGAGATGGTGTTAGGGAACTGTTGTACAACCCAACAGGAATTAATCTAAATTGGTACTAAAAGGTTCCAACTTGTCATTTATGCTGTTCATCAACTATATAAAACCAATGGGAAGGGACATACAAAGAGCTGGATTGCAAGGGTCACCAGAATGCTGACAATCTTAGACTATGTATCTCCTTTTCTTCAGTCTCCATTGAGACAGTGGGTGGGTACTTGGGGAAAGTAATGACCTATAAGTGAAAGCAAATGAAAGCTGTTGATGGTTTGAAGATTTGTCTATCTGTAGGGTGGCCTTGTCTGGATGCTCATGTGTTCTGTGGTGGCCTGTTCCACACATCCATCTTTAGCAAGCAGGTATGATAATTGAAAATAGTAATTGACCTAGTTGTAGTCTTTGCCTCACATAGGAATTAGTGGGCACAGTTCTAGCAACTATGATCAGTCCATGTGAGATCTGATTAAAGCATTTCATTCTAGATGGAGTTGCCTCCAAAAATTCTTTGGAAACTTTGCAATGGGCAGACTTTTCACAAGACAAAACAGAGTGCCTGTTTCTTAGGTTTTAGTAGTTTCTGGGCCCAGTTCAAAGGTACTGATCTTTGTGTAAAGAGGGAACTGACTACAGTTTTGTTTGATCTTTCTCCTGCTCCCATACATGTGGTCTACCAGTGAGTGTTACACTTACAAGATATGACCAGATCGGTTATGGGATATATAATCACTTAAGAATATTAAGTCTTGTGTGATCAATCCAATTTTCAGCTGCTCACACCTTCTTTGAAATTTTTTTAACAAATAGCATTAGTGGTTTATAGAATAATGGAATAATTGAGTTGGAAGGTGCCTATAAGACCATTGAGTCCAACCCCCTGCTCAATGCAGGAATACAAATCAAAGCAGATCTGACAAGTGGTTGTCCATTTTTTTCTTGAATGCTCCCAGCATTGGAGTGCTCACTCCCTCTCGAGGTAATTGGTTCTGTTGCTGTACTGCTTTAACAGTTAGGACGTTTTTCCTTATATTCAGCCTAAATCTGGCTTCCTGTAGCTTGAGCCCATCGTTACATGTCCTGTACCTCCTCTGTATGGCTACCTTTCAAGTATTTGAAAAGTGTTACCACATCTCTCTTCAATCTTCTTTTCTCAAGGCTAAAATGCTCAGTTCTTTCAGTCTTTCATCTCAGAGCTTGATTTCCAATCCCGTGATCATCCTTGTTGTCCTCCTCTGAACTTGCTCCATTTTTTTTGCATCCTTCTTAAAGTGTGATGTCCAGAACTGGACAGAGTGTTCTAGATGAAGCCTAACCAATGCTGAATAGAGGAGGACTAGTACCTCGTGGGATTTAGAGACTATAATTTTGTTAATGCATCCTAAAATACCATTGGCCTTTATGTTGGCTCATATTCAGCTTTTGATCTACAACAGTTCCAGGATCCCTCACTCATAGTATTACAGAGTGAAGTATCCCCATCTTGTAACTGTGCATTTGGGTTTTTTCCCCCATGTGGAACTTTGCACATATCCCTGTTAAATTTAATTCTGTTGTTTTCAGTCCAGCGCTGAAGCCTATTAAGTTCTTTTTGAATTTTGTTTTGCTATATTACATTACATTATGTATTAAATATTTGTAGTCCTGTATTAAAAGCTTTCAGGGTAGGGTATAGAAAAAATACTGTCAGAGAAACCATTAGGCCAGTGTTGATGCTCTTGGGCATTCAAGGGCAGGGCAGCAGACAATTGTACTGCTGCAGCAAAGAAGGCCCTCTTCCATGTCCTCACACATATTGCTCACACTAGTGGAACATTGCCCTCACTTATCAGATTTCTGTGCTTGGGCAAGTATATAAAGATATATTGATGTCTGGGGCTGTTTACCATCTGTCTTTCCTTTTTCCCCTAATTGTTTAGGTCTAGGATACCTGAAGGACTGCCTTCTCCAGAATTGTCTGGAGTTTTGCCTTCAACCTCACTAGAAGAGTGGTGGGCTTTCCCTGATTATTTTGAGGAATTTCTAGGCAATTGTCATAAAAGTTTATGACGGCAGCAGTGAGCTTGTTCATCCTGGGCAACATTGGCTTGCAACAATATCAAGTAAAAATATCTTGGTCCGAATTCCTCTAGGCTATTGTTGCCTGTGTTTTTGTGTTGGTGTCAGACAGGCTGGTTCTCTAAATCAGCCTTTGCAGCTTAGTATTTTGAAACATACTGGACTACAATTCCCATTATCTGGAGACAATAAATCTGTAGGTGCTTTAACTGTGCACCTTGAGGGTACCAGATGGGCAAAAGTCGCTCTAATTGAACTTCTCTTCATATTGTTTAAAACTGTATAGTTACTTTGATGGGTGTAAGTGCCCACTGAACCTGGAAGCCCAATTTCTGAGTCAAAATGCAGGTAATTGGAGTGTAAATATTCTTTTTAGCTGCTTAAGGTAGCATCCTTTTCCCTACTAAAGGATAGAAAAACCACCCCCTATCTAGTTCATCCTAACAGGTGCACTGGTCTAACAAACTGATATTCCCAAAGGAACTTGAAGGGAACTGCAGGTTGAGTGCATTATGGTAATCAAAAGAAGTGACTAAGGCATGCATCATTAAAGCCAGATGGGAAGATTCCATTTGGATACTTATCAATGAATTGGAGGGCATTAATAAACAAAATTAGTCATCCTTACTATTTCATTCAAGTTTGACACTCAAGAAGAAGAGAAACTTCTCCAAGCAGCTGAGAGATACCAAACTGAATGTGCACTGAAGTTTCCAAGTCGTCAGTGCCTAACAACAGTAACTGACATTAATGGAAAAATGGTCTTTATCACAAGATACATCAAGCCTCTCAACCCACCAGAGGAGCTCCTGCAGGCTCATGCTGACAATCCACAGGAAACCTCTGTAAGTGTTTCCAGGGGAGGTGGTGGAATAAGATTCTCACCAGGGCACTTTGGAGGGAAGTTGAAAAGTCTTTAATTCTGTAGAAATTAGCAAAGAAGAGAGAACCAGCCTAGACAAATTTCATTGGTATAATGAGATAGTATGACTAACTTAAACACAGAAATTGCACAAACTGTACAAAGCCTTCGAGAATACATTGTACAAAGGAAGTTCTTTTTTTTTTAATGGGGTTTCCAGTGGGCTGAAACATGGCTTGGCATGGGAGAACATTCTAGTATGCTTTGTCCCAATTTACCACATTAGAAATTGTGGTGAGATGTTTTGTTACAATATTTTGTGCTTCCTTTTTTCATTCCTTTTTTGATAACCCTATAAATATTGGAAGTGATAGCCGTGTTAGTCTGTGCAAGCATGTCAGGTAAAATCCAAAGGGAAAAAACAAACATCACCCCCCAAAGACAAAAACATGTGGCACCTTCAAGACTAACTATTATATTTTAATGTGAGCTTTTGTGAATCATGTCTACTTCTTCAGACATGTGGAATAAAATGAAATACAGAATGAAATACCAAATTCACAAGTAAAACATTCAAAACATTCATTGGTAAGACTTTTAAAGCCAATTGTTAGTCCCATCTAGAGTAGGGTTATTGGATCAATGGGAAATTGACAAGTCAGCTCTTAACATAAATTTGATTAATTCAATTGGTCTGTGCTAACATTGGTTTGGAGCCTAAGGCAGAGCCAGAGCTGGTCAAGAAAAGAGAGTAACTCTTTGGTGAATATCCTTTTGCATTTTTTCAGGTATCACTAGCAATGGCAGAATGACACCAACTAAAGTTATCTTTTTTCAATTTCTGGGTGTACAATATAATTGTGTATGAGTTGCATGCACCTTGACATCAAATTCTGGGTGCACAATATAATTGTGCATGATTCGCATGCACCTTGAAATCGAAAAGGAACTTTTAAATTAGTCTGCTACTATTGGTGACATAACTCCTTTTGTGAGGTGGGTGCTACACAATAGGATGTGTAATCGAATTAGACTCTAGTCATTGCTGGGCTTAAGTTGCTTGAAATCTTGCTATTAATTTAATTAGAAGTAGTTTCATCATTGGACTGACAGCACTGCTTTCTGTTTGCTTTGTAAAGGAGCTGGTGGCCCGCTATGTTGCCTTGATTCCTTTCTTGCCTGATACTGTATCTTTTGCTGGAATCTGTGATTTATGGAGCACATCAGATGTAAGTTCAGGGCTTGGATTTTGTTTTAAAATGTGACTATAAATTATTCAGTTTCTCTTCAGTTTTCTATGAACAGCTGATCTGGTTAAAGCCACTCAGATTGTGTTTGTGTCCCCTTGGAATTTGTTCCTCTGCAGTTGTTTTCCACTACCTGTTGCTTGTCTTGTAACATGCTCCTCTCCAGTCTCAGTTGCTCTTGCTGCAGCTTTTACTAATTGGATTTTGGCAAGCTGGTTTCTACAGAATACAGTGGACTTTTTAACAGGAAACATTGTCCTGAATAGCTGTGTAATGGTTCTTTTTGAAGTCTGCCATTAAGTGAGTAAAGACTGTACTGCAGGCTAAAGATTTCAACAGATGAAAACGAATTTCAGTTCTTCAAAAAACCTTCGGTTTATGAATGTGGGATATTGTACTTCTATATCCATGATTCGTAACACCAGAAAATGGCCTGATGTTGCTGCACAATATTGTGCCGGCATTGCCAGCAAGAAAAAGGATGCCAAAATTCACATAGCAAAGGGCAGCCTGAATGTTAATGACACCAAGGACAATAGTAAGATCGTCTACAGCAACTACAGGACTCTGATATAGTGCAGTTAACAGTAACTGATGATATTGGTAATTCAAATTATTTGCTTGTGTTCACTAGCAATTCCTTGATCTTCTGGCTGGAGATGAAGAAGAACATGCCGTACTGTTGTGTAATTATTTTCTTGCTCTTGGCAAAAAGGCCTGGCTTCTTATTGGAAATGCTATTCCTGAGGTAAATCACTTATTATTTGTAATCAAACACATTATTTCATGTTTGATAGAATAAACATTATTAACAGTTTGCTGCATCACAAACAATAGATTTACCTTGCAGCTGGAAATTTTAAAATGATTTTGTGTACCTAAGAAGAGATGCAACAAGAACTCCAGTTTTGATATTGCCCTCAAAGTTTGACTAGTAGTACTGTCTCAGTTTCCAGATGAAAAGTAACTGCACTGTGTTAACTGATTTTTACCATGTACTTGCCTGGTTCCATGGCAGGATAGAAGCTTCCCTGCATTCACCTGAACTAGATTCATATCTTGGAAGTACACCCCCAATCAGTTCATGTTGCTGGTATGGATTACAATGAAGTGGCTGAATTCATTGTTGCCCAGCTGGACTTTTTCCCCTTCACAGAATCATAGAATAATTAAGTTGGAAGGCCATTGAGTCCAACCCCCCTGCTCAATGCCTTTATCATGTGTGCTTAGTTATGATAAGTTCTTGAAAATACAGGGGCATGTCTATAGATGGTGTTTTGCTGACATTGGCAATTGGTGCATGATGTTCAGGGCCAGCGGGGTACTAGCAAAAGCAAAGCGTCATGATTTTAATGTGGGGGATTTGGTGCTAGCCCTGAATCCTGTTGGATCATGTGGGAAGGAACTTTTGATGTGAAACAAAAGCTTAGTGCTGTTAATCACTTAACTGATGGGTCTGAAAGCCTCATTAAAATCACCATCCCCTTCCCATCCATTACTCTTTTCCTTACTTTCATAGATCATAGAATAATGAAGTCTGAGGGGGCCTATAAGGCCATTGAGTTCAACCTCCAGCTTAGAGCAGGAATACAAATCAAAGGATACCTGCCAGGTGATTGTATAAATTTCTCTTGAATGCCTCCAGTGCTGGAGCAGTCACCGCCTCTTGAGGTAATTGGTTCCATTCCCATACTGCTCTAACAGTTAGGAGGTATTTCCTGATATTTAACTGAAATCTGGCTTCCTGTAACTTGAGCTCATTATTGCATGTCCTGCACTTGGGATGATCGAGAACAGATCCTGCCCCCTCCTCTGAAATACAGCCTTTCAAGTATTTGACAGCTGTTATATCTCCCCTCAGTCTTCTTTTGTCAAGGCTAAACATGCCTAGTACTTTAAGCCTTTCCTCATAAAGCTTGGTTTCCAGCCCCCTGACCATCCTTGTTGCCCTCTTCTGAACTTGTTCCAGTTTGTTGGCATCCTTCTTGAAGTGCGGTGTCCAGAACTGGACACAGTATTCAAGATGAAGCCTAACCAGTGCTGAATAGAGAGCAACTGGTACCTTGTGGGATTTGTAGACTAAATCATAATGCATCGTAAAATTGCATTTCCCTTTTTTTTTTTTTTTAGCTGCACCACACTGTTGGCTGATATTCAACTTGTGATATACAATGACTCCAGTGACTTGATAGGAATAACTGAAACTTGGTGGGACAATTCCTGTGACTGGAAGACAGCAACTGAAAGAGGAAGAAATTGGCTGTTTCATTGAGAGCATCTGGATCAGTGTAGTTGGGGCAAAAAACAAAAGGAGCATAGTAGTTGGAGTTTTCTATCAACTGCCCAATCAAGGAGAGGATGCAGATGAAACTTTTGAAAAACAAATTGCAAGCGTTTCAAAGAGGCATAATGTAGTGATGATGGGAGATTTCAGTTATCCTGATATCTGTTCAGAAGCAAATTCTGCCAAGTATGGCCCTTCCAAGAAATTCTTGGCTTGTGTGGCTGATAATTTTCTCCTACAAAGAGTAGAGAAATAAACTAGAGGACTAGTTATCCTTGATTCTAACCAATAGAGACAACTTGGTGGAGGATGTGTCAGTAAGAGGAACTCTGGGCGAGTGACCATGTTCTTCTAGAATTCTTGATTTCAAAGGAAACCAAAGCAGAGTGTAGCCACACATATGCACTGGATTTTTAAAAAGCCAATTTTAATGAACTCAGATCAAGGATAAGTAAGGACCTATGGCAGGAGATTCTACGAAGAAAAGGAGGCCAAGAAGGGTGGGAGCTTCTAAAGAAGGAAATTCTAAAGGGACAACTACAAACAATTCCTACAAGAAAAAAAAAAGTGGGAAAGAGCAAAAAAGGCCAGTGTGGCTTCAGAGAAAGCTCAGATAGGACCTAAAAACGGAAAAGGACACATATAAGAAGTGGAAGGAAGGCTAGGCCACAAAGGCAGACAAGAAATTGCAGGGGCGGCATTGGGAGAGCAAAAGCTGAGAATGACCTGAGATTAGCTAGAGACACTAAAAGCGACAAAAAAAGCATTCTTCAGGTATGTGCAAAGCAAAAGACAAAAGAAACAGTGGCTCAGCTACTCAATGGAGATGGGAAAATGATAACAGAGGACAAAGAAAAGGCAGAAGTGCTCAATTCCTATTTTAGCTCAGTCTTCCCCCAAAGGACAGACTATGAGCCTCCAGACAAATATGAAGTGCAGTTGGAAGGGATGAGATTGCAGCTGGAGATTGATAAACAAATAGTCAAGGAATACCTTATTACGTTGAATGAGTTCAAATCTCCAGGGCCGGATGAACTGCATCCAAGAGTATTAAACAAACTGGCTGAAGAACTCTCAGAACCACTATCCATTATTTTCTTGAAATAAGGGGAAATGGGTGAGGTGCCAGAAGATTGAAGAAACGTTGTCTCTATCTAAAAAATGGCAAAAAGGAGGAACCTGGGAACTACAGGCCAGCCAGCCTGACATCAATCGCTGGGAAAATCCTGGAACAGATTATAAAACTGTCACTATGCAAACACCTGGAAAACAATGCAGTAATTACAACACACATTTGTCAAGAACAAATTCTGCCAGACTAATCAGATCTCATTTTTTTAATCGGGTAACCTCCCTGATAGAAAGAGGGAATGCTTAAGACATATTACAGCTTGACTCCAGCAAAGCTTTTGACCAAGTGTCCCTTGATATTCTGATTGGCAAGGTAACTAGGTGTGGGCTGGATAAAAGAAGTGTCAGGTAGATACACAGTTGGCTACAGAATTGAACTCAGAGGGTGATTATTACTGGATCCTTCTCCAAATGGGAGGAGGTAACAAGTGGGGTACCCTAGAGCTCAGTCCTGGGCCCAGTGCTTTTCAATATTTTTATTAATGACGTGGATCAGAGGATACAGGGAATGCTAATCAAATTTGTGGATGACACAAAATCAGGTGAATTTTCTTTCTGTCATCCTGGAAGACAAACAAAATTCAAAATGATCTAGATAGGCTTGAGCATTGGGCTGAAAACAGCAGAATGAAATTCAACAGGGATCAGTGCCACCTAGGAAAAAGAAACCAAACATACAGTTACAAGATGGGAGATATCTGGCTCAGCAATACTGTAGGTGAGAAGGATCTTGGAGTTGTTGTAGATCACAAGTTGGATATCAGCCAACAGTGCGATATGGCTACAAAAAGTTAAATGCTATTTTAGGCTGCATTAACAGAAGTATTGTCTCCAAATCCTGCGAGGTACTAGTTTGTCTGTGTTCGCCACTGGTTAGGCCTCATCTTGAGTACTGTGTCCAGTTCTGGACACCACACTTCAAGGATGCTGACAAATGGAACAAGTTCAGAGGAGGGCAACAAGGATGATCACGGGGCTGGAAACTAAGCCCTATGAGGAAAGACTGAAAGAACCGGGCATGTTTAACTCTGAGAAAAAAAGAGTGAGGGGAGCTATGATAACACTCTTCAAATACTTGAAAGGCTGTATTTCAGAGGAGGGGCAGGGTCTGTTCTTGATCATCCCAGAGTGCAAGACATACAACAATGAGCTCAAGTTACAGGAAGCCAGATTTCAGTTAAATATCAGGAAAAAACCTCCTAACTGTTAGAGCAGTATGGGAATGGAACCAATTACCTCAAGAGGTGGTGAGTGCTCCAGCGCTGGAGGCATTCAAGAGAAATTTAGACAATCACCTGACAGATATCTTTTGATTTGTATTCCTGCTCTAAGCTGGAGGTTGAACTCAATGGCCTTATAGGCCCCTTCAAACTTCGTGATTCTATATTCTATTCCCTTATAGCCTTAATTGTGGGAACTAGCTGCTCTAGTTCTCTCACTTTTTCTTCCAATAGTGCCACCAGTTTGCACTTGCTCAATGTGTATGCCATGTTACTCTCAGAACTTCACAAGTCGCCACAACTGAAGTGTCTCTTCCCTCCATAATCCCTGTTAGCTTTTTGCTTTAATCTGTTTGTCTATGAATGCCCTTTTCATTTATTTTGTTTTCTTGAATGTAGCACTTTGCCTTTGTCTCCTTGGTCTCTCCCTTTCTTTTGTCCTTTCCTCCAGTAGACCTTTCCATCTTTCCTATCTCTCCCCCATGAATTTCCTGTAAACTCTCCCTGTTAGCTGAGTCTAGTCGCAAACTCCCTGGGTCTGCCTCAGCTGTATTCCTCATCTGTGCTCTGTTAGGAGTCAAGAATCAAAAGGCCTAGAGCTGTGAACTGTTTACTGCCCTTGGCCTTTTTGTCAAGGAAGTTATGTGTAGGAATAACTCTCTAAAGTGGAACTAGAATACTGGCACTACTTGTATGTTTCCACAAATCTTACTTAGACCTCTCTGTGTGTAAAGTAACTGGCACAGTGCAGTCGGTTACAGCACTTTGCTGCAGAGCCTGGGATAGGAGTTCAAATCCCCCCTGTGCCTTCTGGGAGAGCAACCAGCTGAAATCACCCAGAGCATGCGTGAGGTTGTTTATTGGGCAAACTGCATGGTCACAGATGGAGGGACTAATAAACCACTTCTGAGTATTTGTACTAAAAAAAAAAAAGAGAGAGAGAGAGAAACCCACACACCTGGTGCCAAACAAAAAATACCCCTGTAAGTCAGAATTGATTTGACAGTACATAATGATTATTAACAATAATTGTGTGCCGTCAAGTCAATTCTGACTTATGGCAAGCCTTTTCATGGTTTTCTGGAGAATACTCAGAAGTGGTTTATCATTTGCTTCTTTTGGGAGTGCCCTGGAATTGTGCACCTTGCCCCTGGCTATACAGGCTGGTTCTTCTCACAGGAGGCACAATGGGAGATCAAACTCCCAAACTCTGGCTCTGCAGCCAGATACCTAAACTACTGAGCTATCCAACCAGATTAATAAAAGTAAAAAAAAAGTTTACTGTTCTTTTTAAAATGCACGGTTGAGTCTTAGATCACTTTGTTGGAATGCTCTTTCAACATTCTGGTGTTATGGGAACATGAAAACGTGTAGTCAGCTGTAGGTTATCTTCCCTTACTGAATTTGTATGTCACCCTTAGATTGAAGATGATGAGCAGGTCTATTTAGTGCTTTCTAAATATTGAAAGCACATCTTAAGGTTGGGAAACCTTTGGTTTTCCAATGTTTTGCCTATTTCTCCTTATACCATTATCCTTGGCTATGCTGGCTGGGGTTTTTCGGAGTTGAAATCCAAAACACTCAGAGGGGCTAGGTTCCCTAATCTTGCATTATCTTGCTGAGGTCCTTAAAAAGCCCTGGAACATCTGTCAACATTATTATTCTACCTATAATTCAATGGGGTAACGGCTCTGAGGCTAAGAATGGGTGGCTTCTTTAACACTATTATGTGATTCTTTGGAAGTTCAAGCTTTATTCTGTGGCACAGAGCCTTGGTCACGCTATAAAAACTGTTCTCTAGCAAACTGCCCTCTTGCACTGGACACAGTTTTAAACTCATGAGAGCTTACGAGACTCACTAGTGTGTGGAGTGGGTTTCTTTTTGCTTTTTTACTTTTTTATTATAGATTTGAACTAACAAAGAAAACAAGAACAGAACAGAACCAAAAAAAGGCAGCATATACAATAATGTTAGTACTCACTATAAACCACTATTTAAAAAATCACAAACTAGTAGGTTTTCTGAAGCCAAAATATACACCCCAAATCAGGGTGGGTACATACAACCTTTAATCAGTAGCATTGTAGAATCGTCTCTTAATCTTGGTATTAATTAATTCCAAATGAATGAACACAAATGGTATCATTTTGTTGAATCATCTATGAGCAGAAAATTAAGCAAAGTTTCCAGTTATACAGAACTTTTTAGCAGTTAGAATATAATTGTTTCTTCTCCATTGTTATTGTACATTAATGCAATCCACAAATTATGGACTTGTTTTATTATTGTAAGCCACTTTGGATACCTAAGAAGATAAAATAGAAATATTTTAAATAAATAAATAACCTACACTGTAAAGAAAATAGCTTAGTTTCTACAACATGTAATATACTATTAGGTGTCCCAACCACTGTTAGTTAAACATTGTATGCAAAATTCAGATATATTCTACATGGTGAAATCCAACATTTATGAAATTTCTAAAAAATTTCTACCTAGGGACCAACTGCATATGTGCTAACCTGGGAACAAAAACAGTACATTATTTGGAATCCTACTTGTGGCCGTTTCTATGGGCAGTATGATGCTTTCTGTCCACTGAAAAATGTAGGCTGCTTAATATCCTGTGACAATGTAAGTAATTCACATCCATGTATTGCTCATTTATTTTATGAACTCATGAACCTGCCCTATAGGGAGTCAGACCATTGGCCAAAATCATGGACAGACTTGTGGTGGTTCTTCAGGATGTCTTTCACAGCTCTGCTGGAATCTGAAATCTACTCTTTAACTGGAAAGGCCAGAAATAGATCCCATGACTTTCTGCACCCAAGATAGTGTTGCGAATCTGTGGCTTATTTTGTGTGTCTGCTTTAACACTTTCTTGGCATCAGTCCTGCAAGAGCTGGGATGCCAGTCAGTCTTGCAGACTCCTGTTTTAGACTAGCACAGTACTATATCCCTCCCTTGCTTCTGCTTCATGGCTCTGGTGAGAAAGGTTGAAACCTGCCTCTCTCACATACAAACACATACATGTGCACAAATACATGTGCTTCACAGTCGTAGGGTGATAGACTTTGTGTTTTGATGAACCACACAAAGGCAGGAACTAAACTCTACTGTTAATGGGTTGGATATGCCTTTATTTCCATATTAACACTACACAACAGATATATGTTGAATAAAGGAAAGTGAGATGTTTTTCTAATGTGGAACAATATTTAGAACTTGGTGTATTTTCTTGAAATCATCCATTTTGCTGAAGACTTGCATTTAAAATCTATGTGGTCTCTTAGAACTGGCTGCTTCAGGTTGGGTCTGTAGCCATCTACTTCACTTTAGTGCTCTGTTAGGTGAAGATGGGTTCTGTAATTATGCACTGTCTAAATGTTGATATATGCAAACATTGGTATAATATGTCACTGTGTAGTAGTATGGTTTTAATAGAATGAGAAAGCAGGAAATATATGCTGTCATTATATAAACTAGAATCATAAAGACTTGGGTTGTGAAACCAAGAGATGTATTTTCTCCCAGCAGTACTACTCCCCAAAATTCTAACAGGAAAGTGCATCTGAAATGGAGGGAAGCTGTAAAAGTACTTTGTGATCTGGCATAAAGTTCAGGTGTTCAAAGGGAACATGAAAAAAATCTCATTAAAAAGCCACATTGAAAATCCAAAAACAAGAGTAGATAATACCTTTATTGGGCCAGTAAAATATGAAAAATATGTGAGCTTTTGAGTCTAGCAGGACTCTTCATTGGGGCATTACAGAGCTTGCAGGGTAGGGAGGAAAACAGAAAAATCGAACAAAAAAAAAAAGAACAGAAAAAGTTCATGTAGTCCTTGTATACAATCCAAATAACAAACATATCATGTACTCTTGTCTTAGAAAAATGCAGAAATCCCCACTAACAAAGTGCCACTAAGCCACATGCAAGGGCCAGCTTTACCTCAGCAAGTGTAACTCTCCAACGCAAGCAAAACTGGTTTGTATTAATTTGCTGTTAAGATGGGAACAATGATTAACCAAGTTATTGTCTTATAGGTTTGGTTTAATATTCAACCATATGATTCCCCGCTAAGAATAAACTTCGATGTCAGCAAACCTAAATTCTGGAAACCTTTTTTTTCAAGAAGTTTACCATTTCCTGGTCTCTCCAGTGTACAGGTATTAGATATTTCATTCAAACAATTTTGTAGCACAGAGAAAATATAGGTAGTCTTTCATCTGTTTTAAAAATTGTATTGACTTCTGTAAGGGAGACAATAGGGGGCAGGTTCTTGAAATAACTGAAGGAAAAAGTAAAATTAACTTAGGAAATGTATAGATATGCTTCATTTGTTGTTTAGTGGTATGTGCTCTCCATTGAACAAGTTACTTGTTAGGTATCCATTCCTACCATTTATTTGTGATACAAGGTTTCTGTGCTTCAAATATTATTTCTGACATATTATAGCACATTGATGCTGAAGCAGACTGTTAAATAGTTATGGACAGCTTAAGATATTAGTAGAAGGATAATATGGGTAAGAATCACAAGGTTTTGCATTCTCCATGCCAAGGAAATGAGTCAAAATAATTAAATTTTAATCCACAAGGCAAAAATGTGAAAATGATTTACAGCTGCCCAGCACACAGATACTTGAGTCTAGATTTGTGGCATGTCCACCAGCATGATGTTGCAGCAAGGTGATAAGACTGTATGTTACAGCATGATGGGTCTTACTTCTTAGGCAGCCAAGATAAAACTTATACTGCTTGCTTAATTAACTGAGTTACAGATGCTATCACCATACATTTATTATGGCTTGCCAGCATGTTCCTTTGTTTAATCAGGGATGTTAAGACAAAAGATACAGGTTTGTCTCAAATGGTTTCTGCCCCTACTCATGTTGCAGGGCACACTTTAGACCTGGTTTTCTGTACTGGGGTAGATATTGGTGATCTGGGTGTGGAGGAACTCTCTGTTGTCATGGACAAATCATCATCTGGCAGGGTTTAAACTTACTGGAACTTGGAGCCTCTGCAGGTGTGGAGGACTAATTAAGATGGTCCACCCCAGGAGGCTGATGGATCCAAATGGTTTCCTGTTGTCTCGACAGGTGATTCTGTTGAAGCCCTGGTTGACCTCTGGAATGGGGAAATGACCAAGGCGGTTGACACAATCACTCCTAAGCGTCTCCTCCCATATGGTAGAGCCAAACTAGAGCCCTGGTTTACCGGGGAGCTGGTGGTGATGAAAAAACTGGGATAGAGACTAGAGTGACAATGGCAGAAAACTCAGAGTGAATCCAACCAAACATGGACTAGAGCACATTGAAAGGCCTATTCCATGGCAGTGATGGCAGCGAAGAAGTCATTTTATGTTGCCACCATTGCATTTGCACAGAGTTGCCCAGTGGAGCTCTTCTGAGTGGTCAAGGGCCTCTTACATCACAGCCCACAGGAAGATAGTGTTGACCACTTGGTAGCTCACTGAAAAATCTGCACAGCACTTTGCAGGAAAAATTGTTCAGATCCGCTCTGACTTAGATGCTGTAATTAATACAGGTTCTATAGATGTAACTATGGCTCCTGCTTGTCCAGTGTTGATGGATAAGTTTCAGTTTTTGCAGCCTGATGTGGACAGGATCCTTGGACCGGTTAAGGCTACCACTTGTGTCCTGGACCCTTGCCCTTCCTGGCTTATAAAAACTGCCAGAGAGGGACTGGCTGAGTGGGTCCAAGGGGTAGTGAATGCCTCCTTGCAGCAGGGTAGCATCTCAGCAAGCTTAAAGGAAGCAGTAATAAGACCATTACTGAAAAAGCCCTCTTTGGACCCCACAATACTGGATAATTACCAGCCAGGCTCTAATATCCCATTCTATCTCTCCTTTCCATTTAAATTCAAGGAAGCTGTTTTGGTTCTAAATCAGTGTCTGGTGTCAATAATGGACTGGATGAGGGCAAATAAAGTGAAACTTAATCCAGATAAGACGGAGCTGCTCCTGGTCAGTTGAAAAGCAGATCAAGGAATAAATAGGGTTGCAGCCTGTGCTGGATGAAGTTAGGCTCCCTCTGAAAACACGGTTGCGCAGCTTGGGTGTGTTCCTGGATTCATCTCTGAGCCTGGATGCCCAGGTTTTGGCGGTGGCTAGGAGTGCCTTTGCACAATTAAAACTAGTGTGCTGACTGCGCCTGTTTCTTGAGAGGGCTGATTTGGCCACAGTAACACATGCCCTAGTTACATTTCGACTGGATTACTATAATGCACTCTATGTGGGGCCTTTGGAAAGTGTCCGGAAATGTCAACGGCTCCAAAATGCAACAGCCAGACTGCTGACTGGGGCTGGTTACAGAGATCATGTGACAACTCCCCCCCCCCCCGCCCCAGTTACAGTAGCTCCACTGGCTGCCAATCCATTTCTGGGCGCCATTCAAAGTGCTGCTGTTAACCTATAAAGCCCTAAACAGCTTGGGTCCAAGCTATCTAAAAGACTGCATCTCCCTCTATGAGCCTTCGCAGGCATTAAGATAATCAGGGGAGGCCTTTCTCTCGATCCCACCACCTTCACAGGTGTGCTTGGTGGGGACACGGGAGAGAGCCTTCTCTGTTGCTGCTCCCAGACTCTGGAACTCCCTCCCATGGGAAGCTAGGCTGCCCCCATTATTGCTGTCCTTCCTCAACTAACTTCTGGTCTGAGAGGGTTTTTTTTAATGAGTGGTTGTGCTCTGTTGTTTTAAATGTGTTTTGGTATTGATTTTATTACTGTTTTTTAATGTAATACTTGTTTAATTTGTTGTTTTTTTGAAATATTTGTATACCCACAGTTTTTAGCTTCTACATACTGTCTTTTTAATGATGTAAGCTGCCTTGGGTTACTTTTAAGGAGAAAGGTGGGATAAAAATATTTTTTTAAAATTAAAATAAATAAATTATAGCTAGGAGTTTTCATGTAAAACAACAGGAGAAAAACAAAACTATTGTGACATCTGAAAGACTAACAGATTTCAGTGTGAGCTTTTGTGGATTACCATCCACTTCTTCAAACACTTGGAGCATAATAGTTTATATAGACTACTTTTTCCTAAAATAGAGTAAAAATTGAGGATCGTCTTATATACGGAAGCTGAACCTATGTGCCACAGCTGGCATGCAGAGCCCTCTCTGTGGGCACACGAGCCATGCCAATGCTGCTGCCCATGCCAGCCCGGTGCAGAGCATGGCGCCACTCGCTGCCGGGGCTCAGCTCAAGCTCACATCACCGCCTTGTCCCCCACCTGAAGGGAGCCTGCAAGTGGCACTGGAGGCGGTGATCAGGCGGTGACAGCAGCAGCAGCAGGAGGCAAAGGAGGAGCTGCACCCGGCCACCCCTCAGTGTGAAATCGCTGCTGCCCATTGAGCGACTCCGGTGCCACAGGAGAGTGAGTGAGCGGGGCAGAGTGCAGCGGAGCACAGGAAGCCTGGGTGAAGGGCTATATTTGGGGAGGGGGAAAAGGCGTCCCCTGGCCACCCTCCGGAGGACACGCCAGCCTGGAGGGTGCCCGGGCATTTGGGCTCAAAAGGGTCAAAATCGGGGGGGGGGGGGCGTGTTATACATACGTGTCATATAAATGGAAAAAATACGGTATATGGTAGAGAAGTGGGAAGCAAATTAGATGGGGAAAAGAGATGTCACAATTAGCTGATTTTTTAAAGCTATTAACAGGATGTCTGTTTAATCAATATTTCAGCTGTTTATTAGGAGTGTAAATAATGCTGTTTCACTGTAGACATTCATCACCAGCGTATCTGTCACCCTTTTTTCCATTTTACCTGTTTGTGGGAAGCTTCTGCCCAAGGCCGTTAGCTGTTACCTGTTTCAGTGAGAGCAAACTCTCCTGGCAGAGAGCGGCAGCTGCCAGCAGGTGGGGTGACTCCTCATTCTGCCTTTTCCCTTAGAGTTAGATCAGAAGTTCTAAGACTTTCTCTGGCCAATCCTAGTGGCGATTAGGTAACTAGTATCCTATCTGAATTCTCACAACATTTTGTGTAATCGTGCTATGTTAATAAAAAAGTTCTCAAGGCGTCTTCTTGAGGCTCCGCTGGCTCGGACATCTGTGGTCGACTCTTCTTTGAAATTTCTCTGAAGGCTAATTGCCTTCTCTTTGTTCTGTGATCACCTACATCATTAGCCTTCCTTTTTGTTCTGTGATCACCTACACCTGTTCCCTATCCTACTCCCATGAACTGTTTATATAAACCATGTGCTTAAGGAAGTGGACTGTAATCAACAAAAGCTCACATTGAAATAAGTCAATTAGCATCCTGTTCCTTTTTGCTGAGTGTAGCAGCTCCACAGGCTGATGCAAGCTGGAGATTGCCCAGTTGCTTTAAACAAGACTTTCGCTTCCTCCTTGCATGAGCAGTTACACAACTGACTGTTCTGCAGTGCATTCCCTGCAGCAGGATACTACCCTTAGTTTTTAACATGTCACAGTTCTTTGGGGTTTTCTTCTGTTTATACATATTTTAGCAAGGCTTTCTACAGCTTTTGGAATGTGCTCACCATCAGAGTTTCAGAAGGTGACGCGTTAAATTTTAATGCATTAGATTCTATCATTATAATTGAAATCTGGAGAGACATATACCTGAGTGAATGAATACAAAACACCTTAGATTGCAGAGACTGCCTCTGCAGCATAAATGCAAGACTGGCAAATTTTCTTTCCGATCCAGCAGTGCCTAGGTATTCCCATTGTGCTCTGGTTAGTTATCTGTCTAAGAAACAAAGCCCCAATGTTAGAAGAATGCAGCAATATTATGAAGCTGGTCCTGGAGAGAATTTCAACACATTTGCTTATTTAACTTTGAACCACAGTGTTTTAATAATAAATGAAACTGCAAGTGCCTGCTGTAAAAAATAAGTTTTGCACAATTTTTGACATTAGGTATGAATTACAAATAGGATCCTTCAGATCCTGAAAAAAATGTAGAGTGGTATTTTAAACTATATAATAGCCATATTCTATTAAGCTTCCATTGAGTGGGAAGTATAGTAGCACAACAACACAACAGTAGTGTCTCTTGCACTGGCACTGCCATTATGCAAGTGGTTACATTCATGAAGAAAGCTTGCCCTTTGCACAACAGCAATGCCTGCACAAGCAGTGTGATTCATCTTACTAGGTGGCGGCGGCGGCTTTCTGCTCATCTCAGTAGAATACTGGCAAATGTATTTAGGTGAGATTGCATATTTCATATTTCATGCTTCCTAAATACCAAATTACAATTTGTTTCATATTTTGTTAGCCTGAAGAACTATTCTATCAACATGCAGACAAGGCAGCTGCATTAGAACTACAGAGCAGGTAACATGGTCTAATGTATTTTGCAACTGCATTAACAATGGTTTATATCTTATCACAGTTGCCTAATGAATATTAAACTGTTTTGGTAATGAATTTCTTTGATTCATTGCTTTCCCCAGTTCAGTTTTCTAAAGTTTGCAACTTAAAGGAATTGGGAAAATTACATGGACTTTAACTAGCTTATTCCGTGCTATACTTTCTTATGTACATGTCTTTTTTTTTTTTAGCTTGGCTTAGTTCTCACAAATAGCAGATGACACCATAAACCACTGTTTGGGCTAACATTTACATGGCAAATGACATATTTAAAACAACTGAGTGTTCTTCTGTGTTAAAAAAAAATCTGCAAGGAGAAAACTATTCTGCCAGAAGACTAGTCTGATCTCCATTGCTGTTGCCTAAACAAAACAGATTTTATTAGGCAGATATCGATCTCACAGTGGTCAACCAGATATCTTTCAGATGTTCGATAACTCATGAAACCAGAGTTGCACTGAAGAAACATTTCAAACACAGTTGTTTGAACTGTTCTTTTGTTTAAAATAGACTTGAGAAGATATTGAAAGAAAAGATCATGGAATGGCGGCCAAGACACCTGACTCGCTGGAACAGATACTGTACTTCCACACTTCGGCACTTCTTGCCTGTGCTGGAAAAAAATCAGGGCAAAGGAGTGGAAGATGACCACCAAGCAGAGTTGCAAAAACAACTGGGAGATTACAGGGTACTGTCTCAAATTTCTGTCCCTGGGGAATAGGGAAGTCTCTGCAAAATATATTTACAGTGCTGAGTTAACAGTGGGGGTTCCAGGCCCAACTCAAAAAGGATGTATATCTTCTACATTATGACAACCTTCCCCAAAGAAGGGTAAGGTTCTGGGCAATCTGATCCACTTGCTTCAATCCATCTGCAATGTGAAACCTCTCTTTCAGTTGAATCAGCAACTCAGGTGGCTTCCTTATAAATTGTGTTGGAAGATTCTTATGTCTGCTGTGTCTTGCAAGTTAAATTTTACATGGCTGGCAGCAAAACACTGGGGGAGCGGGAGGACAAGGCTTTCTGAGAGGAACAGCAGAGGCAATACTCACTTTTTGGTAGAGCCTGTTAACATATCTGTTCCTTGACTTTCCTGCATGTTTTCCTGCTTTAAGTGTTTTCCTGGAGTTTCCAACAATAGCTACAAGGCCACATGCTCTCCAGCCTGTGAGAACTGAGCATGCTGTGAATTGCCTAGCCTCATCTAGTTTTTCACCACCTTTTGTTATTATAATTTCAGATTTGCATTTTTTCTTCCTTGCAGGTATCAGGGTTTCCTATCCACAGGCCATTCTCCGAAGTTACACCTTTAATAGAGGCTGTATACAGCACTGGAGTTCACACTACTGATGTTCCAAATGTAGAGTTTGCATTAGCAGTATATGTTCATGCTTTCCCTAAAAATATTCTTTCAGTGTGGATTTATGTTGCTTCATTAGTTCGTAATAAATAGATGCATTTCTTCAATGTGTTCCACAGACCTGCATGGATAGTGACTGAATCATTACTGCTTTCATGTTTGAATTTAATAGTTCCATTTTATGCTGCAGTCCTGAAACATGGCGTATTTCTGAATATTAAATGTAGACTCCTTCTAATCATTTAATTCATAAATTGCAGTCTCTTTTCTTAGTACTCGGAACTTGATGCATTTACTCCAGAAAGACTATATAGTATGCTGAAGTTGTTAGGAAGTAACAACTGACAGGTTTTATGCAATGCTGGAAATCAAGGTAGCTCTGCCATTAGGCGGAACAAAACAAGGTACTAAAGGACAAAGCTATTTTTACTGTACAGCCTGTCTGACAAATCATAAGTTAGCCTGAAGTGCTGTATACTCTCTAGTCACTGCTATTGAAAGGAGGGTTCAGTTAGAAGAGAAGTACATTCTGCTATACATTTCCAAAGCACTGCAAAAGCAAATCCAAGACAGACTGAGGCTGCAACAGCTTCTTCTTTACTTTTGCTTATTAAATATCACTCAGGATTTCCAAAACCTTCCTGTGAAATATTGGCATACCTATCAGACTGTCTTTCAGATTGTTAATCCCCAATGATTTTATAGTAAGCATCATTTTGCAAAGAAAGACCCACACTTCACATCTCTGAGAGTGGTTTAAATTGAGATCTTGCAACATCCTTTGTGTTACTCATCCTTTTAGCCTTCTCTCAAATTCCAGATATGTTCTGCTCCACTCTTGAGCATAAAAAACAACAACCCTGAAGGAAGATGGCTGGGACTTCTTTTCCAATACAGATGGCGGGGAGTGCTGTGCACCAGGTTGCATGGGGAAGAAGCACTCCAAATTCCTATAAAATTCTTGAGGATTAACAATGCTGTACCCTCCAGTTCATAGTTAACCTGAAAGACACATATTTTCTAGATATTTTGATTATTCTGTGGCTTCAAACTATAGATATCTAGGAAATGTGTTGGAAAACAGCCCTGACAGTTGCTTTGTGTTTCAGTGAGAAGTGATTGTGGCGTTCACCCTTGTGGCACCTGCGTGTTGTGCCCTCACAAAGGCTCCCGTCGCGTTTTCCTCTCACTGCCACCAGTGGATTACCTCAATCCACAATATAAATGACGTTTGTCAAAACACTTGTCTTGTGAATACAAACAGAACTTATTTATTGAAGCAAATTTAATAATCACAGAAGTTCTTCAGATAAACATTGTACACAGGCAGATCATTAACAGTTCTCTCAGTACATACTTTTCTCTTGCAATATCATTACCTTCTCTACCTATTTTCTTAACCAGTCTTATCCCTCAGTATCTGTTCTTTCTCTCTCTGACTAACCAGCCCTTATCTCTATCTGGATCTCATCCCAATCTCTATCTCTATCTGACTCCTCCTTCTCCTGCCAAACCTTCATATATCTGCTGACTCCGCCTCTCCAATCCTCTCATAGGCTCATGCAAATTAGCTCATGACTATGAATGGCATGAGTGACGTGGGGTGATCGTCACACTGATGAACAAAGGAGTCAGCTTCTGGGTTTTTCCTTTGCTTTGTTGTCTCTGAATGATAGTGAGTAGAAGAGGGTATCCTGTAGACCAGCGGTCCCCAATCTTTTTTGGGGGGGGGCTGGCTCCATGCATGGGGGGTGGGGGCACCCGAGCGTGCATGACACGCCCCTGCATGAGTGTGACACGCCCCCTGTGAGTGCAACACGCTCCTGCGTGAGCATGACACGCCCGTGAGCATGACACGCCCCGTGAGCATGACATGCCCCCTGCACGAGCCCGACACCCCCCCACGTGAGCACGACATGCCCACCATGTGTGAGGGCAGGGGGGCAGAGATCTGTCTCCGCGGCCCAGTTCCGGCAAGCCCACGGACCGGCACTGGGCCGCAGACCAGGGGTTGGAGACCCTTGCTGTAGACCATCTTGGTGTTGTCAACATTCAGCCTGCCATTTGCTATATAAAGTTTGCCATCCTTCTTTCCTGCTGGCAACACAGAATATCAGGTCATTTCCTGATATTGGAATTGTGGAGACAGAAGCACAATATCTCACATTCATAAACCAGAGGTTTTTTTTTTTTGAGAATTGCATTTTCTGGCTTTTTAAAATGGAAGTTTAAGTATTTATTTTATTATTTATTTATTTATTGAGCTTATATGCCGCCCATTTAGACATAGTCTACTCAGGGCGGCTCACAAAACGCAGAATAAAAACAATATCAGATGACAATTTACAGAGAAAGTTACGTAGTGCCCGGAGGGAAGGCCTGTCTATATAACCAGGTCTTGAGTTGGTTTTTGAAAATGCCCAGCGAGGGGGCCAGACGAATCTCGGGGGGGAGCTTGTTCCAGAGACTGGGAGCCACTGCCGAGAAGGCCCGGTGTCTTGTTTTTTCTTTCCGGGCCTCCCTCGGTGTTAGGCTCCTCAGTCGCCCCTCCTGGCTAGATCGGGTGATATGAGTAGATCTAGGTGGGAGTAGGCGTTCCGCCAAGTATTGAGGTCCTAAACCATTTAGGGCTTTGTATGTGATCATTAGAACTTTGAAATTAACGCGGAATCGAATGGGCAGCCAATGCAATGCGGCCAGAGTGGGAGTAATATGTTGGTGTTTCCTCACCCCACTAAGAAGTCTGGCCGCTGCATTCTGCACCATTTGGAGTTTCCGCATTAATCTCAAAGGTAGCCCCACGTAGAGCGCATTACAGTGGTCTAATCTTGAGATTACGAGCGCATGGACCAAGGTGGTGAGCGGACCCACGTCAAGAAAGGGACGCAGCCGGGCAATCCGCCAAAGATGGAAATAGGCGGTGCGGACCACTGACGCCACCTGAGTTTCCATGGTGAGTGCCGGGTCCAGATGTATCCCCAAGCTGCGAACCTCATTCTTAGCAGTGAGAGTCACCCCCCCCTGAAAGAGAGGGAGTTTCCCAAACCGCTGACAGTGGGCCCACCCACCCTCAGGACTTCCGTCTTGTCCGGGTTCAGCCTCAGCCCGTTTTCCTGCATCCATTGCAGTACGGACCCCAGACAGCGCTGGAGGGACAGAACAGCATCCTCTGTAGTTGGAAAAAAGATGTAAAGCTGAGTGTCATGCTCCACCCCCCCGATGACCCCACCCAGCGGCCTCATATAGATATTAAACAGCATTGGGGAGAGGGTCAAGCCCTGCGGAACTCCACAATTGAGGCTCCACGGGGCCGAGTCCTCCTCCCCAAGCTGGACTCTCTGGAGACGATCCTCCAAGAAGGATCGGAGCCAGTCCAACGCCAGGCCACCGATTCCCAGCTCGGAGAGCCTCCCCAGGAGGATACCGTGGTCGACGGTATCAAAGGCGGCTGAGATATCGAGGAGGACCAACAGAGACGTTTTCCCTCTGTCGGCCTCCCTCAATAGGTCATCTAACAGGGCGACCAATGCCGTTTCTGTACCATGGTGCGGCCTGAAGCCCGACTGGAATGGATCCAGGGCATTTGTTTCATCCAAATGCACCTGAAGCTGATCGGCTACCACTCTCTCGACCACTTTACCAATGAAAGAAACATTGGCGACGGGCCTATAATTGCCAATATCGTCCGCCGCCAAATTCAGTTTCTTTCTAATGGGCCTAATGAGTGTCTCCTTGAGGGCGGGGGGAACCCTGCTCTCCCGGAAAGACCCATTAATTATCGCTGTGGCCCATTCTGTTGTTATAGGCCTGGCTGCTTTGATTAGCCAGGCCAGACAAGGATCAAGAGTAGAGGTGGTGGCCCGGCAGCGGTCAAGCGCTTTGTCTACAATATCTGGCGTCACAGGTGAAAAAGATCGAAACTTACCGGGCAAGGCGGAGCGCTGGACATCTCTGCTCGATCCACTGTATCCAAAAAAGGAGAAAGTTCCCGGCGGATGGCCTCCACTTTAAATTTTTTTAAATGCTGCAAATTGGTCGGGTGAGATACTAGAAGGAGGCCCATCACTTCGACCAATTCCAGATAGGTCGCGGACTATACGGAAAAGTTCCGCCTGCTGATTTGAAGCCTCGCTTATCCAGTTAGCGAGGTGAGCTTGACTAGCAGCCCTTATCTTAGCAAGATAATGGTTAGTCGCGACCCTGACAGCTACCTTATTGTGATCTGTCGGTTTCTGTCTCCAAATGCACTCTAGCCTTCTCATGGTTTGCTTCATTGCTCGTAGCTCCTGATTGAACCAGGACGCTGGCCGAGCTCTGCATTGGAGAGGGCGTTTAGGAGCGATCGTGTCTACAGCCCTGGTGGCTGCTGTGAACCAGCCATCAACCAGAGCCTCGACAGGAGCACCAGCCAGCTCAACCGGAATCCCTCTCATGGAATCCTGGAATCCTATAGGATCCAGTAGCCTTCGAGGGCGGACCATTAAAATGGGTCCTTGCTCCCTGCGAGGTGGGAGGGCCACTGAGAGGTTACATTTTACTAGGTGGTGATCCATCCATGACAAGGGAACCGACACAAGGTCAGTCACCAACAGACCACGCTCACTCAAGTTGTTGGAGAAAACCAGGTCTAACATGTGACCACCCATGTGGGTGGGGCCGTTAACATGTTGGGACATGTTCAAGGAAGCCATGGTTTCCAAGAACTCACGAGCTGGACCAGATGACTCGGCCCCCGCATGGATGTTGAAATCACCCAAGACCAAAAGCCTCGGGGATTCCAACAGTAACAGAGACAAAGTCCACCAGTTCTGGTAGGGAGATGGCTGGGTCGCGGGGAGCACAGTAACCCAGCAAAATCCCAATACCATCCCTGGCCCCTATCGACATGTGGAGGGCCTCCAGACCCGGTAACCTCCAGGGTGTTTTTATATACAATGGCCATCCCCCCCCCCCGTCCCTCCAGTCTACCTTGGTGCTGGACAGCATAACCGGGAGGACAGACAAGGGCCAGGGGAGGACCCCCTTCCCCACTAATCCAAGTTTCGGTTATGCACGCCAGGTCTGCATCCTCTTCCAGAATAAGATCATAAATAATCTGGAATTTATTGGATACAGACCTGGCATTCAACAGCACCAATTTTAGAGTGGAGGGTAGGCTAAACTGGCTACCTCGATACTGACGGTTGGTCAGAGTCCCAGAACGGTGTACAGCTTTCAAACATCTGTTCACCGTTCTTCTGACACGAGTAGGGGCCCTGCCAACGCCATATCTCCCTCTACCCGTGATCACCCGGATGTTCAATGGCCCCTCGCTGGGAGGGCAAGCCTTCCACTCCATACCGAACAGCAAGAAAAAAGCACAAAGCACCAAATTAATACAGCTGAACAGAAACGTAATATAAAAATTTAACAAAAAAGTACAAAACATATGTAACAAGGTAGTATTACACTAAACAGTAACAGTAATCAAATAAAATTTAAAGTGCATAAAATTAAAAAAAGAGTGCATAGGACAGTAAGCATTAAAATAGACAAATTAAAATAAATACAACAAAACAATTTAACATAAAATAAAATACCCATAAATTAAACTGAAATAAAATAAACAGTGTAAATAGAAAATATATAAAGAGAAAGCAAAAATTAAACCCGGAAAATTCCCCCCCACCCCCACTCAGTGCAATAAACTAATAAATAGAAAATTAAGCCCAAAATTTTTTCTCCCCCCACTCACAGTCCTGTTCTGTCATGGACTGTCTGGCGATCTTGACTTTCCAGGAATTTTTAGAATGCTTGTGAGGCTGATCTTAAGTTTGAAATGAGTTTCAACGATAAGCTGAGAGAGCAACAGCATCAAAAGAGTTGGAAAATAAAATGGCGCTGTTGTGGCTGTTTTCCAAGCGGGTCGGATAGCTAGCAAGTCCTCGCTGGTCTCCTCAGGGGAAGGGGTAGGCAATTCCCGATGGAATTGGAGACATAAGATCAATCAGGGGAGCAACCAACAGGACCCCACAGCAAATGGGACCCCACCACCTGCTCCCCAGCTCCAGACTCCCCACGGATGCCCCCAGCTCCCTACCCAGTTTAAAAGTTCTTCTACGCCTCCGGATCTCCCGGCGTTTCCCCTGGCTCTCCGCATTGGACTCTGCAAACGTCCCCATTGAGTTCCCCCGGATCACCCCAGGCAGAACCTACTGGGACTCCCAGCTCTCGACCCCCAGCACGTTGTTCTCCGGACTCTGCTGAAGCAGACCAGCCTCGGTCGAACTCCCGCACTTCAAGCTCCGGCGCCGGGTCTGATTCGCTGCCTCGCTGCCTCGTCCCGTGGCTCCAGCCTCAGCTACAGCTCCCGAAACAGCCGCCCTTTCTCAGCCTCCACAAGCTCAGACAGTCCACCACGAACAGCAACGGGTTAGGGAAGGAAGGAGAAATAGAACCAAAAATACACGAATGCTGTTGGTCACACACATTCCAACAGCAACTTCCCTAATGTAGAATTACCCAGTGCTAGAGGATCCCAGAAGATGATCACATGATCTGTAACATGGTCGCTGGGAGAGGGCAGAGCTAAGAACAGCTAGGATGTGGCTGCAGTCCTTCTGTTCCAAAATATTTTAAAGGGCTGTTTTGGACTTTAATGAAATGATGAAGCAAAAGTGTGAGTGCAACACATCTAGCAAATAAATATACACATCCTTTAACCTCTCAGATAAACAAATGTTGCCATGCCTACTGTGCAGAATGGAGATTTAAACTCTTGCTCTACAAAGGTGTTGTATGCATGTTTTCCAAAATATGTCCCCTCATCTTATGAAATAAAAAAAGAGGGAGACTGGGGGTTAGCAAAAACTCACTGGAAACCAAGGTCAAAATCATCCATACTATGTAAAAGAGAAACAGTGAAAAGGGGGGGGGAGGAAATCAACTCATTTAAAATGTGGTGGTGGTGAGTAGAGATGAGGAAAAAATATAAAAATGAATCGTGGTTTTTGATGAATACTACTGATTCATCACATATTTGTTGCTCCATATTCATCAATTCTGGAGCCCCGATGAATAAGAAGAGACGAATATTTACCCAGTTTTATTTGTCTATATTCATCAATTTGTCAACCCCTTTTTTAGTCCAGATTATAAATGAGAGACAAAGTCTCAGGATGTACAAAATAGAATCAAGCTCTTTATTCTGTATTCTTTAAATGGGTCGTTAAAAAGCTCTGGCTCAATGCGTTTCGGTGAAGCCTTCTTCAGGAGTGAGCTGCTTTATACTCTCTGCAACTTTCTTTGGTCTATACCAGCCCCAAAATTAATTGAAAGTGTTTGAAAGTGCAAGCACTGAGAAAGGAAGCATTTGTACACAGCTGTATGTGGAGATGAGGGCGGTGAGATGTACAGCTCCTAAAGAAGTGGTATGGTAGGAAAAGAGGAAGATTTAATGTGAGTTGGGTTGACTAAAACAAAGAAATCTGCAGATGTTAAGTTTGTAAGACCTGAAACAAAACTTACTGGAAAAGGCAATATTGCTTGGGAGGGGGCAGTAGGAAGTGAGAACATAATATGAGATGCTGTTGGTTTGCAAGATCTCGGCAGAAGTTATGGCTAGGACATTTGGGAAGTCATTAACTCGTACATTGTCAAGGAAGTATTGGGATGTGCTGAGCAAAGCAAGAGTACAACTAGCCTTCAAGGTCCTCTTAGAGAAGACCAGCTTCTTCCTTAAAGCTTATATTACGTATGTACAGTCTTTACAAAATACTCCAACAGCATGTCCTCTAGCAAATCTCCAAACACTCCACACAACATGTGTGTTCCTCTGTGCATATAGTACATATGACCAATCAGGTAACATTACCTCTTCTCAGGTGATTTTATAGTCTTCTGCCTAGTCAACATGACTCAGCTTTATGCACAGCTGTACAATATGGCTGATTAACAACTTCCTTTACACATTCAGTCTAAGATGTCAGTTTATCCTATTACAATCTGTGTAATTTCCTAACATACATTTGCCACACATCAGAAGTGATTGATGGCACATAACATATATATTTTTTAAATTACCAAGTGTGGCAGAATGCCCATGTCCCACCTGTCCGTCATGTGTAGCTCTAGAGCTGAAGCCTATAAGAGGACAGGAGAGCGGAGTCAGGGGGACAGTTAGAGACAGTTGGAAACTGAGAGAGCAAGAGATAGGAGGTTTTGAGAGAGTTTTAAGAGAGAGATTGGAAAGTTGGTGTGGTACTGTTGGTTTATGAATTAAAGAATAGATAAAAGATAGAAGTAAAATAAATAGACAGTCATCTAATAGTATTCCAGTGATTCACAGTGATTTATATGAAAAGTACTACCAATAAAGACGCGTGTCTAAGGTCCAAGTAATGAGTGCAACACAATACAACATCTATTAAAATACTTATGTGATTCAACAAATAAACAATAAATAATCAGTTATATTTGACAACAGTTGTCCAGGCAGCATTATTGGTAACGTGTGGATAAAGATCCACTGGTGGCAGTTGGTGTATGGAGAATTAAGAACGTCGTGCCCAAAGGTGGGACCTGGGTTTGAGGGAAACAAACTAGGGACACTGGGGGGTGCGCGACATCAAGTAATTAATATAATGCAAATTTGGGGGGAAAACAGAAATTATGGTTGGATATAAGCACCAAAGCTCTGCTAACATTGAATAAGACCATCCCTAACCACAAAGTAAAAAAAATAGTTATATCACAGCTTAAATGAGTGAGCTTCTGAATATTTGTTCTGGATTCTTTTTTAAATATACTTTAAAAAGTATTTTCAATATCTTTAGTGTTTATTTTTTATATATTATATTTGTGTCTCTATTTTTAGAACCAGACACAGAATGTCCTTGCAAACATGAATCTGATAACCCTGTTTGGCCAAGAAGGAGTTAAAAAGTTAACTAAGAGTCAACTAACTGGATCTTGATTTGATAGGGTCAAAATGTCAGATTGACCCAGATTTGGATTTGATTTCCCCTTTCAAAACTTGTGTGAGGAGACTGATCTAAGGAATCCTGAGAGAATGTTTACTGAAATATCTCCCTCCTCCAACTATGAATGTATACTGTGTTTCATTTTGCCAAGTTCCTGCTGGCAAGTCTGTACCATGCATGCTCAGTGTACAAATAAAATGCCATTTTGCCTTTTTGAAAGGCCTTTTTTGAGGATCAGTATTTAAGTCGCTGCAGCCTGGATTCTTTCCTAATTTAAAAAATTGGTGGGGTGAACCATTCTCTTTCTTATTTTTTATTTTTTTAAAGTAAAGAAATACAGAAAAGAAAATACCTAATAACACACAAAAATACAGAACTAAAAAAGCCTTAATACACACATAAACAAAACAACCTATCCAGTTACACAACAATGCATCCCTCCACCAGGACCATTTGAAGATAGACTGAATCAGTTTTCCCATTATGAAGACCCATTTCCCTTCCAAAGCTGCATAAATTCTTTCGGAGGCACACAGCCCTTCACATAACCAGTGTAAACTCCCCAAATATAACTGAAAATACCATTTTCAACCTTGCTGCTGTTAATAAATTTGTTACTAATTCTTTTACTGTTCATTGTTTCATATCAAATATTGTTAACACTGCTATTCTAGGACTTTAATATTTCATTAATTTCTTCAAAAACCAGCCTCCAAAATTTCAATATATTCTTGCATTCCCACCAGATATGGAGATAAGTATCTACATCTTGAAAACATCTCCAGCATAAATTCAGATGTTTCCTTTGCTTTTATTATCATCATTTTCACTGGTGTTAGATACCATTTCCAAACTAATTTATATATTTTTTATTCTTCTTGACATACACTTTAATATTCTTTCATCCCAACTATTTTTCCATATTTCAGTACTTACTTCTCTTCCTCATGATGCTAAGAATATCATGTGGTCCTCCACTTCTATCAACATCTGATAAATTTTACTTGTTATCCTCTTCATTCATTTATCATATTCTTTTTCCTTCAATAATACCATCTCTTCAAATGTTGTAAGATTCCTACACTTCCATTTTTTCATCCACTTAGTCCACTGTTCCTATTGGATCATATTAAACAAGGATAACTCCCCCCTTCCAATCATACTCTTATTTGCTCCTTATTACTCATCTTCTTAAGCCTCTTTTAATCTATTAACTTTTTTCTTCTTTAATAATTTTCTAAACTCTCTTAAATTTCTTGGGAATTTCTCTAATTCTACTATAGGATATAATGGAGACATTAAAGGAACAAATGTCTTCCTAAATTTATTCCAAATTTGCAACATTTGGAAGTAGGGATTTTCTACCGTTTTTACAAGGGTCATATTTTGTTTAAAAAGAATATCTTCAAAAAACTTATCATTTCTTTAAATTCTAACTTTGCCCATATTAAATTATCAGGCTGAGATTTAATATCCAACGTATGTCCCATTTTATTGGTTACATAATATAACTTTGTATCAGGAAGACCTAATGCTCCTTATTTTTGTGATCTATGCCATCTTTTTTTTAATCAACCCCCGCTTTTAAAAACCACCATTACAAATGTTATTAATCATATTTTGTCATTCTTTCAACTCTTCTTAACTGGCAGCATAATAAACAAAAAAATCATTTTAGATAACATTTTCATTTTACCATTATCTTTCAAGATAAGCAAGACTGGTCTTTTCAATTCATATGAATAATTTAAAATCAGGGGATATTTAGGGTCACCTATTTTTAAATGGCGGAGATCAGTTTTACTTTTTTAAAAAATTGTAATTGAAACCCTTTTGTCCACATTTCCCCAAATGTGGCCCAGAGTGTGAGCAAACTGCTCCAACTGTGCCAAATTTGGTGCTCATTCTAAAGCCCAGTTTAAAAGTTTTAATTTTTTGTTTGGTCTGCCTCCATTTTTAGAATTGCTCTAGAGAATGTTTATTTGCTTGGCCAGAACAAGATCACTGCTGCACTCTTGTGCAGGCTTCACCTGCAGACATCTCCAAACAGGAATACAAGCAATCAAGAGAACTTCCATTTATAGAAAAATTAGTTGTGGCATTCTTAAACAGTACAGACACTGCTTTGCATGTTAATTTTGTTTTTGTAAGCAACATAGTCAAACATGCTAATGATAATTAAACAAAGCTAAGAAAGCTAATGGTTGAGTAGTTTAAATCATTATTTACCAGCCAACTGGAATAGCTAGTGGATCCCATTCTCTGCTTCTTTCCACCAAGCACTGATAAATGAACATCTGTTCTGTATTTTTTTTCCTGACAGATGCATAAACAAAGTATTTCCATAGCTAACAGTTCAGTTGTAAAAAACACAAAATAGGCATATTTTTAGGATTGTAGTTTGCTACATGTAGGATGACACATGGGAACATTTTAACATGTTCACCATAGCAGCAAAGGCTGGATTCATTTGCCTATCCATTTAATCAGCACCACCCTATAACATACACTTTTCTTGTTATTTTCTGACCAAAGACACCCAGGGCCGATATAAAGGGCAAGTTAAGAAGTATCAAATGGGATTTAAAGTATTTTTTTATGAAAGGCAACTTCAAGAAAAAAGTTATTTAACAGTAGAGTGATTGGCGAAAATCCTTCTACTATATTTGAATGGCATTTAATCAGCAAGCTTTTAGAACAATGTGGTCAGTTTATACTTTCCCTCATTCAAATGAAAACATTACCACAGGCAAGTCCTTAAAGCTGCATTTATTTGTTTGTTTGTTTATTACAGCTGCTCTTATGGCAGAGAATTCAACATCATTAGTGGGTCTATATAGAAGATACAGGGGATTATGGTTGCTATGCAACTACAGTTAAGCATATACTTTGTGAGGCCCACAAGATTATGTGGAGAACAATAATTGGCTCTGTTGTGTTAACATATCAGACTATGAAACTGATGCTGATGGGAATGTTTCATATACTGTTTTTCAAAGCTAAAATTGTAGTCAGTGATAAAAAATAGGAGACAAAACATTATGGGAGAAATTACTACTGAGCAATATATATTGTTATTCAAATGTATTCACTGTAAGGTTGAATACATCTGAGCCTTAAAAATAATATTATGGGGTACAAATTAAGTTTCAAACAATAAAGGGAGAAGCATCAACACAATCTGACAAGTTTTCCCCAGCACAAACAATTAAACTCCTCACCTTCGAAATCAGAGTGAAACACTGTGGAAATGATATGACACTACATAGTTTAGAAGATTCTGAATCATGGAGCAAAAAAGACCTACTCATTATACTCCAAAGAGGAACTGTTAGCACAAGATGCAGACTGTAAGTAAAGTGCATGAGAAGAAGCCTGCTGAATGAAATGAAGTAAAGGTAACAAGTCAAATCATTCACCAGAGCGGCAGCAGGCTCGGAAACCACACTGTAAGTTCTGGCATCCACTGGCTGTTTCAGCGTGAGGACCTGTGTAAAAACAGAAAAAATATGAAAGGAAGAAAAGGGTAGTAATGATTCAATATTTTGCGGGGGGAAAAACATGTCACTCATTCTTATTATGGATTCAAAGCTGTATTTGGAATAATAATAGTATATGTAACTGAATGTGTTTCACACTAAAATAAATACCTAGTACTTTTCATACAAGAGGCTAAAACACGTAGTTGTATCAGCATTTAGTAGGGCAAAAACCCTGATACACATCTGCATTTAGCTTCTGTATCACTATTTAGATTCCAATCAAGAAGTTCTCAAGCTTTCTGGTTACATAAGCTACTTCAAAAGGCTCTAAATTGCAGAAGTCCCACAAAATAGAAGTGGGCAGAGACTGATTTTTGTAGCAAAAACTGACATGTACTGACATCATTTTGTGTTTCTAGTTAATCCCTCCTTAGTAACTACTACGTTCATCACTATGATTTGATTCTGGAACAGAGTTCAACAGATCAGGTTTTCTCAAGTAAAATACTATACATTTATAGGCTTTTAAAATACCACAATGACATCCCTTTTTAGATTTCTAACTCTTCCCTCTTTTATACTTATTTCCTCCTCCTGCTTTTACATTCACATTTTCATCCTAGAACAGTTATTTTCATTCATCACTTTCCTGTTTCTCTCAATTTCTAGTTTCCTTTGAAACTTGCTATCTCTCTCCTCACAGAAGGGAAAAACCTTTGTTTCTTGGATTTCTTTATCCAAATTATGCCTTCTCAGCTGCTTGTCTCACACCAATCATCCCAAATCACTGCCAATTCTCTGAGGTGAATCAAATAGAGGCAACACACAGGAAAGGAATCTTGCAAAAGATCACCAGGAGTCCTAGAATGAGAGGGTAAGTGCAGCAAAAAAGCCATGGAAAAGCCAACCACAGCAGACTTCACAGTCCTTCCTCTTTCATAGAATCATAGAATAATGGAAGTGGAAGGGGCCTATAAAGCCATCAAGCCCAACTTCCTGCTCAATACAGGAATCCAAATCAAAGTATATCTGACAGATGGTTGTCTTTCTCCTGAATGCTTCCAAGCATTGGAGCACTTACCACCTCCCAAGTTAATCGGTTCCATTGCTGTACTGCTCTAACAGGAAGGTTTGTGGGGTTTTTTTAATATTCAACTGAAATCTGGCTTCCTGTAACTTGAGTCCTTTATTATGTGTCCTGTACAGTGAGTGCACTCTGAACTTGTTCCAGTTTCTCAACATCCTTTTCAGTTTTTTATATCTCTGTCCTTAATATATTTGGATTCTAGTTCTCTTAATTGTTGTTTCCATCCAGCTTTTTAGTTGTTTCCATCTTTTTCTTTGTTAAATTATATGATTCTTTAAAATCTTAAACCCTTGCCATAGTTTTCATAGCGTCCCATATTGTCCTTTCTTAATGCCTTCAGTATCATTAATTTTCCAAATTTCCATTAATTCCTTTTCTAATTTTTTTCCAATATTTTATGCCTAAAATGTTTAAATAAATTCTTCATCTCCTTGCCTCTTAAATATTGCCTCATCACTTTAATATCCACAGCTATCATCACATGATCACCTTTATTATATCTATTGTGGAGTTAACCACTTTGGAAAGCAATAAATAATCTATCCTTGAATACCTTTTATTCACCATTAAGTAGAAAAGTCTTCTCTCAGCATCATTCAATTTTCTCCATTAATTCCTTTTTACACATATCACTTGGAGTTATAATATTGTTTCTTCCTTCTCCTTTGGTAGGATTAGTTTTATCATTGTCTATCACCATATTTAAATTTCCTGCCATTATAACATATCCCTTTCTTCTTTCTGTTAATTTTCAATACCATTTTATAAAATTCTCACTAGGCATATAAATATTAACTAATGCATATATCTCTCCTTTCACCTTAAATCTCCCTTTTGAATCTCTCACTATTTTGTTGTTGTTTAGTCGTTAAGTCATGTCCGACTCTTCGTGACCCCATGGACCAGAGCACGCCAGGCCCTCCTGTCTTCCACTGCCTCCCGGAGTTGGGTCAAATTCATGTTGGTAGCTTCGATGACACTGTCCAACCATCTCGTCCTCTGTCGTCCCCTTCTCCTCTTGCCTTCACTCTTTCCCAACATCATGGTCTTTTTCAGGGAGTCTTCTCTTCTCATGAGATGGCCAAAGTATTGGAGCCTCAGCTTCAGGATCTGTCCTTCCAGTGAGCACTCAGGGTTGATTTCCTTCAAAATGGATAGGTTTGTTTTCTTTGCAGTCCAGGGGACTCTCAAGAGTCTCCTCCAGCACCACAATTCAAAAGCATCAATTCTTCGGCGGTCAGCCTTCTTTATGGTCCAGCTCTCACTTACTTTGTTTTAAAATTCACTCTTTTTAGACATAACTTGCCACTCCTCTAGATCTTGAATTACCATATACTTCCTCATAACTCACTGCCCACAATAATTTTAATTCATTGACCCTATCTATTTTTTGTGAGTTTCCTGTAAAAATATTACATCCACTTTACCTTTATTTAGCAATGTTTTATTTTTTTTCTTTTTAACAATATTCCCTAACCGTTTTACATTCACTATTCTTATACATTTCATATATCTTCCTTTGTGCTATTTTCTGAAACAACCTAAAAAGCATTAAAAACATTTTAAATGCCCTACTTAAACTCCCTCCAGACTCCCTGCACACATTCCTACTACCCCTATATTCAATATCCTCTTCCCCTTCCTTCCTTCTAGGATCTAAAGTCCAGATCATTAATAAATTTCAGCAGTCAAGAGAGGAGGAGCATCTGTCTGAGCCCCTGGTGAACATATCCACATTTCCCGAGCCTCTTATCTCTTCATATGACCCCACCCTCCTACATTTTAAATTGACCTAAATTTAATCTATATAAAATACTTCAAATCTAACTCCTTTCTGTATATAGAACATAGAAATATACCTAGCACTTAGTGTTCTTAAAACCTATTGTTCCAGCTGACTCCTATTTTCACCCCTTTGGTCTATATCCAACATTCCCATTGGACTCCTTTATTTCTTCTCCAACTTAATACATACTATTTAAGAGAAGAGCAGTACAAAAAGAGGAGCAGAAACATCAATTTAAAAGGCAAAAGAAAAAGATATCAACACACTCTTTTATCATTTCACTCATCTACATAGAATTTATAACTACCTCAAGCCCTTTGGAAAACCCAAAAAAGTTATATTTATTTTAATACTTTATTCTTAAACAATATTTATTATTTACTTCCTCTTCCCCCTTCTCCATTTCTCTTCTTTTCATTTTCTCCTCTCTCCTAAGCTTTTTCCAGCTCTCTTTTCTTTAGATCTTCCCTACACATGTCCTTCCCCTGGAGTTCTTTATAATCTTTTGATTTTTTTTAGTAAATCCCTAATATTTCTAGCATTCTATCACTAGCATGAAATGCACAACCTTTTACTTATGATTAGTATACTAAATTGTTTAGGGTTAGGGTTACACAAAAGTTACTTAGTAACTCAACAGTTACTAAGCCTCCTCCTTCTCAGTACCCTCCTCCCCCTTCACCATTGCTTGTTCAGCTGAAGTGCTTTCCAAAGAACTGCACGGCTGGGTCACTTGAGACAATGCTGATTCCCTTTTGTTTTTTCTTGCTGCTCCTCTCCTTCATCTTCTTCAGAACTGGAACTAGAGTTGGAACTTGAATCCCTTTGATTGTCCTCTAATTTTCCAAATTCACTTGTCCTTTGCACTTTGTTGAGAATTTCTATTTCACATAGCCAATTCAAAACTTGCTCTCATGTTTCCAGATGATAATATTGGCCATTGTGTAAGACTCTTAAGAAAACTGAATAACCCCAATTGTATTTAATTTAATTCTTCCTTAAGATATGTGTGATGGTTTCTATTTGTTTTCTCCATCCTAAGGTTTCAAAACACGAAGTGGGAACAAATTTTTATTGTTGCCTCCTTGAATTTTAATTCCTCTAGTTTCTTTTTAGCACACCGAATAAAGATTTTTTTTATTATGGCTTAAAAATTTGATGACAATTTCTCTCAGGAAATTACTAGATTTTCTTTTAGGATCCACACAATGTAATCTTTCTACATCTTACCTTGCCCAATCCACCCAGGGGACAGAAATTTTCACCTAGACTAAAAAATTCTCCAAAAGATTCTTCTTATTGTCTGAACTTCCAGGTACTCCTCTGATTCTCAAATTGCTGTGGCGGACTCTGTCCTGCATGTCAATCATCTGTTCTTGCATCTCATCAAGTTTGACTGCCCACCAATAAATCTTCATTACATTTTCTTGCGTCTTGTTTTCCATATCCTGCATTTTATCATAAAATGATGCAACTTGCATTTCCAGATAGGTGAACCCTTTATTGAAATTATTTTTAAGTTCAGACGTCACTTTCTTAGGGTTTCCCCCCCCTTCAATTCCTTTCAAAGCTACCATGTCACCCTTTGTATTGTCATTCTGGTTCCCACAAAATCCTTCAATTCTTGTACTTGTTCTAATATTTTATCTTCAACTATCTTCTTTGTCATCTCACCTTGTTCCCGAGCTTCTATTCTTGTCAGCTGATATCAGAAACTGTTACTCAGCCTCTGTTGTCCACTGAATATCTGGAGAGTCTTTGTGCTCTGGGTCTCTTCTAGACATCCACTATTATCATATTCAAGCACCTTCAAATTCTTTAATCCAGATTATGATGACTATATACAAAACATTCTGGCCTGTAATGTGTGGCAATATCCAATAGATAGCACCCTCTGATCAAAAACTGAATTTTAATTAAGTTCAGCAATCACTCAAGAAAAGTTCAGTAGAGGGAGTAGTGCTCGATTGTTGGCAGTAAAGTGAAACTAAATCCATTAGTAGAGAAATGAAGCTAAGAAAGAAAAATTCCATCCCACTCCATCAAACAGTTAATCTTTAAATACTGCTTTTTTTAAAAAAAGAAACCTCTACTCTTCTCCTTTCACCATTAGCCTTAATTAACAAACATTAAACATTGAACTGAGATAACAATTAATTCCATCTGTGCCTCAAAAGAAAAAGCATTTCAATCAGTCCGTCAACAAACATTCCAACCTTCATACATACTTCATATAGAGCTTAATTCCTTCCCCCTGATTGCCA
The DNA here is from genome assembly GCA_037013535.1 of Intellagama lesueurii. Lineage (NCBI taxonomy): Eukaryota > Metazoa > Chordata > Lepidosauria > Squamata > Agamidae > Intellagama > Intellagama lesueurii. Next base: position 105,729,178 of record JBAJHW010000005.1, read on the forward strand.
GACAGCTTCTTAAAAAGATAAGAAGACAGGTTTCCAGCTTATTTTAATTTCTGCTGATGAGACACAAATGGTCTGCTCCAACAAATTATTTATGATCCATCAGGATGGCTTCTGAATACAGTTTTGGTGAGGCTTCAAAGAAACCGAAATTACTGTCTGTCCATCTTGGAACTTGGCCACCCTCCCTAAAATCTCTATTTTTGAGTTAGTAAAAATTACCACAGCAACCTATACATTAAAATTATTAAAATGCAAATTTGCTCTTTAGACCATGTCCCTCTCCCTTTAGCCCTTGGAATGCAACTGTTAGGCTGGCAGCAAAGCTGAAAAATTGCCTTCAACATTGCATAATCTGATACAATGCTATTCTGGAACCAGTAGAATACTAGCCATGGGCTGCGAAATTGACTCCCAACCTGTATAATCCCTTTATCCAGAAGCAATGGTGCTTCTGGAGTGCAAGGATCAGGTGATAGGAAGATACTGTTGCCCAGAGGTTCCTGAATGCGTTCATAGTTCTCACATTCTTTGGGGAAGTTCCCTATTTATTGCTTTTCCAGGTACTCTGGACACTGTGGCATGTATATACGTTTCTGGCTGAGCATCTGTTATTTCATTCCACACTGCAGAAGGACAGATACGGAACAAACTCATTTCATAACTTCTGAAAAACAAGTCTTTTTCCCCTAAACTGTTTCCATCCCAGGAAGTCACAGTAACAACACCACCAATTCGTTTGCATCCTACCTTTACTTTCTGTGCTATGTCTTTTATATTGTATTGTTCCCTAAGGCATTCTAGGGGCGTTTTAGCTTCAATTGGGTTAAAATGTTTATATAAATGAGTTATTAGTAAATATTGAATCTGTTCAAAACATACTCAAGTTACAATGTTGGAAAATCTAAATAAATCAATCACGACAAGTGAAATTGTGGAGGCATGGAAAAAAAACAGAAAAATGGGAAAGCTCCCAAACCAGATGGACTCCCAGCTGAATACTATAAAGCATTGGAAGAAACTTTAAGTCCAGATTTTAAAAAGTTAGTAGATTACATTGAAACAAGAGGGAAAATTCCGGATTCATGGAAAGAAGCGCATATAAAACAAATTAAGAACTATAGACCAATCTCTCTTTTGAATGTTGATTATAAGATATATACGACAATCTGGACAAGTAAATTAAAGAAGATACTTATGGAAATGATACACAAAGACAGACAGGCTTCATCCCTAAGAGGAAACTAATGTCAAATATAAGGTCAATAACAGACATTTTGGAATATTATCCAGAAAAACAAATGATGCTGATCTTCCTGGATGCAGAAAAGGCCTTCAATAATGTCAACTGGGAGTTATTTTGTTGTTGTTTAGTTGTTAAGTTGTGTCCGACTCTTCATGACCCCATGGACTAGAACATGCCAGGCCCTCCTGTCTTCCACTGCCTCCCGGAGTTGGGTAAAATTCATGTTGGTAGCTTTGATGACACTGTCCAACCATCTCGTCCTCTGTCATCCCCTTCTCCTCTTGCCTTCACACTTTCTCAACATCAGGGTCTTTTCCAGGAAGTTTTCTCTTCTCATGAGATGGCCAAAGTATTGGAGCCTCAGCTTCAGGATCTGTACTTCCAGTGAGCACTCAGGGTTGATTTCCTTCAGAATGGATAGGTTTGTTCTCCTTGCAGTCCAGGGGACTCTCAAGAGCCTCCTCCAGCACCACAATTCAAAAGCATCAATTCTTCGGCGGTCAGCCTTCTTTATGGTCCAGCTCTCACTTCCATACATCTCTACTGGAAAAACCATAGCTTTGACTATGCGGACCTTTGTCGGCAAGGTAATGTCTCTGCTTTTTAAGATGCTGTCTAGGTTTCTCATCGCTTTCCTCCCAAGAAGCAGGAGTCTTTTAATTTCGTGGCTGCTGTCACCATCTGCAGTGATCATGGAGCCCAAAAAGGTAAAATCTGTCACTGCCTCCATCTCTTCCCCTTCTATTTGCCACGAGGTGATGGGACCAGTGGCCATGATCTTAGTTTTTTTGATATTGAGCTTCAGACCATTTTTGCGCTCTCCTCTTTCACCCTCATTAAGAGGTTCTTTAATTCCTCCTCACTTTCTGCCATCAGAGTGGTATCATCTGCATATCGGAGGTTGTTGATATTTCTTCCGGCAATCTTAATTCCGTTTTGGGATTCCTCCAGTCCTGCCTTTCGCATGATGTATTCTGCATATAAGTTAAATAAGCAGGGAGACAATATACAGCCTTGTCATACTCCTTTCCCAATTTTGAACCAATCAGTTGTTCCATATCCAGTTCTAACTGTTGCTTCCTCTACCACATATAGATTTCTCAGGAGATAGATAAGGTGGTCAGGCACTCCCATTTCTTTAAGAACTTGCCATAGTTTGCTGTGGTCCACACAGTGAACGGCTTTTGCGTAGTCAATGAAGCAGAAGTAGATGTTTTTCTGGAACTCTCTGGCTTTCTCCATAATCCAGCGCATGTTAGCAATTTGGTCTCTAGTTCCTCTGCCCCTTCGAAATCCAGCTTGTACTTCTGGGAGTTCTCGGTCCACATACTGCTGGAGCCTACCTTGTAGGATTTTGAGCATAACCTTGCTAGCGTGTGAAATGAGTGCAATTGTATGGTAGTTGGAGCATTCTTTGGCACTGCCCTTCTTTGGGATTGGGATGTAGACTGATCTTTTCCAATCCTCTGGCCACTGCTGAGTTTTCCAAACTTGCTGGCATATTGAGTGTAGCACCTTAACAGCGTCATCTTTTAAAATTTTAAATAATTCATCTGGAATGCCATCATCTCCACTGGCCTTGTTGTTAGCCATGCTTTCTAAGGCCCACTTGACTTCACTCTCCAGGATGTCTGGCTCAAGGTCAGCAACCACACTCTCTGGGTTGTCCGGGACATCCAGATCTTTCTGGTATAATTCCTCTGTGTATTCTTGCCACCTCTTCTTGATGTCTTCTGCTTCTGTGAGGTCCCTACCATTTTTGTCCTTTATCATGTCCATCTTTGCACAAAATGCTCCTTTAATAGCTCCAATTTTCTTGAACAGATCTCTGGTTTTTCCCTTTCTATTATTTTCCTCTATTTCTTTGCACTGTTCATTTAAGAAGGCCCTCTTGTCTCTCCTTGCTACTCTTTGGAAGTCAGCATTCCATTTTCTGTAACTTTCCCTATCTCCCTTGCATTTTGTTTCCCTTCTCTTCTATTTGTACGGCCTCGTCGGACAGCCACTTTGCATTCTTGCATTTCCTTTTCTTTGGGATGGTTTTTGTTGCTGCCTCCTGTACAATGTTACGAGCCTCCATCCATAGTTCTTCAGGCACTCTGTCCACCAAATCGAGTTCCTTAAATCTGTTCTTCACTTCCACTGTGTATTCATAAGGGATTTGGTTTAGATTATACCTGACTAGCCCAGTGGTTTTTCCTACTTTCTTCAGTTTAAGCTTGAGTTTTGCTATAAGAAGCTGATGATCAGAGCCACAATCAGCTCCAGCTCTTGTTTTTGCTGACTGTATAGTTTTTCTCCATCTTTGGCTGCAGAGAACATAATCAATCTGATTTCGGTATTGCCCATCTGGTGATGTCCATGTGTAGAGTCGCCTCTTGTTTTGTTGGAAAAGAGTGTTTGTGATGACCAGCTTGTTCTCTTGACAAAACTCTATTAGCCTTTGCCCTGCTTCGTTTTAAACTCCAAGGCCAAACTTATCTGTTGTTCATCTCTTGACTCCCTACTTTAGCATTCCAGTCCCCTAGAATGAGAAGAACATCTTTCTTTGGTGTCAGTTCTAGAAGGTGTTGTAAGTCTTCATAGAATTGGTCAATTTCAGCCTCTTCAGCATCGGTGGTTGGTGCATAAACTTGGATGACTGTGATGTTGAAAGGTCTGCCTTGGATTCATATTGAAATCATTCTATCATTTTTGAGATTGTATCCCAGTACAGCTTTTCCCACTCTTTTGTTGACTATGAGGGCTACTCCATTTCTTCTACGGGATTTTTGCCCACAATAGTAGATATGATAATCGTCTGAATTGAATTCCCCCATTTCCGTCCATTTTAGTTCACTGACGCCCAGGATGTCAATGTTGATTCTTGCCATCTCCTGTTTGACCACATCCAGCTTACCAAGATTCATAGATCTTACATTCCAGGTTCCTAGGCAGTATTTTTCTTTGCAGCATCGGACTTTCCTTACACTTCCAGGCTTTTCACTTTCACTGCAGGTGAGCGTCCTTTTGGCTTTGGCCCAACCACTTCATTAGCTCTGGAGCTACTTGTACTTGTCCTCCGCTCTTCCTCAGTAGCATGTTGGACGCCTTCCGACCTGAGGGGCTCATCTTCCAGCATCATATCTTTTAGCCTTTTGTTTTCTGTCCATGGAGTTTTCTTGGCAAAGATACTGGAGCAGAAGAAACATTTCTACAAACAATTAAAGCAATATATACTAAACAGAAGGCCAAAATCAAAGTCAATGGCCAAATAACTAAAGATATCCAAATTGAACAAGGCTCGAGGCAGGGTTGCCCCCTTTCTCCATTGTTATTTATGCAAAGATTAGAGATTTTGAACAGACAAATAAGAGGAAATAACGGAATTAGGGGCCTTTGAATCGGGGAGAAGAATTTAAGCTACAAGCATATGCTGATGATTTAGTACCAATATTAGAAAATCCCCTGGACAGTATGGAAGAATCATTGGGAACTATAGAGGAATTTGGAGCCGTTATAGGTTCTTAAAATAAACTACCAAAAAATGAGGTTCTTGACTAAAAAGATGAATAAAGAGGACGTTGAAAAATTGATAATGAAAACTAGCTTTGATGAGGTACAAAAGGTGAAATATCTAGGAGTTACCATTAAAAAAAAACCAAGTAATTTGATTAACGAAAATTAATTTACAATTCAGAAAGAAATACAGAGAGACTTGGAGGATTGGAATAAGCTACAAATCTCAATGATGGGACAAATCTCGATAATAAAGATGATGAGTCTACCAAAATTATTATTTTTGTTTCAAAACTTACCAATTCTATTAAATTATAAATACTTTAAGGACACGGACAGCCTGATCTCAACATTTGTAAAGAAGGCCAAAAAACCAAGAATAAAATTTAGAACTTTGCAAGATTTAAAAGAGAGAGGAGGTCTAGGACTGCCAAATTGGCTATTATATTACAAGGCCTGTTCTATGGTTTGGATAAAAGAATGGATAACATTAGAAAATCAAAGACTGTTGAAACTGGAAGGTCATGATTTTAAAATGGGAAGGCATGCGTACGTGTGGTATGGAAAGTTCAAAGGACACATTTCTCAGAACATATTGTGAGGAAAGTGTTATGCCTAGTATGGCAAAAATTTCAAATGCGAACTTATAAGAAAATTCCAATATGGGTAGCACCAATAGAGGCATTTACATTGAAAGCATTGAATCAGAAGGGAGTTTTACTTACATATAAAGATTTGTTAACTAAAGATCAAACTATGAAAGATAAACAAGATCTAGAGAAACTGGGTCTAGTGACAGATTGGTGGTCAGTGCTGAAACTAGAATCAAGATATAAAAAGGACAAAAATATGGGCTTTTTGAGGGGAAAGAAAGTTCAGGTGGATGAATTATGGATTTATACGAGATAAAACAATTTTAAAAATGTACACATACTTATTAGAATATGATCTAGAGCAGAGGTCCCCAACCCCCGCTCCATGACCCAGCAGCGGTCCGCGGCCTATCCAGGACCGGGCCGCGGACACAGATCTCCTGCCCTCCATGAGCGCCCCCCCGTGAGCACTGTTGCGCACATGCGCGCGAGTGCATTCCGCCCTCTGCAAGCGTGCTGTGCACATGCATGCAAGCACCGCCGTGAGCGCAACGTTCACATGCGTGAGTGAGCTCTGCCCCCTGCGGGCACGCCACACACCCCCAAACGGTTTGCGGTTGGGAAAAGGTTGGGGACCACTGATCTAGAGCAGTGGTTCTTAACCTTTGTTAGGTGTTTTTGAACTGCAACTCCCAGAAACCCCAGCCAGCACAGCTGGTGGTGAAGGCTTCTGGGAGTTGCAGTCCAAAAACACCTGAGTAACAAAGGTTAAGAACCACTGATCTAGAGGACGAGAGGGTGAAGGAGACAATAGTAAAATGGGCACAAAACTTTGGCTATAGTATTGATATTGATGACTGGACAAAAATGTGGAACGATAACTAAAAATGATTCAACCAGTTAATCTTAGAGAAAACATCCTTAAAATGTTTCACAGATGGCATTTTACTCCAGTAAAATTGGCAAAAATGTCAGAAGGGATCAGTAAAGTTTGTTGGAAATGTAAAAAAAATCCAGGGACTTTTTATCATATATGGTGGTCATGTGAAAAAGCAAAAAAAATTGGTTATAGGTTTGGGAAATGTCACAAGAAATCGTTCAGCAAAAACTAAGTTTTAAACCTGAAATGTTATTATTGAATATAATGCCAGAAATTATTGATAAGAAAATAAAATATAGCCTACTGTATATATTTACTGCAGCTAGGTTACTCTGGGCCCAAAAATGGAAGAATAGAGAAACACCAATGATGGATGAGCTATTAAAGAAGCTACTGGATATTGCAGAATTAGACATGCTTTCAGAGGCCCTACGGGATCAACTGAGACACTTTGGAAAGGAAAGCTGGAAGCTGATATGTAACTAGGCCCAGGAAAAGACAGGAACTTAGGGGAAGAAATAGTTTATGGCGAATCAGTGCTCACTAGAATCCTTTGATGATATTTAGATGTCTAGACAATGGTGAAATTTCTGATCTATAGGTGTAGTATGGATGGTTAGTTTTGATGTTTTGTTGTTATTTAGTGTTATTTCTGTTTGGTTTTAGTTTTCGGTTCTGTATGTTGTATTTATGAAATAAAAATATTAGAAAAAATTTTTAAGGAAATTTGTGCAAAAGCAACATTATTTAATAAGTTGAGAGGGTACAGAAAAAATTGTTAAGAATCAGCCAGAAATTGCCCTCCTGGAGGCACTCTATGTGTTGGAGCTGGGGGGGGGGGGGATTAAATGTGCCATGGGAGAATAAGAATCCATCAAGTAACCAGTGAACAGCTCTTAAGATGATTCAGATTTATATTAACCTTTCTGTCAGCTGCATTTTAGCCACTTTCTGACTATTTTATTGTCTACAGCAGGGGTCCCCCAACCCCCGGTCCACGGACCAGTGCCGGTCTGTGGTCTTCCTGGAACTGGGCCATGGAGACGGATCTCCGCCCCCTGCCCACACGCACGGTGGGCGTGTTGCACTTGCGGGTGGGCTTGACGCAGTCGCGGAGGGGCGTGTCGCCCTTGCGGCGAGCGCGACACGCCTCTCTGCGAGCGCGACATGCCCCTCTGCGAGCGCGGGGGTGCCCCCCTAATCACGGAGCCCACATCCCCCAACCTGTCCGCAGTCCCAAAAAGGTTGGGGAGCGCTGATCTACAGCACTAAGCAGCTGAACAGGGTTCTGCATCTCCTTTTATTATTTAACTCAAACTTGCTTTTTCTTGAAAAGCTCAATGGGCAGGTATTTACAAAGACCTGATGCCAACACATCAATCCCACACTTGTACACCTCTCCTGTGTTGCTTCAATTTGAGGAAGGAGAGAAAACCTGATGAACATCTTTAGGTGGGGAAAGGCTTCCACCACTCTATTTTATCCTATGCTTTCATGTTTCCGCCAAACATGCACTCTCTAGGACTCTGAAGGGGAAAATCGGTGGCCACTATAAATGACAACTGGTAAGTATGCTGCACCATGATTTGCAGACTCTTATTTATGTAGCCTACACTACAGAAACATAGAAAACAAAAGCCATTTGTATGCACAACACTTGCATACTAATTCAGATCTGTTCCCAGACACAATTCAAAATGCTCTGAAGAGCTAAAGCTGTAAAGAGCTTGAGATGAACACATAAAAGATAATCTTCTACCACACATTAGTCCTAACTCTCTGAAAATTATCTCCTCCTTCATATCCTTGTCATATGAAGACAGACAACTACTGATTGGGAGCAAAGCCTTTTCAGCTGTTACATCCTATCTGCAGAGGAAGAGATTTAGAAGTAACACTGAAATCCTAGCATCAGATGAAGACACTATCTGCCCTTTCTTGCCAATATGTAATTTGCAATATGCAAGTTGTACTGATTATCTAATCTACTAAATGCTATCATTCTGCTTTAATTACTGCTTCTGCTGGTCTATTCTTGCAAGGTTTTATATGCCTGTTTTACTGACACTGCTCTACATTAGTTTTACTGAAATCAAGATTGCCTCCTCTTATCAGATTTTAGAGAGGCAAATTACTGCTACCTCTGTCTTGGAATTACATATTTATATGGGAAATAGCACCAAGTATGAACAAGCAAACTGCAGCATGAACATTTGCCATAAGAAACAATAAGAGAGACTGTATGAATATTTGTATGATTTTTATGGCATGGAAAAGTCAAGTGGGCAACAACAACATATCTCATTTCTGTTATTAACTATATAATCTCTAATATTAACTATTAGACACAACAGCTAGAAAGGGATTCCTGAGTCATGGCAACACAGACTACAGGTATCAGAGACCTTCAGTACATGTCCCTCATTAAGAGTAAACAGGATCATAGGCCCATCCCAAAAAGAAGCAACATTGACCAATCAAAGCCAATGGTAGATAAATCCCAGAGTACTAGGGCATAATTGGCCAGGTCTGACATGCATGTATGGAAGTGTCATTGCCTTGAGAAGCAGGGATTGGAGGACCTATGCCATAAGTTCATGCTGCACTCATGCAACAGAAATTTCTTAACTTGTTACACTAAGACACGAATCTGTCGTTGTTGATATTGTGCCAATCACGGAAGTAATCCAGTGGGTGCCTCCCCATACAGCCGACCGCTTAACAGCTAAGCAGGGAGACTCTTCATCTCACCTCCTCACTGGAGTGGTTGGCTGCATGGGGATTTTACATTATTCCAATTCACATGGAGAACCCTCATGGATCGTGGAAGCTGTCCTGCTCAGACTCATCACCCCTGTTCAAGGTGCTGGGAACTGACATTGGAAAGAACAGAGGCAGAGTTTCCTCTGCCTGCACAGTAACTATTGTCTAATATTAATGACTGAATAAAGCTTATAAAGTATTCAAAAGCATTAAGAAGATTTAGAAGTTTTTTTGTGACAGTATCACAAATTTGGAGGGGAACAATGGGCTACTTGAAGAAACAGTGCAATATCTCTCAACAACTTGTACAAGTCTTTTTTCTTCTGGAAAAGAAAAGCCATATGTTTTGCTGGACCTAGCACTCCATCATGAAAAACATTTGTGCTAAGAAAATTGTCAAAGGGCATGTCTTTTGGGCTATGGACCCAGAGTTAACATGATTTTAGTGCTGTACACCACTGCCACATTCAAATATATTGGCTGAAATTCTGTTGGCGTAACTTGCACCACATAAGGCTGATGATCTCAGCAGCAGCCATGATTTTTCAGGATGACTTTACCACCAAGAGCAATTTTAGCTAATTTAAAGACTTCGCCATCCCTCAACTCCCATGGCTTCTTGACAATGAAAGTCATTGCAGCAATTCAGTTCTTCAAAAAAACCTCTTGTTTATGCATGTGGGATATTGTGCTTCCATACCCACAATTCAAAAAGCCAGGAAATGCCCGATTAGTGCACAATATCATGCCCGTGTTGCCAGCAGGAAAAAGGATGCCAAGCTTTCCATAGCAAAGGGCAGACTGAATGTTAACAATACCAATGGCAGCAGTCAAGATGATCTACCTTCTGCTCTCTACCATTCACCCAAACACTTTATTTTTGGGTGAGAAGTGGTGAACTGATTAAAAAAAAAGTAGTCAGCTTCTGGGATTTTGTTACTTTGTGGTGCTGGGGGATTCCTGACTGTTTCAGGGTTCCATGATTCCCTATGTTATTTCACATATACATGAAAAACCTGAAAGAGGCTGTCCAGAATGTTGTGGTCTGATACCAGCAGTGTGCTGATGACACCCAACTCTATCTGTTTTTTAAGATCTTCCAGGAAGCCCTTCTCAGTCCCCACTGTGTGGTCACGCAGCCCCCATCCCGTTTTCACCCTAGAATCTACAAAGGATGAAATATCTCATTTAAATATAATTTTTCCTTCAGGCCACATTTAATCCAGAGGTAGCTTTTTTAAAAAAACTGGATCAGCCTGTCACTTCCTATTCTGACTAGTCATGGTGCAAAAGGTAGAAAACTGAAGCTGTGGTGCAGCCCAACAAAAGAGAGGTTACTTACCTGTAACTCTGGTTCTTCGAGTGGTCCTCTGTGAATTCACACTAATGGGGTTAAATCTGCGCATGCGCAGAGGCCTCGGAATACTCTAGAGCTCAGACAGACTTGTCGGACCACCCTCCCCCACAGCTCACGTGGTCCGCCCGTCGCTTCAGTTCCCAATTTCCGCTGCTGCTCAAATTTAGAGGCAGACGTGACGGAAGAGGGGAGGACGGGCGGGACGTGTGAATTCACAGAGGACCACTCGAAGAACCAGAGTTACAGGTAAGTAACCTCTCTTTCTTCTTCGTGGCCTCTGTGAATGCACACTAATGGGTGACTGACAAGCTTACCTTGAGGAAGGAGGAGGGACGTCACGGCAAAACAGCAGACAGAACCGCACGTCCAAAGCTGGCATCCTCCTTGGCCCGCACATCGAGCCGATAATGAGAAACAAAGGTCGACGGCGTGGACCAAATGGCAGCTCTACAAATGTCTTGCACCGGAACGCCTCTGAGAAAGGCAGTAGATGTAGCTAAAGCTCTGGTGGAGTGAGCTTTCACCGGATGTGGTAGTGTCTTCTTTGCCAGTTCATAGGCTAGGGTGATGGTTTTCACTAGCCACTTGGAAATGGTTTGAGGCGATACCTGCAAACCTCTACGTGGTGGATGAGGGGAAACAAACAAGTGTTTGGACTGACGGAAAGAAGCAGTCCTGTCAACGTAGAAAGACAAAGCCCTGCGCACATCCAACAGATGAAGTGACCTCTCTACATCAGTAGACGGCTTGGGAAAGAATGTAGGCAGAATGATTGGCTGCCGAACATGAAACTCAGTAGAAACTTTGGGCAGGAAGGAGATATCTGGGTATAATGTAACTTTGTCAGGATGAAACTGCAAGAAAGGAGGGTCAACCCGGAGAGCCGCCAGTTCCGAAGCCCTCCTGGCGGAGGTGACTGCAACCAAGAAAACGACCTTAAAGGTCAACAAGTGTTCAGCAGTTGTGGCCAGAGGTTCAAACGGTGGCAGCGAAAGGCGTTTCAAGATAGTGTGGAGAGACCACTGTGGCGTAGGTTGATTCCGTGGAGGAGCAAGGTGCGTCACACCACGTAGAAATCTTTTCATTTTAGGGTGACGGAACAACAAGGCGGCGTCAGAGTCCAAGGGCTGATGCGCCACAATCGCTGAAAGGTAGACCTTTAACGTGGACAGCGACAAATGATGGTCAAAGAGGTAAGAAAGGAAAAGGAGTACAAAGTCCAGTGTAGTTGGAGATGTGGGAAGATTATGGGCGGTAGCAAATTTAGTGAATGCCCGCCATTTGTAAGAATAAAGGTGAGTAGTAGAAGGTTTCCTTGAATTTGACAGTATGGAGTCTATTGTGGTAGAATTCTCCACGCCGTGAGGTGTAGAGATTGGAGATCGGGATGGAATGTTCTCCCTTGATTCTGAGTCAGCAGATGAGGAATAGACGGAAGTCTCATGGACTCTGATGACATCGTCTGTAGCATGGTGAACCATGGTTGTCTGGGCCAATACGGTGCTATCAAGATCACGTTGGCATTGTCCTGTTTTATTTTTACTATTGTTCGCAGTAGGAGAGGAATTGGAGGGAACATGTACATGAAACTGTCCGTCCAAGATACCATGAGGGCATCCCCTAGTGAATTGTGTCCTAGTCCTGCACGTGAGAGATAGGTGGCACACTTGCTGTTCGTCATGGTCGCAAAGGCATCTATCATGGGAAAACCCCACCTCTTGCAAATCGTGAGGAAGGTGTGATGGTCGAGGGACCACTCGTGCATTTGGTACGTTCGTCTGCTTAGGTGGTCCGCCCACGTATTGTCTTGGGTGGAGATGTGTACAGCAGACGGGAAGATGTGGAATTCCAGACACCATTCCCAAAACTGAACCGTCAGGTACAGCAGAGGAAGGGAATGGGTGCCTCCCTGCTTGTTGACATAGTACATCGCTGTCATATTGTCCGTGGTAACCTGGACAGCTGTGCCTTGGATGAGAGGGAGGAACGCCCGAAACGCCTTGAAGATGGCCAGCAGTTCCAGATTGTTTATATGGAGAAGCGTCTCCCTTGCTGACCACGTGTCGTGGACATGAAGACCTGCACAGTGGGCTCCCCAGCTGACCGGGCTGGCGTCGGTCGTGATTCTCGAGGTAAGTAGAAGCGGTGCGAACGGTCGTCCTAGAAACATGTTTTCTGGGCTGGTCCACCAGCGGAGTTGGTGTGCAAGCTCGCGAGTCACCTGGAGGCACATGTTGGGAAGATCTGTCATCGGGTTGAACAGAGACAGGTACCAAGCCTGCAGGGATCTCATCTTGAGCCTCGCATGCTGGATGACGGACGTGGTGGACGCCATGAGTCCCAGGAGTTTTTGGGCTTGATGAGCTGTTACCCATGACAGCGGACGGAAGTGAAGGAGCAAGGAGCGAATTTTGTCCGCGCGCTCCTGGGGAAGAAAAGCTCTTGCTGAACGAGAGTCTAATATGGCCCCTATGTAGGGCATTGTTTGAGACGGGGAGAGCATCGATTTCTTGTAGTTGACCTTGAGACCCAGATCCGCCAAGAGAGATAAGGCGATGTTTGTGTGTTTTATCGCCTGATCTTTCGAGTGAGCAACGAGGAGCCAATCGTCTATGTATGGATAGATTGCTATGCCCAGCTGACGAAGAAAAGCCGCCACTGGAGCCATGCATTTGGTGAACACTCGTGGAGCCGTAGAAAGCCCGAATGGCAGAGCGTTGAACTGGAACGTGGACCCTCCTAGGGAGAAGCGGAGGTACTTGCGGTGATCGCTCCTGATGGAAATGTGGAAGTAAGCATCGCTCAAGTCGATCACGGAAAACCAGTCTCCTTGCTGGATTAGTGGAAGAATGCGTTGCAAGGTCACCATGCGAAAACGGCGCTTTTTGATGAAATAATTTAAGTCCCTTAGGTCTAAAATGGGACGAAGTGATTTGTCCTTTTTGGGAACGAGAAAATACCTCGAAAAGAAACCAGGGTTGGAGGGATCTGGGGTGACGGGCGAGATGGCTGATTTTTCTAGAAGAATTTTTACTTCGTTTCTTAAGGTGACGGAGGAAGGAGTAGAAACAACCCTTGAGGGTGGCATGTCCCAAAATTCTATGGCGTAGCCGCGGGCGACGATGGAAAGCACCCAGGTATCTGAGGTGACGTGAGACCATGCCGAAAGGAAAGGGGCAAGACGAACGGAGAGGATGCCATAGGACCGAGGTATGGCAAGGGAGTCAAAGACTCTGTTTAGACTTTTTGTCAGGTTTCCTGTAGAAATGTCGGGACCGATTGCGTTGATCTGGTTGCCTTGGTTGGTAAGATGAGGACTGTTGAGGGAGGAACTTGTTCTTAGCATTGTAAGGCCTGTATGAATTATAAGGGTACTGGCGTTTCCATGGGAATTTTTGGGGTCTATAGAAAGGTTGCACGTTGTAAGACCGTGCTGTTCTCTTCATTTTTTGTAGGCTTTCCAGGATGTCATCGGTCTTAGGATCGAACAACCCTGAGCCATCGAAAGGTAAGTCCTCTATCCTGAATTTGACATCATCAGAAATAGTGGCTGACCGAAGCCAAGCATGTCTTCGGAGGGCCACGCCAGTCATGAGGTGTTTGGAGGCAGCTTCAATGATGTGCCGGGCCGTCACTCTCTCTTGCCGAGCGAGTGACATCGCTTCCTGGTGGAGAGAAAGACCTCTTGGTTTAAGTTCTGCTGGGGCTGCCTGAAGAGATGGAAGTGCACGGTTCCATAAGTTGATGTGGTAGGCGCTCATAGCCGCCAAGTAATTTGCAGCCCTGACGATGAAAGATGCCAGGGAATAAACTCTCCTTCCCAATACATCGAGCTTCCTTCCCTCTTTGTTGCTAGGTGTGACAGTAGATATTGAGCGAGATCTGGCTTGTGTGGCATCCACAACCACAGAGTTAGGAGGAGGATGCTTAGTCAGAAAGTCCGTGTCCGTACCATGGATCTTATATAGGTTTTCGACACGCCGGGCCATTTGCGGGACAGAGAAAGGCTTATCCCAGGTCTGTTTAAGTACACGGAATAAGGATGGGATAAAGGAGAGACGCAAGAGAGGCGCTGACTCCTCGTCGATATCCCTGTAAACCTTGTCAGATTCTGCTAACGGAGGTTGATGAACTGTTAGTTCGAGGGCTTTTGCAATCCTCTGAACCATGTTAGAGTAAGAATGAAACTCCGAAGTAGGGGATGGAGGCAGGCCATCACAAATATCAGAGTCCGGTGTGTTCATGTTAGGTGGTGAGTGGTCTGGTGCCATAGACTCAGAAGCCTCGGAGTCGGAATCGCGAGATGAAGAAGAAGAGTCGTCAGAAGGAAGATGAGACCTCTGGCGTTTCTTGTTTTTTTCCATGTAGGCATATGTCTTTGACTTCCTCTTGGTACCGTGTACGGTACCAGCATTGTCTGTACCGAGTGGTTCAGGTACCTTAGGGATGGTGTGAGTAGAAGACTCAGAACGTTTCCTGTCGACCTTAGAAGTATCCCTGGAATGAGTCTCCGTCGGTACCGTAGGGACCTCTATTCTGGTCTTGGTTGGTACTGATGGTACATGAGATGTAAAGGACGACGGTACCGGAGTAGTGTCAGGGTATCGAAGCCTTTTCTGTTTTCTGGTACCATGAGGTGGAGAACTGTCAGATTCGGAATCTCCACGGTATCGTCTCTTCTTACGTTTCTTAGTATCAGGGAGTGGAGAAAAATCAGAATCAGAGGTATCGTGGCGGCGACATTTCCTGTGTCTCCTGGTATCAGGAGGTAAAGAGTAGTCAGACTCATAGTCGGTACCGGAAGAATCGGACGAACTCGAGGTATCCGGTGAGGAGTCAAAGTCATAGAGAAGGCGGGGATCGTAAGCTTGGTGCATCTTACGGTACCAGCGAAGCTGTTGTTTGCGGTACCGAGCCTTCTCCTTGTAATTCTTAGACCGATGCCTGCGAGGCTTAGGTCTTTTGTAGCCCTTGAGCCCCGAATGCCTCGGAGGCTCGCCCTCCTCAGTATCAGGCAGATCGATATGGTGCCTTTTTGCCTTCCTTTTCTTGATGGTAACGACTTCAGGGGAGCATGGGGGCTCCGAGCCCGGCGGAGATCGCGAACCTGGAGGCGAACCGGGGCTAGAAGGCACTGAGGAGGGGGCGGCTTTAGCTGTTGCTGAAGTGTCAAGCGTCGTGGCCGGTCCCGCAAGTAGCGGGGATGGCGGTTCCAAGTGCACAGGAGGAGACAAGTGCCTGACTGAATCAAGATCGACCACAGAGTGGCTAGTCGAACGTTGTGGAGACAGTTGTCGAGGAGACGAAGCCGATTTCGTCTTTTTGGTCTTAGGCGCCTGATGCTTCTTTTTGGAAACAGAATCAGTTTGATGAGAGGATTTAGACTTGGAAGCTTTAGGCTTTGGTGAGAGAGCCGAAGTTGAAACAGGAGACGTGGCGGAGCGCTGTGTGAGGGAGGGAGCGTCCATGTTTGGCGGCTCCAGCGACTTTTGCCACAAGGCAGCCCGAAGACGTAGGTCCCTCAGCTTCAGAGCCTGCTTGGTGAAGCTCTTACAATGGACACAGGACGCGGGCTTGTGGGTCTCACCCAAACACAGTAAACAGAGTCTATGCCCGTCAGAAGTTGGAAACTTCTTGGAACAGGAGGGACAACTTTTAAACGAAACTTTAGGTGCCATAAAAGGCGGGAAGGCAACAACTTGGAGGGGGGAGGGGGCTAAACTACAGTCTTATTATTATTATTATTATTATTATTATTATTATTATTATTATTATTATTATTATTATTATTATTATTATTATTATTATTATTATTTTATTTTTTTATTTTTTGTAATAGAAATACGAACGAACAGTTAAAGCGATCAAACGATGAAGTGAAAACGTTTTCTTCTTTGATTTCCAGGCGAAGAGGAAGAGCTCTAGGAAAAGAGACCTCTTTCAGCAGCGGAAAAAGAACTGAAGCGACGGGCGGACCACGTGAGCTGTGGGGGAGGGTGGTCCGACAAGTCTGTCTGAGCTCTAGAATATTCCGAGGCCTCTGCGCATGCGCAGATTTAACCCCATTAGTGTGCATTCACAGAGGCCACGAAGAAGAACATTGGGTTTTTTTTCTTGAGAATACCCATAAACAGATACCATTCTTTCTTTGTCTTATCCATCAACAAGTTTTTCCCAGTGATCATGTGACTTGAAACATCCTTACAAGTGCTGTGTGTCAAGAAGTTATGAGATTTTGTTTTCTGATCTGACAACCACAGTAGTTAGTGGGCATGTACTATTCCTTAAAAGTGAACATTTGTGGGCTTGTGAACACATCAATATTTACAACACTCGATTCTTTCTGACATGCTTAGAAGATGGATAATATTGCCCTGTATATGGAAAAACAACATTTGCCCAATCTTCTGCACTAACCTCATCAAAAGGAGTGGTGATAGTTCAGTTTTATGAATTTAGAACTCATTTGTTAAAGGACAAGGAAAACATTTAACTCCTTGATTTGGTGTTCATTCAAGAATACTGTTGTTTTTAACACTGAAGGTTTAAATTGATGAAACAAAACACATGACTGTAAGGTTATTTTCACAAGTAGAATTTCAACTAAGAGAGTAAGGTGAGCAATTGGCAGGGGGGTGACCTAGCTGACCACACACACTGGGGCCTGAGAGACTGAGAGAAGGACCTTCTGGAAGATCTTAAAAACCAGATGGAGTTGGGTGTCATGAGCACACTGGTGGTATCAGACCACAACATCCTGCACAACCTCTTTCAGGTTTTTCATGCATATGTGAAATAGCATAGGGAATCATGGAACTCTGAAACAGTCCACAGGCCCCGCACGAGCGCTGCACCGCCCTTCGCGCATGCGCACAAGCACGCACACATGCCTTCTCGCATGCGCACGAGCGCAGGGGGGTGCCCCGCCTTCCCCAGCTGGTCCGTGGGGCTAAAAAGGTTGGAGACCGCTGTTGTAGACCATCCTGACTGCTGCCATTGGTTTTGTCAACATTTAGTCTGCCCTTTGCTATGTAAAACTTGGCATCCTTTTTCCTGCTGGCAATGCGGGCACGATATTGTATAGCAATGTTGGGCCATTTCCTGGCTTTTTTAATTTCCTGACTTTTTAAAATTGGAGTTTAAATGTAAACTAAACACAAATTCAATCAGAAATTTCTCTCATATAGAATTACCCAGTGGTAGAGGATTCCAGAAGATGAGCATATGATCTGCATTATGATTACTGGGAGAAGACAGAAGTGAGAACAGCTTGGATGTGGCTATAGTTCCTTTGTGCCAAAATATGTTATGTTCTAATTTCCAATCCCTTTCTTTGAGTTAGGGAAGCTGAGGAAGAAAAGCTGTATTGGACCAAAAGCTCTATGGATATGTTGTGTGCATGTTTTCCAAAAGGTGTCATTTTACTTTTTGAAATAAGAAAAGGAAAAGGTTGGAATATCACTGGAAATCAAGGTCAAAATCATCCATACTATGTACAAAAGGAAGATAATGAAGAAAGACAGGGGACAAAAATCAAGTCATTTGAAATATACTGTTGGTACTAGCTCTTAGAAGATGAGATAGCGACATCCTGAGGAATGTCTTTTCTGATAAGGTACCTCACTGCACTTATTAGAAGAAATACCTTAATGTCATGTATCAAGCTAACACAGTGCAGACCCCTAATGCATACTAAAAAACCTTTCAACAAATAAGAAAAGAGAGGAGGGTTTTTTTGACTTTACGTAGATTTAGGATTGAATATCATGCTGGATAGGGTATAAGACAGCTGGTCATCCTTTGTTATGGGTCCTCTGCTGTTCTGGACACCCACAAATGCATTTGTGATTTTTCTGATTTCTGAGCTCAAAATAAACTGCTTTTTCACTTCAAGAAACTCTCTGGTCTTTCCTCTGCTTAGTTTTCCTGAGGAGCTGTTCACTTTTTGGAATTGTTTAGAGTGACAGTTGTTTCTGCATGCAGGGTAAAAACAGCGTTACTTTTGAAAAAGTCGTAATTCAAAAACCCTTTGCCCAAATGTCCCCAAGTTTGACAAAGAGCAGGAGCAGACTTCTCCCACTGTACCAAATTTGGTGCTGATCTGATGCCCAGTTTTTATGTTAGAATTTTTTGTTTGGACCACCATCTTTTTTAGAGTTACCCGGTAGAGCGTGCTTTTTTAAAAAATGTGCAAATATCATGAATGGGTTCTCACTCAGTCATAATACCCTGCTTAACACAGAGGATATGTTCTAAGAAAATGGAACACTAACTGTAGTGATCACCCCTGGTGATCAGCAGTGTATTTGCAGTGTATTTGCAGTGATATTCAGCAGTGTATTTGCATGTACCAATGAGAGCTGTTGGGAGGCAGAGCCAGAGAAACTAGAAGGGAGGGGTGAGTCAGAGTCTAGGGAGTTCAGTCAGAGACAGAGTTTTGAAGGAAAGGTTTTGGGGTTTGAGGCAGAGAGAGAGAGTTTAAGGAGTGATTGGTCAGAGTGTGACTGTTATTAATTAAGATAGAAGAGGTTAAAGTAAAATACCGAAGCTTTGTGTAACTTTAAGAATGTGCTTAAGAACTATTCCTAAAACAACTTGTAATTAATAAACCTGTTTCTGTTTACAAGTTCAGTACTGAATGGACCTCAGTCTTTCATAGGAAATATAGGTTGATAAAGAGATCAACTGGTGACAGAGTGTTAAAGGGCGTGTTGGGACACTCGTGTGAGCTCTGTGGTTGGTGAAACAAGCAGGGGCCACGGGGTAAACGCCACACTAACCAATCAGCATTAACTGGGGCAGTTTATTGTGCCTTATAGGATAAGGCACTCTTGCCAGGAAGAGGCAGAGTGGTGGAACATGACACACATACAGAACAGGTAAAAAGCCATTGAGATTTTGCTAGGGCCAGGTTTAATTGAACATCTGCAAATAAACAGCAAAGTAAAGAAACCAGGAATTCATGCTTTAACATTTAACGTTGGCTTTCCATGATACTAGTATTCTCCTTCCAATCCATGCAAGCATTAAATTGTACCTGTAAACTATATATTAATTTCTGTATGTATGCATATAGAATGAAAGAAATTAACAGCTAGAACTCTCCCACCTCAACTGAAACTGAATTCTCCATGACTGATCAGGAGACTGTTTTGTTAAGAAACAGGATTCATTTGAAGAATCATATGTTTAGGATCAAATTCAAAATTTAAGCCTTTATCCTTAAAGCAGGGGTCCCCAACCCCCGGGCTGCATACTGATCCCGGTCCGTGGCCTTGGAAGGCTGCTGGGACGATTTTCAAGGGCTGAAGGAACGTGCGCATATGCGTGTGAACACTCCCGCCCACCTGCATGCACACACTCCGGCACACATCTGCCTGCCCCTCCGCACACACTTACGCCCCCCCACCTCCCGGATACATGCCTGCACCGCCCGCCCGCCCGGCCAGACGTTCGCCCGCACCCTGTACGCATGCACGGATGCCCCCCCAGTCCTTGGGAGAATGGTCTCCAACTAAACCAGTCCCTGGTGTCAAAAATGTTGGAACCCACTGCCTTAAAGCACTTATACGATACATCAAAGGATGTGCAGCTATAGAAACCAAAGTGGGTAATCCACATTACATGTGAAACCCTGTCAAGTCAGAAGAATATTTTATTCAAAAGACATTACCGTTAATGTTGTCGCAGTAGTAAAAGTGTTCGTGATTTAGAGAAGGGCACACTGAGACCAAATCTTGCAGGCCTTCACCTGTTACAGTCAAGCATCCAGACAGATTGAGATGTTCTAGACGAGGAAGCCCACCTCCCAGAGTCAACATCCTAGGATCAGAAACAAAAGTCAATTTAAGACTATGCCACAAGTGGTCTACAATCAAGAGTCAAGCATTAGTTTTGACTGGCTTCACTATAGCACAGAGATGGGTAACAAGCAGCCCACATGGGCCCCAAGTATTCACTCTCAGCACTTACGAGGCACCCAAAACTCTAAAACTTGTATGTGCTTTAAAAAAAAAAAGAATGACTTTAAAAGCCCACTCTTGTCCTCTAAGTCAGTGGTCCCCAACCTTGGGCCTTCAGATGTTCTTGGACTTCAGCTCCCAGAAATCCTGGCCAGCAGAGGTGGTGGTGAAGGCTTCTGGGAGTTGTAGTCCAAGAACATCTGGAGGCCCAAGGTTGGGGACCACTGCTCTAAGTAACACAAGGGAAATTCTGCCATGTTTTGAAAGGCAACCTTCCCAGGGCCATGGGAAACACCCTCAATTGTTATTTTAAATTTTGGCCACAAGACAGCTCAACAAAACTTTTGTCATAACTCTCCCCCTGGTTTTGTAAGAAAAAACTAAGGGGAGCTACAGGAACAGATACAGTCCTAAAATGTCCAGGGTTCGGAATGTGGGGCCCCTGTTCCACTGGACATTACACACACATGCTACAGCACTTATTAACTTTGTTAAAGCTTGAGATTTTTCATGTGAAGGGAATATGACACTGCTGCCATCCATATCATGGACAAGCTACATAGTTCAGTCCAGTGGTGAACCCAGAAGACATGGGAAATGGACTGTAGAGAGAAGCAAAACATGCCCTCATACATTTCCTGCCTCATATGCTATCAAGGCCATCCAGATATCACAGCTTTTAAAATACAGTGAAATCTCAAGTTTTTCTAAGAATACTGCAGGTATTCATGGTGAGAAAATATTTCAACATTGATTCCAACTATCAAGGAATCTACAATATGCAATTCAGTACCTTACATACTGATTCTGAAAAGCCCTTATACTCTACCAAGGAAGAGCGACAGTGAAGTTTCAAAAATGCACAGCACATATAGTGTTGAAGAGTGTGGATATATACTGTCATTGCATCAATAATCCTATAAGGCAAATAACTACAATTGTTCTCTGTATTACAGATGGGGACTGAAACTGAACTAGCTTTCCTCACAACAGGAGGTATAGAGGTGTGGGAGAGGATATGTACAATTAGAATGACAAATTGATTTGTGTCTCACTTTTATCCATATTGTTCAACCTATCTGATGTTACATCAAGTTATATGAAGATCCTCAACAGTATAAATGTCTAATGCCTAGTAAATGAAAAATAGGCATGATACATTCTTAAGATCTGTGCAATCACACCGATTTTCAGCAATGGGAATGATGTTTTTTCTCTTACCTTTGCACATAACATGTACTTAATCAAAAGCAGCCAAATACAGTGTTGCTACTACTCTGCAAACATCTTCAATTAAATTACAATGGAAGAACTAATAGTTCTTTAAATTCCTTAATTTTAAACCACTCACTTTCACAGGCATTTTGAAACAAACTTCACTCTGCTGCACAAAGACTTTCTCCACTTAAAACAGTCAATGAATTGCTACCACCAGATTTAGCATTTCAAGAAATGACAAAATAAAATAAAGGGACAGCAGCATTATTGTGTGCTTTGGGGTTTTTTATAAGACTGCACTGAACAGCTGCAGCAAAGGCTTCAAAGGGACTACATACCTGAGACCACTGTCTGTTATCTGATAACATCCTGATAGACTCAGAAACTGAAGAACTCGTGCAGTCTCTTGCTCTGATTTTATACTCCTGGTGTGTGCCAAGTCTTTTGTCTCTGACAGTTTAATAGTCCTTGGTGCACATTTAGATCCTGCGAATGCCTGAATAGTTCTTAATGCTGTTCCAGCACAACAGAACGAGTGGCCACAGTAGGTCAAAGCAGCAGAAGCACAATGCTGCTGCCAGCATATACTAGTCCTTAACCCAAAAATGTCTTTGCTGCAGCATGATGCAGAACAAGTGAAACTGGATGCTTGCTCTACCATACAAACTCCCTCTGTATTTCTGTGTTTCCACTCTGCAGCATCTTCAATATCTGCTAGGTCTTCTGCATCTAACATCCAAATATAGGTAGAGTTAAAACTCTCTGATCCAATGGGTGCATTCCAATGGCTTTCAGTTCCTTCTCCCTTTATCACAAACTCATTTGTGGTACCATGCAAGCCACAGTCCTTTTTGTTAGCCTGCAAGGTAACATCTTTGTTTCTCCACACAGTTTTTCCACTCCTGTTTCGACAGATTTTCTGAGATCCTGCTTCAAAGGACAACAGAATTCCCAAGGCTCTGGAAATCTTCCTTACAGCCACATCTGTGATTTTCTCACATCCAGAAAGATCAAGATGTCGGAGATTCTGGCAGCAACCAACCCAAGACCAACTGAAACAAACATCAACATCTTAGCTGCATGATACTTACTTTTCAAACATCCCAACATGTTTAAGATACAGCAAACAAAATATTCAGGTTCAAAACTTAAAACAGTCATTCCCCCAACCTACACATTTAGGTCAGTATGCTATTCCTTTAAAAAGGAACAAAGGAAAAATCATGTAAGCACACCACCCCAACTCTGGCAGGTTCCACATTGTGACCAATATCACAAACAGTGCAAGAATCAATATGTGACAAGAAAATAAGATAACACTGATGAGATTTCCCGTCTGTTGCATGTTTTAGGATACCAGCCACAAATACTAATTTCGTACTAATGGTGGACTCAGGAAGATATGATGGAGTACACCATATAGATGAGCTACTTACCTATAACCATAGTTCTTCGAGTGGTCTTCTGTGAATTCACACATGTGGGTTGTTCCGTGCCTGTGTGGTTGACCTTGGAACCTTCCAAAGCCTAGGCAGAAGAAAGAGTAAGCCACTCCCTATTAGAGTGCATGCTCTCCCATCCTAGATAGCAATCTCAGTTCCCTGAGCCTGCTACCATCTCCTGAGGACTGGAGTCATGTGACAGGCTGAGGGGAGGGTGGGAGGGTTGTGTGAATTCACAGAAGACCACTTGAAGAACTATGGTTACAGGTAAGCAACTTGTCCTTCTTCATTGTAGTCTCTGAATCACAAATGTGGGTGACTAGCGAGCCCACTTACCATCTGATGACACACTTTAACAGAAGAGATAACCATTCTGCTGAACACAGTGCTTTGTTTGGCACAAACATTGAGGTAGTAATGGTGCACAAATGTTGATGGCTGAGCCCATGTGGCTGCGCGACAGCCATCCCTGAGGTGTATGCCCCGAAGGAATGCTGTGGAGCTTGACACTGTTCTTGTGTAATGACCCTTTGGGGGGGTGGGGTGTCTTCTGGGAGGAAACTTCTTGTTTTTTTTTTAATCGAGAATGGCCCCAATATACTGAATGGATTGTGCTGGCACAAGCCTGGACTTCTGCAGATTGACACAGAGCCACAGTAGGTGCAGCATGAATTGAATGTCCTGTTCAGCCTTTGCCTTTGAGTCCGCCACAGTCAGGCAATTGACAAAATAGAGGGAAAAACTATATTCTGTAGTCTGAGGAAGGCTGCTATGGGCGCTAGGCACTTCATGAACACCCAGGATGCCATAGTCAGTCCATATAGGAGGGTTGTGAATTCGCAGATGTGGCTTCCTACTGTGAATTGCAGGAAGCTACAATGACAAGGGCTGGTCATGATATGAAAATAGGCATCCTTTAAATCAATCACTGCAAACCCATCTCTCTTTCTGAGCAGCAGGAGAATGGTTTGCAGTGTGACTATCTAGGATGTCTTGGTCTTTATGTAAAGATTTACAATATATCACAGAAGTGAGTACACCCCCTCACATTTCATAAATATTTTAGTATATCTTTTCATGTGACAACACTGAAGAAATGACACTTGGCTACAATGTAAAGCAGTGAGTATACAGCTTGTATAACAGTGTAAATGTGCTGTCCCCTCAAAATAACACAACACACAGCCATTAATGTCTAAACCGCTGGCAGGTATGAGTGCCGAAGGAACAGGAACGTGTGCGCACGTACTCACACACGTGCCCCTTGTTCATTCCTTCTTCATTGCTTGAATTGTGGTGGAGGGCAGTAGCGAGAAGTATTGGGAGTAATATGGAATCTGTGAATTGTACGGCCATCTTCATAGTTTGACTATGATTTGTCTGATAACAGTATTTGCTGAATTAAAATTGTTCTCTCACAAAAATAACATAGAAGGTGTCTGCAGCATTGTTCCTATTTACTTCCCTAATTTTTCCAGTGGTTGTATTTGTTTTGTATCCTTTGTTTATTTTGTAGTATTTCTTTATCTTGCAATATTTATTAAAATTTCTTGTACTTAGATGCCACTGGTCTAAGCTTCAGCATCCAAAGTCAGAACAGCCATGATGCTGTCCAGTCTCCAGTGAGAGATGAAGATTAATATTTATTCTCCCCATTCTTCCTTGAAAGAAAGAAAGAAAGAAAGATAGATAGATAGATAATTGATGTGAGGCTTGTGAACAGTGATTCTAGATGTTTCCTCACTTCATTAAAATAGGATGACAGAGAGAAATGGGAAAAAGCTGGAAACGATGCCAAGTTAATTTTAAATATATTGTTTATATGGTTTCCTAACTATGTGATCAGAGCAGGCGAGTGATATGCATGGAATACTGGTAAGAAAGGTAATGATTGGCTGGGAGAAAATTAGATAAGGAGGGTGTGTGTTCAGTCTGACAGAGCAGTCTGATGTGGAGACATCAGGGAGAGGATGATTTTAGAATCTGGGGTCTGAGAGAAGTATTAATATACAAGCAGTCAAGTGTAAGATGGGGGAGAATATGTGTTAGGAATCTCGGGTTTTAAGGTGACGTCTGTGAGAGATGCTGGGCAGGGGAGGGAAGAGGAAATAAATACAAGATTGTGCTGAATCCTAGAAGTGTGATGCTTGTATACTGCCCCATAGTACTTAAAGCACTCTCTGGGCGGTTTACAAGTTAATTATGTAAGCTACACATTGCCACCCCCACCCCCACCCCACAGTGAGCTGAGTATCCATTTTACCGACTTGAGAAGGATGGAAGGCTGAGTAAACTTCGAGCTGACTACCTCGGATTGAACTCTGGGTTGTGAGCAGAGTTTGGCTGCTGAACATTCTTTTTAAAATTGTTATTTTAAATAAAACCTTATCTGTTCTATTCAAATTGTGGTTCAATGTGTGAGAGCTGGCTATGTGGCGGGTGTTATATGAGCTTGAGTGAAGGGTTAAATATACACATACTATTATAGGAACAGCTAAAGGTTGCAGGTAATTGTCATAAATCACCTGCGTGGCAGCACAGCTGCCGCACGTTCCCTGCCTCTCTTGTCGAAACTTCTATTCCACCAGCTGGCATGTGTTGCTCCTTCCTTCCAAGTTGTATGTCTCCCATCTTGTAACTGTGTGTTTGGTTTCTTTTGCTGAGGTGCAGTACTTTGCACCTATCCCTGTTGAATTTCATTCTGTTGTTTTCAGCCCAATGCTTCGGCCTATCATGATAACTTTGAATTTTGTTTCTGTCTTCCAGGATATTAGCTATTCCACCCAATTTTGTGTCATCTGCAAATCTGAGAAGCATTCCCTGCACTCCCTCATCCAAGTCATTAATAAAAATGTTGAAGAGCACCAGACCCAGGACTTTGCTCTGGGGTACCCCTCTTGTTACCTCCTCCCAGTTGGAGAAGGAGCCATTAATCATCACCCTCTGAGTACGATTCTCTAGCCAATTGTGTATCCACCTGACACTTGACCTATTCAGCCCACACCTAGTTAGCTTGCTAATCAGGATATCATGGGGCACTTTGTCAAAAGCTTTGTTGAAGTCAAGATATACAATGTCTACAGTATTCCCTCTGTCTGTCAGGGAGGTTACCCGATCAAAAACTGAGATCAGATTAGTCTGGCAGGATTTGTTTCTGACAAATCCATTATAGCTTCTAGTTATTACTGCATTGTTGAAGATAGGAACAATCTTCCAATCATCTGGCACCTCACTCATTTCCCATGATTTCAACAAAATAATGGACAGCAGTTCTGAGAGTTCTTCAGCCAATTACTTCAGTACTCTTGGATGCAGTTCATCCAGCCCTGGAGATTTGAACTCATTCAAGGTGATAAGGTATTCCTTGAGCATTTGTTTTATCAATTTCCAGCAGTCCTGTCCCCTCCACTTGCACTTCACATTTGTCTGGAGGTTCATAGTCTGTCCTATGCAAAAAGATTGAGCTAAAATACGAATTGAGCACCTCTGACTTTTCTTTGTAATCTGTTATCATTTTTCCATCTCCATTGAGTAGCTATGCTCAATTTCTTTTCTTTGTCTTTTGCTTCGCACATACGTGAAGAATGCTTTTTAACTGCTTTTAGTGTGTCTAGCTAATCTCAGCTCATTCACAGCTTTTGCTCTAATGCTGTCCTTGCATTTCCTTGCTACTTATCTGTACTCTTCCTTGGTGACCTGGCTTCCTTTCCACTTCCTATACATGTCTTTTTTTATTTTCAGGTCCTCTCTGAGCTTTTTGTGACACCACACCAGCCTTTTTTGCTGCCTCTCACCTTTTTTTCTTGTTGGAATTGTTTGTAGTTGTGCTTTCAGAATTTCTTTTTTTTAGAAACTCCCACCCTTCTTGGACTCCTTTTCTTGTTAGGATCTCCTGCCATGGGACCTTACTCAGCCTTGTTCTGAGATTATTAAAATTGGCTTTTTAAAAATCCAGCATATGTGTGTGGCTACATTCTGCTTTGGTTTCCTTTGAAATCAAGAATTCTAGTAGAACACGGTAACTCTTGCCCAGAGTTCCCATTACTGCCACTTCCTCCATCAAGTCATGTCAACAGTATTCCCACCATCTACCAAGGATGTTACCTGATCAAAAAATGAGATAAGAATAGTCTGGCAGGATTTTGTTCTTGACAAATTCATGTTGGATTCCAGTTATTATTGCACTGTTTTCAAGGGACTTTCAGAGTGACTGCTTTATAATCTGTCCCAGAATCTTCCTTGGGATTGATGTCAGGCTGACTGTTCTGGCTTTTCGTCCTTTTTGAAAATAGGGACAATGGTAGCTCTCCTCCAATCATCACTTCACCCATCCTCCATAATTTCAAGAAAATAATAGACAGTGGTTCTGCAATCTTTTCAGCTAGTTCCTTTAATATCCTTGGATGTAGTTCATCTAGCCCTATGAATTTGAACTCATTTAAAGTAGTAAGGTACTCCTTGACTGTCTGTTTATTAATTAGGCAGCAATCCTATCCCCTCCCTTTGTACTCCACATTTGCCTGAAGCGTCATAGACTGTCTTTTGGGAGAAGACTGAGCTGAAGTAGGAATAGAGTACTTCTGCATTTTCTTTGTCATCTGTTATCACTTTTCCATCCCCTTAGCCACTGTTTCTTTTCCGTCTTTTGCTCACATGTACCTGAAGAATGCTTTTTTGTTACTTTTAGCATCTCTTGCTAACCTCAGCTCATGCTCAGCTTTTGCCTTCCTAATACCATCCCTGCAATTCTTTGCTACTTTTCTGTACTCTTCCTTTGTGGCCTGGCCTTCCTTCCACCTCCTATATGCGTCCTTTTTTGTTTTCAGGTCCTCTCTGAGCTTTTTGTGACACCACATTGGTCTTTTTTTGCTGTCTTCCACTTTTTTTTCTTGTTGGAATTGTTTGTAGTTGTGCCTTTAGAATTTCATTTTTTAGAAACTCCCACCCACATTGGATTTCCTGCCATGGGACCTTTCCTATCATTGTTCTGAGTCTATTAAAATTGGCTTTACTAACATCCAGCATATATATGAAGGGGAGCAACAAAATATTTAAAACAAATGAGCAGAAAAATGCACAAACCCCCAACTGTTGCAAAGAAGCACATGAAGAAGTATATGAAAATGGAAAACAAGAGAGAGTCTATGTGCAGGAGATGTGAGGTGGTGATATTTCTGAGAACATCCTTCATTTTGGACCTACCATCATCCCTTCTTGAAAGGAAAGAAATATCAACAGGAAAAAATGCCTTACCTTTCTGTGCAGGATTCACTAGAAAGCACAGTTTTCTGCACAGAACAAGAATCAGGAAAGACAAGAAATCTCACCTGTACTGGATAAAGTCTCAGTGAGGAGTCTTGGCATGGTAAGACTCAGAAAAACAGAGAGAAAAAGATGTCTCCAGTATGCTTCACAGTCCCAGATGTTACTATTAGAATTGCAACTGCTGTCTGAACATAGGTTGAGCCACAACAGATCCAAGATTCAAAGTACTGCCAAGATTGTTGTAAATATCTTTGCACCTTGATTAAAGATATATTGGTTTATATGAACTAGGCTCTGAAGGATCCTTATTCAGCTTCAAAATTAATATTATCATAGATTGTTTCCAAGAAGGCAGTATTTCTTCTTCTTCTAATATTTTAAAGTAACTTTAATTTTGGGATCAATATATTTTTTAAAATCAATATAGTTTAAAAACTTTTTTTATATTCTACACTCAGTCCATCTGGTCCCAGGGCTTTACCCCCCCCCCTTTTATTTATTCATTACTTCTAATATTTCATCTTTGTTATTTCTAATTCAATCACTTCTTTATCCTCCTCTTGAATTTTACCACTTTAAAAAAATATATTTATTAATCTTTTTTTGGCAATATTTCATCCCCAGTATATAATTTTTCAAAAAAGTTGAAAAACCATTAGTTCTCCTTTCATTGTATTACACAATTCTCCTTTCTCGTTCCTTATTGTAATCTTCATTACATAGAGATTACAATATTGTAATCTCCATTTTCTTTTTTTCAGGTGCCGCTTGTTTTCTTTCTTTTTAAAATATTTTTTAAAGTATTTATTATTTTCCAAAACAAATACAACAATACAAATGCTTACTAGCAATCTAAAACACAGTGCACCCCCATACCCACAGGGCCCTTTGGAGCAATTCTTTTATTACGAACCTCCTTTCCAAAATTGTATTGATTGTTGCTTAGAGGCTTTCCCCTTTCCTTTCACTGGTACAAATTCAATAAATCTACCCCAAATAGCATAGAAAATATTTAAACTTATTTTCCCTCTTTTCATCTTAAGTTCAGTAGTCAGTTTGTCATTTAGTGCAATGTCCCCTACTTCGTTATACCAATCTTCTAATTTAATATCATGTTTGTCTTTCCAGTATCTAGCTATTAATAATCTAGCACTTGTCATAAAATTAGAAATCAATTACTTTGAGCAATAATCATGTTCTATCTTATAAAAAATTGACAGCAAGGCAATTTTAGTTAAATTCAATATCTTTTCCAAATATATCACGTATTTCCTTAAAAATCAATTTCCAAAATTTTTGAATCAGTTTACACTCCCACCACATATAATACGTGCCAATTTCTTCATCACATTTCCAACAGGCCTTAGAATAATCTGAATTTATTATGTTCAATTTCACTGGAGTCATATACCACCTTAAACTAATTTTAAAAAAATTCTCCTTTATTCTTACCAACATTAATCTCAAAACTCTCATCTTCCAAATTTTTATCCAATCCTATGTTCTAATTTCTGTCTTTAAATCATATTCCCAAATTGATTTCAAACTTTCTATTTCAATCTCATTTTCCTCCTGATCCAAAATTAGGTTATAAATTCTACTTACTACTCCCTTCCTCAAAGCATCCTTCTGCATATCTTCATGTGATGAAAGAAATTGTTTCTATCCTTCCGAGGTCGGTAAAATGAGTGCCCAGCTCGCTGGGGGGGGGGGGCAATGTGTAGCCTGCATAATTAACTTGTAAACCGCCCAGAAAGTGCTTGAAGCACTATGGGGCGGTATATAAGCAGCACACTTTGCTTTTTTTTTTTTTTTTGCTTTTCATATTTAGTGCATTCTCTACATCTGCCATTAGTCCTCAACCATTCATTAGTCCATCTATCTAATTGGATATAATTGTACCATGATAATTTATTAGTTTGAAGTTTAACTATAATCTGATCCTTCAAACTCATTTTAATCATCCAATTCTTCAAGCTGGCAACTTTTTTATCCTTAAATAAATCAACTAAGCCCTTCAAATTTGCTGCGAAATTTTCTATTTCTATTTCCCGAAGCTCGTCTCTTTCTTAGCCCTAAGGTCCAGTCTGTAATGTTACAAATGTAGACACATTGGACCAGGTAGCTGCTCTACAGATGTCTGGCACATCGACACCACACAGCAGGGCCGTAGATGTTGCAACAGCTCTGGTGGAGTGTGCTTTGAGACCTTCAGGAGGTGCTTTGCCTTGCAGTTCATAGGCAAGGGAGATAGTCGAGACAAGCCGTCTGGAGAGGGTAGACGAAGAAGCAGGAGAGCCTTTGTATTGTCCATGAAAGCATAAGAACAGTCTTTGAGCCACACGAAAATCTTTAGTCCGTGACACATAATATGACAAGGCTCTTTTCACAACCAATGAGTGGAGCAGGCGTTCAACATCCGATGTAGGATCCGTAAACAGGGTAGGCAATATAAGGGGTTGATTAAGGTGGAAATCAGAGACAACTTTAGGTAGGAAGGATATGTCCGGGTAAAGAGTAACTTTATCTTTGAAAAATTGGAGATAAGGAGGATCAGATCAAAGGGCAGCCAATTCACTTGCTCTTCTTGCAGATGTAATGGCAACTAGGAACAACGTCTTGAAAGACAGTAAACGAATGTCACAAGAGGCCATAGGTTCGAATGGGCGGCGTGTAAGCGCATGTAGAACAACTTGCAAAGACCACTGAGGTATCGGAGGTTTAGTAGGTGGTCGAATATTGGAGAGACCTCTCAAAAAGGTTTTGAGGGTAGGATGGGAGAAAAATCGTGCGGAGTCCGAATCACGAGGTTGGAAAGATACTATTGCGGAAATGTACACTTTAAGGGTGGAAAGTGCCAAACCAGAGTCAAACAGGTAACGAAGGTATCTGAGTAAGGTGGATAGTGAAATAGGGCAAGCATGTAAGTGATGCAGCTGGGCAAATTTAAGAAAGTTCGTCCATTTATATTTATATAGGAGATTGGTCGATGGTTTTCTTGCCTTGTCTAAGATCTCTTTGATTGATGGATTATCATCCAGGCTGTCAAGTGTAGTGACTCGAGGTCTGGATGCAGGACTTGGCCTGAGTCCTGTGTTAAGAGATGAGGGACGTTCGGTAGCTTCATGACATCCACTGCCATCATCCGGAGGGTTGAAAACCAAGGCTGACGAGGCCACCACGGTGCAATGAAGATTGCACTGGACTTCTGTTGTCGAGCTCTGACCAGCGTCCTCAGGATGAGTGGTATCGGCGGGAAAAGGTAGAGAAGATCTCATTCCCACAGGATCATGAAGGCATCCCCTAGGGAGTGTATGCCCCTTCCCGCACGGGAGGCATATTTCGTGCACTTCTTGTTCATCTGGGATGCAAACATGTCTACGACAGGAGTGCTCCATCTGCTGCATAGTAGACGGAAGACCTCTTCGTCCAGTTCCCATTCGTGGGTTTGGACCGCAAGGCGGCTCAATGTGTCCGCAAGTTGGTTGTCTGTGGTGGAGACATGAAGTGCAACTGGGAATATGTGATGTTGGTAACACCATTCCCACAGGTGTATCAATAGTAAGAGTAGGGACATGGAGCGTGTCCCTCCTTGTTTGTTGATGTAGTACATGGTCGTGGTGTTGTCTGTTATCACTTGTACACCACGAC
This sequence comes from Intellagama lesueurii, assembly GCA_037013535.1. Lineage (NCBI taxonomy): Eukaryota > Metazoa > Chordata > Lepidosauria > Squamata > Agamidae > Intellagama > Intellagama lesueurii. Next base: position 105,761,050 of record JBAJHW010000005.1, read on the forward strand.
CCTGTAGCAGAGGAAGGAACGCTTTGAACGCTTTCATGACGGCAAGCATCTCCAGATGGTTGATATGCAGATGCTTTTCTTGATTGGACCACAGTGCATGAATCTGGTGAGATCCACAGTGTGCTCCCCAGCCTGTGGGGCTCGCATCCGTAGTCACTTGAACTGTCAATTGCAACGGGCGAAAGGGTCGGCCGATCAGTAGGTTTGGTAAGAACGTCCACCATTGCAGTTGTTGTACTAGCTCCCATGTGACAAGCAGTCGTTTTCGAGGAGCATCTTGCATGGGGTCGAAAAGGTTCAGAAACCACGCCTGGAGAGATCTCATTTTCAAGCGGGCATGTGCCAGTGCTGATGTTGTAGAGGCCATCAGGCCCAGTAGATGTTGGGCGTGCCGTGCTGACACAGTGCAGCGTGGTCGAAATTTTCGAACAGCTCTTTTGATTTTCTTCACCCGGTCTGGGGGTAGGAATATCCGTGCTTCGAGAGAATTTAGTCTCCCTCCTATGTAGTCGACCACCTGTGATGGTAGCAGGTGGGATTTCTTGTGGTTGACAGATAGCCCGAGAGCGTTCAGGGTGTGAAGAATGAACTTGGTGTCTTGAAGGGCCCTTCGTCTGGATGGGGACACCACCAGCCAGTCGGCTATGTATGGAAATATTTGTATGTCATGGAGACAAAGGAAGGCTGCCACTGGGGCCATGCACTTCGTGAATGTTCTTGGTGCCGTTACGAGCCCGAACGGAAGGGCACGGAATTGATATATGGTGTTCTGGAACATGAACCTGAGATATTTTCTGTGATGTGGGTGAATGGTCACATGAAAGTAAGCATCCTTGAGGTCTATTACTACGAACCAGTCTTTTTTTCTTAGCAGGTGCAGGATGGATTCTAATGTGACCATCCGGAAGCGTCGAGGATGGAGGTACGTGTTTAATTCTCTTAGGTCTAGAATGGGCCTTATGCCGCCGTCCTTTTTTGGCACAGCGAAGTAACGGGAGTAGAATCCGTTTGCTATGTCCCGCATAGGTACTTTTTGAATGGCATGTTTCTGTAGAAGGGTAAGAATCTCTTCTTCTAGAACAGGGTCGAAGGATGTAAGCTTGACTTGTCCTAGAGGAGGGAATTCTGTAAGTTCCAGACGGTAGCCGAATTGAATAATGTTTAAGACCCAAGCGTCTTTCGTGATTTTTGTCCAGTTGTAAAGATATGGTGCCAGTCAAGTGATGTGGTTGTGAATTGGTAGTTGTAAGTCAAAGATATTGTTTAGGTTTCTTTGAGGGTGGTTTGTATGACTGACGGCGTTGTGAGCCAAACTGTGGTCGAAATGTAGAAGCAGATGATGATGCCTGTGAGGATCTTGCCTGGTTCTGGTTTTTGAATGGACGGTATGGTTGGGGAGCTGATTGTTGGTATTGTTGTGGGTATTGCTTACGCCACTGATATTTGTTCTTAGGTTGTTGCTGTATGGTATATGACTTTGCTGTCTTTTTTATTTTATGTAGATTTTCAAGGTTGTCGTCAGTCTTCTCGTTGAACAGTCCTTTGGCGTCAAAAGGTAAGTCTTCGATACGTGTTTTAACATCTTCTATGATGCCTGAAAATTGAAGCCATGCATGTCGTCTCAATGTAACAGCAGACATAAGAGTTCTTGCAGACGCATCTGCCGAATGGCGGGCAGCTAAGCGTTGGTGCTTCGATACGGTCAAGGCTTCTGCATAAGTGTTCAAGAAGCCCTGTCTGGTGTCATCTGGAGCTGCCTGAAGCGCAGGGAGTACTCTTGACCAAAGTTGTCTTTGGTAAGCTCCCATTGCTGTTTGATAATTGGCTATACGGACGGAGTAGAAAAGTTGTGAGGGAATAAATTTTCCTTCCCAACACATCCAGTTTACGGCCCTCTCTATTAGTGGGCGTGACATGTGACTTTGCCGATGATCTAGAGGAACTGGATTCGACAATTAAAGAATTTGGAACAGGATGCTTTGTCAGGAAAGTTGTATCTTCGCCATGTATGCGATACAGATTTTCTGTCCTGCGGGATACAGGAGCGGAGGTGGATGGTTTGTTCCAGCATTCTTTAATAAGGTCCATTAGTGCTGAGATAAATCCCAAGCTAAGTGGAGGGGTTCTCTCCTGATTAATATCCCCAAAGATGAGATCTTCTGATGGAGGGGATGGTTCAATGGTTTGCATTTTTAAAGTGTTTGCCATCCTCGAGATCATCTGTACGTATGAAGAAGTCTTCCAAGGGAGAAGATGGATGAGGGTCTCCCGCATCTGACTCCAATGGGTCCCCTTCCACAAGCGTTCCTGCAGATGCGTCAGAAGGGGCTTCATGTCCCTGGTATGAGTCGTCTGAAGGGATAGCCTCATCCTCATCTGTATCAGAAAGTAGGTGTGTATTTCTTTTGCGTTTTCTATTCTCTGATTCAGAGTTTTGAGGCATCGACGTTGAGTGGGATCTAACATGTTCATTCCTCGACGTCGAATGTGAAGCCTTCTTGGCTGTGTCCTTGCTCTTTCCTGAATGTTAAGAGCTTTGAGCGGTATCAACATCAACATGTTTTCGATGTCGACGTCGAGGAGGGGATGAGGAGGAAGAAGAAGAGGAGGAGGAGGAAACATACACATATTTCACTTTTCTCCTCTTTGTATAGTCGTATTCGCTGGACGTAAAATCTGAATAGGAGTCATCTCGTCGACGTCGGTGGTGTGATCTTTTACGATCGGCGGCATTGTATTTTGACTTATGTCGACGCCGAGCAGATTGAGGTAGAACGACTACCTCCCGTCGAGGTTTACGGCGTTGATCTGGTGAGATATGCTTAGTTTTAGCAGCCTTCTTACGAGGTGGAGAAGGCTCTCTCGACGAATAGGAAACCGGCGTCGAAGGTGCCGGAGACGCCCGCCCGGTCGAAACAGGGCTTAGAGGGGCAGCAGCTGGGCTAGTAACAACATGGACTAGCTGGCTCGGTGTCGGAGACTGTCCGCTTTGTTCGATGCCGGCAGGGAAAGCATGCACCTGCCTAGGTGGAAGAGAAACAGTGGCGTCCGACAGGGATTCTCTATCCCTAGATGAGTCCTCAAGGATTGGTGAGGGCAGTGACGTCGAGATAGGAGGTAGATTTTTTTAAGGTCCTTTGTCTTTTTTTTTTGTCCCTGGATTATTTTACTTGTTTTGCAGGGTCTAGAGAAGACGAGGTCGAGGCAGACTTCGACGTCGTGGTGAGTTTTTTTTGTCGACTAGGCTTTTTTCGAAGGCTTTTCAGTGGTCTTAGATGGTGGTGCCGGGGTCGGGGAGGCAATGCGAACCTCCGAACGCGGGGTAGTCGACGCAATGGAAGCGGTCTCCATGTCGGAGGGTCTCGATGATGACAACGTCTTTTCCCAGAGGAAAAGTTTTAAACGTTGTTCACGAGCTTTGAGGGCTGCTTTAGTAAATTTTTTGCAATGATTACAAGACTTGGGCTGGTGAGATTCTCCCAAACAAAAAAGGCAGTAGTCGTGGCCGTCATAAAATGGTAATTTTCGGGAGCACGACTTGCACCTGCTGAATGGCCCTGAGGGGGACATAAAGCAGGGAGGAAGGGAAAGGAAGACTCACAGCAGTATTTCCGACGAGAGTAGGCTCCGGTAGGAGATGATAGGTTCCCTCAGCGACCGCCAAAAAGAGCGGCAGTTGAAAGTGCGGGAAAGAGGTAAAGAGTAGTCGAGGACGTTCCGTGGTCGAGGGGCAACAGAGAGTCTCAAAGTCAAAAGGTAGTCCGTGTTAAAGGGGTAACAGAGAGTTTCAAAGTCAAAAGGGCAGTCTGTGTTCAAGCCGATTTTATTCAGAAAAGTTTTAGGAGCGAGCTCTAACCGAGAGGTTCCAGGCACGATGGCGGTAAAATGGAACTGAAGGCTGAGGCGGGCGGAGCATGCGCGATAGGGGCAACTTAAACTTTGTTACTTTTATCCAAAAGCTCTAGAAGATTCCGAGAGGTCCAGCGCAGGCGCTGTCAAAACCCTATTGTGTGCATTCACAGAGGCCACAATGAAGAACCCACCAAATTAATCTTCCTTTGTTATATATAATATCTCCAATAAATCTTAGTTGATTCACTATATAATAATTTTTTATATTAGGAATACCTAAACCACCATTTTTTTGAGTCTTATACCAATATCTTTTATTTATTCTTGATTTTTTACCTTGATTACAAAATCCATTAATTAGTCCCTGCCAATACTTAAAATCATCTTCTTCTAATTGTATTGGGAGCATCCTAAATAAAGTTATTTTTGGTAATATTTTCATTTTAACCATAGCGTTTCTCCCAAACCATGAAAGTTTCAATTTAGAGTACTCCTGCAATTTATCTTTAATCTCGCTTTTTAATTTACTAAAATTTTGTTCCTTTAATTTGAGTCACTTTAACTATATTTATACCTAAATATTTAATATAATTACACATTTTAAAACCATATTTACTTACAAACTTTTCTTGTTCATATTTATTGTGATTAAACATCATTACTTGTGCTTTTGCCAATAGTTAATCGTGTTATTTCCCCAAATTTTTCTAAATGATTTTTTATTCTATCCATACTTTCTAATGGGTTTTTAATCATCAGCAAATAAATTAATCTTAATTGTATCATTTTTACCTAATCTTTTAATTAAATCATTGTTTCTTATTGCGTTAGCTAACAGTTCTATAATCATACAGAACAATATTGGTGAAAGTGGACAGCCTTGTCTTGTACCTCAGCCTAGGAAGATCCGTTCTGTTAAACCATCATTTACTATTATTTCTGAAGTATTGTCTGAATATAATTGATCTATAACCCCAATAAATCTTCTACCAAATCCCCAACCCTTTAAAAGCAGTTTTAATGTTAACCATTCCACGCAATCAAAGGCCTTAAATATGACTAATGATAGAACAGTTGCCTTTGTTTTTTTCCTTTTCTACCTCATATATAATATTCAAAACTCATCTAATTAAATTATCCATTTGTCTTCCCTTTATAAAGCCACATTGGTCCTCTTTAATATAATTTGCTATCAATCTATTTAATCTATTTGCTAATATAGCAGTAAAAATGTTTGCGTCGATTTATTAGAGATATAGGCCTATAATATCCTGGGTCTGTTAGGTCCTTATTGGGTTTTGGGATAAGAATTGTTAATGAATGTTGCCAAGAAGGTGGCATTGACTCCCCTTCAAATATTTTATTATAAAGCATTTTTAGCTTAGGTGTCAAAATGGAACTAAAATGTTTATAATATTCTGGACCCAATCCGTCAAAGCCTGGTGTTTTACCATTTTTCAATTTATTTACCTCAGCAGTTTCTTCTTCTTTAATCTCTTCTTTTAATATTCTTTTATCACATTCTAATAATTTAGTATTTAGATTTTCCTTTATATAGTTTTCTATATCCTCTTTCAGCCCATTGTTTCCTTTATATAATTTCTGATAAAATTCTTGAAAAATCCTCAATTTCTCTTTCATATTACACTTCTTACCTGTTCCATCTTAATTACCCCAATCATATTTTTTAATCTTCTATTTTTGCACATTCTAGCTAATAATTTTGAATTTTACTGCTATATTAAAAAAAACTCTTATATACATCAGATCCCTCTGAACTTTCTCTTTCTGTAAATTTACTAGTTCCTTTCTTTTTGCCTGAATTTCTATCAATATCCTTCTCTCTTTCTAAAAAAAATTTGCTTTCCAAATTTCTCAATTCTTCTTCCAGTTTTCTCACGTTTATCTCCTTAGTTTTTTTCAGTTTACAGGATCCCCTTATTGCTATTCTTCTTGAAATTGCTTTCATCATGTCCCACAACAGGCCTATTTTCGTACCTCCTGCTTCATTTATTGTCCATAATTCTAACCATTCTTTCTTTATCTTTTCTATTACCTCTGAGTACTGGAAAATGTTAATATCAGTTCTCCATCTTTTAGAATCTTTATAGTCTTTTTTAATCTCAATCTCCATTAACATCAAAGCATGATCTGTTACAGTGGAACCTCTACTTACAAACGTCCCTAAATACGAATGATCCAACGTACGAACAGCTCCGGCCGCAAAAATTTTCCTCTACTTGCGGCCGGAGCTTCAACGTACGAACGGGAAAAAGGCAGGGGAAAAGGGCAGGAAATTTAAAATTGCTAACCATTGGTGGCGAAAGAGGTTGCTTCTTTGTAGCTCTTTCGCCCCAACGGTTAGGAAAAGGGAGGCTCAGCCTCCCGGGCTTCCAGCGCCGCCGCGATCGGCGCCTTCGGAGGTCTCCCAGGGCTTCCTCAGATGGCGGTGGGGACCCCCTGGGAGACCTCCGAAGGCGCCGATCGCGGCGGCGGGGGACCCCAGGAGGTCTCCAATGGCGGTGGGGACCTCCTGGGGGGTCCCCTGCCACCACGATCGGCGCCTTCGGAGGTCTCCCAGGGCTTCCTCCGATGGAGGTGGGGACCCCCTGGGAGACCTCCAAAGGCACCGATCGTGGCGGCGGGGGACCCCCGAGAGGTCTCTCAGGGCTTCCCCACCGCCATCGGAGACCTCCCAGGGGTCCCCCGCCGCCGCGATCAGTACCTTCGGAGGTCTCCCAGGGGGTCCCCACCGCCATCGGAGGAAGCCCTGGGAGACCTCCGAAGGCGCCGATCGCGGCAGCGGGGGACCCCCAGGAGGTCTCCGATGGCGGCGGGAAGCCCTGGGAGACCTCCCGGGGGTCCCCCGCCGCCGCGATCGGAGGCAGCGGTCACCCAGCGCTGGGAGGCTTGAGCTGGCCGGGTTGGCTTGCCTCCCGCTCGCTCCTCGCCGCCCCCTCCATTTGAATTTGCCGCCATGGGCCCACGGAGGGTGGCGCGGAGCAAGCGAGAGGCGAGTTGGGAGGCAAGCGGCTGAAACCCGGCCAGCTCAAGTATCCCGGCGCTGGGCGACCGCTGCCTCCGCCATGGCCGGGGGTGAGCAGCCGAAGCACCCCGGCCAGGCTCAAGCCTCCCAGCGGCGGCGGTCACGGCAGCGGCGATCGCAGCGGCGGGGGACCCCCGGGAAGCTTCGGACAGGTAAGCTCCGTTTTTTTTTTCTTTTAAAAAAAGTTTTCCTGTGTGGGGTTTGGAGGGTAGGTTTGGGCTAGGGAGTATGTTTGTGTTGTTTTGTTTTTTGGTGATTTTTTTTTTTTTTTTTGCAGTCCCAGCATGGGACTTGCTCCAATGTTTATTTTTGGATTTGTTTGTTTTTGTTTTTTGTTTTTTTGCAGTCCCAGCGTGGGACTTGCAGTGTTTTGTTTTTTGTTTTGGTATTTTTTTCTTCCCCTGGAACGCATTAATCGGTTTTCAATGCATTCCTATGGGAAATGGTGCCTCTACTAATGAACATTTCTACTTACGAACGCCATTCCAATATGGATTAAGTTCGTAAGTAGAGGTTCCACTGTATTTTTATAGAATTAATCTCAGTATTAACTATTTTAGAAATTAAATCTTGAGATGTGAATATAAAATCTATTCTAGAATAACTATTGTGTGCTGCTGAAAAATAAGTATATCTTCTTTCATCACCTTTCATTACCCTACAAATATCCTTCAAATCATTATTTTTTTACCTTCTTGCTCAATATTGTATTTCTTTGGAAAACATCATTCCGTTCATAACAAGTTTTATCGTTTATCTTATCCATAACCATATTAAAATCTCCTGCCATAATTACATAACCCTTCTTTACCTTCTCCATCTCTTTAATAACAGTGTCATAAAAATCTCCATGTTTAATATTAGGTGCATAAACATTAACCAAAGTATATTCTTCCAAACCCACTTTACCCTGTATTATTATAAATCTACCATTACAATCTTTTACTACCTGTTTCACTGTAAAGTCACAATTTTTAGAAATTATAATTGCCACACCTCTAGATTTTGATGTTCCAAAGCTTTTTCATAAATGATTTGGCCTTAACATCTTATTTTCAAGTCCCATCAAGAAAGCATGCATCTAATAGCAAGCTGCTATCCTTGCAGATACTGGATGGGACTTCTACTCTTTTTTTGCCATTTCTTTCTGTGTTGTATTAGGCTGGGGTGGCCCTCCAGAGATTACTGTCACTGCCATCACCAGTGGTTGTGCTAATTAAGGGTGGTATGAGTTACAACCAACATCTAGAGGACCAGATTTTACCCATCCTGTTTTAGCCAGTGTAAACATTTTCTTGCTTTATCTGTTTCTCCCTAGCACCAGGACCAAGGGCACAGCGTTAATATATTTGGTTATTCTTTCCCATAAGCACCAGGTAATTAAGCTGCCCCTCAAAATGAAGAAAGTTTATACATCTTGCCATGATAAAATATTTTAAACATCTTTCACAATCAGTAGTCTTAATATTGAGAATTGAATGTAATCACAGAAAAATGTAATCATTACTGAATTTCAGGTTTAACATTCATACACACTTTTGTTCAACTTTTATCTGAAGAATGTGGCTATTCTTATACCATTCCAGAAAATGAAAAAAGTCTACATAATTATAGCAAATCACATGAGCATCATTCATTAGTTCTGATATCTCTTACACCTAGGCTTTGTAATCTAGTTTCGCAATCCAGAATTTTGTTTCAAAAGGACACAGGCACAATAATGCTGTTCATTATAATACAGATTATAATGCAGATTAAGGTCTCAGAGTCACCCTTAATTTGAGTACTGTTTCCCCTTGAAATGCATGTAGACTATGAGCTAAACCAGCTTCCTTAGCTAAGTTCTCCAGCCCTCAACAGTTTAACCGATTTAACGATCAAGATTCTATTTGTTTCTGATTCATCAATACTTCACTATTTCTAAAGTTAGTAACAAACACTTAAAAACTAGAGGTACCAACCTGTCAAATGCAGAGTCCGAAATATCAGTTTGCGTGAGATCAAGATACTCCAAGTTAGGACATAGTTCTAAGATCTGTCTCACCTGTTTTAAAAAGTCAATTGAAAAAGGAGACAAGTATAAAATCATTTCAGTGGTACAAACTAGTTTTAGCATATTATGATTTTAATCTATTTTGAATATAACTATGGCCCAAAAGGGACGTGGTGGCGCTGCGGGTTAAACCACTGAAGCCTCTGTGCTGCAAGGTCAGAAGACCTGCAGTCGTAAGATCGAATCCACGTGACGGAGTGAGCCCCCCTCGCTTGTCCCAGCTCCCGCCAACCTAGCGGTTCGAAAGCAAGCAAAATGCAAAAATGCGAGTAGATAAATAGGTACCACCTCGGTGGGAAGGTAAACGGCGTTCCGTGTCTAGTCACGCTGGCCACGTGACCACGTAGGATTGTCTGCGGACAAACGCTAGCTCTATGGGTTGGAAACGGAGATGAGCACCGCCGCCTAGAGTCGGACACGACTGGACAAATTGTCAAGGGGAACCTTTTTATGGCCCAAAAAAAAGCATCACACTATTTTAAAAAAATAAATGTATTTGAGTTCTATATTATTGTTAATCATTACAGTTTACAAATATTCACTCATTTTTATATAAACTTACCATTTTGTTAGATATGGCTGAACTGTATGCCAACACAATAGTTTTCACTGAATTGCCTACACATGGCAGAACATTATGAATTAAGCCTTGGAGTAAGTGTTTCTCTTTCTGAACAATGCTGATAGCCAAGGATTCTTCTGCATTTTCTTCTATAAAGAAATAGAAAGAAAAAATCAAAAGTAAAACAAGTACACCAGACACTAGCTTTACTAGTGAAGAGCTATTCATATTATAACACTACACTACAGCTAGCTGAAAGTTGAGCCATGGCAACTGGACTTCTTTCTTATTAGGTTGAAACGTTTGACTACTCATGCAAGTAGCTTCTTCAGTTTGAGGAGAGTTGGTAGGAGAGCCCTGTTATATCCTCCACATTGGTTTCACTTCCCTTTGGTCTGAATAGGCTCGTTAGATGGACAAAGGATGGAGGGTGAGTGAAAATCCTACTTCTGCAGTCCTTCTCCACCCATTGTCATGGGTCGTTCACAGATACACTACAGCTGAAAGGATACAATTACAGATATAGTATTTACATGTCAAACTAAAGATTAAAATGAGGCACATAAGCAAGAATGAGCTGCAATGTGTCTTGGGCTCCAGCCTTTCTTGTCTTGAGTCCAAGAACAAGTTTAGAAAAAGTTTCCCCCCGTTTATTTGTGAAACAACATGCAGGTTGTTCTGTATCTACATGAAACTTGTCGTAATATTCTAGAGGTCAAAGTAAAAAGATGGTTAGGACTGGCCCCCACTGCGCAAGTCAATGTGTTCCACAAGTCTGCCACTGTATATAACTTAACAACAGTATGGCAGACTGACAGAAAGATGGACGGGTTGTGTAAATTTGCACACAAAGAACTAAAGTTACAAATATGTAACCTGTTCTTCATCGTGGTCTCTGTGAATCACACATGTGGATCACTAGCAAGTTCACCTACCAACTGGTAGGATATCAGGCCAAGACAGATGTAATGACCACTCTTCCTAAGGCAGCATTGTGTTTGGCCCCAACATCTAAGCTATAGTGTCTGACGAGTGTCAAGGGTTGAGACCATGTTGCTGCTTTCCGTATGCCTATTAATTATCCTCCTGAGAAAGGCTGTGGAAGCTGCAACAGCCCTAGTGGAAGGCCCTCTCAGAGAATCAGGGACTGGTTTCTTTGCCAGTTGACAGGACAATTTAATTGTGCTGACGAATCACTTTGATAACCTTTGGGGGAGGTTGATGTTCTCACCCAGTCTTTGCACCCTGATAGCTGACAAACAGCTTGTTAGACTTATGAAAATACTTCTTTCTAGAAGTATAGAAAGTCAGAGCTTTATGAATATCCAAGATAGGAAAAGCGTTCTCTGATTCCACAGTAGGTGATAGGAAAAATGTTGGGAAAACTAGAGGTGAAATTAAGTGAAAATCTGAAACCACCTTAGGAAGAAATGATGTGTAAGGAAAAATAGTGACCTTACCTTTGTGAGAATTCAGAGGGCACCCTTTTGGCTGATGTGATAGCCACCAGGAATTCTTTTTTGTAGGCAAGGAGTTTCTGGTCTGCCCTAGCCATGAGCTCGAAGGGTGATTTCATAAGTTGGTTGAGTACTAGAGTGAGCATGAGGGGATGGTACTCTGGAAAAATATTCTGCAGATCCTGCAAGAACATCTTGAGAGTTGGGTCTCTGAAGTAGATGGAGCCAGGAGGCTGTTTTGCTCCTATGGCCAATAAGGAAACTTTGATAGAGGAATGGGATAAACCACTTTGTTTTAGCTGTAGGAGGAAATGCGCATCACATGCAGTGATGACTGGAGGTCAGATTTCTCGACTGAGCAAAGGAAGAGAGCCTCTGTGTGGAGATCGCCCTTGTGTCTGTGTTTGTTGTGGCCCTCACAAAGGTTCTCTCCCTCTTGGTTTCTCTCGCTGTCACCAGGTATTATTTTCTTAATACCACCTCTGAGTGTTAGACACATATGCTGCCACATGCAAGGCTTATTGAACTACAGAATCAGTTGGTTTGAATAACAGATAACCTTTTATTATTAATCATTTCACAAAGTAAATCACGTAGTCACTGTAACAGGGGTTTGATTAAGTTTGGATAGGACGGGACATATATTCAGGCTTGTGTTATGTATTTTCAATCACTTATTATCTATATTATTCTAGGTGTTCTCATTCCTGCTTGTTCATTCCAATAACCTTGTTCTTAATTCACTTTCCTAACTCTCTATTCAGATCACTCTAATTCTTCTCCTCTCTCTAAGCTCCAACTTCTCAACTCTCCCTCTCAGGTTCCAACTGTCTAACTGTCTCCTTGGTTCCGCCCCTCCTGCTCTATCCTTGGCTCCTCCCTCTAGAGCTCCTGTGACTGACAGGCAGGAATGACGTCACCTGTAGGCATTTCGTCACACACCTTCCCCCTTAAAAAGTTTGTTTCAGGGAGCAAAACTTAAAGTAGTTTGCTCCATGAACAACATAAAACAGCTTTCAACATGTATTAATAATATTCATAATACTTTACATTTTTAAATCCCATTTATACTTACTTAACTAGTGCTGTGCAACTCATTCAACATCTGTATTTTCATTGCTTACCATTAGTTCATTTCGCAGGAGGTTTCAATCACAGTTGTACTTGCTTATCTTTATTTATACATTTCATAACTAAACATATTATCACTTTTTATCACATTTTAAGTTCTTTTTTTCTTCTTTTCCATTCCTCAGTCTTCTGGTACTCTCGAGATTGCGTCAGCTACTACGTTTTGAGTCCCTTTGACACTCTGTACCTCGAAGTCGAAGTCTTGCAGCAGTAGGGCCCACCTCAATAGCTTGCTATTGTTCGCCCTTATAGTTCTCAGCCACAGCAGTGGGGAATGGTTGGTACAAAGGACAAAATGTCTGCCCCATATGTAGGGTTTAAGTTTCCGTAGCGACCATATGATCGCCAAGCATTTGCGCTCTATGGTAGACAGATGTTTCTCACCCGCCTGCAGCTTCTTGCTTAGGTACGCCACTGGATGATGGTCTCCGTTGTGGTCCCTCTGGCTCAGCATGGCTCCCAACCCGACGTTGGACGCATCGGTAGACACGGTGAACTCACGCTGGAAATCAGGGGCTCTCCGCACAGGACCGGTCATCAATGCCTCCTTCAGCTTCCCAAACGCTTCCTCGCAGTCGCTCGTCCACTGGATACTTTCTGCTTTCTTTTTGTGGGTCAGGTCTGATATAGGGGTGGCTATTTCGCTAAATTTTGGTATAAAGCGTCTATAATAACCGACTAGCCCTAAAAAGGATCTGATTTTTTTCTTAGAAGTAGGCCTAGGCCAATTACTAATGACTTCAATTTTTGATTTTAGAGGTTTGATTTTTCCTCCCCCTACTATATGACCTAAGTATTTTAGTTCAGAACTACCCAGCTGGCATTTGCTGGCCTTCACTGTTATCCTGTCTCTTTTAGTCTTTGCAGTACTAGTTCAATGTGGCATAGGTGATCTTTCCACGTTTGGCTGTAAATTCCTATGTCGTCAATATAGGCTACTGTGAATTCTCTGAGACCTTGTAAAGTCTGGTCCATGAGTCTTTGGAAGGTTGCGGGAGCATTTCGCAATCTGAAACTTAGGACTCGGAATTCAAACAGTCCGAAAGGGCTGCAAAATGCGGTTTTCTCCTGGTCTTTGGGCTCTAACTCCACTTGCCAGAAACCTTTGGTCAGATCTAAACTTGTTATGTACTGGCATCCTCCTATCGTTTCAATTAAATCATCTAACCGTGGCATTGGGTAAGCATCTTATTTTGTCACGTGATTCAGTTTTCTATAATCTACGCAAAAGCGGATGCTGCCATCCGGTTTGTCCACTAATACTATCGGGGCTGCCCACGGGCTGGATGATGGGACTATGATTTTCTCTTTTAGCATTTCGTCTAGTTCATGACGAACTTTGGCCACATATGGACCTGTGACTCGATAGGGTGTTACCGCTTGTGGGAGTGCTTCTCTGGTGTCAATTTTATGCACTACCCCCTTTGCTATCCCTGGTTTGTTGGAGAATACCTGCTTGTATCTCCCTAGCAGGGCTTTCACTTCTTCCTGTCTCTCTTGGGACAGTAAGGGACTGATTTGGACTTCTTCAGGGTTATATTTGGGTTCACCTCTCCCTTCCCAATAAGGTAATTCATGTTTTTCGTTGTCTGCTTCCCTCATGGCGAATAAGACGTTTTCCCTCCTGTAGTATGGTTTTATCATATTTACGTGAACCACCCTTCGCCCAGTCTCTCCCTCCTCCTGGATTATATAATTTGTTTCACTCATTTTGGAGGTTATTCTGTAAGGGCCTGCCCAGTTTAGTTGTAACTTATTCCCTTTGATGGGTCTTAGCATCAGAACCTCATCTCCAGGGTTGAATGCTCTCTCTCTGGCCTTTCTGTCGTACCATACTTTTTGTTTTTGCTGCTGGCCTTGCAAATTCTCTGCTGCTATCTCCAGAGATTTTTGCAGGGTATTCATTAAGTTTTCTATGTATCTGATTACTGTTTCTGGGTCTTGTTCCCCTCTAGTTCCTCCCAATTTTGGCGGAGTAGATCTAGGGGTCCCCGCACCTTCCGCCCGAACAGCAGTTCAAAGGGGCTGAACCCGGTGCTTTCCTGGGGTACAGACCTATACGCGTACAGTAATTGTTGTAATTTGTGGTCCCAATCATTGGGATTCCCTGCGGTGTATGCTCTAATCATTCGCATTAGAGTGCCATTAAACCTCTCCACCAGTCCGTTGGTCTGCGGGTGGTACGGGGAGGACGTTACATGTTTTAAGCCACATAGTTGCCATAGTCTCTTCATCAACCTAGAAGTGAAGGACGTTCCTAAGTCTGTAACTATCTCTGAAGCAAAACCCATTCTACACATGTAATTCAGTAAGGCATCTGCCACTGTCTGTGTTTCTATGTTTCTTAAGGGGACTGCTTCAGGATATCGGGTGGCATAATCAATGATTGTTAATATGAACCTGTTTCCCCTCCTGGTGACTTTGGGTAAAGGTCCTACTATGTCCAAGCCTATGCGTTGGAAAGGAGTGGAGATGATGGGTAAAGGGCACAATTTAGCTTTTGTTCTATCATTACTGCTCCCTTGTCTCTGGCATATGTCACAGCTCTGACAAAAGGCTTTTATTTGCTTCCCCATTTCTGGCCAATAGAAATTCTGGGAGATTCTTTGCTTGGTTCTTGTGATGCCTAAATGCGCTGACAAGGTGTCTGTGTGTCCCTTTTCCAATATTTTCCCTCTATATTTAGACGGGATTATTAGCTGTCTATGCAGGCTCTCACCTCCTCTTTTGGGATTTGTCAATGTTTCCCTGTACAACAAGTCTTTTTCTATCATGTACCTCTCAGGGTTCTCAGGGCTTACTGGCCTCTCGCTGACCATTTTAAAGCATAACTCCAGGGTAGGATCTGCTTTTTGTTCCCTTTTAAAGGTACTCTCTTGTGGGTTTCTCATGACTATTAATTCTATTTTATCTGTTTCATTTTCATTGGTGTTAGTGAGGAGCTCCCCTTTTTCCTCAGAGGTTAAGGTTTTCTTTGATTTCTTTTTGGGACCGGGTATTTATTAAAACCCTCTTAACGTGTTCAGTTAAGTCTAGCCCAATTAAGCAAGGTGTAGGAAGTTGATTGGAAATTCCTACCCTCCACCAGCCTGTCCACTCTTGATACTTCACTGGTATCCTTGCCACTGGTAGAGAAATTGTTTCTTCTCCTATCCCTTTAACCTTCAGATTTTCCCCTTGTATCACATACTCTGGTGGTATTATCTCTGGGTGGCATACTGTCACCTGTGAGCATGAGTCCTTTAGTGCTAAATATTTAATTTTATTTATAAAGATATTATCGCCAGAACATCTAACCAGCTGTTCCTGGTCATTTTCCATTATATAGCATTGGAGAATTTTAGCCACTGGGAGTTGTGATTCTTGCTGCTCTAGGCCCTCTGCTCTAGCAGTAATTGGTGTTGCTATGGAGCCCTCCCCAACAGCTGTCCCTGTGGGTGCCTCATTTTGTTGTATGCAGTATACTTTCTTAGGCAAATTCCCATTTTGTTGCTCACTATTTCTGTTTTTAGCGCATTGTGCTATAAAGTGATTTCTTCCACCACACCCATAACATGTTCTAGGGGTTTTTGATTCCCAACTTGGGAATTTATCTCCCTTTCCTTCCCAATTCCTGTATTTCTGCTGGTTCTGCTCTGAGGTTTTGCCCTTAAAATGGCTTCCAACTGCCTGTTGGTTCCTGAGGTACTCTCTGGGTTCCTTTTTTCTATCCTCCCAGGTTTTTCCTCCAACTTTTACCTCAGAATATTTTGGGTTTCTTATATGTGTTATATGGTCCGCCATTTCACTGGCTTCCCTAATATTTTTCGGCTTTTTATCTGTCACCAGATACCTCAGTTCCCCAGGTAGAACTGAGAAGAATTGTTCAAGCCCTATTATATTTTTCATTTCCTCTAGGGTCTGAACTTCTGCCTGCTCCAGCCATTTGTCAAGATATCTATTCATTTTTGCTCCCAGTTGGGAATAGGATTCATCTGGCTTTTTGATCAATGCCCTAAATTTCCGTCTTAGATTTTCTGCATTGATTCCAAAGTGTAGGAAGACCATCTTTTTGTATTCTTGGTAGTCCCTAGCTACCTCTACTGGCATCTGGGCATAGATTTCGGCCATTTCACCGCTAATCTGAGACCTCATCACTACCATTCTTTCTGGCCCCTCCACACCGAAGTCCCAGCACGAGCGTTCGAACAGGATCATGAAGGCTTCGGGGTTATCGCCTGTCCTATATATAGGGAACTTCTTAAGGTCTGCTTTCGATAAGCATCTCCCCTCAGAATTTGTGTTGGTGTTGTTATTATTATTAGCTTGGGCTTCTGCTAGCTCCATTCGCCTCATTTCCAACTGAAAATTCATCTCTTTTTCTCTCAGGGCAATTTCTTGGGCTGCAGTCTCCGCCCTAGCTTTTTCTGCCTCAGCCCTTAAGGCAGTCTCTCTTTCTCTTTCTCTTTCTTGGGCTGTAGCTTTAAATTCTAGCTCTTTTAATTTAAATGCTTGCCCCTTTTCAAATTCTAGCTCTTTTAATTTAAATGCTTGCTCCTGCTCCTTTTCAAATTTCCATTTTTGATACTCTAGTGAGGTAGATTCTCCCCTTGAGACAACTACTTCTTCCCTTGAGGCGTTTTCCTCCCCTGAGGCAACCTCGCCCCTTGAGGCAGTTTCCTCCCTTGAGGTATTACCCTCCTGGATTACAATTCCATCATCCTCCAGCTCTAAGATTCCCTCCTCGCGAGGTAAATCTTGTGGCTTTGATGATGCTTCTTTTGCCACCTTTCCTTTCTTGGTAGGCATCTTTATTAATGATTTGTTTGGATCCCTAAAGACAAGCCTCAATTCCAACGGCTTTTTTCCTTTCTTGAGTTAGAGAGAGAGTGATACTGTTTCTATTAGCTTTTCGCTGGCAGCTACTGAGTTTTTTTTTGGTTACACTGTTTTTCTCCTCTGGCCCTCAGCCAGTCCCTTGGCCTGATACAAAGTCTCTTTTTGCTCTTGGCCACAGAGAATAAACAGAAATATACCCCTTTCGAAATGGTCCCAGCCTTTACTGTTCAATCACCTCAGAGTTCTCTGTCCCCTCGGCCTCCACTTGTCCCTTCAATGCTCACTTAGAGCTTGGGTCCCAAGCTAGCCTGGACTTCACTTCACACATGAGGTAATTTGAAACCCCCCTTGAATTTTCCCTCAGAGCTTTGCTTTACTATTTCAGTCCTTCTACGTTGTGTGACCTGGAGTCCCTAAGTTATTCCCTAAACAGAGGGTTCTCTACTCCTTCACACACGACTCTGACTGATTAATAGTTCTCCTTAGCTCTGAAAATTCAATGGCTTTTCTTGCTGGACTATGATTTCTTTTGGCTCACTGGATTTTTACTTGAATACCTTCACTTGTGGAATTCACACTTCTTGTGGGGATTCACTTCGTATCCCACACCTTGTGGGGATTCACTTCGGATCCCACACCTTGTGGGGATTCACTTCGGTTCCCACACCGCTGCCACCACTTGTGGGGATCGCCCTTGTGTCTGTGTTTGTTGTGGCCCTCACAAAGGTTCTCTCCCTCTTGGTTCTCTCGCTGTCACCAGGTATTATTTTCTTAATATCACCTCTGAGTGTTAGACACATATGCTGCCACATGCAAGGCTTATTGAACTACAGAATCAGTTGGTTTGAATAACAGATAACCTTTTATTATTAATCATTTCACAAAGTAAATCACGTAGTCACTGTAACAGGGGTTTGATTAAGTTTGGATAGGACGGGACATATATTCAGGCTTGTGTTATGTATTTTCAATCACTTAATATCTATATTATTCTAGGTGTTCTCATTCCTGCTTGTTCATTCCAATAACCTTGTTCTTAATTCACTTTCCTAACTCTCTATTCAGATCACTCTAATTCTTCTCCTCTCTCTAAGCTCCAACTTCTCAACTCCCCCTCTCAGGTTCCAACTCTCTAACTGTCTCCTTGGTTCCGCCCCTCCTGCTCTATCCTTGGCTCCTCCCTCTAGAGCTCCTGTGACTGACAGGCAGGAATGACGTCACCTGTAGGCATTTCGTCACACTCTGCCATTTATTTTTCTAACTGCACCTGGTGGATGACTTCCTGGACTCATGCATGATCATGTTTAGTGTTGGAGAATTCTCCACATCAGCCTCAGTCTGGCTAGGTCTGGATGGTTGAATTTTCCCTCTGTTTTGAGTGAGTAAGTGAGGAATTAAGGGCAGCTGGTAGACTTCCATTGCCATTAACTTTAATGATTCAAGGTTAGCACAGCCACCAGGGAGCAATCTGCTCTCTCATCCTGTCAAACCTGCATCTGTTGTCTCTTGAATATTTGCCCTGAGATGTCTGAATAGCCTTCCCATTTTTAAATTGGATTTGTTGTGCTAGCTTGGGAGTCACAGTGAGTGATTTTTAATTGCTCTCTGTCAGTATATTGAAAGAGACCAGGGATCAGGCTTGCAGATATCTCATTTTTAAATGGGCATGCAGAACCACAGCCACTGTAGAGGTCATCAGGCTAAGGAATTGCTGGGCCATGAAAGCTGTAATTCCTGCATTTGTTTGAACTGCCTTATCAATATTAGTAGTTTGTCTTTTCTTTCCTGTGGCAAGTATGCTCTTGCAAATTTGGAAATCAGTAGTGTACTGAACATAATGTACCCTCTTATGTGATTCTAAAATGGATTATTCTAGATTCATGTGAAGGTTGAGATTCCCTAGAAGACAGAGGATGAACCAGATATCTTTCTCCGTCTTGGCCGTGGAGTAGCCACTATCAACCAGTTTTCTATATAAGGAAACATCATTATGGCATGGAGTCCGAGGTAGGTAGCAACCAGTGGCATTCGTGAAAACCCTCAGTGCTATAGGAAAACCAAAAAGGAGTGCTTTAAACTGGCATGTGGTTGTTGTCCAAAGCAAAACATAGATTCAAGGGTTGTGACTAAAATGGATAGGGAATCCTGTAAAGGCACCTTGTCTGTCTCAGAATTGGAAGAATGGGTGTCATCTGTAATAAGGGTTTGCTTTTGCGTTATAGTTTTCAAGGGCTTTGGGTGCTTTTCAGTTCTGGAATATGGCTGACTAAGTATGTCCATGCAACTTCCTCATTTTGAAGTGTATATATTGTGATGTGATGATTTTTTGGATGCAGGTTGAGTTAAGGTTACAGTACTTTTGCCTCAATCGGTCATGGTGTTTGGGCTTCATTTTCTGACTCTGAAGTCCCATCCTGACAGTGCAGAGTATGCTTGTCCCTCTTTGATTTCTTTGATGATGAGGCCAGTTGGTCTCAGGATCGGTTCTTTTTTGGTGTTGGCAAATTCAGTTCACTGAGCAAGGCTCAGACCAAGACCATGTGTGTCAATTTTGTTGTTTCCCTGAGGCTGGTCAGTCAATGAATTCTGAAGAGGTGGAGGATGGAAAGATAGAAATCTATCCTTCAGTTCCAAAGCTCTCGGTGCCAAAGGGTCTACTGAGCTGCAGATCAGTGATGCGGCCTGGGAGTCCACCTTCTTTCTGCCCTTGTGAAACTGTTCCACAGTGGGCAATGTCGATACTGAGCAGCCAGGAATAAGCTCGATTATAAAGTAGGTGACATGTTTACTATGCCTCTGTGTTGAAGTGATTGCCCTTGCTCCACTTATGCCGATATAGTGTCCATGCCAGTGTGTCAGTGGTCCAGGTGCCAAGTTTCCATATCAGCAAGGAGGCATTGGAGGAAATATGGCCATAACCTGGAGAAAGCTGAAATGCTTTTCTCTTTGTATCACTATGTGCTCAGGGTGGGGTGGGAGGGGAAATGCTACTGAGACCGCAGGTAATAGCAGGGCATCAGAGAGCAGAGGTACCATATCTGGTACATAAGATCTGGCTCTGCCTTTGGTTCATGATGATGTGTCTTTCAGAGGCTTTTTTTTTTAATGCCATAGAGTCTTTTCTCAAACTGTAGAAGCTGATTTTGAAGATGGCTGTGGGGAGTAGCATTCTTCTCTAGGAGAGATTTCAAGTTCTGGACATGGAATCTCTTGGAGTGGGGAGAGTCTACTTAGAGTTTGATGAGTGAGTTGACTTCAGCCCAAGGACTGACTAAATGCTGGAGATGAAGTTGTGGTGACCTGCAAAGTTTGTGCAAAGTTTGTCATTGTGCCTGAGTGCAACACAGTGTACAAATGCAAAAAGTGTAAACTGGTGGCACTGTTAGAAGAGTGATAGAACTGGAGCAGTGAGTAGCTATGCTTAAGGCTATAAGGGAAGACGAAGTCTACATTGACAGAACTACTCAGCAGCAGCTGCAGTCAGTGGAGATACTGGAGGTGAAAGAGCAACAAGGGAGGGCAGAAGAGGAAAATGCTGAGGAGAGAGCAAACACAGTGGAGGAAGAACCATGGAAAAGAGTCACAGTTAGGAGCAAAAGAAGGAGAAGACTATCTTCACCGGCGGAACTGCAAAACCGCTTTCAGGTTCTTGATGAGGAATCTGGCAGACAGCAAGCAGACAAAGTCAAAGACGAGGCCTCACAGCAGTATATTAGAGGGACTGAAACTTAGCCAAGTAGAGGCACAGAACCCACACTTTATAAAGAGAAGATGAGAAGAGTAGTTGTAACAGGAGACTCCCTACTGTGTGGGATGGAAACTGAAGTATGCAAGGAAGATCCATGGACCTGCCAGGTATGCGCTCTCCCTGGAGCACAAATTAGGGACGTGACAGAAGGACTGACATTAGAGATGGGGTATTCGTATTCAAATACCCCCGCACAGCTGGAGTTAACAGGGGTCTGGCCCCTGGGCCTGGACCATCCACTCATGCATCTGCTGCCGTCGGAGGCCCCGCTCTTCTTTCCAATCATTCCGAAGTGCCCAGTCAGCTAACCACTCGTCAGCCTTGCAGGGAAACTTGTCTTCCCTCCTTCTGCTGGGAATGGCTAGCCGACCGGGCGCTCCGGAGCGATTGGAAGGAAGAGCAGGGCCGCCACTGACGGCGGACGCGTGAGTGGACAGACCGGCCCCAGGGGGCGGGACTCGTTAACTCCAGCTGTGCAGATACATATTCTTTCCTTCTCATCCATGTGGGAACAAGCCAAGAGCAACTTTGAAGAGATCACATCAGACTTCGGAGCTCTGGGAAGGAAACATGAGTACTTTGGCGCCCAGATAGTTTTCTCAGCCATCCTACTAGTACTTAGAAGAGAAATAGAAAGGGAAAGGAAAATACTCCGGGTGAATGATTAGCTATGAAGATGTCGAAATGAGGGATGTATTTTTTGAGACCATGGGTTAAGCTTTCTGGAAGATGGACTGCTAGCAAGAGATGGCTTGCACCTCACAAGGACTGGGAAGAATGTGTTTGGCCACAGAATGAAGAACTTCATCAGGAGGGCTTTAAACTGAATTGGAAGGGGGAGGGAGACACAAGCTCAGAGGTAAAGATACATGAAGCCTTATGCACAATAAGGGGAATGGACCAAACAGTTCTCATGGGGGTCAATAATAACATTAACATCAATAAACATATTCATAAAAATGTACAAAAAAAAGCAGGCCACAAACCACACTATATCAGGTGCCTATATATAAATGTCAGGAGTATGGGAAACAAACAAGAACTGGAAAACTTAGTTAAGGAGGGTAAATATGACTTGACAGAGATAATTGAAACTTGGTGGACGACTCCCATAATTGGAATACAGCAACTGAAGGATATAAATTGCACAAAAAGAACTGAAAGAATAGAAAGGGAAGTGGAGTTGCAGTATATGTAAAAAATACACATTCCTGCACAGAAATATAGAAGGAGGAGATTGGCTGTTCCACTGAAAGCATCTGGATCAATGTAGTTGGGGCAAGAAATGAAAGTCCACTTGTTACCTCCTCCCAGTTTGAGAAGGAGCCATTAATCATCCCCCTTTGAGTACGATTCTGTAACCAACTGTGTATCCATTTGACAGTTATTCTATCCAGCCCACACCAAGTTAGCTTGCTAATCAGAATATCAAGGGGCAATTTGTCAAAAGCTTTGCTGAAGTCAAGATATAATATGTCTACAGCATTCCCTCTGTCCATCAGGAAGATCACCAGATCAAAAACGAGATCAGATTAGTGTGGCAGAATTTGTTCTTGACAAATCCATGTTAGCTTCTTGTTATTACTGCTTCGTTTTCTAGGTGTTTGCATAGTGACCGCTTTATAATCTGTTCCAGAATTTTCCCAGGGATTGAAGTCAGTCCAGTCTGAAGTTCCCAAATTCCTCCTTTTTGCAGGCGCTGCTTTGCGTTTTGCTTGCTGCTTCCCCTTGCTTTTACCTTGGCCCTTTTTGGGACCCATAGTAATATTTTATAAATATATAAAATTTATTATTAGTTGCCCCTTTCCTGTGGGCCAGGCCACTCAACTACGTTTTCTTTTTGATTCTTATTTATTTATTTATTTATTTAATGAATAGGGGGGTTGTTCTGCCCCATTTCTATTGTCCTCCTCCCTTGGGCTCAAGCCTGCAACCCCCCCTGGTGGCTGGCCCCAAAGAGGCTTTGCTCCCTTAACCCCCCGCCCAAATATTATTGCTTATCCTATCCTATTTTATTTAATTTTATTTTACTATTGAAATATTATTATTATTATTATTATTATTATTATTATTATTATTATTATTATTATTATTACACAAAAGGTCCATTAGGGC
Source organism: Intellagama lesueurii (assembly GCA_037013535.1). NCBI lineage: Eukaryota > Metazoa > Chordata > Lepidosauria > Squamata > Agamidae > Intellagama > Intellagama lesueurii. The sequence continues at coordinate 105,783,832 of JBAJHW010000005.1, forward strand.
AACGAAAGATGAGGGGGAGAACCTCTAATCCCCAAAACCAAATCGCTGTGGGGGTGCCAATGCAGCCCCCAAAATCCACAGAGGATCCTTTGTAGGCGAAATACAACTGTGTCACAGAGCCAGCAGGAGAAACAAGCAGCCTCATACACATATGCAAGCCTCAAAAGAGACCGATTGGGTGAGGAGCGCCTGTTAAATAAGGCGCTCCTTCCCCCTCCCTTCCCAGATAGCTGGGAGGGCAAAGAGGCTCGGCGCAGCAAAGTTCCTTGCTGCGGAGCCCGCCATTTTGTAGATAGGGACAACATCAGCTCTCCTCCAATCATCTGGCTCCTCACCCATTTCCCATGATTTCAAGGAAATAATGGACTGTGGTTCTGAGAGTTCTTCAGACAGTTCCTTTAATACTCTTGGATGCAGTCCTGGGGCCAAGTGCTTTTCAATATTTTTGTTAATGACATGGATCAGGGGATACAGAGAATGCTAATCAAATTTATGGATGAAACAAAATTGGGTGGAACAGCCAACACCCTGGAAGACAGAAACAAAATTCAAAATGATCTAGATAGGCTTGAGCACTGAGCTAAAAACAACAGAATGAAATTCAACAGGGATAAGTACAAAGTACTGTATCTAGGAAAAAGAAACCAAATACACAGTTTCAGGATGGGGGATACCTGGCTCAGCGATACTACAAGTGAGAAGGATCTTGGAGTTGTTGTTGATTATAAACTGAATATGAACCAACAGTGTAATGTGGCTACAAAAAAGGCAAATGCTATTTTAGGCTGCATTAACAGAACTATAGTCTCCAAGTCCCGTGAGGTACAGGTTCCCCTGTATTTGGCACTGGTCAGGTCTCATCTTAATTAGTGTGTCTAGTTCTGGACACCAGACTTCAAGAAGGATGCCAACAAAATCAATAAGGATAATCAAGGGGCTGGAACCCAAGCCTTATGAGGAAAGACTGAACTCAGCATGTTCAGCCTTGAGAAACGAAGACTGACAGGAGGCATGATAGCACTTTTCAAATACTTGAAAGGCTGTCGTACAGAGGAGGGGCAGGATCTGTTCTCAATCATCCCAGAGTGCAGGATACTCAACAATGGGCTCAAGTTACAGGAAGCCAGATTTCAGATGAATAGCAGGAAAGACTTCCTAAGTGTTACAGCAGTTCCGCAATGGAACCAATTACCTCAAGAGGTGGTGAGTGCTCCAACACAAGGCATTCAAGAGAAATTTGGACAACCACCCGGCAGGTATCCTTTGATTTGGATCCTTGCGCTGAGCAGGCGGTTGGGCCCGATGTCCTTATAGGCCCCTTCCAACTTCACAATTCTATGAAGCATGAAGACAAGGTGTTTCACCATCAGAGGAAGACCCCAGGCATACAAAATCTTCCTGTTCTTTCTCTACGGAATGGGAGAGAAGTCTGACTGCCAATGGCAAGATTCTGCCTTGTATTTTGAAGTCTTAGGTTTCTGTTTTGGCGTTTATAGAATAGTGAAGTTGGAAGGGGTCTATAAGGCCATCACATCCAACCCCCTGCTTGATGCAGGAATACAAATCAAAGGATAAGATGGCATTTAACTCCAGTAAGATGGAATATAATAAATAAAAATATACCATCTCAATGCTGGAGATATAAAAAGGAAAAAGGGACCTATTTGCATGTGAATTAAGAAAGAAAGAATGGGCACTGTTTTTTAAAGAAATTAGAAAAAATATTGGATGTGGTATTCAGATATTGCTAATTATTGCCCTCCTGAATATAATTAAGAATGATCATTTGAAAAACAAAATCAGAAAGAGTTAGTTGTTATAATGGTTATGGTAGCAAGATTAATATTTGCAAAGAATTGGAAAAGTGACAAACAAATTAATCTCGAAGATTGGTATAAAGAAATGTGGAGTTTAGCAACCAATGATAAGTTAACATGTGAAATGAAAATAAGAGGAATGATAAAGTCTAACGATTTCAAAGATGTATGGAATTTATACTTGGAATATGTCTTTTCAAAGGGGAAAGGCTATATGTCAGCAGAAGAATCAAGGTATTTTTGGAGAGGCATGGGGGAAAAAGGGACATAAATTGATATTATTGGTTACCTAGTCCCAAGTGTGAAGGTGGCACAGGGGGGAAATGTTTAAGGTGTATTGCGCTCAGTCACTACTGAGTTTGTATTTTAGTTTTTGTTTTGTTATTTGTAATTTTCCTTTTTATTAATTAAAACAATAAAGCTATCTCTGGGAAAAACAAAAACGAATCAAAGGATATCTGCCAGGTGATTGTCCAAATTTCTCTTGAATGTCTCCAGTGTTGGAGCACTCACCACCTCTCTAGGTAATTGGTTCCATTGCTGTACTGCTCTAACAGTTAGGATGTTTTTCCTGATATTCAATTGAAAGCTGGCTTTCTGTAACTTGAGCCCATTGTTGCACTCCTCTGAACTTGTTCCAATTTGTCAGCATCCTGCTTGAAGTGTGGTGTCCAGAACCAGACACAATACTCAAGGTGAGGCCTAACCAGTGCTGAATAGAGGGGAACTAACACCTTGTGGGATTTGGAAACTATACTTTTGTTAATAGTATTTGGCTTTTTTTAGCCACATCACACTGTTGGCTTATATTCAGCTTGTGATCTACAACAATTCCAAGATCCTTCTCGCTTGTAGTATTTCTGAGCCAGGTATCTCCCATCTTGTAACTGTGCATTTGGGTTTTTTTTCTGAGGTGCAGTACTTTGCACTTATCCCTGTTGAATTTCATTCTGTTTTCAGCCCAGTGCTCCAGCCTATCAAGATCATTTTGAATTTTGTTTCTGTCTTCCAGAGTATTAGCTATTCCACCCAATTTTGTGTCATCAGCAAATTTGACAAGTATTCCCTGCACTCCCTCATCCAAGTCATTAATAAAAATGTTGAAGAACACCAGACCCAGGACTGAGTCTTGGGGTACCGCACTTGTTACCTCCTCCCAGTTGGAGAAGGAGCCTTTAATCATCACACTTTGATCTCTTCACAAGAGTGGGGTCAGGTTTGGGAGACTGCTTATGGTTTCTGGAGATCGTGGAGATAGTTTTCAGCACTGATATCACTCTAGAGGCAATTGATTGGACACTCGGTGCTCTCAACATCAACAGTGCACCATTGGTTTTGACTCGGGGAACTGGAGTCAGTTCAAGTTCTCTTGATCTATAATCATCCTTGGTAACTAAGGCCATTTGGATAGCTTTGATGGCTATCACAGTAACAATGGAGTCACAGAAACAAAGCAAGCCAAGCTGGAAAACTTCTGCTTCTGTGAAGACAGTGAATGATCTTAAGGTGCTGTATTTTAGCTTACTTGCAGTCAAAACTATTTTTGGAGTGACAAAACTACAGAAGGCAGATATAACTCTGTCTTACCAGACTCATCTATATCAGCATCTTCATCCCATTCCTGAAAGGCACGACTTTCATCTTTTCTGTTTTCTACCCATTCTTCATCAGGCTCTGTATCAAGTTCACCTGGTGGGCCACTGGACCAGTCTCCTGATGCAGTAAGAAAGCATTTAAAATTATTAAAACAGGACTGGGATTAGCCACTAGAAAGGACCACACTTGCTAGGAAGCAAAGTGGCAAGTAGCAGAAATCACACAGGGTGCTTGAAACACCATGCGTGTCATTGTCCTTATCTTTAATTCTTAGGGAACAGAATGCAAAATTATAAAGTGACAGTATCCCTTCCAGTTTAGGAGCATTTCCAGTAGTTAGGTCTTCTGCAACTATACTCAAGAGTTAAGTGTGTCCCTAGTCTTTGCCAAATGCCTGACCAACTTCACTTTCTTTATGAAATTTCACATATATTATGTCATTGATTTAGAAAAAAGATGCACATCAGGAGGCGGAGCTTCGTCGCGGTGCCGTCAGCAGCTTCCGGGAAAAGCTCCCGGGAAAAGCTGGAACCGCCCGGTCTGGGGTCCCTCTAGAAATGGGGGATTGAAGGGAAGACCAGGAGAGGTCTCCCTGATGCAGTTGGTGAGCACCAGAAGGAAGAAGATTGGGCAGCAACCTGGTATTTCTTCCCTCTGAAAATTCACCCGAGCACAGATCGGATGCGGGAGCCATTTTGGCAGAGAGCTGTGAGCAACTCCACCCCCACCCCCCGAGGAGAGGAGAACAAGCAATATGGCGTTGAAAATATATAACAAAGTAAGTTGAAGCCTTTGATTTATGAACAACCTCATTAAGCTGAAAAAGAAATTAGAGTGAAAATACTTGGCCGAAAGAAGATAAGGAGCAGCGAGTTTTGCTTACCAGCCTGCTTCTTCAAAAACGGAACTGATTCTTAAACAGCAGACTGGTTCAAGGCCGACAGAGAGACAGTGAGATGGAAAAATCTTTTGTTTCTGGAAAAAATCCCAGAGTGAAATACCACTGAACAGGCTTTAAGAGACTGAAATTTTGTGAATGCTGTTTAGCCTGGAACTTTCTCCCTAGACTGTGTGGGACTCTGATAACAGAATCTTGCTGGGTTTTTGGAGAGGGATGAATAAGCTTTTGGAAGAAAGAAATTGGACTGTGAATCATCAGAGAGACGACGCAACCGGATAGACTGAGGAGCTAGGAAAACCAGGACTGGAGTTTTTTTTTTCTTTTATTGAAACTTTGGATTAATGGAAAGAACATCAGGCAGATTATAAGGATATCTACTGGAGAGACTGACTCCCTGTGTCTGCTGTTTAGTCTGGATTTTTTTTGGCTGGACTGTGTGGGACTCTCATAATATTGCCACGGGTGTAATTTAAATTGTGGGGCTAAAAGTTGATTTATATACTATAATATCTGTGAGGAAGAACCTAGGGGAGGTTTATGATTGTAGGTTGGGTTTGTTGATAAAATAGTGGAAATTTCGGAAAGATATTTGAGGGTTGGCCACTTTGGTCAAGGATATAGTACTATTTATACAGACCCTACTCATTGGAAAGATTGAAATGGCTTCCGAAAAATTAAAATATCAAATGTTGGGGACTTTGTCTGCCCAATCTCAAAATTTGGGAATAGGGGCACAAAAATCAGATGAAGAATGGCAGGCTACTATGCAAAAGATAATAATAACAGGATTTCAGCAAGTAAATGAGCGTCTCACCCAGATAGAAGATCTGATGAAAGAGAAGTTATCAGATGTTAAACAACAGTTAAATGAAATTGTACTAACTCCAGAACTGCTTTTAGTGAGTAAGATTCCAGGTAACATAGATGGGTTAAAGAGTTACCCAGTGAGCTATTTAGCCACTACAGTCAGAAAATGTTATGTTAAAAATTGGATTACTGTCTTGGATCCATCCTTCTCTTCCAAAAATTGGAAGAAAGCAGAGCTATGGAAACGAGAGGAGCGTACTGAGAAAATATGGGAAGCGACAGAAAGGCGTGCTGAATGACTGTCCAAATCAAAAGGAAATTGAACGATGGGATGTATTTTACAAATGGTCTCGGTTTCCTCAGTGTTGGAGTCACTTAGGTTTAAACTAAAATATAACTGTAGGTTGATAACTGGAGGGTAATCATATAGTTTTTTAAAAAAAGCAGAAAGTTGATTTGTTACTGAAATATGAATAGTTTGGATGATTGTATATTCTGTGTTCTCCTATCCTCAAATTTTTTCCCTTTTCCCCCACCTCTCTTTACCTTTTGTATTCCTTACCCTATTCCTAGTAGTTAAAAAAAAAAAAACTAAAAAAAAAAAGATGCACATCAGAAGCCCCCCAAATCAGTATTTTAACAAAGATGAAGGGGTAAGAATGTCTTTACTTACAATTCAGTAGAAGTATTGCCCAGGTTTCAAGAACAATAATGTTTTGTTAGATGCGCTCTATAACATGAATACTAAATGCAGGGTAATCTAGACTTCAAAAATTCCTTAATTTGCAAATAACTCACTGTCTAAACATGACCCCACACACTACCTGATTGCATATTGGATTGCATCAAAATAAAATTTAAAAGGTGTAAACCAAACATTATGGAGTAAAACACACAAATTTACAGATTTGTACTTGCTTCATTATGTATCTGCAGACACACTAAGCAACATCACTTATCTGAACTATCATAATTGAACATAGTATTAGGTGCAGCATGCTAATAACCCGGATATTCTACAATCAAGACTAGTAATCACTAATGAAAGAAATGTTTGTCCATGAAGCAGAAAATAAACAATCATGTAGTCTAACTGAATACATGACACTGATAATATACAACCTCAGAACCCAACAATTCCTCCTACCCTCCCTTGCTGCTGCTTCTACACAGAAAGGCATTGTAATTTTAGCTTCTGAAGAACCAGAGAATTCAGTTACTCACCTCTGGCCCAGCGCACAGGATAAAGATGTTTCCAGAGAAATCCAGTTTTAGCTAGTTGAGACCATTTGGTGTTTACTTGACTACATCGACACAGCTCTTGAGGGCTAAGGTAACTAAAAATGGTCAGGATAAGCTCAGAAGGAAGATTAATAATACTACTGGCTTGCTCTGTTTCTTCAGTTTCTGAAACATATGAAAGCAGGTTCAGAATTGGCTTGAAGATTGTGATATTATTAAGACTCAACCAGAAATATCCACTGCTGAAGCTACAACAAAAGAGAATGTTACTTTTGTTTTTTAACTATTAACTTTTATGAATCTCATTCAAAGTTATGGTAGTGGCTGTGAATCCTTTTTAAATGGATTTCTGTAATTTAAAAGATATGGGCCATCCCAAATTCAATTGATGTATAATGACTAAACAACTGAAAGAACAGAATGGTTCTGAACTTGCTGGCTTATGACCTAGACCAGTGATGGCGAACCTATGGCATGCGTGCCACAGCTGGCACGCAGAGCCCTTTCTGCGGGCACGCAACCATAAGTCGCCGGATCACTACTCCCTTCCGCCACAGCCAAACCTCAGGAGGCGGCTGCAGCCGCGGTGCTGGTGCTTCAACAGGTGGAGGGCCAGGATCCAGAGTAGCTGGTGCTGGCGGCAGATCCGGAGTGGTGTCTCGAGGCACCTCCGTGCCCCGGATTCCCCCTTCCGCCGCCACTTCTGGTTCCGCCGCCGCCACTTCTAGTTCTGCCACCGTCGCGGCCCGCCGTTTTTTTCTTTTTGTTTTTTCAGTTTGGGCACTCGGGCCTAAAAAGGTTCTCCGCCACTGACCTAGATATATTATTGCTGAGCATACTGATATCACAGGCCATTATTAACCACCCAGAGAGTGGCAACACTAATGGAGTGGTATAGAAAGAAACAAACAAACAGTTCTCAATTTGTCTATTCCTTGCCCAGGAGAAAATAGGTTTATTCAACAGTTATTAAGTTTATTCAACAGTTATTAACTATTCCACCCAACATCAAAAACAGAGAATGTAAAACAAAACACTATTTTGAAAGCAATCCCTGATACTTTTCTTAACATCATACGGTTTTTGTCTTCTCAATAGTTGTGCCATAAGCTTAAGTATTCAATTCTATATAAACCCCACTTTTTTCAGGAAAGTTAATCCTAAATACATGTTGCTGGAGCACGAACCCAAAAACTAAATGCCACTACTTGCTTTATACCAATCCTGACATTTTCAACCAGAATCATTACCTTTATTTCACTTCTTCAGGTTATAAAAACCTTATATAGATGCTTGAGCTAGGAAGTGAAAGCATGTTTGGAATTAAAATACATAATCTTAAATACACGAAAAGTTGAAATGGGACATTGGCTTACCCTGGTGAAGGTCCATTCTATTCTGTGGAAAAGGAGACATCTAGGAATTGGTTAATTCCTTTCTCGGTCCAGTCCAGGCAGGAGGAGAGAACTTAAAAGAGCTTAACAGTCATGCTCCACAAACTCCTCCCAGCTTTCCTTCTCCAGCCTAGCCAGAAAAAGGAGGAGTTTGATAGAAAAGTTAGTAAAAGGTGCCAGTAGATTAAGGAAGAAATAGACAGCCACCAGTTGGGTGGGTCTGGATGTCTTCTTCTCTGCAGACCAGAACAGATCTTCATCAAGATAAGCCAATGTCCTGTTCTCAGTCTGCGGGAAGGAGACATCCAGGAATGGGACCTACTCAAGCAAGTTATGTCTATAGGAGGAAGATGGCTGACTTTTCAATCAGAAACTACTTGAAGGACACGTTTCTTAAAGGCAGCAGCAGCTGAAGCATATTCATCAATCTTATAATGTCTTATGAATGTGGAAGGATAGGCCCATGTAGCCTCTCTGCAAAACTCATCTGCCAAGAAGGCTGCAGAAGTAGCTGCTACCCTTGTGGAATGGGCAGTAATGTGGTCAGGCTTAGAAAACTGAGAGACCTCACATTGTAGAAATATGCAAGTTTTAATCCACTTGGCAAAAACAGACGGGGAGATCTTTTACCCCAGAGAGGTAGGAATGAAGGAGACAAACATTTCCCGAGGATGTGGTTCTTCTGATATAAATCTTGATTGCCCTTCTAAACTCAAATCTATGCCACTATTTTCCTAAGGGGTGACTTGAGGCGGGACAGAAGGAAGTACAATTTCCTTCCGTTGTTAGCTGTGTTAGATTTAGGAATGAAGGAAGGGACAGGACTAAAGAAGTGTAAGTATTCACCAATAGAAAGAGAAGCGAGTTCAGAAATTCTACAAGCTGAAGTAGCACCAAGCAAAGCCGCTTTGAGGGAAAGAAATTAAAGGGAGACAGAAAGTAAGGGTTCAAAGAGTGGGTTAGTGAGGGCCTTGAGAACCACCTCTGCACATTGGACTATGATGGATTCCAAAATCCAGGCCATCCTAGAGTAACTCCAATAACTGTGATACTTCCTGTATAGTGGGAAAGTGACAGTAGTTTCATATATCCTCAATGTGGAGGGTCTGCACGACACCAAAAAAGTAGACATTAATTTTTCAGAGTACCCCAGGTTCTGGGACTGCATTCTCTCAATCTCCATGTGGCTAGTCTGAGACAGGCTGGATCTGGATGAAGAAGAGCTCCCTGGCCAAGGGAGAAGACTTGGAGAAGGTGGGGAAAACTTGGAGAAGCCATAGTTACTCTATGGAAAGCTAGAGAAATTGAGGAAACCAAATGAAGTGAAGCCAGACAGGAGCCACCAAAATTACTGTGGCCTGTTCCAGTTTGATCTTCCAGAGCATTTTCAGTAACAGAGTTGTTGGTTGTTATGCTGTGCTGTCAAGTTCCCTTCATGTTACGGTGACTCTATGAATGAGCAATCTCCAAAACGTCCTGTCCTTAAAAGACCTGCTTAGCTCCTGTAAAGGCCTGTGAGCCTGTGGCTTCCTTTAGGAAGTCAATCCATCTTGTCTTCCTCTTTTCCTGCTGCCTTCAAACTTTCCCAGCATTATTGTCTTTTCCACAGAATCCTGTCTTCTCATGATGTGCCCAAAGTACTGGGCAGCCTAAATTCAACACTTTTGCCTTCAACGATATTTCAGGCTTGATTTGATCTAGGATCAAATCATCTTTCTCTTGTTCATCTTTCTGGCTGTCCAGGGTATCCACAAAGCTCTTCTCCAGCACCACATTTCAAACGAATCAATTTTTTTCCTGTCAACTTTCTTTACTGTCTAGGTTTCACACCCACACATGAAGATTGAAAATACAAGAGTGTAGGTAATTTTGGTCTTGGTCTCTGTCATGAGACTGAAGGAGAATGGGACTTGTAGTCAGAGATTAAAGGAATGTGGGAATTGTAGTCAATGAGAAAGAGAGAAAATGGAGTCGGTTAGGTTTTAAAAGTGAAAGGAAGACATGGGAATGAGAGAAAGGCAGAGAGGTTGTTTTTCTTAATTTACAGCCAGCCTGGTACAGCGTTAATCCTGATAAGCGGACAAGGATGGGAGGCGCAGAGAGCACAGACCCAACAAATTATTTTCTAATTGGAATGGAGATAAACCACTTGCATCTTCATGAGAATTATGGGTGGAACGGACAGTTACGCCTCTTTGAGTTGATTGGTTTATGGTCAAGAAGAAGGAGGTCCGAGTAATGTAGAAAATGGATGATGGGTTATGTGGGAGAGTTTCTTGTGAATTTCTTGTGAAGTTCTTGTTCTATTCGAGATCCAAGATGATGGATTGATGGTTTGAGTATGTGGCTTGAAGGAGAAAGAGAATGTAAGTAAGGAAAAAGAAGGAGGTGGGGCTAGCCCACCTTAGCCCAGTTTCGTGTTTGTTATTTTAATGGGAATTAGTTGTTGTATTTAACTGTGTATTCATTTGAACATGTTCTTTATGCTATGCTTGAGCAAAAACAAACTATATATATTTTCTTAATAATAAATTAATTATAAAAGTCTTCATCAAGGATGGTCTCTTGGATCAGCAGGGTTTGGCTAAATCCAGAGGAGTGGTAACGGCCATTGACTAGCTACCAGAGAAGTCCTAACTCACTGAGCTGTTGTAAGTTCTAAGGAACTACAAAGCCCATGTGTCTGTACTTGCAAAGTGCTGAGTAAAAGTAAAGTGTTCTTTTAAGGTCAGGCTTATTCTAGGCGCAACTGCTGGAGGTTGAGGACTTGCCCCAGCGTAAAGGTGTTAGATTTGTGGCTGAGGGATTCCCTGACCGAAGGATCCATGCTCCTTAGGGAGATATGGTTCCTGACAGTCTCCAGTGACACATCCTTACACTTCATTATCTTTTCTGGTTCCTTCATTGCTGCTCTTCCAAGGCTCAATGTTCTTCTGGTTTCCTGGCTGCAGTCTCCGTTTGGATTGATGACTGAACCAAGGTATGTAAACTCTTTAACAATTTCAATTTCTTCATTGTCAATATTAAAGATGTGTAATTCTTTGTAGTTATGATTCTGGTCTTCTTGATGTTCAACTGCAGTCTGGTTCTTTCACTTCCACTAAAAGTTGTTTCAAGTCCTTGCTGCTTTGTGCCAGTAAGATGGTGTTATCTGCATATCTTAAATCACTGATGTTTCTTCCACCAATTTTCATTCCTCCTTTCTCTGAATCTAGTCTGGCTTTCCATATGATATGCTCTGCATAAAGATTGAACAGATAAGGGGATATGTTATTTGACCTCTTTGCCTATAGGAAATCATTCTGTCTCTCCATATTCTGTCCTAATGGTGGCTTCTTGTTAAAAATATAAGTTATGCATCAAGTGCTGAGGCACACCCATTTCTTTCAGAACAACCCATAGTTTCTCAGGATCAACACTGACAAAGGCTTTGCTGTAGTCTATAAATATAGACTGATGTTCTTCCAAACTCTTTGGTGCATTCTAGTAGCCAGGGGATATTTGTAATATACTCTCAAGTGCCTTTTTCTTTTCAGAATCCAGCTTGAACAGCAGGCATTTCTCAGTCCATATATGGTAAAAGCCTTTGTTGCAACACATTGAGCATCACTTTACTTGCATGGGAAATTAAAGCAATGGTCCTTTTTTGGGAACTGGAATATATATTCCATATCAGGGGGTGTGGAGCCTCGTGCCATCAGTATGCTGATGACACGCAGCTCTACATCTCCTTTTCACCTACTTCAGTGGATGCCGTTCTGTCCCTTCAGCGTTGCCTGGAGGCCGTACTGCAATGGATGCAGGAGAATGGGTTGAGGCTGAACCCGGACAAGACGGAGGTCCTGAGGGTGGGTGGCCCCTCCATTGGCGGCTTGGGAAACTCCCTCTCTTTTGGGGGGGGGTGACTCTCGCCACGAAGAGTGAGGTTCGCAGCTTGGGAGTACATCTGGACCCGGCGCTCACCATGGAAACCCAGGTGGCGTCAGTGGTCCACTCCGCCTATTACCATCTGTGGCGGATAGCCCAGCTGCGTCCCTATCTTGATGGTGGGGCCCTCACCACTCTGGTCCATCCGCTTGTAATCTTGAGATTAGACCACTGTAATGCACTCTATGTGGGGCTTCCTTTGAGATTGATGCGGAAGCTTCAAATGGTGCAGAATGCGGCAGCCAGATTACTTAGTGGAACGAGAAAATTCCAACATATCTCTCCTCTGGCTGCTTTGCAGTGGCTGCCCATTCGTTTCCACATTGATTTCAAAGTGCTAATGATGACATACAAAGCCCTAAACGGTTTAGGACCTCGATACTTGGCAGAACGCCTTCTCCCACCTAGATCTACTCCAGTCACTTGCCATAGCCAGGAAGGACGGCTGAGGGGCCTGACGCCGAGAGAGGCCCGAAAAGAACAAGAAATCGGGCCTTCTCGGCGGTGGCCCCTCGACTTTGGAACAGCTTGCCGCCAGAGATCCGCCTGGCACCCTTGCTGGGTGTTTTCAAGAGCCAATTAAAAACTTGGCTCTTTAGGCAGGCCTTCCCTACTGCCAATACTTGATTTTACTTTTCTTGGTTTGAAGTTTATCCTTCCATCTTGATTATAGTATTATTGTAGATTTTAATTGTCGTTTTTATCTGTTTGTAATATTTTGTGAGCCGCCCTGAATAGACTCTTGTCTAGAAGGGCGGGATAAAAATCCAATAATAAATGAATAAAAAAAAATATTGAACATTTGCAACATGTACACCATTGTTCTGTTTTTCATATTTATTGGCAAATTCTTGTCAGAATTTTGACAGATTCAATCTCTGGCTTGAAACAGATCTACCAGGATTGCATCTACCCCTAGTGATTTATTTCTTCCTAGTGGTTTCACTTCACTTTCTTGAACTGCAGGTTCTTTGTCATAGGACCCCTCTTCAAAGGAACCTTTCATTCTTTTAATTTCTTTTGTATAGCTTTTCAGTATACTGTTTCCACCTTCTCTTTATTTTCTTCTGATCAAATAGTGTGCTTCCCTGTTGGTCTTTCAGCATTCTTAATCTAGTCTTAGCTTGCTGGATAGCTCAGTGAGTTAGGAATCTGGCTGCAAAGCCACAGATTGGGAGTTCAATTCCCCACTGTGCCTCCTATAAGTAGAACCAGCCTGTGTGGTCTTGGGCAAGCTGCACAGTCCCAGGGTGACCCCAGAAGAAAGGAATGGTAAATTGCTTCTGAGTATTCTCTACATGGAAAACCCTGAAAAGGATAGCCATAAATCACAACTGACTTGATGGCACATGATTATTATTATTAATCTGGGTTTAAATTTCCCTTTGATATCTTGGATCTTCTGGAAGATATCTCTTATTTTTCCCCCTTTTGTGGTTCTCGTCTCTTTCTTTGTACTGACTGCTGTAGTACTTCTCTTTATGTCCATTCAGTGTTGGGGCATCTGAGTTTCTGCCACTAGTATATAAAATGTGGAAAGGAACCTCTGAAGTGTGGCATGTTTTGGAGTGCCAAACAGGTCTATTAATCATGCCCTGAATCAGTCCAAGATTGATTGGAGCCCCAGTGTGCTCAGACTCCACTCTCCTGGGTTTTCTCTGTGTATGTTCAGATAATCTGCTATGGTATTGGTGGTTCCCTGAATGTGCTGGATAGACAGGGACAGACGATGAACTTCTGCCCAGTGGAAGAGAACCACTGCCTTGCCGTGAAGGGAGGAGGGGGTCTTAATCATCCTTGCTTGTTTAGGAATGTTTTGACCACAATACTATCTGTTCCGATCAGGATGTTGCTATTGAAGAAGATGTCGGAATTGAACCAGAGCCAGTCAAACTGTGTTGAGCTCCTGCCAATTTACTGAATAGGTCTTCTCAGATTTGGTCCAGGATCCTTGGGCTATGAGGCCAAGACAGTGAGCTCTCAAGCCCAAAAGGCTGGCACCTGTAGTTAATACTCCCTTGCAAAGGTTGACAGTTGTTGTCCACCAGAGCAGGGGTTAGGGTGGGGAGCAGGGAGAGGACCAGAGACCTTTTGCTGGAGATGTCCACTTGGTAAGGATGGAGAAAGTGCTGCAGGGAACATAAGTGAAGCCATGTCCATGGGACTATGGAGAGGCAAGATATAACCAAAACCTGAAAATGAACTAAGGACACAGAATCATAGAATCATGAACTTGGAAGGGCCCTATAAGGCCACTGAGTCCAACCCCCTGCTCATTGCAGGAATACAAATCAAAGGTTATCTGCTAGATGGTTGTCTAAATTTCTCTTGAATACCTCCAGTGTTGGAGCACTCACCACTTCTCAAGGTAATTAGTTCTACTGTCTTACTGATCTAACAGCTAGGAAGTTTTTCCTGATATTCAACCAAAATCTGGCTTCCTGTAACTTGAGCCCATTGTTGTGTATGCTGCACCCTGGGATGATTGAGAACAGATCCTGCCCCTCCTCTGTATGACAGCCTTTCAAATTTTTGAAAAGTGCTATCATATTTCCCCTCAGCCTTTTCTCAAGGCCAAACATACCCAATTCTTTCAGTCTTTCCTCATAAGGCTTGGTTTCCAGCCCCCCGGTCATCCTTGTTAATTTGTTGGCATCCTTCTTGAAATGCGGCATCCAGAACTGGGCACAGTACTCAAGATGAGGCCTAACCAGTGCAATAAGAGAGGTATATGTGCAAAGGAGTACCTCCTTTCTGATTTTCAACTTACTCTCCAGGGCTAGAGAGACTGTTGCTAATTGAGTAAGGCCCCAAGATAAACTAAGCATTTGGCTGGGACCAGTTACCTCTTGGATGAGTTTATTATGACCTGCGACCTGAGAGGTTTGATACAAAGGTTCGAAGATCCTTCTGAGCTCCAGAGATGGGAGAAAACAGGATCAGGTCATCCAGTAAGGACAAATATGCACCCTTTGTATGTGAAGGAAGGCTACCAGAAGCTTAGTAAACAACCAGGGTGCTGACGATCAAATGGTAGTGCTCTGAATTGAAAATGGGAGTTGCCAAAGGTGAACAACAGGAAATGCCTGTGACATGGCATGACTGGAATACGTAGGTGTGCTTCCTATAGATCTGTGGAGGCCATGTAATCTCCACGATGAAGAACATCTAGAATAGATTTTTAAGCTATCTTGAAATTCTCCATCTTGAATTTTTTGTGTGCCACAAATCTATTTAAGAATTTGAGGTCTAACACAACCTTGTACAAGCAATTTCTTTTGGGGCTACAAACAAGATGGAGCAGACTCCCATGAACCACTATAGAGGAGGAACAGGCTCCACTGCTCCAATTTTAAGGAGATGATGGGTCTCTTGTGAAAGAATTGCTAGCTGGTTCTTGTTCCTTGGGAGTCTGGTGAAAATCTATAAGATAGCCTTCCCCGATGGAAATTGTCCTTTCCCACACAGAGAGAAAATGGGAAAGATGACTCCCCACTGGAGGGGTAGGAGGAGACAGTATGTCAGAAATTTTGCTGAAGGGGCTTGATGGGCCATAGCTTTGGTCTGGACATGTAACTGAGGTAGGAATCTGGATCTGGTCCAAGAAGGATGAAAAATATGGAAGACCCTTGCACATGAAAAAGCCTGTGGATAATGAAAGGAAGAAAACTTCTTTTATCTTTTATCATAGTTTATCTTTTATCATCTTTGTTCATTAAATTTGGCACAGCCCTCTTTTTATCTTTGGTCTTCACCACCCCATTGTTGATGGAACTGTAGCTATATCAGATCTGGAAGACATCTGCTTTCCAGTGCTTGATCCACAGGGAACTGCACTGTGGTTGCAGCAATAGCCACATGGACTGTGTGAAGAGCTAAGTCAGATTGCTTTTCATGAAGCTCCAGAGCCAGAGGTTGGGAGTTCAATTCCCCACTGTGCCTCCTTGACAGGGGCTGGATTCAATGACCCCTAGGGTCCCTTCCAGTTCTGCAGTTCTAAGATGACAACAATGATAATCATTATAAGAGGGGCATCCCCTTCTTTGAAAGCCAAGAACCCTGAGAGCATAGCTGCAATCAGGGTGTCTACCACAGGGACTTTTAAATTCTCCTTCACCTGAAGAGCAGGGATTGAAATTTATGGGGAAAAGCAGTATTTTTCTTACTCATTCTGCCTTCATCAGTTTGTCAAAAAATGCTGGGAAGGGAGCTTCTCTGCAAGATGTGTTTACCTCAGAGAACATTGATGCACCATGAGCTGAACTCTCAGGCACCAATTCTGTTGGTATTTGTTCAGAAGCTTTGCAGTGCAGCAACCCCAATGTAGCTAGTGCCTTTGATAATGGTGGGAGAAAATCATCATCATCCTGCTGAGCATTCCCCTGGATCCCCATCTGTGATGGAACCCTAGCCAATCTGCACAGTAACAAGAGAAACAAGGTGACTGGCTGGGGGGTGTTGCAGGTGGCCAGACTATCCAGAAGATCCTGAAGGATGAGGGGCCTGGAGAGAGCTGAAAAAAGAGAGTGTTAGAATGTTAATGAAGAGAGAGGTTGTGTTTTGTGCAGCTGGGTTGTAACTGGAAAAAGCTGATATTGAAATCTGTTTCCTTATAAGTTGTTACTTTGTAATAAAGAGAATATCATTTGTTCAATTCTCCAAGGGCTTGGTCTAATATGTGTAATGGCTGGAGTCAAGCCCTTTAAAGGAAGGTTATTTTAAAAGTGACAAGCCTGGGCTGAGGCTGGTCACACCATCTGAAGATTAGGCAGCAGAGTGAACCATGTCTGTATCTGGTGACACATCCTCTAAGTCCATATGAGGAGGAGAAGGGGATGCACTTTGCAATTTGCCCTGAATCTCCCCTAAAGCCACTTGAATCTTGTTAACTAAAGGATCTTCATTAAAGAGAGAGAATTCAAAATAAATGTCAAGAGGTAGTATCACAAATGGCCACTGCCCTCAGCCTGCCTTATGAGCTGCAAAGGCACCATCTAGAGATTTCTGGTAGAGGAGCATCTAGAAAAGGCAGAGTTTCTCTTTCAAAAGTGGCTTGCATCCTGGTTTTACCAGCAAATAGCCCCAACCTCCCTGTCCCCAGGGACCTGCAAACTTCCTCTATGATGCTGTTGATCCATGTCCTTTGAGTCGATGGCTTCAAGCCCTTTCTCGCTGCCAACATGGAAGAGGTTCAAGGCTGAGCCTGAGGCATGACTCCTCCACACAAAAATCTAAATCAATTTCCCCTTCTGATGCCTCAGCTGTATCCACTGGGGTAAGTCGCTCTGTCTCACTGAAAGGGTGGTGGGCAACTTCAAACCAAACAAAACTTTAGGAGGCAATACTGAAGGGTGGTGATCCAGATAATAAAGCACCTGCTGCCCATGCCAGACATAGCTGGGGTAAGGTGCCACATGGATACACTTAATGGATGAGGATTTAGAAGAGACTTTGCAAGATTTACTCATTGGGACAAAAAGAAAGAAAAACAACAACAGCAAGAAAGGCTCAAAGCAATGTAAAGGAAAAGGTATAGGAAGACTGAATACTCTTTCTTTTAAGAGAAAAGAAGAAAATGTGAAATTTGAAAGAAAGGAGCTTTATAAAAGGCCAGAAAGAAGAAGAGAGATATCAAAGGCCAAAAAGTGGAGAAAAGAAGTGAGAGTTGTTCTGGGAAATGGCAGGAGAAGTAAACTGGGAGGAACTTGTGGAACATGACTGCTAAATTCTTTTAAGCTCACTCCCCCTTCCAGGACTGGGCTGAGAAATGACTTAACCCATTCATGGACGGCTCCTTCCCGCAGATCCAGAAAGAAATAGACCCGTGACCAGAATTTAGCTAAATATAATAATAACAATTACAGAGAAGACAAAGTAGAAGTGACCTATGCCGAAAGTTTTACAGAATATCACTTTTCACCACTGGACTTTTTCAGCATTATTTTCTAAGAAGCTAGATTACATGCATTCAGAAGGCTACCACCATTTAAGTTAAATTTACTTTGTTCACCTTGATCTGTTTTTTCATCCACAGAATACTTGAAAGCTTTTTGGAACTCTTCAGCTTGATTCCACAGACTACCACCTCTACGTATTTCTGTTGAAGTTTCCTTCTGTGAGCGGTGTTGTGCAATTACTTTCTTCTTTATGTCTTTTAATTCTTCGTAAGTAAAATATTCCATCAACATTGGCTGGAAAACCTATGATGCAAAAAAAAAAAAAATCAGTCTTGAACTCATGCCAACTGTTCTACCTTTTGAAATGCTACATATATTTTTTTCAAATTAATACTGTCAATACACATATCATACTTACAGAGAAATAGCACACACACCAAGTCAGTCTTTTTTTTCAGATCAGCATCTAAAGTAAAAATAACTACAAATTTTATATTAGCCTGTCTCACAGATTTTCTAGGAAATGAATTTTAGAATTCTGCTATAATTTGTACATTTGCTTATGTATCAAGAGTAGTTTTCTAAGCCAGTCAGTTTTGGGGTACCTCTTCCCCAGATATGTAAACAAATGAAATAGAAAAAGTATAAAAATCAGTTAATGTTTCTGTATATAATTCTTTGAAAAGTAGACCACTGCGGCACATGGTAAACAGCTTTACAAGTTTAAATCAATTTCAAAAGTGTTAGCTGCGTTGTAAAAGTGTCTTAATTCAAAATGCCACATGTAAGGTTTGACCATACTGATACAACGGATGTTATGATTCTCTGAATCTTCATACACAAGCCTGTTTGTGACAGAACTTACCTTCAGAACAATTTTTGCACTGCAATTTTTAATTCATGTCTTTATTTTGAATTCAAAATAGTTTCACTTTGCAAACTTTTCAACATCATAGCATTTTCCATAAGGACTATAGAACATCTATAGCATTTAAAGTCTAACAGAGCTGTTCTTACAATGCAAGTTCACTACAGCATTTCCCATTAAAAGTTATCACAATATTTACTCAAATGCAATTGAGACTTAGACACCCAAATATAGCTGTTATCTTCTTTTACTGTAGCTTCAGCAAAACATTTCTTTGTGCAGCCAGTGCTGTCAAGCTTGAAGGTTTTTATTAAGCTGAAGACAACCAATATCCACAGGATTTTATAGATAAGGGAGGTCCATGAATGGAGAGACCCATTGTCTAACATCTTGTTTAGATGATGATAAGTTCTACAAACACCACGGATCCACTAATGGGACTCTACTAGCAGCAATTACATGTCACACGTGTTTGGGAAGGATCTGAGTTGCCTAGATCAGTGGTTTCCAACTTTGGGTAACCCAGGTGTTCTTGGAGTGCAATTCCCAGAAGCCTTCACCACCAGCTGTGCTGGCCAGGGTTTTTTGGAGTTGCAGTCCAAGAACACCTGGGTTACCCAAGGTTGGGAACCATCATCTTATATCCAGAAGCCCCCTGTTGCCCAACACATTCTTGATCAACAGGATGGCTACAGCAGCCCTGTATACAATGTACCTGTTTCACCTCTCAATAGAAACAATAGGAAGAAAATTAGAAACGTCAGCCACAGCAGAGAAACAGATATGAGAAAAAAATACTTTCCACTCTGGACAGCAGGAGTGTAGCAGAACTTAGGTAACTCTTCTGCCACATACTCTCCTTCCCCTATGTGCACAGGATTACTCAGCCCACCTCAATATAGTATCCTTCAGCAAGAATACAACACTGTTGAAAGAAAACTGAACGACAAATAGCTAGATGGGGCATATCTACAGTATACTGCCTAACTGGAGCTTCACTTTCAGAAACATGTTCTGTAAAACCACAAGACACAATTAATGATTCATTAAACTCTGGCACTAAAAATCCCGAGTATGAACAAATAAGCTCAACTTCAGGTTCAGAGATGAACCTTTTCATTTGAAAATCTCATAAGCTTGCAGTTCTATTTACCCTTCTCATAGTTTTCCAAATATATTCTAATTTATGGTACAAATCACCATGTAACAATTTCTTTAAGGCCAAAAGGGCAAAATCTATATTTTTAAAGACTTAAAATTCTAATCAGAGTATTCCAATTACACACTTTTTACTGTAAAAATTGAGAGAGGACTTTTTAAAGGAACAACAAAGATTCTTATCATCATCATCTTAAAACTGCAGAGCTGGAAGGGATCCTCTGGATCATCGAGTCCAGACCCTGTCAAGCAGGCACAGTGGGGAATCGAACTCCCAACCTCTGGCTCCACAGCCAAAGACCTAAACCACTGAGCTATCCAGCAGTTCTTGTTCCACCTTAAAGATTAACAAGTAAAGATTGGATTTTAAATTTTTTTTAGACTACAAATCCCATAGTTCTCCATTCAAAGTCTTCCAGTTTAGGGCTCATTTTAGAGCCACATTTAGGTGTTTGTAAACTCTCTGTCCCTCAGACAGAACTCCCAGGATTGAGAATTATGGAATCTGTAATCCAAGTTTATTGGTTTAGGTATCTAGCTGCAGAGCACGAGGTTGGGAGTTTGATTCCGTACTGTGCTTCCTGTGAAGTAGAGTCAGAGGGTGCACCCAGAAAAAGAGAAAGAAAGGTTACCTACCTGTAACCATGGTTCTTCTAGTGGACCTCTGTGAATTCACACAAATGGGTTTCTTCTGTGCCTGCGCAGGACACTTCGGAAGTTTCTAGAGCTTTAAAAAAAGTTGAGAATGAGATACCCCCCTAGGGCGCAAGCTCTGCCTCCTCAACCTTCCTCTCAGTTCCTCTATAGTCCGCTGATGTCAGAGTAGGATACTCACATTAATAAACAACGTGACGGACAGAGGGGAGGAAGGGAGGGATGTGTGAATTCACAGAGGTCCACTAGAAGAACCATGGTTACAGGTAGGTAACCTTTCTTTCTTCGTAGTGGCCTCTGTGAATGCACACAAATGGGTGACTGACAAGCTCACTTACCGGATGGTGGGACATCACGGTAGCAGAGATGTCAGGATAGCCCTGCCGAATGCAGCATCTTTCTTAGCTCTGACATCGAGGCGATAATGCTTCATAAATGTCAGTGGATTGGACCAAGTGGCTGCTCGGCAAATGTTCTGTACTTCAGTCCCACGGTGTAGAGCAGTCGATGTCGACATCGCTCTAGTTGAATGGGCTTTCAGATGATCTGGTAGCGGCTTGCCCGAGAGTTCATAAGCCAGTTCTATAGTTTGAACTATCCAGTGAGATATGGTTTGTGCTGAAGCCAGAGCACCTTTATTGGGGCCATGGTAGCACACAAATAATCTAGGTGATTTTCTGAACCCCCTTGTCCTGTCAATATAAAAAGCTAGTGCTCTTTTGACATCTAACGTGTGAAGCTTGCGTTCGACGGGTGTGGACGGAGATGGAAACAATGTTGGCAGCACAATCAGTTGATTCATGTGAAATTCAGACACCACTTTGGGCAGAAAAGTGACATCAAAGTACATGGTGACCTTATCCGGATGGAACTGTAAGTATGGAGGATCCGATCTCAAGGCCGCCATCTCACTGGCTCTTTTTGCAGAAGTGATGGCCACCAAGAAGATCGTTTTAAGAAACAGCAGTTTCTCATTACAGGTAGCCATTGATTCAAAAGGAGGTTTGGTTAAAGTGTCCAGAACAAGCTGTAGAGACCATTGAGGTATGATCTGCTGGGTAGGTGGTCTGATATTTTGGAGACCTTTCATGAATTTCTTCAAAGTGGGGTGGGAGAAAAGCTTGGCCGCCGGTGAGTGGGACGGTTGATGTGCCACAATCACTGATATATAGACTTTGATGGTGGAATACGAGAGACCGAGATCGAACAAGTGGAGGACGAAGGTGAGTATCGTTTTAAGTGAAAGTGGAATTGGAATTAGTTCCTCATGTTCCGTGAATTGCCTAAAGGATTTCCATTTGCTCTCATAGAGTTTGTTCGTGGAAGGTTTTCGGGCTCGATCAAGGACCTTGAGGAACTTGGGGTTATCCTCCACGCTGTCAGTTTCAGCGATTTAACATCTGGATGAAGAATCGAGCCGTTGTTCTGGGATAGAAGGTTCGGTATCGACGGTAAGTGGAGCACTTCTGTCACTATCATTCTTAGATGGGTGAACCACGGCTGTCGTGGCCACCATGGGGCAATCATTATGGCCTCTGCTTGGGACTGTATGATTTTGATGACCGTCTTCAAGATCATTGGTATTGGCGGAAACATATACAGGAATTTTCCTGTCCAGTCCATCATAAACGTGTCTCCGAGAGACTTGACATCGATGCCTGCTCTCGAACAGTACCTGAGGCATTTGGTGTTGTCCCGAGCAGCAAAAAGGTCTATTGATGGGTATCCCCAGCAGTGACAGATCATTTTGAAAATAGAGTTGTCTAGTGTCCATTCGTGTGTATGGGTAGGTAGTCGGCTTAGATGGTCCACCAGGTGGTTGTCTCTTGTTGAGATGTGAATAGCGTGTGGAAAAACGTGATGAAGGCAGTACCATTCCCATAGATCCACCGTGAGGTACAAAAGGGAGAGTGAGTGCGTGCCTCCCTGTTTGTTTATATAGTACATAGCCGTGGTATTGTCGGTTATCAGTTGTACTGCTTGTCCCTGGATGCCAGGTAGGAATGCTTGAAAAGCTTTTATTATGGCTAATATTTCCAGTTGATTTATGTGTAACAACCTTTCTTTTCTTGTCCATAGGCCGTGCGTGCGAAGTTCCTGACAGTGTGCCCCCCATCCTGAGGGGCTGGCATCTGTAGTCACCTGTATCGAAAATGTGATCGGTTTGAAGGATCTGCCCATGGTGAGATTCAGAATGGATGTCCACCAGGTAAGCTGATCTGCTAGTTCTGGTGTCACTACCAGGTGTTTTGACTGATGGTCTATCATAGGGTTGAAGAGGGATAGAAACCATGCCTGTAGCGATCGCATCTTGAGTCTTGCGTGAGTGACGACCATGAGAGGCCATGAGACCTAGAAGGTGCTGTGCTTTGTGTGCTGACACCTTCGCATGCGGTTGGAATGGGCGAATGGCCTGATGTAGTTTGACAATTCTTTGAGAGGGCAGAAAGGCTCTCGCTTTTATAGAGTCCAGGTCTGTTCCTATGTAGTCGATCCTTTGAGATGGTTCTAGATGAGATTTGTCGTAATTGACCTTTAGACCTAGTCTTTGCAGTGTGTCCAGAGTGATCATGGTAGCTTTGACAGCAGCGTGGTACGATCGAGCTACTATAAGCCAATCGTTGATGTAAGGGAAGATGGTAATCCCTTGGAGTCGGAGATGGGCTGCTATAGGAGCCATGCACTTTGTGAATGTTCTTGGTGCTGTTGATAGCCCGAATGGTAGGGCGCAGAATTGGTATGTCACATTTTCGAACCGGAATCTCAGGAATCTTTGATGAAGAGGATGTATCGATATGTGGAAGTATGCATCCTTTAGATCGATGACCACAAACCAGTTTCCCTGTGAGAGAAGGGGAATAATGGTATCAAGGGTTAGCATATGAATTTTTTTCGGTCTGATAAATTTGTTTAATTTCCTAAGGTCAAGGATGGGGCGAAGCCCTCCATCCTTCTTTGGGACTGCGAAGTATCGAGAGTAGAAGCCCTCATTTATCGAAGAGGGTGGGACTGAAATTACAACACGTTTTTGAAGGAGTGATGTTATTTCCTCCTGTAAGGCAGAAGAGAAACGGGTAGTCTTGATATGACTAGTCGGAGGAGTTTTGAGGAATTCGATAAGATAACCCTTATCGATTATGGATAGAACCCATTTGTCAGTAGTTATCGTTTGCCATTCTGGCAGGAAATCACGAAGTCTCATTTGGAAATGTGAGTAATCAGAATTAAGAGTATTGCTTACCCTTTCGCTGTTGTTTGCAAAAGGGCTGTCTCTGATTTTGCGGTTGTTGGTGTCAAAACTGTGGTGTCGAGGTAGATGTCGACTGGTAGGATCTGTCTTGGTGTTGCTGTCGGTATGGGCGAAAAGGCTGCTGGTATTGGTAGGGCTGCTGTTGATAATACGGCTTTCGATATGGGGTTTTCTGATACCGGTAAGTCTGCTGCGGTACATAAGACTTCGCTGTTTTTCTAAGTTTGTGGATATTTTCCATCAATTCGTCCGTCTTGGAGTTGAATAGGCCTGCTGAATCAAACGGAAGATCCTCTATTCTGGCTTTAGTATCATCGAGAATATTAGATGAGCGGAGCCAGGCGTGTGTTCTAATAGCTATGGATGTGGACATTGCCTTAGACGCTGTATCTGCAGTGTGTCTGGCAGCCACTCTCTGCTGTTTAGCAAGGGTTATTGCCTCCGTATACGTATTTACCAGCTCTGGTTTAACGGTTTCAGATGCCGTCTGTAAAGTTGGCAGTATCTTATCCCATAGGTGCCTTTGATAAGCACCCATGGCCGCCTGGTAATTGGAAATTCGTATAAGAAGAGATGTAAGGGAGTACAATTTTCTCCCGAGAGCATCAATTTTATGCCCCTCCCTGTTCGATGGGGTTGCAGAGGATTTATTATGTGATCTGTATTGTGTGGATTTGACCACTATCGAGTTAGGAGCCGGATGTTTAAGCAGAAACATGGCATCTGTGCCGTGTGTCTTGTAATGATGTTCCACTCTGCGTGGAGGTTGTAAAGATGACGGTGGCTTGTCCCAAGATTCTTTGACAAGCTGTAGCAAGGCCGGTATCAAGCTCAGGCTAGGTGGATGGGTCTTATCTTGGTCTAAATCATGAAACACCAAGTCCTGTACTTGCTGAGGTGGTTGTTCAGTGTCGAGGTGAAGTACTTTCGCCATTCGTAGTATAAGCTGAGCGTACGAGGTATAGTCCTTGGAGGGTGATGGGGGATGTTTGTCCAGCGTGTCCGAGGTTGGAACCGGATGTTGTATTGTTGAGTCATCAGACAACGAGGAATCTCCGTTTTGTGAAGAAGTCGAGAGTATCGAAGGAGAGCAGTTAGGTCTGCCTCTATGAGTCCTCGGTATGAGGTCGTCATCCGGTAGGGTAGATATCGAAGTTGGTTCGACATTGTGTCCAGGAGGTCCCGAATACACCGTGGTTGTATCTACGGTGGCCTGTTTTTCTGTTCTTTTATATTTCTTCGTCAGTGCCGGAGCTTCCGGAGCTCCTGGTCTTTTGTGTGATGGCTTATCCTGATGTCGAGGTAAATCGAAACAACGTCTGGAACGATCTGAAGAGGGAGATCTAGGAGGAGAGTACCATGGAGGGGGTGGATATCTGGGTCTCCTGTAGTCATCATAGTAGCCATATTCATGATACCGATGTGGATGATATGGTTCGTAATAATGATGTCCATAGTAGGGGTGTTGTTCTGTATGGCAACAGTGCTCTCCATGTCGATGGGGTTGTTGGACTGGAGAGACATGTCTCCGTTTCTCAGCACGTTTTCTTGGAGAACGTTCAGGAGACTCTGAGTCCGACTCCATAGAAATATTTGCCCGCCCTGGTGATCGAGGGCTATAAGGGGCCATGGCCAGGCTGGAAGGTGCATCAGCCTGAGATTGGCCGGAGCTTGGCGACAAGCTGAGAATTGCATGCGTCGCTTGTGCAGATGATAGTGTGTGTTCATCTTTATCCGAGAATATAGGAGCTTCTCTGGAAGACTCCTCCAATATCGGTGAAGGCAATGAAGCTGGTGGATGAGTTATGGTAGCCGTCTTGGGTGTTTTCTTTTGCTTCTTAGGTTTATTTTTGTCCTTTTTATTTTTAGCAGGGTCGTCGGATCTTGGCTGAGTCTTAACTGTGGACTTGGATGCCTTCCGTGGCTCCCTGGACTTGTTTGGTACCGACGCCATACTCGTCAATGGGTGAGTAGCTGGGCTAACAACTACGTTAGACGAATCTTGTCTAGTTGGTTGATTTGTCGTAGGAGAAGTCCCCACTTCCATAGTTGTTTTTAACGTTTGTTCGTACAAATGTGATCTGAGGCGTTGAAGTCTCAGCTTGATTGCAGCTTCAGAGAAGTTCTTACAGGCGGGACACGATTGTGTCTGGTGAGCTTCACCCAGGCAGAATAAACATTTGTCGTGTCCGTCGGTGAGAGGCATTTTCTTAAGGCAAATAGCGCACCTCTTAAAGCCCCGAGGGGCCATAAAACAGGGGAGAATCAGGGGAAAAAGTCCAAGGGGAAGGGGGGTGGGCAAAAAGGCGGGAAAGCGAAAACAGTTGTAAATGGGCAATTTAAAGTCTCAATCAGTAAGGGAAATAACTAAAAAGAATCTTAGTGAGCCGATTACTGAAAAGAAATAAGATTAAACTAAAAAATACAGGTTTACTTTCCTTTCACTGAAGCTCTAATGTTCCTAACGTCCTAACCGAGCGGCAGAAAAAAAGGAACTGAGAGGAAGGTTGAGGAGGCGGAGCTTGCGCCCTGGGGGGGTATCTCATTCTCAACTTTTTTTAAAGCTCTAGAAACTTCCAAAACGTCCTGCGCAGGCGCAAAAGAAACCCATTTGTGTGCATTCAGAGGCCACTACGAAGAACAGTAAACTACTTATGAGTATTCATCTACCTGGAAAACCCTGAAAAGAGTTAGGAGTAGAGATGGGGGTATTCATATTCCCCCCACAGGTGGAGATAACGAGGGCTCGTCATCCTGCCTTCTGCCAGGACTGGCTAATCCATTGTGGACAACAGAGCGATAGGAAGGTTCCGTTGAGCTCGTGTCAGCGGCGGAATCATGAGTGGACAGTCTCTTGTTATCTCCACCTGTGGGGGGATATTCATATTCATATACAAATACCCCCATCTCTAGTTAGGAGCCTTGTGGCGCAGTGGTTAAACTGTTGTACTGCAACCAAAACTGTGCTCACAACCCGGGGTTCAATCCCAGGTAGCCGGCTCAAGGTTGACTCAGCCTTCTATCCTTCGGTAAAATGAGTACCCAGCTTGCTGGGGGGGGGGGGGCAACGTGTAGCCTGCATAATTAATTTGTAAACCATCCAGAGAGTGCTTTAAGTGCTATGGGACGGTATATAAGCAGCATGCTTTTGACTTGATGGAAACATGATTATTTTTAGTTCTAAAAAATCTGAAAATCCCATCCCTACTAACAAGTATTGTTTGGCATAAATTTTCCTGAACTTCATCAGGCATAATCAGGTTTCTGTCTGTAAAACCTTATGCCACATAAAACCTGTTAATATTTAAAGTGTCACAAAACTCTCTTTTTCTCTCTGAGCTGCTCTGCCTTGAAACTTTAAAGGAACTTGTTTTTAAAAAGCATTCATTTGCTTGCAATTCTTACCTCCTCCTCTTCTTTCATGTGAGGAAGGAAATCCCTGGTGAAAGCTTCCAGCCTCTCCTTTAACTGTTTCGCATAGTTTAGCTGTTCACATTCATTCTAAGAACGATTTAAAAATGACATCAGAGAATATCTTGTAACATTTGAAGTAATGCTTAGAATCTAATTTGATATTGGCCAAAATCCTATTGGTGTTTTTGTAAGATTTTATATTGACTGATGGGGTGCTAGGGTACATCTTACACAACTAGACCCTCAACCACAACACATCCCAGACCCTCAATTAGCTATGGCAACCCTACCAGGACACCAACAGGATACTGGATGTTATGAAATTGTAACATCATGAAATGAAATAAAATATGAAGTGACAATAGAACTGCACTTCAATTACAAAGTACAAACAAGATATGAGATCACTGCAATAACATATCATTTCTAAAAACATTTACCACCATTTAGTAAAATGTATGCATTTTCTAAAACAAATCTTAGTACTGTACCTGAATATTAATGTTTCCCTTGGGTGATGTCTGTTGCCTTAGTTTCATTTTTAAATGACTTGTGGAGCAAAACATTGAAACAGTTTTGATACTCACTGGCCAAAATCCTATCAGATATTTAAGCATATGCAATAGGAATCATAGACATTACCATAGTTAACTGCATTTAATTGACTAGGTCCCGGCTTTGTGGGAGATGAGACATACGAGATTAAGTACTCTGATGTCAAGCAGAGATCAAAACGTTGCTAAGTTAACCACAGGAACTTCCACGATTGCTCCGTGAGGCATGCAACCAATGTGAACTAGCCATAGCAGCTTCCATGTATGCTTTTGCAAATGCATAAATATTCAATACAATTCTGCTTTTGCAAAAGCATAAATGTTCAATACAATTCTGGCCACGGTGGCATAGCTGATTATTATAATTTAAGCTCTTAAATACTAGAATCATATAATAGTTAAGTTGGAATGGGCCTATAAGGCCATCATGTCCAACCCGGTTAGATGCAGGAATACAAATTAAATGATATCTGCCAGGTGGTTGTCTAAGTTTTTCTTGAATGCCTTCAGTGTTGAAGCACTCACCACCTCTCGAGGTAATTGGTTCCACTGTCATACTGCTCTAACAGTTAGGATGTTTTTCCTGATATTCAACTGAAATCTGGCTTCCTGTAACTTGAGCTCATTATTATGTGTCCTGCACTCTGGGATGATTGAGAACAGATCCTGCCCCTCCTTCGTACAACAGCCTTTCAAGTATTTGAAAAGTATTATCATATCACCCCTCTGTCTTCTTTTCTCAAGGCTAAACATGCCCAATTCTTTCAGCAATATTACAAGTGAGAAGGATCTTAGAATCATTGTAGATCACAAACTGAATATGAGCCAACAGTGTTGGCTCATTAACTGGACACAATACTCAAGGTGAGGCCTAATCAGTGCTGAATAGAGGGGAACTAGCACATAGTGCGATTTCAAGACTATAATTCTGTTAATTCATCCTAAAATAGCATTTGCCTTCTTTGTAGCCACATCACACTGTTGGCTCATATTCAGTTTGTGATCTACGATGATTCCAAGATCCTTCTCACTTGTAATATTGCTGAGCCAAGTATTCCCCATCTTGTAACTGTGTATTTGGTTTCTTTTTCTGAGATGAAGTACTCATCCTCCATCTGGGTGCTACTTTGCTCTGTTTTCAGTTTGCAAAATATAGCATTTGAAGCCCTGTTGAATTTCATTCTATTGTTTTCAGCCCAGTGCTCCAGCCTATCAAGATCATTTTGAATTTTGTTTCTGTCTTCCAGGTTATTAGCTATTCCACCCAATTTTGTGTCACCCGCAAATTTGACAAGTATTCCCTGCACTCCCTCATCCAAGTCACTAACAAAAATGTTGAATTGCACCAGACCCAGGACTGAGCCTTGGGGTACCCCACTTGTTACCTCCTCCCAGTTGGAGAAGGAGTCATTAATCATCACCCTCTAAGTATGATTCTGTAGCCAATTGTGTATCCACCTGATGATAACACCAGTGGAATTCAATAAACGGGGGGAGGGATGTGAAATCTGCAAAGGTGTGCTTCCTGATAAAGGTGAAATATGGATAAGAAATTGTATTGTCTGTGTTACAGACAGATAGTAAAGATTACAGTCTCAGTGTATCTTCAATAAATAAATAAATAAATGCATTTTTGGTTGCCACTATCAACCTTTAATTATCCATGATGCATTTAGTCCTCTACATTTCTCTGTGATTCATGTTTTACTAGGACTGTTATTCAGACTAGTAATGCTGCAGAGGTTCTTACAATACTGACTAAAGTATTCTCAAGAGAAAGGGGCAATTTGCCAAGGACACCATAACTTTACAGATAAGCAAGGTTAAACTACTTAACGAAATGGGAATTACTTCCAGGCAAACATGCCTAGGACTGCAATACAAAAAACAAACTTAAGGCAACTGATTTAGAAATGCAATTTCACATTACACAATGCAGATAACCCAAAGCCTTCTATCTGGAGGCTTACCTTCACGTTTTTTAACCCTTTCTCAAAGAGGCTTAGCATTTCTGACAACTTGTTGTCCGAGTGTACATTATATATAGTCCTGCTGCGCTGCTGAAGTAAACCAATGATGTACTCATTCTCAATCTGCTCATGCATTTTAAATTCCTTAAAAGTGGCATATAGGGATTGGAGAAGAGCCCGGAAATCGTTGTTGTTGGAGAAGTTGGTCTTGGACAGCTAAAAAAAAGAGAAAGAAAGAACAATTTTCTGTCTGAACTGTCAGCAAGAAAAGCTATCTTCTTAAATAAATTTAAAACAATCACATTCTATGTCAAATATGTTCCTACCATATCCTTCAAACTCTATTTAGAAAGATTCCCAACCAAAATTTTAAAACAGTCAATAATTATTAAGAAGACATTTTAATCTACTGCTGATATCATGCTAAACATTTTCAGGAATCAAGTCCAGTATTCTATTTACAATTTGATTTATAAAAAAAAGCATTGGTCAAAATCTTGTTCATGTCAATTCTGTGGCATAGGGCTGATGACATCATCAGCAAGGGCAATTATTGGATAATGAAACAATTCCTCCTCCCACTCCAAAGCCCTTACATGTCCTGAATAATAACCTCCATCATCTGGAACCCACGAGGGCCAATTTTTGGTAATCAAAGACTTCCTCCTCCCACCCCTCAATCTCCATGGGTCCCCAACAATAAAAGAGATTAGTGAGGACATGTAGTGGGGGTTAATTTTCAGATAATTGCTCAGTTGATGATCAGCTTTATGCTGCAGGATTTACAAAAACAGAATTTTAGCCACTGTTTTGTATTGTTGGCAGTCAGGATACAGTGAAATAATCCCCAATCAAACTAAGGGACACCACCAACAGACAGGAATATTTTTAAAATTTATCTATGACATGTTCATAATCAAGCATAAACAGACCTGGAAGAGGAATTTTCCACACTAATATAGGATCATTTTGAGACTGAAGAAGAATTACTGGACTGCAATCAAATCTACATGGAGCTTTCTTGGCAAAGATACTGGAGTGGCTCGCCAGTTCCTGCTCCAGGTGGATCGCGTTTAGTCAGAACACCTGTCCATTTTGGGTGGCCCTGCATGGCATAGCGATAGCTTCTCTGAATTACTCAAGCCCCTTCGCCACGACAAGGCAGCAATCCGTGAAGGGGCAAATCTACAGGATTAACTCCCAATTTGCAACAAGGAACAAAGTCCCAAAGACACATTCTAGTCAAATTTATACACAAGAAAACTAG
The DNA here is from genome assembly GCA_037013535.1 of Intellagama lesueurii. Lineage (NCBI taxonomy): Eukaryota > Metazoa > Chordata > Lepidosauria > Squamata > Agamidae > Intellagama > Intellagama lesueurii. The sequence goes on from JBAJHW010000005.1 coordinate 105,814,548, forward strand.
AAACCTTATATTGACTAGGGTTCCGGTTGGGTGAGACAACATCGTTTGTTTGTGTTGCGTCCTCCGGCCTAATGTTTTAAAGTTTTCTTTAAACAATTATCCTGTACAAGACAGCCTAGTAATTATTAGTATTCTTGCTGTGCTTGACGCCGAACAAAGAAACAGAAATAGATCTGAAAACAAACAACTTGCAAGCTAGACTTTGCGGTTTGTTGTGCATACCTTTGGTGATAGGACAAGTATAATCAAGCAAAATATAACTGCTGCTTCGGGGAGCTGACATCAACAACATCTGAGGACCCAAAGCTGGAGCCACTGGGTTAAAATGACTCATCAAATATGTTGGTGACATTATCTAAGTTCTCTGTTTAACAAGTTTGTGTATACTCCTGTTAATCTAAGGATGGGTCGTCGCTGAGGCCAAGAGGCTTGGAAGAGAAGGTTCGCCTGAGGCAGGGAATAAAAGCTTTGTTTGTTTGATGGCAGTCCCTATGTTCCCACTTCCTCTATACTGCTCGACTGTTGATTAATCGGCGAGAACCTCCAAACCCACGGAAAGCCAGCTGAAGCACCCCGCTTTCTATAACTTTGATTGAAAAGCTTTGTAACTTCTGTATCAAGCAGATACTCATTATCAAGTACTCACTATCAAGTAGAGATTCACGGAGTAAGAACAGCAGGTGTGGTAAACCATTTGAGATTACTTCTCCGCCTTGAGAATGAAACTCCCTCCAAATTTTGATATTTGTTGCCGCAAAGTCTAAAGACAGCTTTACTTTGTCCTTGGATGGTTGGGAGCTAAGACGGACACCCAGTTGTGGGCTTCTTAAGAACTCTAAAGAAAATTTGGGAGTGCCTGCTCTGTGTCTGTTCGTATTTCTATTATCGCGTTCAAGTTTGCAGGAGCTCCCCACCGTTTTTAATTTTCAATTCTGGTTGATGGACTTATAACTATATATATATTTGAGTATTTTCTGAACTTAGTATTGTTTAGTCAAACCAAATTTGGAATTTTTTGCATTTATAGTTTTATATATATATATATATAAAATATAGTATATATATAGAATTTATTATAGTTTATTATTATCTTACTTTTTTATTTTTTTCCTATTATCTTATTATTATCTTATTATTATTATTTTCTGAATTTAGTCTATTACAGCAATAATCTGATTTTATTGAATAATGGTTTTTACTAGACAGGGGTATAAAAAACATGGGATTTCCCAGCACATGGCAGCTTTTTAGAAGAGAGGAAAGGGAGACAAAAGAAAATCACTAATTTCTTTTCTCCCAAAAATGAGGGCATTAAACACACAAATGAACCTTTAGACTGGTCAATTGAGAATAGGTGTACAATAATAGAATCAAACAAAGAAGATCCTGGTCCTAACCTGGCAATGGAACTAGCAGCTGCAGAAAATGCTTTGGACACCAGTGGGGTGGAGAAGAAAGGAAGAAAGGAGGTAGATGACTTTATATTAAAACAAATAGAGGAATTAACACAAGGAGGCACCCAAATAGAAAAAGGACCCCTGACAAAAATAATTAAGGCAAGTGATAAGTCTGATATCAGCACACTGTTCCACTGGGTAAAAGATATCCTAGATGAGATGAAGTTAATTAAATCATTCCTCTTTGAATCTCATGAGCTACTAACTACATTAACCAACTTAAATGCAATAAGCATTGGCCAGAAGAGGAGGTAGAGACTCATCTTATCTCATCCTTTAGTAAATTGCCAACTGATGTGCGGGTGTCCTTAGTGAATCGCCTGGACTCCCTGGTTGCAACTTTGAGGGATCTAGAACAGCCCCAAAATTCCAATGATGACCTAGCAACCCATCAACTGCCCACACTAGGATGCCCAGTGGAGACACAGGTTAAGAACAGAATGAAAATCCCCCTGGAGCCCATGGTAATAATAAATAAAAGGGTTCCCAGTTCTAACTTGACAGTGCCTGCAGACCATCCCGATCTCTGTTTGATAACCAAGGCACCCCTAGATAACGCCCAGAGTAACCCTCCTGATATTATTGAAATAAATTCAGTGGTGAGTTCAATGCCTGACTTAGAATCATCCATGGATTATCCTGCTTCAAATTGAAAATTTGCAATTCAAAGCGAGCACCATCTAAAATGCATTTCATGGAATGTGTCTGGCTGGTTGAACAAAACTCAAAATCCATCATTTTTGTCATTTATGAAAAGTTTTGATATTATCTTTATTCAGGAGACATGGTTATTATCTGAGTTGTTATTAAATGGATTTACTTCATACACTCTCGCCGCAACTCCTGCAGTAGCTAGAGGTCGCCCAAATGGAGGGTTGGCTTGTCTGATATCCACCTCAGTGGTCTGTGCTGTTTTACTACTACCATCTTTAAGATCTATTGCAATGGCCATTCTCCTGACCTTCAAGGATTGGGAAATGTTGGTTGTGAATGTTTATATTCCATCTTATTCATCTCCTTTCTATTATGAGCATTGCTGGTCTGATTTAGAAATGTACATATATGATATTGAGACAAAATTTCATGGAGCGCAAACAATACTGCTTGGAGATTTTAATGCACGTCTGGGCAATGGCCATTTTAGATCTGCCTATGCCGAGCATACTGGTGACTTTTATAATCAGTCAAAAAATACAAAAGATCCCCTTCTGAATAAGACTGGAAAAAGTTTTTGGCAGCTGATTGATAAGCTAAATTTGGTAATATTAAATGGTAATTTCCAAGGTGATGAATTGGGGGAGTTCACATATTTCAGTAAAAATGGAGCTAGTTTGATTGATTATTTAGCTATTATCCCCCTCTTACTAGATAAAATTTTATACTTTACAGTGGGTACACAGCCAGAAAGTGACCATCAGCCTCTTATATTCTACATGCACACCCCTAAAGCTTCATTAAATAATGGGGAGGATAGTTCTTTCCCAATAGATCAAGTGTTGGTGACAGCAGATACTAGACTGAAGTGGTCTCCCATACTCCAGCAAGAAATATAACGAATTTTGTATAGTGCTCTTATGCTTAAACTGAAAGGGGAAATTGAGGCAGATCCAAACATCAACACTGCCCTTGCAGGATATGGTAAACTAATAGATACTTTGAGACCCTTCTTGACCAAGAGGGTAAGACTATCACCCGGAAGCAGACCAACTAATATCAGTTGGTTTGATAGAGAGTGCGAAACTATGAAGAACCAATTAAGAAGAGTTCTTAAATTGCATAAACAAAATCAGTCTAAAAGTTTACCCAGATCTTTTTTTGATCTCCGCAATAATTATAAACAGCTTCTCAAAAAGAAAAAACAAGCCTCAATAAAAGAATCTTATCGGGAACTTGCCCTGGCTTTGTCCCAGAAAGATACGGCAAAATTGTGGCGACTGCTTGCATCAGCAGAGGGGAGGTTTCGCCATGATCTGGATTCTTACGTACCCACTGAATGTTGGGAAGAGTATTACTTCAAATTATTCAATGATCCACCCTCTACTAGCGAAATATCTCTACCTCTAATACCATCCCCCAGTGATCTAACAATGTGGCCTCCAGTCACAATTAAGGAAATAAAATCATTTATTTCAACAATCAAGAGCAATAAAGCTCCCGGGGAAAATTTCATCCCCCCGCATATACTTAAATCTTTTCAGGACTGGTGGGCCCCGACCCTAGCTACCTTATTTACTTATATAGATATGGTGGGTGGCACCCCTAGAGAATGGTCATCTTCACTTGTCGTGCCCATCTATAAGAAAGGCGAGCGAAAGGACCCAGCCAATTACAGACCTATAAGTTTGCTTGATGTAATAGGCAAACTTTACGCAAGACATCTCCTTTTAAAATTGGAAGATTGGGTGATAGAATATAATCTTTTAGCTCCTGAACAGATTGGCTTTAGGGAGGGGCATTCAACATTGGACCATATTTTTCTGCTTAACCATCTAATTAACAAATATGCTATTGCATCTTCAGGACAATTATATGTAGCATTTATTGACCTCAAAGCTGCTTTCGACTCCATCCCAAGAGGTTGTTTGTGGGAAAAACTTATAAATCTTAAAATAGATCCTAGATTGCTATAAAGAATCAAAGACCTCCATACTGATACTTCCCTAAAGGTCAGAACCGGCATTTCTGGTCAACTATCTAACATAGTTAAAACATCTAAAGGTGTCCGTCAGGGCTGTATCCTAGCTCCATTGCTTTTCAATTTGTATATCAATGATATGGTAGGCAGGTTAACTGGACTGCAATTTTTCCCTGTAAGAGTAGGTGGAAAGTTTATTTCAATATTACTCTATGCAGACGATACCTTGCTAATATCCCACACACAAATAGGTCTTCGAAGATTATTAAAACAATTTAGTAATTATTGCAAGAACTCTCTTAATGTTAATTATGAGAAAACCAAAATTATGGTTTTCAATAGAAGACCTCAGGCACATAAATGGACAATGGATGGGAGAATATTGGAACAGGTAACCCACTTTAAATATTTAGGTGTGATGTTTTATCAGACAGGTTCCTGGGCATTTCAGATTGATTTTACAAAGCAGAAATTCGAAAAAGCCATGTTTGGTGTTGTAGTGAACAGCCCTGCCCTCACCTGTCCGTCACAGCAGAACCTTAAAGCAGGAGCCAATGAGGGGTTGGAAGGCGGAGCCAAGGGGGGAGGGAGCTGGATATAAAGGCTGGTGTATGGAGTCTGGGAGAGATTCGGAGAGTTTCTGTTAGAGAGAGACTGTATGAAACTTAAAAGGTGAATTAAGAGTGAGTTAGAGATCAGTAAGACCGATGAATGGAACAGAGAGTTAAAAGAGTTATAAAGTTAAAGCAGCTTTGAGTGAAAGACAAGTGATTAGCAGCCTGTGATTTTTCTCTTGAATAATAATCGTATGTTAACTTCCCTGATTTAATAAATGACTTAAGTTTCAAAAGTACACGTGTCTCCATGATTAAATGGTATTAAAACAGTAATACCTGGTTGCAGCGAAGGAGGAAGAAGAGCGAGATCCTCGTGAAGGCCAGGGGAATAAGGGCTTCAGAGGTGACCGCGACAGGTATACTTAGATTCTGTAGAACTAGAGGAGGACATTTGATCCCTCCCACTCGGGACATTTATAAAACCAAGTTACTCCCCCAGATTCTGTATGGTGCTGAAATTTGGGGAATTGGAAACTTATACCCATTAGAAGTAACCGAAAACAGATTTGCCTGACTATTGTTGGCAGTACCTCCCTCAACTCCCTCAGCGCTAGTTAGACTAGAATTGGCAATAATGTCAATAATGACACTAGTCAACAAATCAATAATTAACTATTGGCTGAAAATTTTGTTTACCACTCAGTCAGAATATTTAACATCATCATATGGGGAAATGAATTCTGGAACGTGGAAATCCTCCGTACTGCAACTAGTAGCCAAACTTGGATTTTCAGAAGAGTATGTAAGGCACCTTGGTCTGTCTGCAGCAAAAAGCTCATTAAAACAGAGATTATTTGATCTCTGTTACCAAACAGATATAGGTTTGCTAGGCGCTCTAAAAACGACCGTTTTATAAGATTATTTCATCTCCGCCTTTAAATCTTCCTTCTTATTTTGCCGATTTAGTAAGCTTCGACTATAGAAAAGCCTTCACTCAGGCACGTCTTGATATGTTGCCGCTTGCTAGCTTAAAAGGGCGTTACACACAAATTCCATACTATGAGAGAGTTTGTTCTTGCGACCAAAAATCAGTTGAGGACTTAGTACATGTTGTGTTTTACTGTCCCCTATTCGTGACCCACCATGAAAGGCTCCTGAAGCCTATTTTGGAAAAATATCCTGGAAGACCTGTCCAGGAAAAGCTCAGGATCCTACTCTCAGACACAGATAAATTTATTACATTTCGAATGGCAAGGTTTCTATACTTATGAAAATGAAACTTGTAGCCCCCACTACTACTAATCAAGTGGTTATTTAGGTTCATGTACCCTTGGGGTTCCCCCTTCCGCGATAGATGCTTGTTATTGGCATTGGAGACTGTCTATCAACTGCCTTCATTTTGTTTTCCTTAGGGTTCTTTTTTTTTAAAAAAAGAGGTTTTTAGCTGTGATAGAAATCTAACTTGATTTGGGTTTTCCCCCTCATACTGTAGTGTATTGAACTGTACTGTATTGTATTGTTTTTATTTGATGTACTTTGCAACGGCCTGTGTGCCACGCAATAAACTTATATGTGTGTGTGTATTGACTAAACAAAGAGCCAATCCACTGGAAGTAAATGGGATGGGAGTACAAATTTTTCCAGATCTTCCATCAGATGTATTGAAGAAGAAGAAAAATGACTTTGACTTTTTCATATAAGAACTTAGAAAACAAAAAATAAGGTATCGCTGGAATGTTCCCTGTGCCTTGGACATTACACTACCAAAAGGGAAATGTACTATATCCAACCTAGAACAAGCTAAATAATAATTTGAAGAAGTTCTAAAGAAAGACAGCTCAGAGACATCACAAGAATCAAAAGAGTTAGATAATTCATCATCTGGAAAATCATTTAAGAGTGACAGTCCAAGCGAATCACAAAATCTTGATGCAGGGAAATTTTTAAAAAAAAATAAACTAAAACAAGCAGCAGTATTTTTTTTAAAAATGGAGGTCCTAAGTATTGCATCAGCTAACATCAATGGTCTAAATTCTGCCCACAAAACATCCAAGAACTTTTAATCAATTAATTAAATTAAAAGCAGATATAAATTAAAAGCAGATGTATCCAAGAAATGTACATAAGGAAAGAACATGAACTTATTTTAAATACAAAAAAATGGGAAAAGTGTACCTGGCAGCAGCTAAAGAAAAGAAAAAATGTGTTGCAATATACATTAAAAATCAAAGAATCAATGTGATAGAAGAATACAAAGATCCAGAGGGAAGATTCATTATGCTGAAGGTCAGATTCTCTGATGGGAAAACCAACACAATAATATAATTGTATGCCCCAAACAACACCAAAGAAAAGTTTTATGAAAAGTTTTTTCAGTTGCCTTTAGATTTTCAAGAAGGTGAGATTACAATATTTGGAGATATGAATGGAGTAATGGACAGTAAAAAAGACAAACCTAAGAAAATGAAAGGAGGGAAACTCCCTCATAATATATTCAAATACATGGGAAGTCACATTCCCGCCTGTCCCTTGGTTGTTTCACCAAGCAAAGGCACAAGCAACTTGTCATTCAGCTGCCACCAGTTGATTACATCAACTTTATTCACTATTAATGATAGAGGACCAAGCAACGTATCATTTAAGAACCAAGTAGAAATTGTTTATTGTTGCAGGTGATAACAGTTCAGTCAATGTCATTAACTCTCAACTAAACAACCTTTTCTCTTCACTCTCAACCGCCTACTGTCTTTTCTCTCTCCCTCCTTCTCTTCACCCCCACTTAACTCCACCCCTCACCAACTCCTATTGGTGCATGCAAATCACAACATAAATATTAATGAGCAGGGTGTACATCCCTCCCCCCTTAATTAGTTTGTTTTAGGAGGGGAAACTTAACGGTTTCCCCTCATAAACAAATTAACATCCATGGAAGAATGCAAATATTAACCTCTTATACTACTAAGCATACTTACTATTATTTTTACTATAACTGTATCTACCTCTTAGTTTATTAACATCCAAGCAAATTTTGCACTTTAAGCATATCACATAACTATTATACAAACAGAAAAGTTAATATTGAACTCACATAAATACAAACAAAAGAATTTTCTCTAGTCATTTGGCCTTCTAGACAAAGCGTCTGTGGCCACATTCTGAGATCCTTTTACACTGCAGATTTCAAAATCAAAGTCTTGCAAAATCAGCGCCCATCTTGTAAGTTTGCTGCTGTTGGATTTCATAGTTTGTAGCCACACGAAAGGGGAATGGTCGGTGCAGAGGATGAATGTCCATCCCCAAATGTAGGGCTTCAGCTTTTGCAGCGTCCATATGATAGCTAGACACTCTTTCTCGATGGTAGATAAATGTCTCTCACCAGGTTGGAGTTTCTTCCTGATGTAAGTCACTGGATGTAGACTCCCGCTGTCATCTGCTTGGCACAGCACGGCTCCCAGTCCCACATTTGACGCATCAGTGTAAATGATGAACTCACGGTCAAAGTCCAGTGCAATCAGGACAGGTTTTGAAGACAGTGCTCTCTTCAGACAATCAAAGGCTCCCTGGCACTCTGACGTCTACTGGATGTTTTCAGCTTGCTTCTTTCGAGTTAAGTTTGTTAACGGAGCAGCTATTGTCAGAATCACCTCTCCCTAAAAAGATAGTGTCTTGGGCAAGGAGTCACTGTAGGCGCAAGCAACCACCACTTTTCTTACCTGAGGCAGGTCCTTGAGCCTCAGAAGTGCGTAGTCCTTGCCCTATGGACAAGCTCAACCTGAAATAGACACTCTTGCCTGCTTACAAGGCAATAAACATTGACTGTGTGCTTCCTTAGACAGCACAACAGACTTGCTAGGTAGGACCTCTCAGTTATAGTAGCAATTAGTGACCTTTCCAATCTCCACTGGATTTAGGTGCAGTCCTGCTGTTCAAGAGACAAGTCCTGAGTTAGAATTGTATTTGTTTTATTAAGAAAATAAAGTAGTTCCATTAAAGTACAGTTGCAGCTTTAAAGCATAAAGCATATACATATCCAAACAGTTACGATGATTAAATAAGCTTACTATTCCTAGGTTAAAATAATAACAACTAAATCTATACTAAGTAATCATCTTTGCAAACATTATACATCTTAGCATTCTAGAGAAGCAGGGCAAATCTCTCCCCCCTCTCTTTCAAAAGACAAACCTCTCTCCTTCCATCAATCACAGCAACAACACCAACAACATGTCACATACATGAAACAACAATTTTTCTGCATGTCTCTGGACCTCCCTCTTTCTTACACTTTCCAGTTGTTAACCAATTAGGATTATGAGGGTGTAACACAGTTCACCGCCCATATTTCACATGAGATCTGCAGGTGGCTTATCTCATCCCAATTAGGAGGAATGTGGTGTTTGTTCTTCCTCTTGATCTTCTCAAACCTTGCTCCTTATCTTGGTGCCAGGCAGAGCAAACTTGGAACAACAATCCCATGAGACATTGTGACTTAAATCCAAACTATACAGAAAACTTAACAGACTCCATCTTTGTACGACTACAAGTCCCATATGCCTCCTAATTCCTTACAACTATTTCACTAAACTTTGGGACAAAACGTCTATAATATCCGGCTAACCCAAGGAACGCTCGGATTTTCTTTTTAGAAGTTGGGGTGGGCCAAGTATCAATAGCTTCTATCTTGTAATCTAGGAGTTTGATCATCCCCCCTCCGACTAGATGCCCCACGTATCTTATTTCAGAGTTCCCAATTTGACATTTAGCTGCTTTCACTGTCAAACAGGCATCACGTAACCTTTGCAACATGACCTCTAGATGGGATTTATGTTCCTCCCAAGTCTGGCTAAAATTACCGACGTCTTCCATGTACGTATGCCATACTGAACTCTCTCAGGCCATACAGGGTTTTATCTACCCTTTGGAGAATATAATTGACATGATTCATTTTGGAGACCACGGTGTACAGTCCAATCGAAACTAACTACAACTTATTTCCTTTTGTGGGTCTCAACATTAATACTTCTCCAGGACCGAATGTTCTTTCTCGGGCTTTTTTGTCGTACCAACTTTTCTGTCTACTTTGGGCTCCATTTAAGTTTTCCCCACCTATCTCTAGGGATCTTTGTAAGGTGTTCATTAAATTATCCATGTATTCTACAATCGACTCAGGGTCCTTTTCTTTATAATCTTCCCAGTTCTGTCATAACAAATCTAAAGGCCCACTTACTTTATGACTGTGGCGTCCGCCCAGGTCATAAATATTAATGTGATATCTGCATAGACCAATGGGAGTGCTGGAGAGATGGAGTCACAAGATATAAGAGACTCAGCAGGAGGAGGGGAAGTTAGTTGAGATTGAGAGCTTGGAGAGTTTTGGGAGTTTGGGCAGGAGAGCGGTAGTTGAGAGTGGATGAAGGAGGATGTTTGTTTAAGAGTTAACATTGCTTGTTCTGTCTACATCTGTAACAATAAACAATTTCTATTTGGTTCTTTTAAAATGACACTTTGCCTGGACCTCTGTGATTAATAATAAACAATGTTGATGTAATCAACTGGTGGCAGCTGAAATACATGAGCTCTTAGTTTGGTGAAACAAGCAGGGGCCATGTGGGAACACGACAAACTGGTGGCACAGTGCTGGGATACGAAACAATCCAGTGAAAAATTAAATGGGCTTGAGTTGGAAGGTATTCCTAGCTAGGAGGGGTTAGGATCTGTGGTAAGAAGTGGTTACCTGTTACAGTCTTGTGGAAGACTTAGTTTCGGGGCTTCTGAACCCAGATCTGGAGAATCCTAAGATAAGGAAAATACCTACTCGAGAGAAACCATTTACCTCAGGATTTACAAGACCTAGCGGCTAGCTCAAAATCCGGAGCTCTGACGGAAAAGAGCAGTAGCGGATGGAGTGGAAGCCTAACTCAGGATAGATCTGGAGTGATAATACCTGGACGAGCGGAGTCTCATGACAGTTACACACGCACTGGTAACATCTCGCATAGATTACTGCAATGCGCTCTACGTGGGGCTGCCTTTGAAGACGGTCCGGCGACTGCAACTGGTCCAGAATCGAGCTGCGCAGCTGGTGAGTGGTGCGGCCACTAGGGACCATATCAAGCCGATTCTATTTAAGTTACATTGGCTACCAGTTGCTGCCCGGGCCCAATTCAAAGTGCTTGTTTTGACATATAAAGCCCTAAAGGGCTTGGGCGCTGGATACCTGAAGGACCGCCTCCTTCCATATGAACCTACCCGGCAGTTAAGATCTAGCCAGGGGGCCCTTTTGAAAGAGCCATCCCTCAAGGAGGTAAGAGGGATGGCTTGTAGACAAAGGGCCTTTTCGGCAGCTGCCCCCAGACTATGGAACGCCCTCCCGACTGAGATTCGTCTGGCGCCGACGCTGATGACATTTCGGCGCCAGGTCAAAACCTTCCTGTTCCAGAAGGCTTTTAATTGAAATAATATCAACTGTGGGTCCGATGGCAATTTTTAGAGTATATATTTCAATTGTATTTTAATTGTTTTGTCTTTTTATTGTATTTTAAATGTTGTAAGCCGCCCAGAGACCTTTGGGTAGTGTGGGCGGCATATAAGTTAAATAAATAAATAAATAAAAATAAAAATAATAAAAGCTAAAAGTAAAGAAAAGCTAAGCAGAAAGTTGTTCTTGTGTCGGGAGACAAGAATCGCCCAGACAGGGAAATATTGTGTCAAGGGTTGTGAGCTTGGGAGTAGCCGAGACAAGCTGCTGGGAAAAGCACAACCTAGTTATAAGGAAAGCCACTGAAAGAAAGGTCCTTTTGGCTCTGGTGAGAAAAGAACCAGTCTAGTAATAAGGAAATGTGTTGTTTATGCCCAAACGAAATAAAAAGTTGGTTGTGAAGGCACAAGTTCAGTCCCAGAGTGCTGAGGGAAATGGGAACCCTCAAATTCAAAGTGAGGAAGAAACTAGGACTCAGTAATAATTGCCTCAGAGGGAGAAAATATCCAAAGCTCCCAAGATTTTGAAAAATGGAAGTTGGAACAAGAATACAAACTCAGGGTACTAGAGATTAAAGAAAGGGAAAGGGAATTTGAGCTAGAATTGGAAAAAGAAAAGATCAGAGAACTTGAAAGGAGAAGGGAATTTGAACAAGAAAACAGGCAAAGAGAAATGCAGTTCCAAATTGAGATGAAAAAATTAGGATTAGCTTTCCAAAATAATAATAATAATAATGATTCCAGTGTGGTAAATCCCTCAAAGATCAACCTAAAGAAACTTCCCCAATATCGGAATGGAGATTATCCTGAATCTTTCCTGATTTCATTTGAGGGAGCTTGTTGGGACTTTGGGGTTAAAGATGATGAGAGGATGATAATTTTAAGGTCACAGATAGGGGGAGTTTTATCTGAGATCTATTCACAGATGCCTCTGGAACAAGCTAGAGATTTTGAGGCTTATAGAAAGATGGTGTATTCCAGATTTGGGATTAATTCAGAGCACCTCAGAAGAAAATTTCACACTATTACAAAGAAACCTGAGGAGTCTTTTGCCCATCTTGGAGCACGTTTAATTCAATATTTTGATAGGTGGTTGGAGCAAGAGAATGTCACTTCCTTAGAACAAATGAAAAATGTGTTCGGATTGGAACAATTTTATTCAATTTTGCCAGGGGAATTGCGTTATCTGGTCAAGGACAAGGATCCTAAATATGTGCTACAAGCGTCTGAATATGCTGATTCTATTAGTGGGATCAGAGATCCTCGATTTTCTGAGGTAAAATTGGTCAAAAAGTGTGGGACGACAGGAAGAAATCCCAATCTGGTAAAAATTACTTCAGTCTGGCTCAAGCTAAAGGAAGCCATGTTAAAGCGAAACCCTTTTTCCCAGAGCACAATCCCCTGAAATCAAATAGTCCTGAGGGAAAAACTAATAAATCCCTTCATTCTGAACATAAGAGTAAATAAACAATGTTATGCTTGTGGTAAACCAGGACATTTTGGGCCCAAAATGAATCTCAAAAGAATTTTAATCAACCTAAAAAAGAATTTTGCCTTCAGTCTTCTGAGGCAGCTGAATGTTCTAACGGCTGCACTGTTGCTAAGGTAACAGACTTGGCAGAGAGCCCAGAACTTCCTGAAGCCAGAGTGGTACAATGTTATTTAATCAAGTGTGATCCTATTTTGCTAGAGAGCTCAGGAGAAAAGATTTTTATCAATGGCGTAAAATATCTAGGACTTAAAGATTCGTGCTCACAAATAACTATTTGCTATCCAGATATAATACCTGAGGAAAACATTATAAAACATGATAAAATCTCCATTAAAGGGATAGGTTCTGATTTGGTGGTCAGAACTATGGCCAAAATATCTGTGAACTGTAATGGGTGGTCTGGTATATGGAAAGTAGCAGTGTCAGATCAGGTTCCGGCTCCTTGTCTGATTGGTTTAGATCTATCTAAGCATGTGCAGAGTGTTTTAATAGTAACCCATTCTCAGGGGAGGCAAATTGAAGCCTCTGAGAGGATTGAAGCCGCTGAAACTCTTGTTGAAAGACCCACTTTAGGTGAACATCCTGAAATGAGAGAGACAGCTGATTTAGTGCTAATGAAAAGTCCTAATATTTCCTAATAGTTCCTCCTTTATTAAGGAATAGAAAGAAGATATTACCTTAAATGATTGCTTTGGAAAAGTTGAGAATCCCATTCCACTGACCCCTGAACACCCAGAGAGGTATTGTGTGGGAAAAGATTATATAGAGAGGTTTTAATGACTCCTCATGGGGGGGGGGGGAGGACACCACAGCTAATTGTCCGTTAAATACAGAGAAAAGATTATAGAAATGACACACAAAGATGTATTTGGTGCACACATGGGCCTCTCTCGCACCAAGCAAAGAGTGGCACAGAACTTTTATTGGCCATGGGGAAGGGAAGGGATGGGGAAGCAAGTTAAACAATATTGTCAAAGCTGTGATACTTGCCAAAAATGAGGTACTGGAAATGACAAGACGAGGGCTAAGCTATGCCCATTACCAGTGATCTCGACCGCTTTCCAATGCTTAGGTCTGGACATAGTGGGACCGTTACCCAAGGTGACTAGACAAGGAAATAAATTCATCCTAACTATTATAGATTATGCCACTAGATACCCTGAAGCAGTACCCCTAAATAATAATAATAATAACAGAACTTCTAGTAAAGCATGATGCATACGTAAATGCAGTGGATCTGTGGCAGTTCACTCCTCTGCATGAAACTGCTTCTAAGAATAGAGTGGAAGTATGTTCTTGTCGCAAACCCCGTGTCCCTTGTTTATTATTCCCTCACAAAGGCCGACAGACACGTTCCCTTTATGCTGCCACCAGTGGATTATCTGAATCCACAAAATCATTAACGTATGACTGGACACTTGTCTTGTGAACAAACAAAACGTATTTATTGAAGTGAAACAGTATTTCAAACAGTATTAGAAATCTTTCAGGTAATCAAAGTTCATTGGCCTTAGCTTATCAGTTCCCTCATTACTTCGTTTCTCTTTGTTTACAGTTTCATAAACACATCAACAACCTATCTCTTTCTAGCCAGTTTTTTATCTCCTCATCAGTTCCCTAACCAGTCCCTATCTCATCCCTATCTGACTGCTCCTCCTTCAGCCAAGCCTCATATATCAATTGACTCCGCCTCTCCAGCTCTCTCATAGGCTCATGCAAATAAGAGCTTGAGCGTGAGTGACAGGACCGATCGCCACATTCCTCCCCCCTAAGAAAAGTTTGTCTCATGAGGGAAAACTTTACAGTTTACCCTTATGAACAATGGAACATAGGGTACATTTTAAACCAATACACTTACCCTTTAGGATCTAAACCAAGTCAACACATAACTATATCTCTGTGTCACTCATTTATATATACTCAACACATCACTTTATAAAAGCAAACCATTACAACAATAGAACATTTAATACATTAATATTCATTAGTCTTCTCTCCTCAGTCCTCTGGTCTCCACGACAGTGCATCCACAACCACGTTCTGGGTTCCTTTCACAGATCGTATCTCAAAGTCAACGTCCTGTAGAGGTAGTGCCCAACTCATCAGTTTATTGTTGTTGGAACGAACAGTCCTCAGCCACAAAAGTAGGTACATAAGACAAAATGTCTCCCCCAAATATATGGTTTCAGTTTTTGTAATGCCCACACAATGGCTAGGCACTCCTTCTCGATGGTAGAAAGATGTTTTTCGCCCACCTGCAGTTTCTTACTAATGAAAGTCACGGGGTGATGGTCTCCGTTGTCATCTGCCTGACTCAGCATGGCACCCAGTCTGATGTTAGATACATCCATAGAGATGACGAATTCATGCTGGAAGTCTGGCCAATTGTTGATAGCCTCTATTTTAGATTCTAGAGGTTTAATTACTCCTCCATCCACTATATGGCCTAAATACTTTAGCTCTGAACTACCAATCTGGCATTTATTTGCTTTCACTCTTAATCCAGCCTCCTCTAATCTTTGTAGCAGTTTCTAGATGGGTTTTGTGCTCTTCCCAGGTCTGGCTATAGATTCCTATGTAGTCAATATAAGCTACTCTAAACTCTCTCAGCCCTTGTAAGGTTTGGTCTACTAGCCTCTGAAAGGTTGCTGGAGCATCCCTCAGCCCAATCTCATGACTCAAAATTTGAACAGGCCCAGGGGGCTACAAAAGCAGTCTTTTCTCGATCTTTGGAGTCCATTGGCACCTGCCAAAACCCCTTAGTTAGGTCGAGGCTTGAAATATAATTGCATTTCCTTATGGCCTCTATAAGGAAATCTAACTGAGGCATCGGGTAAGCATCGGCTTAGTTTGGTGGTTTAACTTTGAATAGTCGATACAGAAGCAGATACTACCATCTGGCTTGTCCACCAACACTATCGGTGCTGCCCAAGGACTCGTGGAAGGAATAATAATGTTTGCTTTCAACATTTCATCAAGTTCCCCACGGACTTTGGCAACATAGGGCCCTGTTACCCGGTAAGGAGTGACGACTACAGGTTGTGCATCACCTGTATCTATCTAGTGCACCACACCAGGTTTATTTGAGAACACTTGTTTATATTTCTGCAGAATGTTTTTAATTTCCTCTCTCTGCTTTGGTGATAGAGCAGGGCTAATAATGGCTTCTTATGGATTATACTGGGGATCACCCCTCCCTTCCCAACACTGCAACTCAGGTTTCTCATTGGGGGTTTCTTTAATAGCATATAAGCCAAAATTCTTCTTTCTATGATAGGGCTTGATCATATTCACGTGTACCACCCTTCTGCCTTCTTCTCCTTTCCTCTGAACTACATAATTCACTTCACTCATTTTAGAAACCACTTTATATGGACCCGCCCATGCCAGTTGTATTTCCTTTAATGGGTCTTAGCAATAATACTTCTTCACCAGGTTGAAATATTCTTTCCCTGGCCTTACTCTCGTACCATAGTTTTTGTTTTTCCTGAGAGCTCTGTAAGTTCTCTGCTGCTGTTTCCAGAGACAGTTGTAATGAGTTCAATAACTTATCTACATATTCAACCACTAATTCTGGATCACTCTCTCTATATTCCTCTCAGTTCTGATGGAGTAAATCCAGGGATCCTCTAACTTTCCATCCAAATAGTAACTCAAAAGGGCTAAATCATGTACTTTCCTGGGGAATGGAACTATATGTGTATAACAATGGCTGCAGTTTATTGTCCTAGTCATTGGGATTTTCAGCTGTGTATGCCCTAATCATTCTCATTAGGGTACCATTAAATTTTTCGACCAGCCCATTGGTCTGGGGATGATATGGGGTTGAAATGATGTGGGTAATTCCGCAGACTTGCCACAATCTATTCATTGGTTTGAAGTAAACGATGTCCCCAAATCTGTAACTATTTCTGAAGCAAATCCCATATGACACATATAATTAATTAAAGCATCTGCCACGGTTTCAGTCTCGATATTCCACAAAGGTACTGCTTCAGGATATCTTGTGGCATAATCAATAATTGATAAAATGTATCTATTTCCACTCATTTCACACGCTAGCAAGGTTATGCTCAAAATCCTACAAGGTAGGCTTCAGCAGTAAGTGGACTGAGAACTGCCAGAAGTACAAGCTGGATTTCAAAGGGGCAGAGGAACTAGAGACCAAATTGCTAACATGCACTGGATCATGGAGAAAGCCAGAGAGTTCCAGAAAAACATCTACTTCTGCTTCATTGACTGCACAAAAGCCTTTGACTGTGTGGACCACAGCAAACTATGGCAAGTTCTTAAAGAAATGGGAGTGCCTGACCACCTTATCTATCTCCTGAGAAATCTATATGTGGGACAGGAATCAACAGTTAGAACTGGATATGGAACAACTGATTGGTTCAAAATTGGGAAAGGAGTACGACAAGGCTGTATATTGTCTCCCTGCTTATTTAACTTATATGCAGAATACATCATGCGAAAGGCTTTTTAAATTCATCTTGCACAGAACCTAACAGACTCCATCTTTGTATGACTACAAGTCCCACTTTCCTTCTATTTCCTCACAGTTTTCCTGCTTGAAAACAAATGTTGTTTGCCCTGCTAGAAGAGAATGAACAGCAGCTAAGGCCCACTTAACCATGTTTCAGTCTTCATGGAAGATGACACTCCTAGAAGAGCAACAGAGGGGCAATGCCTCTAAGCAGAAAGAATATCACCTGCAGGAGACAAGCATGACAGACTGAGGGGAGGATGAGCAGGTTGTGTGAATTCATGGATGACTACTCAAAGAACTAGTTAGGTGTAAGTAGCCTGTCCTTCTTCTTCATTGTCGCCATGAATCAAAGGGGGGCATGTTAGTTGTTTGAGAACGAGGAAGTGAGAGAGTGAGAGAGAGCTGTTGAATCAGCTTCCTAATATCTGGAAAAATAGTTCAAAGACCTTTGAGAAACTTTTATAGTTGGATTCCTAAAGTATTGAGAAGCATTGGGGCCTGGAGACAACTAGATTTTTATGGAAGAATAACATAACTCCATTTTCTTTTAAGGCTGTCACATGAAGGGCTATCGGAAACACCATATGTAGAAAATGAGAATCAGTCTTCCCTATCAAAGAAGCAAAGTAGGAAAACTTACATAATTTGTATTTGTAACTACATCTGGTAGAGGGTTTCCTAGACTTCAGTATCTTCAACAGCGTTGGAAAATTCTTCATGCTGTCAATCTCAACCTGGGTGACGGCTTGAGCCCTCATTTTGAGAGAGAAGCTGAGAGACCATGGGAAATGGATCATGAGCCATTAGATTCAGAGTTGTAAACCAGGGCTGATGAGACTACCATGGGCTATAAGTGTCATGTTTACTTTGCCTTTTCTGATCCTTACAACCACTTTGTGCAATAGCAGGATGGAAGGAAAGATATAGAGGCAGTCCTTAGTTCAATGCATCATAAATGTGTCTCTTAAAGAATTGTGACCCCAACCTGCTCGAGAATAGTATATGTGGCACTTCTTGTTGTCTCTCATAGTGAAAAGGCCATCAATCACAGATCATGTTGTAAACACTTTGAGCTAGCTCCAATTCATGGTCCTGGGCCATCCATCTGCTTAAAATGTCTACTAATTAGTTGTCTTCTCCTGTCACATGAATGGTTATCGGAAACAGATGGTGTTCTAAACTAGGGCTTCTTAAATTTTGTCCACTTGCGACCCCTTTTCACCTGAGAAATTTTTACCCAACCCAGAGTAGAGTGACCCTAGGCAGGTCTGTCCTGAACGCTGCAATGAGTGGTGAGAAAAGGGTGAGGGAGGTGGAGAAGGCTAGCCATGTAAACCCTGGCCCCAGTGAGGACTGGCCCTCACTGTGGACATGCAGGTAGCAAACCTGAACCAGTGCTGAGATGCTGCCTCCTCACCCTCAGAGGGAGATGGTTCATGATAACAGTAGGGAGAGTAAAGGCATGTTTGTTTGCTGCCATTCCTGATGTCTGATTTATTTCCTCTAAACTTGTTTGCATAGAGATTGTCCCATTTGTCCTATGTACAGTGCAGATGGGCATTGTTGGCAAAAGATGGCATAAATAACATTGGTAGCGGGACAAGTAAAAGTACCTTTGACAGAGTGCGATATTGATAAGTCCAGTAATTGTGTTGCCTGAATAGATGTGGCATCAGGTTTTGTAACAGTTTCGTTCCCATCTCTGTGTCAGTGTTGCATAGTCCATTATGTGTCAGTAGTCGTTTGGGGTGTGTGTGTCTATAACCCAATATAGGTCTGCCACTAAGGGCTTGGGAGAGTGAAGTGTTCTTGTGAAGGATGGGTTGGAGCTCACTTATGATGCATGTAAGTGGTCTCAGGTGTGAACTGAAAGTGACGTTTATTTTCCCTTCTGGGTCTATCCTGTAGTAGGTTGCTTTTGGGTATCCATCTTGCTTTATTAATTTGTTCCTTAATCATATTTGGTGAATATTGAGTCTGAGAAACACATTTTGTAAATCCTTGAGTTTGGAGTATCTATCTTGTGTGTCCAAGATGCGATTCTATCTGAGGGCTTGATTGTAAGCAGTGGATTTTGTTGTGCATTCAGGATGGAAGCTGGAAGCATGCAAGTAGGTGTGTCGATTAGTGGGTTTTCGGTACAGTGTGGTGATGAGATGTCCATGTTGTAGTTTTACCATAGTGTCTAAAAATGCACCTGTTGTATAGTTCCAGGGTGAGGTTGATGGAAGTTATTGAATTCTTGGTGGAATTTTTCTAGGGATTCCTTTTCATGGGTCCAAATTAGAAAAATGTCATCAATGTACCTAAAATAGAGGAGTGTTTTTTGACTGTAGCCATTAAAAAGTGTTGTTCTAGGTCAGCCATAAATATGTTGGCATATCATGAGGTCATGTGTGTGCCCACCATTTTTCTGTTGATCTAAAGGTAGGTTTTATTGTCAAAGGTGAAATAGTTGTGTGTGAGTACAAAGTCACAGAGGATGGTGATTATGTGGGCTTCTTCCTTGTTTTGAATGGTATTTGTGATAGCCTGTAGCCCATTTCTGTGTGGGAAGTTGGTGGAGTGCTTCTACATCCATTGTAGCTAGATGGTGCTGTGTAGAATGTTGTGTGTGGATTGAAATTTTCTTAGGAAGTCTGTGGTATCTCTTATGTAGCTAAGTGCATTGGTGGCATATGGTTTGAAGATGGAGTCCAAGTATCCCAATCTAATTACCATTCATGTTACTCTACCGTTGTTATTTTATGACAGAGATTCTCACATTCTTTACAGCACAAGCTTGTGCTTGTGAAAGATCTGCATATC
This sequence comes from Intellagama lesueurii, assembly GCA_037013535.1. NCBI lineage: Eukaryota > Metazoa > Chordata > Lepidosauria > Squamata > Agamidae > Intellagama > Intellagama lesueurii. Next base: position 105,834,460 of record JBAJHW010000005.1, read on the forward strand.
AAAGACACTATCACCACAATGTTAAACACCCACTGACTTTCTTACCAATCAACCAACCACAATCTCTGTATTTTGATGCCATGTATAAATATTTGCCATGTTAAATCTCTTTCTCTTATGGATGATGAAATGGACTTGTCCATGAAAGCTCACATTAAAAAAATATAGAAGTTAGTGTTTAAGATGCCACCACGTTTTTGTCTTTTTTACTTTTTATGAGGGAGTGCTGATAAGTATTGAGCCTTTCCCAGAAAAAATTGAGCTAGGAAGCTATAAATTGCAGGGTGTATTGGCCAATTTGTCTGTATTCAATGGTGCAAAAATCAACTACCTATGATTTTAACTTATCTTTCATTTTCAGCTCCAAAGTGAACATGGCAGCACCTCCAGAAAAGTTCAATGTGGAAGAGCATAGGACCATAATCAAGTTCCTGTTTCTCCAAGGGAAAGGTGCAAAGCAGATCCATGATGAAATGTCACAAACTATGGGTGACAGTGGCCCTTCATATGCAACAGTTAAACGTTGGGTTGTCAATTTTAAAACTGGCCATTTCGGTCTTGAAAGTGAGAAACCCAGTGGAAGGCCTGTTTCTGTCTCTGTGCCTGCAAATGTGAAAGCCATCCATGACATGATCATGGAGGACCGCCGAATATCAGCCAAAAGTATTGCTATATATCTGAGAATATCACATGAGAGAGTTGGTGCCATTATCCACAACGACTTGGAAATGAGAAAGCTGGCAGCAAAGGGGCAGAGGAACTAGAGACCAAATTGCTAACATGCGCTGGATTATGGAGAAAGCCAGAGAGTTCCAGAAAAACATCTACTTCTGCCTCATTGACTACGCAAAAGCCTTTGACTGTGTCGACCACAACAAACTATGGCAAGTTCTTAAAGAAATGGGAGTGCCTGACCGCCTTATCTATCTCCTGAGAAATCTATACGTAGGACAGGAAGCAACAGTTAGAACTGGATATGGAACAACTGATTGGTTCAAAATTGGGAAAGGAGTACGACAAGGCTGTATATTGTCTCCCTGCTTATTTAACTTATATGCAGAATACATCATCCGAAAGGCAGGACTGGATGAATCCCAAGCCGGAATTAAGATTGCCGGAAGAAATATCAACAACCTCAGATATGCAGATGATACCACTCTGATGGCAGAAAGTGAGGAGGAATTAAAGAACCTCTTAATGAGGGTGAAAGAGGAGAGCGCAAAAAATGGTCTGAAGCTCAACATCAAAAAAACGAAGATCATGGCCACTGGTCCCATCACCTCCTGTCAAATAGAAGAGGAAGATATGGAGGCAGTGACAGATTTTACTCCCTTGGGCTCCATGATCACTGCAGATGGGGACAGCAGCCCCGAAATTAAAAGACGCCTGCTTCTTGGGCGGAAAGCGATGAGAAACCTAGACAGCATCTTCAAAAGCAGAGACATCACCTTGCCGTCAAAGGTCCGCATAGTCAAAGCTATGGTTTTTTCCAGTAGCGATGTATGGAAGTGAGAGCTGGACCATAAAGAAGGCTGACCGCCGAAGAATTGACGCTTTTGAATTGTGGTGCTGGAGGAGACTCTTGAGAGTCCCCTGGACTGCAAAAAGAACAAACCTATCCATTTTGAAAGAAATCAACCCTGAGTGCTCACTGGAAGGACAGATCTTGAAGCTGAGGCTCCAATACTTTGGCCATCTCATGAGAAGAGAAGACTCCCTGGAAAAGACCCTGATGTTGGGAAAATGTGAAAGCAAGAGGAGAAGGGGACGACAGAGGACGAGATGGTTGGACAGTGTCACTGAAGCTACCAACATGAATTTGACCCAACTCCGGGAGGCAGTGGAAGACAGGAAGGCCTGGCGTGCTCTGGTCCATGGGGTCACGAAGAGTCGGACACGACTTAACGACTAAACAACAACAAACTCAAAAAACACCTAAAGGGACAACGATTTGGGAGTGTTCTGGAGGCAACTAATGCTGCAAATGAGTGGTTACACCAGCAGTTGGAAGAATTTTATTTGCAGGGACTTAAGAAGCTGCAGGACAGATGTCGCAAGTGCATTGACTTCCTGGGGGAATATGTAGAATAGTGTGGCAGTTACAGCTTCCTAGCTCATTTTTTTCTGGGAAAGGCTCAATACTTATCAGCACCCCTCGTAATTCTATTTTGCTTTTATCCTTAAGTGTAATGATGTATCACTGAAAACCAAGGTCAAGATCATTCACCATACTCTGATTACTCTGTATATACACATGTGAAAGCTGAAGAAAGTTGACAGGAAAAAAATCTACTCATTTAAAATGGGGTGCTGGAGGCAAGCTCTACGGATACAATGGACTAACGGGGGTATAATATCGGCTGCAGACATTATAATGAGAAGACAAGATTCACTGGAAACTATGGCAATGTTTGGAAAAATGTTTGGAAAAGACCCAGCATGAGATGGATTTACTTGATAACAGAAATCTTTGCCTTTAGTTTGCAAGACCTGGACAAGACAACAATTGTTATAAGAACAAAAGCAACATGACAGCATATAACAAATATTATTATGTGGAAACCAATATTTTCTAGTGGAAGCAAAATTACCCTAGACAATTGATGTTTCAAACTACACCACTTATGGCCACAACACAGCTTTAAAAACATATTTTTTTTAAAAGTATAGTAATATTTCCATCAGTTGGAACACAGCTTTAATTCTCTGTTGTAGAAGGTGTAGCTGTGTTAGTCTGGGCAAGTATTTATAGGTGAAAACAAAATAAAAAATTAAAAAAGAAAAAAATGTGATGGCATCTTAAAGACTAACATAAATATTTTTTTTATGCGAGTCCACTTCATCAGACATAAGAGAAGGCAAATACTTATACATGGCATCAAGTTATAGATATCAAAATACAGAGATTGTGGTTGGTTGCTAAGAAAGTCAGTGGGTGTTAAACATTGTGATGATAGTGTCTTTGATATGTAAGTCATTAGTAGAAGCTTGTGCTGTGAAGAGTGTGAGAACCTCTGTCATAAATTAACAATGGTAAAATAACAGTGATAGAGTAATATGAATATTAATTAGATGGGCTACTTACAGCTGTTGATGAACTTTTCCCTACAATATTTTCTTTGTAATCAGTTGCAATGTGTGTGAATTACCCCAGACAATGGATGATCACAAGAGCAAAGCAAAGGTTCTGTTTTGTCTTAGAAATTTCTAAGGTGGATCTGTTAAGGCGGGGGGGGGGGGGGGCGATATCTTGGAGATGCAGTACAGTACAATATTTGTAGTGTTTCTATCTGGTAGGGTCCCCCAAAAAGCCTTAGCTTATATTAAGTCCTTTGATATGTGTGTCTAGCATGCGTACATATTTTATCTCAGCTGTTTCTCTCTGGATTCTTGTCCTGTAGTTTCTTTTTTTTCTAAGATGGCCATTTTCAAATAATCTGTGGAAATGTCCTGGTAAATTAGAATGATGCGAAACAGATTTCTGTGTGTTGCCACTCCTGGTTTATGTAACTCTCTGTTTCCCCTTATGCCCCACCAGCAGGGTAGAGGTTACTGTAACAATGAGGAGTTGACAAAACACTCAGTTAGCTACTTACTATGTGACAATTAGCTACTCACTGTTTCCCCTTACGCCCCACCAGCAGGGTAGAGGTTATTGTAACAATGAGGAGTTGACAAAACACTCAGTTAGCTACTTACTATTTGACAATTAGCTACTCACTGTTTCCCCTTACGCCCCACCAGCAGGGTAGAGGTTATTGTAACAATTGTGAGTTGAGAAAATACCCCCCCCCCCGGGGTTCCCATATTTTCTTCCTTGGGTAGGTGGTAGGAAGTGGGCTCATCCCACGAGATTTCCCAGAGCACTCTAAACATCTTGCATTCTCCTGGTTTTGGATTTCCTGAACCAATCTAGCTTTCTCCTTCTTTTTCCTTTCTCTCTCGACTGTCTGTCCCCAGTAAGGGGGCTTTCTATAAATCTTCTCTCGCCACTCTTGTTCAGCCACTTCTTGTGGCACCCTCAACTCGACCCATTCACCTGTCCATGGAGCCTTCTTCACAATCACCTCCCAGGCTTCCTTGCTCATATCGTTCTTCTGCTCTTCCACACACCAGCATCCTTCCTTTTGTTCTTTTCCTCTCAACTTTCCCCTGCCCTTCCTCGCTGCTTACTTTTATACTTTCCTCTTTTCTGGCCCAGATAGTCCCCTCTATTGACATGTCCTTTCCCAGGGTTTCTGATTCTTGTCTTCAAACTTAACCCTTTCAGCTCCTCTATCAAAGACATTTCTGGTGGACTCAAAGTCTCTCTTGGAGGGGAGGACGGCACACCTTCTTCATCTTTAGGGCTGTCCTCCTCCAGATCACAATAGTCAAGAAGCCAATTTCACCTGGATTCCTTGTTTGTTCCTGTATTTGAATCAAGCCACAGACAATACAAACAAGCCACAGAAAATACAAAAAGCTTTTCTTTTGTCTTACCTAGTCATGTCAAGAAAATAAAAAATTCTATTCAGATGCAAACAGATCACTTCAATTAGACATAAGCAGTTTAAATCTGAACCTTTATAGGGGAGAGGGACAACAGAGTCTGAGAGCCATTTTTGCCAACCCACATCAACTCCCCCAAATATTTTAGGCCCCAAAATGTCAAATTGCACCATTATTTATGCAAAAACAGTACATTTTAGATCAAAAAATTTTTTTTCCTATACTGTAAGTGACTGACCAACCACTTCTGCTTTTCAAAAGAACTTTAAAGATCTAAAGATCTTTACTGGCCTAAAACTAGCTGCGTTAATTAGCAAACTGCACCCCTCTGAAGCTTCTTGGGCACAATACGCCAATCTGCAGAAAGCATTTGTTGGTGTTTGGAGGATGTTGGGTGGCCCACAGTGGTATTTTGCTCACCCCAGCTTTACTCATGTGTAACAGCAGTGTAAAGTGTACTTTACACATGTTTACATTTAAAGTACACTTCACTCATGCAAAAAACAGAAGGATGCTGTGCCTTCTCTCTGCCGCTGAAAACAATCATAGAACTGATTACATTCAGCCCAAGGAAAAATAGTATGCTCTGGTCTGCAGGATGTAAGTTAAAAAGATAAGACCTAGAAATGAGAAGGAAAGAGGAAAACCATTATTACTTCTAGAAGTGCTGGTGGAATGGCCGTTTCTCATCTCATCATATACTGCTGCAGTCTGCTTGAATGGCTTTCAGAGGTGACAGCTGTCCTATTCTAACACTGGTATTTTTAGAAATGTGTCATGTTTCTTGGGAATAAAATAAATGGTATTTTAAATTATAAACCTGTCCATCTGTTAAGGAAGCCACAGCCTTGAGAAGAGTTGAGCAGGGTTGTTATTACAAAAGTTGTTACAAGAGTTGAGCAGGGTTGAGAACAGGAAATTTTGGAGATTGCTTATTCATAGGATTCTCCGTAAGTTGGAGGTGACTTGACAGCAAGTAATAACAACCCTGTCCATATTAAAATTTCAAAGGTGATATATTTGAGAAACATTTGATACTACATGATGTTCCTCTTAGGCCAAGTACTATATGTCAAGGTCACAAAGCACAGCCCATCAAGTATTTTGGCATTCAACTCCTAACAATCTTAGCAATCACAGCCAATGATATGGAATGCAGGAAGTTTCAGTCTTAAATTTGCCTATTCCAAGTACATACATACTCAGAAATATATCTAATTTAGCTATTTCCTAGGTAAGTGCTGTGAGGATAAGGTTCTGTAGTACTTGTTTTTCAGAGTTCCAGAGATGTTCAAGACCTCAGCCTGACAACCAGTCAATTGTTCTCCAGCCGAAGGAGTCTCAAGAGTGATAAATACTGAATTCCATCCTAATTGCTTAACAGCCTGGGAACAGGAGACCGGACTCTGGAAAGTTACAAGTTGGGCATGGACTTGCGAACAAAGGACTTTGTGCTGATTAGATACCATCATGATGCAGAGACTTTGATTTAAGTTATAGAAAGAGAGGGATAAGTGTGTATGTGAGTTGGAGAAGGCAGGAGTAGGGGAGTGACAGGTTTTACAGCTTTCCTTGATTGATTAGGAGACTTAGCAATGGTGAGTTAGAAGAGCATGGTAATTAAGTAGTAAAATCATTATACTTTAGTTAATCTTTTTTTGTTGTTTTATGGGAAAGACTAACAGAAGCTTACTTAATCCTTAGATGCTCAGCATTTAACAGTACAATTTGTAACTCTTTTGTATTTCTTATGTTTTACAACTTTTTACTCTTTTTGGAATAAATCTTTTATATTTTACCCAAATGTGATCCTTGGGAGAACAAGGGTTTGCGTGTCTAAAGAAAATGCCTTAGCCACAAGGGCTATGTTGGCCATTTTTGTTCTTTGGGTGTCCTACCTGGTAAGGCTGGTGTTCAAGGCTTAAAGTACACAGCCAGGAGTATTTTATCCCAAATAAGGGAGGAATTGGAAATCTAGAGTTAGAAGCTTGCCCAGTAACTCTAGGGGCAAGCTTCTCACCCAACCTAGAGATAAAAAGGGTGGTGGAACCTGGGAACTAGAGTCGGCACCTTCCCCTAGTGGAATAGCAGCTTCAAGTAGGTGCATTCCTTACAAGTGTATATAGTATTGTAACCTTAATTGTTGAAGAATATTAGTTATTGTTAATATTGGTCACGTGATAATTTAGCCTTTATTCAACTGATATTTTTACAAATTGCCTGATTAATACCTTTAGGTCAGCGACTAAGCTTATTTGTAACATGTCCTCTAAAAATGTGAATGTTCTATTACATATTGATGGGTTTTTAATCTATCCTGAGCATTGTTTTTACATTAGAAGAGTGGAATACAGTTATTTATAACATGTAACAGTACATTATCCTTTTTAAAAGGTGGCTAAAGTTTGAAATTACTTTGGGATCCCTTCTGAGCACAGAAAGGAAATAAATAAATGCTATGAAGAGATAAATAAAATTTCAGGATTTTAAAATAATACTGATGACTTTAAATTTTAGAAAATTATCTACATGCGTCCTTATATGCATATTTTGTTGAATATTTATTCTGCTGCTGGCAATATCATGGCTCCACTAGAAGTGATAATTATTAACCCATGAATACATACACTGGAACGCCTATTCAAATGTTTTTTAAGCATGTTGTGCTAGGATATGAATAGGGGAACTACAGAAACAATAACCTGCATGTCTCCCTTCCACTGCTAAATAAATGTACAATACATAAAAACAAACACTGGCAGTAAATGCATTTAATATGTGTGTCAGTCAGTAACTGATCTGGTTTAATGATCATGAGCAGGGCTTGAAAATTTTTAGAATGTCTCACCAGTCAGTCAAAATTTCACCAGTCAGCATGACCGGACTATAGCCTTGCAATTTATGTTAACAAATTTAAACTAGGCACTTGTTCACTTTTATTTCTACGTAACAATGCGTACAAACCCAAAATAAATTGTATGGTACATGGTATTCGCCTATGTCTTCTTAGGGGAAGAAAGGAGGTGTATAAATATTTTAAATTAAACAATAAATTAATTAATTAATAAGTAGATTTCGGTGCAGTTCTCCAGCGGTGGAAAGGTAGGGAGCTGGCTTCGTCGCTTGTATGCCTTTAAAATGTTTTTTTTCATTGTTCTTTGTCTTTTCCTTTGCCTCCTGTTTTTTGGTTTGCTTGGTTGAGGGTGGGGGAATTCGAAATTCCCTCCATTTCCTGCCTTAGACTGCAATTCCCAGAAGCCTTCACCACCAGCTGTGCTGATTCCCAATCTAGGGTCCCCCCAGGTGTTCTTGGACTGCAATTCCCAGAAGTCTTCACCAGCAGTTGGCCAGCACAAGAACCAGTCCAAGGACACCTGGGTGACTCAAGATTGGGAATCACTGATTTATACCCTCAGACTTGGGTTGCTTTATTACCTGTGTGCCTGTGGGATCATGAAGCTTGTATTTTGAATGCCTTTCTTTTGAATGTCCCCAGCAAATCTAAAACTGAAAGCAAAAGCGCCTGGCCTCTTAAGGAGCCACGGTTCCTTCCCACTCCAGGATGTGTCCTCGTTCGGTTGAAATTGGGAGCAGGGAATCTCCATATTCTCCAGCATGGGACTACTCTACATTCTCCTGCAGAGCTATATCTCTATGTGCTGCTCAAACTCTCTTCTCGCAAGAAGAGGGCAGTTTTCCTTTTGCAATAGGAGGGGGAGGGGAGGACTGCAGGATTAGAGAGAGAGAGGCGGAGGGGAAAGAGGCAGGGAGGGAGGGAGCTGTGACTCGTCGAGCAGCATTTTTCACTCGTCACAGACCAGTGGATAAGTGCATTTTTCAAGCCCTGATCATGAGTACACACTTGAGAAATACTGTCCTTAATGCAAAACTGAAAAGGATAATTCAGTTTATAAACATTCTTTTGAGAAAAAAAGATAACCTAATACAGTCTTGTACTTTGTTGATTCCTTTCTTTGCCTTATAACGTAGCCCACTGGGCAAGTACTGGTGTAGAAAACTGTGCAGCATGCTGGCACCTGTGAACGTGTTGTGCCTTTTCTTTCCAAAAGAGAGAACTTGAGCATTCAGCTACGTACTTTCCTGTGTTAAACACTTTGCCACACTAAGCAGTCTGCAAGTGTACTTTCTTTCTCCCCCTTTCAGCATCAGAAGCCTACCAGACTTAAAAACATAAACGTAGAAACAGAACTGCTGCATGGTATCATGGCTGGGGGGGGGGGGGGGAAGCAGAAGATTCCCCTTTCCATCACAAGACAAATTAGCAACAGTGGCATTTTACATGAAGAGGCAAACTTTACAGCAAGCAAGTAGAGCAGTTTCTATGTAGGAATAGCCCCAGTAGAAAAGAAGACTCAGTGTTCTGTCTTTGCATAGAATTGGAGATGTTTTAAATTACTTTGCGATCCCTTCTGAGCACAGAAAGGAAATAAACAAACGCTATGAAGAGATAAATTTGCAGTATTTTAAAATAATACTGATGGCCTTAAATTTTAGAAAATTATCTAAATTTTCTAAAACTTAGGAGGCTAAATCCTATGAAAGATGAAATGTAGGAGGCTAAATCCTATGAAGAATGACTAAAAGAACTAGGTATGTTTAGCTTAACGAAGAGAAGACTGAGGGGAGACATGATAACAGTCTTCCAATATCTGAAGGGTTGCCACAGGGAAGAGGGCATTGATTTATTCTCCATTGCGCCTGAGGGTAGGACAAGAACCAACGGGTGGAAACTCGTCAGAGAGAGATCCAACCTGGAAATAAGGAGGAATTTCCTGATGGTGAGAACCATCTAAACTCCTCTCCACCCCCTTTCCTTTTCCATCCCTTCCCAACTCCTTTCCTCCCCCTTTCCTTCTCCACACCTTCTAAACTCCTTTCCACCACCCCCTTTCCTTTCCCACCCCTTTATACTCCTTACCATGCCCCAAAAGCACAGTAATCTATGCACTTGGGTAGGTGGGGCTTGTTAGCCTTGGAAGGCAGCCCATCTAGGAGAAGGAATACTCTTGATTTCAAACCTCCACTGCCTTGTGGCTATATCCACTGATGGAAAAGGCTTCAGGAGTTAACCTCGAGACAAAATCCGATGCCGGAGTCTCGGAGTCAGTTCGTGACGTTCTGGCAACTCCTGCAACGTCACTGGAACAAGTTATATTGGCTCTTCCCTTTCCATTGGACTATTTCAGTGACATGGAGAGGGGAGATTTGCTGCCTGGATAACAGCCTATCCTCCATATTATTTTACCCAGGCTTCATGCTCTGGAGAGGACACTCCAGCTTCGCATACAGCGTCGAAATAACATGGAAAATAGCAGTTACCGGTTATAAGTCTTTGCTCGATTGGCGTAGAGCATGACACCAGGGGCTATTTCTGATGGTGGGAGAGGGCATTGCACCTCACTAGGTAGCTACTGCCCGCCTTAAGCTGGGCAGCCCCCAGCCAATAAGATGCTGCCTCACCACGGTCTGTTAACCTCACGGGGTGCGTGGGGTTTAGGGTGAAAGCCGACAAGCAGATCGATAACCCTGCACCATACAACAATCATAAGAAAACTTCTGCCCTAAAGTTGGGCACCTGGAATGTTCGGACAATGTTTGGATTAACAATCAGCCTGAAGAAAACACAAATCATGGGCCAGGGCGTGGACTTGCCTCCCTCTATTACCATCTCCACACAAGAATTGGAGGTTGTTCATGACTTTGTGTACCTTGCCTCAACAATCTCTGACACTCTCTCCCTAGATGTCGAGCTGGATAAACGCATTGGCAAAGCAGCTACCATGTTCTCTAGACTCACAAAGAGAGTATGGCCTAATAAGAAGCTGACGGCATATACCAAGATCCAGGTCTAACTGCAGAGAGTCCTGGACCCATTGTGCATGGCAGGAGAGGAAGCTGAACACCTTCCATATGCGTTGTCTCCGACGCATTCCTGGTATCACCTGGCAGGACAAAGTTCCAAATAGAGTAGTCCTATAATGAGCTGGAATTTTTAGCATGTATACATTACTAAAACAGCTGCGTCTACGTTGGCTTGGGCATGTCATGAGAATGGCTGACGGTCAGATTCCAAAAGATCTCCTGTATGGAGAATTAGTGCAGGGAAATCGCCCCAGAGAGAGACCACAGCTGCGATACAGGATATCTGCAAGCGGGATCTGAAGGCCTTAGGAATGGACTTCAACAGATGGGAAACCTTGACATCTGAGCATTCAGCCTGGAGGCAGGCGGTGCAGCATGGCCTCTCCCATATTGAAGAGTCACTTGTTCAGCAGGCCGAGGCAAAGAGGCAGTCCCAAAACCAGCCAAATCAGGGAGCTGGACAGGGGACAGATTGTATTTGTCTTCAGTGTGGAAGGGATTGTCACTCTCGAATTGGCCTTCTCAGCCACACTAGACGCTGTTCAAGTCTTCTATTCAGAGCACGTTACCATAGTCTCTCGAGACTGAAGGATGCGTACACACAGAGAACCATTAAGCAGTGGAACAGCTTGCCTCCCAATGTTGTGGGTGCCCCATTGCTGGAGGTTTTCAAGAAAATATTGGACAGCCATCTGTCCGGGATGATATGAGGTCCGGGATGGTGTGAGGTCTCCTGCCTTGGGCAGGGGGTTGGACTATAAGACCTCCAAGGTCCCTTCCAACCCTATAACAATTCTATGAAGTATGGGTGGTGGAGGAAGGAGCAAAATTTTATAGATACCTTGAAAGGATAGAGATAAAGCAGCAGTAGTGGATATTCTACCGATGGGAGGAGTACTTTAGGGTCAAGGTTTGATCATACAGAATTTTTTCACCTTCTGTTTTCCTTTAGTTTTGAATTCTGTGATTGATGAGCCAATTAACAACCTGAGTTTGTTATTTTAGTCAGACACATATTCTTAATTTTTATTGCATGCATTTTTCTTGTCAAAGTTCCTGGAAGTGATGCAGTAAAATATACTCAGAGCTCAGGGCGATATTTAAAATCTGAGGAATGATGCTGATTTACATATTGAACAATGGTTAAGTAACAGGCATCTTATGAACAGTGGATGAACATGGTTGAACATGACTGAAAGTATTATCGTTCTGAAATAATTGAACATCAGTGTATATGCAAATCCTAAACCATTCCTTAAAAATTCTTGGTGTGAATTTATGAATAATGACTGAGTAAAACCCAGGAGCAATTTTAAGTTTCAGTTTTGTTTCCAAACTTTTAAGCATTTTATCATATTTTTGGATCTGTTTCTAACCATGATTGCTTGAGCTGAGGAGGCATGCAGCGCTGAATTAACAAGCTGTAGTCAGTGTGGTTGTGTTTCAACCACTGATTGAACTGACTGTGCTGAAGTTTAATGAAAACCACAGCTCCTTTTTGTTTAGTATGGGGATAGGCATCCTATGTCCCTTCAGACCATGATGCCTATAAACACTTATTCTTACCGTGTTTCCCCAAAAATAAGACAGGGTCTTATATTAATTTTTGCTCCAAAAAACACATTAGGGCTTATTTTCAGGGCATGTTTTATTTTACAGTCATGTCATCTTCTTTTGGTTGCTGCACAATGGTGGAGGGCGGGGTTTCACTTAACTGGGGCTTATTTTGGGGGTAGGGCTTATATTACGAGCATCCTGAAAAATCATACTAGGGCTTATTTTCAGATTAGGTCTTATTTTCAGGGAAACAGGGTATAACCCCTCAATATTGGCTGTGCTGATTAGGGCTGATAGAGTTGGAGAGATGCAAGTTGCCCCACTCTGGTTTAGTATGACTGCACATTTGCTTGCTGTGCTGAGAATCTGTGAGGAATCTGTAAAAGCTGCCTTAAGAAACATACCACAGTGTATGGTAGCCATTCTTGCTTTGACTTTTGGAGCCTTGAGCTAACAGATAGCTTTATCAGCTTGGCTCTTGATTAAATGAACACTCAATGAAGCTTTGTTGGACTCTGCTCATAATGCCTTACTAAATTACAAGAGAATGAAGAGTTGTGAGATCATTGTTATGTTTTCTAGGATTAGAAAGGGCAGGGAACCTGTGACCCTCTAGGTATTGATTGATTGCAGATCTCATCATGCCCAAATGACATGGCCTGTGCTCAAGGATGACATGAGTTCTAGTTCAACATGAACTGCTGGACAGCTCAGTGGTTTAGGTATCTGGCTGTGGAGCCAGAGGTTGGGAATTTGATTCCCCACTGTGCCTCTTTGACAGGCTGCACTCAATGATCCATGGGATCCCTTCCAGCTCTGCAGTTCTAAGATTCTAAGTCTGGAATAAAAATCTTATTTCCCCCAACCTATAAAACAAAACCATGTATTTCCAAGGAATTAGTATATGTGTGTCACAACCCAGCTTAAAAAAAAAAAAGGCCTGTGGCGTCCGCCCAGGTCATGAATATTCATATGCTATCTGCATGGACCAATGAGAGTGCTGGAGAGGCGGAGTCACGAGATATAACATTCTCTGCAGGAAGAGGAAGAGATTATATGGGAGTTTTGAAGGATTGAGAGATTGGAGTATTAGGGTTTGAGAGTTGGAGAGTGGGGAGTTTGGGGTGGATAGAGAGAGGGTTGGCGGTTGAGGGTGGATGATGTGGGATGTTTGGTTAGGAGTTAAAGGCATTGATTGTACCTTCATCACCTGTAATAATAAACAACTTCTATTTGGTTCTATTTAAAATGACACATTGCCTGGACCTCTATTATTAATAATACATAATGTTGATGTAATCAACTGGTGGCAGCAACATGACACGTAGCTTGTGCCCTTTGATTGGTGAAACAACCAAGGGACAGGCGGGAACGTGACAAGGCCCTCTTCCAATAGTCAACATATCAATACAATAATATTTCAGGATCCTGCTAGTGATATCCAGTGTAGGATAGTGGATACAGTGTTACACTGGAATTCGAGACAGGTTCCTAACCCCATTTGGCCATAGAAGTTCAATGGTAAAAACCCATTCCTTAAGTATCTCACGTATTTCAGAAACCTCACTAAGGTCTTCATAACCCAGAAGGTACTTAGCAGCACAAAAAATACACTACCAAATATGCTTTATTCAATCTTTCCTACATGTTAAAGGGACCATGCTGGCTTCTTCAACCTAGATGCAGAATTTAGCAAGTTAGAGCTGTCTTTGCAAAATGCAACTGTAACATCTAAGTTTCTCTGTTATATAACTGTTACTATCAATATACTGAGACAACTTATATACTACTACAGCATAATTCCCTGTATTCACAGGATCTGTATCCGCTGATCCACTGATCCATGGTCTGAAAATATTTAAAATATTAAAAGAAAAATCCTATAGATATATACAGTAGATGAAGTTACTAGAAGTTATTAGAGGGAGCCAGAGACCATGCTATGTGACCATGCATTTGTTATAATCTGTGTTTTTCAGCATCCCGGGGGGGGGGGGGGCTTGAAACCAATCCCCTGCAGATACAGGGGTCCTACTGTATATATCATTGGAAGTGCTTTTCATTTTATGCCAACAGGGAGGTTTTTTGTCTATCTCAAAGTAACTAGAAAAAAAGATATACAATGTATCACATTGTGATATACACTGTATCACATTGTGATATACAATGTGATATACAATCTTCAGCTGAGCTGTTTCAGCTATATGCCTAAAGAGCAAAGACTCTATGTAACTTTTCAGTGCTTATAAAGAAATACGTGAACTTTACTAATTACGTTTCATCAAGCAGTTTCCAACATACAATGTTTAAGTAGTAATTTTACCAGTGCCAACCCTCTAGTGATCTTCCATGGCCAATCAGGGAATTCAAACTCAGGTCTCCCGAGTCCTAGTCCATCACTCTACACACCACACCACACTACACCAGTATCCATAACACATTATAAGATTGAATAAATTTGCACAGCATATTGATTAGCCAATGTTCCCTATTTCTCAACATTGCAATCCTGTATAAATTCCAGAACAATGTTTTAGTTTATGAATGCTTTATATAAATATATTAGGAAAAATATTTAATGATGTTTGAATCAAGGATTTATCCATCTTGGAGATGGCAGAGATAATTGAAACCTTTAGAAATAACATTTTAATTGACTGCAGTCAAGATTTCAGAGATTAAGCAGCATATTCCTGATTTTTAACTTTGTAAGCAGTGTCCAATGATTTTCAAATGACTGCCCCTTTCTTTCCTGTCCACTCCTATATTAACTCCCACATTCTAGTCCATTTGATCTGCTGGAAAGAAAACATCATCTCAAATTGGCAGTGCACTGCTATTGGCAGCAAGAAGTGAAAGGCCGGGGCAAGAAATGTGTTAGTTGTTTCAGTTAAGCTACTGAAATGCTTACACTGTTCTGAAGCCAGCTATTTATCATACTGTGACTGAACAAATGCTCACTTTTGTTATAGAAATCAATTCTCTCAGACCTTATACTGCTGAATAATCTACTCATTAGCCACTTGCATCAGACAACTCTTCCAAGTTCTTTTTGCTTGTTTTTAATCTCATAAAAATGCAAAGTTAAGAGATGTCCACCATGTTTGACAGGAAAAACAAGACAAGCCATTCCTACAGATTTACACAATTATAAAACAAAATACATGCAACAAAAGAAAAAAGGATGCTTTTGATACTATATTTTATGAACAAAAAACCCAAGAACAAAGAAGAAGCAAGATAACTCAAGTCCTTGCATAACATAAAGTAATTCAGTAAACAAGTTACAAATTTCCATCTTCCTCCTTACTTTTTGAGCAGCATTGTCAATCATCTTGAGCACCTTAATTGCCCTCTAATCTTCAATAGCACCATGGGAGTTCACATTTTTAAGGGGCCTAGGCATCATGTGAACTGAACAGGCCACAAGCTGGTTTTATCAACTTGCAACAATTTGCTCAGGCTATCATAAACTTTTCTAAATAGAAAGGTTGAAAAGTGAGGATGAAAAGCTGATAGCATGCAAAAATAAAAAAATTAAAAATGGGGAAGGCTCAATAACAAGGGCACTGCATTTACTTGACAGACTGCAAAGGAAAAGGAGAAACCCCAGTATAAAAGTTGTAAAACAAATCATTCAGTACATAAATGAAATTAAAAATATTATCCCTTTTAGATCCAGGATAAAGTTCCACAACAATCCCTGTGATTCAAAGAGATGGCAATACAGTGGTGCCTCGACTTACAAACGCCCCTACTTACGACCATTTCGAGTTACGACCAGCTCAGGCCGCAAAATTTTGCTTCTACTTGCGACCGGAGCTTCCACTTACGAACAGAAAAAGGCCGGGGAAAAAGGTGGGAAATTCAAATTGCTAACTGTAGGTGGCGATGAGGCTGCTTCTTTGTAGCTCTTTCGCCTCAGCAGTTAGTGTGTGTCGTCGTTGGAGGCTTGGGACTGCCTCCTTCTGCTTCTGAGAGCGTGTGTGTGTGTTTGCAGGGAGGCTTCGGGCTGCCTTGTAAGGTAAGGTGCTGTTTTCTGCTTTTTAAAAACTGTTCTGGGTGTTTTTGCAGCGTGGTTTTGAGCTGGGGGGGGGTTATGTTTCTGTGCTGTGATGGGTCTTGGGAGGTTTGTTTGTTTTGGGGTTTTTTTCCCCCCATTTCCGATGGGTCTTGGGGGCTTTGGTTGCTTTTTGGATTTTTCCCCCATTTCTGATGGGTCTTGGGGGGTTAGCCCTCCCCCACCCCCACCGACACCCCCTTCCTATTAAAAACAACAAAAAACACCATTCTGCCTACCGGCCGCCGATCAGCTGATCGGAGGCCAATAAGCAGTCATCCCCCTCCCACAGCCAGCCACCCCAACAGCCTACCCCCACACCCCTTTCCTTTCCCTACCTTAGCCCCCACCCCACCCCCACCGACACCCCCTTACCTTAATCACTGCTGCAGAGGTCTCCTGGCCTCCCAGCCACACATGTAAAAAGGGAGACTGGCTGCCATTTGCAAAGATGGCAGCTGCGGCTTCACTTAGGGAGACCTCCCAGGGCTTCCCCGCCGCCATCGGAGACCTCCTGGGGGTCCCCCGCCGCCGCGATCGGCGCCTTCAAAGGTCTCCCACTTGCAAGAGAAGCATTTCCTAGGAGAAGGTGTGGGGGAAAAGTCTGAAGCATAGGAGGGGAAAAAAGGTCTCCCAGGGCTTCCCCGCCACCATCAGAGACCTCCTGGGGGTCCCCCGCCGCTGCGATCGGCGCCTTCCTCCGATGGCGGCGGGGAAACCCTGGGAGACCTCCCAGGGCTTCCCCGCCGCCATCGGAGACCTCCTGGGGGTCCCCTGCCACTGCGATCGGCGCCTTCGGAGGTCTCCCAGGGGGTCCCCACCGCCATCGGAGGAAGCCCTGGGAGACCTCCGAAGGCGCCGATCGCGGCGGCGGGGGACCCCCAGGAGGTCTCCGATGGCGGCGGGGAAGCCCTGGGAGACCTCCCGGGGGTCCCCCGCCGCCGCGATCGGAGGCAGCGGTCACCCGGCGCCGGGAGGCTTGAGCTGGCCGGGTTTTTTCGGCCGCTTGCCTCCCAGCTCACCTCCCGCTCACTCCTCGCTGCCCTCCGCCATTTGAATTTGCCGCCATGGGCCCACGGAGGGTGGCGCAGAGCAAGCGAAAGGCGAGTCGGGAGGCAAGCAGCCGAAACCCAGCCAGCTCAAGTCTCCCAGCCAGCTCAAGTCTCATCGGGGGGTGAGCAGCCGAAGCACCCCGGCCAGGCTCAAGCCTCCCGGCGGTGGGGGTCACGGCGGCGGCGATCGCAGCGGCGGGGGACCCCCGGGAAGCTTCGGACAGGTGAGCTGCGGTTTTTTTTCTTTTAAAAAAAGTTTTCCTGTGTGGGTTTTGGAGGGTAGGTTTGGGCTGGGGGGGTATGTTTCTTTGTTGTTTTTGTTTTTTGGTGATTTTTTTTTTTTTTTTTTTTTGCAGTCCCAGCGTGGGACTTGCTCCAATGTTTATTTTTGGATTTGTTTGTTTTTGTTTTTTTGTTTTTTTGCAGTCCCAGCGTGGGACTTGCAGTGTTTTATTTTTTATTTTTATTTTGGTATTTTTTTCTTCCCCCGGAACGCATTAATCAGTTTTCAATGCATTCCTATGGGAAATGGTGCCTCTACTAACGAACATTTCTACTTACGAACACCATTCCAATTTGGATTAAGTTCGTAAGTAGAGGTTCCACTGTATCTAGTTGAATATATTAATATAACCCACTTAAAAATATATATAGCCTTTTGAATTCACATCTCAAGTTACTGCAGATACACTGGTCAGAAGCTATTCTGTATTTATATGGGATACATATACAGTACCAAAATGATGGCAGACATATGATGGTATTATTCCTTTAGAAATGTGTAATGCACATTCCAACTTGACCGCCTTTTACCAGAAGACTAACATTAGGTAAATTTACTCATCTGTAGTTCTGCTACTTCTTTAAGTCTCCCACTCTCAGTCTATCTGCAAAAACATCCCTTTATACACATGTGAAACTCACAGTTGATTGTGGTCAGTACACCAATCTTGAGAAGTCTCTGTCATTTATTTATTGACAAGAACGGAAAGTCGCCTCACTGAGAGCAGCAGGCTATTATTAAGAGTATGCATGATGCATGCACACACACAAACCATTTGTATCACTCTATCAGAGTAAAAAAGGGAGAGGAGACATCAAAGGCACTGCTTATTGCTTAATAAATTATAATTACTGAAAGTCTTCCTCAGGGATGACGATAATGCAGCCCTTTTGAGGGAGAACCAAAGATGTCATGCACAACTGGAATAATTATTAAACTCAAAAGAGGTTGAGCAATAAACTATTTCTAGCACTCCTCTGAGACTTCCTCTCCTTTCATTCCAGGTCTCTCACGCCTCTCTTCCTTCCAGTTAATTAATTTACAGAATGAAAAATAACACAAAGATTCCTACTTTATACTCTGAAATTTGCAACAAAGAGAGGATTCAAAGGTGAAGAAAAATGAGTTGAGAAACTTAGTTTGCATATACAGTACTTAGGCTTTGATTTAGCACTGAGCCAGGACAAAGGGCTGCATCAAAGAACAGGCAAAAAATTAAGAAGAGATGACTACATGCCACAAACCCAGATGCCAATTCTGCTCACAGATCTATTTTGGTAACACAATCACAGGACCTAACAATGCCACACACAATATCTAAAGCAGCTTCACTTGTTCCTCAGCTAATGAGATATACGCCATCTTTGCCAACAATGCCCCTCTGCGCTCTACACAGAGATCTCTATGGAAATGGATCAACTGCCACAAATCTGACATTAGAAGCCACAATAGTACACAGAAACCTGGCTCCAACCATTTCAATCTATCAGGTCACTCTGTGGAAGATTTAAACATCACTATTTTAGAACAGAATCATTACAAATCAAGAATACAGAGGGAAACAGCTGAAATAAAACTTATACACATGATGGGTACCCATAGAAATGGATTGAATACAAACCTAGATTTCTTAAGCCATTACTAAATGTAACACACTTCTACTGTCATCGTCTTCACTATACCATGCCCATCTCTCACCACAAAGCTCTTAAGGTAAAAACTTTCTGTATTCCCTACATTAACACACGTGATTCCTCTGCTAACTTCTTTCATTCTTTCTCTTCCCTCTTGAGGTTTCCTGCATCTTCAAACCCCTCAAAACCCCTCTCTCTGTTCTCCCTCCACCTCTCATCTCTGCTCAGACCTGGTGATTGTTTTGTTTTCCTGAAGTATTTATACAACAGGACTGTAAAACAATCATGAGCCTAGTTACTGCACGTAACCAATGAACATTTAGAAAGCAAAACTGATATTTCATATATATTTCATTCTGTCTCTTAATGACTGACGAAGTGGACGTGGCCACGAAAGCTTAGAATAAAATATTAGTCTTTAAGGTGCCACGTTTTTGTCTCTTTTTTTGTATGTTTTGTTTCTTTGGATTTTGCCTGATATACATGTGAACAGTACCGTATTCATTTAAACGGATTTTCAGCTGGAAATCATGTCTAAGGTGCGGGCAAGTCAGAACCTTTCCGGAAAGGCTTGAAACGGAGCGGGAAAGAGAAGTGGCATCCCGTAGGTTGCTACCACCGGAGAGAAAAATAGTTACAACTCCATCAACCAAATGGATCCCAGTGCCGTGACGTCCGCGATTACACTGGGAAAACATCGTAAAACGCGCAAAGAAGGACGAAAGCAGTCGCGAAGCAGGAGGGGAACTCCTCAATTAAGGAGCGGGGAGGGGTGTAGAGTAGCGCCGCGCGCGAGGTGGTGACAGCTGCGCAGTCGCTAAACAGACCCCTCTCTTCCCACAGCGCGCGCACACTCCCTTGCGCACAACCATACAGAACGACGGAGGCCGAAGAGTGACGGGTGAGATTACGTCTCGGCCTCTATGGTAAGGAGAACAGTTGTCGAGTGTTGCGCTTCTTCTGCCAAATGTCCCCTCCGTACCTTGTCGCAATACAGCCCGACAAGTTGTTTCATCCTCCAGTGCGGGGCCGTGAAAACATCCACCTCCTCAGGGAAGGGAGCCATCTTCTCTTCCCCATATAGAGACGCTCGTCCGATAACCGCGATCGTACGACGGCACAGAGACCTTTTTGCGCACGCGCGCCTAACTGCCACTCGCAACCGAAAGAAGGTGGTGCAAGTGTCGCTATTCCTTGCCAAGTCACGTGGTAAGAACAGACCAAGAGGAGCGAGTGGAGACAAGGCGTTGCCTTTAGAGGTGTTTTTTGCTGTTGCTTCGTCGGGGCCATTTTCAAATGTTCCTTGTTCCCCTGTGCAACCGGTAGAAGTGAGAGTTGCCCGTTGAATTAAATAGAGTAATCCAAAATTTTGTTTCTTGTTCTTTTGTCATATACATCAAGAATGAAACGTAAGGCACCAAGAAAAAGAGCAGTTGTCCCTGAAGTTTGATCTGTGTAAAACGTTTTAAACCACCCCAGCTAGTAAATATGTCAAGCTCCTATGCCAATATAGCCTGTTGTTAAAGTCAACTTAGAACTTTGAATGTTAACAGTGAAGTGTGAGGACTGGGGGAGACAGAATACATCAGCCTATCACTATTATTATTATTATTATTATTATTATTATTATTATTATAGTAGGACCCCCTTATCTGCAAATGAGTATCCACTAATTCACTTATCCACAGTCTGAAAAATATTAAAAGAGAAATCCCATATATATTTCTAATGATGAAGTTACCAGAACTGGCCACTAGAGGAAGCCACAGACCATGCTATGTACAGCATTCTTTATTATAATAGTGTTTGCTGTAATCTGCATTTTTCAGCAGGGGGGCTTGGAACAGATCCCCCACAGATACGGGGGTTGTACTTTATTTATTTATTTATTTATTTAAAATATGTATATGCCATCTTTCCCCCAGAGGATACAACATATTAAAAGAAATAAAGTTAAAAGCCAAATAATAAATTATTGCAATATTTAAAAAGCAGTAAGTATCATATTAAAACTCACAATAAGAACAATATTGAAAACACAGAATAAAATGCTTCCTTTAAAAAATCCCTGAGATCAAACCAATCATCTAAAGGAAAGTCTGCCTGAATAAAAAGGTCTTCATCTGCTTGTGAAAGGGCAGCAAAGGTGGGGCCAGCCTGGCCTCCAATGGGAGGGAGTTACAGAATCTGGGATCAGTGACAGAGAAGGTCCTCCTCTGTGTCCTCAGTAAATCTGCCTGTGATGGTGGTGGGACCAAGAGAAAGAGCTCACCTGCTCATCTCAATAGCTGGGTAGGCTCATAAAGGGAGATACAATCTTTTGGACCAGCAATAGCCAAGGAAGGCTTGTCAGTTCATTAAAAAATTGCTAATCAAGTATTTATTTTTCTGTGGTGCCAAAACTGATTTGGATTTTCAAGGTGAGGGAAACTTATCCTAAACAGCTGTTCAGATTGCAGCAAAGATTTGTCATGTAAACTGCTGCCTCAACTGTCCCTCCCAGCCTAAATCCAGTGTCAATTGCAATAATCCACATTACCTGAAATCCAATAGTAAATTACAATTAGAGTAGGCCTATTGAATCAGTGGGGATTTGGTGAGACAACACCTATGAAAGTTCCATTGATTCAGTGGAGTCTACACTAGTTACAACTTACTACTGGATTTCAGCAACTATATTCTTATTCTATTCATGCAGTCATGAATATAGCTAATATCATGTTCTGTTTCTAAATGTACCCACTGGACCTCAGACAACTGTACAAAAATCTGACTTTTGGTTCCTTAGCTTTGGTACCCTAGAAGGGAAAAAAACTTCTGAATGGATAGATTTTAAGTGTAAGAAATTATCATGTGATCTATTGATAGAAACAAAGTTCAGGCTTTACTGAATCATCAAAATGTGGCAAATAAGATGAGCTCAAGGAATTGCTTCTGAAGAAAGGTGGTATAAAATTTGGAGTTAAGAGAAATAGTTCAAAAATTGTGCCAGATGTAATGCCTCTACTGTCTTTTTTTTATTTTATTTTTATTTTTTTTTAGTTTCTGCTGACAAAAGGCTGACTTGCCCTACTGCCACCACCTACAGATGTCTCCATTGCCTTTGGAGAAGCCAGATGGACCTCTTTGGAGGCTTTAAGTAGAAAAACATGCAACAATATCTCAGTCTTAAGCTTCAAATTTTTCAAGCTTGCAACAAATGTTTCTTATAATAGTTCAGTTCTCCTTCTAACATCTTAAATTGTCTTAGAGTGTTCCATACAAGCTGTTAACTTATAATTATAGCAACCTGCATATTATGCCTTTAGGAGGTTTGGATGGGAGGAACTTTGGAGCTGAATGCCAATCACTTAGCAGCAGCCAATTCTTCCCTCTCTACCTCAGGTTTCTTTTCTCACCTTTTTACTCAGTGTCAGGGTTCTGAGTCCGTTAGCAGTATTTATGTTCTGTGTGTGTTAGAGTCTGACAGCAATAGAGTCAGCAGAGTCTGAGTGAAGTGTTTATGTAACCAGTCAAATAATGAAGTTAACCAGTTAACTATGTAACAGTATGTTTTGTCTGTTATTCTGACATAAGAAGATTTGTGAATAAAAGAGAAACATTTTTATTCTTTCTCCACACCAGAGTCTCTGACTAAATCTATTGAGACTATATTTCCAGTTGAGGTAAAACTGACCAACAGTAAGGGATGGTATATTTGAGGGTGTAGCAATCACCCTGCCTATGCATATGTATGAGTGTGCACCAATAAGAGTTGTTGGGAGGAGGAGCCAATGGAACATAAAGAGAGGGGTGAAGCAGATAGGAAAGGCAGTCAGTGGGGAGTTGAAAAGCAGTTAAGAGTGTGGAACTTAGAGTTAAGTGTGGAATAAGTTATTACAAAACTATTGAAAGCTTTAACGTCTTTTAGGAATCTACTTATGTGAAACTCAAGATTTGAACTGTATCCAATAAACCTGTTTTTGTTAAAAGTTACATGCGGTATGGACCTCCGTCTTTCCAAGTAAATAATGTTGACAGAGATCAACTGGTGGCAGCGTAAATAGGAACGTGGTGTGGGCCTTAGATTAGTGAAATAATCCAGGGACACGCAAGGGGCACGTCACAGAGGGAAACTTGTAATTATGATAATCTGTTCTGTAGGTCTCTGTCTGGATTTACTCTGTCGTGTAGCTGGAGGTTTTAAGCCAATAATTTCCATGCTCTGCAAATAATGCATGTGATTCAGCACCACAACACTTTAGAGGAATTCTGTGTTTTCTTTATACTTTAAGAAAAGATCCTACATGAATATAGAAATCAACAAGTGTACTAAGAAAGCATGCTTCAAATCCTTGTTTGATGTTATTAAGCAAGGGATCTTCAGACTTTTGAAGACTACAAATCCAATAATTCTCCATTCTTGGAGTTCCACCTGACAGACCTACAGGCACCTAAATGTGGTTTAGCTGGAGAAATAAATAGCACTGCCCTACTGTCCTATTCAGAAAGTAAGCTGCCCCACTGCCAGCTGGGAGCTTTCTTTCTAAACAGAAGGAAGGGCAGAGCTAGGCTTCAGATAGGTCTCAAAGCCTTCTCAGCTAGGCTATTTCTCCAGATGTGCCAAATTTAGGTGTCTGCAAGTTTGAGATTATCAAGTGAAACTCCCACAATGCAGATTAACGCAATTCATAATCAAAAAAAAAAAAATCAAAACCTCCAATTTCTATCTCTTCTGCTAGTTTTTTATTTACTTATTTTTAAGGACCTGTACATGAACAAGTGTACTAAAATATGTAGTCCCAAATAGCAGTTGGTCCCAGCCAAGCTATTGCAGTGACTCTCCCTCAGCTTGTTTGTGTGTATGTTCTGTGCAGTCAAGTCAGAACTGACTTATAGTGATCATAGTAGGGCTTTTAATGTAAGTGAGATACTTAAGGAGTGGTTTTACCAGTTCCACTCTCCCAGTGACCAAGTGAAGATTTGAACTCAGTTCACCAGAGCCCTAGTCCATCACTCTGTCCACTGTACCACGCTGGGAATCCCTCAGTTTAGGCAGCATGATTTTCTCTACAGGACTTTACATCACAGTGGAGGATTAGCATTGCAGCAAAGAGATTCAGTCTGTTAATGGGGAAAATGTGGCATATCTGCTGTTGTATTCCTGTTGTTGTCCTAATATTTAATATGTCAAGCATTTCCTATGTTCAGAGTGCATATACAGCCTTCCAAACTTTACCTAACACCTAATGCTTTCCTTTCTCAATATGTTCAGTACACTGAATATGAAAAAACAGTTGAAATATAATCAGGTGTTTGTCATTCAACCCCACCCCACTCCACAATCCTTTCCTTTATTACTGCTGCACAGGAGTGCAGCAACAGATTTTGTGCAGCGGAGCAAATCAACATTTCACAAGGCAATTCTAAAAATGGGGGAAACTTGAACAAAAATTATAACTTCAAAACTGGACTTCAGACAAGCACTAAATTTGGCACAGATGTAGGAGACAGTCTGCTCTTGTTCTGTGCCAAACTTGGAGAAGTTTTGGCAAACAACTTTTGAGTTATTATCTCTAAAATTAAAATTGTTTTCCCCCTTGTGCAGACATAGGCAACCTTTTCTATCTGCAGATTCAAAACAGATTTTAAAATTTGAAAAGACCATTTTTGTTCATCTCAAAAGAGGATGGCTAGTCCCAGCTGCTTTTTTATTATTATAATTTTGAAGAATCAAGTCTGCATGGGTTGCAATACTGACTGTATAAAATCCCTTTCAAAGGGGGAAAAACTGACTTTACTAACAGGAGCATTCCAAAACATTGTTGCAGCTTGAGAGGGAGGGAAGACAGGTGATCTGAACTTTTGACCCTGCCAGTCAGGACAAATTTAAATTACACTCAGGAGGAAAACGTTTAAACTCCTTTCTAGCTAAAAATACATTTTAAAGGGATTGTGTTTTTGGTGCAAAAATATTTTTAAAATTATTTTTTAAAAAGAATACCGAAAAAAATATTGAGAAGCTCACTCGTTTCAGCTGTCAAATTACTGGTTTGTGTCTTGTGCCTGGGCATGGTTTTACTCGATGTTAGCAGAGCTAACTCGATGTTAGCAGATCTTGTCACTATACACTATACAATTAGGTAATTAAGAAAAAAACTCCATAGATGCTATATGTCATCAAGTCACTTCTGATGGCACATAGCCATCAGAATTTTGACTTTCAAAATCTTCTACCATTAACAGCTCTGCCCAGATCTTGCAAATCAACAACATCTCATGTTAGGTTGTTTTCTCTTCCTACAGCCCTCCATTCCTAGAAATATTGTCTTTTTCAATAAGTTCTGCTCAGATCCATCTCATCTTACGTCTTTCACTTTTCCTACTGCCCCACCCTACTTTCCCCAGCAGTATAATCTTTTCTGGTCACTTCTTTATTCCCATTATATATGCATGATAGAATAGCCTCAGTTTACTCATTTTTGCTTTTGAGAGAGTTCAGGCTTGGCTTGACTGAGCACCCACTTTTCTGGCTTTCTTTGGTATCTTTATGGCGCTCCTCCAACACCACATTATAGTTGATTTTTCTCCCTATCTTTCTTCACTGCCTTTCTTTCACATAGTATTCTATGTGATTCTGACCTTGGTTTCCAGTGACAGCCTCTGCTAACTCCAACCTCTGCCCCACTTTTTTTTTTTAAATTTCAAAAGGCAAGGGGACATCTGAAAACCGTGCATGCAACATATCCATAAAACTTTTGGTCCAATATAGCTTTTCTTCCTCAGTGTGCATAACTCTAGGAGAGGGTTCAGAAATTGGAACACAGCTTTCTAGTCTGTATTCTGCAGAGCGGGCATTAGTTTACCTGAGAGGTTAAAGGGTAAACTAATTGTATGTATTGTATCTACTGGCACCTTTGCTTCACCATTTCATTGTCCAAAACAGCCTTTCAAAATATTTTGGCACAAAGGGACTAGAGACACATCCCAGCTGTTCTTGTTTCTGTCCTCTCCCAGCAACCATAGTACATATCATGTGTGCCTCTTTTGGGATCCTCTAGCACTCGGTAATTCTACATGAGGGAAATTTTTGCTGGAATTTGTGTGTAGTATATGTGTATTTAAACTCCCATTTTTAAAAGCAAGGAAATTCAATTCTTTAAAAAAAGTGGTTTATGAATATGGTATAGTGTGCTTCTATATCCACAATTCAAAAAGCAAGGAAATGGCCTGATATTACTGCACAATCTTGTGCTCCCACTGCTAGCAGGAAAAAGGTTGCCAAGCTTTGCATAGCAAAGGGCAGCCTGAATGTTGACAACACCAGTGGCAGCTGTCTAGATAGCAGTCTACAGGATACCTCCTTGTGCTCACATATTGAAAAACACCCTGATGATTGCTTTGTGTTTGGGTAAGAAGTGGTTAACTGAGGAGGGGGAAGAGTCAACGTCTAGGATTTTTGCTTGCGTTGTGTCACTTTGTGAATGATAGAAAATATAAGAGTGTATATTGTATCAGTGGTTTCCAACCTTGGGTAACCCAGGTGTTCTTGGACTGCAATTCCCAGAAACCCAGGGACAACTAGTCCAAGAACACTGGGTTACCCAAGGTTAGGAACCACTGCAGTAACCCATTTTTATTGCAGGAATTGGTGTTGTCAACAATCAGGCTGCACAAAAATCTCACAAAAGTTTCCAATTGTGTAGGAGAGCTTACACTCATTCCACAGGTTTACTCTTTGTAAACATGTCTTCAGTGAGTGAACAATGTCAGAGTTGGTACCAGTTCATGTAGCACAACTCTTTCTCCTAATGCAGTCTTATTAATGTGGAGAGAGTAAAACCCAAATCGGGCTACAATATTCGTCTGTTAGAAAGTGAAGGAGATTTGGTTTAGCACTTGTAAAAGCTCCCGTGCTAGTATATAGAGGCATGAGAAACTTTGTCCATGCAGGTATGTATATTCTGAGAGTATTCCTTGATTCTTCATTCTGCCTGGATACTCAGCAGCTGTGATGAGGAGTGCCTTTGCACAACTCTGCTTAGTGTACCAGCTGTGATCTTTCCTGAACTGATATAGCACCATGCCTTCGTATCAGAAAATAATTTTAATTAACCATATTAATCAAGAAATATATTAATAGCAGGCAGATAGAACTTGTAGTTTGATCTCTCTTACGAAGTTGAAGCTTCTGAATGAGAAGCTATGGAGAAACCGTTGCAGCAGACTGGAAATTAATGACAGAGATTAATCACGACAAGATACGTTAAAAATAAGAACTTGACCAGAAGTTAACCCAAACCACAACATGTACTTTCTAAAATGTGTTGCAACCTGGTTAAGTCCCAAGTGGTGTGGAGAATTTCAAGAAGCCATCTGGGTACAAGTAAAGTTTGCACACAGTTTATAAATTCTGTTGTTGTTTGTTGTTGTTATGTGCTGTCAAGTTACCTATGACCTACGGTGACCCTATGAATAGGAGATTTCCAAAACGTCCTGCTGTCAACAGCCCTACTCAGCTCCTTATAAACTCAAGCCTGTAGCTTCCTTTAGGGAGTCAAACATCTTATATTTCATCTTCCTGTTTTCTGACTGCCTTCAACCTTTCCCAACATTATTGCCTTTTGCAAAGAATCTTGCCTTCTTATGATGTGCCCTAAGTAGGACAGCCTCAGTTTCAACTTTTTTGCCTCCAGTGATAGTTCAGGCTTGATTTGATGTAGGACCCACCTGTTCATCTTTCCGGCCATCCGGGTTATCAGCAAAGCTCTCCTCAGCTTCATATTTCAAATGAATCATTTTTTTCCTGTCAGCTTTATTTACTATCCAGCTTTCATACCCACACATGGTGAACAGGAATACAAGGGTGTGGATGATTTTGGTCTTGGTCTTCATTAACACATCCTTATGATCAATTATCTTTTCTAATTCCTTCATTGCTGCCCTTTCTTGCCTCAGTTTTCTTCTGATTTCCTGACTGCAGTCTCCATTTGGATTGATGATTAAACCAAGGTTTGTATATAAAATATTTAACGATGTCAATTTCTTGTCATGATTAAAGATGTGTAATTCTTATGTAGTTATGATTCTGGTCTTCTTCATGTTCAACTGCAGCCCTGTTTTAGCCCCTTCTTCTTTCGCTTCCACTAAACGTTTCTTCAAGTGCTTGGTACTTTGTGCCTGTAAGATGGTGTCATCTGCATATCTTAAATTATTGATGTTTCTTGCAACAGTCTTCACGCCTCCTTCATCTGAATCTAGTCCAGCAATATGATATGTTCTGTGTAGAGATTGAAGAGATAAGGCATAAAATGCATGCTTGTCTGACACCTTTGTCTATAGAAAACCATTCTGTCTCTCCATATTCTATCCTAATGGTAGCTTATTGTCCATAATACAAATTCCACATTAGAATAATTAAGTGCTGAGTTAAACTCATTTTTTTTCAGAACAAATCACAGTTTCTCATGATCCCACAGTTTCTCATGATTCTCAGTGGTCGCTCCCCACCTCTGAAGCAACCATCTGCCCAAAATCCACTTAGCCCCTTCACTAGGAACTTTTAAACGATCGCTAAAAACATGTTTTTTTAGACAGGCCTTTCCAGACTTTATAACATCTTAATACAATGGTTCTTTTAACATTTATATTGGTACCGCCAACTTGCCTCCATATCATTTTAATTATTTTCAGTTAAATATGTAGGTGTATATGTGTTTAATTTTGATTTTGTAGTTACGTTTGTTGTTTTAAATTGTTGTTTCATGTTATATTTGTTTAACGTGTAAACCGGCCAGAGTGGCCTGGGCAGCCAGATGGGCTGTATAAAAGTCAAATAAATAAATAAATAAAATTGGAAAATCTGTAATTTGGGGCCAACATACTTAAATCTCAGATCAGCACTTTTTCTCCATAATGTTAACATTAATTTAGAGAGTTAGGAAGCAGTTTTAAACGTTCTTTCTAATCAGGGGTAAACTCCAAGTGTATAGCATGTTGTGTGGCAGCAGTGACATAAATGGAACAGGAAAGAGGGAGATGTATGTTTAGTTTTGCTATAACTTGTGGTCCACAAATTATCTGGTGTTTTTTGTTTGTTTGTTTGTTTTTGGTCAACGTAGTGGGATTATATTGGTTTAAAATTTTTAAACACTCACAAACTAGCTGAGTTCTTCAAGTCACAGTATCTGAGGAAGTATGAGAGCTGAAGTCCAAAATATGTGTAAACACCCAAGAACTAGAATTATTCTCTGAAATAGAGTTCCCCCCCCCCTTGGCGGGATCCTTTGCATTTAACAAAGAGTAACAGGCTGCTGTGAGTAAACAAGAGCTGATATAAACAAAGGGTCAGCCATCTCAGCAGGTCACTGGTGAAATTCCAGTTTGGCCAGCCACCCAGGGACCACCTCCATTCAAAGCCAACTAACAGGAGAACTAGATATACTGCCTTGAGCTCAGTGGAGAAAATTTAGGCTACAAACGTCTCAGACAAATAAGCCTATACATAGAAGCAGCTGGCTGGATAGTTCAGTGAGTCAGGTATCTGACTGCAGAGCCAGATGTTGGGAGTTAAGTTCCCCACTGGGCCTCTCAGGACAAAAACCAGTATGCAAGAAGATTGACTGTTTGGATATTATAGACTTACAAACACTTTACTAGGGAGTACATCATTTTGAACATTAAAGATGCTGTACTGAAAACCCACAGGTAGTAAGGATGGCTGAGAAGGTGGTAGTTTTTGTATCAAGATGATCCTTCTACCAGATGCTGCACAGAGGCTTCTGATCTCTCCTAGGAAATTGAATGCTGTATTTCCTCTCCGAGAATTTTCCTGGGATCCATATTATAATAAGTAAGCTAAAGAAATGTGGAGAATAAGTAGATGAGAGTGTAAGGGAGAGGAAATATGAAATAAGGTATTTCACTGTAAAAGGCAGGTAATGAAGTTTTCAGAAATGGTTGCAGCTAGTTCCATCTTTCCCAAACTCAAAATAAGGACAACCAGAAGAAGTAAAATTATGGATGAGATTGTTATTCTGGTAAGGCTATTCATGAAGGCATCTAAGTTCGATTTCAGGATAACATCACCGTAATAGTTAAGGATCTCTCCAACTTAAAAATAAACTAATTAGATTTTTTTTAACTCATTAAAAATGAGTGAAATTAGCAGTTTTCAGAGAAGTAGCCCTGTTAGTCTATTTTGAGGGGATGCAGGATGGCAGAACCAAAACGTATTGTGTAAGACTAACAGATTTGTTTCAGTGTGAGCTTTTGTAAATTTTGAAATCTGCTTCTTCATTCGCATGGAGTGCAATATCTGAGCCACAGATTTGAAATTATGTTAACCACTTTTGACTAACTTCCTCATTTCTGGAAAAAACTGTGCAGGCCCATTAGATATATGAATGTGACAAGCCTATTTGTGAATACATGTCATAAATGTTCGCTCATTAAGGAGCTGTCATTGACTGTGGCATCCTGTGTTTTGCTGCAACATGGTACGTGCAGTGGCCCTCATTTCTGAAATGGGTCCTCTGTTACCAAGGGAAATTATCCTGATAATTACCAAAATGTGTAACGAGATAAATCGTCATAAATCGTCTTTAAGGTACCACAAGAAATTTGCATTGAGAATAATAGACCATTGACAATTATTAGAAATTATTTTGTTACTAGTCTTGTTAGTAAAGGTGTGTGTTTTAAGGAGAATTTCAAACTATTCATGGAGGACTTGTGTGAAGACTGAAGAACTGGAATTTTATCCATGAAAGCTTGCAATTTGTTTAATTTTGAGTCATGCCCGCTCCTACATTTGTGTAATCTTGGAGACCAGATGACCTTTTCTTTGTTCTTTCTCTATTTTTCCTGATTACTTTAACCAATATGTTTGTAATGGAGGTTCTTCTTAAATGCAGACACCGTGGGTCTGTAGAGTGCCATGAAAAGGTGAAATATGAAACAAATATGAAACAAATGTGATTTTGAAGGTACAGAGGATTCTTTGCTATGTAGTTTAAATAGTCTTCATTTTACATTTTAAAATGATCCCTCTAGATTTTTTTTCAAAGGTGGGAAATGAATCTCCTCCCTGTCAGTTACCCAAGACTGCAGGGAAGATAAAAATATAGGCTAGTTAAAAACAGGAAAGACTGGTCCCTATTCTAGCAGTCTGCATCTACTCCAACAGATAACTGCGAATGTGATAATCTTCCAGTGGACTGAGTTAATTTCATGCTATCCAATAGAAATGCACTACAGGCCCCTCTGTTTCTTTGCTGTTAAGTGAGTCAGTGATTGTCCAGAGAGAAACGGAAAAAAAAGAAGGCGGAGGAACAGGAACAGTGTGTGACTTTAGAAGCCTATTTTTCTTCAGTGGTGGGGGAAGAAAGGCAGCAACTCTTGCTGCTTTTCAGAAACTTCCACCAAGATGCCATTTCCAAATAGCTCTTCCAGGACCCGAAAACACAAATTGATAATGTCTGGAGTTGTGGTTCCTTTAGTTATGCTACTTGTTATTGTGTTGCTTGTTGTGTTGATACCAGGAAGGAAAAAGTTTCCCACTTCAGAGGCTCTGGAGTGGAAAGGCAAAGGGACCGATGAATACTTCCATGAAATCATCCTGGGGAGATGTTACAACTATATTGCTACGATAAACTCTGAGCTCAGGTGAGTACTAAGAATGCACTAATTAAAAATTGAAGTAGGATGCAGGCTGGAAGGAATTGTAAATGAATATGAACATCAGTAGCTGAACTGGGTTGCAAGTATCTACAACATCTTTAACTTTATTATTATTTATTGCGATCATAGGTCAGCCAGGTCAGATATACAAAACTAAAATGAAATAACAGATCATATAGTATTTACAAGCAATATAAAGCAGACTAAAATTCAAATTGCAATTAAGTGCAAGTTTATAATCTGATTATTCCAGTGTGTATCATTTGTTTTCCACTGGACAGAATTTTGCAACCTTAGCTATAATTTAATTTTGGAATCAGAGAGGAAAAAAGAAATGTAAAATGTATTGGATCTACCTGGGTAATGTTTTAAAATTGGAGAAATAAGTAGCGCAGTAGAGCAGGACATATTCCAGTTTCCATCATACCAGATTGTCAAGGGCAAACATGTTGCTCATAAGGAATATGTATATTCCCTCTAGAATAGCTGAAGGCAGAGAAGTGAAATAGGTCAGGGTGAAAGCTCTCCTGTGTCTCACAAATTCTAACTTGCAAAAGTAATCTGCTGGGATGAAGATCTTGCTGTGATTCCCAGCTACTGAGCAATATGAGGCCCGCACTTTATTAAGTTGGGGGGCTATATCCCAGATCCACTTCCTACTGGTCTCTTTGGCATTAAATTACAGATGTAACAAAGCTGGGGGGGAATAACCCATATAACAATTTCCCTTCCATTGCTCTTGTCCAGCCTGAGAGATGATTATGTATTAGAATCAGAGGTGCTAAATCAATAGGATTATGTTTTAATTTCAGCCAAAGATTGATTATTTGAAGCCACAGATTTGCTTCAAGTGGGGGTCATTCTAATCTGAGTAGGACAGAAGGAATATAGCATGGCACACCAAATACAGTTCTCAGGAATTTAGACTGTACTGCCTCAAGGGGGTAGAAGTCTTTATGTATGCATAAGCCTGAAACATATAGAAGTTGGGCCTTGGAAGACTTTTAGGTTGCAGGTATCTGTGCCATATGGGATGAGATGAGAACCTGATTTTTCGGCAAATTTCCTTTTTTGAAATAATAAAAAGCCATCTTGAAAACTAGTGGAACAATCCTTGTATTGTGTTCACATTTCGTACATGAATATGATTTTCTTTGGCTTGTCAATCTTTTTCTTGAGCCAAGGACCAGTGTCTGCATTATCTGCATTTTCAAAAGAAATGTAACTTTTTCTTGTATAGTGTGTGTGGAGGGAACTCTGTATGTTGATTTGGTTTATTATGTCCATATGAAAGCTCACTAATTAAGGATCTGAAGCAAGAATTTTAAATGAAAGTAGAAAAGGAATGTGTAAGATTGTCTCAGTGCACACATGTGATCAAATGAGGGCAGAGATGTTATTAAAAAATAATAGAACTACAAAAATTACTAAGTATTCAAAGAGCTAGGAAAAGCTTGTATAATCGCTTAGTCATCCATTCAACAACCACACAAGGTCAGTCAGTGTTATCTCCATATTGCAGATGATGGAGAGGTCTAATGAAGAAAAATTCTTAGTTGGTGATTTCATCAAGTGATTTTCATGATAAAATTCAAATCATCTAGCTAGTGATAATTTTTGGAAATTAAAGACTTCCACCCGATCCTGCAACCCCCAATGGTATCACATAATTAATGGGATCCCAAGCTATCCTCAGAAGTTTGGCTGGAGGATCAGGAATTTGTCATCAGTCTTACTCACCACAAGCTACTTTACTGGATTTCAGCTAGCAAGTTCATTGTATCCTACTCTCATATGAGTACACACAGGACAGCAACCTTGAATCAGAATCCCATGTGATTCAGAATTAAGATCTACTAAGTTGAATGGAATTTAAATTTAACATTGCAGCTTTAGAGTTTTAGATCCAGCCTGGGAGAAAAGTATTGAAATATCTAAGTAAATTGAAAAATATGTGGCCATTTGGGCAGGGAATTGGCTAGATGGTTCAGTGAATTAGGTATCTGACTGCAGAGCCAGAATTCAGTTCCCCACTGTGTCACCCAAGAGAAGAGCCAGCCTGTGTAGTAAACTGTGTAGTAAACTGCAGGGTGCCTCCAGAAGAATGCAATGGTAACTAACTTCTGAGTACAGTGGACCCTCAACTTACGGAATTAATCCGTATTGGAACGGTGGCTGCAGGTCGAAAAGTCTGTAGGTCGAGGCTCCATTGACCTACAATGCATTGAAAACCGATTAATCCGTAACCGGCCGTTTTTGGTCCATTTTGTTTGATTTTCCGGTCTGTAGGTCGATTCTCTGGCCGCAAGTCGAACCTAAATTTTGTGGCCAGAGAAGTCTGTAACTCGAAAAGTCTGCAGGTCGAGCCGTCTGTAAGTCGAGGGTCCACTGTATTCGATACCTAGAAAACCCTGGAAGGGGCACCATTGATCAGCATTTACTTGATGGCACAAAATTGTTAGTATTATTATTATTATGGAGTGGGGCCTAGAATTACAAAGAAATGTGCTAATTTGTAACTATTTACTGCCTCAACACTTTTTGCAAAAACTAGATAAGCAATAGTATTGAATGTGTTGCAAAAGCTTTCACTGAACCTGATAAATGTGTTGTAATGCTTCTACGAAGAGGTGAGTATTCAAAAGACACGTCATACAAGAAAAGTTTGGCATTTCTTTTGTAAAGTCATAGAATCATATCCCTGACAAATGGCCATCTAACCTTTGTTTAAGAAAAGGTAGTTATTCCATTGTCAAACAGTTCTTACTGTCTTATAATTTGAATCCATTAAGTAGAGTCCTACCTTCTTGAGCGGTAGAAAACAAGGTTTCTCTGTGTTTCACACGTGGAAGAAAGATCAGTGCTCTGTATTTCTGTTAGAGGCCTAATGCTGAGCCATCTCATGTTTGTGAGGAAAACACAAAATCAGCAGAAAGAAAAGTTACCAGAACTTTTCAGAAAGAAACAGTGCATTCTGTTAATGGTTAAAAACAAGAGGATATCTATACTCTCCAATATATGCTGATTAATGCCACTGTACCTGTCGATGCATATGTAGCCATATATGTGTGTGTGTGTACACACACACACACACACACACACACACATATGGCTACATACGCATCGACAGGTACAGTAGCATTAATCAGGGTCCCTAGTGTCTCTGCTTTATTAAATAGTGGCCCAATTCTTGTTGCTTAGCATAGTAAATTACACTAGAGTATGTCCCTTGAATCAGAATTTGAAGAGTCATCTTCTCCATTTGTTCCATTCAATCAAATGTGCCTACTCTAACTATGAGTTACTATGTAAAAATAGGTTGCAGTTAGAATAGGACCATTTCAATCAATGGAGCATATGGAGGAGTTGACTCAATAAATCTCCATTAATTAAATGAGCCTGTTGTTGTTGTTATGTACCATCATGTCACCTCCAAATGAATGAAGTGATTTGCAGAATATCCTGTCCTCAACTCCAGCCTGTCGCTTCCTTTAGCAAGTCAATCCATCTCCTTTCGTGCCGCCTTCAACCATTCCCTGCTGTCTTCAACCTTTCCCAATATTTTTGCCTTCTCCAGAGAATCCTGTCTTCTCATGATGTGCGTAAAGTGGGACAGCCTCAATTTCAACATTTTTTTCTCCAGAGATAGTTCAGGCTTGATTTGATCTAGGACCCACCTGTTCATCTTTCTGGCAGTCCAGGGTATCAGCAAAGCTCTCATTCAACACCATATTTCAAACAAATCTTTTTTATTTTCCTTGTCAGCTTTATTCATTGTTGAGCTTTCACATCGTACCTAGTAGCCAGGAATACAATTGTGTGGGTGATCTTGGTCTTGGTCTTCATTTACTAATCCTTGCACTTGATGATCTGTTTGAATTCCTTCATTGCTGCCCTTTTGAGCCTTAATTTTCTGCTGATTTCCTGCCTGCAGTCGTTTGGCTTGGTGATTGAACCAAGGTATACAAAGTCTTCAACAATTTCAATTTCTTTATTGTCAACATTAAAGTTGTATACTTCTTCTTCAGTCATGATTTTGGTTTTAATGTTCAAATGTAATCCTTCTTTGGCACTTCTTTCACTTTCACCAAAAGTAGTTCCAATTCCTTGCTGCTTTCTACTAGTAATATTTATTTATTTATTCAATTTTTATGTTGCCCATCTAGCAAGTTGCTACTCTGGGCGGTGTACAGAAAGTTAAGGCAAAAATCATTGTCTAGTTGAAAATGTCCCATTCCAGTCTACTTGGTGTTCACTGACACCAAGCACTGCAATGTTTAAATGTTCCACTTCTTGGCTTTTGGTTTCCAGTTTACATTCATACTTCTCACATTCAGTGTGTATGTGTTGTGCAGCATCAGACTTTCAGGTTTTTGCATATTTGAAATACTTACTACCACAACAATCAATGAAGCATGAAGAACAGCTGCAAATGTGAAGTTACTTTTCAGTACAATGATAGCATCTAACTTCCTACTACTGCAGCTCTCCATCGGTTCCACAGTTTGGAAGTTCCCAATACCTTGGCAGATATTATCTTGGCAGGTATTATTATTATTCTAAGTGTACACCCAACATGATGGGTTGATAATTTCCAGAGATGGTGGAGCCACTTTGAACCTCCTCTCAAACCATGAGGAGTTGCACCGAGCTTCTGAAACTGCTGCACCATCAAAATATTCAGAAATTACTGTGGGAAGTACAGCCCTTATTTAAAGCAGAATTAGGTGTATGTGTTCCTTGAGCACCTTATTCATAAAGGGACTCTGAGATAGTTTGCCAGTGGCAAATTCTACAATAGTGATTTTGGGGTGTTGGGGGATGGACAGTCTGTAGCCTAAGGGTCCAAATCTTCTATACATTATCACAATGAATTGTTTCTTTAAGCATGTTTCTGTAATGTGGAGTAATATTTCAAATTTGCCTTACTAGTCATTGCAGTTTTGTGTCGTTTGGAACTAAAATTGCAAACACTTCTGTAATGTTCATGAAAAATTCTCCTTCATAATATATAGATAATACTCCATGCCAAAGCAAATTGAGCTTTGAATCTGTGCTAACTTCCATACTGAATTAGTTATTTTCAACATTTGACCCTCCAGCTGTTTTAGACTTCAACTCCCAGAAGCTCCAGTCATCATGTTCCAGTGGTAAAGAATTCCAGAAGCTGAAGTGAAAAGCAGCTAGAGGGTCAAAATCCTAAATGTGATTACATGCACTGGAAATGGACCAAACCACACCAGAAACACAGAAGTCCCTGACAGTGGCCAAAAATGTGCTAGTACGAATGCTCTGGGAACAATTTAGTTCTCTCCAGCGATTGTGTTGTGTGATCGCTGTCTAAAGGAGCAAACCATCTCATCC
Organism: Intellagama lesueurii; assembly: GCA_037013535.1. Lineage (NCBI taxonomy): Eukaryota > Metazoa > Chordata > Lepidosauria > Squamata > Agamidae > Intellagama > Intellagama lesueurii. The sequence continues at coordinate 105,871,444 of JBAJHW010000005.1, forward strand.
CTGCAGTGATCTAAACAGCAGGCTAAATACCTGTCTAGTTGCAACATTACTTTAGTGTAGTAAATCACAATTAGAACAAGCCCGTTTGAATCAATGGAACTTATGAAGGAGTTGACTCACCAAATCCCCACTGATTCAATGAACCTACTCTAGTGCAACTTACTAAACAAGCAACAGGATTTCGGCCATTGACTGCTTAAGCCTTTTTATTTCAAAAAGGTTCTTTGAATTAGTTAATAGTTAAAATTTATTTTCTGTAATTCTGGAGAACACCGGAATTCTACAGCTATTAATGTTCTATGACTTTCTACAGCTGTTAACTTTCTACATCACTAACGTGTAAAATTCCTACCTACCTAGTCCAGAACAATTTAATTTGGAATCTGGCTGATACTTTAAACACAACTGGTTTTGACAATTCAGGCATTCAGGAGAAAATGCGCTTTAACAGTGGGAGACTTCAGAAAAGTTCAGTAAGTGTGTTGACCAGCTCTACTTCACCACCAAGGTGGTGGAGATAAGCCCCCTCTTAAAGGACACTGATCACAATGTTAAAAAAAATGGGGCATCCCAAACAAAAATTGTAACTTAGAAACTAGCAGAGCTTCAACAAAAAAGAAGGAAATCTAAAACTCAACAAAGCCTGGCTCCCAGCACGGAAAAATACAGCCAGCAAAAGGTCAACGAACTCTACCCAGCCACAAGGACCGGTGATCACTGCACACAAAAGACTAGCTAACGACACCCATCAATCACAGTGACAGATCATCTCCCCCCTTATCACAACAATAGACCCATAACAAAAAACACCCTGATCACCATAATCACCCAATCTCCTGAAAAGGACAAAAAGCTGATCCCACAGCTATAAATAATCAACTATCCCACACACTACACCAGAATGCAGAAAGAGTTCTAACTCCTGTCCTCTGAAGATGCCAGCCACAGATACTGGTGAAACGTTAGAAAGAAAAACCTTCAGAGCACGGCCAAACAGCCCAAAAAAACCTACAACGAGGATCCCGGCTGTTAAAGCCTTTGAGAATTTTTTAACTTCTTCTTGGCCAAAGAGACATTAAAAATAGTTTCTATTTCTGGTGTAAGATGTTTAAAAATAGAGAATAAATATTCAGATGCTTGTTTATTTCAGCTGTGAAATTATTGTTTTTCACTTTGTGGCTGGGGATGGTCTTACAGAGCTTGGGTGTTCATCTTGTTACTCTACACTGTACAAATTGATAATTAAGGAAAAAACTCCAGAGATACTATGTACCGTCACAGGCACTGGAGTCGCCTGTGGGAGTGGAAAAGACGGCGGTGGCGGCTCCTGAGGAGAGGGAAGCCGGAGGTGGTGGCGGCAGCTTGGAGGGAGCCATATTGGAGGCTTTTGGTGGCAGCTGTCATATGAGGCCTGCTGGTGGGTGCCGAGGGGCCTGCCCCTGCTTGGGCTGCCAGTAGGCAGGTGAGCAAGCGAGTGACAGGCAGCCTTGAGAGAGGTGCCACTCCGAGGGGTCGGTGTTGCAGGGCGTGCCTCCGTGGTTCCTCTGTCTGCCTTTCCTCGCAGAAAGAGTGTGAAACTTTAACCTTGTGAGGATTCCTAGAAATACCCTTCTTCACGCTCAGTATCTCGGGTTTAGGGGGCGGAACCAAGGGCGAAGCCTAAAAAATAAGGAACCCAGACCTTTACAGGAGAAGAGGGGTGTAACGATCCCGTCTCCCTAAAGAGACAAAGATCGCGGTCAGGGAGTCCCTCTGAGCGCAAAACTATCACCTTTATTTCCTGAGGTAGGTCCTTTAGGCCTCAGAAGTGCGTAGTAAGCCCCATAGACAAGCCTGAACCTTAAAAGTAACCTTGATTGCTTCCAAAGCAATAAAACATAGGCTTTGTGTTTCCTTAGAATGCACACCAGCCTTGTAAAGTAGGACAGTAGGACCTCTATTTACAGTAGCCACTATTAACCTTCTTTCATCCACAATGGATTTAGTTATAGCCCTGCTGTATCAAGAGACTAGTCCTCTGTTGAAGAATTATATTTGTTTTATTAAGATAATAAAGTAGATTCATTAGCTTAAAGTTGTAGCTTTAAAGCATAAGCATTGAGCATATCCATCTGTTACAATGTTTAAATAAACTTACAGTTTCTAATTAAAATAAAAACAGCTAGGTAAGCATCTTTGCTCTAAGTCCCTACATGTTGGCATCTAGAAGCTGGGCTATTCCCCGCCCCTTCTTCTCGAAAAGAAAAACAAGCCTCTGTGTCTCACATTCCACAGCATTCACCGAACCTTCTTTTTCACATACACAAATCCCTCATTTTACATCTCTTTAGGACCACCTTCTTCATTACACTTTCAAGCTGTCAACCAATTAAGTCCAAGTAGGCGTAATTCAGAACACTCCGATCACCGCCCAAAATTCTCATGATCCAGGCTCCAGGTGTCTTATCTCCTCCAATTTAGTGGGTTTTGTTGCATCTCTTCTCTCTGGACTGTTCGACCTTGTGACTTAGACAAACAACTCTGCATAACAAGTTCATGAAAAACATCTCTTTTTAAATTCATCTTAGGTAAAGGTAAAGGTTCCCCTTGACATTTAGTCCAGTCGTGTCCGACTCTAGGGCGCAGTTCTCATCCCCGTTTCCAAGCCATAGAGTCAGCGTTTGTCCGTAGACAGTTTCCGTGGTCACGTGGCCAGCGCGACTAGACACGGAACGCCGTTACCTTCCCACCATGGTGGTACGTATTTACTCACATTTTTACATGCTTTCGAACTGCTAGGTTGACAGGAGCTGGAACAAGCGACGGGAGCTCACTCTGTCACGTAGATTCGATCTTACGACTGCTGGTCTTCCAACCTTGCAGCACAGAGGCTTCTGTGGTTTAACCCGCAGCGCCACCACGTCCCACAAAATTCATCTTACACAGAACCTAACAGATTCCATTTTTATATGACTACAATTCCCAGTTTCCTTCCATTTCCTTACAAGGGGTTTGCAAAATCACTGAGATTTGAATGTCAGAAAAAGAAATTAGCTGCTTATGGCAGTTTTTGTTATCATCATGATTGTCTTAATTCTTTCTCGGCCCCATTTAGTTTAAAGAAATTAAAGTTTTTGATTTTCTGATCTTTATGGGAAAACAGATTAAATAAGGCTGTTTCAAAATCCTTTTGACTGCAATGTTGAAACAATCCAAAGTCAGTTTCAAATGGAAATTATTGATCTCCAGTCAGATGACAAGCTGAAAGACGTGTAAAGAAGGAAATCTGATCCAGTTTTATAAATCTTTGCAGCCTGAGGAGTTTCCACATTTGAAGCGATTTGCTTGCGGATTTGTGTCAGTTTTTGGTGCAACATACCTGTGTGAACAAACCTTTTCAAGAATGAAGCATTTCAAGTCCAACTATCAAGCAAGTTTATCTGATGAGCATCTTCAGTCCATTCTAATAATTGGCTCCTCAAGCTTGAAACCTTAGTTCGGCAATATTTTGAAATTAAACAAGCAGTTCCATCATTCCCATTAATATTGTAGTATACAAGTACAAGTTTGTTGATCCAAATAAAACTTATTCATTCATTATAATACTGTTTTTTTCCCATTCGGCCCTCGAAAATGTGTAAAATATATGATGTGGCCCTCATACTGAAAAGTTTGGAGACCCCCTGCCTTATAGCCTTGAGTATGGCTACTTGCTGCTCTAGTTCTCTCACTTTTTCTTCTAACAGTGCTGCTAATTTGCACTTCTTACACGTGTACATCGTGTTACACTCAGGAACAAAGACAAACATAGCAAAAACTTTGCAGGTTACTACAACTGAATTGTCTCCAACCTCCATAATCCCTGATAGCTTTTTGCTTTCAACTCATTGTTTATGAATGCCCGTCCCTTTTGTTTTGTTACTTTGGCTGTAGCTGGTAGGGTCTACAAATATATAACTATATCCAAAAGAACCCAAAAAAAATTGTTAAGGGCCTCCCCCTCCCCCCCCCCGTTGAACTCCCCTGGGAAACTCCTCTTTGCTCCTCCTGTTCACTTTCTCGGGTCGCGAGCTCCCCGGGTCTGCCCCAACTTTATTCCTCAGCTGTGCTGTTTGGAGTCAGGAATCAAAAGGGCACCCACTTTTCTGGCTTTCTTTGGTATCTTTACAGCTCTCCTCCAACACCACATTTCAAATGAGTTGGGTTTTGTCCCCATCTTTCTTCACTGCCTTTCTTTAACATAGTATGGATTATTCTGACCTTGGTTTCCAGTGACAGCCTCTGCTAACTCCAACCTCTCCCTTTTTTTTTTATTTCAAAAGGCGAGGAGACATATTTTGGAAAACATGCACACAAGAAGTTTTGTCCACTACCATTCACACTTGTTGAAAAACAGCCTTGAAAATTGCTTTGTGTTTGGGTGAGAAGCAGTTAAATGATGGAAAAAAGGAGTCAACTTCTGGAATTTTCCCTTGTGTGGTGTCACTTTGTGAATGGTAGTGAGCACAGGAGGGGAGCCTGTCAACCATCTTGACTGCTGTCCTTCGTGTTGTCAGCATTCAGACTGTCCTTTGCCACATAAAGCCTGGCATTCTTTTTCCTACTGGCAACATAGATACAATATTGCGCAACCCTTTTGGGCCATTTCTTGGCTTTTTGAATTAATTTTGGGAGGTTCTTTTGGATATAGTTTATATATATTATTTTTTCAGAACAAAAACAAATACAAAAATACAAAATACTTACTATACAATCTAAACTACCGTGCACCCCATACCCACGGGACCCCTTGGAACAATACTTTTAATACGAACTTCCTTTCCGTAGTTGTATTGATTGTTGTTTAGAGGCTTTCCCCTTTCCATTCACTAATACAAATTCAACAAATCTACCTCAAAGAGCATAAAAAATATTTGAACTTATTTCCCCTCTTTTCATCTTAAGTTCAGTAGTCAATTTATCATTTAATGCAATGTCCCATACTTCATTATACCAATCTTCTAATTTAATATCATTTTTATCTTTCCAAAATCTAGCTATTAATATTCTAGCACTTGTCATAAAATTGGAAATCAATTCCTTTGAACAATAATCAAGTTCTATCTCATCAAAAATTGACAACAAAGCAATTTTAGAATTGAATTCAATATCTTTTCCAAATATATCACATATTTCCTTAAAAATCAGTTTCCAAAATTTCTGAATCCATTTACACTCCCACCACATATGATAATACGTGCCAATTTCTTCATCACATTTCCAATAAGCCTTAGAATAGTCTGAATTTATTATATTCAGTTTCACCGGAGTCATATACCACCTTAAACTGATTTTAAATTTTTTTCCTTTATTCTTACCGACATTAATCTTAAAACTCTCATCCTCCAAATTTTTATCCAATCATCTGTTTTAATTTCTGTCTTTAAATCATTTTCTCAATTGATTTCAAACCTTCTGTTTCTGCCTCTTTTTCCTCTTGTTCCAAAATTAGGTTATAAATTCTACTTACTACTCCCTTCGTCAAAGCATCTTTCTGCATAACTTCATGTGATGATAGAAATTGTTCATACTTAGTACATTCTCTACATTTGCCATTAGTTTTCAGCCATTCATTTGTCCAACTATCTAATTGGATATAATTATACCATGATAATTTATTAGTTTGAAGTTTAACTATAATCTGATCTTTCGATCTCATTTTAATCATCCAATCCTTCACTCTGGCAACTTTTTTGTCCTTAAACAAATCAGCTAAACCCTTCAAGTTTGCTGGGAAATTTTCTATTTCAGTCACTAATTTTAATGGTGAAGTAAAGGGACATAGCTTCTTTTTATATCTATTCCAGACATTTAACATGTTTCTTAAAAAAGGGTTGTTCACCTGATTTATTGTATTTCTTTTTACTACATTAAACAAATATTTTTCAACATTTCCATTTATTTCTGAGGATTCCATATCCCACCAAATTAACTTTCCTTTGTTGTATATATTATCTCCAATAAATCTTAACTGATTCATTGCATAGTAATTTTTTATATTAGGAATAATTAAACCTCCATTTTTTTTGAGCCTTATACCAATATCTTTTATTTATTCTAGATTTTTTTACCTTGATTACAAAATCCATTAATTAATCCCTGCCAAGTACTTAAAATCTTCTTCTAATTGTATTGGGAGCAACCTGAATAAAAAGGTAATTTTTGGTAATATTTTCATTTTGATCATGGCGATTCTCCCAAACCACGATAGTTTCAATTTAGAATACTCCTGCAATTTATCTTTAATATCACTTTTTAATTTATTAAAATTTTGCTCCTTTAATTTTTGAGTCACTTTAACTATATTTATACATAAATATTTAATATAATTACACATTCTAAAACTATATTTATTTACAAACATTTCTTGTTCATGTTTATTATGATTAAACATCATTATTTGTGTTTTTTGCCAGTTAATAGTTAACCCTGTTATTTCCCCAAATTTTTCTAAATGATTTTTAATATTATCCATACTTTCTAATGGGTTTTTAATGGTCAATAATGAGTCATCAGCAAATAAATTAATCTTAATTGTATCATTTTTTCCTAATCCTTTAATTAATTCATCATTTCTTATTGCATTAGCTAGCATTTCTATAACCATACAAAAACAATATTGGTGAAAGTGGACAACCTTGTCTTGTACCTCGGCCTAGAAAAATCCACTCTGTTAAACCATCATTAACTATTACTTCTGAAGTATTATCTGAATATAATTGGTCTATAACCCCTATAAATCTTTTACCAAATCCCCAACCCTTTATAAGCAGCTTTAATGTTGGTCATTCCACACAATCAAAGGCCTTAAATATGTCTAGTGATAGAACAGTTCTTTGTTTTTTCCTTTTCTATCTCATATATAATATTCAAAACTCGTCTAGTTAAATTATCCATTTGTCTTCCCTTTATAAAACCACATTGATCCTCTTTAATATAATTTGCTATGAATCTGTTTAGTCTATTTGCTAGTATAGCAGTAAAAATCTTGGCATCTTGATTTATTAGAGATATAGGCCTATAATATCCCGGATCTGTTAGATCCTTGTTGGGTTTTGGGATAAGAATCATTAATGAATGTTTCCAAGAAGGTGGCATTGTCTCTCCTTCCATTATTTTATTATAAAACGTTTTTAGCTTAGGTATCAAAATGGAACTAAAATGTTTATAATATTCTGGACCCAATCCGTCAAAGCCTGGTGTTTTACCATTTCTCAGTTTATTAATAGCTTCAGCAATTTCTTCTTCTTTAATCTCTTCTTCTAATATTCTTTAATCTTATTCCAATAATTTAATTTTTAAATTAAATTTAAATTTTAATTTAATTTTTAAATTACCCCAATTGTATTTTTTAATCTTCTATTTTTACACATTCTAGCTAATAATTTTGAATTTTTGTTGCTAAATTCAAAAAAATACCTCAAATATACATCAAATCCCTCTGGACTTTCTCTATTTCTAAGTTTTCTAGTTCCTTTCTCTTAGCCTGAATTTCTACCAATAACCTTCTATCTCTTTCTAAAAAAAAAACCCTTGCTTTCCAAATTTCTCAAGTCTTCTTCCAATTTTTTTTGCGTTTTTTCTCCTTAATTTTTTTCAATTTACAGGATTCCCTTATTGTTATTCCTCTCGAAATTGATTTCATCGTGTCCCACAACAGGCCAAATTTCGTACCTCCTGCTTCATTTATTTTCCATAATTCTAACCTTTCTTTATCTTTTCTATTACCTCTGGGTACTGGAAAATATTAATATCCATTCTCTACCTTTTAGAGTCTTTATAATCTTTTTTAATTTCAATCTCCATTGACATCAAAGCATGATCTGTTATTTTTATGGAGTTAATTTCAGTATTAACTATCTTAGAAATTAAATCTTGATATGTGAATATAAAATCTATTCTAGAGTAACTATTATGTACTGCTGAAAAATAAGTATATCTTCTTTCATCACCTTTCATTACCCTCCAAATATCCTTCAATTGATTATTTTTTACCTTCTTGCTCAATATTGTGTTTCTTTGATGAACATAATTCCGATCATAAAAAGTTTTATTCTTTATCTTATCCATAACCATATTGAAATCTCCTGCCATAATAACATAACCCTTCTTTACCTTCTCCATTTCTTTAATAACCATATCGTAAAAATCTCCTTGTTTATTATTAGGTGCGTAGACATTGACCAAAGTATATTCTTCCAAACCCATTTTACCCCTGTATTATTATAAATCTATCATTACAAACTTTTACTACCTGTTTCACTAAAAATTCACAATTTTTAAAAATTATAGTTGCCACACCTCTAGATTTAGACGTTCCAAAGTTTTTTTCATAAATGTCTATATTATTCATCTTTAGTTCATTGACTCCATCTTCTGATTGATGAGTCTGTTGCAGAAAGGCAATGTCCACCTTATTTTTCTTCAATAATGCTTCTATTCTTCTTTTCACTATTTGTCTGAGGCCTTTCACGTTTAAAGTAGTTAGTATTATTCTTTTGCCCATTTGAGTTCAAGAGTTCTCCTCCTAACAGGCCCTGTGTGCAACCCCTCCCCCCACCAAACTAACAAAAATAGACTAAAACTTAAACTGAACATAACCCAAACATACAATACTTTACCCATAACAATCCAGTAAACATATATCTTTTTCCCCACCCCACCCCACCATATTCCCCCGCCATAACTACTAGCGAGGGCACAAGGTGGGGGAGGGGGACGGCACCACCGTCCAGCAGAACTACAACCAGAACCTCGCCTCTGCTCTTTTTATTAAATTTTTCCATTTGTAGAATATATAACTGAATACAGAAGCACAATATCCCACATTCATAAAACAGAGTTTTTTTGAAGAATTGAATGTAATATAAGTCACTCCCTCCACAGATTCTTCTCAGCAAAAATACCCCATACTCCTTTCTTATAAGGCTAAATGAGTAATCACAAAGTGTCTACATGTAGGCCTAAAATCCCAAGAAGCTTATCTTGGGGAGTGGGAAGTCAATAGAAAGTGGCATCATGTATTCTTGAATATTTGTGATACCTCTACTTTGCACCACACACAAACACATAATGCATCAAAATATGCTTCACCAGTATCACCTTATACTACTGTTGCTGCCCAATAGCTTTATTTAAGGAGTATCTATGCCCGCCCGCCCCATCACCACTGGAAGAATCACTTCTCTTTTGCTGATGTGACCATTAACCCCTAAAGAAGATGGATACATCTCAATTTAAATAAGAAGAATTTAAAGACCAAAGAAAGGACCATGTAAAGGACAGATTTTGATCTAAACTCAGCTGACTGTGAACTAAAAGAACTATGGATTGAAATCAAAATGTTACCAGGGGGAAAATGCAAGAACACTATACCTGTACAAAAAAGAAAAGAAAAGATGGTTGACTGCTGAATGTCTTCAGATTGTTAGTGACAGAAAAGAAGCAAAAGTAAAAAGTGACAGAAATATGGTCAGAATCTTAAACCAGCTTTTCAAACACATGAAAATGAGGACCATTTTAATAATTATACAAATAAATAGACAACAGCAAGGGGAAGCAAGATTTCTTTCATAAGATACAAGATGTGAAAGGGAAATCTAAACCTAAATTAAAGATACTGAAGATCAATGGGAGAGTATCTCATCTGATTGCAATAAAATAAAAAGAAGATGGAAGTAGTATATCAATGACTGGATGACAAATTCCTTCAAAGAAGAATCCATTGATAAGGAATGTAGCGAACAGCCCTGCCCTCACCTGTCCGTCACAGCAGAACCTTACAGCAGGAGCCAATGAGGGGTCGGAAGAGGGAGCCAAGGGGGGAGGGAGCTGGATATAAAGGCTGGTGTATGGAGTCTGAGGAGATTGGGAGAGTTTCTGTTAGAGAGAGACTGTATGAAACTTAAAAGGTGCATTAAGAGTGAGTTAGTGATCAGTAAGAACGATGAATGGAACAGAGAGTTAAATGAGTTATAAAGTTAAAGCAGCTTTGAGTGTAAGACAAGTGATTAGCAGCCTATGATTTTTCTCTTGATTATTAATCGTATGTTACCTTCCCTGATTTAATAAATGACTTAAGTTTCAAAAGTACACGTGTCTCCTTGATTAAATGGTATTAAAACCGTAATACCTGGTGGCAGCGAAGGAGGAAGAAGAGCGGGAACCTTTGAAGGCCAGGGGAATAGTGGCTTCAGAGGTGACCGCAACAAGGAAGTTTCCATTTTAGAAAGCAAGGTGAAAACCACTTTCAAAGCAATTTGAAAAAACAAATCACCAGCAGTAGATGAGATACTAATGCAGCTACTTCAAACTGCGATACTGAATCAATCATAATCCAAATAAGAATTTGCCAACAAATATAAAAAACAAATTAACCATTCATAGACTGGAAATGTTCTATACTCATTCCAATCCCAAAGAAAGGAAATGCTAGACAGTGCAGTAATTGCAGGAACATAACATCACATTGATGAGATGGTTGGACAGTGTCATCGAAGCAACCAACATGAATTTGACCCAACTTCGGGAGGCAGTGGAAGCCTGGCGTGCTCTGGTCCATGGGGTCATGAAGAGTCGGACACGACTAAACGACTAAACAAAAAACATCACATTAGTTTCCCATGCAAATAAATGGATTCATAAAAGGAAGGGGCACTAAATATCACTTTGCAAATATATACTTGTACTTTATAGGTTAGAATAAAGCCTTTTGTCACGTTCCTAGGGGATTCAGCAGGCAAAAGTCCAATAAGCCAGTCCAAAGTCCAGGAGATACAAAACAGATACCAAATTGTCAAAGCGAAAACACAAACCGTAGTCAGAAATCAGAGTCCAAAAGCCAAGGGTCAAGAGAGCAAGGTTCACAATAAGCAGGAGCGTGGACACGAGCCAGAGAATTGACTTGTTGCTTCCACAAGCTTCCAAGCCTCTGGGTACAAATTATATAGCAGCAACACTCATCTAATTCCTAGAAACATTCGATCCTGTTAAATCTCAGGGCTGGTCGACCTGATGTTCCTGTGGAAAGCATTCATGCAAGCCTCAGACCTTCGTGTTGTGAGTCTCTGCCGAAGCTTATCTCTCTGGCTAGTGGAGGAGAATCTGGTGGTGATTCAGCTGTCTGTGATACTAATTGCCCAGCATTTCCCTCAGCTGTAATTAACCTCTCAGATTCCAGATCTTCTTCGGCTGAACTCATGACACTATCCCCCCCCCCACAGGGCTCCCCCCCTTCAGATGGGCCGGTCGATCAGGATAGGTGGCATGGAACTGTTGTACGAGGTCGGGGGGTGTAAGTTGCTTGCGGGTTTCCATGATCGATCCTCAGGGCCATAGCCCTCCCAGTCCATGAGGTACTGAAGGCCCCCCGGTGGATTCATGAGTCTAGGATCTGACGAACCTCGTATTCTTCCTCGTCATCGACCAAAACGGGTGGAGGTGGAGCCAGAGGTGGAGGTCAGACGGGGTCCGGTGCCGCAATAGGGACAAGGAGGGACCGATGGAAAACCAGGTGAATATGGAGAGTGGCTGGGAGTTGTAGCCAAAAAGCGACAGGGTTGATTTGATCTGTGATTAGATAAGGCCCTACAAACCGAGGGTCCAACTAGCGCGACCGGCCAGGTCGGCATAGATAACGGGTGGAGAGCCAGACCTGGTCCCCTGGTTTCAGAGGTGGCCCTTCTTGCCGTTTTCTGTTGGCCGCTGTCTTGTAGGCATCCTTAGCTTGCTGAAGTTGCTCTTGGAGCAAATCTTGGAGAGCCTGCAACTCGCGTACGTGAGCATCAGCAGCAGGAACTATGGTCGATGGCAGGATGGCTGGGAAAAAACGAGGGTGGTATCCATAAGTGGCTGCAAATGGGGTTTGTGGACGAATGTATGGCGTTGTAGGCAAATTCAGCCAGGGGTAGCAAGGTAGCCCAATCATCCTGCTGATAGCAGGTATAGTAATGTAGGTACTGTTCAAGGGTGGCATTAGTACTCTCTGTCTGTCGATCTGTTTGAGGATGGTATGCCGACGATAAGTGCACCTGGGTACCTAGACTGGTGTGCAAGGCTTGCCAGAACCGGGAGGTGAATTGGGAGCCACGATCTGAAATTAAGTGTGTCGGGAGCCTGTGTAGATGAAAAACGTGTTGAAGGTAGAGCTGAGCTGTTTCAGGAGCTGTGGGAGGCTTTGGACACGGGACAAAATGAGCCATTTTGGTGAACAGGTCCACCATTACCAGAATGCAGGTGTACCCTTGTGACCGCGGGAGGTCAGTGATGAAGTCCAGAGATACTGTGTCCCAAGGGCCAGCTGGTATGGGTAGAGGATGTAGCAGCCCTGGAGGTTTGGCTGGTACGTCCTTGGCTCACCGACAAACCTCACAAGAATCAACGTAACGAGCAATGTCAGCGCAAACCCGGGGCCACCAGTGTCAGGACCAGCCTCCCTCTAGGGAGCGCTGTACCTTTGGCCAGAGAGCGTCCAGGTATCTATGTACCCCTTTTCCAGCTGGGTTGAGTCCTATTAACACCAGCTAGGGCGTAGCATAAATCCTTTCCAGCAAGTCTGACCTAAAAGATTCACTCCTGCACTTACTTGTATCTAGCAAGTACAGACACTTGGGCTTTGTAGTCTCTTAAGACTCACTAAGGATCAGAAAGATAGGACTCTGTCCGGTAGTTATCACGTGGCCTTGCCTCCCCCTTGGAAGCAGGATCAGCAGGCTCGCTGTTCAAGAGACTGATACTCAAGATTTTTAAGATTAATTTTTTATTGGAAAAATAAAGTTTTCATAGAAAATTCAGTTTGTAGCAAAGCATAGCATCAATTATAGCAACTGCAATAATCATTTCCAAAGATTATTGCAGTTAATGAACAAGTTCCAGCTAAGTAAAAAAATAACTAAATTTCTAAAAAGCTTTCTTCAGGGTAGGCAAAAGGCATAAGCCCCCCTTCTTCTTTCTCTCGTCACTACATTCTCGCCCCCTTCATCCTAACATAAGGAAAAAGGTAAAAAGGATCCAAAGCCTCTCTAGACTAAGGAACATTCCACATGGCAAAATCTCCATTTTTCTACTAACTAAGCCACTCCCTTCTTCTTCGTCCTTCGAGGTGTTGACCAATCATGATTGAGGCTGTCGAGTCTTTGCCCGTCTTTCTTTCTCATGAGAACACAGGTGTTGTTTTTCTTCTCTAATCTTGGTCCCAATTAAGATGGAATGTGGTGTCTAGTCTCCTTATCTTCGTCCTTGCTGTACCGATCAGAGAAATCTTCTCACAGTTTTTCAGAAAACATTCCCAGTGTTCAAAATCAGCCTTACACAGAACCATTTTGATTCCATATTACATTTCTCATGACTACATAACCCATTCAAATTACAGGCTTTAAATCACATACTCATGATCATGACAACCAGAACTCCCGTGTGAGTAGATGCAGAGTCTTATACTGACCAAAGTGTCCTGCAGGAGGGGAATCACGGGTCAAATAGAGCACGTCGGCTCGGAAGGTCCTGGAGGGACATACAGGCGCTCTCGGTGCAATAGGAGACCCTGGTGGTTAGCAAAGTCTCCAGCAGGGCCCTCTTGGAGTTCCTGCAAGCATTGCTTAGCCCAAGGATCTTGGGCTTGGCTGGCCGAATTTCCTCAGCCAGAGACAAGCAGGTTGTAGTGGCTGCGAAGACTGAGGGTGATAAGATAGGTGCGGTCGGAGTCTCTTCAGAGGGTGATACAGTGTAGTCCGGTTTGCGGAAAAGGGCGTCAGCTTTCTGATTCTGGGTCTGCGGGATATAGGTAATGCAGAAGTCAAACCAGGAGAAGGAGAGGCACCACCTGATCTGGCGTTGATTGAGGCGTCGGGCTGTCTGCAAGTGTTCCAGATTCCGGTGGTCAGTCAAAACTTGGACAGGGTGACGGTGATGCCTCCAGACATCAAAAGTGGTTTTGATGGCCAGGAGTTCCCACTCCCATATGGTGTAGTTGTGTTCTGAAGGTGTTAACTGCCGGGAGTAAAAAGCGCTGGGCTGCAGTGGCTGTGAGGGGTCCTCCCGCTGGGACAGTACTGCACCCAGGGCCACACTGGAGGCATCCGTCTCCACGGTAAATGGTAGTCGGGGGTCTGAATAACGCAGGATTGGCTTGGTCATAAAGCGAGTTTTCACGGCAGTGAAGGCATGGTCTGCCTCCGGAGTCGAAAGAAACGACTCTTTGGGCCGGAGGAGATGGGTCAGAGGTGTGGTTATGTCCGTATAGGCTAGCATAAACTGGCGGTAATAGTTTGCGAAGCTGAGAAACTGCTGCACATCTTTACAGTTCCGGGGCTTCTGCCAGGTCAAAACCCCTTCTATTTTCTTTGGGTCCATCTGGATCCCGTGGGGTGACACGATGTGGCCTAGGAACTCGACTTCCTGCAGGTTGAACTCACACTTCTCCAGCTTGGCGTAGAGTCAGTGATCTCGTAGTCGTTGTAAGACCTGACGAACATGTTCTGTGTGCCGAGCGGGGTTTTGGGAGTAAATCAAAATGTCATCCAAATAGATTATCACAAAGCGATCGAGCAGGTCTCGGAAGATGACGTTCATGAAACGTTGGAATACGGCCGGAGTGTTGGTCAGGGCGAAAGGCACAACCAGGTATTCGTGCTGGCCATAACGAGTCCCAAAAGCCGTCTTCCACTCGTCGCCTGCACGAATTCTCATCAAATTGTAGGCGCCACGGAGGTCCAGCTTGGTATAGACCTGGGCCCCCTTAAGGCGATCCAGGAGTTCAGCGACCAATGGCAGGGGGTAGCGGTCCCGAATGGTTATTTTATTCAAGGCCCGGTAATCATTGCAGGGGCGGAGCTCTCCGCCCTTTATTTTGACAAAGATAATGGGTGCAGACAGGGGTGACGTGGATGGCCGGATGAATCCCCGTTTCAGGTTTTTGTCAAGAAAGGCCCGCAAGGCCACTAGTTCTGGTTTGGACATAGGGTAGATCTGCACCACAGGGAGGGGTGCCCCAGGCACCAAATTGATGGCACAATCATAGGGTCAATGCGGGGGTAGTTGGTCAACCCCCTTTTCCTCAAAAACATCAGCGAAGTCCCTGTATGCTGAAGGTATCATGGGACTGACTGTTGAACCTGCTGCAGCCAAGGTGGCCGGTGAAATCAGATGCGGACACGGATCCCTGAAGCACAACTCCCCTTGTGCCCAGTCCACTAGGGGGTTATGTGTCCGGAGCCAGGAAAGTCCCAGAATGAGTGGAAAATGAGGCACATGTGCAACGTTGAATTGTAGTTGCTCCTGATGGTGTTGGATCTGGAGAATAACCGAACAGGTCTCCTGGGTCACCGGGCCAGAGCGGAGGAGATGCCTGTCAATTGACTCAACTAGGGTCGGGGTCTCTTTGTCCTGTACAGGAATCCGGTGTTGTTTCATGAAGGCCATGTCAATGAAACAGCGGTCGGCCCCGGAATCAACCATGGCATAAACAAACAGCCAGCGCCCATCCGGTAAGCAAAGTTTCACTGGCACAAGGAATGGACCCTGGATATTAACATAGGGTTCAGGGGACCCAGCTAGGTGCCCCACGTCTGGGGGTCCACTCAGACATGGGGCAAATCTTTTGCTGACGGTGGTAGCACGGAGCTGGGGGCGCGCCGCTTGACAAAGCAGCCAGAGGCGAAGTGTCCTGCTCCCCCACAGTACAGGCAGAGATTCTGTGAACGGCGTTGTGGTTTTTCCTCAGGGGTGAGGCGTGGCCAAGCAGCCCCTAACTGCATGGGCTTGAAATCCTCTCGTCCAGTGCTAGAGGGTGTCGGGAGTGGCTGCGAGGGATGGGAACCACCCCGTACTAGGCGTCAGCTCTCTAGGCGGCCATCGATGCAAAGGCACAGCATGATTAGTTCTTGCAGCATATTAGGTCGGTCTACACGCACCAGCTCATCCAGGATATCATCAGCTAGCCCCTCCATATATTGGTCCATGAGAGCCGCCTCGTTCCAGACTAAATCTTGGGCCAAGAGTCTGAACTCAGTGGAATACTGGGAAACTGAACCCTTACCCTGTTTCAGGGCCCGAATCTTCCTATTGGCCGTAGCAGCTTGCAAGGGATTAACAAAAGCTGCTGAAATATGGTCCAAAAAGCCCTGGTAATTGGTTAACAGGGGTGAAGGAGCAAGGAGTAGAGGAGTAGCCCATTTAGTTGCCTGTCCCTTGAGAAGGCTGACTATGAAGCATACCTTGGTTTTGTCCGTGGGAAAGTCTCTGGCACGCAGCTCAATATACAGTTTACACTGTGCCAGAAATGCTGGAAACTTTCCTCCAAACTTTTCTGGAGGAAGCACAGGGCACTTGATCTGGGCGGCAGCATTGGCCTGAGATTGCAGTTGTTGCTGCTGAAGCTCTGCCACCATTTGTGTAAGATACTGCATCTGAGTTAGCACAGCATTCAGCTGCCCAGAGCCTTCACTTGCCTCTCCCTCCATCTTGTAGAGATTGTGTGTGGTGTGGAAGCAATCTGTCACGTTCCTAGGGGATTCAGCAGGCAAAAGTCCAATAAGCCAGTCCAAAGTCAGAAGTCCGGGAGATACAAAACAGATGCCAAATTGTCAAAGCGAAAACACAAACCGTAGTCAGAAATCAGAGTCCAAAAGCCAAGGGTCAAGAGAGCAAGGTTCACAATAAGCAGGAGCGTGGACACGAGCCAGAGAATTGACTTGTTGCTTCCACAAGCTTCCAAGCCTCTGGGTACAAATTATATAGCAGCAACACTCATCTAATTCCTAGAAACATTCGATCCTGTTAAATCTCAGGGCTGGTCGACCTGATGTTCCTGTGGGAAGCATTCATGCGAGCCTCAGACCTTCGTGTTGTGAGTCTCTGCCGAAGCTTATCTCTCACTCTGGCTAGTGGAGGAGGAGAATCTGGTGGTGATTCAGCTGTCTGTGATACTAATTGCCCAGCATTTTCCTCAGCTGTAATTAACCTCTCAGATTCCAGATCTTCTTCGGCTGAACTCATGACACCTTTGACTGAGTGGATCATGAAAAGCTATACATACTTCTAAAAATAACTGTTGTACCACAACATTTGATTTTGTTAGTGTATAACCTATACTTTGCAGAAGTAGAGATGGGAAGGCCTGGGAAACAAATGGAAAAATGGGGGGGGGGGGTTTTCAGGTTTTTTCCAAAGCCATTTTTTGTTTTTGTTCTTTTCAGATAATTTTAAAAAAATATGAAGTGTAGAATATGTTCTTTTACAATGTTAAATAATATGTCTATGACATGATATTGAAACTATATAATGTAAAGACCATAATGAAAGACTTCTGAGACTTTATGTATTTAGGTTTTCTTAGAGAACATATCTGACTAACAGAACATAGCAGTGACTTGAAATGACTACTGTTAAAGATTAAAAAAGGTGCACAAGCAGGATTACAGTTGAATCTTAAGATGACAAATCATGACTATAGAAGCATTATATTTTAACATTGCAAATGAAGAAATCAGGTTAGTTGAATTTCTATACCTTTGTTCACTTATCCATACAAGTGAGGGACATCAGCCGAGAAATCTGAAGAGGGAGACTTAGATGGCAGCTATGAAGGAACTAGAAAATATGCTACTGAGTAAAGATGTGTCACTTGCACTCAAAGGTTGAAATAATCTGTACAATGGCATTCCCAGTTGCTTTGTATGAATGTGAACATTGAAAGCTGACAGGAAAAAAAATGAATTCATTTGAAATGTGGTGTTGGAGTAAAGATACCATTGTGGGTGCTTAATCAAATCAAGCCTGAACTGACTTGACTTAGGCTGTAGTACTTTGAACACATCATGAAAAGACAAAACTCTTTGGCAATGACAATAAAGTTGTGAAGGTGGCCAGAAAAGAGGAAAATTGAATACAAGATGGATGGACTTAATAAAAGAACACAGACGTCTGTCTGCAAAACTAGACCTTTGGTTTGGAGTCATTCATTCATAGGGTTGTCATAAATTAGAAGTCAGTTAATAATGCATAACCACCCATTCATGCAAGTTAAGTTTTAAGTCAGAGTTTTGAAGCTTTTGAGGTGACGAAACCCTTAAAGCTGACTTGATTGTTCAGTGGTTTAGAAATCTGACTACAGAGCAAGAGTTTGGGAGTTCAGTTCCCCCCTGACACCCCCAGAAGAAGGGAATGATAAACCACTTCTGAGTATTCTCTATCTGGAAGACCCTGAAAAGGGTTGCCATAAGTCAGAATTGACTTGATGGCACATTATGATTATGATTTTAAACTGTTAAAGGTATTTCTCCTTTATGTTACTTTATATATTTTTCATAACTTTGTATACTCGTAAGTCCATAATATTTGGGCTCTTGCTATAGTCTTTTTAATACTTACTGGGGATTTTTGATGTAGAAAGACTTCTGTGTCACATTGTGTTTTGAAACACTTAGTTGTGCCTTTTTCCTGAAGCAAGCTGAGAGAGCCACCAGGGCGCAATCACATGATCAGGATCCTCTGTCTGTATGCTATCACAGAAGATAAGATTTGAAGATGTCTCTTCATGAAGGAATCCCTGATAAGTTTCTTCCAAGAAATCTTAATAGGTGGGTTGTTTTGAAATACAAGCTAAATTTTGTAACATTTCCATTGCAGATTTTTGTGACTTAATTTTATTAGCATGGCCTAAGGGGCACCCAATGACCTTCATGGTCAAATCAGAATTGTCCAAGTCTTCATGGCCCTAATCTATGACACTACTCTGGCTCCCCCATAATAAAGAGAAATATTACCTCACATAATCTGCAATCACAAGTAGAGCTAAGCTTAATTTCTTTCAAGCAGATGGTGTCTTACAAGATATTTGTTAAAAATAGAAAGTCTTATTTTCAGAAATATGTCAAAAACTGCTTTTGTGTAGTTTTTATTTTTAATAGACATTTGGGTCTTTGTGATGTATTGCTAAGATATGAATATGATCATATCATATTATTTAATTTATTTATTTATTTGACTATATGCTTGACTATAAGCATATTTGACTATATGCTTATCTTTTGTCTGTTTCTGGTGGTCACAGTAAAATCATCACAATGGTTCTTTTAAATTTCATTGCTCCAGCATTCTGCTGTTGTTCAAACAATGAAATTTGACATCAAAGATTTCTCAGTGATCTGTGATCCTGAGGATTATTAGTGATGGCACTTTATGAATCTCTATCAAATCCTATATGTCATATTTTTAGCTTTTGCTTTATCCAGGAAAAGAAATAAAGAAACCAAGAGCTGACAAAATTAGACTGTTACAGAACACCTTGAACACATTTTATTCTGAGGTACACAAGATATAAAGAGGGATAGTTTCAGGTTATAACAACATCAAAACATTTAGAATCCAACCATCAACTACTTCAGAGACCCCAAAATATATGCTGCATAAAATAAAATTTAGGAAATTACTAATATTTAATGGAGTTCTGCGGAATGATCTAGATTCTTTTACTGGTAATATTAACACAGTCTGAAACAGGTGATGAACAGATAATTTGAAACAGCTAGCACTTTTGAGTCTTCCAAATATTAGAGAGTCAGTAAATTTGAACTTTACTCAGGTTTAAGGCAAATTGTTAATAGCCTTAGGCAAGGATTAATTTCAGTATTGGCTCAGTGGTAGACCACATGCTCTCCATGAAAAGGATTCCAGCTTCGATATCTGATATATCTTGGGACAGGGGTGAAGGGAGGTTATGTGTCATCAATACAGAACTGATTATAGCGACCCTAACATGGTTTTTGAGTTAAGTGAGATATTTATGGAGAGATTTTACCAGTTCCACCCTCTCACCCCTGAGTGAGTTTCCATGTCTGAGCAGGGATTCAGACTCAAGGCCTCTTCCAACTCAATTATTCTATGATTCTATAGGTCACAGCAAGTTAAGGAAACCTGAGGAGATCCTTACTACTTTTGACCTTGTATCTTCTTGAGTTTAAGCTGAATTGCACCTAGTCATTTCCAGCAGAGACAACAGATACTTGCAGTATGATATCTAGTATCTAGAGTAGACTTCGGTCTAGATGGGCGGGGTATAAATTTAATAAATAAATAATAAATAGTACGTCTTCTTTTCTGGATTCATTGTAAACATCTGGCATTTCTCACTCCATATATGGTAAAAGTCTTTATTGTAAAATCTTGAACATCACTTCGTTTGTAATGTGAAATTAATGTAATAGTCATATAATTACTACTCTCCTTTGTGTCTCCTTTTCTTTGGGATGCTCGTAAAATGTGCATTGAATGTTTCCAGTCTGTGGCCTGTTGTTTTGTTTTCCATGTTCGTTGACATGTTCTTGTTAGTATTGTGATAGATTTGGGTTTTGTAGCCTGAAAGAGTTCTACGGATATATCAGTTACTCTTGATGAATTATTTTTTCCAATTGGTTTCAAAGCAGCCTTCATTTCAGTTTCTTAAATTGAAAGTTCATCATCATTGTGTTCTTCTTCAAAGGACTTTGTCATCCTTGCACCTCTTCCATATAGTTCTTCAGTATATTGTTACCAGTTTTATTTTACCTTGATAAAATATTTCCCAGGTGATATTTTAGCTTCTATAAACTTTATTTAAATTTTCCTTTGATTTCTTGTATCTTAAGGAAGAGCTCTCTTATTTTTCCTCCTTTTCAATCCTTACTATTTATTTTAGTGTAATAATTCTCTTTGTTGCTATATTTAAGTTATTGAAAAGATGCATTTAGGATTCTGATGGTATTTCTGTCACTTGTTACTTTTGCTTCTCATCTGTGATAGAATCATAGAATGATTGAGTTGGAAGGTGCTCTAACAGTTAAGAAGTTTTTCCTGATATTCACCCGAAATCTGGCTTTCTGTAATTTGAGCCCATTATTATGTGTCCCACACTCTGGGATGATTGAAAACAGACCTTGCCACTCCTCTGTTTGATTATCTTTAAAATATTTAGTCTTTCCTCACAGGGCTTGATTTCCAGTTTCCTGTTGCCCTTTTCAGAATGTGTTCCAGTTTGCTGGCATCCTTCTTAAAGTGCAGTATCCAGAACTGGACATGATATTCAAGATGAGGACAAATAGTGGAGAACTAGTACTTCATGGGAGTTGGATACTATACTTCTGTTATTGTAGCCTAGAATAGCATTTTTTTGCAGGAACATTGCACTATTGACTCATATTCAGCTTTTGATCTACAACAATTCCAAGATCCTTCTGTCTCTTAATATTACTGAGCCAAGTATCCCCCATCTTGTAACTGTGCATATGTTTTTTTCCTCCTAGATGTAAATCTTTGCACTTATCCCTGTTAAATTTAATTCTGTTGTTTTTAGCCCAGTGCTTGACTATATCTTGATTTTTTAATTTTTTTCCATATCTTCCAAAGTATTTATTAGCTATTCCACCCAATTTTGTGTCATCAGCAAATTTGATAACTATTCCCTGCACTCACTCTTCCAAGTCATTAATAAAAAGGTTGAAGAGCATCAGGCCCAGGACTAATCCTTGTGGTACCCCACTTGTTACCTTCTTCTAGTTTGAGAAGGAATACTCTGAGTACGATTCTGTAAGCAATGGTATATCCACCTGATAGCTCTATCCAGTCTATACCGACTTAGCTTTCCAATCAGAATATCATAGAATCATCATAGGGTTGGAAGGGTCCTTGGAGGTCTTCTACTCCAAACCCCTGCCCAAGGCAGGAGACCTCATACCATCCTGGACAGATGGCGGTCCAATATTTTCTTGAAAACCTTCAGCGATGGGGCACCCACAACATCAGGAGGCAAGCTGTTCCACTGCTTAATGGTTCTCACAGTCAGGACATTCCTCCTTATTTCCAGGTTGGATCTCCCTCTGATGAGTTTCCACCCATTGGGGAATTTTGTCAAGATATATTACTTCCACATCATTCCCACCCTGATTGAAAAATAATATAAGATTAGTCTGGAAGGATTTGTTTTTGACAAATCCATGTTGGCTCCTGGTTTATTACTGCATTGATTTCAAGGTGCTTCCAAAGTGAGGCTTTATGATCTGCTCCAGAATTTCCCCTGGGATTGATATCAGGTTGATTGGTCTGTTGTTCCCAGGTTCCCCCTTTTTGCCCTTTTTGATGACAGGGATAACATTAGTTGTACTCCAGTCATCTGGCACTTCATCCATTCTCCATGGTTTCAAGAAAACAATAGACAGTGGTTCTGAGAGTTCTGCAATTTTGTCCCCTCCATTTGTACTTCACATTTGCCTGGAGGGGTCATAGCCTGTCTTTTGGGAAAAGCCTGAGCTAAAATAGAAATTGAGGTATTCTGACTTTTCTTTGTCAACTGTTATCATTTTTTCATCCCTACTGAGTAGCTGAGCCACTGTTTCTTTTGTTACAAACATACCTGATGCATGCTTTTCTGTTGTTTTTAGCATCTCATGTTTTGCCTTCCTGCAATTAACATCATCCCTGAAATGTTTTGCTCCTTGTCTCTACTCTTCCTTTGTGGTTTGTCATTCTTGTTATGTGCATTCCAGTTGGAACTGACTTATTGCGACCCTAACAGGGCTTATAAGGGAAGTAAGGTATTTAAGGAGTGGTTTTACCAGTTCCACACCCCCAATGAGTTGGGATTTGAACCCAGGTCTCCAGAGTCCTAGTCCATTACTCTATCCACTACACCACACTGGGTATCCCCTTATCTGCCATTAACAGTTTAAAAGTTTAATCCATCATCATAAATTAGTCATCCAGTCTGCAGTTTCTGTCATGGGGTTGAGTTTAACTGTACACATCCCATGGCCTAATTTGTAAATGTGTTTGTTCACCCTCCCTTACTCTTTTTTCTACCAACTAAGTTGATGAAAAGTTCTTGAGATCTTGAAAGCTTACACAGTTTTGCTGCAAACTGTTCAGTCCCACTTACTATAGATTTTGGTTTTTTTCATGGAGCAGCATTGTTACCTTTCCTTTTTCACCGTAACAACGAGTATTATTTTCCTGATTAACTGATACCACATGGAGTTTTCACAGCATATTCCCCCCAGTTACAAGACAAAGCAAAAATTTAATACTGATTTTATCTTCCATGTTTTTAAAATAGAAATAGGTAAAAAAAAAAACAGGCCCTGCATAGAATGCATGAGTCTTACAGATTTCAGCTTTACCATTCTTAATTTGAACATGACCTGAAATCAACTGTGCTCTAAACCAAAGCAGACCAATTAAATCAACAGGATTTGCACAAATAGTGATTCATCATTCAGTAATTGATTCAATGACCTACTTCAGTTAAGACAAAAAACTGGATTTAGGCCCATATATTTATTTGGTAAGGCATGATTCTGGGCATATAACTACAAAATGTAGATTACATTGAATGAACAAAAAGTAGAAATGTAAGATTATCTACTGCATAGTGAAAGGTTCTATGCTCACAATAGTTTGGGAATGGTACACTATATTACCTTACTATTGCAATCATCAGAGGAGAATGGAAACATTTGGGCTGCTTACTGGAGTTTCTGATTTACATTTCCAGTTCACATGAAAACCTTATATTTTGAGCAAATGAAAATAAAGAGTATATATCAAGATGCTTAGAACAGTAGTAATGAAAACTAATTTCCAAAATAAAAAAATCATGGCAATGGAAGAGCAAGGAAAAAAGAGCTTTTAGAACAAGTACAGCATGTGTTGTAAGACCAATGGGAGGAAAAGAGGCTTCTAATCATTAAATTATGTCCTTATTATTCAAGTCTTTTGTCTTTGTGGAAATCTAAAAAATCCAGTCTTTTCTTATAACTGAGATAAGTGGGAAGAAATCCAAGATAATCAGAATTCATGGGAAGCAAAGAGACAGGGTGGAAAAATTAAAACAAAATGTGATATCTGGGTGAGTCAGAGCTAATTTAAGAATTATCTTACTCTGTCAATTGAAAAGAGCTGCTTTAACTTATTTCTTCTTGCTTCTGTTCCTTGGTTGCTGACTAAGAAAATGGTGGATCTAAGTGTCTTCACATTCCTTTTATGCTGTTTACAAAGTCATCCCAGTAACCATTTCAGGAAAATAACAACTTCCCCCTCTTGATGGGGCCGCTGGCGCAAACATATTTCTAATACATATTTCTAATAAAATAATTAGAAAAGGTCAAAAGCACCATCCACCATGGAGTGCAGTTTCTCCACCCCTCCCTCCCAAAACTGGCTCTGCCAGGCTGCAGAAACCATGGACCTTAATTAACACAACCCCCAGCAAGACAATGGGAGGACCATGATTGCTGTTTATTTGCATCTCAAGAAGAACCGGTTCTGGTAGTCACAGCAGTATTAACTCAAATTTACATAGATATCTCCCTCCTGGACACTCCACACTCTGAGCGCCTGGACAGGTAGGGTGGACCAGTTCCTCTATGCTAATGAGCTTCCTGAATTGTTCATTAACTAACAATGCAACTAGCCACAGACCTATTGTGGGCAGATATTTCCCCATGATGTCCCCTAACAGCTGTGCCCAGGTGAAACAATATAACCAATGTAAATCCTATTGTCAGAAGATGTTCCCATGATATTGCCCAACTTATAGTATAGTGCCAGACAAACTGCATTCCAGGTCTCACACACACACACACACACACACACACACACACACACACACACACACACACAGACCCCTTGTATGTACATCCTATAGAATTCTCTGTTAACTATTTCCTGGTCATGTATGCTGTATCCCAACCCCTGATTCTGGAATACAGAAGGTATAAAAACCCCTGACACCGTTCTTCAGTGCGGGCATTCTACCTCTTTCTTGGGAGAGGCTGTCCCGTCAGGCTACTATTCCTTTATCTGATATATCAAATAATCAAAAGCCTTTTTGAATTCTCTCTGGAGTCATGATTTATTGGCAATTAATTTTGACTTGGAAAGTCTAGGGGCTAGCCCGGACTCAACACTCTGTCCTGCAGCCATGGATGAAAGGGATTCCAAGGGAACCTCAGAACTTTTGGGGAGAGGAAATGTTTATTTTTTTTTAATTGCCATAGCTGATGTCATCCGTCTTATGTGGCATAATTTATAGAACAGGACTTGAGCCAATATCAGAGATTTGCAAGTAAGATGTACAGTGTGGAATTGATTCTAAAAAGGAACAGCAACAGGATATATTACTCAAGTAAGCTGGTTCCTTAATAAGCTATTACCAGGTTAAATTGGGAACATGGTCAGGGCATAAAATCATAGATATGGACAACATAAAGTGAATTAGGGAGGTGGCAACTGTATCCCTAAGAATTCATTGACTAGCGGACACCCCTGCTTCTAGGGACCATTATATTTTACATACTTTTACTTATAATCATAATTATCCTTCTTTATCCACCCCCAAAATCCTTCCAAAATACATGTATTCATTGCCCGTTTTTTCCCCTTTTTCTTTACACAATACAGTTTTTATACATTCTTCCCATATTTCATTAAATCTGTTAATCTTTATCAGACAGACAAACAGAAACCTTTATTGGCATACTGTACAAATTAAAACACACTAAAATACAGCTAAAATGTTCAACGGTTAACAGGTGGCAGGGAAGAGCCAAATGCATATTAGGGCTCGGCATTCTGCGAGAGCACACTACGTCGTCTCTGCATGATGGAATAGACGTATCTAGCAGTTGTCAGGGTCAGTTCCTTAATAGTGCCACTTAGGAGATGTTGAATTTTTTTCAGATCGTCCCATCCAGAATGGGAGGAGAGGAAGGTGCTCAAATAAGACAGGCGAATCTCCTTATACAAAATACAGTAGAATAGCATATGCTGCAGGGATTCAACCTCTCCCTGGTCACACGGGCATACTCTCAGTTCTATAGGTAAACCCATATACCTGCCCTGCACTAAGCTCGATGGTACTATATTGCACCTGGCAAAGGTAAATGCCCATCGATCTTGTGGCTGTTCTAAACGATAGAGATAGTTCGGTCTACTGCCATGGGAGAGGGGCAGCTGAAAATGAAGTGGGGAACAGACTCTTTGGGCAGCACTATGCAGAGTTTGCCCCTCTATATCCAGAACTCTTTTTTTGATTGTATGGAACACCCTGGACGGGGGTATTGAGCCCAGCAGATCTGGTGACAACCCCAGGGTCTTGATTTTCTTAAGAAATAGGGCCAAACCTTTTGGAAACAGACTGTCTGCCAGCAGCGCTTGAAATAAGATGTCCTGGGCTGAAAAGAAACAGATTCTAATCCAATACTTAAAGAATCTGAGCCAAGCCTGAGTCTCAATCCTGTGTTGACCACCTTCAAGGCATAGGGTAGCATAAGGCACACAATGGGGCAGGCCAAAGATTTTATACAGAAATGTTGATTGGACCCTTTCCACAGAACTGTGTAACGCAGACATCCAGATGGGGACACCATAAAGAAGCTGTGCTGCTGATTTGGCATTAAAAGTCTGCAGCGCAGCAGGGATGTAAGAGTGTCCCCAAGTACGATGAAAGCGTAGGATAGCCTGTGCTGAAAGCTTTGCTGACTTAGTCGCTGTCCGCTGATGAGTTGACCAGGTGTGTCTATGATGAAAAAAAACGCCCAAGTACTTAAACTCTCTGACCTGCTGGATATGGTTGCCATTGAAAGACCAAGAGAAGGGTTTCCATGCTTTGCCAAAGGCTATAATTTTAGATTTCTCAAAATTTAATTGGAGTTTATTGCGTGTCAGGTAGTCATAGCAACCACTCACTAGCCGCTTTAGGCCGACCCTTGTGCGGGAAAGGAGAACCATGTCATCCGCATATAATAGAATTGGAATCTGTATAGGGCCCAGTTTGGGGCTATGGCCATTGATGTTATGTAGGAGTGGGGCAAGGTCATTAATAAATAAATTAAACAGAGTTGGCGCCAGAATGCAGCCTTGCTTCACTCCTCTGTTGGACAAAATCTGATTAGAAAGGGCCCCCTGCGTCGACATTTTTATGCGACAGGTAGAGCCCGCATGGAGTTTTTGGATTAAAAAGAGGTGCCTCCTACCAATGCCCAGCCCGGAGAGCTTTAGCCATAAGATATCTCTGTCTATGGAATCAAAGGCCCCTTTTAGATCTAGGAAAGCTGCATACAGGTGAGTATTACGCTGTGAAGCGTATTTGGAAATCAGATGGGATAAGATCAAACAATGGTCTAATGCAGTGGTCCCCAACCTTGGGCCTCCAGATGTTCTTGGACTTCAACTCCCAGAAATCCTGGCCAGCAGAGGTGGTGGTGAAGGCTTCTGGGAGTTGTAGTCTTAAGAACATCTGGAGGCCCAAGGTTGGGAACCACTGGTCTAATGTACACTTTCCTGCCTTAAAACCCGCTTGTTCAGGTCCCAGAATATCTTGGTCTATTAGCCAGTCTTGTAGTTTTTGGAGTAAGTAGCTGGCGTACATTTTCCCCGTGATAGCAAGAAGGCTTATTGGTCTGTAATTTGCAGGGGATTTCTTATCACCCTTCTTATAGATGGGAATCACTATCATTATAGATGTGTCCATGCTCTGGGCATGATCCCAGATCGATTAACAGAAGTAAATAAAACAGCAAGAACAGGCGCCCACCAATCGGGGTAAGCCTTAAGCAGTTCCGGGGGAAGGGCATCAGGACCCGGTGCCTTTCCAGTTCTAAGGTGTCCTATAAGTTTTTTTATTTCACTAGTTGTAACTGGGGCCCAATCCGGAAGATCTCTGGGTGGAAGCAAATCGGTTGGCACTGTGGGCTTACAGCTATCATAAAAAGTGGCCAAGAAGTGCTGTTCCCATGTCCCAGCTGGAATATAGGGGAGGTCCTGTGAGTTCTTATTGAAGATGAAGGAATCTGTAACCACCTCCCAAAATTTTTTGTTGTTACCTGATTTGATAGCCTGAGCTAAATGAGACCAACGGTCCAGTATAAAACGATGATGTAGCTTCTTAATGGCTGTACTGAGGTGGTTTTCAATCACAAAATACTGTGAAGGGAGCTTGAGGGCCCTTGAGGTTCTATAGTTATTGTAGATCCTCCTCATATCCTGCTTCAGGGCAAGACATTCCTTGTCTAACCTAGGACATGTGACTGGGGCCTGTCTATTCTGTGATTGTTGAGGGAACTGGCCAAGGCTAGCTATTATGGTGTCTATTAGATTCTCAAAGCCTTTGATGTGATCTTCAGGCTTTGATAAAGATAACCAATTGAGGAAGACTTGGGGTGTCGTATCTAGCTTAATTGCTTTTTCAAAGAGGTGTTTTGCTCTGTGATTCCATTTGATTCTGGGCAAGGTCAATGGATACTCCTTAGGTGCCGAATTGGTCAGGACTGTAGTGTCTGTGTTAAGAGCAAGACTGCAACATAAGGGGAGATGGTCGCTAGCTAGGGGCTCACCCACCCGGAACTCAGCCACGCATGATAATAGGGAAACAGGGATCAAAATATAGTCAATTGTGCTGGATCCATGGGGGGAGATGTACGTGAACTCACCCTCATTGTCAAGCTCTGTAAGGCCATTTAGCCAAATTAGGCCTCTAAGTAAACAGAGTTTTGCCAAATGAGTCCCCGCATCGTTAATTTGATGATCTTTGGACTGCCTCTCTGGGACGTAAAGATGTAAAAGGGAAGCATCACTAAATGTATCCAGGACACGGTCGAATACGACCTCACCCTGGCCTACTCTAGCATTAAAATCTCCTGCTAGCAAAAGAGGGATCCCTGGAAACCTAAGATCAAGATCATCTAAGGCATGACTCAAGGCTTCCCATTGACAGGCCCTGTGAAACTTGGAAGAGACTGGGGGCATGTAGACATTGGCTATCAGAATTTCTTGGTTCCTAGTTTTAAGTTTTATACCCTGAATTTTACAGCTACCATCAACTGTAAGAACAAAGTCTGCAGATAAGGAGTCGGCAACTAATATTGCTAGGCCCCCAGATGGACGGCCCTTTGCCGTGAGCCTTTGTGCTGGAAGGGAGTATGAGGCATATCCTGCTAGTAGTACAGAGTGAACAGCCCACGTTTCTTGGAGTAGAATAGTATTAAAGCCTCGGAGAAGATCGCTGAACTCGGGGTCCTGCAGCTTCCTGTACCACCCAGCCACATTCCAGGAAATCAATCTAAGGGCATCAGAAGGGCAAACGACGGGCAGGTGGACAGTATGTCAATTGGCAAACAGCAGTGGAGCACGCACTGTCGGGTTCAGCGGCAGGCTGTCTACATGGGGGTCCACCCCGGATAAGTTGTCTGCAGCAGGGGTTGCCAAGGGTTCTAGCAGAACCTGTGAGACCATGAGGCAGTCACTGAGCTTCACGTGGTTGTGAATGTCCACGCTCACCTTAGTTGACTTAGATGAGGAGCGGGGCGATTGCAGTGGAGCCAGTGGTTCCTTACTCTGCCTAGATTCTTGGATGTTAAGCCGTTGAAGGGGAGTTGAGGACTGAGAAGATTTGCTGTAGCCCCTGCTGCCGTATCCTGACTGATCGTCCTGCAATCTTTGTGCTGCTCCAGTGAACTGGGCACCAGTAGACAGTGAAGAGGTTAGCAACAGGAGGCCCACTGGGGTGTAAGTAGTTGGAGATGGCTCTGCCTGGGTATGTTCCTTATGTGGGGAGATACTGCCCTTGCAGGTATTCATCCTTATTGAAGGCTCGTTGGGGTTCGACATGGTAGAAAAATTCATCCCCTGAGGGGATAAGGGGCCTTCAAGGGTGCTCTTAGGCTGAGAGGATTCGACTAGGGTCATTAACTCCTGCCTTAGTGCCTCTACCTTCTTGAGCAACAGGATCTGATTTCCCCGTGGCAGCACTTTAAACCCATCGATGGCCTCGTTAGGCAAAGCCTCGCTGTCTATATCAATATCAAGCTGCAATAACAGTTCTCCTAGGTCGGGACCATTGGTGGAGCTGGAACTGGAATGTAAAGGAGGTGATGAGGACATTGACTCAGTCTGTAGGCACTCGACGATGGGCTTCCAAGAGAGGGGCTCCGAGATCAGGATGTCCTCGGACTTCTTCATAGGCAGTATCTCCCTCAATGCAACTTTTTTAGTGGGAGTACCAATTGTTTCCAGTTGTTCCAGTGTTTCAATTAAGGATCTGGCTGGCGATACTAGTGACATCAGATCTACTGATGTGTCTGGATCAGGAATGGTCTGATCCCTTGAGGGGGACTTTTGTCCAGTTGACAGACTAGGTGCCGTAGACCCTGGGAGTAGGTTTCCCAGTGCATCAGCTGTAGACTTGGGTACTGGAAGGTCGAGAGGAGAGTCATTGCTAAGTTCCTTACTTTTCCTGTTCCCTTTGTCTTTTTTGATGCCCTGGGTACTGCTTGAACTGGGACGGGACGAGTGCATTTCCACTCGAAGCTCAGGATGAGATGATTTTAGCTTAAATAAAGAGCTTCCGATAATGTTAGTTGCTGCTTTCAGTTCAGATAACAAAGATGGGACACCTGGACTCATAGCAGATGGAGAGTCAGCTCTATTGATTGCATTCTGGCAGCCATTATCTCTTAACTGAGAGCTAGGCAACTGTCCAAGACTTGACCTTGGGACTTCAAAGGAAGCTGATAAAGGACATTTCAGCTTGTTCTTTGGTAACAATGGTTTAATAGGCATGTCGCTGAACACTCTTCGCAAAAATATATTGTAAGATTCAAGAAGATGTTTTCTCTCATAGAGTAGATGGGGAATTCTAAAACTTTTGAACTTCAGTAGCACTCGAGAGCAGCGTGGCAATCGGGAGCACCATGGAAGACGTGTCATTTCCAATAGATCTATCTTGTAACTATACAAGTATAACAAGCTGCCTAGTGAATTAAGCACATGTTGCTTGCTTGTCCATCTACCCTTGTTTAAAGGGGTGTCCCAGACCTCTAACATCACTTGATTTCTCATTAGACAGCGACTCGTCCCCCTGGAATCTTCTGCACACGTCCGTGTATCAGGTAAGGTTAATTTTCTGGTACTCTCTGGGCAATTAAAGTAAGGTCCTGTATCTTGTCCGGAACATAAAGATAAGGGCAAAATAGTCTTATTGAGCTTGTCCAACTGAGATATAATAGAGTTGACCTGTTGACCTATATATATAATTGTGTTTCCAGTAATTACACAGTGTTCACCAAACAAAGTTAAAAAATAATTGCTAAAAGCATTTTCACTCTGTGAGGGATGTTTGTCTTGTTTGTCTTGTGAAGACAGGGAGGGTAACAGCTGGTCGTCTGCAAAATCTCTGATATGGAAACTGGAAGAACCAGATCTAGCAAACTCACCCTCTAGGTCTGCAGCATCTGACCACGCCGGACAGTCTTCCAGACGCCTCTGTTTTGATGTCTTAGTCGGCATATTATCTTGGCTGGGAGGGTGTTTGGATCTTCTCCTCTTCCCCATAGTTTCGGATAAGCTTATCCAAAGGAGAGACAGCAAGACGGGAGAGAAACTTCTATTTGGCTTCGTAATCTACTAAAATAATAAAGATTACGCCGGAGCTGTACAGAATGCGTCTGCTCACAGCGCCATCTTAACTCCTATTAATCTTTATCTCTCTCTTTTTAAACTTAATTTCTGGTGTCAGTTTATCATTAACTGCTATATTCCATATTTCATTATACCACTCTTGTAGCTGGAAATCCCAGTTCTTTTTCCAATTCTTCTCTATAAGCAGTCAAACTGCAGTTATCAAATTCATTACCATTTCTTTTTTTGTATTATTCACATCACAATTTTCTATCATCAAAAGCAATTATGTTTTGGGAACCATTTCAGTATTGATTTCCAAAAATTCTCTGATCTCTTCAAATACCTTAACCCATACTTTTTTATAACTTCATAATTTCACCACAAATGAAAATATGTACCAACCTGTTTGTTGCATTTCCAACATTTCTTAGAATATTTAGAATCTATAATATTTAATTTTACCGGTGTTAAATACCATCTCCATAATATTTTATAACCATATTCTTTTATCCTAACTGACATATTTCAAAAAACCCTTCTATTCCAGATTTTTTTCCAATCCTCTTCATCTATCTTCCCTACATCCGTCTCCCATACTGTTTTAAATCTTCTAACTGTTTCCCCCCAATCCATTAAGATTCTAAAAATTGCCCCTGTTCTTCCTTTCTCTTTTTCCCATCTATTTATCTTTCTAAATTCTTTATACTTTCTTCAAACTTAGTCAATTTTCTATCCACCAGTTTTAATTTCTCACTCTCCTTTAGCCACTTCTCCAATTGCATTACATTTAACCAATTTAGTTTTTTTTAAATTTTGGCTCTTATTTGTTCTTTAGTTTTAATTTTTTTCTTTCCATTCTTCCCATTTGTATATCTGTTTTCTTTTTAAGACATTTGTTAACTCCTCAAATCTGTATTTTGGAATTTTTTCCAATTATCTTACTGGGGTTAAGGGAGATATTCCAGGACTTAATATCTGCCTCCATTTATTCCACATCTCCATTACATTCTTTATAAAGGGATTCTGAATCTTTTCTATTATTTTTAAAATATTTTTATACCAGCAATTTTCTGCACTTCCCCCATTTCATATAGTTCTTGTAATTCAATATCCTTCCATATTATTTCCTTATTTTGTATTATGATATCTGGGATGACTCTTAGTTGGTTTGCAACATAATATTTACTAATTTTTGGCATTCCTAATCCTCCTTTTTTGTGTGGTAAATGCCACATCTCTTTTTCTTTATCCTGGCTCGTTTTCCCCCATTACAATATTCATTTATTATTTGTTGTAACTCCTTTAATTCCTTCTCTAAAAATTGAATTGGAATCATACTAAACATAAAATTAAATTTAGGTAATATTTTCATTTTACACAATGCAATTTTACCAAACTAAGATAACTTCAATCTTTTGTATCTTTTACTTCTTTCTTTACTCTTCCCATATTTATTTTCTTTAAATCTTGTATTCCTTTTGTAAAATCTGTACCCAGATATCTAATACACTGTCTCCTTAAATTTAACTTTATTTTTTATTTTTCCTATTACTTGTCTAGAATGGATTATAAAACATCATCTCAGATTTATTCCAGTTAATTGTTAATCCACTTAATTCCCCCAATTCCTTTCAATGCTTTTTTATCCTATCTATAAATTTTATTGGGTTTTCTATGGTTAACTAAGTGTCATCCCCAAATAGACTTATTTTAGTTTTCTGTTGGAATCCAATCCCTTTCATTATTTCATCTGTTCTTATTGCATTCGCCAATAATTCCGTTATTAACACAAAAAATATTGGAGATAGGGGCATCCCTGTCTTGCTCCTCAACTTAGGTTTATAATTTCCTTAATACCATCATTTACCATCACTATTGCTTTATTACCAGAATATAGTTGTTGTATAACATTATATTTTGTTCCAAATCCTATTTCTTTTATCAATATCTTCACTGTTGACTATTCCACACAATCAAAGGCTTTGAATATATCTAATGCTGATATGATGTTGTTGTTGTTTAGTTGTTAACTCGTGTCTGACTCTTCGTGACCCCATGGACCAGAGCACGCCAGGCCCTCCTGTCTTCCACTGCCTCCCGGAGTTTGGTCAAATTAATGTTGGTATCTTCGATGACACTGTCCAACCATCTCATCCTCTGTCGTCCCCTTCTCCTCTTGCCTCCACACTTTCCCAACATCAGGGTCTTTTCCAGGGAGTCTTCTCTTCTCATGAGATGGCCAAAGTATTGGAGTCTCAGCTTCAGGATCTGTCCTTCCAGTGAGCACTCAGGGTTGATTTCCTTCAAAATGGATAGGTTTGTTCTCTTTGCAGTCCAGGGGACTCTCAAGAGTCTGCTCCAGCACCACAATTCAAAAGCATCAATTCTTCGGCAGTCAGCCTTCTTTATGGTCCAGCTCTCACTTCCATACATCGTTACTGGAAAAACCATAGCTTTGACTATGCGAACCTTTGTCGGCAAGGTGATGTCTCTGCTTTTTAAGATGCTGTCTAGGTTTGTCATCGCTTTCCTCCCAAGAAGCCAGCGTCTTTTAATTTCATGGCTGCTGTCACCATCTGCAGTGATCATGGAGCCCAAGAAAGTAAAATCTGTCACTGTCTCCATATCTTCCCCTTCTATTTGCCAGGAGGTGATGGGATCAGTGGCCATGATCTTAGTTTTTTGGATGTTGAGCTTCAGACCATTTTTTGCGCTCTCCTCTTTCACCCTCATTAAGAGGTTCCTTAATTCCTCCTCACTTTCTGCCATCAGAGTGGTATCATCTGCATATCTGAGGTTGTTGATATTTCTTCCGGCAATCTTAATTCCGGCTTGGGATTCATCCAGTCCTGCCTTTCGCATGATGTATTCTGCATATAAGTTAAATAAGCAGGGAGACAATATACAGCCTTGTCGTACTCCTTTCCCAATTTTGAACCAATCAGTTGTTCCATATCCAGTTCTAACTGTTGCTTCCTGTCCCACATATAGATTTCTCAGGAGATAGATAAGGTGGTCAGGCACTCCCATTTCTTTAAGAACTTGCCAAAGTTTGTTGTGGTCCACACAGTCAAAGACTTTTGCGTAGTCAATGAGGCAGAAGTAGGTTTTTTTTCTGGAACTCTCTGGCTTTCTCCATAATCCAACGCATGTTAGCAATTTGGTCTCTAGTTCCTCTGCCCCTTCAAAATCCAGCTTGTACTTCTGGGAGTTCTCGGTCCACATACTGCTGAAGCCTACCTTGTAGGATTTTGAGCATAACCTTGCTGGCGTGTGAAATGAGTGCAATTGTACGGTAGTTGGAGCATTCTTTGGCACTGCCCTTCTTTGGGATTGGGATGTAGACTGATCTTTTCCTTTATCATGTCCATCTTTGCACAAAGTGTTCCTTCAATATCTCCAATTTTCTTGAACAGATCTCTGGTTTTTCCCTTTCTATTCTTTTCCTCTATATCTTTGCACTGTTCATTTAAGAAGACCCTCTTGTCTCTCCTTGCTATTCTTTGGAAGTCTGCATTCCATTTTCTGTAACTTTCCCTATATCCCTTGCATTTTGTTTCCCTTCTCTTCTCTGCTATTTGTAAGGCCTCGTTGGACAGCCACTTTTTTGCATTTCCTTTTCTTTGGGATGGTTTTTGTTGCTGCCTCCTGTACAATGTTACGAGCCTCCATCCATAGTTCTTCAGGCACTCTGTCCACCAAATCTAGTTCCTTAAATCTATTCTTCACTTCCACTGTGTATTCGTAAGGGATTTGGTTTAGATTATACCTGACTAGCCCAGTGGTGTTTCCTACTTTCTTCAGTTTAAGCTTGAGTTTTGCTATAAGAAGCTGATGATCAGAGCCACAATCAGCTCCAGGTCTTGTTTTTGCTGACTGTATAGAGCTTCTCCATCTTTGGCTGCAGAGAACATAATCAATCTGATTTCGGTATTGCCCATCTGGTGATGTCCATGTGTAGAGTCGCCTCTTGTGTTGTTGGAAAAGAGTGTTTGTGATGACCAGCTTGTTCTCTTGACAAAACTCTATTAGCCTTTGCCCTGCTTCGTTTTGAACTCCAAGGCCAAACTTACCTGTTGTTCCTTTTATCTCTTGACTCCCTACTTTAGCATTCCAGTCGCCTATAATGAGAAGAACATCTTTCTTTGGTGTCAGTTCTAGAAGGTGTTGTAAGTCTTCATAGAATTGGTCAATTTCAGCCTCTTCAGCATCGGTGGTTGGTGCGTAAACTTGGATTACTGTGATGTTGAAAGGTCTGCCTTGGATTCGTATTCAAATCATTCTATCATTTTTGAGATTATATCCCAGTACAGCTTTTCCCACTACAGTGGTGCCTCGCAAGATGGTTTTAATTCGTTCCGCGAAAATCGCCGTCTTGCGAAAACATCGTCTTGCGAAACACGTTTCCCCATTGGAATGCATTGAAATCTATTTAATGCGTTCCAATGGGGGAAAAACATCGTCGTCTTGCGGAAAAAACTGTCTTGCGAAACGCGGTTCCCCATTGGAATGCATTGAGATCTATTTAATGCGTTCCAATGGGGGGGAAAAGTCAGAACAAAGTCAAATTTGGTTTACAAAGGGTTTATTAAGTGCTCTATAACATCATAAATACTGTACATGTGATTTCAAAAATTACAATCAATAAACTTTAACTTTATAAATATCATAGAAAAACATTTAAAAATCAACAAACATGAGGCAGGAACATCTGCCTTCATTGAAACTGAACAGAAACAGTCACTAACAGTCATTGGATTGTGCAAAACTCTTCACAAATTGCATAAACATACAGAAACTCTTCACAAAGTGCATAAACATACAGAAACTCTTCACAAAGTGCATAAACATACAGAAACTCTTCACAAAGTGCATAAACACACAGAAACCAACAGTACAGAAACTTTTTACATTTCACATTTTAAAGTGAACAAGTGAGGCTCTAAACCACCAGGACCAGTGTTTCAATTCAGGAAACTGAAGGCACACAGAACTGTCCCCACATCACAGCAGCAGTCTTCTAGGAGGACGACGAGGAGGAATAAGAAGGCAACTGGGCACCACTGGTTGAAGCAGCAGGTTCCTCTTCCTGTCTCGGCCTCTTCGTGAGGAACCCCTCCATGGTCAGCTGCTTCTGCCGCCTTTTGAGCATCCCTCTGAAAGGGGATATGACCCTTGTGTCAAATGTGTTTACAAGGTGAAGTGCCACAGCCTTGTCCGGGTGGTATTGCTGTGCTACAGTCTGCACTTTTCGCCAATGTTCTAAGAAATCTTTCAGTTCACTGGTGGGCAGCTGTTCTTCCCCTGGCTCTTCTCCATCTCCCAAAGAGGCCTGCTCCTCCATAGCCTCTGTCTGCAGCTCGACCAAGTCCTGGGTGGACAGCTCCTGGTCGTGGCCCTCCACCAGTTCACATATGTCCTCCTCTGTGACCTCAAGGCCCATGTTCCCCCCCAAGGCAACAATGTCCTCCATCACTGTTGACTCTGGTGCAGGCGCAGAAACACCAGAGTCACTTGTTGCCACACAGGTTGCGCCAAGCAGAGTTCAGATTTCTCTGGCTGATCCCATCCCAGACCGTGGTGATCATCTTCAAGCAGCTGACAATATCAAAGTGCTCCTTCCAGAATTCACGCAGGGTGAGGTTGGTGGAATCGGTCACCTCGAAGCAGCGCCTGAAAAGCTCCTTGGTGTACCTCTTCTTGAAGTTGGCAATCACCTGCTGATCCATTGGCTGCAGTACCAGGGTGGTGTTAGGCAGCAGGAACATGATTTTAATGAAATTGAACTCCTCCAACAAGTCTTCCTCAAGGCCTGGAGGATGAGCTGGGGCATTGTCCATGAGGAGCAGGGCCTTCAGTGGCAGGTCATTGTCCACCAGGTACCTCTTGACAGCTGGGCCAAAAGCAAGATTGACCCACTCCACAAACAGGACGCGTGTGACCCAAGCCTTAGTGTTGGATCGCCACATCACGCCCAGCTGGCCTTTGTTGACCTTGTGCTTTTTGAAAGCCCGTGGGTTCTCAGATTGGTACACTAGCAAGGGCTTTATCTTCAGGTCCCCGCTGGTGTTGGCACAGAAGAGGAGGGTCAGACGGTCCTTCATGGGCTTGTGGCCAGGCAGCTTGCTCTCCTCTTGAGTGAGGAAGGTCCTTTTCGGCATCCTCTTCCAAAACAGTCCGGTCTCGTCACAGTTGAAGACCTGCTGTGGAAGGTAGCCCTGTGTTGTTACAAGCTCCAGGAACTCTGTGGCAAAGTCCTCAGCCGCAGGAACATCGGAACTGGCAGCCTCTCCATGCCTGACCACGCTGTGGATTCCAGATCTGGTTTTGAAGTGTTCAAACCAGCCTCTGATTGCCTTGAAGACTTCTGGCTCGGCTGAGGTTCCTGGCTGTTGCTGCACGAGGTCTGCGTACAAGGCCTTGGCCTTCTCGCAAATGACAGTCTCAGTCACTGTGTCCCCTGAACGCTGCTTCTCCTGCATACAGATGAGCAGCAACTTCTCCACCTCCTCCAAAACAGCTGGCCGGTTCTTCACGATCCTGGTGACTCCCTTGGCTGCATCTGTGGCAAGGATCTTCTCCCTCATCTTCACGATGGTCCCGATAGTGGATGGATTCCTCCCGTACTCCCTGGCGATGTCCACTTCCCTGTGCAGGTTTGTACCAAAGAAATTAAAAAAAATTGGCATTAAAAACCCCCCACTACCTAGCAGAAGCTAACCCCCTAACTTCCCTGTGCAACTTACCTGTACCAAAGAAAAAAAAATTGGCATTAAAAACCCCCCACTACCTAGCAGAAGCTAACCCCCTAACTTCCCTGTGCAGGTTTGTACCAAAGAAAAAAAAATTGGCATTAAAAACCCCCACTACCTAGCAGAAGCTAACCCCCTAACTTCCCTGTGCAGGTTTGTACCAAAGAAATAAAAAAC
Organism: Intellagama lesueurii; assembly: GCA_037013535.1. Lineage (NCBI taxonomy): Eukaryota > Metazoa > Chordata > Lepidosauria > Squamata > Agamidae > Intellagama > Intellagama lesueurii. Next base: position 105,909,813 of record JBAJHW010000005.1, read on the forward strand.
AAATTGGCATTAAAAAAACCCCACTACCTAGCAGAAGCTAACCCCCTAACTTCCCTGTGCAACTTACCTGTACCAAAGAAAAAAAAATTGGCATTAAAAAACCCCCACTACCTAGCAGAAGCTAACCCCCTAACTTCCCTGTGCAAGTTACCAAAGAAATACAGTACAGTACAGTAAAAAAACACACACTTGGCATGAAACCCCCACCCACCCACACAGGAGAACAAATGCAGACCTACCTTTTGCTGGCCAAAAAGTTCTTGAAAACTTCAACTTCACCAAAGATCACTGCAACTTCTTCAAAGACAGAATGCCCCACAGCACAGACCACAGTTGCTCCTGGAACTCCACGTGGAAAAGTGAACCCAGGCTGCATTGGGGAGGGTTTTTAAACCTTCCCGGCACAATGCACAATGCATCCTGGGTATTAACGGTTGAGATTTGAACCAAAAAACAAAAAAAAACCCTGCAGAAAACATCGTCTTGCGAAGCATCGGTGGGAAAAACAATCGTCTTGCGAAGCATAGACCCAACATCGTCTAGCGAAATTCCTCCATAGGGAAAACCGTCTTGCGAAGCGCCACAGCGATCGCAAAAACCCATCATCTTGCGGATTCCTCGTCCTGCGAGGCAATCGTCTTGCGAGGCACCACTGTATTTTGTTGACTATGAGGGCTACTCCATTTCTTCTACGGGATTCTTGCCCACAATAGTAGATATGATAATCGTCTGAATTGAATTTGCCCATTCCCGTCCATTTTAGTTCACTGACGCCCAGGATGTCAATGTTGATTCTTGCCATCTCCTGTTTGACCACATCCAACTTACCAAGGTTCAGAGATCTTACATTCCAGGTTCCTATGCAGTATTTTTCTTTGCAGCATCGAACTTTCCTTTCACTTCCACGCATGTCTGCAGCTGAGCGTCCTTTTGGCTTTGGCCCAACCACTTCATTAGCTCTGGAGCTACTTGTCCTTGTCCTCCGCTCTTCCTCAGTAGCATGTTGGATGCCTTCCGACCTGAGGGGCTCATCTTCCAGCGTCATATCTTTTAGCCTTTTGTTTCTGTCCATGGAGTTTTCTTGGCAAAGATACTGGAGTGGCTTGCCAGTTCCTGCTCCAGGTGGATCGCATTTAGTCAGAACTCTCCACTATGACCTGTCCGTCTTGGGTGTCCCTGCACATCATAGCCCATAGCTTCTCTGAATTACTCAAGCCCCTTTGCCACGACAAGGCAGCAATCCGTGAAGGAGAATGCTGATATACCTGCTTTTAATTTATATTTTTTCTATATAATAATTTATATTCACAGCTCTCCTAACCAGATCCGTCATTTGTCTACCACCTATAAAGCCACACATTGTTTTCCACATATTTGTCTATAAATTTATTCATTTTTATTGACAATACTGCTGTAAATATCTTTGCATCCTGAGTTATTAATGATATTGGTCTATCAGAGCCTGGGTCTGTAGCATTCTTATTTGGTTTCAGTATTAGTATTCAAAGTAGTCAAAGAATCACACTTTGACTTGGAATTATCTCTCGCTCACTCTCATATTAAAGCCAAGTTATATCAGTGGGAGTTTGAACACCTAAGAGACCTCCTTAATCCTACATGTTCTCCAAAAATTTTCGGCTTATCCCCTGCTTTAGAATATCGTTTAAATTATTTTAATCTACTGACTAATCCTACACAGCGGAGAGCTTTTATGCTAGCCCGGTTTAACATCTTCCCGTCGGCCATGCATTTTGGCCATTTTTCCAAAATCCCTAAAGACAAAAGACTTTGCCTTTTCTGTCATTTGCTGCCTTACACTTTAGACCATATTCTATTTAGATGCCCAGCACACCACTCCCATCGGAAACTCTTTTTAGATCATTGGCTGATTCCCTTTTTGGATCACTTCCCTGATCTTCTCCCTATTTTCTTGAGTGACTGCTGTGCTCCTCTCACTGTGGCGGTGGCAAACTACTTAACTGAAATTTTGAAACTTACTGTTACCTTATAATGTTGAACTTTCCTTTGCCCCACTTTCCGGGTAATATGTGTTACTTCTCATCATTTTGTACTTCCTCATCAATGTTGATTGTGTCTATTTGCCCTGAGTTTTTTTTTTCCTGTTTATTTCCCTGTCCATACTGTTTAATGCCAATAAAGGTTTATCGTATCATATTAGTATTATCATAGATTGTTTCCAAGATGGGAAAATTTCTCCTCCATCTAATATTTTATTAAATAATACTTTCAGCTTTGGTACCAACAAGTTCTTAAAAACTTTATAATATTCTGCACTTTAACCATCTATCCCTGGAGCTTTACCCATTTTCAATTTATTTATTACTGCTAATATTTCACCTTCTGTAATTTGTGATTCCATCATTCCTTTATCTTCCTCCTGTATTCTACCACTTATATTTTTATTTACATATGTTGTAATCCTATCTAGAGGCATTTTATTCCCAGTGTATAAATCTTTGGGGGCGGGGGGAGGAAAAGCCCTCAGTTATTCTTTCACCTTATTACATAACTCCCCTTTCTCATTTCTTTTTGCTCCTATCATATTTTTCACTTTTCTTGATTTTGTGACTTTAGCCAACCTAGAATTTTATTTGTATTTTCATAGTAATCCCTTTTTAAACATTAAATCTTTCTGTACTTTTTTTAATCTCCACGTTCTCTGCTTCTTTCCTTTTTGCCACAATTTCCATCAAAACATTTATTTCGTTGTATTTTAAATATCTTCTATCAGTTCCCTATTTTCTTCCTCTAGCTCCTTCACTTTTTGCTCTTTTGATTTTTTCAGATTATATGAATGTTTTATACTTAATCCTCACCCTACTGCTTTTAAAGTATCCCACACTTGCTCCCAAATCTTTCTCTTCTTCCAGATTATCTGGACTCCCCCCTGCCCCATCTCGTCCCTATTCCACCAGATCTCTTCTCCCTTCGATCGCCATACTGGATTCTTTCCCTTGATTCATTTCCATTTTCTTCATCTCCTGTTAGAACTGTTCCTTATTCATAATCCACAGTTCTTTCATCTTTTCCTATGCTTCTTCACAGGACTCCGCTCTGTAATATATTCCTTGATAGTTTATTTTCATGAAAATTGGATATTCCCAACTGTACTCCACATTCTCCCCCTTCAGAATTATGGAGATTTTTCTCATGCTTCTTCTGTATTGTATTGTAGTTTCAGATAAATCTGTATAAACTTGAATTATATTCTCCTTAAATATAATCTCTTGCAGCCCTCTTAATTTTTCATTAAACATTATTTTTTAAAATACAATGAAAATTTGACTATAATGTCTCTAGGCTGTGCTCTTTTAGCTCCTTTTCTCCTCTGGTAATGTGTACCGTCAATTTCTTCTCTCTAAAATTTAATTTCAGGAATTATATTTCCAACCCAGTCAACAATTCCTCTAACCAGCTGTTCCACATTGTGATGGACAGGCCAGAAACCACACCTATCCATCACAATGGAACACTGATTCAGTAGCCAATGGTTGAGCAGGAGGGCGGAACCAAGGGATAGAAGAAGAGAATGGAGGACAGTTATAATCAGTTAGGATGGCAGTTAGCCAGTAGTTAGGGTTTCTTTTAAGCATGAGATAAGACAGTTGGTAAGGGTTAGGGAAAGAGTTAGGTAATTGGAAGAATTGTTATGAAGAGTTAGAATACGAAGAAGGTTTAGAGAGAGATTGATAGACAGTGATTAGTAAAGTCAAATAATAACACTTGGAAAGAAATGTATAAGAGAAATGAATGAAATAACACCTACAAGAAATAAATAAACTGTTATGAAGTAATTGAAACTAAATACAAAGTAACCAGCATATTTCTATGATAAATGCAGTTTAATGAATCTCAAATACCATAACACCTATGATTTACTTGATTCTTTCACATGTTAAACAATTAATAAACAACGTTAATTTTGACATATATGATTCAATGGTTTTAATTGGTAATTGAGGAAAGATTTCCTCTGGTGGCAGCGGAAGTGGAGACAAGAGATACTGTCATGCCTGAAAGTAAATCTCTGTGTTAAGGGGAACAGACAGAGGAGCTGAGAGTGGGTGACACACATCTTTGTTCTTCTTTCTCTCACGCTGCAAAGACGTAAGCTCCCTTTTCTCTGCTGGTCTTCCATGGCTATGAATCTTTTTTTCAATTCTTTTATTTCTTTGTCCTGTCTTTTTATTGCTATAGTGTTTGATTTTTTGCATTGAATTTTCTAGTCTTTCATTCAGATTCTTATATTGAGTCATTATTTGAGCAAATTCTGATTGTTTTTCTTTCTCAGGGCTTTTTCCTTTTCTCACATTCATCTTTTGTGCCTCTTCTTGCTTGATTCCCTAAAGCCTATGATCCAAAGGTATATTTCTTTCCCAGACTGTTTCCAGACTTTTACTTTTTGGTTTCAATTTTGGCATGAATCAGTTCTTTATTATAAAAGAAGTTCTTTATATATTAAATAGTCCTTTATAACGGCCACTGTTATGCTTTTCAAACTGTTGTTTCCCTCTCATCCAGTAGAGGGCAAATACATTGCAGCTTTTCTTTCAATCTACCGGTGCTCGGAAGGGGAATCGAAAGAGAAAGGAAGATTCTTTGGGTGAATGACTGGCTACAAAGGTGGTGTCGACGAGAGGGCTTTGGTTTTTGGGACCATGGGCTAAGCTTCCTGGAAGAAGGACTGCTAGCAAGAGATGGCTTGCATCTAACAAGGACTGGGAAAAATGTGTTTGCCCACAGCATGAAGAACTTCATCAGGAGGGCTTTAAACTGAATTGGAAGGGGGAGGGAGATGCAAGCACAGAGTTAAGGGTAGATGAAGCCTTACACACAATAAGAGGAATGGACCAAACTGATCAAAAGGGCAACAATAATAACATTAACAATAATAATCACAATAATAAACATAACAATAATCAAAATAATAATCATAATAATATTCATAAAAATGTACAAAGACAAACAGGCCACAAATCACACACCCTCTGCTGTCTGTATACAAATGCCAGGAGTATGGGAAACAAACAAGAACTGGAAATTTTAATTCAGGAGGGCAAGTATGACGTGATAGGAATAACTGAAACTTGGTGGGATGACTCCCATGACTGGAATACAGCAAATGAGGGATATAAACTGATCAAAAAGAACAGAGAGAATAAAAAGGGAGGTGCAGTTGCAGTATATGTCAAAAATACACATTCCTGCACAGAAATACAGGAGGAGAAGATTGGCTGTCCCATCGAGAGCATCTGGATCAATCTAGTTGGGGCAAAAAAAATAAAAGGAACTTGGTAGTTGGAGTCTTCTACCGACCACCCAATCAAAGAGAAGAAGCGGTTGAAACTTCTGAAAAACAAATTGTAAGGTTTTCAAAGAGACACGACGTAGTAGTGATGGGAGATTTCAGTTATCCAGATATATGTTGGGAGGCAAATTCTGCCAAGTATGGCCCTTCCAAGAAATTCCTGGCTTGTGTGGCTGATAATTTTCTCCTACAAAAAGTGGAGAAAGTAACTAGAGGATTTGCTATCCTTGACTTGATTCCGACCAACAGAGATGACTTGGTGAGGGAAGTGGCAGTAAGGGGAACTCTAAGTGAGAGTGACCATGTCCTTCTAGAATTCTTGATTTCAAAGGAAACGAAGGGAGAGTGTAGCCTCACACTTCTGCTGGATTTTAAAAAGCCAATTTTAATAATCTCAGAACAAGGATAAGTAAGGTCCCATGGCAGGAGATCCTAGCAAGAAAAGGAGTCCAAGAAGGGTGGGAGCTTCTTAAAAAAGAAATTCTAAAGGCACAACTACAAACAATTACAACAAGGAAAAAAGGTGGGAGGTGGCAAAGAAAGGCCAGTGTGGCTTCACGAAAAGCTCAGGGAGGACCTAAAACCCAAAAAAGACATGTACAGAAAGTGGAAAGAAGGCCAGGCCACCAAGGATGAGTACAGACAAATAGCAAGGAAATGCAGGGATGGCATTAGGCAGCCAAAAGGTGAGAATGAGCTGAAATTAACTAGAGACACAAAAAACAATTAAAAAAAGCATTCTTCAGGTATGTGAGTAGCAAAAGAAAAACAAAAGACACAGTGGCACAGCTCCGCACTGGAGATGGAAAAAATGATAACAGAGGACAAAAAAAAGGCAGAAGTGCTCAATTCCTATTTTAGTTCAGTCTTTTCCCATACGACAGACTATGAACTTCCAAACAAATTGGAAGTGCAAGTGGGGGGGGACGGGATTGCAGCTGGAGATTGATAAACAAATAGTCAAGGAATACCTTACCACCTTGAACGAGTTCAAATCTCCAGGGCCGGTTGAACTGCATCCGAGAGTACTGAAGGAACTGGCTGAAGAACTCTCAGAACCGCTATCCATTATTTTCTTGAATTCGTGGGAAACGGGTGAGGTGCCAGAGGATTGGAGGAGGGCTAATGTTGTCCCTATCTTCAAAAAGGGAGGGAAAAAAAGAGGAACCTGGGAACTACAGGCCAGTCCACCTGACATCAATTCCAGGCCTAATTCTGGAACAGATCATAAAGCGGTCATTGTGCAAGAACCTAGAAAACAAAGCAGTAATAACTAGAAGCCAACACAGATTTGTAAAGAACAAATTCTGCCAAACTAATTTGATCTCGTTTTTTGATCAGGTCACCTCCCTGAAAGACAGAGGGAGTGCTGTAGACGTAGTATATCTTGACTTCAGCAAAGCTTTTGACCAAGTACCCCATGATATCCTGATTAGCAAGCTAACTAGGTGTGGGCTGGATAGATCAAGTGTCAGGTGGATACACAATTGGCTACAGAATCGTACTCAGAGGGTGATGATTGAGGGGTGATATGATAGCACTTTTCAAATATTTGAAAGGCTGTCATACAGACGAGGGGCAAGATCTGTTCTCGATCTTTCCAGACACGCAACAATGGGTGCAAGTTAAAGGAAGCCAGATTTCGGTTGAATATCAGGAAAAATGTCCTAACTGTTAGAGCAGTATGACAGTGGAATCTGCTACCTCAGGATTTGGTGAGTGCTCCAACACTGGAGGCATTCAAGAAAAACTTAGACAATCACCTGGCAGATATGCTTTGATTGTGTTCCTGCATTGAGCAGGGGGTTGGACTTAATGGCCTTGTAGGCCCCTTCCAACTTCACTTTTTTATGATTCTATGATTGTCCAGTAATTCCGGGAGCAATTAATAAAGAGTTCACTCAGCTTTTATCAGTGCGGCGTTTACCCACGTGGCCCTTGCTTATTGCACCAAACACAGAGCTCACGCAAGTATCCCAACATGTCCTTTACCTCGCTGCCACCAGTTGACCTCTGTCAACACCCTTTAATTAGAAAGATTGAGGTCCAAGCTGAGTATAAAGTTGAACAACACAGGTTTATTCATTACAGTTCGCTTAAACAGGTTCTTCACAGACTTTAATGTATTCATTAGATTATTAATAACTTGTTTCACTCTTAACTCTTTTAGCTCTCTATAAGTTCCACACTCTTAACTCCTAACTCTGCTACCCTCTCTAACTGTGACGTCCAAGTCTCCCTAAGGAGAGTCTGGAGGCTGGACAGGGAGTCACACTGGCCACAAATCTATCACTTTTCACTGAGGTAAGTCCTTAAGCCTCAGCAGTGCATAGCATCTGTGCCATGGACAAGCCTGATCATTAAAGAACATTTCATTTTACTCTGTACTTTGAAAGTACTTAAACATGGGCTTTGTGATTCTTCAGAACTCACAACAGCTCAGTAAGGTAGAACTTATCTATGGTAACCAGTTAGTGACCTTTTCCACTCCACTGGATTTAAGTCTAATCCTGCTGTTTCAAAAGACTAGTCCTCAGTTGAGATTTTATAATTATTTTTTATTAAGAAAATATCGATTCATAGAAAGTTTGTTTGCAAAAGCAGTAGCATAAAAACATGTCTAAAGATTACAATAGTTAAATAAAGCTGCTATTTCTTATTAAAAGGGAAAGGGTGGGAGGGCACTGGGTATGGTAAATTGGGTGACACTGAAAAGAAAACTAGAAGGAATTAGACAATCTTGCTTAGTAAAATATGATTATAGACTGTACATCATAACATATATAAAATCTATTAGACAAATACTGAGAAAGAATATATCTGTAGCTTATAGAATCTATGACTGCAATGTTAGATAATCTCCAAATCCTTTCTTATAATGTGAATGGGTTGGGGTCTCCAGTGAAAAGATATAGAGTCATTAAGACTATTCAAAAATTAGGAGTAGATGTCTTGTTGTTACAGGAGACTCATCAAAATAAGAACAAAAAAGAGATTATTAAGCACCCAATGTTAGGTGAACAATATATCGCAAATGGAACAAATAAGGCTAGAGGGGTGGCAATAACCTTTATGAAGAATTCAAAATTTGAAGTGATTGATTATATGGGAGACCCTGAAGGCAGATATGTTATAGTAAAAGGAAAACTGGAAGACAAATTATTAACTATTGGTTCTTATTACGCCCCAACACAGGTCAAGCAAATTTTATGCAGAACTTTTTAAGAAAGGTAAAAGAATTTGCCTGGGGAGAAATTATCCTAGGCGGAGACACAAATTGTATTTTAAACAAAATCGATACAACGTCAAAAAATAGGAAGGTATCAAATGATGGTAATAAAATTAGGAAGCTAATAGAGAGATCAGGTTTAATTGATGGGTGGAGATATTTAAATCCTAAAGTGAGAGAATATACATATTTTTCTAAAAGATATTGTACCTATTCAAGAATTGATCATTTCCTTATTTCAGAGACTTTGGTCTCAAATCTGGACAAAATACAATCTGCCCCAGAGATAGCCTCTGACCATGCACCATTAAAACTTTCTTGGGTCAATGAAGCAAAGAGTAAATCTAGAATTTGGAGATTGAGCTCTAACATATGTTTAAATTTAGAAATTATTGGAAAAATAAAGAAAGAAATTAAAAATTTCTATGAAATAAATGATACTTCAGAAATAAAATCAGCATTACTATGGGATGCCCTAAAAGCCTACCTAAGAGGAATTTTTATTATGGAAACCTCTAGAATAAAGAAAGAACAAAATAAGCTCCAAGAACAATTAGAAAGTAAAATAAAAAAACTATCAGAACAACATAAACAATTAGGAACCAAGAACATACTTAATGAACTAACAAAAACTAGAGCAGAGTTAGAAGCATTGGATACTGCAAAGGTTCAGGCTGCTATGAACTATTTAAAGAGAGAATATTATGAACATGGAAATAAAAACACTAAATTACTATCATATGCAGTTAAAAAGATGGCAGCAAAAAGAACAATTGTCTCATTAAAAACGAAGGAAGGAATAATGGTAAATTCACAGCAACAAATACTTTCTACATTTATGGAATATTATAAAGATTTATATAAATCAGAAGTAACACCGGATATAAACACCAAGAAATTTATACACACACTACCAATAAACCAAATTTTAGAGAAACATAAAGATTATTTAAATAGCCCAATAACGAAATCTGAGATAAATTCAGTTATTAAAAAACTTAAGAAAGGAAAAGCACCAGGCTGTGATGGATTCACAGCTGATTTCTATAAAGTATGGGAAGAAGATGTCATAGAACATCTTCTAAAGCTATTCAATTCAATTCTGGGAGGTGAGAAAATACCAGAGTCATGGCATACGGCCAGAATAATAACTATATTAAAACCAGAAAAAGATCCAATGTCTCCTTCATCTTATAGACCTATAACACTGCAAAATCAAGATCAAAATTTTTTCTCAACAATATTGGCACAAAGATTAAGTAGTTTTGTAACTGAATATGTTCATACAGATCAATATGGTTTTATGCCAGGAAGACAAATGCGAGATGCTATCCGGAGAGTATTGAATATTATATATACAGCTAATAAAGAAAAGAAGAAGGTAGCAATACTCTCACTGGATGCCCTTAAGGCCTTTGATTGGGTGGAATGGAAATTTATGTTTGATCTTTTGGACAAGATGAATATGGGTAAAAATTTTATTAAAGTTCTAAAGGAATTATACATAGGAGCAGGTGCTACTGTACTTATTAATGGAGTAGAATCTGACAAATTTACATTATTTAGGGGAACTAGACAAGGTGATCCCTTGTCTCCAATTTTATTTGCATTAATAATAGAACCTCTTGCGGCAAAAATAAGAGAAAGTGGAAACATTAGAGGACTGATTATGAAAAATAGACAACACAAAATAAATTTATATGCAGACAATATGCTCCTTTTTTTTGGAGGACCCATTACAAAGAATAGAACACTTAAAAGAAATATTACAGGAATATAGTCAGTATACAGGTTTAAAAATTAATTTCCAAAAATCTAAGTTATTATGTCTAAATATCCCTATTATAGAACAAAACGAAATTAAAAAAGCATCTCATTTAGAGTTATGCTATTCAAGTTTTAAATATTTAGGAATATGGGTAACAAAAAACCTTAATCAATTAATTTACAGAAACTATAAAAATCTATTTAAATTAGTAAAAGAAAAAATGACAAAGTGGGCCAATTTGAACCTATCAATGTTGGGGAGAATCGCTCTAATTAAATCATATATATTACCAAAATTTCAATTTCTATTCCAAAATATCCCATTACAGCCAGACACCAAAAAAGTAAAACTATGGCAAGGAAAGCTAGAAAAATTCATCGCAGGAAAGGGAAAGAAGATAAGATTCATAAATAGTGTTAAATATAGACAGGGTCAAAAGGGGGGATTAGGGATACCACAGCTCCAAAAATATTATGAAGCTTTACAAATAAACCAAATTATTAAATTTATACAAATCGACAAGACTTGCAAGAATCCCGATTGGGTGGAAATGGAAGGTGAAATGAAAATGGACATAGTAAATAAGTATATGTATACCACTAAAATAATCAGAAAAGGAGAACAAATACAGAATCCATTCATTTCTGAAACATTAAGGATATGGCGAAAACATAGCAAAACTTTGGCTCCGCCAATATCCCCTTTATGTCCCCTTTTGGATCACCCAGATTTTAAGTCTCAAGAGAAATATGCACAATTTAAGGACTGGAAACAAATTGGAATATATAGAATTACTGACTTATTCGATTCAGGGGAACCAATCACTATTAGGCAAATAGAAGAGAAAACAAAGCAAATAAAAACCAATTGGCTACAAATAAAACAAATAAGAAGTTTCGCTATGCATTTACAACAAAAAGCTGGCTCTCTAAGAACATTAACTGAATTTGAACAATATTGTATTCAAAAAGATAAAAATAAAAAGAGAGGACTAACCTCACTAATATATAAAAGTATTATTGAGAAAGAATATGGAAAAGGTGGAGGATCTAAAACAGTGTGGGAAACAAATTTAAATATTAATATACCCGAGGAAATCTGGACAAGAATATGGAATAAATACCCATATAAATCTATATCAGCAAATGTGAAAGAAATGGTTCTGAAGGTAGTGCATCGGTGGCATCTATATCCTACAAAGTTACATAGAATTAATAAAGATATATCGGATAAATGTTGGAGAAACTGTGGACAAAAAGGAACTTTGGAACATATGTGGATTTCTTGCCCCAAAATAGAAGCATTCTGGCACGAGGTAATTAGATGGATAGAGATGCTGACTAATCAAAAAATAGATATGAATGAAACATTATTGTTATTTTCATTATTTACAGGGGAAAATGAGAAACTTGAAAATAAAGAATTAGTTGCAAATCTTATAGGCACCGCAAGATCTGAGATTGCTAGAAATTGGAAAAACGCTCAAGATCTCACATTACAAGCATTTACGAATAAGATATGGCATACAATGTTGATGGAAAAAATGACTAATAAAGTTAGATTATATAGAGGAGAAATAAGACACAGTCAATTCACTGAAAATTGGAAGCCTTTATTAAAATATGCCAATAAAATAAATTTTGAGACACGTGGTTTTTGGAGCATTTAGATTGTTGGTCGATATTTCTTTAAGATGTGAAGGGGAATGGTGTAAATGTGATTGGGAGAATTGGGAATAGCAATTGGTTAACAGTTAAATTAGATAACAATGTAAGATGACAGTTTACTATGTTAAGCTTTGTTTTTATTATTTGTAATATGATAGATTGTCTTTTCTTTATAAATAAAAAAAATAAAAAATGTCTTATTAAAATAAGAAATACTAAAATCTAAATGATGGTGGGCTATTCCCACCCCCTCCTTCTTCTTACCATACTACATTCTGTAAACATTCCTTCACATAGCACAATCCATTCGAAATCTCTCTAAGCTGGCAAAGCTAAGAGAAGGTCTCTAACACATCCTATCATCCATCTTTTCTACATTCCTAACACCTCTCTCTTCTTGACACTTCATAGCTGTAAACCAATTAACTTCAAAGAGGCGTGACACCACTCTCCACCCATAATTCTCGTGAGATGCAGGTGCATTATCTTCTCCCAATTAGGATGGTATGCTTGTTTAGGCTTCACACTGGGCCTCCTTCATCCTTGCATCCCTTATCTGAATCCTCCCTGTACGAAGCTAACAGAAAAACACATTCCAATGCCTTCAAATCATTTCACACAGAACCTAACCAACTCCATTTTCTCTGACTACAAATCCCACTCTCCTTCAAATCATCACTTCAGACTCCCATCTCTGACTCTCTCTCTCTTCCCTATCTGCTCTCTATCTGACTACTCCTTCTCCAGCCAAGACTTATGTAGCTGCTGACTCCTCCTCTCCAGCCCTCTCATGGGTTCATGCAAATTAGCTCATGAATATGAGTGACATGAGTGACATGGACGATCACCACAGTCAGTATGCTTTTAACACATTCTGGTGTTCTCTAGTGTTTATGATTATTGATTTAGTCTGCTTGGCTTTTGATCTGCCAATCTTTAGCTCTCAACAAATGTTTCTAACAGCCTTTTAATTGGTTTTATTATTTTCTCTTAACTCATTCCACCCAGTTCACAAGAGAGAGTGACGAAAACGTGAAGAAAGATTCTTTAAGCTGGGTAGTATTTCAGGTATCCCCCATCTTGTAACTGTGCAATTGGGTTTTTCCCCTGAGGTGCAGTACTTTACACTTATCCCTGTTGAATTTCATTCTGTTGCTTTTGGCCCAGTGTTCCATCCTATCAAGGTCATTTTGAATTTTGTTTCTGTCTTCTAGGGTATTAGCTATTCTGCCCAATTTGGTATCATCTGCAAATTTGACAAGCATTCCCTGCACTCCTTCATCCAAGTCATTAATAAAAATATTGAAGAGCACCGGGCCCAGGACTGAGCCTTGGGGTACCCTACTTGTTACTTCCTCCCAGTTAGAGAAGGACCCATTAATCATCACCCTCTGAGTACGATTCTGTAGCCAATTGTGTATCCACCTGACACTTGATCTATCCAGCCCACACCTAGTTAGCTTGCTAATCAGGATATTATGGGGCACTTGGTCAAAAGCTTTGCTGAAGTCAAGATATACTATGTCTACAGCACTCCCTCTGTCTTTCAGGGAGGTGACCTGATCAAAAAACGAGATCAAATTAGTTTGGCAGATTTTTTTCTTGACAAATCGGTGTTGGCTTCTAGTTATTACTGCCTTGTTTTCTAGGTGCTTGCACAATGACCGTTTTATGATCTGTTCCAGAATTTTGCCTGGAATTGATGTCAGGCTGACTGGCCTGTAGTTCCCAGGTTCCTCTTTTTTTGCCCTTTTTGAAGATAGGGACAACATTGGCCCTCCTCCAATCCTCTGGCACCTCACCCGTTTCCCATGATTTCAAGAAAATAATGGATAGTGGTTCTGAGAGTTCTTCATCCAGTTCCTTCAGTACTCTCGGACGCAGTTCATCCAGCCCTGGAGATTTGAACTCGTTCAAGGTGGTAAGGTATTCCTTGACTATTTGTTTATCAATCTCCAGCTGCAATCCCCCCCACTTGCACTTGTTTGCTTTTGTCTGGGTATGGGCACCAGGAGTGGACTTTGTGACTGTGCCAGTGTATGACAGTTCTTGGTTGGGCACAGCTTGTGGTATTTCTCTCTTGTTGTTCTTGGAATTGTGCTGTTGGTTGCTTTGATGAGTGGGTGTCCCTGTGTGAATTTCCTTGCCTTTTTTGTGTTGCCTAGACCCAGAGGGTCTGTTGTGCTGGGTGGGTGTATCTGAACTTATACTCCTGTTTTGGATGTGATAATATAAACTTGTGAGTACATAGATCTGAGTATTATATTTCTTTCTCACGTACTGTTGCCTGTTTTTGGACTAGTCTGGTTCTCTGTTGCCTTGCATCTACTTTTCTGGAATAGTTTTTAAGAGTTCTTTAGGGCTTTTAGAATGCCAGAAAACAGAAATTGGGAAACGTGAAATGAATAGCCTGAAAGAGACTGTTCCCTTTCAAGTAAAGTTTAAAAGACTGGTACATGAAAAATAAGAAAATGAAAGAAGTTTGACCTTGAAAAAACTCAAAATTAAGAAATAATTTTTAAAAAGCCGTATACATCCCTAAGGGCAGTCACAAAGAAGAGCTTCTCAACAAGGGAGGTGAGTAACACATCTGATGGAGCTTTGTGGTGTGGTGGTTAAACTCCAGTACTGTAGCCAAAAACTCTGCTTGTGACCTGGGTTCAGTCCCAGGTAGCTGGCTCAAGGTCGACTCAGCCTTCCATCCTTCCGAGGCCAGTAAATTAGGTACCCAGCTTGCTGGCGGGGTGGTGGCGGCAATGTGTAGCCTGCATAATTAAATTGTAGACCACCTAGAGAGTGTTTTAAGCACTATGGAGCAGTATATAAACAGCACACTTTGCTTTTTATTTTTTTGATAAATGTAATTAGATATGGTAGTCTTATTTAGCTATTGAGGCATTGATTTCAGCAAAAGACCACACAGAAAAAATATCTCATTAAAATGGGATATTTTAATAACCAGTACACTTCAAAATTTAAACTGCATTTTTTGTTTGAAACTTATAATTAATCCCTTCATTCTCCAGCAACATATCAGAAGGAATGTCACAGGGTTCTATGCATTTCTTTCAGTCCTTCTTTCTCTGCCTTGCTTTATTTGAGTTCCAGGAAAGATCAATACATCCTACGTCTGAGTGATTCAAGGACAGTGTTTGTGAAGAGGAAAATACTTCTTTGTTTTAGTTTTTGACCTTTCTGCAAAAACTAAACACATTTGAGTCACAGATTCTTGACCAAATTTCCTTTTATCCTCCTTCAGTTTGTTAGTCTCTATGTAACATTAACCACCTCATTTAAAGTATTTCTGGACTTGACCTAGTTCTGCTGAAAAGTCCCATTGAATTATTCATTTCCAGAGCTTAATGAATATGTGATTGTTTTAATAAATATTAGTTCTTAAATTCAGCTCAAATATGCGTTTACACGTTTGGAAGATGTCTGTCAATATATGCAAGTAAAGCCAGCAAAATCAAGTAGCAAATCTTTTTCTGTTTCAAGTTGCAGTTCCAGACAGGAGGGGTCAATAGCATGTTTTAATGCTCTTCCAAAGTAAAAACTGAGTGGTTCCCCCCGCCCCCCAATTTTCCTGTATAGAAAAATAATGTGCTCCTGACCTTTCCTGACTTGTGTTTCAGGGTGGGGCAGATTTTGGGGGAAAGAGGATAAGCCACACCACTCTCAATTTTATTTGGAGGATGCAAGAGTTCAGAATTTACCACTTAATTTCTACTGATTGTATAAACTGGTGAGGAATTTGTATTTCCTTTCTTTAGCTCTCATCTGAAAGGCATTAACCCCTTACACTGATCACTGTCATACACATCTCCCCACCCTGGGAAAGAAAGAATCATGGAGAGAGGAAACACAGGCCATATCATCAGAGAAGGAATGGGTGAAAGGAGAAGCCTCCCTAGTTGCTTTCCTCCCATCCACTTGCTTTTAGTAGCAGCAAGCAAATGGGTGGGAGGGAAGGAAGGAAGGGAATAGGATTGTTTCAAAAGTATTGGTGAAGTGGAGGGAGAGAGGAAAGGGCATGTGGTGATAGGAAGAGGTCAGAAGACTTGGAAGCTCAAAGAACTAGAACTGAGCATCCCATATGAGAGGCTCCAGACTGAGATTAGCTCACTTTAAGATGGCTCATGTCCTTGTTTTCTAACTTTGCTTAATCCAGAACAATCCAATGTAGGTCAAGGGAGTGCACTCATCACTTTTGTCCATTGTCAGCACACAAATACAAGTTCAAACCTCATCCCCATTTTTAAAGGCCATATGGAAACAATATTTGAGACTTACTTTGAGCTTTGAAGTACAGTAGTGGAACAGAGCATGGCTTCTTAACTTGCTTAATGGACCTTTATAGATATTCAAGAACTTAAAGAGATACTGAATGGAAAATTAGATGGTAAAATATAATCTAAACAATAGAAAATTGTTTTAGAATCTATACAGGATGTTTCCTTAGACTTCAAATTGAGCCAACAAAAAGTATTTAGAGTATATTGAACTCCACAATGGTTGTTTAGGAAGGGATTGTCAAACTTTGACAGATATTGGAGAGGTAATACTGGAAATGCATCCTTGTTACATATGATCTGGGTTATCCATTTATTTTGGATTCAAGTTGTTACTTGTATTAATGCATGGTTTTACAGTGGCTCAGATCTTTCCTGGAGGAGAGAACTCAGTAGGTAGTGCTGGGGAATCCTGCTTGACTTCCTGGCTGGTGACCTGTGGGGGTGCTTTAAGGTTCTCTTTTGTCTCGTATGCTATTTAACATCAAGATGAAACTGTTGGGAGTAGTTGTCCAGAGTTAGAGGGGTTACTGTCACCAATATGTGGATGACACCCAACTCTATCCTTGCCCTCTAAATCTGAGGAAGCTGTTTCAACTCTAGATTAGTGTCTGGTGTCAGTAATGGACTGTGTGAGGGCAAATAAACTGAAACTTAATCTAGACAAGAAAGAGGTGCTCCTGGTCTGTCAAAAGGCAGATTAAGGAATACAGATTCATCCTGTGCTGGATGGTGTTACACTCTGTAGCGATCACCCCTGGCATGAATATTCAGCAGTGTATTTGCATGTACCAATGAGAGCTGTCGGGAGGCGGAGCCAGAGAAATTAGAAGGGAAGGGTGAGTCAGAGTCTAGGGAGTTCAGTCAGAGACAGAGTTTGGAGAAGGAGTTTGGGGGTCTGAGGCAGAGAGAGAGTGTTTAAGGAGTGATTAGTCAGAGTGTGACCTGTATTAATTAAGATAGAAGAGGTTAAAGTGAAATACTGAAGCTTTGTGTAACTTTAAGAATGTGCTTAAGAACTAGTCCTAAAACAATTTGTAATCAATAAATCAATAAACCTGTTTCTGTTTAAAAGTCTAGTACTGAATGGACCTCAGTCTTTCATAGGAAATATAGGTTGATAA
This sequence comes from Intellagama lesueurii, assembly GCA_037013535.1. NCBI lineage: Eukaryota > Metazoa > Chordata > Lepidosauria > Squamata > Agamidae > Intellagama > Intellagama lesueurii. The sequence continues at coordinate 105,927,222 of JBAJHW010000005.1, forward strand.
AGAGATCAACTGGTGGCAGCGTGTTAAAAGGTATGTTGGGATACCTTCGTGAGCTCTGTGTTTGGTGAAACAAGCAGGGCCACGGGGTAAACGCCACACACTCCCTCTGAAAATACAGGCGCACAGCTTGGGGGTGCTCTTGGTTTCTGAGCCTGGATGCCCAGGTTTCAGCAGTGGCCAGGAGCTCCTTTGCACAGTTAAAACTAGCATGCCAGCTGCACCCATTTCTTGAGAGCTCTAATTTGGTCACAGTTATGCATACCTTAGTTATATCTGGATTACTGCAACACGCTTTATGTGGGGCTGCCTTTGGAAAGTGTGTGGAAATTCCAGAGGGTGCAAAATGCCGCAGCCAGGTTGTTAACTGGGGCTGGTTACAGGGAACATGTAACTCCCCTGTTACAACAGTTCCACTGGCTGCCGATCGGTTTCCAGGCACAATTCAAAGTTCTGGTTTTAACCTATAAAGCCCTAAATTATTTGGGTCCCAGCTATCTGAAAGACCACATCTCCCTTTACAAGCCTGCCTGGGCATTAAGATCAGAGGAGGCCTTTCTTCTCAGTCCCACCACCCTCACAGGCACACTTGGTGGAGACATGGGAGAGGGCCTTCTCTGCTACAGCTCCCAGACTCGGAAATTCCCTTCCATGGGAAACTAAGCTGGCCCCATATTTGGGGCAAGGACCTTTTCTCTTCAGACTGGCAGTCTGAGAGGGATTTTTCAAATTGGATTGTTGTGCTCTGTTGCTTTTATATGTTTTTAGTAATGGTTTTATTTACGGTTTTTAATATACTTGTTTGATTCTTTTAAAATATTTGCATACTAACTGTTTTTAGCTTTATAAATATTGTCCTTTTAATTATGTAAGCTACCTGGAGTCCTTTTAAGGGGAAAGGTGGGGTAAAAATATTTTAAATAAATAAATTTTGAATTTTGAACTGTTTTGTTTTGGGAAAGGCTTGTGGTTTCGTGCTTCTTTTATTTTGTGTTGGGAAATTGCTCTTGGAAGCAGACCCCTTTCAGTTCCATATGTTAATCAGGTCCTACATTTATGGTACAAGAATAGACTGGACAAAAGGCCAATAGACATATGGACTGAACTGGCCAGCAGATATATGACCTGTGGGATGGACTACTGACCTTTAGAATGGCCTGCTTATGGAATGGCATGAGATGTTGAGGAAATCTTTGATTTGCTTTATACACAGCACAATTGACTGCTTCCTGTTGCAAAAAGGACTGAGAATTCATTCCAGCCTGGACCTTTTGCACGATGAAATGAGCAAAGAGAGACAGATACATGATTGCTGTGGCAACAAGGCTCTGGCCAAGCTGAAAGACAATGGAACACTATGGACATGCTACAAGGTCAAATACTTTCAGTGGCTCCAGGCCCAGAGGACAAAGGAGTGATTTACTTTCTGGGAATAAGGAAAAGTAGTGCAATGCAGTTTTTCTCCCAGTTTGCCATCTACCAAAGCAGAACTGAATTTTAGGGTTGAAGGGAAAGAAGCCAACCAGAATTCTGGAAATGTAGGGACATCGGTGAAGCAAGAAACAATTGTTGCATGGGACTCAGACTCAGAATCACATTCACTCACATGCAGATGCTTTTCAGTTCACTTTTTCTCATGTAATTTTTTCTTTTGCAGATTTTGACTGCTCTGGGGCCTTTAGGCCTTAGCTTGCCTTGATTTTGACAAAAGCTTCAGTTTTTACAGTAGGTTAGACTAATCCTTGTGGGAGATGCTGAGAAAGGAAGGTTTAACCAGAAATAGGCAGTTTATTCCTGTTTTCCCACTGACCCTTCATTTCCCCTCCTTTCTCTCTTTTTCTCCCTGTCTTCATAGTGTCTAGCACTGAAGGTACTCTGAAGCAGTACACTTTCAGATAGGGATTTGTTTCGACCAAGTCCTGTAGATCAGCGGTTCCGAACGTTTTTCGGACCGCGGACTGGTTGGAGGGGTGCGGGCTCCGTGCGCGGACCGGTTGGGGGGCGGGGACACCCCCGCACTCATGGGTGGGTGTGTCACACGCGCAGGTGGGCATGTGCTTGTGGAGGGGCGTGTTGGAGGGACTGATGAGCCGTTTCACCCCCAGGCGGAAAGAAAGGGGTCATTCTCAAGCGCTGGAGGAGACCTCCGGTAAACACACCTCTCCGGGACTTCGCGGCGGCCGGCCAGCCAACTGACGTGCCTGCATACACACCCAGGCGCACACGCCTCTCCTGTGTCTGCTCCGATCCAGAGGTGATTCTGCCACCGCCACCCCCCCAACCCTCGCAGGCGGCCGGCCTAAGAAGACCTGTGCGACTGAAGCCCAAAAAAGCCGCCCCCAAAACCCCAGCCCTGCCTTGACCGCGGCGAAGAAAAGTTCAATTCAAAGGCAGCGTGCACCACTGCCTCGATGGCAGGAGTGGAGGGACAGCGGGACGGAGGGAGGGGAAGGGAAAATGAATGAGGGAGCTCAAGAAAAACTTGGTATGCACGGGGGGAAACAGGAGGATCCGTGGAAAGGAAAATCCAGAGGGAGTGGGGGGGAGCTGGTAACCCCCAATCTCTTTCTTCCCCCCCCCCACGATTGTCAATGTAATCAAACATCCGCCTGCCTCATCCCACAAGATCCCCGGGTTTCGCTCCTCCAGAGTTGGGGCAGGAGCGCCGAAGCCGTGCAGAAAGCGCACGAGAAACGTATTAGGTGGAGGGGCACGCACGATGGAGCAAATAAGCAGGAAACTCACCCCAAATGCCATCTCCGGCCAAATCGCCCCGGGCAGGATGTGGGACCGAGAAGACCTCGTTGCTCCAGGACAATGACAAGGTGGGGGGCCGGGCGGGAAAATTTGCTGTCCTTTCTCCCTCCTCCTCTTTTACACGCGTATACACCCCATGTTCTCTTTGCACCAGCCGCACGGATCCCGGGCACCTTGGCTGTGAGGAATTCCAACTCCCGGATTCGCCTGTAAAACAAGCCCATGGCGAGTTCTTCTCCGCTTCGCCGCTTTCCCTTCAGGTTGCATTGGGGTGAGGAAGGCAAAGCTCTTGGCCAGCTGCCCAGGAGCGTGTGCCCTTATCGATCAATCGGGTTTCCTAGGAGCGAGCGACACCCAGAGAGAGTGATGGGATGGGGTGGCGGGGGGGGGGAGAGAAGCAGTCGGGCTTCTCAGGGCGACAACCTCGCTTCCTTCTGAGAACCGCAGGAGGACGCCACTGCCCTGCCGGCGGGGGACGAAGCCCGACCCACTAAGCTGGCGCCTCCGGTCCTCCACGTGGGGGTGAGCGGTGCGGCTCTTCCGGGAGTGCGCCCTTCAAAGAGAGCCGGCGGAGTCAGCGGCGGTCATGAGCCTGGACTCCTCGCCTTCCCTGCAACCGGCGGCAGCTCAGCCTCTGTGCCCACCGGCTGGTGGGCCAGCCCGAGTGCGCCCGGTGGCAGCCGCTGGTCCCTGCCACACTGCCTGGCCCCCGGCCGCGAGAAGCTGAGCCGCTGCCGGTTGCAGGGAAGGCGAGGAGTCTAGGCTTGTGACTGCCGCAGAGGGTCCGTCCAGGTCTTGGGGAAGAGAGGCAGGGGGGCTGGGCCCAGAAGGCGCCTGCTAGGTGGAAGACATCGGTTCCTGCACAGAGGTTGAGGTAGCAGCGGCTCAGGTGCACCCTCCCCCCCTTAGGACAAGCGGGAAACGACCCCCGACGCCAGCTGGGAGTGAACTGTCGCTGCCTTCACTCCGCCTTTCTCCCCTGAGCTAGCTGGGTGGCTCCGGCTTTGCCAAGACCCCTTGCCCTCATCAATGGTCTGGGCAAAGCTGCAGCTTTGCCTGCCTCCCCCTCCCCTCCCCCACTCTCTCTTTCTTCCTGGGCTGCCCCATCGGAGCCCTCAAGCAACCGCAGCGCAGCCCCAAGCGGGCAGAGGGACCAGGATCGACCCGGCCTCTGCATGTGAGGAGGGGAGGAGACGGGGAGGCTCGCCGGGTAGGGGACTTCAACCGGAGGAGGCTGCGGCAGGTGGTGGAGCTGCTGCTGCCGACGCGAAGAGGAAGATGCAGCTGCCATCTCCCTGGCAACCCCGGGTCAGGGGAGGATAAGCAACTGAGCCAGAACGCCGGCCAAGCCCTCGCAGCCACTCCTGCGATGGGCTGGCCACCTCCCCAGCCAGGAGCTGGGAGGAGGAAGCAGGCCTCGATGCCCCACTGGCGCTCTAGGGCCGCCACTTCGGCGGCGTACTCGGCAAAGAGGATGCAGAAGCCCTTGTCCCAGAAGGCCTGGCTCAGGCGCTCTGCCCATCAGCTCGAGGTCCTTCAGGCTCGAGCGGGCCGCCATGGCAAAGCTGCCTCCCCTCTGCTCAAGGCCAGGCTCGCCCAAGAGGTGGGCGTGTCATGCTTGAGCGACACGCCCCCCCGTGCATGCGGGGGGGCGGAGATCTGTGTCCGCGGCCCAGTTCCAGCAAGCCCATGGACCGGCACTGGGCCGCGGACCGGGGGTTGACGACCCCTGCTGTAGATAAATGCTGACAATTTTGTCATTGGCTGAAGACAAACCAAAAGTCCTTAATTTAACTACATGTCTTTCTGATCACCTTGCCTGTAAATAAAGGAGGTCAATGGAAAACACTGATTCTTTTGAAAACCTGTGATCAGTAAGATAAGCCCCTCAATAGAAAGGCAGAGCAAACACATAAGAGTGCTTAGACTTTGGGCAGTACAGTAGTGCCTCAACTTACGAACTTAATCCGTTCCAGAAGAATGGTCGTAACTCAAAAGGGTCGTAAGTCGAAGCACCATTTCCTATTGAAATGCACTGAAACCCCATTAATCCGTTCTGGCTGAAAAAATAATCAAAAATAATTAAAAAAAACCCACCCACACCCACACACCAAGCTGCATTGGAACGCGATGGGGCTGAAAAAAAATCAACCCCCCCCCACAGCCAGCCCCATCGGAACGCGATGGGGCTGAAAAGAAAAGAAAAACAACAACAACAAACAAACAGACCAAGCCCCATCGGAACGTGATGGGGCTGAAAAAAAATCAACCCCCTCTCTCACACACACAGCCAGCCGCATCAGAATGCGATGGGGCTGGAAAAAAAATAAAAAACCCCACACACACAGCCAGCCCCATCGGAATGCGATGGGGCTGAAAAGAAATTTTTTAAAAAACCCAAAAAACACCAGACCAAGCCCCATCGGAATGCGATGGGGCTGAAAATGAAATTAAAAAACAACAACAAAAGAAAAGAAAAGAAAATAAACAGACCAAGCTCCATCGGAACGCTATGGGGCTGAAAATAAAATAAAAAAAAACAATGACAAACAAACAGACCAAGCCCCATCGGAACGCGATGGGGCTGAAAAGAAACTAAAAAAAAAAAAAAAAAAAAAAACAGACCAAGCTCCATCGGAACGCGATGGGGCTGAAAAAAACACACACACCAAACACACCAAAAAACATCACAGCACAGAAACATAACCCTCCCAACCCAAACCCACCCTGCAAAACAAAGTAAATGTACTTAGGAGCAGAAAGCAGCACCAGGCAGTCTGAAACCTCCTCCGATGCACACTCTCTAACCCTTGGGGCGAAAGAGCTACAATGAAGCTCTTCACCGACCAACGGTTAGTCCTCTAATTTGAATTCCCCGCCTTTTTTCCCTGCCTCTTTTGTTTGCAACTCGAAGATCCGGCTGCAAGTCGAAGCAAAATTACAGGTCTGCTTACAGGTTATGGGGTTTGCTTGCGGCCAGAGCTGGTCGCAACTCGAAATGGTTGTATGTCGGGACGGTCGTAAGTTGAGGCACCACTGTCAGAACCGGCATCCCCTGTAGGATTGCTCAATTCCCGAACAGAGAGTGTCCAGGTGTAAGTGTACTCCTAATTAGCTGAGCAGAGTCCGGGTGACTCAGCCAGGACGTTACACAAACCCCTTACCACAAGTCTGTTCTAAAGAAAACCCTTGCTTTTACTTAAGTAAGTTAAGCAAGAAAAATAAAAGAGAAAAATCATAAGCTTTGGAGTCTGCCAGGACAAACAAAGCTCAGGCGAAAGGACTCTGTAGCATTCTGTGGCCTAACTATTCTTCTGGAAGCAGGCTCAGCAGACTTGCTGTTCAAGAGACCAATCTTAAGGATTTTAAGAATATTTTTTTATTGAAAAAATAAAGTATTTAGAGATATTCAGTTTGTTGCATAAGCAAAGCATAAGTTACATTTCCATAAGATATTGCAGTTAGAATCTTAACAAAATCCAACTAGCAAAAATAAAATAAAATTCTACAAAGCTACTTTAAGGGTAGGCAAGGGTTAGCCCCCCTCTAACTCTCTCTCTATACTACATCTTAGCATAAAGCATACAAAATGGCTCTCTAGAAACTAGAATCTGGCATCTGAGTCTGGAAGCTTTCTAAGCCCTCCAATCTCTTCCAGTTCTTCCAACAACGTCCATCACTGTCCATGTGGCACCATCCTCCATTTTTTATCTTCTTGGCACCACCCATCTTCTTCGTCCCTTCGAGATATTGACCAATGGGCGTAAAGGACAGTCCATTCCCATCACGCCTCCTTTTCCCATGAGAAGTACAGGTGTTGTTTTCCAACTCCTCGTCTCGGGTCTTGATCCAGACAATGGTGTTGTGTCTTTACTCCTTATCGTCTCATAACATGGCTGTTTACATGGAACTTTCCCATCACCTCTTGGAGAAAACATTCCCATGGTACAAAATCATGCTAACACAGATCCAATATGGATTCATTCTATAACTTTCCACAACTACATATCCCATCTTCAGTTCAAGTTTTAACCTTAATAATCACAACCATGACAGTATATAAATCAAACAACAACAACAATATTAATAATATTAATAGTAATAATAATAATAATAATAATAATAATAATAATAATAATAATAATAATAATAATAATAATAATAATAATAATAATACAGTGGTGCCTTGACTTACGAACGTCCTGACATACGACCATTTCGAGTTACGACCAGCTCCGGCCGCAAAATTTTGCTTCTACTTGCGGCCGGAGCTTCCAGTTACAACTAGAAAAAGGCAGGGGGAAAAGGCGGGGAATTCAAATTGCTAACCATTGGTGGCGAAGAGGCTTCTTCTTTGTAGCTCTTTCGCCCCAGCGGTTAGAGAGTGTGCGATTGTAGGAGGCTTCGAACTGACTGGTAAGGTAAGGTACTGCTTTCTGCTTTTTAAAAACTGTTCTGGGTGGGTTTTGCAGCGTGGTTTTGGGCTGGGGGAGGTTATGTTTCTGTGCTGTGATGGGTCTTGCAGTCTTTGTTTGTTTTTTTGGGTTTTTTCCCCCCATTTCCGATGGGTCTTGCGGGGTTTGTTTGCTTTTTGAGTTTTTCCCCCATTTCCGATGGGTCTTGTGGGGTTTGTTTGCTTTTTGGGGGTTCCCCCCCATTTCCGATGGGTCTTGCGGGGTTTGTTTGCTTTCTGCTTTGCTTTTTTTGCATTTCCGATGGGTCTTGCATGGTTTGTTTGCTTTATGCTTTGCTTTTTTTGCATTTCCGATGGGTCTTGCACGGTTTGTTTGCTTTCTGCTTTGCTTTTTTGCATTTCCAATGGGTCTTGCACGGTTTGTTTGCTTCCTGCTTCACTTTTTTTTTCATTTCCAATGGGTCTTGCATGGTTTGTTTGCTTTCTGCTTCACTTTTTTTGCATTTCCGATGGGTCTTGCACAGTTTGTTTGCTTTTCTTTTCTTTTCTTTCCTTCGGCCGGAACGGATTAATCACATATCCGATGGTTTTTGCAGTGTTTTTTTTTTTGTTTTTTTTTTTTTGGTGATTTTTTTCTTTGGCCGGAACGGATTAATTGCATTTCAATGCATTCCTATGGGAAATGGTGCTTCGACTTATGACCATTTCAAGTTACGACCGGAGTTCCGGAACCAATTAAGTTAGTAAGTCGAGGCACCACTGTAATAATAATAGTAATAATAAACTTGGAAAAAAGTTGTCCTTCCCCCCTCTCTCTGCTACCCTTGACTGATGGTTACAGTTTAGCTTTGATACTGTGCCTTTCTGGTCTGTGTTACATTGTTTGGTATGGGTTGCATTGTTTCTTTAGGGAAATGCAACTGGTGCGCCTCTTGACTTGTACTGAGATGTTTGCAAATAAAGAATGCTTTTTCACTGAGGTACACCACTTACAGATCTAACAATTTCATTGTGGGTTAAAAGAATGTGGAAAAATAAAAAGAGACCATTGCCCTGGTTTGTCTTGCACTCTGGGTTTGGATGGGGAGAACTGGCATATATAACACTGGGAGAGGTCTAGTCTTACAGGTTTGTGGATTATAGGGACAGGTTTGTCTGCCAGAAACTGGTTTCTTGAGCATTTAAATTCAATCCTTTTGCTGTTGTTGTTTCTGGTTACTCTGCCAAAGTACCTTGATGCATAAGGCCCTTGGCTGAGTTGTTAACAATACCAGATCTGCTATTTGGAGGTTGTTGATGCTGCACTCTTAAGTGGCTGTTATCATTTGTTCTTTTAGCTTACTGTGTAAGGACCTGTGAAAAAGAGAAAAACAGACAGTTTGAGTTTAGGTTTGAAATAGCAAGGTGCTAGTTTTTACTGGTATTACTCTGTTGGTTTAAAAGAACCTTAATATGACAAAATGCTCAAGCACATTTTTAAGAAGGCAAAGAAGCCTGGGAAGGGCAATGGATTGGAGGAAGATGACCTTCCCCTTGCCATTCCTCCATGTTGGTCAAAACTGAGGCAGATTTGTGAAAGCACAGGGGACAATCCCTGGAAGACTCACCCTTTATCATCCCTTCTCCAGGAAGGTTGCATAGGTAAACTTCTAGAGCACTTCTGCTCTGAGGAGAAAAAAAAATGAAACCTAGGTGCAAGGAGGAAGTAAACACATGCATATGGCTGTTGAAGCTGAGTTTTGAGCTGAAGAAAGTCCAAAAGCAGTATGAGGAAAATAAAGCAGAGTGTTTAGAAATGCAGAAGAAATGCCTTGATTTGCAAAAAGAGAAAGATAATATATATTCCTGATGACAACAGAAATAGAGCAACAGTGTTTAAAGCTGCAGAAGCAAAAAGAAAGTTTGTTTCACAAATTACAGAAGGAGAAAGAGAAGGAGGGTGAATGGTTAAAGGAGGAGAATGGGAATCTTACTCGGGAATTACAGCGGGTCCTACTTCAGAATGTGAGCTTGGTGAGGGACAAAGAAGAAACAGAGCAGCAGTTGAAACAGATGAAAATGCAAGAGACTGCAATTCAGTCCAAACTGACATTTGATAGGGATTGGATTTTTGACCTTGCCATTTAGAAGTCTATTCAGTGACTGGAGCAGTGAAAGCAGCAGGATTTCTTGGGGCTCCGAGGAAACCCTGTTGTATATCAAGACCTCCCTCGAAGAATCGAGGGCAGGGAGGTGTAGAAGAACACCCCCTGAGTTGTGAGGGATAAAGAGATCACAGGGGGATGGGCTGCAACCCGCTCTCTGGGTGATTTCTCTCCCCAGACAGAAGATCCAGCTGGTGCCATTTTGGGTGAATTAGCTGCATAGCACACCAGGAACTGAAGGTTTACGCCCTTGGAAGGAACATCAGTATCACAAAGGAGAGGAGTGAGTACTGAAATCAAGTCCTGAAGGAATATATACAGAGAGATAACCATTTAAATGAGAACTATTAATTGCTAAACATTTTCACCTCTGAGGGAGATTGTAATGGAAACAGAAGATCAAAAGAACTCATTTGTAATAACTTAGCTGCATTGGCAGACATGGAAAGGGGAGGGGCAGAACGTCTGATAAACTTACAAAAGCTTTTTAGTTTTAACCCTCCCAGCCCTCCGATTCCATTAGAAGGGAAATAACATTGTAATAAAACTAAAGCAGCGTTTAAATTTTCTGGCCATCTGATAATTTACAGCTGGAAAGAAGGAAGAATCTAAAAAATAGGAGGAGGAAAAAACAACAGACCCAGATTCAAACTGAACTTTCGCTTTAAACCCTCTCACTTCCTAGATTGCTAGGAGGAAGAGAGAATATAGAAAAGACTTTGGCTGACATACAGGGTGTGAAGAACTGGATTCAGCTCATCTTCTCTGACCACCCTCACAAGATAATACACTGGATGCCCTGTTTGGAATATTTTCAAAGGAGTCTGAAGAGCCTTGGGATATAAGCCAGCTTTTTCAGATACGAAGCATTTGGTTTCTTTTTCCTAACAGGTTTTAATCTTGGACACTCTGCTGCTCTCTGGTAGTCAAGATGGGACAAGGCAGCGTTTAGTCTGGGCCTTCAGTGCTCTGAGGACCCCTGGTGTAATTTGGGACAGAATAATTTTTAACCTTTAATTCTGAATGCTCTGCAGCTCTCTGGTGGTCAAGTTAAGACAGGACAATCACTAAGATTTATGCTTTAGGTCCACATAAGCAAATTGAAGAGATTTGTTTAATTGAATTGTATTATGTGTTGATATTCACCTTAAAATGTAAAAGGTGTGGCAAATTGAGGGATCTAAAGTGAAGGTGAGATAGTATAATAACAAAAAAAAGGATTTTTATCTCCTACAAACTGGGAAAACAGAAATAAAATGGCAACAAGACCTAAAAAGAAGGAGTCACCCAGCCAAGCATCGAACTTAACTAAACTGATGGGCCAAGATCCTTTTAAAAATGCAATGCAGGATATGCAAGCCAATATAATTAAACAACTTTCAGAACAGATGCAAGAACTCAGAACAGATTTTAGAGCTGGAATTGAAAGTAATAATCAGAAGATTGACTCTTTTACACAGGTTGTAGAGAAAGTGGAATGAAGATTAACAAAAGCCAAACAAGAAATACAAAACATTAAAGAAGGAAAAAATAAGGATCAGGAACATCTTTTGGCTTTAGAAATGGAGAGAGCCTCCTATTTTCTCAGAATACAGAACATGGAAGAACAGGATTCAAAAGATCTAGAGAAATTGATATCTGAAGAATTAGCCACACAAACAGGGTTAACCCAGGAAGAACTGCAACAATCAATAGAGAGAATCTTTAGAGTGGGGAATGCCTTCAGAAGGAAAAATAAGTTGCTGAATGAAATCCACATAAAATGTTTAAGATCAGTGAAAGAGAAAATACTGAAAGTCAACAGAGAAAAAGACCTGACAATCAGAGGGACTAAGATCAACATTTTGAAACAGGTGCCTTGGAGCATGCGGGGGGAAAGACAAGAATACTCCTTTCTTACTAAAATATTAATAGACAGGAAAATTCCTTTCACATGGCAGACATCAGAGGGAGTGTTTCTGAACTGGGAGGCAAGAAGATTTAATCTGAATAACAAAATGAAGGCCAAGAATTTTATAAAAGAAATGAAACACAAACTGAAGCTGACAGAAGAAGACCTACAGTTTTCAAGTGAGGAATCAGAAGAGGAATCAGAAGAAGTAGGATGCAAAAGACAAGAAACCCCACCTTCACCGAGAAGAACCAGAGGCATGGAGAAAGCCAAAGATAAAATTAGTAGTAAAAGCCGTGCAGATGTCTAAGCAAACCAAAATACTATCAGTGAAAAAGGGTTGAATTCACCCCAGAAGAGAAGAGCAATTTTTAATAAACTTTTTAAAGCCAAAGTAGACATCATATTTATTCAAGAAACTCATATTAAGGAAATAGACAAAAAGTTGTTAGAAAACCCTAAATTGGGTAAAGTCTTTATAGCTTTTGATCAACAAAAGAAAAAAGGGGTAGCAATGTACATAAAAAAGGAGTTGGAGCTGAAATTAGTCTATGCCTCAACAGATGGAAGAATATTAATGGTGGAGGCTCTTAAAGACAGAGAAGAAATATTGCTGGTGAACATTTATGTGCCAAATGAAGCGCAAGAAAAATTTTATGAGCAACTGAGGAACCAACTGATACAAGGGCATGAAAAGAAAATCTGTGTAACGATCCCGTCTCCCTAAAGAGACAATGATCGCGGTCAGGGAGTCCCTCTGGGCGCAAAACTACCACCTTTATTTCCTGAGGTAGGTCCTCTAGGCCTCAGAAGTGCGTAGTAAACCCCATAGACAAGCCTGAATCTTAAAAGTAACCTTTGTTTGCTTTCAAAGCAATAAAACATAGGCTTTGTGTTTCCTTAGAATGCACACCAGCCTTACCAAATAGGACAGTAGGACCTTTTAACTTACAGTAGCAACCATTGACCTTCTTTTATCCGCACTGGATTTAGATAGTCTTGCTGTATCAAGAGACTAGATCCTCTGTTTAAGAATTATATGTTTTATTAAGAAAATAAAGTTTCATTAGAATACAGTTGTAGCTTTAAAGCATAAGCATTGAGCATATCCATCTGTTACAATGTTTAAATAAACTTACAACTTTTAATTAAAATAAAAACAGCTAGGTAATCATCTTTGCTCTATGTCCCTATATGTTGGCATCTAGAAGCTGGGCTATTCTCCCCCTTCTTCTGGAAAAGAAAAACAAGCCTCTGTGTCTCACATTCCACAGCATTCACGGACCTTCCTATTATATACAGAAACCCTCTCATTTTACATCTCTTTAGGACCACCATCTTCATTACACTTTCAAGCTTTCAACCAATTAAGTCCAAGTAGGCGTAATTCAGAATACTCCAATCACTGCCCAAAGTTCTCATGATCTGGGCTCCAGGTGTCTTATCTCCTCCAATTTAGCGGTCTGTTGTTTCGTCTTCTTTTCCTGGACTGTCCAACCTTGTGCCTTTGACAAACAACTCTGCACAACAAGCTCATGAAACACATCTCTTTCTGAATTCATCTTACACAGAACCTAACAGACTCCATTTTAGTATAACTACATTTCCCAGTTTCCTTCCATTTTCTTACAATCTGTATTATTGGAGACTTTAATGCAATAATTGATAGACAAAAAAAACCTCAGCGATAGACAGAAAGGGGAGGAAAAAGAGGAGAAATATGATTCCCAAGGCTTTTTTGGAAATGGCAGAAGAACTTAATTTAATTGATATATGGAGAACCAGGTACCCTCAGAAAAGAGATTATAGATTTTATTCGAACAGACACAATTCATGGTCTAGAATAGACAATTGTTGGATTTTAGTGGAAATGACACACCAAGTGGAAGAAATTGAAATATTACCAAACACATATGCAGACCATAACCCAATAACAATGACTCTAGGACAAGCTGCAAGAAGAGGAGGTTGAAGACTTAATAGTTGCTTATTGAGAGATGAAGCCTTTCTGATTAAAATAAAAAAAGAATTAGAATTTTTCTTTCAAATTAATAAACCCCAAGATACAGAAATGACAATTATATGGGATGCAGCAAAAGCCTACTTTTGGGGTTTTGCGATAGAGTTTAATGCATAAAGGAAAAGAGAAAGAAATAAACAATATCAAACATTAATAACATCCTTGAAGAAAGAAGAAACAGAACTGAAAAAAAATCCTACAGTTAAGTACCTAAAAAATAAGATAAATATATTGCAGCATAAAATCAACTTATTGGAACAGGAAGAAATGGGGAAAAATTAAATTTGCAAGGCAAAACTTCTTTGAGAATGCTAATAAACCAGGAAGATGGTTAGCATACAGAATTTAAAAAGGGCGGGAAAAAACAATGATCAATGTAATACTGGATAAGTAAGGGCTAGAAACATATAAACAAAAGGAAATCCAAATAATAATAATAAAAAATTATACCAACTGTGACGCACCCTTCATGTGTCTCCAGGTTGTTTCACTAGCCTGAGGCCCACGACACATTCTCTCCTTTCTGCTGCCACCAGTTGACCTCTGTCAACACCCTTTAATTAGAAAGATCGAGGTCCAAGCTGAGTATAAAGTTGAACAACACAGGTTTATTGATTACAATTTGCTTAAACAGGTTCTTCACAGACTTTAATGTATTCATTAGATTAGTAATAACTTGTTTCACTCTTAATTCTCTTAGCTCTCTATAAGTTCCACACTCTTAACTCCTAACTATGCCACACTCTCTAACTCCTACAGACAAACTCTTGCTTCCGACTCTATTCTCTGACTCTCACTGACTGAACTCCCCAGACTCTGACTCACCCCTCCCTTCTAGTTTCTCTGGCTCCGCCTCCCAACAGCTCCCATTGGTGTATGCAAACAACCTCCTTCATGAGCCAAAGCAGGGTGATCGCCACACCAACCTTTATAAAAAGAAAGAAATCGACCAGGAGCAACAAGGGAACTATTTGGATAAACTTACGGATTGGAGATTTAGCCCTCAACAATTGGAAAATCTAAATAAATCAATCACGAGAAATTGAAATTGTGGAGGCATGGAAAAAACAGAAAAATGGGAAAGCCCCCGGACCAGATGGACTCCCAGCTGAATACTATAAAGCATTGGAAGAAACTTTAAGTCCACATTTTAAAAAGTTAGCAACTAGAGGGAAACTAGAAGGGAAAATTCCGGATTCATAGAAAGAAGTGCACATTTCCCTAATACATAAAATGGGGATGGAAAAAAAAACAAATTAAGAACTATAGACCAATCTCTCTTTTGAATGTTGATTATAAGATATATACGACCACTGGGCAACTAGATTAAAGAAAGTACTTACGGAAATGATACACAAAGACCGGACAGGCTTCATCCCTAAAAGGAAACTAATGTCAAATATAAGGTCAATAATAGACATTTTGGAATATTATGAAATACATCCAGAAAAACAAATGATGCTGATCTTCCTGGATGCAGAAAAGGCCATTGATAATGTCAACTGGGAGTTTATGTTGCTGCAATTGAAGAAGATGGGAGCAGAAGGAACTTTTCTACAAACAATTAAAGCAATATATACCAAACAGAAGGCCAAAATCAAAGTCAATGGCCAAATAACTGAAGATATCCAAATTGAACAAGGCACGAGGCAGGGTTGCCCCCTTTCTCCATTGTTATTTATCCTAAGAATAGAGATTTTGAACAGACAAATAAGAGGAAATAACGGAATTAGAGGCCTTAGAATCAGGGGAGAAGAATTTGAGCTACAAGCATATGCTGATGATTTAGTACTAATATTAGAAAATCCCCTGGACAGTCTGGAAGAATTATTGGGAACTATAGAAGAATTTGGAGCCGTTGCAGGTCTTAAACTACCAAAAACCAAAGTTCTTGACTAAAAACATGAATAAAGAGGACGTTGAAAAATTGATAATGAAAACTAGCTTTGAGGAGGTACAAAAGGTGAAATATGTAGGAGTTACCATTACGAAAAAAAACAAGTAATTTGATGAAAGAAAATTATTTTACAATTCAGAAAGAAATACAGAGACTTGGATTGGATTAAGCTACAAATCTCAATGATGGGACAAATCTCGATAATAAAGATGATGAGTCTACCAAAATTATTATTTTTGTTTCAAAACTTACCAATTCTATTAAATTATAAATACTTTAAGGACATGGACAGCCTGATCTCAACATTTGTATAGAAGGCCCAAAAAACCAAGAATAAAACTTAGAACTTTGCAAGATTTAAAAGAGAGAGGAGGTCTAGGACTGCCAAATTGGCTATTATATTACAAGGCCTGTGCTATGGTTTGGATAAAAGAATGGATAACATTAGAAAATCAAAGACTGTTGAAACTGGAAGGTCATGATTTAAAAATGGGCTGGCATGCGTATGTGTGGTATGGAAAGTTCAAAGAACAGACACATTTCTCAGAACATATTGTGAGGAAAGTGTTATGTCTAGTATGGCAAAAATTTCAAATGCAAACTTATAAGAAAATTCCAATATGGGTAGCACCAATAGAGGCATTTACATTGAAAGCATTGAATCAGAAGGGAGTTTTACTTACATATAAAGATTTGTTAACTAAAGATCAAACTATGAAAGATAAACAAGATCTAGAGAAACTGGGTCTAGCGACAGATTGGTGGTCAATGCTGAAACTAGAATCAAGATATAAAAAGGACAAAAATACGGGCTTTTTTGAGGGGAAAGTTCAGGTGGATGAATTATGGATTTATACGAAAGAGAAAATAATAAAAAAACAATGTACACATACCTATTAGATATGATCTAGAAGATGAGAGGGTGGAGACGATGGTAAAATGGGCACAAAAACTGGCTATAATATTGATATTGATGACTGGACAAAAATGTGGAAAGATAACTATAAAATGATTCAACCAGTTAATCAGAGAAAACATCCTTAAAATGTTTCACAGATGACATTTTACTCCGGTAAAATTGGCAAAAATGTCAGAAGGGATCAGTAATGTTTGTTGGAAATGTAAAAAAAAAAATCCATGGACTTATTATCATGTATGGTGGTCATGTGAAAAAGCAAAAAAAAATTGGTTACATGTTTGGGAAATGTCACAAGAAATCGTTCAGCAAAAACTAAGTTTTAAACCTGAAATGTTATTATTGAATATAATGCCAGAAATTATTGATAAGAAAATAAAATATAGTCTACTGTATATATTTACTGCAGCTAGGTTACTCTGGGCCCAAAAATGGAAGAATGGAGAAACACCAATGATGGATGAGCTATTCAAGAAGCTACTGGATATTGCAGAATTAGACATGCTTTCAGAGGCACTACGGGATCAACCGAGATACTTTGTAAAGGAAAGCTGGAAGCTGATATATAACTGGGCCCAGGAAAAGACAGGAACTTAGGGGAAGAAATAGTTTATGGCGAATCAGTGCTCACTAGAATCCTTTGATGATATTTAGATGTCTAGACAATGGCGAAATTTCTGATCTATATGTGTAGTATGGATGGTTAGTTTTGATGTTTTGTTGTTATTTAGTGTTATTTCTGTTTGGTTTTAGTTTTCAGTTCTGTGTGTTTGTATGTATCAAATAAAAATAATATATTAAAAAAGTCTATTCAGTGACTGTAAAATAATGCTGTTAACTCCTTCCTGGTCAAATATTTTAAACTCCTTCCTGTGAAAATATTTTAAAAGATATTTTAAAAATACAGTATGATATTCAGCAGCTCACTCATTTAAGCTGTGAAATTACTGTGTTTTTTCATTTTTGTGTTTTATTTTGCTTTGTGACTGGGGATGATCTCTAAACAAGTTTTATCCAGTTAACTCACAAGTAAGGAGACAGCAGCAACAGCAGCCAAGGACAGCTGCAGCTTGAGCAAGAGTTCAGGCTTGACTTGATTGAGAACCCACTTTTCTGCTTTTCTGGTGGTCTTTAATTTCTGTACCAACACCACATTTCAAATAAGCCAATTTTTTGTTCCTGTCTTTCTTCACTGTCATTCTTCCACTTGGTATGGATGATTTTGGCCTTGGTTTCCATTGACAGGCCTCTGTTAACTCCAACCTCTCCCTTTTTTTTAATTTCAAAAAGCAAAGGGACATCTTTTAGAAAATATACACACAATTTATCCCTAGAGTTTTAGGTCCAATATAACTTTTCTTCCTCAGCTTGCCTAACTCAAAGAAAGGGATTGGAAATTGAAAGATAGCTTTCCAGTCTGCATTTGGCAGAGCGGGCATGGCAACTTTAACTGATAGGTTATGGGTGTACAGTGGTGCCTCGCTAGACGGTTGCCTCGCAGGACGAGGAATTCGCTAGACGATGGCTTTTTGCAATCGCTAATGCGCTTCGCAAAACGATGTTTCCCTATGGGCGATTTTCGCTAGACGATGAGTTTTCCCCATTGGAATGCATTGACTAGCGGGTCAATAGCTGTCAGTGCATTCCAACGGGGACCCGCGCTCGCTAGACGATGTTTCCCTATGGACGATCTTCGCAAGACGACGAGTTTTCCGTTGGAACGCATTGAAGAGATTTCAATGCATTCCAATGGGGAAACGTGCTTCGCTAGACGATGTTTTCGCAAGATAGCGATTTTCGCGGAACGGATTAACATCGTCTAGCGAGGCACCACTGTATATTCAAGATGGGCAGGAACTTCAGTTTGTAGGTTCGTACTGCTTCATCGGCTTGGCAGCACAGGTGCTGCATGTTTTGCCGGCTCCCCCACTCACTGGCCATTGCACACTGCTTTTCTCCTGCTCTTTGCACAATCATCCACTGTGAACCAGCTACAGCTGGCTGGTGGGAAGGAGCTAAGTGCCAGTGTGGGCAGGCCCCTTCAACCACAGCAGAAGGATTGTTATTGTTCAGCAAAACACCTGGGGCGGGGGAGAGTGGAGGCTCTGGGCCCTCCCCCAGAGAAACAGCTGTAGCCTTGGCCGAAGTAGAAATAGAGAGTGAACAGGGAGAGAGGGAGGCTTTGGAACCGGACATCTGGGAAGACACCTGGGAGTTCCCACCACCTTTGGATGAGAAGGAGTGAGGTCTGCTGCGGGAGATGCTGAAAGAAGCTTCCAGGAGGCTAGTATCCTCGGAGAACTGTCTGATTGGCTGAAGACCAGTACGTGAACAGGGGAAGGCAGGTTGGAGGCTAAGGGAAGGAAACTCCCAAGGACAGCTGGGATTGCAGGGCCTCCCCCACCTGCAGGCTTCAATCTTAACTGCTTTAGACACTAAGCCGGGGACTGGACTGGCGAGGACTGTTTGCTAGCCAGAACATTTCATATCAGCTATGATGGGCTCCCTCAGGAGTGCTGTAATTCCCAAGGAACTGAGGAGCAGAGACTGGATGTTCCCTTGGCCCTAAAAGGACTGAGATTTGCAGAGGACTACCATTCCCAGCCTTGCTAGATAGAGCTGAGACCCCATCCTGCAAAGTACTGTAGAAGCACTGTGCTTCCTTTTTTTTCCTTTGTGAGCTGAGTTAAATAAAGTTAAGTACCCACCAGAACTTCCTGTCTCACTACAGATGCAGCGGCTGGGGCCACTTACATCCACTCACAGAAAGACAACAGACTTCTCTTCTCCACCTTTCTCCCCCAAAGGATCCAAGGCGACATAGCAGTCATCTGGAGTTTTCATCCTCTGTAACATGTAGTAAAAGTAGTTGGGCCTGCTTGGGATTCAATTATTATTATTATTTATTTCATTTATACCCTGCCTATCTGGTCTTGCGACCACTCTAGGCGGCTTCCAAACACATAAAACAACAGATAAAATCACAAAATTATTACAAAAACAATTTCCATAACAATTAAAACAAAAAATAAAGATAAATAGAAAAGGTAAAAAACTAACTGAGGCCACTACTGATCTCTTTTCTTCGAAACTGATTCATCGTATGATTCTTTTGTGGGAGATTTCTGTGGGTTCCTACAAAAAAAGGTATAATACTGCAGATTCCAAATATGCATCCAAGAACTACAAAGCATTACATCCAGGTTCAATACTCACAATCACATTGATATTTTAAACATTAAAATCTTTCCTCTGAAGCATGCAGTGTAGAATATGGTATTGGCACATGAGCACATGTGAGAAATGCACCCATTACTGAGAAATCTTTGTATATGTTTGTCTCTTTTATTATGTTTGAAAAGACAAGTTGATTAGGATCAGATAACAGACACCAATATATATTGGAAATATAGAAATATAATCCCATTGGGATACCTGAGGCCCCTTAAGTCTTTGTTTGAAGCTTCTTAGACTTCTAAGTTAAGAAAAACAACAACCCAGGGAGGTGAAAAGGATACTCTCTGCTTCAGGATATCTTCAGGAGCGGTTTTTTTTTTTTTTTTTTGGCCATACAGTGGCATTTTCTGTGGTGGGTGCTGGAAGGCCAACATTTGTCCCTGAACCTCTTGAGGTTGCCCATATCTGTATGGAGCTTTCTTTCTTTCTTTTTTTTTGGTAGATCTACAACTAGACCTACAACATGTATGCATTATTTGGCATTTTCACCTGAAAACACTATTCCCATATTTTTCTTATCCATACTCCTCACACCATTTCTTCACAGAAGTGTTGGAGAAGTAGGTTCAATAAGGGATAAACCCCACAACACTACGCCCACAATGCCCCACAGTTCCCAATCACAAGCTGTCTTGCTTTATAGACTGTGTGTTTCCCAGCAATGCTATCAAGAAAGATGACAGGGAAATGCACAGCATCCTTACATATATAGACACGTGTCATGGAACCTGCAGCCCAAGCTCTTTCCTACAGCGATTCCATCATGCTACCAGTTCCCTTGTTCTTGGTGACAGCGGCCAGAGGGAACAGGAAAGATGAGTACTATGGACTCTGGATGGGCTCTGGTTAGCCCCAACTCAGTTTCTGCTGTGGGCTGCGTGCTCCAGGGATTCACTTACAACTCTGATAGGCTGCCACTAGTTTCCATTGATTCTCCTATTACCAATTCAATAGCTTGACTGAGGGAAGGACTGGAGAATTTAATACTACACGTTCACTCTGCAGACACAGGCTTGAAAGGTTACTGTACCTAAACAGAAAAATGAGTGGTTCTGGGTTTTGCTCTGTCAGGCAAAAACTCGGCAGACCTTCACAGGATCTCAAAGTTACCCTCATAACCAAGAAAGGGGGAAATCTTGCATGGAATTACCCTCCCCAAAGGACTGAGGATGAGACAAAAAATTACTTTCCTGAGTTCACTTTATACAGTTGATGGGCTATTATCTCTTTTGAAATCCTGTGGAGGAAAGGGCATTTACATCTTTAGATTGCCATTTCATCTTTTATAAAATATAGTCCCAGTCATCCCTTCTCAGAAAGTAGAGGCTTCTTTCCCCCCCAAAGGGCTTGTACACATACACACTAACTTTCAAGGAAGAAGTTATTTGACAAGGGTTACAACACATATAAGGCAACCCATGACCACCACCCCAGAAAATATTTAGTGACCCTCATGGGGACCACAGTTCTCTGGCTGGGAAACACTGTCTTAAACAATGGCTGTTTACAAGATGGAGAGATAAATCCTTAAGCTTGCATTGCTCTTTAATACTGATGTAGTATGTAAGTGCTATTTCATGTAATTTTGATCAAATGGTGACTTAAATTGCAAACAATATATAAACCCCTTTTTTATCTTTTTGCAGAGATACAGATTGCCTTAAAATTTGGAAACTACTGCAGAATGCATTTATGTACAAGGACCCATGCAGTGTGACGGAGGAAGATTATAAACCTCTGATGGAGTTTGCAAGTCATCCCATCCCATGTAACAAGGTAACACTTTTTTTGTGTCATTTTATTTTGCGTTCAAGGATTACTACTATATTGCCATATTTGCCCTCATTTCTTCATAAAGAGGTTCCCAGTAGCTGGAGAACCTTGTGATGTGAAGTGCCTATCAGATATTCCTTCTTCCATTAGGTGGCACAACTCCCTGCAAACCTATCCCATCATACAAACATTGCCCATTGAATTTAATTTTATTTATTTATTTTACTTGTTCAGCAGCTTCTCTAGAATGGATTAAACACCCATAAATCCTTTTCTCTCTCTCTCTTACAGCAGTGCCCTGTCATTTTGTGCACATTTCTCATTTTTTTAATTGGAGATTGAAAGTTGTATGTAATCTGTTTTCAGAACAAATGTACCTCTTCCATGAAATAGTGATACAGCACAAAATGGTTTTTGTTAGGACAGGTTGCAATGTGTGACCTTCCCCCACTCCCATGGATATATTTACTATCTCTTCGTCTACTTTAAAACATCAAAATGCTTTTAATTTGTTTATTATTCTTATCCTTACAGTGGCTGGGTACTGGTGCAGGACAAAATAAGGCTGAGCTTGTTGAGTCCGGGCTAGCCCCTAGACTTTCCAAGTCAAAATCAATTGCCAATAAATCTTGACTCGAGAGAGAGTTCAAATGGTTGCTGTTTTATTTAGCTAGATAAAAAGCTTGACGGAAGTCATGCCTCCAAGCGTAGGCAGGAACAACCGTGCCATGCACAGGAAGACCAGGACTTTTATAACATTGGTTACACAAGGGAATGGGAGGAGAAATGGAGAAATGGGTGGTTCATGACCTATTGGCAGAAGGGTTGGGGTTACAGAGGAATCCAATACTTTATCGGAGTGGGAATCACAGAAAGGATGGAATTTTACAACAGGGTGGGTCAACAGGGTGAGTCTATAGACAGCAATTATGGAAATACATGGTTACATTGTTGTATTGTATTGACAGGAAAACACTTCATTATCTTGCAAAGAGGTTACAAGGTTGGAGACTTCCAAGGTGATAGGAAATAATGTTTGTATAGGAAAAGGTATTGTGTAGTAAGACTGTCCAGGTGCCTGAGTTCAATTTACATAAGATTGGGCCTGATATTTGCCTGGGGGAGGAGTGACAAAACCCAGCTGTGTCTGTTTGCTTCTCAAATCTAGATTGGAAGGCGAAATAACCTGCCCTGGTGAAGGAAAACCTAGCCAGCCTTATTCCTTTACAGAAACTCTTTGAGGGAACAAAAAACATGTACATATATGTATAAATCTGGCTGTGTTTTATCTTTCCAAACCGTATTCTGTGTTTTCTGATTAGAGGTGTGTTCTTGTGTGTTTCATGTAGTGCCATGGTCCCTTCAAGCTTCCTTTGTATATGGAAAACAAAGCTTTGTTCACATGCATGCTCTCTCACACACTCTACAACTTTTGGTAGAAATAACCATGGTATTTGTCATATAGAGAAAAAGAAAGAGAAGTATAAACTAAAAGAAAGCTGATTTAAATAAGCTTAAGGAAACACCAAGTGAAAGTGCAAGTTCAGAAATACTCAAAGAGCTGGGAGCTCACAATGGATGGGAGTTTCTTAAAGATAAGATACAGAAGACTTAATTTCTATGAGAAAGAAAAGTGGGAGGCATCTAAAGATACCGGGGGGGGGGGGGTTGCATAAGGAACTTCCAGATGAACTGAGATTTAAAAGAGGAATGTATTGGAAAATGGAAGGGGGGCAAATCACCAAAGAAGACTACAAATGAGTAGCCAATACTTGGAGACGGTCAGAAGAGCTGAACCTCAGAATGAGCTCAGACTTACAAATGTAAGAAAAAAAGGGGTGTTCAACTGTGCTGGGAGCAAAAGAAGGAACAACAAAACAGTCAATCCACTGAATTGAAAGGATGGAGAAGCATAGATGAATGACACAGAAAAGGCAGAAGTGCCTGTCTTCTCACAAAAAGGAAGCAGTACTCAAACCTACACAAGAAGAATAAGGGGGGTGTAAGTGGGCTTCAGCTCAGGATGATAAAAAGTTGGACCAGCTAGCTACTTTAAATAATTTCAAGATTTCAGAGTCAAATGCACTGCATCCAAGGGTACTAAAGGGACTTACATGTATCACCTCAGAACCTCTGACTTATCATTTTTTAGAATTATTGGAGAACAAGTTAGGTCCCTGAAGCCTTTAAAGTGGACTCATGTTTTCGCCATATTTAAAAAGGTAGAGTAAGGGGATTGGGTAACTACCAGCCAGGAAGATTGACAGGAAGAACAGATCCATAGTTAGTCTGTGAGCATTTAGAAAACAATGTGGTCATGGGTTTCTCCATAGTATGTCATAAGAGATGAAAGATTCTTCTTCTGGTATAGTTACAAGCTTCAAAGGAATGCAGTGGATGTAGTGTCTTGGTTTCAGTGATGTTTTGAGAAGGTCCCTTGTCTTTTTCCACATAGGCTGTAAAATGTGGGCTACACAATGTTACTGTTAAGTGGATTTCTATCTGGTTGGTGATCTGCATTCAAAGAGCGTCTGTAGTTCCTCATGATCCTGGAGAAAACTGATAAGTGGAGTGCCGCAGGTTTTTTCTCCTAGTCCCGGGCTGAGCATCTACATAAATGCTTTGGATGAGTGGTGTAGCAAGTACAGATGCTCATAACATTTGTGTATGACATAAAACTTAGAAGGGTTACTAATTTTGTCTTCTTCAGATGACGTAAGCAAGATTCAAGCTGATCTTGGCAGTAGGATAACTGGGCCAAACCAAACAAAATGAATTTCAGCAGGGAGAAATAGAACATTCTACATTAGATGAGAAAAGTCAGATGCAGAAATACATGACATGATCTGTATGTTTGAAAATGATCTGGGGGTCTTAGTAGACCACAGACAAAGTAGATAATAGACTAAGCATGAGTGAACAGGGTGGTGCAATGGCAAAGAAAAGAAAAGAAAAGAGAACAGCTAATTAATTCTTGTATCAATAATGTCCAGTTCAAGACACTGGTCAGACCTGACATGGAATACTGCATCCAGTCCTGTGCACCGAAACAAGTTGGAATGTGTCAAGTCCTGTAAGAAGTGGTTGGATATGTTTAGAGAGAAGGAAAACAGAAGGTTGAGAGGTGATATGGTAGCCATCTACAAGTAATCAAGAAATTTTGTCACATGAAAGGTAGAACAAGCTTGTTTTCTGTGGATCCAGAGGGTAGCACCCAAAGTAATTGATTCAAATTACTAGAAATTCAACTTTCACTAAAGATCAGGAAGAATATTCTGACTGTAAGAAACGTTCCGTGTCATGGTCCCTATGAATTCATGTTAATGGGTTTCAGCTGTGGCAGAACCTTTTCAGAACTTTCTAAACTGAGAATTTTGACTGTGGCTCCAGCCCTTTGCCTGTAGCACTTGCTCTAGCACACGTCTCCCTCAGTTCCATTTTGTCTGCCACAGTGGCCACACCCAAACGGAACTGCTCTAAAAGCTTGAGAAAAATTTAAAAGACAAACCAGAATCAGAATGTGTCTGGAGTCAGCCAGGCAGCTATATAAGGCAGATGTCAGTTAGAAGTCTGTTAGATGGGAACCCAAACAATATGTTACTCAGATAGGGGTAGTTATAAATATATGATAAGGTCAGACAGTGACAGGGTCCAATATGTTTCAGGGACTAAAATATGTAACAGGGCTGGCAAGGTTAACAATGTAACTGATAGGATTTGAAAGAGGCAATTAGGGCTTATGAATGTAATAGAATAACTATGAGAGAGTTATCTGGAAGTTGAGTCATAACAACTGGACTCCTTTCTTGAAATGTTGAAATGTTTTGCTACTCGTCCAAGTAGCTTCTTCAGTCTGAGGAGAGTTGGTAGGAGAACCCTGATATATCCTCTACGTTGGTTTCACTTCCCCCTGGTGTGAATAGGCTCCTTAGACGAACAAAGAGCGGGGAGGGGGTGAGTGAAAATCCCACTTCTGCAGTCCTTCTCCACCCATTGTCATGGGTCATTAACAGTAGTTAACAATGGTCTTTCTGGTGGGTGTGGTCCTGATCTTTCTGGGAGAATGAAAGGGCAGCATGATAAATAGGAAACAGATTGTATTTAAGGCCTCCACCCCTGTTGAGTGAGGAATTTTCTATATGCACATGTATGGCCTCCCTGACCCCTCCCTCAGACCACCTATCTTCTCGGTCCAAAATGAGTACATCTTAGTCATCAAGTGAGTGTCCTTTGTCCTTCAAATGAAGGAACACTGCTGATTGTGGTCCTGAGCCATTACCCCTCCTGTGCTTGGCAATTCTCCTGTTTAGTGGCTATTTGGTTTCTCCAATGTAGAACTCTGAATACTCCTCTTTGCATTGGACCGCATATACTATATTTCTCCTGTTGTGTTTTGGTGTCTGGTCTTTTGGGTGGACGAGTCTCTGCCTTAGTGTGGCAGAGAATCTTCACTGAGATCTTCACTGCTTACTGAGGATATTCACAGATAGATGAGAGAGTTAGTTATTTGCTAGGGGAAGTGAAGAAGAATAAACCTTTTAATTTTTATGAGGGTATATAAGAACAGATTTTTACAAATTGGGTGCTGATTTCAGAAAAATTGTAAAGTCATATTTTTTGTTTAATTTGTCTATTTAAACAATTTTCAGGTCATAAATTCTTGCATATTCTTTAAATTCCTTTTGTTGGCTAAATAATTAACAAAGAGTATGTACTGATTATTTTACCATGACGGTTTACTCAATCATCCTATCCTTACAGGGATTTGCAAAAGCAGCACTGATTCCTCTATTTCTCTCTAATAAAATTTGCAAAAGATATGTTCCAAAAATTACAACAATACGTATCAAGTGTCACCTTGACAGCCATTACAGAGTACAAGAAAAAGGTTGTAAGCATGTCTTCTAGCACCCAGCACCACATTCAGTAATAGTAGCATCATAATTGTTTCCTCTGATGAGGATGAAAATGACTCAACCTGCTTGACTTGTTTGTTCTTGTCTGATGTCCAAATACTAAACGTGTTCCCTCTGGATCCATGTAAGTGTTAAGGAGAAGGCATACTACTAACCCATTTGCATATTTACCTTTTTTTGACCAAGCGTAAAACAAAGCACACTAAAGTAAAAATGGTGAGGAAAATGACATGCTGTGACAAACAAGTTAATTTCATCTCCTGAGAGAGAACCTCCATAAAAACTATGTTAAATGTACCATCACATTTTACCCTTAACAATTTCTACGCAACTGAAAACTGGAAAATGTATGAGCTGAAAGTTCAAATATATTGGTGGTAGCAGAAAGAGCTTAACAGACATGGCTGACACATTAAGAACTCAGAGGCAACTGATTCAAGCAACTGATGCTACAACGCAGCTAAGGAAGCCCTTCACCCCATCCAAGGCACTCACCCAGTTTTATAAATCTTTGCAGCCTGAGCAGTTTCCAAATTTGAAGCGATTTGCTTGTGGATTTGTGTCAGTTTTTGGTACAACATACCTGTGTAAACAAACCTTTTCAAGAATGAAGTATGTCAAGTCCAACTATCGAGCAAGTTACCTGATGAGCATCTTCAGTCTATTCTAATAATTGGCTTCTCAAGCTTGAAACCTTAGTTCGGCAATATTTTGAAATTTAAAAAGCAGTCCCATCATTCCCATTAATATTGCAGTATACAAGTACAAGTTTGTTGGTCGAAATAAAACTTATTCATTCATTATAAAACTGTTTTCCCCTCCTTTGGCCCTCGAAAATGTGTAAAATATATGATGTGGCCCTCATACTGAAAGACTCCTGCGATAGGGGAAGTAAGTTCTAGCTGTTAGCAGAATCTGCTTCTGTACATGGAATGGGAGAGAGGCATCTTTGCCTCAGACAGCAAAATACCTTGACTTAGTCTTGAAAATCAAGATTACAAAATAAAGGAATGCATTTAGAATAATATAGACAGCCAGTAATCTGATCTTTGGGCCAAATGTAGTATATGTTTGCAATTGTTAGGAACAACAATCATGAGAGGAAATCTGGTAAAGCCTTGAACTATTTATTGACCCTTTTACTTGTAGTCACTGTTCTGGAGCAAGACAAATGACCTTGTACATCGGTACACAAAAGCTAACCGTGATTTCCTCACATTGGAAGACACTTTGCTAGGCTACATAGCAGATGGGATTTCATGGTGTGGAAAACCCTCCAGTCCAGGTAAGAGAAAGCTATTCTGTACAGAAAAGACAGACAAGATTTTCATTGTGGTATGTTAGAGGGGAAAAATTGCATTGAACATGGAAAGAAGCCTTGCAGTACAAGGTGTTTCATAGTGGGGAGGTAGAAAGTGATCAAAAGATTGATGGATGTACCTTTAGGATAAAAATGCAATAAAAAAGGGAAATAGATTAGAATGTATTTAAGTTACATACACAATTAAAACAAAGATTTCTCCCACACTGGAGGAAAAGTGGATCCTGCTTTGCTCTTCTGTGAACAAAAGGATTACTTCCATTTACAAAAGGGACACTGTGTAAGATCTTAGTCTTTCCCACTTTTTTCACAAAATACAAGATATCCTATTTATATTTGTGTTTAAAATATTTTTAGGAGTCAACTACAAATCTTGCCCAAAGTGGACTGAGTGTGAGAATAACCCCAGTACAATATACTGGAAAATGGCTTCAAAGATGGTATGTTGTATAGAATCCTAGCCAGTAATACTTATATATATTATGGTTCAGTGATATATATAGTGTTTGGGATCCTATTTCCAATTACACTTGCACAAAGTCTAAGTCTTGGCAGCAAATTACTGCTCATTGATTGTTGAAATGCACAAGAGTTTGTACACAGCAGTTCAAATGCAGTATAAAAAGCCATATAGAGTATGAATGGTATTCTCCCTTGTGTGTTCCAGCAGTTGAAATAATATTCATATAATTTTGATAAAAACTTTAAGAACATTTACTGTAAAACATCTAAATAAAATAAACTAAGAGTGCTTGAAACATTTGGCTTAGTACAGACTTGTGCTTGACAGGCTTATAATAGTTTAACTTGGTATATTCTTATCAGACATAGTAACAGATCAGATTCCTAACAGACAAGCAGACTACTACTAACAGACATCTGTAATAGCTAACTCTCAGATCATTTAACTGAATAACATAACTGACATTTTAATCTATCTGGCAATTTTATCTGGCAATTAACCCTCTTAACATCTATTTGTTAATACCAGACATAATCTGATTGGTTACAGAAATTAGAATATGTAAATTACACATCTCTAACATTCTTGTATGAACATACATACACATACATGCATGGTTGCACTTATATATTCCAACATTGATAGGGTGCTGGTTGTGTTCCTCTGTTTCTGATCACTTTCCACAAAGACTTACATGATTTCCATTATGCCAGCGTAAACTGGAAATAGAATTCTGGCTGACATACCCTAACATCAGATAGTTAACTTTGAAAATAAACATTGAATAGCAAAGTCATCAGATGTTGACAGTTCTTGTTAGGTATGTGTGACGTTTACCCCGTGACCCCTGCTTGTTTCACCAAACACAGAGCTCACATGAGTATCCCAACACACCCTTTAACACGCTGCCACCAGTTGATCTCTTTATCAACCTATATCTCCTATGAAAGACTGAGGTCCATTCAGTACTGAACTTTTAAATAGAACCAGGTTTATTGATTACAAGTTGTTTTAGGAATAGTTCTTAAGCACATTCTTAAAGTTACACAAAGCTTCAGTATTTTACTTTAATCTCTTCTATCTTAATTAATACAGTTCACACTCTGACTAATCACTCCTTAAACACTCTCTCTCTGCCTCAGACCCCCAAACTCCTTCTCCAAACTCCGTCTCTGACTGAACTAACTAGACTCTGACTCACCCCTCCCTTCTAGTTTCTCTGGCTCTGCCTCCCAACAGCTCTCATTGGTACATGCCAATAATCTTCTACCTGAGCCAAAGCAGGGTGATCGCTACAGTATGTAATTTTCACATCTGTTTAAAACTGCAACACCCAGAGGTCTACTGAAAGTGCTTGAGCTAGAATTTTGTGTGCTTTGCCCCCACCCCCAGTCCTCTCAGGTACTCGATATAAGTTACATCTAGTGCATAAATGAGAAAAAAATCCCTGCCATTCTGAGTTCTATGGAAAAGGAACAGACTGGGAAGCACTAATCTCTATGGCATTGTAAAGCATTATGAGTATGGTAGTTTCCTGAGAGGTACACTGTACAGACTATAATGAATAGGAAGATTACAGTACCACTAATGCTTTGCGCTGCCACAAAGCCTCATCCAGCCAGCTCCTCTGTCTTGGATCTCAGAAATGAAGGAATTATTTCTAATTTATGCACCAGCTATAAGTAATATTTAACAATTGCAAGAGCTTGGGGTGGGGTGGGGGCCTAAAGCCTGCACAATTCTACTTGGGGCAATTCCAGCAGATTTCTAGATGTTGTAGTAAAAAAAAAAACCTGCCAAAAAACATTCTTGGTTCTTGCTGAGTTTGAATGCTTTATTCTTCCCCTAAGCAGAACTTTGAAGATAACATTTAGAAAGGGTAAAAACTATGCATGAATTCATGGTGTTATGACAATGTACACATGATCAATTCAAGTAATTATGGGCTCCATAATGGCAGTCTCAATCAGGATCTTAGCATGAGAAGTATGAAGTAAAACACCATACCTCCAGCTGTGATCTTGAACCAGACCAGACTCCCCTGCAATTCTTACTGGGCCCCAAAAAGAAAAACAGATATGAATTTGTTTAGATTGATCATTGTTGGGCAGTTAAAAAAAAAACCTTAGGCACCTCTCCCAATTAGAGATGGGCACTTACTGCGATTTGGTGGTTCGGTGCAGATTGGAGGATCTGACCCACAGGTGTTGTGCAAGCACCCAGATTCTGTGCCCCACCACCTCCTGCAGGCACATTGCTTTCCTGCCCTGCCTCCTCCTCTGAGTGGGCACCTGGAGGAGAAGGCAGGGCATGGAATCTGGGGTGCCCCCGTATCACCTGTGGGCCCGATCCTCCAAACCACACTGGACCCATCTCTACTTCCAATTAGAACTAGGTTGACAGTGGGAGCAAATGATGCTATGGTCTTCATGTAGATTGTATCTCCTATGCTTGTTATAAGATAAGAAAAAAAGAAAAAGGCGCATTGGTTCATTGTGCCTAAAATATTACACAAAAATGAATGGTGAAGAAAGTAATACAAATTTTTGACAATTCCAGTATGTATTTACTGTTTTACAAATAGCTAAGAACTAAGAATTATAAAAACTACTTGTTTTAGTTTGCAGAAGCAGCTTGTGGTACTGTTCAGGTGATGCTCAATGGGTCAACAGAAGCTGATGCATTCAGAAGTAACAGGTATCTTTACATTTGCCTTTTAAAACATTGGAGTAATGTAAATAACACATAATTGGGTGTTATATCCTGGAAAACAAAACAAAAAATTCAAAAAGATGTTGATAGACTTGAGCACTGGGCTGAAAACAACATAATGAAATTTAACAGGAAGAAGTGCAAAGTTCTATATCTAGGGCAGTATTTTCCAAACTTTTTCAAGT
Source organism: Intellagama lesueurii (assembly GCA_037013535.1). Lineage (NCBI taxonomy): Eukaryota > Metazoa > Chordata > Lepidosauria > Squamata > Agamidae > Intellagama > Intellagama lesueurii. Next base: position 105,957,865 of record JBAJHW010000005.1, read on the forward strand.
TGTGATCTCCTTTTATAATAGCCAAGTAACATCCCCCCTGCCACCTTTGGATAAAAAGGCATTTTAAATGGGTGAAGAAAACACATTAAAATCGAGGTTTTTTTCAGAATATAATTCTAACCTATTAATATTAATGTAATAATACATAATTATTGGATGGGGGTGTAAATGTGCCTCTACCAGATATAATTTGAGGAGGAAAAATGTCAGTATACTTTGAATGTAATTTACCTTTTTGTGTGTGGAAATGACTCTCCCTTCATCTCTCTCTCCCCCTCCCAAAAAGCCTCCTCAGTGAAGAGCCCTTCTTCCTGAAGCCCAAATAAACACCTCCGCACAGCCCCCTGTGCCCTCCTCTCTGGTTCTCATCCCTCACGTTTTTGCCCCTCTTGCCTTCCTCCTCCTTGGCTCAGGAAGGGCCTGGAGGCATCTCCCACCCAGTTCCCTCTACCTCCATTGCACTGCCATCACTGCACCTGGAAGAGTGGTATTCAGGTGGAGCAAAACATGCCACTGTCACAATCTTGCTGCCATCTTGGGCACCAGCATTTCCGGCATACACCTTGCACTTGCCTCATTCAGGTGTCTTTGCACCAGGCTAACACTCAGGGCTGACAGTTTTCCAAATGTGGATGCAGAGGAGCAGAGAGAAACAAATGAGAGTGACTCTTCTGGAGAGGATAGGAGTGATGTGCATGAATAAAAGGAAAATCTGCCCAAAGGAGTACAAATAAACCTCTAGGTTGCCTGAAATTCTGGTTCAGATTAAATTTATCCTTCTGTGGGCCAAGCTGATTAAAATAAAACAGCATTGTGTATACCATATTTAATATAATAAGTATTTAAAAAATCCAACTAAAAAAAATACTTTGTGACCTTGGGCAGGGGTGGGGAATATAGCTCATGTTGTCTGTATCTTCAAAAATGAAAAAAAAAAAATGAACTGGGGAGCTACAGACCAGTCAGACTGATATGAATCCGAGGCAAAATTTTGGAGCAGATCATAAAGTGGTCACTCTGTGAGCACCTTGAAAAACAATGCAGCAATAACTAGAAGCCAACATGGATTTGTCAAGAACAAATTCTGACATACTTGTCTTAACTCATTTTTTGATCAGGTAACGTCCCTGGTAGACAGTGGGAATGATGTAAAAATAATGTATTTTGACCTCAACAATTCCTTTGACAAAGTGCCCCATGATTTCTAATTAGCAAGCTAACTAGGTATGGGCTAGATAGAACAACTGTCAGGTGGATACCCAGTTGGTTACAAATCATACTCAGAGATGGCTCCTTCTCAAAATGAGAAAAGGTAACAAGTGGGGTACCTCAAGGCTCAGTCCTGGGCCGAGTGCTCTTCAACATTTTTAGTAATGACTTGGATGAATGAGTGCAGAGAATACTTATCAATTTTGCAAATGACACAAAATTGGGTGGAATAGCTAATACTTTGGAAGAAGAGGAACAAAATGCAAAAAGATCTTGATAGGCTTGACCACTGGGCTGAAAACAACAGAATGAAATTTAACAGGGATAAGTGCAAAGTTGTACACCTAGGGGAAAAACCCCAAATGCACAGCTACAAGATGAGGGATACTTGACTCAGTAATATTACAAGTGTGAAGGATCTTGGAATTGTTGTAGACCAAAAGCTGAATGTGAGCCAACAATGCAGTGTGGCTGCAAGAAAGACCAATGCTATTTTAGGATGCATTAACAGAAATATAGTCTCCGAATTCCATGAGGTACTAGTTCCCCTCTATTCAGCACTGGTTAGGCTTCATCTAGAGTACCGTGTCCAGTTCTGGACACTAGAAGAAGAATGCCACAAACTGGAAGAGGTTCAGAGGAAGGCAACAAGATTGATCAGGAGACTGGAAACCAAGCCCTATGAGGAAAGACTGAAAGAACTGAGCATGTTTAGCCCTGAGAAAAGAAGACTGAGGCGAGATATGATAGCACTTTTCTAATACTTGAAAGGTAGTCATCTAGAGGAGGAACAAGATATGTTTTTGATCATCCCAGAGGGCAGAACATGTGATAATGGGCTCAAGATACAGGCAGCCAGCTTTAGGCTAAATATCAGGAAAAATTTCTTAACTGTTAGAGCAGTACAACAATGAAACCAGTTACCTCAGGAGGTGGTAAACGCTCCAACGCTGGAAGTATTCAAGATAAAATTTGAGAACCATCTGTTAGATCTGCTTTGATTTGGATTCCTGCATTGGGCAGGGGGTTGGACTCAGTGATCTTAAAGGCCCCTTCAACTCAATGATTCTATGATTCTATGAAATAAAATAGACCTTGCTCCAGAAGGCCTCCCCACCCTTCTCAGCAGGTTTTTAGGGAATTCAGAGGCCTGACAGATGGAAGGGAGTTTATCAACTCTGGCACAGCCAATAGGATCCAGCAGAATTGCACCACTGGATTTCATCCCTTATGTGACAATTGCTGATCAATCATTTATTGAGTATGCACACACAAATCCTTGTCCTGTTCTTTCAGCATCTTTGGCAGTATTGAAATTTTTAACTTAAATCCGGATAAAGTCTCCAAGGTGCACATTTGGCTGGTGCATGACATTGATAGACCTCAAAGGTATGGTTTGCTGAAGCAGAATAAAATGTTTAAATGGAGTATGTAAAAATGTTATCTTTCTACTGAACAGATTTGCTTGTTCCCAAAAGAAGGACTCCTCCTTCATTGGTTTTACTGTTTTTGTTTCCAGAGCAAAAGCACAATCTAGGCAACCATCTTGAAATAGCTTTGTTGTTGTTAAATTAACATAAATTGATGCACTGCACTTTGTTATATGAGGATGTTGTAATCTTTATGGAAGAACATTGGAATGGCATTGCAGAATATTAAAGAAAGAGTTTTTAAAAATATGTACACTGTCTAGTCCTGTATCACTATTTGTGACATTATTCTCTGCCTTTTGTTCTATGTCAGAGGCCTAAGTTTGACAAATTCTCCAAATTGTCATTTGCTATAAGTATTGTGTTACATTATCCTTCCCTCACAGAACTATATTTGAAAAGCTACCCGGGGAGATGAAATGCATGACTATTAAAGCAGTTCAAGTCTGTAATATATATATATGCCTAGAGAGCTGAAAGTAGGCCAGCAGAATAGCTGTTGTCCTTAATTGCATTGCATTGTACTCTAACGGAAATTTTAAACATTTTGGAAAAGTTACTGTTTGACGTCAGTCTCAACTTTTTGCCAGTAGAGGGCTGGATACCACAGAAAAACATTCTGTTTCTGCTGTTTGAGATTATAAATAGTGGTAGAAATAGCTACTAGGAGTTGTTCATTGTATAGATAGCAAACAGCAGGCAAAGTAACCCTAAACCTTAGGAAAACAGGAGCAAAATAAGACCCTGGGGGGGAAAGAGAAAGAAAGAAGCCCCAAAAAAGAATAGTTGAGGGCTAAAAGAAGAAACAGAAGTTAAAATAGGGAAAGGAAGGGGAAAGTAACAGACAGTGTATACCAGTCCAGTCTGGAAACAGTGGTACTGAATAAATCTATGTTCTATAAGAGATACAGAAAGTTCTAGCATATGGATGTACCTGTATCCCCCCCCCCCTTTATTTTTTGAAACAGAGATAAACACAGATATTTTGTTCCTCTCATCATCATGATTCTGATTTAAGTGCCTTTGGCCAAAATCCTCTTGAATAATTTATTTTATTTATTTATTTAGAATATTTTTACTACGCCTTTCTCCTTGAAAAGGACCCAAGGCAGCTTACAACATTGAAATACAATATTTAAAGTTTAGAACAATGAATATACAAGGTTAATTAACATCATTAAAGGACAATATTTAAAGCTAAGAACAATGAATATAAAGAGGCATCTTACATAATTAAAAGGCAATATTAAAGCTAGGAACAATATGCATACAAATATTAAAAGAGAAAAAAAGTCACTCTGAGAAATGGAAAACACAATAACAATCCATCTAAAAATCAACACAATAACAATCTATCTAAAAACCACAAACAGGTAGCTAAATTACTAAGGGAAGGCTTGCCTGAAGAGAAAGGTCTTTGCCTGCTTGTGAAAGGACAGCAGAGATGGTGTCAGTCTGGCCTCTTGTGGGAGGGCATAACTTATGCCACCATAGAAAAAGTGACATCATCCTCATCAGCATGACCAGATGTCTGGGCTTTAGTTAGTGACTGCTAATTTTAGTCCTCTCTTGGATGCTGGTTGTGCTGCTGCAATTGACATCATTTCCTCTACAACAGCATAAATTATGCAAAATGATTTTGATCATAAATTTCACATGTTCTGAGTACTTTTTTGCTTTTTAAAAATTAGGATTGATAAACTATTGGTTTGCTCTTATATATCAGGAAAGTAGAAACATTTATAAACCATGGAAAGATTGAGTGAAGAAAGGAGATGACAAATATTAATTGTATACTTGACAACAGAAGTAATACATAGGATTGTATAAAGCTCTTCCCTCTCCTGCAACCTTTATGAACATTAAGTCCAGAATCTAAACTTACCTACATACATCATTAGGTAATTCACTGAAAAAGAAAAGGGGGAAAAATTAAATGTTAATTCAACATTACCCCTATTTTTCTTGTGTTTTCCTTGTTAGTGCTTCTGAAGTTCCATGGTGGAGGAAAGCATAACAAAAGTACTGAAGTGTAATTTACATTATAAGGGAAGGAATATTATTTGTACTGAATATTTCTGTGTGGGCCAGTTCAACTCCCCCCTTTTGTTGAGTTAACAAAAAACAGTAAGGCAAAATCTGATTACTGCTGGTTTTTATATTTTCCAAAGTAGGATTCCTAGAAGACATAATGGGGAGGCAATATCAGGGCAAGCCCATTCATAGCCTCTTATGATTTTTAGGTACAAGAGGGAGAATGCCTCTCTTCTTGTAAATGAAGGCATTGGAACTTCAAAAAGCATTTAGGAATTAGACACAAAAAACAGATGCACTTTTCTTTTCTTGAAATGCACTGACAACTAATACAACAGAATTTAGAACACTTTATCTTTAATCTTATTACTTAGCATAGTGATTTGCGCTGAAGTATTTGGGTACTTTTAGATTCTTTTAAGGTAATTTCATTGATTGTGCCATGCTCTGAGATCTTTTGCATAGTAAATTGCAACTAGAGTAGGCCCATTTGAATAATTAAAACTTACAGAGGAGATGACTCACCAAATCCCCACTGATTCAGTGAGCCTACTCTAGTTTGCCTTATTATGCTAAACAACAGGATTTCAACCATTGTTGGCAAAAGGACCATTATTATGGTCCCATTAATTTCCTTATTACTTGTAACATATGATGTCAAATCTCTAGACAGCTAACAGTAAATATTACAGTGTCAACTATCATTTGGTAGGACATTTGGAACAGAAATATGATTTCTTTTATTTCCAGTGAATCTTGCACAGGCCATTCCATAGCAAAGCTAAAAGAAATCCTGGAAAGCCGACGAATAAGTGTCTCATGTGAAGATAATTACAGGTAATTTGCTGTATTATTTTATGTGCTAGTTATCAGCTTGTTTAAAATAGTAAAGGTAAAACTGAATGAATTCAGAAATCCTGTATTCACATGTCAGTTCACATACAAATTGGACGGTAAAAGGAGGGTTGAACAGTAAAAGTTGTGCACAAAAAAGGAGTCTCCCCAACTTTCTGTTTTTGTACTCTTATGTTCTCAAGGTTGCTTGGTCTAGGGAGCCCTGCTCTCCATTCTCAGTTCTGATACCAGAAAGAGTCTTGAAACAAGAACAATGTCCAAAGGAAGTACATTAAGAAGGGAGAGAAGTGAGTCCTTCTCTCCCATTTATACCTTTTATTGTCAGGGCTAGCATATAAAAAGAAATGTATGGCTGCTGGTATCCCATCTGGTTTAGCCTTCAGACTGATTTATTTCAAATTACTAGCATAATTCACTTCTAACACCGAGCTTATGGTCTCTAAACATAACTGAACTATGTAGAGATCTACAGTAGTAGTGGTAGCAGCAGCAGCAGTAGTAGTAGTATGAAAATTAGTTTGACATGGACACTAGTTCAGAGAGCTGTGGTGGTTTAGACCTAGTTTTCATCAAACACACATTCCCTGTGCAGATACTTGCTGACACTCAGTGTTTTTTTTAATGCAATCTATGATATGGCATTTGGTGCAGCTGCTTGAATAAACAAGTTAAAAATGCCATCAGACTCATGTTGCATATATGTAAGCCACTCTTTCGATTCCTATTTATAGTCCTTAGAGGCTTTCATAGAATTAAGGCTATAGCTTAATTGCTTGTTTTCTAAACTGACAACTGCCTTAACACAATTCTTTTTTGGAATACATAGATTCCCCTGTAAACACTGGATGTTGGAGATCTGCCTTTTCTTTATCTGATTTTGCAGACTCAATCCAGTAAATTAGCAAACATTGTTTAGTTTTTACAGAGAATCAAAGCTTTCTTAAATTATCAATGCATTTAATAAGAATATGCAGAATGTGCCTTATTCTATTGTAATTGTATAAATAATTGAAAACTGTCTTAATGTTATGAGCATATAAAGGATTTTAATACAAAAAGATTGTAGAGTACTTGAGTCGATCTGTAGTTTCTTGTACTGAATTTGGCTCAAACAGCTACTGTATGAATAGACTTGCTTATGTATTTCTTTATCATGTTACAACAGGCCAGTTCAGTTGCTTCAGTGTACCAACAATCCCGACCATAACACCTGCAGAGTCTGCTCCTGACAAGATGGCTCACTGCTTTATTTGATGATTCTTTGATTTTTAAAACTTTGCTTTGCATTCTATCATTTTACTTTTCCCCCTTTCCTTTAATGTGACTTCAAAACTTTGGAGTGTGAACCTATAAATACGTTGCTATAATGTTTTGCTTGGTCCTTTAACTCATAGCATTAATGTGTTAACTAGAGATGAGCTAAACCCAGATGGGGACTAGACTTTTTATTAAACCTTCATTTTGTGACTAAACAGATGCCAGTTTTGGTGATTTTTCATGGGCACATAAACAGGAGCAAAAAAAAAGTCCCATCTGAAGCAGCAGCTGCCTTTTAACAGGAGAAAACCTACAGATCAATCATTGTTGGCCTAGTGCTGAGCAGTCCCTGGGCTATCTACACCTAAATACAAAGAAGCCAACACACTTCTCTTTGGAAGAAAAGGCCACAACCTTATTGGTTATACCAGCAGTCCCTGGCTGAGCATTCAGGAAACTGGATCCATTGCATTAAGAGACCCAAATGCCTCCTGATGTCCACCACTGACCCCTTCAGCAGCTGCTGAAGGTTTCACCAGGAGTGGCAATTGTCTGGAGACCAGGTGAGCATACACCACTCCATAGATCCCTGCCATCTGAGAGCAGGGCTGTGTTAACAGGACCTGAGCCATGGCCTTGCCCCAGCTCCCTTCAAGAGGATTCCTTTTAACAACCTGGGATAGCAGGCTCCTGCTTGCTACCTTCACATCATCTGGATCCAACCCCAATGCCCCAAACCACCAATAAAGTTTTGACAAAGGCAACAAGACACATAGTACCTGTAACCAACGGACCAATAACTCCTATTACCCAAGCAATAAACACACCCTCTATTGCCATACCACCACTACCAAAAACAGAGGTGAGGTGAGGTGGTGAGATGTGAAATGGCCAGAGTGGTTCCTCCCACTCCTTTTAGGTTTGTTCAAATGTCTAGTGGCAAGATACCATTTTCTAATAGTCATATTAAGTACCTACAGTTCTTGAGTGAAGGTCATAAATCTCAGAACTGCAATATTTGTCAGAATTTCACAAATATGGCACAAAAAATAGACAAGTTCACCTTACGTTTTTTTCTGTGACAATTGTTTGAGGCGATAGATTCAATTTCTATAGATCAATATCGGCAGCAGTTTCCTCTATTTGTAAAACTCCATTGAAAAAAATGAATAATGGGAGTTGCTCACTCGAATGAGCAAGAATCTATTCATCACGGCATCAGAGCTGGTTCAGACTGAAAACCAACACCAAAGTTCCTGAGTATGTTATTACATTGAAACTGCCAAAACCTTCAAAACTGACCCCTTTGTCAGTGAAAAAAAGGAAGGAATTCTCAGAAATGGAACATCCAAAGCCTAAAATAATCAAGAGGAAAGACAAAAAATGGTTGGCATCTGCGGTAATTCACCTATCTATACCAATGTCTACTGATTCCAGGGAGGCTGAAAATATTGTTTGCTTGGGCTCACTACCAAATAAGGAAAATGGTCTCTTAGGGGAGAAACACAAATGTCACTGTGAAGGAGTGTTAGAAGTAGAAAGAAAAGCATTGAGTGAGCCATCCCCTCAAACCATGAAGACTGAAGCAAAACAGGATACGGAGAAGGGTGTGACTGAGAAGGGAAAGGAGTCAAATACTGAGGGAGAAAAAGAGGAGGGACCAAGCCTGAGGAAAAGGGAGGTGGAGGTTTGTTTGGCAGAGGAGAATAAAGGAGGCAATAAAGAGGAGGAGTTGTTGTCAGTTTGGGAGGAAGAAAAGGAGGAGGATGGAAGCGGAATGAGAGTGTTTAGGATACCTATGAAGCCAGGATTTGGAAAAGAAGGGGAAAGGAAAGAGCGAAAGGAGAAAGAAGGCATATATAATAAGACACGCAAGTTATTAGAAGATTTCCCCAATTTGAAAGTGAGGGGCCTGCTACCAGATCCACCTGAGATGAAACCGGGCAATGTGGTACCAGATCCACTAGAATGGATTGTGATAGTTTTTCCTCGAGGCCACGGTCCCTGGAAGAAGGTGGTCCGGCCGGGACCTATTCATACCAGTCCCTGTCCGGAGGGGGATTGGGCCCGCCACTCCTGTTGCGGAACCACATGTGCAGTCCAGAGCACACCTATGAGGAAGCCCACCGATCAGGAACACTTTGGGCCAGCCCTGAAGTAAATAATGAGATACTAAATAGGAAGTTGACGTTGTCCAAGACGGAACCGCTGTTGAATGTTAAGTTGTTTGACCCCACATAAATCATTGTTGATTCTCCTACTGTTAAATCAAATAAAAAGTTAAATGTGCAAGAAGAGACTCTGTTGTTTGTTCCCACTGAAAAGGAGGAACTGTTCAAATTGTTTAACGAACCCAATCACAGTCACCAAGGAGCAAACTGGATGCTTCTTTTGTCCACAGATGAGAACTGAGTTCACTTGAGCTCAATAAAACCCTCTTAGTTTGAATAATTGACATAGATCCTCTAGGCCTCACTCTCAGTCAGCTTCAAGATCCTGACAGTGAGAAAGGTAATGGGTAGGGGAAAATTATATTCAAGATCACCTTTGTGGGGGAGATCAATCAGAGGGGGAAGACCAATGGTTCCCCCGTATTACTTCTTTGTTTCTGTCTGCAGACATGCATGCCCTGATTTTGATGAGATATGGGCTCAAGAAATGTACTAGATCGAGGTCTCCTTCAGTGCTATCAAGCTGTAAACCATCAGCATCCAGACCATCGACACTGAGCAGATCACCGATAAAAGAGTGTAGATTAGGTCTCTTTCTGTGCCATTGAGCCACAAACCATCAATATTAAGAACTTTGGCATTAAGAGGTCCATACCAGAAGGGAGTTCTAGGGTAATAATACTTAGAACAATGAAGCAGTTTCATGGTATAAAATGCCCTGGGAAACCGTATGAAAATTACTGCTCTATATCAGATTTAGTAGAATAATCATGTTTGTATAAGGTCTAGTAAAAGGATGCATATTCATTTCCCATTTCCCTGGTTTCCTAAAGGCTCTTTCCCTGGGCATTTTGTACCATGAAGTTTCTTCATTTTTATTTTTCACATAGAATATACACTTTTCATCCATGCTTCTGTTTTGTATATTTTCTGAGTTCTTTAAATTAATTGTTGGTAGTATTATAGATTCCTGATAAATAGAATGAAATGCATTGGAATTCTTTCGATCCCAGTGGTAACTGCATTTGTATAAAATATGTTTTAAGATTTGGGCCTCGGTTTTGTTAAAAGCTATATTCACTATGCAAATATAAATATGTGTAAAAATGCACAGGCTGAAGTCTTGTTTCACAAGCTACAATTTATCATCATCCACAGTGGGACCAGGACCAGTGATTGTGATTGAGCACAAAAGAGTTCCATCCCCGAGAGGCGGGGTTTCGTCATGGCAAGAACTAGTCGGGTTTCAGGCAAGCTCCTGAAACTGACTGGGTCCCCTTGGTTCCGGCCCCCCCAAACAGGGGGGGGGGGAGAATGCAGCTAGGAGAAGCAGTGTCTGAAGCAGCAGAGATGACAAAAGGGGGGAATGGAATCAGTGATGGTTGGTTCCCCCTCCGAAGTTGCATCTGAGTGCACAGACTGAGGAGGAAGCCATCTTGGCAAAGATCTGGAAACCCCAAGCAGAGAGTGAGAGAGTGCAAAACGATGTTGGAAATATCTCAGCCAGAGACTCTGAGTAAGTTAAAATATTTGTTCATGTAAGGAAAATTTCCATGGACCCAAATAACTACACAGAAAAGAGATAGATATAAAGAGTCAGTAAAATGGACTTTACCTTTTAAAAAATCTTACTGTCACAGTAGAAGTAAGCCCCCCCCCCCCAGATTGGATTGGGAGAAGAAGAAGAGAGAGGAGAAAAAGGGAGAAGAGGGAGAAAACCACCTTGTTATGAAAGGAGATCAATCTAAGATAAAAGTCTCACTCCTGTGACTATCTGAAATATTGATATCAAATCCTATTTGCTTCAAAGCATTGCAGATCCTTTAGATTTTTATTGTTGTGACTTGGCGACTGTGAGAACCTTCAACTCTGAGGGAAGCTCCACCCTCTCTTGTATCGGATATGTAAATAAGACTGAAAAAGAAAAATAAAGTTTTTTTTATTATTAACAACTTGGGATAAGGTAAGGGGTACAGAAGGTAAAGGGGGATATGAGGGGAGAAAAAAGGAGGGGGAGGAGAACACAAAATGTACTGACATCCAATCTATTCATGTTGCAATATCAACTCTACTTTCCGCTTTTCTACTATTTGATTGCCCTCCAGGTTTTAACTTACATTTACATCCTAGTTTTAATCTATGTTATTCAAGTACTATCTTGTGACTCAAGCCATTTATATAATAAATCCCATCGTTCAGTTGCCTTTTGTATTGGACAGTCTTTCAACACTTCTGATAAGATATCCATTTCTGCCGCTTCCCGTATCTTCTCAATAAGTTCCTCTTGTTTCGGTATCACCGATTTCTTCCAATTCTTGGCATAAAGAATTCTGGCTGCAGTGACTATATATATAACTAAGTAGTTCTTTGTCTTACCTATATTGTCTGGTATAATACTCAGTAGAAACAGTTCTGGGGTTAGTGGAACCTTACAAAGCAATATTTTTTTAACACCTTGTATGTACACCTATCCAAAATTGTTTCGCTACTCTGCAAGTCCACCACATATGGTAAAAACTTCCCTCATGTGCTTCACATTTCCAACAAACATTTGACACATCTGTATAAATCTTTGATAATTTTTCCGGAGTCATATGCCACCTGTAAAACATCTTATATATATTCTCCTTGAAATTAACCGATTTTGTGAGCTTTATATTATTTTGCCATATTTGCAACCATTGATCAATATCAATATTATGTCCTATATTTTGTGCCCACCTAATCATACATTCTTTGACTATCTCGTCTTGCATTTTAATTTCTAACAAATAATCATACATTTTCTTAATTACTTTATCTTTTGAACCCAGCAGAAGTTTATCAAATATCGTTTGTTCTGGGTAAAAACCCTCTATTTTATCTTTTCTATACCTAGATTCCACTTGTGCTCTGGACCTCCAGTCTATATATATATATATTGTGTCTCTCTTCTTTAGACCTTAACTCACAATCCTTTTTAAATAAATCTTGATATCTTAGAAGTTTTGCTTCCGTCATAAGATTAGGTTGTGTAAAGGCCTCTATAGGTGATACCCAGACTGGTGTTTTTTTGGTAAATCTCTTGGATGATCTTTTTCCAAGTCCCTAGTTAGAGCTCTTCTTATCATATGCAAGTTGAAATGTTTCTGCTCTTTATCTTTTTTGTACCATAGAAAAGCATGCCAGCCAAACTGCAAATCATGTCCTTCCAAACTGAGTAATCTATCATTTTCTAAGGTTATCCATTCCTTTATCCAGTCTAATACACAGGATCTATAGTACAAAACCCAATCTGGGAGACCAAAACCTGCTCTTTGTTTGGCATCTTGCATTGCTTTAATTTTAATTCTTGGTTTTTTACCTTGCCAGACAACTCTCATAATTATCTTGTTAAGTTCTTGAAAAAAAGACTGTTTTAATATTATGGGAATTGTCTGAAATAAAAATAGAATTTTAGGTAGAACATTCATTTTAATGGTTGCTATTCTTCCCATCAGCGATAGCTGTAATTTGTCCCATCTCTCCAAGCTATTCTGTATCTCTTTCATCAACTTCATATAATTATCTTTAAATATTGTACTCGTTTTCTTTGTGATTTGGATCCCTAAGTATCTAACTCTCTTTTCTTCTTGAAAATTAGTCTTTTCTATTAGCTTCTGTCATTCTTGTTCTCTCATATTTTAACAAGTATTTTTGTTTTCTTTTGGTTTATTTTCATTCCTGCCATATCACCAAAATTTTTCAACCTTCAGGTCTTCAATTGAGTCCATTGGATCTTCCAATATAATAATTAGATCATCTGCAAAAGCTTGGAGCTTATAGGTATGACCTCTTACTTTCAATCCTTTTATTTCCTTTTTACCTCTAATTTGCTCAGTTAATATTTCTAGAGTAAGAATGAATAGTAATGGAGAGAGAGGGCACCCCTGTCTAGTACCTTTCTGTATTTGTATTTCTTTTGTCAACTCTCCATTGATTCTAACTTTTGCCTTTTGCTGGGTATAGATTGCTTTAATTAATTTCAAAAATCTTTCTCCAACTTGTAGCACTTCCAATTGATGTAGCATAAAATTCCAATTTAGATTATCGAAAGCTTTCTCCGCATCCAAGAATATCATAGCCATTTGCTTTTCTGGGTGGGCTTCATAGTATTCCAGAGTATTTAAAATTATCCTTATATTATTTTTCATCTGCCTTTTTGGAAGAAAGCCCGACTGGTCTTGATGTATAGTCTGTATTAAAATTCTTTTCAATCTAGTTGCCAACATGGTTGCATATATTTTATAATCCACGTTCAGTAATGAGATCGGTCTGTAGTTTTTGATTTCTTTACCCTCCGTGTTTTCCTTATGTATAAGAGAAATTATTGCTTCGGACCACGTTGGTGGCAATTCTCCCTTTTCTTCTACATATTCCAAGAGTTTCTTATATGGTTTGAGCAATACATTTTCTAATTCTTTATAATATTCCGCTGGCAGACCATCTGGGCCTGGTGAAGAAAAATAAAGTTATAATGACATTTGCTGACAGAAGATTTAAACAGCACTCCTTAAAGAAAAAAAATCTGCTGACAGAAGACTTAAACAGCATCCCTTATTTACTTAATTTAAGAAGAAGGGGGGGGAATCAATATGGTGACAAAAGGTGGAAAAGAGAACTCGAAGAGGCTCACTGGCACAAGAACAAAATCTCAGTGGGTTATTGGGGCAAGAGTCATTGAAGGACTGGCAAAAGAGTATTCAAGAGATGCTATCAACAGGGCTACAGCAATTACAAGGAGGGATGGTTAAGCTATGTGTACAAATAAAAGACTTAGGGATGCAAATGACTGATATTAAAAATCAAATTACAGAAAATAAAAAAGAAATAGCCAAAATAGCTGGGACATCAAAAAGAACAGAAGATAGACTGGTGATCATGAATACAGAGATGGAAGAAATAAAACAGGAAAGAAAGCAAGATGAAATTACTCTGTTAAATCTACAAATGGAAAGAGCCAATGACATACTTAGATTCCAGAATCTACCAGAAGAAAAAGGAGAAGATATAGCGCAAGTGATTACTACTTATTTAGCATTGCTCATGGAGATGTGACCAGAGGATGTTCAACAAAATGTAGACACAGCACAAAGAATTAATACAGCATACACCAGGAATAAAAATCTCCCCAGAGAAAATCATGTTAAATTTATGAGAACAAACTTTGCACTCCCAACCCTGGAATAAAGATGCGAGACAAATAGTATGGGTTAAATACGGGCCACACTTTATTGATTGTAATTCAAATTTGCCATCCTTTGGCAAAGGGGGGCCTGCCGTAGTGCGGAAACAGGTAAATCGCAGAGGTCTCCAAGTACCCCTTAATCAACAAATGGGCGAGTCCCCAGCCCCAGGTTCTCACGGTCTTAAAGACAGCAAGAACCCAGCCAGCCGCAATTTGACCACCCCCGGACCATGAGCCATCTTTACTTGATGACTGTTGGTCTGGTAGTGGCCCAGCGCATCTTTCTCCCCAAGCACTGTAATTGTACAATCCGCAGCACTGGGAGGTCCGATGGGCTGTTAGCTTACCTGATTTTGCAGTGGGACTCACCAGAAAATACCTGTTTTTTCCACACTACCCGCTAGTGTGACCGGATTTCCACCTCAAAATTGCCAACACCCAATTCCAGTGTGGGATAGGCGAAAAATCCCCTTATCCAAGGGCCAATCAGGATGCAGGTCAAAAATTCCTATCCGGCCCCAAAGGCGACAAAAAAAATTCACACTGGAAATTAGGGTGGGTGGGCGGGTGCCCGAAAAAGAAGAGGGCGGCTAGAGGAGGGAACGCCCCTTAAATAATTTGGCATTCCCCCCCCTCTTCCAGCAACTATCGTGAGACCTTAAGGTCTCGCGCTATCCGTGGGGGGAGGCAAAGGGCGAGCCATGCTGCCGAAGCCTTGGCTCGGCAGCGGCTCCAGCATTGCCCTCCCAACCCCGGAATAAAGACGCGAGACAAATAGTATGGGTTAAACACGGGCCACACTTTATTGATTGTAATTCAAATTTGCCATCCTTTGGCAAAGGGGGGCCTGCCGTAGTGCGGAAACAGGTAAATCGCAGAGGTCTCCAAGTACCCCTTAATCAACAAATGGGCGAGTCCCCGGCCCCAGGTTCTCACGGTCTTAAAGACAGCAAGAACCCGGCCAGCCACAATTTGACCACCCCCGGACCTCGAGCCATCTTTACTTGATGACTGTTGGCCCGGTAGTGGCCCAGTGCATCTTTCCCCCCAAGCACTGTAATCGCACAATCCGCAGCGCTGGGAGGTACAATGGGCTGTGCCGCCACCCTGCATAGCTGGGTCCACAGCATGCTGCGCAGTCCTTTCCATGCGACGTGTGCTCTGGCTCCGAGACCCAGTTCGCTCCCCCATGGGGATGCAGCAGCATAACTCTCTGCCCAGTGTACATAGCTGTGGCCAATAATCACAATGTGCCTCCGTCTCACTGACCCTATGTGACCTGGGAAGACATAACAAGACCAGGCCCCTGCCTAGACGTCAGGGAGTGTTCTTATATATCTATGGTAATTGGATGAAGACCACCGACCCAAACGCTTGATTTCCTCCGAGCTATAACCCAGGGCTGCCACAGTGGAAGCTGCACCAATTCTGAAGGAGTGTGTGTTAAACCTCATACCTTGGACACCTACCCTGCTCAATGCTAAATCCGTCAATTTCCAGAACTGACATTTCGTCAAAGGTGAATTATCAGTGTGCTGAAAGAAATAGCCTGGTTCCTGTCCTCTAACCT
Organism: Intellagama lesueurii; assembly: GCA_037013535.1. Lineage (NCBI taxonomy): Eukaryota > Metazoa > Chordata > Lepidosauria > Squamata > Agamidae > Intellagama > Intellagama lesueurii. Next base: position 105,973,597 of record JBAJHW010000005.1, read on the forward strand.
TCAAATATGCCTGTGAGGCTTTCACAGGGCAGATGCTATTCATGCTACACTGCCCTAGGGTGATTTGGGTACCCTTGCCTAGCTGATCGGCCTTGGATCGCCGAATAAGAATTTGCACCTTCCCCTCTTCAACCTTAACGTCCTGCCATTGCAGGGCTAACCTAGACTTGTCGTTCTTTCCAGATGCAACTACCTCGCTAATCTTAAGAGCCCCAAAGAACGTCATTAATGACGCCGCTTTAAATAGGACCATTTCATATTTGCCCCTACACAAGAGCTCCCACTGCCTGCAAATGCGCTCTAGTAACAGAGGCGATATAGGGGCCCTGCTATCTTGGACTCTACCCCTCTCCTTGTACCATCCTTCAATCATCTTTCTTATACGGTAATCCACAGAGTAATCTCGATAGCCATTAACCTTAGCGTAAAAGGCCAATGCTGACAACCTACCCTGTATAGTTCCAGGTGCCAATCCCTTTCTATTTAAATGCACGATAAATTGTTGTAAATGCTCAACTGGTGCTGGCTAAGCTGGCTCTAGGTTGACCATTTTCCTAAATTCCTGGAACTCTATACTCATGGCCGAGTACCCCTTCCGTGTCCTCGGTGCCAGAGCCAAGCCTATTGCTCTTGTTGCATCTTCACGCCAATTAGCCAGACCTCCGGGGGCAGAACTTCTGGGAACTCCTTGGCTCTGGGGTCTAGCTCCCTGAACAGCTCGATCTGTTGGCGCGACAATGCATCAGCTATCCTATTTTCTAAACTTGGTATGTGCCGGACATGCACTAGTATGTTAAACTGCAGTGCCCGTAATGTAAACGCCCTGACCAGTGTCATTACTCATTCTGAATGTGACGTAAGATTGTTTATAATGTAAACAACCACCTGATTGTCACACCAAAACCCTACTACGAAGTTTGACCACTCTTCAGCCCATAGCCAAAGCACTCCCACTATTGGGAAGAATTCCAGGAATGTCAAATCCCTGGTAATGCCGTTCTGATGCCACTTATCGGGCCACGTGCTGGCACACCACCTTCCTCTAAAATAAATTCCGAACCCTAATGAACCTGCTGCATCCGAATGACCCTGAAAGTCTGCTTTCAGCCCAATTTCGCCTCTCCAAAAGGACGTCCCGTTAAATTCTGCCAAAAACTGACTCCATACTAATAGATCTTCTTTCATTCCATGTGTGACCCTGGTCCTATGCAATGGCCGATGCAGACCCTTCATGGCATTGCACAGTCGTCGCAAGAATGCGCGTCCAGGTGCTACCACTCTACAAGCGAAGTTTAGGTGTCCAACACCTGGAGCTCGCGCAGAGACACCTTTCGCTTCTGCAATAGTGTCACTATCCTGATCCTAAGGTCTGCTAATTTATTGTCAGGCAGCCGTGATGTCTGTTGCATCGTGTCCAACTCTATCCCCAGGAAAGTGAGGGATGTAGCTGGTCCCTCAGTTTTTTCCTCAGCCAAGGGTAGTCCCAGCTCCTCTGACAATGCCTGAAAGCTATTTAGGATGAATCTACACCTTCCTGAGTTCCTTTTCCCACAGAAAAGGTAGTCATCAAGATAACGGGCAGTAGACTTACAGCCCACCCTACACCTGAGCTTCCATTCAATAAATGAGCTGAACCATTTGAATGCCATGCATGACACCAAGCAGCCCATAGGTAAAGCCCTGTCGATGTAAAAGTATCCCTGGAAGTGGAATCCTAACAAGTTAAAGTCCAGGGGGTGAACTGGTAAAATTAGAAACGCTGATTTTAGATCGCATTTCGCCAGCTCAGCCCCCACACCACACTTCCCAACCATGCGCACTGCCTTGTCAAAGGAGGTGTATCGCACAGTACATAGTTCCTGAGGAATAGCGTCGTTGACTGACGCTCCCTCTGGAAAGGACAAGTGATGAATTAACCGAAACTCACCCTGGGCCTTCTTTGGCACTATACCCAATGGAGAAACCTTCAGGTTCTCCAAAGGTGACATTAAGAAGGGGCCAAGAACCCTTCCTTCTTTTACTTCCTTATCAATCTTACCCTGGACAATGCCTTCCATCCTGCGCACAGATCGGAGGTTCTGCGCAAAAAATGCTCTGCGCTCCCCCACTGCCAGGATCCTAAAATCATACTTAAATCTCTCTAAAAGGTAAATAGCATCCTCTCTACGGGGGTAGGAACTTAACCATGCTTCCAAAACCTTAACCTTAATTGGGCTGGGTCCCCCCCGCCACTGTTGGTTTTTTTGCCGTCTCCTGAGCCCTAGTTCTGTCGATGAGAGCCGGCTCTAAAACATGATGCATATGGGTGTTGACCTCCACACGTGGAACACTCATGCCTGAAGCGGCATGGTCTCTTTGTACAAGTGCCCTTGGAGTTGTACTCCCAACAGAGTAGGCGGGGTTGAACCGCCTGCCCCGCTCCAAGGCGGGGATTCTGCCCAAGAGCGACTTTCCTATTCAAATGTCTGCTGTCAAACCTGTCACCAAAATTTGGCCTAGCGGGGGTCATGTGCTGAAACCACAGGCCGGGCAGAGGCTCGTCCCAATGAAGATTTGGGTGAATCGCGCTCCGCATACGGAACAATTCGTCATAATGAAGCCACGCCTGCCCAGCGAAGTCAACATAGGCCCTATAAATTAAGTCTAGATATTGAAAGAGGGCTTGAGCCCTCCATGGTTGGGCCTTAACTATCACCCCAGCGTAAATCAGAAACCCAGGAAGCCAATTCGACCATGTCCTGTCAGGTTTCTTTCTCCTACGTCTTTCCTTCTCTTTGTCGTCTTCCTTGTCAAAATCCTTCTTTTCTATGTTTCTATTCAATAACTCAAAAACGTCCACAAATTTTCCTTTCCATATTTTTTCCTGCGTTGCCGGGGTGAGATGATAGCCCAAAGGCATCGAGTAATCACCATATGGCAACGCACGCAATGGCATGGTATTATAACCCGTGTCAGGAACAGACGGGTAAGGCCAAACCCCTGCGCTAGCCACAGTGTTAGGCTGGGTGGCAGTGTGAAAGGAGGGTATGGCGTGCCCCATCCACTGAATTGTGGGCCGGTGCATGGCCACGCAGTGTTGGGAAGCCCCCCGCTCTGTGAATTGTATGGTGCATAAAGTGTGTGGTTAAATTGACCACCACCGGCCCATGGCCATGTGGGGATTGGTGCGTACATGTCCGGTGCGACGGCCGACTCACCTGATGAAGTCGTTGCCATACTTGGTCCATCCCCAGTGTATAGCCTTTCAGGGCCGACTTCATCGGTTTCATCTTGCACCTCCTGGCTCACGATCGCTGTTTCAGGCATCGCAGGAGTTGACGACTTTCTAACCTCCGCACGCCGCAACCGTGGTGTCGAAGAAGCCCCGTCTGTGTCACTTCTGGTGGTCGTTTTGGGTAGCTGCTCTGCCTCAAGAACAGCAAATCTACCCATTAGATCATGGGCCTTAAGTTTGGCCCTACGGTGGCTCTTGGCATCCCTGGCTGATCTGCATAGCTGAACCTCGCATGGCTGTGGAGCTTGTCTCGCCAGCTGTTCAGCCTCCAATGCAGAAATCTTTTCCTGCAGTTCCTGCCATAGTTAGAGAGCAGAAAAAGTGAAATACCAATGCGGCTCAGCGAGAAGGACTTTCACTTTCAAGTCCAACTCGGACAGTGAAAAGAAGGAATATAAAGCTCGCTAGGGGTCTGATTTCAGCTGTAAGAAAACAGTAGAGCTTTTCTGGTGACTTTGTGCTCAAGGGACACATGGTTACTATATTCTTGGAATACAATTCAAGGTCCTGAGATGGTTTTGGGTGTTCTCACCGGTCAGATCAGGATGAAGAGTGGGTGCTCCATTTTCTTTTCCCGGTGAATAGGTTGACTTTCGGCAGTCTGGTGGAATTTGGCAAAGACTCTGAGACACTGAGGACATCTAGTGGAATATGGAGTATACTCAACAGATGGATTTTTAGGGTCACTACGTTTTGCTGGCAAAGAAATGGAAGAGCAGGAATCAGACTATTTTGAGACGCTGAGGACACCTAGTGGAGTGTTTAGAAATTTATGTCAGAACATTTTTAATTGAATCTGTTTTTGTCAATCTGTTGAGCAATTTTATGTCTGATTAAGAATTGATTGGAGGGCTCCTTCTCTCAGCGATAAAGGGGAATTGTAAATTGAGAATTCCTGGGGGGGGGGGAAAGCAGCAAAGCTGACAGGTAGGGAAGCAGTTGAAGGGAGCAAGATGAACACGAGAGCATCGAAAAAAAGAGGACTCCACCAGTCAAACTGGGAATTTGCTTAAGCTAATGAGTCAAGACCCTTTCAAAAATGCAATGCAGGAGATGCAAACAAACATTGTCAAACAACTGTCGGAGCAGATGCAAGAATTAAGAGCAGAGGTTAAAGCGGGTACAGAAAGTACTAATCAAAAGTTAGACACTTTTTTCCAGAAAGTGGAGAAAGTCGAGCACAGATTGACAAAAGTGGAACAAGGCATACAAGACATGGAAGTCGAAAGAGATGAGATCCACTCACGTCTTCTAACTTTAGAGATGGAAAAAGCATCTTATTTTCTACGAGTTCAGAATGTGGCCCAACTCGAGGGGGAAACAGAACAGGACCTGTTGACATTAATGTCTGAAGAACTGGCTAAGCAAACAGGGATAGATCAGCAGGAATTTAGCCAATCTGTGGAAAAAAATTTCCGCGTGGGGAACGCCTTTACCAGACGGAACAACCTACCGAAAGAGATACACATAAATTTTTTAAGAAGAACAGTCAAAGAAAAGCTGCTTAAAGTAAACAGATAAAAAGATCTCACAATCAGGGGAACCAAAATTAATATATTGAAACAGGTGCCTTGGAGTATGCGGGGGGAAAAGACAAGAATATTCTTTCCTAACCAAGATACTAACAGACAGGAAAATACCATTCCAGTGGCAAATCCCGGAAGGACTGTTCCTGAATTGGCAATCCAGAAGATACAATCTTAATAGTAAAATGAAAGCTAGAAACTTCATGAGGGAAATGAAACAGGAACTGAAACTGTCAGAAGAAGATTTACAATTCTCGAGTGAAGAATCAGGAAAGGAAGAAGAAGAAGAGGAGCAACAACAAGCGACAGGGGATGGAAGACAAAGGAAGTTATCTCCAGTGAGGAGAACTAAGGGAAAGGAACAGAGAGATTAAAAAGGTAGTAAAAATCGCCAAGGTGTCTAAACAAGTTAAGCTTCTCTCAGTGAATGTGAAAGGACTTAATTCACCCCAAAAAAGAAGGAAAATATTCAATAAACTCTTCAAAGCTAAGGTAGATATATTTATTCAAGAGACCCATATTAGAGAAAAGGATAAAAAGTTAGAAAATCCAAAACTGGGCAAAGTTTTTACAGCTTCAAGTAAACAAAAGAAAAAAGGAGTTGCTTTGTATGTTAAAAAAGAGCTAGATCCGAAATTGGTTTTTGCCGCTGAGGATGGGAGATTACTGATAGTGGAAATTTCCAAGGAGGGAGAAAAAAATATTATTGGCCAACATATATGCACCAAATGAAGCTCAAGGTAAATTCTTCCTCCAACTGAAGAATCAATTAATACAAAGGTCAGAACAGAAAATATGCATTATGGGGGACTTCAATGCAATAATCGACAAAGGAAAAGACACGTCCAAGGCAACTGGAAATGGGAGGAAAAGAACAAGAAATATGATACCTAAGGTGTTCCTAGAAACAGCAGAAGAATTAAATTTAATTGATCTATGGAGAACTAGATATCCTAATAGAAGAGACTACACATTCTACTCGAATAGACATAAATCATGGTCAAGAATAGATAATTGTTGGATATCAGCGGAAGTTACACATCAAGTAGAGGATATTGAAATATTGCCAAATACATATGCAGACCATAATCCAATATTGATGACATTAGGACAAATGACAAGGAGAGGCCTCTGGAGACTCAACACGTACCTACTGAGAGAAGAGACTTTCTTGAATAAAATTAAAAATGAGATGAGATTTTTTTTTCAAATCAACAAACCCCAAGATACAGGGATGACAGTGGTATGGGATGCAGCCAAAGCATTTTTTCGAGGATATGCGATAGAATATAATATACAAAGAAAAAAAGGAAAGGAACAAACAATATCAAACCTTAATAAAATCTCTAAAAAAAGAGGAAGTGGAGCTGAAGAAGATCTCAACAAATAAGGGTTTACTTAATAAAATAAATATTTTACAGCATAAAATAAATTTACTAGAACAGGAAGAGATGGAGAAGAAAATTAAATTTGCAAGGCAAAAATTCTTTGAGAATGCAAACAAACCAGGAAGATGGCTAGCCTACAGAATAAAAAAAGAGAGAGAGAGAACAATGATCACAGCAATACTTGATAAGCAAGGAAAGGAAGTATACAAACAAAAGGAGATCGAAAAAGAAATTCAAAGATTCTTCAGCGAACTTTATAGGAAAAGAGAAGGAGAACAAGAGAGGTGAAAAAATTATTTGAATAACATTCCAGAATGGAGGCTGAATCATCAACAATTGGAGAAACTAAATGAACCAATTACAATAGAAGAGATTGGGGAAGCATGGAGGAAACAAAAAAGCGGGAAATCCCCTGGCCCAAATGGACTCCCAGCGGAATACTATAAGGCATTTGAAGAAATTTTAAGTCCACAATTCAAGAAACTAATTGAAGATGTTCAGATTAAAGGGGAAATTCCAAATTCATGGAAAGAGGCATATATCTCCTTAATACATAAGGATGGGACGGACAAAAATCAAATCAAGAACTATAGACCGATTTCTCTCTTGAATGTTGATTATAAGATTTTCACAACCATTTTAGCAACAAGATTAAAGGGGATACTTGAAGTAATAATACACAAAGACCAAACAGGTTTCATCCCTAAAAGGAAACTGTCATCCCTAAAAGGAAACTGTCATGCATAAGGACGATAATAGACATTTTGGAATATTATGAAATGCATCCGGAAAAGCAGATGATGCTAATCTTTTTAGATGCAGAAAAAGCCTTTGATAACGTCAATTGGGAGTTTATGCTGTCACAACTAAAGAGAATGGGGTTTGAAGGAACATTTCTACAAACAATTAATGCAATATATACTAAACAATTAGCCAAGATAAAAATTAATGGTAATTTAACTGAAAACATACAGATTGAACAAGGCACAAGACAGGGATGTCCGCTATCCCCCCTACTATTTATCTTAACATTGGAAATTCTGAACAGACAGATTAGAGATAATGAGGCAATTAAAGGACTGAAAATCAGAGGAGAAGAATTCAAGGTGCAAGCGTATGCGGATGATTTAGCGATAATACTAGAAAATCCCTTAGAAAATTTGGAAGAATTATTGAGAGTTATAGAAGAATTTGGACAGGTGGCTGGATTTAAAATAAATTATCAAAAAATAAAATTTATGACAAAAAATATAAAGAAAGAAGACGTGGAAAAATTGGAAAGGAACTCTAATTTTGAGGCGGTGAAAAAAATTAAATATTTAGGAGTTATCATCACCAAAAAACCAAGCAATTTAATGAAAGAAAATTACCTAACAATACAGAAAGAAATTCAGAAAAATCTCGAAGAATGGAGCAAGTTACAACTCTCCTTTATGGGAAGAATATCAACAATAAAAATGATGATTTTACCAAAACTATTATTCCTATTCCAAAATCTACCAATACTATTGAACTTTAAGTATTTTAAGGACCTGGATAGCTTGACATCAAAATTTATCTGGAAACCTAAGAAACCAAGAATAAAACTTAAACTGTTACAAGATTTGAAAAAAAAGGGGGAGCGGGACTACCGAATTGGTTACTATATTATAAGGCTTGTGCCATGACCTGGGTAAAAGAATGGATAACTCTCAAAAACCAAAGACTTCTGAAATTGGAGGGACATGATTTAAAAATGGGATGGCATGCATATGTATGGTATGGGAAACATAAGGAACATTCACATTTTGGAGAACATATCCTCAGGAAGGCTCTAGGGATAGTATGGCAAAAATTTCAAGCACAAACCTATAAGAAAATTCTATTATGTGTGGCTCCTATAGAAGCGTTCACGTTGAAAGTGTTGAATCAGAAAGGAGCGCTGACTACATATAAAAATCTGTTAACTAAAGAACAAAACATAAAGGATAAACAAGTGTTAGAAAAACTGGGTGTAGCCGCTGATTGGTGGTCAATGTTGAAATTAGAATCAAGATATAAAAAAGATAAAACTGTGGGTTTCTTTGAGGGCAAAGTTCAGGTGGATAAACTGTGGATATATATTGATGAGTAAATAATAAAAAATGTATACATATTTATTAGAGTATGATTTGGAGGATGAGAGGGTGAAGGAGATGATGGTAAAATGGGCAAAAAAAATTGGACATAACATTGATATTGATGACTGGACTAAGATGTGGAAAGAAAGTTATAAGATGATTAAGCCAGTAAACCTTAGGGAAAATATCCTCAAAATGTTTTATAGATGGCATTATACACCTGTAAGATTGGCAAAAATATCAGAGGGTAACAGCAATATGTGTTGGAAGTGTAAAAAAAATGTAGGAACTTATTATCATATGTGGTGGACATGTGAAAAAGTCAAAAGATATTGGACACAGGTGTGGGAAATAGTGAAAGAAATTACTCAGCAAAAACTAGATATAAAACCTGAAATGGCATTATTGAATATCATGCCGGAAATTAATGATAAGAAAATAAAATATTGTCTAATGTACATACTCACAGCAGCCAGGCTACTCTGGGCTCAAAAATGGAAAAGTGAAGAAATTCCAACGATAGAAGAGTTGCTAAAGAAGTTATGAGACATAGTAGAAATGGACAAACTCTCAGAAGCATTGCGGGAATAACCAAGAGACTATGTAAAACAAAGCTGGAAACTAATATATTCTTGGGCCCAGAGGAAGACAGGAGTTTAGGGTGAATTTGGTTATCTATGTATTCAGTTCACACTGGGAACCCAGCTGGAGAGAACCGAGAGTCAAACGAAACTCGAGTCTCTGACTCCAAAGGGGGGAGGGTTTATCTTAGTAGGAGGGGGTTCATTTCTTGTTTGTTGGAGTTTTTTTGTGTTTTTTGTAGTGTATTTTGTAGTGTATTAATGTATGTTTTGTAGTGTATTAATTCAAACAAAATGGAAGATTTAAAAAAAAGAAGAAAGAAACCCAGGAAGCCAATTCGACCATGTCCTGTCAGGTTTCTTTCTCCTACGTCTTTCCTTCTCTTTGTCGTCTTCCTTGTCGAAATCCTTCTTCTCTATGTTTCTATTCAATAACTCAAAAACGTCCACAAATTTTCCTTTCCATATTTTTTCCTGCGTTGCCAGGGTGAGATGATAGCCCAAAGGCATCGAGTAATCATCATATGGCAACGCACGCAAAGGCACGGTATTATAACCTGTGTCAGGAACAGACGGGTAAGGCCAAACCCCTGCGCTAGCCACAGTGTTAGGCTGTGGGCTAACACTGGTGCGTACGTGCCCGGTGCGACGGCCGACTCACCTGATGAAGTCGTTGCCATACTTGGTCCATCCCCAGTGTATAGCCTTTCAGGGCCGACTTCATCGGTTTCATCTTGTACCTCCTGGCTCACGATCGCTGTTTCAGGCATCGCAGGAGTTGACGACTTTCTAACCTCCGCACGCCGCGACCGTGGTGTTGAAGAAGCCCCGTCTGTGTCGCTTCTGGTGGTCGTTTCGGGTAGCTGCTCTGCCTCAAGAACAGCAAATCTACCCATTAGATCATGGGCTATTGTCTTAAGTTTGGCCCTACGGTGGCTCTTGGCATCCCTGGCTGATCTGCATAGCTGAACCTCGCATGGCTGTGGAGCTTGTCTCGCCAGCCGTTCAGCCTCTAATGCAGAAATCTTTTCCTGCAGTTCCTGCCATACTGGCCAGGATTCCTCGTTGGAAGAGGATTGGGAAGGCGACACCTGGGGAGCTGGCCTTTTCTTGGCTGGCTGTTTCCCCTTCTTGTTTCCCTGGCCCTTCCGCGATGCCATTATGAACCTAGAATTCCCAATGGATAAGCGCTTACAATTGCCTCAGCAGTATAGTTGTCAAGTCAGATGATGACTCTTATCCGTACAGGATAAGACAGATAACCTGTTGATGATTCCAGCTATGCCTCTTTGAGGAGGCCACCAACCCCGCTTATGGGTAAAGTCAGCTGGGTAGCCAATTAACACTAATGACTATGCTTCTTTTAATTAGGAGCGATCACTATGACCTGGGTTCCTTAAATTAGCACCCCCTAGTTGCTTACCAATCCACTTGGCACCAGCACCAGCAAGAAAGAAGGTCCTAGTTGTTCACTAGAGATTTAGAACCATTAATTATTCAATTCTGTTTGATTTTCACTGCCCAATTAATCGTGTTAATCAATCGAAATCCTAATTAAATTAATTAATTAATTAATTAATCAGCCAGCTTTATCCGTTATTTATTATCTGAATTAAGTAATTCAATCAACTCTATTTGTTATTTATCAATCAATTAATTAGTATTAAATCAGAATTAATTTATTATAGTCGTTTATAAATTATTAATAATTTAAATTATTTAATATATTATTATTATTTTTTACTTTAATCTATTATTAGTGGTGATGGTATTTGAACTGTTATATAATTTAATTTCAATTTATTATTAATATTATTTTATTTATTTATTTATTCTTCTTTTTTTTAATTAGCTACTAGGCCCTGTGTAGTACGGGCCTCATCGTCAGTTTAGCCCCACCGCAGGCCCACACTCAAGGCCGCTGTGAACAAAGAGAAGCGGGGAGGGGGGTCTACTGGTTTAAATTAATAATGCTCAAGCCCTGGGAGTCGCGCCAAGCCCGCTCGTGCCTAACCGCTATTCAAAAAGGCCCAAGCTGAGTCTCTGCCACCCGAAACCAGCAGCCAGTACCCAGACCCCAGCCTATAATTGTATCGATTATATATTCTTTTAAAAATTATTTTAGCCCTGTTCGCGCTTGAGCACAGCTGGCACAGGCTGCGCCACCGCTGCCACCTCCTTCGCACTTCACAGTCCTCCCAAAATCCGCAGAAATTATTTTAAATTAATTATTTTAAATTAATTAAGCAATTAATTATTAATGAATAAATAAATAGCACCCTGGGAGGGAGCTGATGCTACCCTCCCTTCCTTCAGGAACAATCGAGGCTCGTCGATGACGCAGTCCAAAATCGCAGCCAACAGCAGAGCTCTTTCTTTCTCAATGCCCGAAAAAGAAGAGGGCGGCTAGAGGGGGAATGCCCCTTAAATAACTTGGCGTTTCCCCCTCTCTTCCAGCAACTATCTTGAGACCTTAAGGTCTCACGCTATCCGTGGGGGGAGGCAAAGGGCGAGCCGCACTGCCGAAGCCTTGGCTCGGCAGCGGCTCCAGCATTCGAGATGTTTGAAGAAATATACAAGGCAAGGAACCTAATAGAAAACATAAAGAAATTAAGCTCTTGAAACATATTCCGTGGCAAATAAGACAGAAAAGGAGACAATATGTGGAGTTGACATCCTTCTTTAAAACAAATTCAATTATGTATAAGTGGTTGTCCTCTTTGAATTCCAGTTATATATTAACTCAAAAATGAAGGCAGAAGGTTTTATGAAAACAAAGGAGAAGTGGCTGGGCAGAAAAGAAGAGAAAAAAGCAGATGAGAAATGAGACAAGGAGAAATCAAGTGGATCATCAGGATCAGAGGCAGAAAGAAGCTCGACTAGAGCAGAAGAGCAAGCGAGAAACTCTAAAGGAAACTTCTAAAGAAACAAGAAGATCCAGGAGGAGGAAAGAAAACCTCAACAATAAAGATGGACTAAATGAATAAAACATGAAAGTGAAAGATTAACCACTGTAGGATAAAATGGGTATAAAATGGTAGAAGAATATTAATGTTCAAAAATCAGTATCTATTAAAGAAAATGTAGATAAGATGTTTTATAGATGATATATGATTTACCGATGGTACAGAATGCTGACAAAGTTTTTTTTAAGAAGGTACAAAAATGTTTTTAAATAGTGTGGGAAATGTAAAACACAGGAGGACACTTGTATTATGTTTGGTGGCTGTGGCGAAATGCCTACAGGTGACGTCATTCCTGCCTGTCAGTCACAGGAGCTCTAGAGGGAGGAGCCAAGGATAGAGCAGGAGGGGCGGAACCACAAGGAGAGTTAGACAGTTGGGACCTGAGAAAGAGAGTGGAGAAGTTGGAGCTTAGAGAGAAGAGGAGAATTAGAGTGATCTGAGGAGAGAGTTAGGAAAGTGAATGAAGACCAAGGTTATTAGAGTGAACAAGCAGGAATGAGAACACCTAGAATAATAGAGATATTAAGTGATTGAAAGTATATAACACAAGCCTGAATATATGTCCAGTCCTACCCAAACTTAATCAGACCCCTGTTACAGTGACTACGTGATTTACTTTGTGAAATGATTAATAATAAAAGGTTATCTGTTATTCAAACCAACTGATTCTGTAGTTCAATAAACCTGGCAATTGGCAGCACAGGTGTCTAACACTCAGAGGTGGTATTAAGATAATAAATACCAGGTGACAAGTGAGAAGAATCAAAAGAGGGAGAGAACCTTTGTGAGGGCCACAACAAACACAGCCACAAGGGCGATCCCCACAGTGGCTATATAGGGAATTACTGTAGGTGTATGAAAGTTTGTAAAAATATTCAACTCCATGCGACATTTAAACCAGATTTGTTCTTTTTATTGAATATAAGATCTGAGATTTTAGTTAGAGAAATGAAATATTTGATAATGCATTTAATTTCTACAGTTATTTGATAGAAAATATTCAAAGAAAGCAGACATCCTGGACTTAGAAGAGCTGACAGAAAAGACAGGAAGTCACAGAATTGGAGGAAACAGAAGTAATAAACAAAGATTACCTTAAAAAGGACTTTAAAATAGGGAATAATTTCACAATTAGACTTGAAAGATAGCTTGGAAAGCATAGATTAAAGAAGAATGTGAAGGTCCAATTAGAGAATAGATAGATTAGTAACTATAGTAATACTGGGAAAATCTGCTATTTTTCTTTTTATCTCTCTTTGTAGTATAATTGTACAAGTTGATGTAAATGTACTATCTCATTCTCTAGAATTTTACCCTTCCTCTATCCATACCTACCCCCTAACCCTAAATTCCCCCCATTGAAAAGAATAACAAATTAAGAGACAAGATGAAACTAAAAAAATAAATAAATGGGAGAGGGGGGTTTCCATCCCCTATTCCATTGCTCCCAAGGCTTCCCCAGGTCAAAACAAAGCTCTAAATGTTGACGTTTCTGAGAGTTTACACACACATTTGATCAAGCACAAGTAAAAAAACCAAAGAGATAATAATCACTTGGTATACACATATGAACTTACGTGTGCCAGCAGTTTCATTTAGTTGTGGAAAAACTTTAAGAATGTTTACTGTATAAAATGTTGAAAAATAAACTAAGAGTACTTGAACATTTTAATTGGTTTAGACTTTTAACAGTTTCATAACAGCTTCCTTAATAACATACAAATAGCAGACAGCATATCTGAAAAATACTCAACAGAAAAATCTCATGCTAACAGACAAACAGAAGAAGCAGAAGAAGCCTCATCTTAACTGTCACCTTCTTCTATCTGGTAGTTAACCCCTTCAAACACCCATTGGCTAACACCAGACAGAATCCAATTGGTTACAATGTTCTATTATGTAAATAACACAACTCAATCATTCTCATATGCACATATACACACCCTGGAACCTGGAGAAGATAAGTTTTTAATGCCCCCCCCCCCCAATGGCCATGGTAAGACCATGCATGATGATATCACCTGAGTTAAGAATCGTGGCTTCCAAAAGAGAATTTCGGTCATATTTTAATTGATTATCCTTACAACTTTTGCTAATGTTTTTGACTTCGTCAAAGAATGCTTCTACTTTTTATTTATTTATTTATTTAACTTATATGCCACCCACACTACCCAAAGGTCTCTGGGCGGCTTACAACAAAACAATTAAAATACAATTAAAATATATACTCTAAAAATTGTCATCAGGACCCACAGTTGATATTATTTCAATTAAAAGCCTTCTGGAACAGGAAGGTTTTGACCTGGCGCCGAAATGTCATCAGCGTCGGCACCAGACGAATCTCAGTCAGGAGGGCGTTCCATAGTCTGGGGGCAGCTGCCAAAAAGGCCCTTTGTCTACAAGCCATCCCTCTTACCTCCTTGAGGGACGGCTCTTTCAAAAGGGCCCCCTGGCTAGATCTTAACTGCTGGGTAGGTTCATATGGAAGGAGGCGGTCCTTCAGGTATCCAGGGCCCAAGCCATTTAGGGCTTTATATGTCAAAACAAGCACTTTGAATTGGGCCCGGGCAGCAACTGGTAGCCAATGTAATTTAAACAGAATTGGCTTGATATGTTTCCTAGCGGCGCCACCACTCACCAGCCGCGCAGCTCAATTCTGGACCAGTTGCAGTCGCCGGACCGTTTTCAAAGGCAGCCCCACGTAGAGCGAATTGCAGTAATCTATGCGAGATGTTACCAGTGCGTGTGTAACTGTCATGAGACTCCGCTCGTCCAGGTAGGGCCGTAGCTGGTATAATTTCCGCAGCTGAAGGAAGGCGCCCCTGGCCACCGAGTCCACCTGGGCTTCCAGAGTTAGACTGGGGTCCAGGAGCACCCCCAGGCTGCGGAGTCTGTCCCTTAGGGGGAGTGCAACCCCATTCAGGGCAGGGAAATGGCCCTCCAGCCTGTCCGGCGAAGCACCCACTAACAGCACTTCCATCTTGTCTGGATTGAGTTTCAATTTGTTAACCCTCATCCAGTCCATTATCAGGTCCAGACATGAGTTCAGCACAGAAACCGCCTCACCTGGATTGGTGGAAAATGAGAGGTAGAGCTGAGTATCATCAGCATATTGCTGACTCCTCAGCCCAAACCTCCTGATGACGTCTCCCAGTGGTTTCATGTAGATGTTTTGTTGCTATTTCAGTACTACTTCTGCAAATACTTACTTAATTCAAAGTGCCTGCTTTTGCCTTTATTCTCTGTTCACAGTTTTTTCTCTGTGCTCTGACCTCAAAATCATTTTTGACTGAATATTGTTTTACTTAAAAAATTTCATGATAACATAAGATCGAGTATAATGTTATGACGTCCTGTTCACTGGACTGTCCTGCTTGAGTTAAATTAGCCATAATACTTAAGCCTAATTGTATCATCACCTCTGGGGAGAAGGCCTCCCACCTTCTCACAAGCAAGTGCACAGCTCCACACCCGCAGCTCACCTGTGGATGGGGACGGAGATGTGGCTGATGCTCTAGAGACTGTATGGGTGAGTATGGGGCCTGGAGATTTAAGGATGGGAGTGAGATAGAAAAGGGAGAAGACTGTGGGGCAGATGCTGTGGATTGGGAGGTGTTAGAAGCTTAGGAGATGCCTGTGTTGAAGGAACGCTCCATTGAGGGTTGAGAAACTATCCACTGCCACGACCTGGCCACTGGGAAGAATTTTTTGTCCCTTTGGAGGAAGCAGCACAGGCGTGCTGGGACGAGACCAGGTGAAGAGAAAAGCACTGGAGCAACCAGCAGCGGTCACCAAAGGAAGCCACAGGGGCACCCTGTCCTGCCCCTAGGCTTCATCCAAAGGGACGTGCTGGGTGGGCCAGCTGCCCAACCTCCCACTCTGCCACCACAGTCAGTGTGAGACCTCCTGGGTTCAGTTGGACTTTGGCCGTGCCTTGCAGGAGGCATACAGTGCTGTGGTCATGACAGCAACCTCAGAGGGATATCCAGCAATTGTTAGAATAGGAGTTGAGACTACCCTGGTGCAAGGCCACCTCCAAGCCTGCCTCAGGCATCCTTGTTGTAACACCCCATGCTTAGCACATCTGAGGGATGTACTGGAGCTGGTGGAGGAGGTAGGGCTCTACCCTCCCCAGCCATGAGGAACTATCCCATTTGGGAGAACGTAAAACTCCCTGGCACCCTTAAAATGAGAGAGTTGTTTTATGCTGAGCTGGCAGTGTTTGGGTTTATATTAATAGGAATAAAGAAGTTTACCAATTCTAACAACTCTTCAATGGAGGTGTGGGGATCGCTCATAGTCAGGAAGAAGAAACAGTAGCAGTTGGGCAACATAATGGGTACTTCCACAGAAGCACCCATTACTATTCATGCTTTGGGCTTTTTCACTCAGTTTTTATGGGCATCTATTGTCTGTGGGTTATTCACTCATATTTCTTCATGGATTCTCTGTCTTTTTTCAGATACAAAAAAGAGGGAGGGCAATAGGTATTACTTTTTCCTCTTTTTAAAATGGTGTAGTTTTGTAATCTTAATCTTAACCTATTTAAACAGATCTTCATTATTGTCATGATCACCACTCCCTAAAGAGATAATGATCTTGGTCAGGGAGTCACTGTGGGTGCAAAAGTACCACCTTTATTGCCTGAGGTAGGCCCTTTAGGCCTCAGAAGTGCACAGTACTTGGACAAGCCCTACCTAAAAGTAAACACTTGCCTGCTTACAAGGCAGTTAAAAATTGACTATGTGCTTCCTTTTACAGCACTACAGCCTGGTCAGGTAGGACCTCTCAATTTACAGTAGCAACTTCTCAAATCCTCACTGGATTTAGGTGTAAGTCCTGCTGTTCAAGAGACCAGTCCTCTGTTGAAGAATATTTGTTTTTATTAAGAAAATAAAGTAGTTTCATTAGAATACAGTTCTTGCAATAAAAAGGCTTTAAGCATTAGGCATATCCAGTAGTTACAATGATTAAATAAGTTCACTATTCCCAAGTTAAATAATAACAGCTAAAACTAAGCTAAGTAATAATCCTTTCTCTCTCTACATGTTAGCATCTAGAAGCTGGGCTATTTCACCCCCCTTCTTCACAAGACAAACCTCTCACATTCCACAACATTCACCAACCAACCAACGGACCTCAATCACATACATGAACAACCATTTTCTACACGTCTCCAGACCTCCCTCTTTCTTACACCTTCCAGTTATTAACCAATCAGATTTATGTGAGCGTAACACAGTTCACCACCCATATTTCACATGAGATCCGCAGGTGGCTTATCTCTTCCCAATTAAGCGGTATGCTGTTTTGTCTTCCTCTGGGTCTCTTTGGCGTTGCTTCCTTATCTTCATGCCAGGCAAAGCAACTCTGCACAACAATCTCATGAGAACATTTCATTGCTTTTAAATTAATCTTAAAGGTAAAGGTTCCCCTTGACAATTCGTCCAGTTGTGCCCGACTCTAGGGTGCGGTGCTGATCCCCGGTTCCAAGCCGTAGAGCCAGCGTTTGTCCGAAGACAGTTTCTGTGGTCACGTTGCCAGCACAACTAGACACGGAACGCCGTTACCTTCCCACCGAGGTGGTACCTATTTATCTACTCGCATTTGTATGCTTTCGAACTGCTAGGTTGGCAGGAGCTGGGAGAAGTGACAGGAGCTCACTCCATCACGTGGATTTGATCTTACGACTGCTGGTCATCCGACCTTGCAGCACAGAGGCTTCTGTGGTTTAACCCGCAGCGCCACAACGTCCCTTAAAATTAATCTTACACAGAACCTAACAGACTCCATCTTTGTATGACTACAAGTCCCAGTTTCCTCCTATTTCCTCACAATTATTTTTCTTTTTTCTTATGGCAGCAGTGTCATTAACATAATTTAGAATGAATACATTTGCACTAAAATGTCAAACACATAAAAACACGTAATGGCATTTAAATAAAAAGGCGATTTAGTGCAATCTGTAGAAGGCATTTGAAAATTTAACATTGTGTCTTTCTGACTGGCACAATTTAGCACTTTTTTTGCTCATATTTGAATTTGCACTGAAACACTTTTTAATTTTAGGCAAACTGTACTATTATATACAAATAAAACTACATAGCATGCACAGTGCAATGCTTCAGGCCTCACCATGGGAAGCTGCCAGGAAATTTGGGTGCCTACTGCATAGCTCCAATTTACATCTGTTGGAGAGAACAGTCACTGTTTATGCATTAAAAAACTGTCAAAGGCAAACCTTGAGTTGTTTCATTTCATCAGGAAAATAACATATTTTAAGGCACCTGTGAACTAGTAATTCTGATATTTAATAAATGATGGTGCTCTCAGATTGTGTTCCTATGCTAGCAGCAATTTTTCTCACAGAACTCTATGAATGCTATGAAGCCAGTAAAATAAAATTAGCATTATGAAGTTGAAAAGTGTTCATCTTGCATGCTTCTTTGTACAAATTTAAAAGCTATTTTGTCTGTATTTTTGGTTATATGAGTTGAGTCAGTTCATATTCTTGGAGCTCCATAACTGAACCAGAAATCCCAGAGCAGCTCATATTTTTTAAAAAACTCTTTCTCTCACTCTCTCTTTCATTCTCTTTCACCCACTGCATGCAGTATGAATAAAAATATTCTGGATGTGACTGAAGCAACCAGATAGCTATTTCAATTGTTAGAAGCCACCTGGTAAGTTCCTGACTTAACAAAATTTAAATAGAAGTGACAACTTAGTCTTTTAGCTGCTATACTGTAACAGCTTTCTGAGGCCTTGCTTTCATCAAGGTGATAACAATCATACATTTCACAAATGAAAATCAAGAACCTCTTTTGCAATTATAAATCCCTGATGTTACAAGATCACTGATGATTCTTTAAAGCATACATTAATCAGAACTTGGAATGTTAGGTTCAAACATTGATTCATTCATGTTGTTATGAATTGGAAATGTTATTTTGTTGTTGGGTGGTGTGGCGTCCACCCAGGTCATGAATATTCATAGGATATCTGCATAGACAAATGGGAGTGCTGGAGGGGTGGAGTCAAGAGATATAAGAGACTCAGCAGGAGGAGGAGTGAGTTAGAGAGTGTTAGATAGAGAGATAGAGAGTTGAGGAGATGGAGAGTTGAGAGTTTTGGAATTTGGGCGAGAAAGTGGTGGTTGAGAGGGATAAAGGAGAATGTTTGTGTAAGAGTTAACAACATTGCTTGAAGTATCTACATCTGTGACAATAAACAATTTCTATTTGGTTCTTTTAAAATGACATATGGCCTGGACATCTATTATTAATAATAGGTAATGTTG
Source organism: Intellagama lesueurii (assembly GCA_037013535.1). Taxonomy (NCBI): domain Eukaryota; kingdom Metazoa; phylum Chordata; class Lepidosauria; order Squamata; family Agamidae; genus Intellagama; species Intellagama lesueurii. The sequence goes on from JBAJHW010000005.1 coordinate 105,992,731, forward strand.
ATGTAATCAACTGGTGGCAGCTAAGGGGCATGTAGCATGAGCTCTTTGTTTGGTGAAAAAAGCAGGGGCCATGTGGGAATCATGCTCAACAGGGCAGCCAACCGTCCAAGTCTCCTACCAAGCCAGCAGTCTCTACACCGCAGCGTCAGCAGCCTAAATTGAAGTTTATTAGCTATCAGACCACGAAGGGTTCCAGCTGCCAAATGACATCGCATGGGGCCCACAGAGGACCGAGGGATTCCAGAGAGACGACACCTCAGATGGATTCCTGCTCCAGAGACCAGTGCTTCAAAATCCAGAACCACAAGGAATTAACACACTGCAAACAGGTGAGGGAGCAAGTGGAAAGGAAGGAATGTCAGCAATTCGTCATGCTTCTACCAATCCTTTCCAGCCAGCAATGATTGGGGCAGCAGCTGCAAAAGCAGCAAAGTCACCAGACAAGAAAACCCAGTGGAAATTACAATTTAGGGTGGTGGACCCAGATTGTCTAATCTCCAATGAAGAGTCCAGTTGGGCAGCACAGCAGTTTGGTGAGTCAATTAAAATCCAAACACCCCAGGGGTTCATACAAATCCCTGCTTACGCGATATGGGAACCGGTTTAAGTTCTGTTTCCCAACAATTGATTGCTCAGAGCCAAATAATTCCAGGGGTGAGATTTCCCATTCATAGCTATCACCCAACCGGTAAAGAGCTTTTATATGCCCCTCTAGCTTTTGTAGAACTGGCTTACAAAAATTGGCAGAGAAGAAAACATGTTTTGGTGCATGAGGGAACTCACCCATTATTTATCCTGGGAAATGACATACGTTCCCAGCATTTTAAATTGAACCAGCATAACATAAGCCATGTTGGGACTTTCAGGTTCAAAAAAAAATGGCTTTTGGATTGAAAAATGCAGGTGTTACCTTTCAAAGGATGATGGATAAGCTGTTAGAGGGACTACCTTTTGCTTCATCTTATTTGGATGACTTGGCTATTTATAGTGATGATTTTGCTTCACATATGGCTCATGTTGAAACTGTGTTGTGTAGATTGCAAAATGCCAGTCTTGCTGTGAAAGCTAGCAAATGGCAGTGGGTTAAAGCAAAGGTGCTTTACCTAGGCCATCAGATTGGCCAAGGTGAGATACAACCAATTCAAGCTAAGGTTGAGAGTATTCAACAATGGCCTGTACCTATTAACAAAAAGCAAGTTCAATCATTTTTGGGCCTTGTTGGTTACTACCGGAGATTCATTCCTAACTTCAGTGAATTGGATATGCCTCTTACTGAGCTTACAAAGAAGCGCATGCCTATCAAAGTAAATTGGACTCTGGAGTGTCAAAGAGACTTTGATGCTTTGAAAGCTACAATTATGACTGCTCCTATTCTGATTTCACCTGATTTTAAAAGCCTTTTGTTTTACAGACAGATGCTTCAGACTGGGGCACAGGTGCTGTATTGTTGCAAGTGAATTCTGAGGGGGTATTGCATCCCATTTCTTATTTCAGCAAGAACCTTTTACCCTGAGAGAGAGCTTACTTTGTACCTCAGAAAGAGGCTCTAGCGATTGTATGGTCAGTGAATCGTTTACAGCCATACCTGTGGGGCCAGAAATTTATTTTGCAGACAGACCATTGTGCCTTGGTCTGGATGGAGAAGATGAAATCTCATAATCAAAAGCTTTTGCATTGGTGTTTAACTTTGCAGGATTTCAATTTTGAGGTACAGCATTGTAGCGTTCACCCCTTGTTATGCAAAATAAGTCACGTATTATTCATGTACTAGGCTCCTTCATGGATTGCTGCCTTGTCGTGGCGAAGGGGCTTGAGTAATTCAGAGAAGCTATGGGCTATGCCGTGCAGGGACACCCAAGACGGACAGGTCATAGTGGAGAGTTCTGACTAAACACGATCCACCTGGAGCAGGAACTGGCAAGCCACTCCAGTATCTTTGCCAAGAAAACCCCATGAACAGAAACAAAAGGCTAAAAGATATGACGCTGGAAGATGAGCCCCTCAGGTCGGAAGGCGTCCAACATGCTACTGAGGAAGAGCGAAGGACAAGGACAAGTAACTCCAGTGCTAATGAAATGGTTGGGCCAAGCCAAAAGGACGCTCAGTTGCGGACGCGCCTGGAAGTGAAAGGAAAGTCCGATGCTGCAAAGAAAAATACTGCATAGGAACCTGGAATGTAAGATCTATGAACCTTGGTAAGTTGGATGTGGTCAAACAGGAGATGACAAGAATAAAGATTGACATCCTGGGCGTCAGTGAACTAAAATGGACAGGAATGGGTGAATTCATTCAGACGATTATCATATCTACTATTGTGGCCAAGAATCCCACAGAAGAAATGGAGTAGCCCTCATAGTGAACAAAAGAGTGAGAAAAGCTGTACTGGGATATAATCTCAAAAATGATAGAATGCTTTCAATATGAATCCAAGGCAGACTTTTGAACATCACAGTAATCCAAGTTTATGCACCAAAGACCAATGCTGAAGAGGCTGAAATTGACCAATTCTATGAAGACTTACAACACCTTCTAGAACTGACACCAAAGAAAGATGTTCTTCTCATTATAGGGGACTGGAATGCTAAAGTAGGGAGTCAAGAGATAAAAGGAACAACAGGTAAGTTTGGCCTTGGAGTTCAAAACGAAGCAGGGCAAAGGCTAATAGAGTTTTGTCAAGAGAACAAGCTGGTCATCACAAACACTCTTTTCCAACAACACAAGAGGCAACTCTACACATGGACATCACCAGATGGGCAATACCGAAATCAGATTGATTATATTCTCTGCAGCCAAAGATGGAGAAGCTCTATAGAGTCAGCAAAAACAAGACCTGGAGCTGATTGTGGCTCTGATCATCAGCTTCTTATAGCAAAACTCAAGCTTAAACTGAAGAAAGTAGGAAAAACCACTGGGCTAGTCAGGTATAATCTAAACCAAATCCCTTATGAATACACAGTGGAAGTGAAGAACAGATTTAAGGAACTAGATTTGGTGGACAGAGTGCCTGAAGAACTAGGGATGGAGGCCCGTAACATTGTACAGGAGGCAGCAACAAAAACCATCCCAAAGAAAAGGAAATGCAAGAAAGCAAAGTGGCTGTCCGACGAGGCCTTACAAATAGCAGAGAAGAGAAGGGAAACAAAATGCAAGGGAGATAGGGAAAGTTACAGAAAATGGAATGCAGACTTCCAAAGAATAGCAAGGAGAGACAAGAGGGCCTTCTTAAATGAACAGTGCAAAGAAATAGAGGAAAATAATAGAAAGGGAAAAACCAGAGATCTGTTCAAGAAAATTGGAGATATTAAAGGAACATTTTGTGCAATGATGGACATGATAAAGGACAAAAATGGTAGGGACCTAACAGAAGCAGAAGACATTAAGAAGAGGTGGCAAGAATACACAGAGGAATTATACCAGAAAGATCTGGATGTCCCGGACAACCCAGAGAGTGTGGTTGCTGACCTTGAGCCAGACATCCTGGAGAGTGAAGTCAAGTGGGCCTTAGAAAGCATGGCTAACAACAAGGCCAGTGGAGGTGATGGCATTCCAGTCGAACTATTTAAAATCTTAAAAGATGATGCTGTTAAGGTGCTACACTCCATATGCCAGCAAGTTTGGAAAACTCAGCAGTGGCCAGAGGATTGGAAAAGATCAGTCTACATCCCAATCCCAAAGAAGGGCAGTGCCAAAGAATGCTCCAACTACCGTAAAATTGCACTCATTTCACACGCTAGCAAGGTTATGCTCAAAATCCTACAAGGTAGGCTTCAGCAGTATGTGGACCGAGAACTCCCAGAAGTACAAGCTGGATTTCGAAGGGGCAGAAGAACTAGAGACTAAATTGCTAACATGCGCTGGATTATGGAGAAAGCCAGAGAGTTCCAAAAAAAATCTACTTCTCCTTCATTGACTACGCAAAAGCCTTTGACTGTGTCGACCACAACAAACTATGGCAAGTTCTTAAAGAAATGGGAGTGCCTGACCACCTTATCTATCTCCTGAGAAATCTATATGTAGGACAGGAAGCAACAGTTAGAACTGGATATGGAACAACGGATTGGTTCAAAATTGGGAAAGGAGTACGACAAGGCTGTATATTGTCTCCCTGCTTATTTAAATTATATGCAGAATACATCATCCAAACGGCAGGACTGGATGAATCCCAAGGCGGTATTAAGATTGCCAGAAGAAATACCTACAACCTCAGATATGCAGATGATACCACTCTGATGGCAGAAAGTGAGGAGGAATTAAAGAACCTCTTAATGAGGGTGAAAGAGGAGAGCGCAAAAAATGGTCTGAAGCTCAACATCCAAAAAACTAAGATCATGGCCACTGATCCCATCACCTCCTGGCAAATAGAGGGGGAAGATATGGAGGCAGTGACAGATTTTACTTTCTTGGGCTCCATGATCACTGCAGATGGTGACAGCAGCCCCGAAATTAAAAGACACCTGCTTCTTGGGAGGAAAGCGATGAGAAACCTAGACAGCATCTTCAAAAGCAGAGACATCACCTTGCCGACAAAGGTCCGCATAGTCAAAGCTATGGTTTTTCCAGTAGCGATGTATGGAAGTGAGAGCTGGACCATAAAGAAGGCTGACTGCCAAAGAATTGATGCTTTTGAATTGTGGTGCTGGAGGAGACTCTTGAGAGTCCCCTGGACTGCAAAGAGAACAAACCTATCCATTTTGAAAGAAATCAACCCTGAGTGCTCAATGTAAGGACAGATCCTGAAGCTGAGGCTCCAATACTTTGGCCATCTGATGAGAAGAGAAGACTCCCTGGAAAAGACCCTGATGTTGGGAAAGTGTGAAGGCAAGAGGAGAAGGGGACGACAGAGGACGAGATGATTGGATAGTGTCATCGAAGCTACCAACATGACTTTGACCCAACTCCGGGAGGCAGTGGAAGACAGGAGGGCCTGGTGTGCTCTGGTCCATGGGGTCATGAAGAGTCGGACACGACTTAACGACTAAACAACAAAGGCAAATGTGGTGGAGAGGCGGAGCCGAGAGAGAGGTTAAAAGGCGGAGCCTGAGAGGAGGATTCAGTCAGTCAAGAGTCAGTCAAGAGTTAGTCTAGAGTGAGTCAGTGAGAGTGAGTTAGTCAGAGGCAGAGGCAGAAGATATAGAGACTGAGAGAGAGACTGGTTAAGATAAATAGATAGAGAAGGTAATTAATTATGTGGCAAGAAGAAAGTATGTATAGAGAGACCTGTGAATGATTTGCTTGTGTACAATGAATCTGAAGAACATCTGTGATTATTAATAACTTTGCTACACTTTAATAAATAAGTTTTGTTTGCATTCACAATACAAGTGTCTGATCTAACGTCATTTATTTTGTGGATTTAGGTTATCCACTGGTGGCAGTGAAAGGAAAATGACTGGAACCTTTGTGAAGGCACAAAACGTAGGTGCCTCAAAGAGGTGATCGTTACAATTGGTGGCAGCGGTGGGATGCGAAAGAATCCAGTCAACCCAGAATTAAAATTGAATTTTCTTTGAGTCAAGGGTACCTTTTAGTCAGAGGTCTGTGGTAAAGAAGTAGGTTACCTGCTAGAGCTTTAGTGGTAAAGCTTAGTGACGGGGCTTCTAAACCCAGATCTGAGGGGGGACTAAAGATAGGGAAAGACTCTGAAGGGAAAATTCCTTTTGAGGTTACCTCAGGATTTGAACAGACCCAGTGGGCTAGCTTAAAATCCAAGGCTCTGAGAGTTAAGGGAGTGCTTGTGAGAAAAGCAGAAGCCAGGGTCAGAACAGGTCTGAGGTGAAAGGAACATTAAAAAAAAGCAGAGGCTTGAAAACAGAATTTGTTTTGTGTCTGGAGGCAAGAAGGTTGTCTCAGACCAAGAAACATCGTGGCTGCTGTGGTGCCATAAGAAGTGTAGCCATCTTTAGCCGCCAAGTGAGAGCTACATAGTACCCCAGAAAAACACTGGGAAAAGAAAACAACAGTAAAAAAGTGTGTTTTTAAAAGAGGCCTGACTAACTCTGCAATAGAAACCAGCTCTTAACAAAGAAGTACACATACTTATGCCAACTAAAAGAATTAGAATGCTAAGAATGGAGGTAATTGATCCTCAAGAGGCACATAGTTCACCTCAGGAAGTGGAGGGAAATGGAGACCCTCTAGCTGTGGAACAGGAGGAGGAGACCCATGAGGGTGCCTCAGGGAGAGAAGGTGTTCTAAGCTCCCAAAGTTTTGAAAAATGGAAATTGGAACAGGAATTCAGACAAAAGGAATTAGAAATTAGAGAAAAAGCTAAGGCTGAAGAGAAAGCTCAGGAGCTCAAAGCTGAGCAAGAGGCCAGACAAATGGCATTTGAGCAGGAAAAAAGACAACTAGAGATGAGAGAAAAAGCTGAGCAAGAAAACAGACAAGTTGGAGTTAAAACAACTGGAATTTCAAATGGAAATGAAAAGATTAGAATTGGCTGCTCAAAACAATAATAGAAATAACAATAACTACTCTAGTGAGGGAAATCTCTCAAAAATCGACTTAAAGAAAGTTCCCCAATATAGAAAAGGAGACTGCCCTGAATCTTTCCTCATATCATTTGAAAGGGCATGCTGGGACTTGAATGTTAAGGATGATGAAAGGATGATGGTTTTGAGATCCCAAATAAGTGGAGATTTAGCTGAGTTGTATTCTCAGATGCCCCTAGAACAGGCTAGAGATTTTGAAGCCTATAGAAAAATGGTGTATTCTAGATTTGGGATAAATGCAGAACACCTTAGATGAAAATTCCGTTCCCTGACCAAAAAGCCTGAGGAATCTTATTCCCAAATAGGGGCTAAACTTCTTCAATCTTTGGACAAATTGATGGAACGTGAGAATGTCACTTCTCTAGAGCAAATGAAAAATGTGATTGGGTTGGAACAATTTTATTCTATTTTGCCAGGGGAATTGCGTTATTTAGTTAAGGACAAAAATCCCAAAAATCTATTAGAAGCAGGTGAAACAGCAGATTACATTGGGGAGATTTGAAACCACAGGTTCTCTGAGGTAAATTTTAACAGGCAAAACTGGGACAACCATAAGAAACCCTTTAATAAAAATTTCCTCAGCAAAACAACAGGAAAAGAAGGCCAGGGTAGTACTTCACCTAAATTAGCACGGCCTAGTTCTCAGACCCAAATGAACCCTGAGGAAAAGTTAAAGTTGAACAGATCTCCTCAGAGTGAGCGAAGAAGACAGTGCTATAACTGCGGGGAGTTCGGTCATTTACAATTCAATTGTATGAAAAATAAATTTAGGAATGAGAAGGATGATAATCAGCCCAAGAAGGTTTACTGTTTAAAACCAGCTGAAGCCACTGAGAGAAGCAGTAACCTAGGTTCTGGTTCTGTCTCCATGGCAACTGGCACAACAGAAAATTCTGATCTGCCACTAGCCCAGGTCGTTAATTGTTTTCTAGTAAAGGCAGAAGATATTTTAATCCGTAATCCTGGTGAGAGAATTCTTATTAATGAAAAGTCTTATGTAGGAGTGGTTGATACTTGTTCTAACATAACCCTGTGTCATCCTGATGTGATTCCTAAAGAACAAATTCTCCCAAACCAGACTGTTACCATCAAGGGAATAAGTTCTACTCCAGTGATTTTACCCATGGCTAAAGTGAAAATAAACTATAGAGATTGGATCGGAAATTGGGACGTGGCAATTTCTGATCAAATTCCTGCACCTTGTTTAATCGGGCTAGATCTCACTAAGCATATGCAGAGTGCTTTTGAAGTAACAGGTTCCCTGAGGGAGCAGTTAACAATCCCTGAAGGAAAAATGGATTCCCTAACTTCTGAATCTATCCAGGGATGCCCCAAGTTAGAAAAGAACCACGAGGTAACCAAAATGGCTGATGAGGTTATTTTGAAAACCCCTAATGATCCTTCCTATATTGAGGAACAGATGGAAGATTGTGGGAGTCTGCTGACTCCATTACAGCTGAGTAAGGAGGTCACGTACCCTGAAGATTGCATCAGCCAAATGCCTAGCTCATTAACACAGTTAACCTGTGCATGTGTCAGTTGTTGCTAGGCAGAATGTACTTGATGCCTTATTGGTTGTAACATGATTGCTGTGTAACCTAAGTACCGAATAAAGGGAGGTACCGGGCGTTGCCAAAGAGATTCCTTTCCCTGCAGGCATGACCGAGCATGCTTTGTTCCTGAATCTCCGACTGCAGTCTTCTTGTTTCTTCAGAGATCTCTCCCGTTTACTGGTGTTAGAGCTGGACTCCGACACGTGGTGCCCCGTGTGAGGCTTGTTTTTTGTGTGAGGTTTATTTTTCGTGTGAGGCTGTTTTTTGTGTAAGGCCTGTTTTTGTGAGGCTTAATTCTTGAGGCTTATTTTTCTGTGTGAGGCCAAAATTTTTGTGTGAGGTTTATCTTTTGTGAGGCTTGACAATTGAACCGGTTTGCACTTATCCATGCCCGGCGAAGGGTTACAGACGCGTCACGCATCCTTAGGATCCCGGGTAAGTGTTTTTTGTCCAGCTGGAATATAGCCGTTATGGGTTCATCATTGTCTTCAGCCCAGAAACAATATGTGGATGACCTCCTTTATTTGTTAACTAAAAATGGACACACAGTTACAGAGAAGGAGGTTGAAGATCTAGTTTTTGCTATAAAGGATGTGTGTCCTTGGGTGCCAGAAAGCGGCACAATAAAGCTGGAAGATTGGTGTAGAATTGGCTGCAACTTCCAGGATTATCCAAAAATTTCGTCAAAAGTGCTTTTTACATGGTGTCAGGTCCGTGCTTGTTTAAAGGGACTGATGCCCAATAACATCTTGTTTGCTCAACAACAGGAAGCAGGCTGTTTTACTCTTCCTCCATTACCTCAATTGTTACCACCTGCTCCTGCAGTCCCCTTAGTGCCGCCGCCTTGTTATGAGCTGCAAAAATGCAAACCTCCTGATATTGGACTTAATGATAATGGTGACTTTGTTGCCCCTGATTTATTTCCAGTTGATTATGGTGATCAAGGTCTAATTTGTTTGCTGCAACAGTTGCTTCTGGTTTATTAGACTTGGGGGATGCAGGAAATACCATCGTTTCTGCTTTCCCTGTAATCCATGGTATGCCTGCAGTAGGAAATGACCCCAGAGTCCCGGATAGATATGATCCTTTGGGATATCAATTTATTAAGGAGTTGCAATGCAGCATTAAGGATAATGGCATTCAAGCTCCATACACTCGGGCTATCCTTGATAATTTGGCTCAACAACACCTTCTTCCTGCTGATTGGAAAATACTCATTAGGTCCCTCCTTCCCCCTGCCCAAAATTTGTTATGTATGGATGAGTGGCGGCAAAGAGCGCAAGAACAGTTTGAAAAGAACCAAAGGGCTAACCCCAGAATTAACATTAATAGAGACATGCTTTTGGGGGAAGGAAATGTTTCTACTTCGACTCAACAACTTCCTTTGACAGATCAAGCATTGGATCAAATAGCAGACATTGTGGTAAAATCATGGAAAAAGATCCCAGTTCAGGGAGAGACAGTTGCTAGCTTCGCTAATATATGCCAAGGTCCAAAAGAGTCCTATACTGACTTTGTGAATCGTCTTATTATACCAATAGAACGCCAAGTTGAAAGCTATGCTGCTAGAACCATGCTTATAAAACAGTTGGCGTTTGAAAATTGCAATCAGGACTGTAGGGCCGCCCTGATGCCTATCTATAATAAGCCAGAAACTTCTATAAATGACATGTTGAGGGTCTGCCAAAACGTTGGAACTCACAGCCACAAAGCTCAACTCCTGGCTGCTGCAGTTCATGTTACTAGCAACCCAGCGAAGGGCAAAAAATGTTTCGGATGTGGGATGGAAGGCCATTTAAAAGCTCAATGCCGTTCCTTGCCACGGGAAGCAGCTAGACCCTCTAAAAAGTGCCCTATTTGTCAGAAAGGCTACCATTGGGCTAATCAATGTAGATCTAGACCCAATATAGATCAGGGTGCTGTGTCCTTTTCGGGAAACAAGAGGGCGTGCCGGCCCCAGGCCCAGGGCAAACAATAGGGGCTATTTCTTCTGTTAGTCATCAATGGTGGGATCCAAAAAAAGAGGCAGAGGCTAAATCTGAATTATGTGGAGACCCGTATGGTGAACTTCAACGGGAAGCATCCAATTGGGCATGGCCTTCTACCTCTACCGCTGCATTTACTGACGTCCATCTGCGGACTACTAACCCATCGTCAGAAATCAAGGGGATTCCGGTTAGGACTGATGAAGCTGTGTACTTAAATCTCCCTGGGGTGTACTTTCCAGTTCTGGTGCGCATTCCATCTTCTATTCCACAGGGTTATATGGGACTATTGCTTCCATATGAACTTGATACAGCCATACAAGTTACTCCCGGCATGTTTTTTTCTTGTGATACAGAGACCTTTGTGGCCCACATGTGCTCCTTTTCTTCGTTGCGTGTTCCAGCTGGCATGGTGATAGGGCGTATGTTTTTGCTCCCTGTTTCTGCCGAGCCCTCACCTCCTGTAGCCACTGCGCTTTCACCTCAAATGGCTATGGCTACCATTAAGTTAACTGACAGTCACCCTCTGCTGACTGTGAGTTTGGTAGGCCGATCTATTAAAGGACTGTTGGACTCTGGGGCTGATGTTACAGTTATTGCCCAAAAGGATTGGCCGCCATTTCTGCCTCTAGCAGATGCTGCTGCAGTATATGGTGTTGGAGGTTTTACAGCTGCAAAAGAGAGTGTGCAACAACTTACCTTTCAGCTAGAGGATAGGGTAGTGACCCTTAAACCTTTAATTATGGACATTCCAGTGACCCTTTGGGGCCGTGATCTCTTATCTAAGTTGGGTACTACCATCACGACAAATTTATCATAAGGGCCTCCCCTTCAGCCCTGCTGCATGCCTTGCTGATTAAATGGCTTAATCAACCTCCGGTATGGGTGGACCAGTGGCCGCTGACTTCAGAAAAGCTCTGTGCGGTGGAGGCCCTTATAGAGGAGCAACTTATGTTGGGACATATTCAGCCTAGTATTAGTCCTTGGAATACTCCTATATTTGTAATTAAAAAGAAATCTGGCCAATGGCAGTTGCTACAGGATTTGAGGAAGGTTAATGAACGTATGCAACCCATGGGACCTTTGCAATGTGGCACGCCTAATCCAAACATGATACCAGTGGACTACAAGGTCATGGTGGTGGATCTTAAAGACTGCTTTTTTACAATTCCACTAGCGCCACAAGATCGAGAGAAATTTGCCTTTACAGTTCCTGTTCTTAATAATGAACAACCGACCTGCAGATTTGAATATTGTGTCTTGCCTCAAGGAATGGCAAATTCCCCGGCCTTGTGTCAATTGTTTGTTGCCTCTGCGCTTCAACCATTTCATAATACTTTTCCTGACCTTTTGGTCTATCATTATATGGATGACATCTTGGTAGCCAGAAAGGATGTTGGTAAAGATCATCTTGAGTTCCTCACAGCCTCTCTGACTTCTTTTGGCCTTTGTATTGCTCCGGAGAAGGTTCAAACAACTTTGCCTTATGAATATTTAGGACACAAATTGTCGGATACAGCTTCTATACCATCTCTTCCACAAATGAAGGTACCTTTGTCTTTCACTCTTGTTGAACTTCAAAGTTTACTTGGCAATATTAACTGGGCTCGTTCATTTCTAGCCCTTTCTACACGAGAGCTTTCTCCACTTTTTGTTGCTCTCTCCGGTCACACCTCGCCTGCGGACATCATTCCTGTTACTCCCAGTATGCGGTCAGCGCTTCAACTTGTTGCTCAGCGTTTCCGGATGCAAGCTGTTGATAGAGTCCCAAAATTTGGCTCTCCACTCTTCTGTGCAATTTTATCCACGCCATCTCTTCCTACTGCTATCTTATATACACCTGACATCAAGGATCATATTGCTATAGTTGAGTGGCTTCATCTTCCTCACACGCCTTCTAGGAATTTGTATCCATGGATTGAAGCTGTTGCTGACTTGTTTTCTAAGGCTCATTCCCGATGTTGTCAACTGTCGGGGATGGACATTAATTCTGTGTATTTTCCTTTTCCACAGGCCGATGTGGAGAAGCTTTTACAGACTTCCTCTGTATTTCAGGTTGCCTTTGCAGATTTTTTTGGAACTGTTCTTCCCAATCCACCGAAGGACAAGCGTTTAACCTTTCTTTCTTCTGTTCCCTATCAATTAACTACTTGTTTTTCTCCCCAACCGTTAGTAAGTGCAAGAACACTCTTCACAGATGGTTCGCCTACCCGTGGTGTGGTGGTGTGGCAAGATTCAGAAGGTTAGTGGATGTCAAAATTTATGGATCATCAGTCGTCTGCGCAGCATTCTGAACTGGCTGCGGTGATATTGGCTTTTGATATCTTTGCTCATGATGATTTCAATCTTGTTGTGGATACCCAGTATGTTTACAAACTTCTCCTTCATTTGCCTTTTTCATACTTGTCCCCTTCTATTGATAAGGATCTTTTTTCGCTGTTTTCACGTTTACAGGTCTTATTGCAAAGTCGAACAGTTCTTTGCTTTATTACCCACATTCGTTCTCATTCTGGACTTCCTGGTTTTTTAACTGAAGGCAATGCCAGGGCAGATTCTGCCCTTAGACAATCTGCCTGTACTTTCAACCTTTTTGATGATTCTTTTGTTTCTCATGACATGTTTCATCAATCTGCTAAAGTTCTCCACAGGATGTTTTCTATTCCTATGTCTCAGGCTCGGGATATTGTTGCTGCCTGCCCTTCATGTAGTAAGTCTCCACTCAATTTACCTTTTGAGGCTGTTAATCCACGTGGAACATTGGCTAATGAGGTTTGGCAGATGGATGTCACGCAGGTACCACTTCTTGCTCCTTTTTCTAAATTGCATCTGACTGTTGACACCTTTTCCGGTTTCATTTGGGCTACCCCTCTTCGGGGTGAGACTACTCGACATGTTATTCAGCATTGTATGCGTGCCTTTGCTGTTATGGGAAGACCACAGACTCTAAAGACTGATAACGAGCCTGCTTACACTTCATCTGCCTTCAAGGATTTTTGTGTCCAATGGGGAATAACACTCAAGCATGGTATTCCTTTCAACTCAACTGGACAAGCAATTGTCGAACGTGCTCATTTGACCTTTAAATCTTTGTTACATAAACAAATTGGGGAAAAAGGGGTCCCCACGACAGATATCCAGATGGTTGTTGCTAAGGTCTTGTATACATTAAATTTCCTGCTTGCTCCCCATAATAGGTCTCACACTCCAGTTGAGTTGCATTTTAGGTCTGAAGAGCAACTTCCTCGACCTTTGGTGTCCTACCGTCAGCTTCCAGATCCTGAATGGAAAGGACCAGTGCCACTTATTACCTGGGGACGTGGATACACTGCTGTTGCCTTAGACAAGGGTCCTTTGTGGACTCCGGCACGATGTGTCCATCCATGGCACTCTCCTGTTCTGCCACAAAAGGGATTTTCTTAATTGTCATATTATTTAATTTTTTATTATGGTTGTAATTTTTGTATGTTGTTGTATTTAATGTATTTTTTTAATTAATCTAAATATGTACTAATTGTTTTGGCTGTTTTCCTGTTCCGTTTGTAAGTTTTAATTTGGGTTAAATATTATGTATTGAATTTTGTGAATCCTGACGAATGCCAGGGTCTTTATGATAATTTTAATAATGTTGACTCTCTGTGATCGGGCCACTTCTCACGCTCCTCTTCTTTTGATGGACCTTATGGCTGGAATCCAATGATTCGACTTTGTTGAATTAAGAAGAAAGAGAGGAGATGTGGGAGTCTGCTGACTCCATTACAGCTGAGTAAGGAGGTCACGTACCCTGAAGATTGCATCAGCCAAATGCCTAGCTCATTAACACAGTTAACCTGTGCATGTGTCAGTTGTTGCTAGGCAGAATGTACTTGATGCCTTATTGGTTGTAACATGATTGCTGTGTAACCTAAGTACTGAATAAAGGGAGGTGCCGGGCGTTGCCAAAGAGATTCCTTTCCCTGCAGGCACGACCGAGCATGCTTTGTTCCTGAATCTCCGACTGCAGTCTTCTTGTTTCTTCAGAGATCTCTCCCATTTACTGGTGTTAGAGCTGGACTCCGACAGAAGATAGTACTTTGAATGATTGTACTACAAAAGTTAGAGAGAATCCCATTCCACTGACCCTTGAACACCCAAAGAGGTCTATGACTGATAAAGACCTGACATATAGAGAGGGTTTACATCTGATAGAACATGTTAAGAGTGCTTTTGTACTTACACGCTCACAAGGGGGCCAGGAATCACCCACTGCTGCAGAAATGGTTACAGTAGCAGAGGGAAGCCTAGAGGGAGAAAGTTCCTTGGATAACCAGCTTAATAGTGGTGCAGAAGCTGATCTTATGCTTCTAAAGAATCCAAATAAAAATAGTTTGGCTCAGGAGCAGAAGGAGGAAATTAGTTTGGTAGGTTGCTTTGAACCAGCCACCAGTACACCCACTTTATTATCTCCTGAATGCCCTGAAAGGTCTTGCCTGGATAAGGAGCTTTTATATAGAAAAAAGTCCCTAGAAGTGTCAGAGCCAAGCTTGGGAAGTACTCCTGAAAAAGAGAAAGGCTTGTATGAGGCCCAGGAAAGAGTATTCTGTCCTGAGGACCAAGTAGCAGAACTGAGAACTATAGAGGGGAGAAAATTGCTTTTGGTAGGGGTGGAACAAGTAGTCCTTAAATCCTTGCAAGGCAACCCCCTATCTAGCATATCACTAAATCAAGAAATAGAATCAGCTAACATACTCAGTGCATCTAAAACAAACCAATCATTGATTGCACTTAAGAGAAACTTGCATGAGAATATTAAAGTGACCCATGATAGTGGTCCCCCACATAGGGAAAACGTTTCAATGAAAGTACCTGTGGGTGAATGTGTGAGTGAGGAGGAAGGCGTAAGCCCTGACGTCATAAAGAGGGACGCATCCAAAGATGTTAGGGAGGAGGAGAGGGAACTGCCTACCCTTTCCCCAGCTGAGAAAGTGAAGCCCCGAGCCAGACTTAAAGCAGACGTCACTAACAAACGACAAGCAGAGGACGTCCAGTGGACCACCGAGTGGCCGATGACCTCCAGTCGACGGAAGAGAACGTGGAAGAAGGAGCCAGTGTTCATCAGAGGGACCCCTGAGTGCCAGCAGTCGTGTGTCCAGCTGAAGGAGGCAGTAACGACCAGACCAGTCCACAGTGCACCTTACTACAACGGGAAGGTGAAAGACTTGGACTTTGCAAACCACGGAGTAAAAGAGACTCAGATCGTGCCTCGAAAGCCAAATGACTGAGGGGGGGGGGGATAAACCAAGCAGATAATGTTATAAGAAATGTTCTGTTTGTGTATAGTGTGGAAAAACTGAATATTGATGAACTGAAACTTGGAGAATGATTCAAGGACTTCTAAAACGAACTGGAATGGACTATTGATTTACTGGTTAATTATCTATGTAAAAGTTTCCTGATTGTGGTATATTTCTGTAAGGTTGAAAATGTTAAATGTAGTAAGTATAACTGATAAGGTAAAGTATATTATTGAATTGTATTGGAATGTTTAGACTAGAAGAGATTGTGATAGTTATAATAAATATTGTTATTGCTTGCAAAATGATGCCAGAGGGTAAGTAAAGTTTCATGCAATGATGCATGTTTGTTTGGGATGGAAAACATGTTTCCCCTCCCAAACAAACATATTTAAGGGGGGAGGTATGTAGCGTTCACCCCTTGTTATGCAAAATAAGTCATGTATTATTCATGTACTAGGCAAATGTGGTGGAGAGGTGGAGCCGAGAGAGAGGTTAAAAGGCAGAGCCTGAGAGGAAGAGTCAGTCAGTCAAGAGTCAGTCAAGAGTCAGGAGTGAGTCAGTGAGAGTGAGTTAGTCAGAGTCAGAGGCAGAAGAGATAGAGATTGAGAGAGAGACTGGTTAAGATAAATAGATAGAGAAGGTAATTGTTATGTTTACCACGTGGCCCTTGCTTGTTTCACCAAACAAAGAGCTCACGCTACGTATTCCCACCAGCTGACAACAATTGTGACGTCCACCCCTTTGAGGCACCTACGTGTTATGCTCTCACAAAGGGTTCGGTCTTTCCTTTCCCTCACTGCCACCAGTGGATTTCCTTTATCCACAATATAAAAGACTTTAGTCAAACACTTGTCTGGTAACTGCCAACAGAACTTATTTATTGAAGTGTATCAAATTTAATCATAATCACAGATGTTATTCATAGGTTCATTGTACACCATCAAATCATTAAAATATCATAGATCTTGCCACATAACCAATCACCACCTGCTCTATCTATTTATCTTGACCAGCTTATCTCTATTAATATCTGTTCCTTCTCTCTCTTCTCTCACTATCTCTCTCTGACTATCTGACTATCTATCTGACTCTCTGACTCTTCTCCATCTCTGATTCCAAATTCTTATCTTAGCTCTTATATCATCTCTTATCCCATCTCTTCTCTCTCTCTCTTGACTCCTCCTGCCAAACCTTTATATATCTGCTGACTCCGCCCCTCCAATCCTCCCATAGGCTCATGCAAATTAGGTCCAGACTATGAGTGACAGGAGTGACGTGGGACAATCGTCACAGTAATTAATTATATGGCAAGAAGAAAGTATGTATAGAGAGACCTGTGAATGATTTGCTTGTGTACAATGAATCTGAAGAACATCTGTGATTAATAACTTTGCTACACTTTAATAAATAAGTTTTGTTTGCATTCACAATACAAGTGTCTGATCAAACGTCATTTATTTTGTGGATTGAGGTAATCCACTGGTGGCAGTGAAAGGAAAACAACTGGAACCTTTGTGAAGGCACAAAACGTAGGTGCCTCAAAGAGGTGATCGTCATACCTGTGGGGCCAGAAATTTATTTTGCAGACAGACCATTGTTGTTTAACTTTGCATGATTTCAATTTTGAGGTACAACATATTCCTGGCAGGCTGAATGTCATGGCTGACAGTCTATCGAGGATGTACCATGGAGTGGAAGATAGCTGAAGATCTTGTTTCAATGCCAATGGCTCCTGTGCATGGTCAGAGTGCTATGTTACTGTACTAACCTGTTGTTTTCTGTTTTTCAGATTCCTAGAATTGCCTTAACACAAGATATATGTAATCCATTGCTGCTATTAGAATTTTGCCTACCTCATGCTAAAGCTAGATTAGTTTTGCAAGATTAAATTGAATTTTTATTATTGCTTTGTTTAACTTTAACATAGTATTTAGCCAGAATACTAGGCCATTTATGTAACCTAGCTTTGTTTAGTCAAAAATGCAGGATCGTATAAACCCTGGATTTTTGAACTCCAAGGGGTGGCATGTGAGGAAATAGGAGGAAACTGGGACTTGTAGTCATACAAAGATGGAGTCTGTTAGGTTCTGTGTAAGATGAATTTAAGAGCAATGAAATGTTCTCAAGAGATTGTTGTGCAGAGTTGCTTTGCCTGGCATGAAGATAAGGAAGCAAGGCCAAAGAGGCCCAGAGGAAGATGAAACAGAGCATAAAGATAAGGCACCTGGGCTTGGATCTTCTCATGTGAAATGTGGGCG
The DNA here is from genome assembly GCA_037013535.1 of Intellagama lesueurii. Classification (NCBI taxonomy): domain Eukaryota; kingdom Metazoa; phylum Chordata; class Lepidosauria; order Squamata; family Agamidae; genus Intellagama; species Intellagama lesueurii. The sequence goes on from JBAJHW010000005.1 coordinate 106,010,291, forward strand.
GTGAACTGTGTTAGACCCACTTGGACTTAATTGGTTAACAGCTTGGAAGTGTCATAATGAGGGTGGTCTGGAGACGTGTAGAAAATGGTTGTTCATGTTCATTTTTCCTATCTTGAACTTTATTATTACTGTTGTTTTTATTTTATTATATTGTTTTTACTTTTATCTATTATTGTTAGCTGCCCAGAGTAGAATTCGGTCTAGATGGGAGGGGTATAAATTTAATAAATAAATAAATAGTAAAAATAAATGTATGTGATTGAGGTTCGTTGTTCATTGGTGGATGTTTTTGGAATGTGAGAGGTTTGTCTTTTGAAGGAGGGGGGCGAAATAGCCCAGCTTCTAGATGCTAACATGTAGAGAGAGCAAAGATTATTACTTACCTTAGCTTTAGCTGTTATTATTTTACTTGGAAATAGTGCACTTATTTAATCATAGTAACTACTGGATATGCCTAATGCTTGAAGCCTTTTTAATGCAACAACTGTATTCTAATGAAACTACTTTATTTTCTTAATAAAAAGAAATATAATTGTTCAACAGAGGACTGGTCTCTTGAACAGCAAGACTGCCTTGTAAGCAGGCAAGTGTTCTCTTTTAGGTCTGGCTTGTCCATGCACTTCTGAGTGCATAGACAAGCCAGAGGCCTAAAGGACCTACCTCAGGTAACCAAAGTGGTAGTATTGCACCCACAATGACTCCCTGACCAAGATCATTATCTCTTTAGGGAGATTCACAGACAGTTTGTACTGTAAAACACATTTTAAAGCATTACATTTATTAACTGTGTTTTGATCCGTTTGACAAAAAAGTAATGACTTTAACATTAACATTTTGTAGTTCAACTGTTGTTTCCAAGTTCTGTACATAAATGACATGAACTTAGAGAAGTACACATAATTGATCTGCTATTTTGTCTAATCATCAATCTTGTCTATGAAATTGAATGTGAACAAATCTTTGTTGACTGTATTTGTACCTGAGATTTGTATCACTGATGAGCTTCCTTAGCAACATGGGGAGGATGTGAGTAGTAGCAACACTGGAAGGTTGTGGGAATGTAGCAAGCTGGAGCATGTTACCTCTTCTCTCCCTTACTATTTGAGCACCTGAATAAAGTTTCCATCTGCCTCATGATGTGCAGTTCTTCCCTGCAGCATACAAATTACCAAGACACAAATCTGTCACTAGGCAACATCTGCAGTTTTCTCACTCTGTCACAATTAGAAGACAGAATATGAGGCGATTTTAATGAACCAATCAACATGTTTGTTGTGGTGTACAAGCTAGCTTACACACTTCTATGGAAACAGGGTATTTAAACATTACTATAAAACAGCTATGCCTGTTTACATATGTGCAGGAGGAAGAAAGTTTATTATAATATCAAACAAATGGTGAGAAGTACTGCATTAATGGGCAATCTCAAGTAGAAAGCTTGCAATACCAAGGATTTAAAAATAATTCCTCAATGCTTCTTGAATTACAGTCTTAATAAGGAATGTAACTGATTTAAATAGGCCCCAATCCATCTCTGGTCTCACCTATGGAGCCACAGCATCTGGAGAATGGTTTAAAAGTGCGTTATTTTTACTACTTTACTTATATAATAAATAATAATAATGTGCCATCAAGTCAATTCTGACTTATGTTGACCCTTTTCAGGGTTTTGCAGGTAGGCAGGACTCAGAAGTAGTTTACCATTCCCTTTTTCTGGGGGCACCCTGAGACTGTGCAGCTTGCCCAAGGCCACACAGGCTGGCTCTACTTGCAGGAGTTCCAGTGGGGAAATTGTGGGGGAATGCCCCTCCCCAAGGTTGCTAGGCTGTTATCTATTGTAGTGAAGAGCATACTCTCCTAGTGGATACAGCTGCTTCTGAGAGGAAGTATGGCTACCCATTCTTCCTCTTTCTCATAGTGATAGGGAGCTAACTTCAAAGTCTTTCTTTGGGCCAATCCTAATGGCATTATGTAACTATTGTCCTATCTGAACTCTGTCAATAATCTGTATACTGTCAACTATCTGTGAGCTTGTAAGGTTAATAAAAGAGAGTCCTCCTGGGGGCGTTGCCCCAGAGTTGTATCCAGAGCTGGATCCAGAGGTGTGTATGGAGGACTCTGCTGGCAGACATCCCTCTGTGTGTGACTGACTTCGTTAACTTCTCTCTCTAAGACTATTTGCTATCCTAATTACTTGTGATCACATAAACTATCAGCCTTCTCATTTCGTGACCCTACAGAAATGAACTCCCAAATTTTGCTCCATAACTACATATTTAAATCACTGAGTTCTCCAGCCAGCTTACCTTACTTATAGCACTGTCTAAATTAAAAGAAATTGGCACAGTTCAAAGAACTAACAAGGACAATAAATTTGTACTCAGAATAGAACTTCGGTAGGGTTAGGTAGGCAAAATTTCACTGTTGCACTAAGATTAGGATTAGAGATGGGCACAAATTGCTGGTTCAGCAATTCATGCCGGTTTGTCCTTAGGACAAACAGGTGTTCCCTACCCTGTCTCCTGCTGCAGGCACCCACTCAGAGGCAGCGACCTGGCTTCCCTGTCCTACCTCCTCTGGGCACTGCCTCTGAGTGGGCACCTGCCAGAGGAGACAGGGTTGGGAATCACCAAACACCTGTTTGTCCAAAGGACAAACTGGCATGAACTGCCAAGTCAGCGGTTCGTGTGTATCTCTAATTAGCATGTCAAGGCAAAATACAACTCTCTCTTCCTTTCCTTGGGCTGTGCAGTATGATGATTTGAAAGATAGTGGGAATTGTAGTCAAAGAAAATGGAGACTGTTAGGTTCTGTGTAACATGATTTTAAAGCATTGGAATGTGTTAGGCTGTAAGACTGTTTTTCAGATTTACTGCCTGCCTGGTACAGAGGGAACTGAGATAAGAATGCAAGGACATGAAGAGGCCCAGTGAAGACCAAACACGCATACCGGGTAATTGGGAGCGAGATAACACACCTGTGGACTTCATGAGAATTCTGGGTGGAGAGTTGTGTTAAGCCTCTTTGAAGTTAATTGGTTTACAGCTATTGTATGTCAAAAGAAGGAGGTCTTAGACATGTAGAAAAGATGGATGATGGGATGTGTTTGTAGCTTCGGATGGATCGTGTTATGGGAAGGAATGCTTATAGAATGTAGCAAGGAAAATCTGTTTGTCTTTTTAAAACCAGAAGCACAGGGACACAGGGGCGAATTTGAGTGAGAGAGGGGCAAAGCTCTGCCAAGTGGGGCTGAAAATTAGAGAGAATGTTGGTGGAAGTGTGATCAGGTTCTTCCGAAAGTACTGGCGGTTCTCTCATCTTGGCGGGAATAAGAGTCGGAGGCGGTTTTAGAATTTGAACAGTTTCCTTTTTATTCTTTTCGGCTTCAATTTCAACTATTTCAAACGGGTCCAAGCCACTCAATTCTGACAACGTCTTATAACTTTTTACATTTATCTCCGGGGTACAGATATCAGTTCTCACATCGGGGCCGGGCCAAAACGCTCCCGGTCCGTCATCGCCCGTATAGGGGTACTCCTCACTGCACACACCGTCCCGCAGCAAGGGTGTCTTGCCCAGTCCCCTTCCATGGGAGGTCGGTTGAAGGAAGGTGTAGGGCGAATAACCTTCCTCCCCCCATCTTGATTGCGCGGGTAAACTACCACAGTCCATTCCACCGGCTTTACTCTTCGCCTATCCCCCGTGGGCACCTCTGGATCAGGCAGCAACCCTCCTCCAGTCTTTAGATTGGGGAACTCCTTGGTCAATACTCCAACCTTGTCTGGGGAGCCACCTACATCTTCCGTCTGGACCGCGCAATCTCTTGTCTCCCTTTTTCTCTCCCCCGTCACCACCTGAAATTCCCGCGTTTCTTCCCCCTCTTTTATAATCTCCTCCCACACTATGAGGTCTAACTCCTCCCCTCTGTCTTCTGCTAAACACACCTCCAGCGTGTTTTCCCTCTTCCCTTCATTCCCTTCTATTTCCACAAGTACCCCTTCCGCACATGCGCACATCTCTTTTGATGTTTCTCCTTGTTGGGACGGCACACTAGCCTCCTGTCCTTCACAGGAAGTCATAGCATTATCTTGATGTAAGACAAGTACTATTGATGTTGTGTCTGAGAAATTGAATTGTAACCCACAAACACACTTAAGTCGTAAGGTTCCTAATATTTGATTTGGTTTTTGTTGTGTCTGCTGAAACAGAGTAGCATAACTAGAAAACTCGATGTGTTTGTAGATCTGCAGATGAACCAGTCATCCTGGAACTCTGAAAACAGTTACTTTCAGTCTATGATTATAGATGAATTATAAGGTATTCTCCACCCTTTAATCCATGTCAAAGGATATAATGTCTCTAGGCTGTGCTCTTTTAGTTCTTTTTCTCCTCTGACGATGTGTACAGTCAATTTCTTCTCTCTAAAATTTAATTTCAGGAATTATATTTCCAACCCAGTCAACAATTTCTCTAACCAGCTGTTCCACATCTTTGTTCTTTCTCTCACGCTGTAAAGACGTAAGCTCCCTTTTCTCTGCTGGTCTTCCATGGCTATTAATCTTTTTTTCAATTCTTTTATTAAGTAATTGACATTATAGTCAAATTTTCATTGTATTTTAAAAAATAATGTTTAATGAAAAAATTAAGAGGGCTGCAAGAGATTATATTTAAGGAGACTATAATTCAAGTTTATACAGATTTATCTGAAGCTACAATACAATACAGAAGAAGCATGAGAAAAATCTCCATAATTCTGAAGGGGGAGAATGTGGAGTACAGTTGGGAATATCCAATTTTCGTGAAAATAAACTATCAAGGAATATATTACAGAGCGGAGTCCTGTGAAGAAGCATAGGAAAAGATGAAAGAACTGTGGGTTACGAATAAGGAACAGTTCTAACAGGAGATGAAGAAAATGGAAATGAATCAAGGGAAAGAATCCAGTATGGTGATCGAAGGGAGAAGAGATCTGGTGGAATAGGGACGAGATGGGGCAAGGGGGAGTCCAGATAATCTGGAAGAAGAGAAAGATTTGGGAGCAAGTGTGGGATACTTTAAAAGCAGTAAGGTGAGGATTAAGTATAAAACATTCATATAATCTGAAAAAAATCAAAAGAGCAAAAAGTGAAGGAGCTAGAGGAAGAAATTAGGGAACTAGATACGACAGACTATGAACTTCCAAACAAATTGGAAGTGCAAGTGGGGGGGACAGGATTGCAATTTGAGATTGAAAAACAAATAAGGAATACCTTACCACCTTGAACAAGTTCAAATCTCCAGGGCCAGATGAACTGCATCAGAGAGTACTGAAGGAACTGGCTGAAAAACTCTCAGAACCACTATCCATTATTTTCTTGAAATCATGGGAAACGGGTGAGGTGCCAGAGGATTGGAGGAGGGCTAATGTTGTCCCTATCTTCAAAAAGGGCAAAAAAAAAAAAAAAAAAAGGAACCTGGGAACTATAGGCCAGTCAGCCTGACATCAATCCTAGGCAAAATTCTGGAACAGATCGTAAAGCGGTCATTGTGCAAGCACCTAGAAAACAAAGCAGTAATAACTATAAGCCAACATGGATTTGTCAAGAACAAATCTTGCCAAACTAATTTGATCTCGTTTTTCATTCAGGTCACCTCCCTGATAGATAGAGGGCATGCTGTAGATGTAGTATATCTTGACTTCAGCAAAGCTTTTGACCAAGTGCCCCATGATATCCTGGTTAGCAAGCTAACTAGGTGTGGGCTGGATAGAACAAGTATCAGATACACAATTGGCTACAGAATCGTACTCAGAGGGTGATGATTAATGCGTCCATCTCTAACTGGGAGGAGGTGACAAGTGGGATACCCAAGGCTCAGTCCTGGGCCCGGTGCTCTTCAATATTTTTATTAATGACTTGGATGAGGGAGTGCAGGGAATGCATGTCAAATTTGCAGATGATCCAAAATTGGGTGGAATAGCTAATACCCTAGAAGACAGAAACAACATCCAAAATGACCTTGATAGGATGGAGCACTGGGCGGAAAGCAACAGAATGAAATTCAACAGGGATAAGTGTGAAGTACTGTACCTCAGAAAAAGAAACCAATTGCACAGTTACAGGATGGGGGATACCTGGCTGAGCAAAACAACAAGCAAGAAGGATCTTGGAATTGTCGTAGATTACAAGCTAAATATGAGCCAACAGTGTGATGTGGCTACAAAAAAGGCTAATGCTATTTTCGGCTGTATTAATAGAAGTACAGTTTCCAAGTTCCGTGAGGTGCTAGTCCCCCTCTATTCAGCACTGGTTAGCCCTCCGCTTGAGTATTGTGTCCAATTCTGGACACCACACTTCAAGAAGGATGCAAATACATTGGAACAAGTTCAGAGGAGGGCAACAAGGATGATTGGGGGCTGGAAACCAAGTCTTATGAGGAAAGGCTGAAAGAATTGGGCATGTTTAGCATTGAGAAAAGAAGACTGAGGGGTGATATGATAGCACTCTGGGGCGGAGCTACCACTAGGCGAACTAGGCGATCACGTAGAGCGCAGACCTGAGAGGGGCACAAAACTGATCTCAGAGGGCCGCTGAACTGACCTGAGGGGCACAGAACTGAACTCAGAGGAGCACAGAACTGACCTGAGAGAGGCACAGTTTTATACAGACTAGTTTCTTGGAAAAAAATGCAACTGAAAATTTATATTTTAAAATTTTAAGATAAATACCACAACAGCGCTATGGAATATAATTATTTATAAAGTCTTATAATTTTTTTCTATATACTGCAATTCAGGGGTCATTTCATAGAAAAAGGGCTGTTGGTACTCTCATTAGCATAACTCTTTTGCATATCACTCCTGGCATCAGTGGAAGTAAGCAAAAAACCACTGGGCAAGTAAAAATAAATAAATACGCACTTTCAGAGTTGCCAGTACTGTGTACCCTTGAGTCCCCCCCCCCCCAGGTGACCCCTGCTGCAACCTCTATTTCTTACAAATGTCCCATTTACACCAGCCACTGTGATCTACTTCCTGGGGTTATAAGTTACCAAACAGTGCTAATGGACAGGCAGCAGTGGGGGAGAAAATTTTGGTGAAGATCCTGCAGCTTCCCTCTCTCACTTAGCTTTTGGTCTCTTTTAAGCTACATTTCCCCAGTTATAACTGGAGACAGACTTCTAGTTTGGGAGGGGCTCCACCAATGTTCCCTCTAAGTCAAGTCAGCTTGTGAGCAGAAATTCTACCTTGTGACCTCTGACCTGGAAGATCTACTAATCTCTTGCTCATGCCTCTTCTTAAAAAATCCCAAGTTCTGTGTGCCAGACCAACATCCCCTAGTGCAAGTTAGAGGGAACTATGGTTTTACTTTCAATGTGGCAACTGCAAGGCCTCTATTGAGCTGAATGTACTTGCTTGGATGGTGTTCCCAATGACATTTAGGGAAAAGTGAGTTTCTATCTTCTTTTACTCAATTTTTACTTTTCAGTTACTTATGTTATCATTACATTGTATTTGGGAAATGGAACACTGGGGAAGAGTAAGGCCTTCCTTATTGAAATAGCTTTGTTTGCCTGCTTGCTGAAGTTGTTGCATTTTGCTGGGTATAGGATGTGTCTATATATCTATATAAGAGGGTATAGTCATGTTCTACAGCACTGTGTGGCCACTGTGTGACAGAGAGTGTTGGACTAGATGGGTCATTGGCCTGATCCAACATGGCTTCTCTTATTTTCTTATGAGGACAGTTCCTACAATGGCGACCTAGTAGTCATTTCCCATAAATTTAATTATGTGATTTTAAATAATAATTTGTTCTGAATGTGTTTTTAAGTTAGAGTTTTTAAGCAGTCTTTTTTGGAGTCATGGCCATGGGCACTGTTCTGAATTGCTTGAAAATGTGCTTGTACTCACAGAATATCATCCAGGTGGGCTGCTACTCTGAAATCTGTACATTGCTCAGAAATTGAGTGCTCTACCCTAAACCCAGCTTTCTCCTGGTCTTGCTTGGCTTGGACTAAGTGGATATTGCTAACTACAATTCTGGCTTATCCCTGGACTGATCTTAAACATATAAAATATTGTCTTCATCCTAGGGTGAGCTATGGCTGATTAAAAAATGACCATCTGGAGCTCAGTTCCGCAAACAAAAAGCAAAAAGAGCCAAGGAGCAAGCAAAGCAAGAAGGGTTCTTCCAGAAATACCTTTGCACACAGAAAGCAGTCAAAGAACAAGAACATGACGATACCCTTGTTGAAACTACCACTGAGGAAGCTGTACACGGTGCTCCTTCTACAAGTGATATAAACTCTAAGAATGAACTTTCACAATTTGTAGGCCTTTCAGTAAAACATACAGAAGAAAAAGAGGATTTCAAGGAAACTGAGAGTACTGCAATGACTGCAAAAGAAGATAATGTTGGGCCCAGCTTGGATTACACTGGTCCTGCTAACTGGCCTAACTATTGCAGTGATAATTTGTGACAGCTTATAGTACAATATGGACCACAGCAGGCTATATCACATGACTTTCCAAAAGACTCAAAAACAAGACGATTTTCTCCTATACACTACAAGAGGAGACTAGCAAATGGTGAAGAGGTGTGCCGTCAATGGCTGATATATTCCACCTCAAAAGATGTGGTTTTTTGTTTTTGTTGTAAGCTGTTCAACAAAGTAAATACTGCATCAGTGCTACAAGGACAAGGTTCAAAAGACTGGAAGAACATTGGAGCAATTCTGTCTTCACATGAGATAAATCCTCTCCATTTAGAAAACTATGAGACCTGGAGAGAACTTGAATTGCGCTTATACAAAGGAAAAACAGTTGATGATATTAACCAGCAGAAAATCAGGCAAGAAGAACAATATTGGCAACAAATTTTGGAACGCTTGATTGCTTTGGTCAAACTTCTTGGCATGCAAAACTTGGCATTCCATGGTACTACTGTGTCAGGATTTTGTTCTATTGGTGAACAGGGAGTTAAATTTTAATATTGTAAATGAAGTGCAGAGTCACGAATGTAGAGCAAAAGCCAATGTCATGACTTACAGCATCCAGGTGAAGCAAGATGATGTAATGCTTAATTGTTAACAAGACCAGCTGTAAATGGAGAAATATGGTTGGTTGTTCTGAGTATAAATGTAACTGAGACAGAACAGACCTTACCACTCAGCAGTAAGTCTGGTGGTCATTTACTTCTATGTCAATGCTCTGAATGTTGCTATGCCAAATGTACCTTGCCTTGTATATATGTGTAGCCATAATCAATATAATGTATTATAATTACTAAGAACTCTCTCATGTTATTTTTTCCCTACGTCTAAATCTCTAAGTCACTCAATCCCTAAGTCTCTTTGCTAAACGTAAAAGTGGGATTCAACCAGACTCTAGGAACTTTTCTTGAGGCCAGTGCCTCATTAAGATTCCGGAGTTTTGGCCCCACACCAACAGGGTTATGGGCCCAGGGAGACACCCAGGGAGATGCCCAGAGTGACGCTGAGAGACGTGGTAAGCCTAGGGAGACATGGTGCCTAGGAGATGTGGTGTTCCAGGGAGAAGCTGAGACGTTTGTTGGCCCAAGGAGAAGGCATTATAAGGCTGCAAGTGTATGGAGGAAAAGCCAACAATTGGAGAAGCTGAGTCAGATTCTGAAAGTGACGAACAGCAGATCCAAGGAGGAGGCTTCACCATGATGCAGGCCAGTAACCTTCCATTATTACGTTTAAATGGTCATAATTATATGTCATGGGCCTATAAAATGGAAATGTATTTAAGAAGAGAGAGTGTATGGCAGATTGTATCTAATCCTCCAGTTTGACTAGATGAAGAAAATGCGGCTAAAGATGAGAGAGCATTATCTACAATAATATTATGCTTGGATGACTCCAAATTAAATTATGTGAGAGGAAAAACTTCAAGTAAAGAGGTCTGGGAGGCGTTGAGAGCCGTCTATGTGAGATAAACAGTTGGTTCCAAGATGTTATTAACACGTAAGCTGTATAAGAAGAGGTTGCTCCCTAATCAAAGCATATCTAACTATATCCAGGAGTGTTCTGAGTTATTTTTCCAGTTACAGGAGCGTGGGATGGATTTCCCGGAAGCCCATAAGTGCTACGTTATCCTAAGTGGTTTGGATGAAAGTTGGGAAACACTCGTAATAAGTATGGAAAGTTTACCAGAAGAAAGTCTAACAGTGGAATATCTGTCGGGGCGGCTATTGGAGGAGGAAAAAGGAGAAAGCCAAGGATTTATCTGTGCCAAGTCTACACAGACGAGGGAATTCCAAGGATGATAGCAACAGAAGGATGTCTGCTGATTTCCCTACTGAAAGAATCCTGGCTGTAAACAAGAAGAAATGTTTTATTTGCGGCAGCGAAAGACATTTGGCTAGAGACTGTGTTCGTCGAAGAAGAAGAGATAAGCCCAAGGACACTGAGAAATTAAACAGAACTTCAGAGCAACGTAAAATGAACTCTGTGTCAGTAATTACTGATTGTGACAGTGATAAATGGCTGATTGATTCTGGCGCTACACAACATGTTTGTAGGCAGAGAATGTGGTTTAGAGAGTTAACAAATTCTGCTAAAAGACAAGTAAGTTTAGCAGACGGGAAAAACATTGAAGTATGTGGAACAGGCAAAGTTTATGTTAAAAGCCTTAAAGATACTTTGGAGAATGTTTTGTTTGTACCTAGAATTAGCCATAATGTAATAAGCATGTCATGTTTAGACCAAGCTGGTTTTTCAATTAAGTTCAGTAAAGGAGTTTGCAAAATAGAGAAAGCAAACGTACTTGTTGCAACGGGGCATTTAAAGGGAAATTTCTATGTTTTGGATAAAACAGAAGAAGGGAAATGTTCTGCAAATGTGTTAAATGATAATGTGCCACATCACAAATGCATACAGAAGTTGCATAGAGACTTAGGACACGTGAGTTTTGAAGTATTAAGGAAAACTCAGCAATGTGTGGGCAATCTAAATTTAAAGAACTGTGATAGATTTCTAGATTGCAATGTGTGTAAGGCCTCTAAATCAAAGAGACACCCAGTGAGTAAGAAGAGCTGTAGAATAAGTAAAAGGTGCTTTGAGCTTGTGCACATGGATATAATAGGTCCGTTCCAAGAGTCACTGGGGGGAAATAAGTTCTGTCTTACCATAACAGACGATTTCTCCAGGTACTCTTATGTCTTCATTCTTAAACATAAAAGTGAAGCATTCCAAACATTCAGGGAATGGGTGGCTATGACTGAAAGAAGATTTGAAACACATGTAGCCAGTATTCAGACGGACCGAGGGGGAGAGTTTATGAGTAAGCAATTCAGAACGTGGTTAAGAAAGAAAGGGATACGCCATAGAATTGCAAATGTACAAGTCCCTGAAGAAAATGGTGTAGCAGAACGAAAAGGTGGCATATTACAAACAGTTATGGATTCAATGTTGACAGATGCTAATATGTCTAAAGTTTTTTGGGGAGAAGCAATAAAATGTGCATGTTATGTTTTGAACAGAATTTGGAGTTCTGTCATTCAAAACACCCCGTATTTTCTGGCACACAGCAGACAACCAACTTTAAATCATATCAAGACGTTTGGTTGCCATGCGTGGGTAAATATACCAAAAGCTTCACGAAGAAAGGGAACTCCTAAAGCAAAAAAGCTGATTTTTATAGGGTATCAAACTGGGTGTAAGAGCTACAGGTTTAGTGACCAGTTTGGTAATGTGACCATCAGTAGGTCAGCAAACTTTTTTGAGAATGAGAATTGGTCTCGTATACATGCTAATGATGAAGTATTTTTGCCATCATTTAGTGATCAAAATAGTAAGAAACAAGTTAAAGAGAACCTAAGTAAAATGGAAGCTGAGGAGGAGAATGGGACATATAGTGAAGCTGAGGAGGAGAATGGGACATATAGTGAGTCAGGAGAACAAAGTGAAGAAGTAGTAATTCCTAGGCGTTCTCAGAGAGCAAATAAAGGAGTCCCACCTCAAAGGTTCAAAGTAACAAATATAAACTTAATTGTCAGTGAACCTGAAAGTTATGAGGAAATGTTAAGATTGCCAACTGATCAGCAACATAAGTGGAAAAAGGCTATGCTTGCTGAGTTTAATTCATTGAAAGAGTATAACGTGTTTTCACCTGTCAAATTACCTGAAGGGGAAAACGTAGTTGGCTGTAGATGGGTATACAAGTTAAAAACGTTACCCGACAATACCCAACAGTATAAAGCTAGATTGGTAGCTCAGGGATTTACCCAAAGAAGGTTTAAACATTATGATGAAGTATTTGCTTCAACGGCCAAAAGTGAGACTTTTAGACTAGTCTTGGCCTTGGCGGCATCACAAAAAAGTGAAGTGCATCATATGGATATATCAACTGCATATTTAAATGCAGATTTGGAACAAAAATATATATGAAACAAATTCCTGGTTTTGAACTAAAGAACAAAGGTTTAGTTCTGCAACTTCACAAAGCATTGTATGGTTTACGGCAAAGTGCCAGAAATTGGAATAATTGTTTAAATACAAAGCTAGTACAACTAGGGTTTAGAAGAAGTTTGGCCGACCCTTGCCTATACATCAAAAATCAGGGTGATGTAAAATTGATATTACTAGTTTTTGTGGATGACTTATGTTTAGTAGCACCTAATGATACTTATGTCAAGTGGTTCATGAGAGAACTGAGTAAAAATTTCAAATTGAAACATTTAGGTCAGATAAGTAACTACTTAGGAGTAGAAAAAAGTAAGGACCAAAATGGAAATTTTCAAATATGCCAGGAGAAGAAAATAGAGAAATTATTAATAGAAAGTGGCATGGAGAATTGTAACTCAGTATGAACCCCAATGGAGACAAGTTTTCAGAGAAACTTTGAAAGTGAGAAATTTGATGATGTAGAGCTTTATCAATCCAGAATAGGATCATTGTTGTATTTGGCATCCTGGACGAGGCCAGACATTGCAGCGTCAGTAAATGTTTTAAGTCAGTTTGCTGCAGAGCCTCGTAAACATCACTGGAATGGGATAAAGAGAATACTTAGATATCTAAAGGGTACAAAGGATAAGAAGCTACTGTTAAGAGTAGGAGAAAGTCTGGAATTAAAGTGCTTTACAGATTCAGACTGGGCAACAAGTGAAATTGATAGAAAATCAATTTCAGGCTTGGCAATATTTTTTGATAGGTCTTTGATAGGTTGGAAATCAAAAAAGCAGACCATTGTTGCCACGAGTACTGCTGAGGCTGAGTACGCTGCTTTGAGTGAGCTGTGTAATGAAATCACTTGGTTTAAGCAATTATTAAAAGATGTAAACATAATAATTGACTTACCTATACAAGTTTTCTGTGATAACACAGCGTGCATTCAATTAGCTGGTGAATGTAGAATTAAAGGAAGAAGTAAGCACATTGGAATAAGATTCTTTAATGTGAAAGATGCTGTGGAAAGTCAATTGGTAGAATTGCAATATTGTCCCAGTGAAAATAATGTAGCAGATATTTTCACTAAACCCTTGACACTAGAAAAACATTTGTATATATGTAACCAGATGGGTTTCTCCAATATATAAAATTTAAGGAGGAGTGTCAGGATTTTGTTCTGTTGGTGAACAGGGAGTTAAATTTTAATATTGTAAATGAAGTGCAGAGTCACGAATGTAGAGCAAAAGCCAATGTCATGACTTACAGCATCCAGGTGAAGCAAGATGATGTAATGCTTAATTGTTAACAAGACCAGCTGTAAATGGAGAAATGTGGTTGGTTGTTCTGAGTATAAATGTAACTGAGACAGAACAGACCTTACCACTCAGCAGTAAGTCTGGTGGTCATTTACTTCTATGTCAATGCTCTGAATGTTGCTATGCCAAATGTACCTTGCCATGTATATATGTGTAGCCATAATCAATATAATGTATTATAATTACTCAGAACTCTCTCATGTTATTTTTTCCCTACGTCTAAATCTCTAAGTCACTCAATCCCTAAGTCTCTTACTTTGCTAAACGTAAAAGTGGGATTCAACCAGACTCTAGGAACTTTTCTTGAGGCCAGTGCCTCATTAAGATTCCGGAGTTTTGGCCCCATGCCAACATACTGAAAAGTTGTATAGTGCTAACAATGGAAATTTTTTGAAGTCTGTAGAATATTTAGCCCTTTTTGATCCTATCATGAACAAGCACAGAGTTAAAAATGAAGAAACAATGGTTCACTACTTAGGAAAAGATATGCAAAATGAACTTATACAACTTCTAGCAGGTGCTATAAAGCAGAAATTTTTAGCAGATATAAGGTCAGCGAAATACTATTCAGTTATTCTGGATTGCACACCTGATGTTAGTCATACTGAACAAGTGACAATGATTGTACATTTTGTCAATGTGATCAAACCATCAGCTACTGAGATGTCCAAACCTGAGGTTATAATAAAATAACATTTTTTGGGATTTATTCCACTAAAGAACACTACAGGTGCCTTTATGACAGAAACGCTTCTTGGACAGCTTGAGCAAATGGGATTACCAATTGAGATCTGCGTGGTGAAAGTTATGATAATGGGAGGAACATGAAAGGCAAAGAAAATGGCGTACAAAAGAGAGTCCTAGACATAAATCCACGTGCCTTTTTTGTGCCCTGCAATGCACACTCTTTAAACTTGGTAGTCAATGATGCCACTAAATGTTTTCTGGAAGCAACAAGTTTCTTCAGTTTGATTCAACAGATCTATAATTATTTCTCTGCATCGACTCAGCGTTGGCAAATTCTAACTAGCCATGTATCAGGCATAACTGTTAAGCCACTGAATCGAATGAGATGGGAGAGTCGGATCGATGCTTTTAAAACCCCCGAGATATCATCTTGGTAGTATATATGATGCTTTAATAGAGATGTTTGATGACAGAAGCCTAAAGAATTTATCTGGAAATACTTCTCGAATTGAAGCTAAGGCCCTTGCTGATGCAATTTGTAAGTTCAAATTTGTGGTATCCCTTGTTACATGGTACAACATTCTTTTTGAAATTAATTTTACAAGCAAGCTGTTACAAAACAAGGAAAATGATTTAAATTCAGCTACAAGCCAATTGCCTTATGGGCTGTAGGTGTGATACGGGTTTTCAACAAGTTTTGATGTATGCTACTGAGATTACGGGCCCCATCACCTCCTGGCAAATAGAAGGGGAAGATATGGAGGCAGTGACAGAGTTTACCTTCCTGGGCTCCATGAGCACTGCAGATGGTGACAGCAGCCACGAAATTAAAAGACACCTGCTTCTTGGGAGGAAAGCGATGAGAAACCTAGACAGCATCTTCAAAAGCAGAGACATCACCTTGCCGACAAAGGTCCGCATAGTCAAAGCTATGGTTTTTCCAGTAGTGATGTATGGAAGTGAGAGCTGGACCATAAAGAAGGCTGACCGCCGAAGAATTGATGCTTTTGAATTGTGGTGCTGGACTGCAAGGAGAACAAACCTATCCATTTTGAAGGAAATCAACCCTGAGTGTTCACTGGAAGGACAGATCCTGAAGCTGAGGCTCCAATCCTTTGGCCATCTCATGAGAAGAGAAGACTCCCTGGAAAAGACCCTGATGTTGGGAAAGTGTGAAGGCAAGAGGAGAAGGGGACGACAGAGGATGAGATGGTTGGACAGTGTCATCGAAGCAACCAACATGAATTTGACCCAACTTCGGGAGGCAGTGGAAGACAGGAGGGCCTGGCGTGCTCTGGTCCATGGGGTCACGAAGAGTCGGACACGACTAAATGACTAAACAACAACAACTGAGATTACAAAGGAGCTAGAAATACTACCTGTGATGCTCCCGACCCCCTAAAGGGCCTCTGGGCATTCGGCCAGAGAGTTCAACCGGCACTTATCTACCACCTTTACGCTGGGGCAAGTCCCAAGACCTCAGCAGTGCGTACCATAAGCCCTTTGAAACAAGTCTGACCTTAAAAGAACACTTTGCACTTACTCAGTACTTTGCAAGTACAGGCACATGGGCTTTGTGATTCCTTAGAACTCACAACAGCTCAGTTAGGTAGGACTCTTAAATGATAGCTAGTTTGTGACCCTCAGCCAGACCCTGCTGTTCAAGAGACCAGTCCTTTTTGTAGAATTTTTTATAATTAATTTTTATTAGAAAAATAGAGTTTAATTAGAAATCAGTTTATATTGCATAAGCATTAGCATCAAGAACATATTCAACAATCATTGCAGTTAAATAAGATAACTATTTCCCATCTAAAATAATCAACACTAAAAAGCTGAACTAAAGTGGGCTATAGTGGGCTAGCCCCACCTCCTTCTTTCTCCTTACTTACATCCTCTATCCTTCATGGAATCGAACAACACACGAACCATCACATTCCATTACTCTTCATCCATCATCAGAACAATACACGAACCAACAGAATCACATTCCATTACATTCAGTTACTTTCACATAACCCATTGCCCATTTTCTACCTTCCCAAACTCCTCCCTTCTCTATGGCCCTTCTGGCTGTTAACCAATTAACTTTTTAGAGGTTGTGCCACCTCTCTCCTCTCCTTATTTCCATGAGAGTCCAGGTGTTGTTTATCTCTTCTGTAACAAGCTTGGAATGTTGAGTCTCCCAGGGCCCCTCGATTTGGCCTTCACGATATCTGGATCCTGGCTGTAACGGTCTTCAGAAAAACACTCCCATGGCGCTTAGAAAAACACATTCCAAAGTCTCTCAAATCATCTCCACACAGAACCTATCTGACACTATTTTACATTTCTCTGACTACATATTCCATCATCATGACATGCTTCTGACTACATATCCATCATCATGACACACCTTTGACTACATATCCCATCATCATGACACTACCAAACTTTGAGACAGAACAAATTAGAAAAAGGAGAACAAAAAAGCAGTTTGATTATGAAGCACAAGAGGAGGCACCACAAGATCCAAAGCAGAAATTCAAAATAAGTTTCTATTATGCTGTCTTAGACATGGCCATGCAATCTGTTGAAGACAGATTCCAACAGCTACAACAATATAATTCTTTGTTTGGCTTCCTGTATGACATATACAAGATCAACAAAAAATGTACTGAAGATGTACTTAAGGCCTGCAAGAATTTGGAAAAATCATTGATGCACAATGGAAACAAAGATATTGATGCTGAAGATCTGTGCTGCGAACTTATAGCAATAGCTCGAAAACTTCCAAAATCTATGCCACCACAAGGAGTACTTCTCTTCATAGTGCAACAAAAACTCCTGGATAGTGTGCCTAATGTTTCTGTTGCTCTAAGGATCCTTCTCACACTTCCAGTGTCAGTGGCTAGTGGTGAACGCAGTTTCTCAAAGCTCAAGCTTATAAAAACATATTTACGCTCAACAATGCTGCAAAGTAGACTAGTTGGTTTGGCAACTACAGTGGTGCCTCGCTAGACGATGTTAATCCGTTCCACGAAGATCGCTGTCTAGCGAAAACATCGTCTAGCGAAGCACGTTTTCCCATTGGAATGCAGTGAAATCGCTTCAATGCGTTCCAAGGGAAAAGGCACTCGTCTTG
This sequence comes from Intellagama lesueurii, assembly GCA_037013535.1. Taxonomy (NCBI): domain Eukaryota; kingdom Metazoa; phylum Chordata; class Lepidosauria; order Squamata; family Agamidae; genus Intellagama; species Intellagama lesueurii. Next base: position 106,027,811 of record JBAJHW010000005.1, read on the forward strand.
CGAAATTTCCCATAGGGAAACCTCGTCTAGCGAGTGAGGGTCCCCATAGGAATGCATTGACAGCTGCACTGACAGCTTTTGACCACTAGTCGGCGCACTCCTATGGGGAAACCTCATCGTCTAGCGAAATTCCCCATAGGGAAACATCGTTTTGCGAAGCGCAGTAGCGATCGCAAAAGGGCATCGTCTAGCGATTTCCTCGTCCTGCGAGGCAATCGTCTAGCGAGGCACCACTGTATATCAATTGAACATGCAGAAGCATCAGCCATTGACCTGAAGGAATCAGTGACAAAATTTGCAAAAGAAAAGGCACGCAAAATGAGATTTTGATGTGGCAAAATTAGAAACATTTAAGAGACATTACAGTTCATAGGATTATTCAAAATGATTTGTGTGCTAAAACTGTTTTGTATTTGAGAAAGAAAATTGAAGACTGTTCTGCTACTTGTTATCTCAGTTTTTTAAAATAAAATTTTCACAATTTCAACATTTTTACTTTCTGTTTTTCCTACAATTTGTCTTTTTTTTGAAAATTGGTTGGCGGGGGGGGGTGCAAGTAGTTAGTCTTGCCTAGGGCGCAAAAAAGTCTGGCACCAGCCCTGATAGCACTTTTCAAATATTTGAAAGGCTGTCATACAGAGGAGGGGCCAGATCTGTTCTCGATTCACTCAGAGTGCAGGACACGCAACAATGGGCTCAAGTTAAAGGAAACCAGATTTCGGTTGAATATCAGGAAAAACTTCGTAACTGTTAGAGCAGTACAACAGTGAAACCTGCTACCTCGGGATTTGGTAAGTGCTCCAACACTGGAGGCATTCAAGAAAAACTTAGATAATCACCTGGTAGATATGCTTTGATTGTATTCCTGCATTGAGCAGCTTTGGACTTGATGGCCTTGTAGGCCCCTTCCAACTTCACTTTTCTATGATTCTATGATTCACCAAGAAATACCTACTCAGCACCCAAGCAAACCAGCAAACTGGTAACACAAGTGAGAGATCACAACAGCCAGCAGATGTCATTGCGAAACAGCACCATGCCACTAGAAAAGCTAAGAACATATCCCCTCTGAATATTAGACCCAAATATGGACTCCAGAGAAGCTTGGAGAGGTGTTTGTTTGGAAAGCATGCCAAGAAGCATTTTGCAGCCCTCGAAGATGCTACATATTAAAAAGTTAAAACATTTTTTAAAAAACCTTTTTAATTTTAAAAGAAAAGTTACAGTGCCTGGAGATCTCCAGGAGAGGCCTTAAAAAATACTGGGGCCAAGAGGATCCCTGCCCCAAATAAGAAACTGAAACGGGAAGTGCAGATGCAGTCACTTACAATTTATTATTTAAAATTGCCCCCATCAGTAATTTAGAGGTCTGATGTGGCCTAGTGTTAACTAGGGGTTAGAAGCCAAAATTTTATCTCCCAAGTTGCCAAGTTTGCCAAGTTTGCCAATGTGGAAGAAACCCACATTTCACGGAAGCTTCCAAGACCACAATTTTCCTCTAAAACAAAATATCCCCTGGCAGCTTGTTTTAATGCAATGATTCTCAACATTGTGTCCCCAGATGTTCTTGAACTAAAACTCCTAAAAGCCTTCACCACTAACTGTGCTGGCCAGGATTTCTGGGGATTGTAGGCCAAGAGTATCTTGGGACCCAAAGTTGGGATACACTGTATAATGCCAATGGCAAACAGCAAGGTCTACAAAGGTTAGAAAAACAGTGTGGTGAGTGAGTGAGTGAGTGAGTGAGTGAGTGAGCGAGCGAGCGAGAGAGCGAGCGAGCGAACTATATAGAGCTGAAGTACCAGGTATTGCTGAGCACTGAGTTGAGGAGAGAGTACTATTCTGGCACTTTTTCTGAAATATGTAGGTATATTTTTAAAATGTGAGAAGTCCTAATGGAGAGCAAAGTTATGGGAAAAAATTGTTTGCAAGGATCACTGCAGCACTAAAATGACAGGGTAGAGTTAGCCCCCATCAGGCACTGAGGCATTTGGCAATGAAGTAGTTTGACCCCATCAGACACTGAGGCATTTGGGAATGAAGTAGAGTTTGGCCCCAGTGGGCACTGAGGCATTTGGCAGCAAAGTAGAGTTAGCCCCCATCGGGCACTGAGGCATTTGGCAGTGAAGTAGACTGTGGCCCCATCAGGCACTGAGGTATTTGGCAGCAAAGTAGAGTTTGGCTTGGTCAGAACTTGGCCCAATGAGGAGGCTGGAATCAGCAGCAGGACTTGGGCAGAACTTGGCCGAAAGAGGCTGGAATCATCAGCAGGCAGTACTTGGTCAGCAGTTGGCCCGAAGAGGCTGGAAACTGTAGCAGGACTTGGTTAGAACTTGGCCCGAGGAGACAGCTGGAATCAGCAGCAGGCAGGACTTGGTCAGAACTTGGCCTGAGGAGGCTGGAATTGACGGCAGGACTTCTGACTTAGGGGCAGGTTTACAGGCTGGCAGGCAAGTAGGCAGGCTTTTTTTTTCAGGAGGACTGCGGGTGGGCATGTGGGCAGGCGGGCAGAGAGGTGGGCACACAGGCTAGCAGACAGATGTTATAAAGCCATCGGGCCTCAGGCTTGCTGGCAGGCAGGCAGGCAGTATGGTAGTTGAGAGACTGTCATTGGAAGCCTACCTCTTTGGGTTCAGTGAGGGGAAGCCCAACAAGGGAAGGTTCGCCTTGATGAACGACAGTGTCTCCACACTAATGGGATCCAAACATGAATGGCGTGGTCAGAGTATGTCTCTGAGATGGAAAAACACACGCTCATTCTGGACGCTGGTGGGGGGGATGGAAAGGAGGACACATTGGACAACTCTGGCCATATGACCACTTTCCTAGCCCAGAAATGGAAGGGATCTGATGGGGGGGCTGGGGGGGCTCAGGGGGCTCAGCTAGATATCTCTGCACCATTGTTTCTGCTGGATCCTCCTCAGCCGCCTGTCTTTCCTCTGCAGCAACTGCCCAGGTCACCACAGAGGTCCAGTAATAGAGAATGGGGCCTTCACCAGCTGAAGTCCTTCCCTGTGGCTCCGGCAAACCACCCTGCCCCTCCTCTGTCTTGTGGTCTGATGTTCCCATCTCCCCATGCAAGCGTCGTGCGCCCAACACCCTGCAGACCTCAGTGGAGAGCTCTGTTCGCCACTCCTTGAGGTCCAAGGTGCGTGCTGCCAAGCCCCCTTGATTCGAGGATCACACAGGCAGGCCATGCAGTAAGCTCTGTCCCTGTAGACAGGATGGAGTCGCTTCTGCACACCTGCCTGCAACCTCTTCACCAAAGCCCTGGTCCGTGGAAGGAGGGAGGATCCTGGTGCCACAGCAGCCTCCAGGGACCGATTGAGGGCATGAATCAGGGGGATGACCTGCCCCAGGCTTGCCATATAACCACGCGAGATGTCAGTGGTTTCCTGGAAAAGCTTGAGCACCTCCACCATCTGGGAGAGGGCCAGCCAATCCATGACACTGATGCCCACCTCTCTCCCCTGGGCAGAATGGGCATGGAGGACATGATGTCCTCCAAAATGGCCTTCTGCTCCACCAGGCGGGACACCATGGTGTAGGTGTAGTCCCACCTGGTGGGCAGTTCTGTCAGGAGAATGTGGGTCTCCTCACCCAACTCCTCCTGCCTCTCACGCAGCCAGCGGGCAGCTTTCAGGCTGTGGGAGAAGTCGCCCATCAGTTGGTGGCATTGCTCCAGGAGTGCCCGCATCTCCCAGGTGCCAGCATCCCACTCGGGTTTGACGTGGCTGCCCAGGCTGAGGGCATTGCGCACCACAAAGTGTAATTTGTGCACCATGCACACAATGCCCTCCTGCCAACATGTTCTGCCCAGCATCCGTGACCATGTGGCCATGGATGACATCCCCTTCCAGTGCCCATTCCTGCAGTGCGGATAGGAACTCATCGGCGATGTTCCTCCCCATTGCCTGAGCTTCCATGTGACACACCTGCAGCAGAATGGAGTTGTAGCCTGGGGGCAGGGCAAGGGCTCCCACTGCGGCCCTGTCGCTGATGCCCTGCCACTCCTCCTCTGGCTGCCACCAGTGGGCTATGAGCGAGAGGTAGCCATGTTGACCTCCGCTTTACAGATCCGCCGTGAAGTGCACCTTACACCCCTGTAACTGTCAGGACTGGGGCCATGCCGGAACCATGCAACCTTAGTGCATGCAGGATTGGCCCCATCCCTCTGGGGAGAACTGCTCTAGGATCTAGGCCCTTTCCCTTCAGCTGCTGCCCAACTCCTCAGGAGTGCCACCTGTGGAATCTGAGGACTGGGCTATATGAGAACAGGCTTTCCCTACAGACCTTTGCCTCAACAATGAAGGTCTCTGGCCATGCTGTGGGGTTATTCCTGCCTCGCCTGTATTCTGTGCCTCGCCTGCCAAACCTCCTTGTTCCTGCCTTGCCTGGTGGTTCCTGCCTTGCCTGCCTGTCTGTTGTTCCTGCCATGTCTGCTTACCCTGTTGTTCCTGCCTTGCCTCTCCTTGTGTCCCTGGGCCCTGCTGCCTTGATACTGTTCCTCCTGACTTCAACTCCTGGACTGTCTGACCACAATTCGTGTCATCCTTCTACTTGGCTGCTGTTTGGACTCAAAACCTCAGCTGGTTGGTCTCTGCTTGGGCTGTGGGGTTGTTTCTAACTTGTTCCTGTGGTCTGGACTGGGTCCTGGTGCCTTTTCTACTGAACCCTGACAGTACCTGTGGAAGATGGTCATGGACCACCTGCCACACAGAGTCATAGAGTGAGGGCAGCACTCTAGAACTGAGGGTTCTCTGTGAGGGGAGGTCGTATCAGGGGGCAAAAAAAAATGCAGCAACCGGCAGAAGGGCTTCCACGGTGGACAATGGAAGTCCGAGCAGGGCAATCGTCTCAGCAATAAGACGAGTGGCCACCTTCTGGGCCTTGCCAGACTAAGGGTCATTGGATACCCAACAGGTGCAACTTCGTGGAGCATGGCCTGCCTCATGCTCCCGGCTGCAGAAACCCCCGTGGCTTTCTGTACCTTTGTAGATTGTATACTTACTTTGCTATGGCATATGGCTAATGAAATAAACGTTGATTGATTGATTGAACCCCCGTGGCTGCTGTTTTGGAAGAAGGCATCTCCTTCTGCCTCCCCACATCTCCCCCTGGAACTGCCCTCCCCCAGACGGCAATGACAAAGTGCCTTCCCCAGACAGGAACCTTGGGTGGTGTCTTTCCAGATGTTGGTGGAGGGCAGTGGAGGACAGATGCCTGGGGTCTGGCCCCCTTTGGACTACCACAAGGCACTGGGGATCTTTGGGAACCAGTAACTCCTCAGATTCCTTTAAGAAGAGGAGCGGCAGTTCTTTGGGCACCTCTGGAAGCTTTGCTTCCATGCCTGCCTGCAAGGTCACTGGAGGAGGAACGGTGGTGGTGGTGCCTAGCCTACGTAGCTTCACAAGCTTCTTCCCCTTGGATATCCCATGGTGGAGACTTCCCTTCATTTTCTACTGCCCTTATACCTGCCTGCCAAATCAATTAAACAAATAAAGGGAAGGGGAAGGTAAAACTAATAGAGAGGGTCCTAGAGAGTGTAAATTTTATTATTTAAATGATGGTGGGGAGTGGACTAATTGTTTAACTAAAATGTGACCTGCCTAAACAAAGCCCCCCATCTAATGAAATATCCTGTTTCCCCGAAAACAAGACCTAACCTGAAAATAAGCCCCCTTTAAGTGAAACCCCACCCTCCACCATTGTGCAGCAACCAGAAGAAGATGACATGGTTGTATTTGAATAAATGTAGATTGTTGTACATGAAAAAAATAAAACATCCCCTGAAAATAAGCCCTAATGTGTTTTTGGAGCAAAAATTAATATAAGACCCTGTCTTATTTTTGGGGAAACATGTTAACAATGAATTTATTGAAGGCACTTTAGAAGCACTCAGAACACACTCTCAACCACTCAAGAATTAAATTGGGGAAAGGGATTCCACACAGTCACACATCACATTCCCCTGCACCCACTGTGCCTGAACACAAGCCTCCAAAAAAGAAGTAGTAGCCTAAGCTAACTGAAATCTGCTAAAGAAATCCCTCCCCAAATTCCCAGTAAAGTTCTACTAATGAAATAAATTAAATAAAATGAACAAGAAAAAGAACTGTTTGCTTTGCTGCCACAGAAGTGAAAGTACAGCCACAAGAATGGCACAAGCACCAGCCAGGAACTGTTCTCACTCTCGAGAGAATCAGAACAGAAGTGGGAAATGGCTGCAGGGGGAAATCTTATAAAGCCTCTGTAAAAGGTACACCCCCACAGCCCTTTCAGTAGTGCTATTGGCTGCCTGACATGCTAATCCAGGAACTCCTGATTGGCCAGAGCTTCTGACTGGCACCAGCAAGCTCAAAGATGGCATAGAGAGGCCCCAAAAAGGGTAACGTATATAGACGAATATTGACAAATTGACAGATTGACAAATAAAACCGGGAAAATATTAAAGTCGTATTCGTCGGGACTTAAAATTTGATGAATACGGATCGACAACTATATGACGAATTGGCTATATTCGTCGAAAATAGTGATTCGTTTTTATATTTGTCCCCATCTCTAATTGCAATAAGAAATTGTCCCATGATTACATTAACACTAGATATTCCTTCAGGTGATAATAGTAGATGTTTTATGGCTCTGAGTTTTAAGCTATTGATTCTGCACATACAAACACTCCTTTGGACATTTTTATACCATGGAGTAGATTGGAATTCTCACTAGTGTGAAAAAAATAGCAGAGAAGTCACAGAATGGAATCTCGCCCATCTGTCCAGAGTAGACTTTAACCAGCTGAGGTTTATTGCCCAACTCTGTCCCTACCTGAGCAAGCGAGCCCTCAGGATGCTTGTGCATGCATTGCTTATCTCCTAGATCAACTACTGTAATGCTCTCTACAGAGGAGCCAGGGGCTCCTATTGAGGCTGACCTGGAGAATACAGTAAATCCAGAATACAATGACCAGACTGGTGGCAGGTATGAGCAAGTTTGAACTTATCTCCCCAGTTCTGGTTCACCTACACTGGTTACCTGTTGTGTCCTTGGCCAGGTTCAAGGTTTTGATGCTTACTTACAAAGCCCTTCATGGTTTGGGACCATGTTACTTGTCGGAGCACCTTTTCCCAAGATCAAACATCCACAAAACCAGATCCTCCCAGGCCATGCTCCTCCAGATGGCCACTCCAAAGGAGGCCATGAAATCATCCACAAGAAGCCAGACCTTCTTCACTGTGACACCAAAACTATAGAATCAGTTCTTGGTGGAGCTGTACCTGTCTCCCTCCCTCCTAACATTTAGAAGGATACGGAAAATGCTGCTTTCAGAGAGGCCTTTCCATGTAACCCTGTTTGATTTTTTGCCTCCTACACCTTTAATTTCCCCTTCATGGATTGCTGCCTTGTCGTGGTGAAGGGGCTTGAGTAATTCAGAGAAGCTATGGGCTATGCTGTGCAGGGACACCCAAGACGGACAGGTCATAGTGGAGAGTTCTGACTAAACACGATCCACCTGGAGCACGAACTGGCAAGCCACTCCAGTATCTTTGCCAAGAAAACCCCATGAACAGAAACGTAAAAGATTTGACGCTGGAAAATGAGCCCCTCAGGTCGGAAGGCGTCCAACATGCTACTGAGGAAGAGCGGAAGACAAGTACAAGTAGCTCCAGTGCTAATTAAGTGGTTGGGCCAAAGCCGAAAGGACGCTCAGCTCTGCACGCGCCTGGAAGTGAAAGGAAAGTCCAATGCTGCAAAGAAAAATACTGCATAGGAACCTGGAATGTAAGATCTCTGAACCTTGGTAAGTTGGATGTGGTCAAACAGGAGATGGCAAGAATAAACATTGACATCCTGGGCGTCAGTGAACTAAAATGGACGGGAATGGGCGAATTCAATTCAGACGATTATCATATCTACTATTGTGGGCAAGAATCTCGTAGAAGAAATGGAGTAGCCCTCATAGTCAACAAAAGAGTGGGGAAAGCTGTACTGGGATACAATCTCAAAAATGATAGAATGATTTCAATACGAATCCAAGGCAGACCTTTCAACATCACAGTCATCCATGTTTATGCACCAACCACCAATGCTGAAGAGGCTGAAATTGACCAATTCTATGAAGACTTACAACACCTTCTAGAACTGACACCAAAGAAAGATGTTCTTCTCATTATAGGGGACTGGAATGCTAAAGTAGGGAGTCAAGAGATAAAAGGAACAACAGGTAAGTTTGGCCTTGGAGTTCAAAACGAAGCAGGGCAAAGGCTAATAGAGTTTTGTCAAGAGAACAAGCTGGTCATCACAAACACTCTTTCCCAACAACACAAGAGGTGACTCTACACATGGACATCACCAGATGGGCAATACCGAAATCAGATTGATTATATTCTCTGCAGCCAAAGATGGAGAAGCTCTATACAGTCAGCAAAAACAAGACCTGGAGCTGATTGTGGCTCTGATCATCAGCTTCTTATAGCAAAATTCAAGCTTAAACTGAAGAAAGTAGGAAAAACCACTGGGCTAGTCAGCTATAATCTAAACCAAATCCCTTATGAATACATAGTGGAAGTGAAGAACAGATTCAAGGAACTCGATTTGGTGGACAGAGTGCCTGAAGAACTATGGATGGAGGCTCGTAACATTGTACAGGAGGCAGCAACAAAAACCATCCCAAAGAAAAGGAAGTGCAAGAAAGCAAACTAGCTGTCCAATGAGGCCTTACAAACAGCAGAGAAGAGAAGGGAAACAAAATGCAAGGGAGATAGAGAAAGTTACAGAAAATGGAATGCAGACTTCCAAAGAATAGCAAGGAGAGACAAGAGGGCCTTCTTAAATGAACAGTGCAAAGAAATAGAGGAAAATAATAGAAAGGGAAAAACCAGAGATCTGTTCAAGAAAATTGGAGCTATTAAAGGAACATTTTGTGCAAAGACGGACATGATAAAGGACAAAAATGGTAGGGACCTCACAGAAGCAGAAGACATCAAGAAGAGGTGGCAAGAATACACAGAGGAATTGTACCAGAAAGATCTGGATGTCCCGGACAACCCAGATAGTGTGGTTGCTGACCTTGAGCCAGACATCCTGGAGAGTGAAGTCAAGTGGGCCTTAGAAAGCATGGCTAACAACAAGGCCAGTGGAGGTGATGGCATTCCAGTCGAACTATTCAAAATCTTAAAAGATGACGCTGTTAAGGTGCTACACTCCATATGCCAGCAAGTTTGGAAAACTCAGCAGTGGCCAGAGGATTGGAAAAGATCAGTCTACATCCCAATCCCAAAGAAGGGCAGTGCCAAAGAATGCTCCAACTACCGTAAAATTGCACTCATTTCACACGCTAGCAACGTTATGCTCAAAATCCACCAAGGTAGGCTTCAGCAGTATGTGGACCGAGAACTCCCAGAAGAACAAGCTGGATTTCGAAGGGGCAGAGGAACTAGAGACCAAATTGCTAACATGCGCTGGATTATGGAGAAAGCCAGAGAGTTCCAGAAAAACATCTACTTCTGCTTCATTGACTACGCAAAAGCCTTTGACTGTGTCGACCCCAACAAACTATGGCAAGTTCTTAAAGAAATGGGAGTGCCTGACCACCTTATCTATCTCCTGAGAAATCTATATGTGGGACAGGAAGCAACAGTTAGAACTGGATATGGAACACCTGATTGGTTCAAAATTGGGAAAGGAGTACGACAAGGCTGTATATTGTCTCCCTGCTTATTTAAATTATATGCAGAATACATCATGCAAAAGGCTGGACTGGATGAATCCCAAGCCAGAATTAAGATTGCTGGAAGAAATATCTACAACCTCAGATATGCAGATGATACCACTCTGATGGCAGAAAGAGAGGAGGAATTAAAGCACCTCTTAATGAGGGTGAAAGAGGAGAGCGCCAAAAATGGTCTGAAGCTCAACATCAAAAAAACGAAGATCATGGCCACTGGTCCCATCACCTCCTGGCAAATAGAAGGGGAAGATATGGAGGCAGTGACAGATTTTACTTTCTTGGGCTCCATGATCACTGCAGATGGTGACAGCAGCCCCGAAATTAAAAGACACCTGCTTCTTGGGAGGAAAGCGATGACAAACCTAGACAGCATCTTAAAAAGCAGACACATCACCTTGCCGACAAAGGTCCGCATAGTCAAAGCTATGGTTTTTCCAGTAGCGATGTATGGAAGTGAGAGCTGGACCATAAAGAAGGCTGACAGCCGAAGAATTGATGCTTTTGAATTGTGGTGCTGGAGGAGACTCTTGAGAGTCCCCTGGACTGCAAAGAGAACAAACCTATCCATTCTAAAGGAAATCAACCCTGAGTGCTCACTGGAAGGACAGATCCTGAAGCTGAGGCTCCAATACTTTGGCCATCTCATGAGAAGAGAAGACTCCCTGGAAAAGACCCTGATGTTGAGAAAGTGTGAAGGCATAAGGAGAAGGGGACGACAGAGGACGAGATGGTTGGACAGTGTCACCGAAGCTACCAACATGAATGTGACCCAACTCCGGGAGGCAGTGGAAGACAGGAGAGCCTGGCGTGCTCTGTTCCATGGGGTCATGAAGAGTCGGACACGACTTAACGACTAAACAACAAACAACAACACCTTTTATTTGGAAATAATGCATCTTATGGTATGCTGTGCCTAATTGGTTGACTATTTTATTGATTGCTTTATTGTTTGATTGTTTTTAATTCACTTGTGAAGTAAAATAAAAATCTGTACTGCCATCAAAATCTGCTCCTTGCCCTTCTACAAGCCAATGTTGTTGTCTCTGAGAAGCATCACAAAAATTTGCAGGCCCAACAGCTGCCATTTCCCCCATATGGAAAGCAGAAGACCACCCCAGTGCATGTCCCGTCTTCCTTTCCATTCAAAAGTTGTCAACTCCCCCAACCCCAAATAGGGCCCAAAAATTGATGCTTTCATTCACTGTGCCAACATGTTTTTGTCTCGATCAACACTTATTGGGCCCACATTGCACTTATAGCAGTGAGACCTCCACCTTCCAATTCTTGCAATGAATTGGTCCCCAAATCCTGTCACTGCTGCAGTTGATGCAGCTCCTATCTGGAATGAATTCAAGCAGAGGCAGAGGCCACAAAGGCCTGAGCACTCCAGCACCCATGAAGTCACAGCCCAGAATTGGTACTTAGTCATGAAGGGTCCCCGTTCTGTGTTGAAAAAATCAGCCCTTTGTGCCTCCCCACTGAACAGCTAGATAATGTTCCATGGCCTGTACTGGACACAGCTCAGAGTCAGATGCCCAGTTACACTAAGGCCCTTTTGCCTTTCTGATACATTTTGGACCAGCACAGGCAAAACTGAACTTCTTCCCCATACAAAATAACATCCCACAGCTGGAACATGTGGCCTACCTTGTCTTTGTACAAAGATGCCACCAATTTTCTAATTTTAAATGCTCCAAAGAAGGTCGTGAGCAATGCCACATGAGATAATGTACTCTTGAAACTAGAATGGCACAAAGCTGGCCAGAAAGCTCCCTGCTTTCTCAGAGTATTAGGGGAAAGTGGCACCCAACTGTCTTTGGGCCTGCCTGCCTCCTGTCTACATTCATTTAGCATTTTACATATACTGAAATCACCTGTTGAGTTGACATCATTTTTAGGCACCCTTCAGTCTCGAGAGATTATGGCAATATGCTCTGTATGGAGGACTTGGAACAGCGTCTAGTGTGGCTGAGAAGGCCAATTCAAGAGTGACATATTAGCCTCAAAGGCCAGCACTGCCAGACATCCGTGAATGGAATGGGGTGTGGGTGGGTGTGGGGACAAGCTCTTATCCCTAAGGTTCATAAAGAACTACATATGCTGTGGTTCTAGGACAGGCCATACTACCAGCAACTCAAGGAGCTCCCTGAAGCTACAAAAACTCACCACACACCCTCTCATAACTCCTTTGTGTGCTAGCTTCATGACCTTCTTCACTTCATTCCTCCAAGTTGCTAAAGGTTGTCTGGGAAGGGCTCTGGCTTTCTGTGGGTGTCGGGGCCAGTTCTCTAAACCATTGCATCTGTAGCCAGGACAGAGCATCAGCAATGCAACTGTCTAGATCTGACTCATGTCTAGCTAAAATTAAAATGTTGTACTCTAAGCAGCCCAGTGTGAATTCCCTACAGGAAACTGTGCATGAATTCCCTGACTAGTCTCATCACCCTAGGGATTTGGGAGACAAACTATTCACAACATGAACATTATTGCATCAGAAATGAACCATGGCGTTCTTATGTGTAGATCATATACATCTTACACAATGTATGTATATATTGTTAGTGACTGAATATATCTATTGATTGAGTACATTAATACATGTATTGAGCCCATGGGAAGAATGAGTGGGATTATATCTGAGTATATTTTGGAAATTTTCCTTTTGACTTCTGATGTTTTGGCTTAAGTTTTCTTTTGGTGGACCTGTTTGTTCAGCTTTTGTTTTAAAGCTACCCTTTTTGTGTCCTTGTGCTGGGAAGCTTTGTGAGCTCCAGGAGCATGCATTTTCTGGGCATACTCCTGTGGGGTGGAAGTTTGCACTGGGGACAAGCCCACACTCCAGTCTCAGGGATTTTTATTTTAGGACAAGCCTTGAGGGATGGTTTTTCTTTTCTTTTGGCCCAAAGCAGAGCACCTACTGGGGTTACTCTGCAGGGAAAGGGCTTTGAATTTTCCGTGTTCATGATGGAGACCCCGGGACAGAAACATCCCTTTAAATTTTTCTCGGTTCCAGGTAGCAGGTATGCTGCTGGTAGGGACAGACGGCTTCCCTCTTAAATTCTCTTTGGTTCCAAGAGTGTGTAAGCCCTGGAAGGAAGAGGAAGCTTGCTTTTCATTGTCCTCAGTCCCAAGGGTGCATAGGCCCCGAAAGAGAGAGACATTTGATTCAGCGGCACAGCGTGAGAAACCAAGGTTGGCAGCCAAAAGCACTCTACCCCACTCCTGTGGTGACCATCCAATTCAGAGCAAGAATGACTATGATAAACTACAAGTCATGACTTCAGAAAAGTGGGATGCTGTCCTCAGCACTGCCTGAGGAGGATTAGCGGCTATTGAGGGATCTGCTGTGGGTTGTGTTTTCAAACAAGCTAGGTTGCACTGGACACAGCCACCCCATCCAGTCCACTCACTGTTGGGCCATGGGTGGGTGAGTGGAACATCCAGAACTTTGATTTGGCTGGGAATCATATCTCTGGAAAGACGTACTTGGCAGCAAACGGACTACCCTGAACGCATTTGGATGCTGGTCAATATACTAGGTATTACTTTCCTGAAACCCTGGTGTTACTTTCCTGAAATATTATTATGTAATATTTCTCTGCATTGTTTCATCCCTTGATATGTACATATATTGGACATGAATTTTGATGCTATTATCTTATTGTTTTCAATTAGATTTTGACACATATGTAATGGTGGGAGGTAGAGGTATTTCCCTTTTGAATCCACCTGTTACACTGCTTTCTTTCAGGTTCTTTTGCATGTCTTTTCTTTGTCAATGATGTTAAAGGATCTCGTGTTGTTGCTCATGTCTAGTTAGTTAGGGAAGTTACTTTTGGCAGCCATACACCCTCGGCCGTTATGCACCAAAGTCAACAACAGAAGGGGGATGATGTGAAGATATAGGAGAAACCCTGAGGTCAGGGTGCCAGAGACATAAAATAAAACACCACAGATGTCACACTCAAAATCACACTCTTTAGGAGAAGCTTTCCAGCAGAGGTCTGACCTGGCCAAAGTGACACATGCCTTACTTACATCCCGGCTGGATTACTGAAACACACTCTATTTGGGGTTGACTTTGGAAAGTGTTCAGAAACTTCAGCAGGTCCAAAATGCAGCAACCAGATTGTTAACTGAGGCTGGTTACAGGGATCATATAACCCCCTTGTCATAGGAGCTCCATTGCTGATCTGATTTCAGGCACAATTCTAAGTGCTGGTTTTAACCTTGTTGTTGTTGTTTAGTCGTTAAGTCGTGTCCGACTCTTCGTGACCCCATGGAACAGAGCACGCCAGGCCCTCCTGTCTTCCACTGCCTCCCGGAGTTGGGTCACATTCATGTTGGTAGCTTCGATGACACTATCCAACCATCTCATCCTCTGTCGTCCCCTTCTCCTCTTGCCTTCACTCTTTCCCAACATCAGGGTCTTTTCCAGGGAGTTTTCTCTTCTCATGAGATGGCCAAAGTATTGGAGCCTCAGCTTCAGGATCTGTCCTTCCAGTGAGCACTCAGGGTTGATTTCCTTCAGAATGGATAGGTTTGTTCTCTTTGCAGTCCAGGGGACTCTCAAGAGTCTCCTCCAGCACCACAATTCAAAAGCATCAATTCTTTGTGGTCAGCCTTCTTTATGGTCCAGCTCTCACTTCCATACATCACTACTGGAAAAACCATAGCTTTGACTATGCGGACCTTTGTCGGCAAGGTGATGTGTCTGCTTTTTAAGATGCTGTCTAGGTTTGTCATCGCTTTCCTCCCAAGAAGCAGGCATCTTTTAATTTCATGGCTGCTGTCACCATCTGCAGTGATCATGGAGCCCAAGAAAGTAAAATCTGTCACTGCCTCCATATCTTCCCCTTCTGTTCGCCAGGAGGTGATGGGACCAGTGGCCATGATCTTAGTTTTTTTTTTATGTTGAGCTTCAGACCATTTTTTCCCGCTCTCCTCTTTCACCCTCATTAAGAGGTTCTTTAATTCCTCCTCACTTTCTGCCATCAGAGTGGTATCATCTACATATCTGAGGTTGTAGATATTTCTTCCAGCAACCTTAATTCTGGCTTGGGATTCATCCAGTCCAGCCTTTTGCATGATGTATTCTGCATATAATTTAAATAAGCAGGGAGACAATATACAGCCTTGTTGTACTCCTTTCCCAATTTTGAACCAATCAGTTGTTCCATATCCAGTTCTAACTGTTGCTTCCTGTCTGAAGCCCTAAATGGCTTGGTTCAAGCTACCTCAAAGACTGTATCTCCCTCTATGAACTTGCCCAGGTGTTAAGATCATTGGGGAGGGGGCTTTCTCTCTCTGTCCGATCATCTTCACAGGTGTATTTGGTGGGGATATGGGAGAGGGCCTTCTCTGCCATTGCTACCAGACCCTGGAACTCCCTCCCATGGGAGGCCAAGTTGGCCGCTCTGCAAGCAGGCAACCTTTCTCTTCAGGCAGGCTTTCCCATAATGATAGACTATCTAGGAGAGATTTTAAAATGAAATAGTTTGCATTTTGTTGCTTCTAAATATATTTTAGTAATATATTACCTAACATTCTTAATACAATGTTATTAATTTGTTTAATATTTGAATAATTCACTGTCTTTAGCTTAAATATCTTTTTTTAAAGATGCAAGCCACCTTGGGTCCTTTTTTTTTTTTGAGAAAAGGGCATAAAAATATTGCAAATAAATAAAATAAATAATAATAAAAGGACTTTAAAGGTCATGACCTTTAAATAGGGCCCTTTGAATAGGGCCTGGAAATCAACTGGCAACCAGTGAACCAGTGCCGTGTGGAGTCACAGCCCCAGTCAACAATCTGGCTGCAGCATTTTGTACCAGTTGAAATTTCTGAATTACCTTTAGAGACAGCTCAAATTGAGTGTATTGCAGTAATTAAAATACAAGGTAACTATGGTCAGGCCAGGTCTCTCAAGGAACAGGTGCAACTGGCACACTAGTTTTAGGTATGCAAATGTGCTCTTGGCTACTGCCGAGTTCTGGGCATCTAAGCTCAGAGGAATGTAGACATTTACCTAAGTTATGCACCTGTGTTTTCAAGAGGAGTGTAACCTCAGAAAAGGCTGAATCCCTATTCCTTAGTCATTTGAATGACCTGGGGTACCTCTGTCTTGACTGGATTAAATTTCAATTTGTTCACCCTTAGGGATCACTTCCTTGTGTTTATATGGAAATGAGTTGAGCATACTGGTGGCACTAAATCTCAAAATGCTGAATGATCTCTTCCAGCAGTCTCATATTGATGTTAAATAGCATAGGGGATGAAATTGAACTTTGAGGGACTCCACAGGCCAGTGCCCAGGACATCCCATAGGAATCTCTCAGCACACTTTTCTGGGTTTGCCTTTCCAGGAAAGACTGCAGCCACTACAACACAGTACCTCTGTGGCATCTGCCCAGGTCATGAATATTAATATGCTATCTGCATGGACCAATTAGAGTGCTGGAGAGGCAGAGTCATGAGATAAAAGAGTCTCTGCAGGGGGAGGAGAGAGGGAGATTAGAGGAGAGATTAGATTGGAGATTGGAGGATTGGGTGAATTTGGAGTTTGGGGTGGAGAGAGAGGGTTAGAAGCCTAAGTCAGGATAGATCTGAGGTGATAATAAAATCTAAAAGTAAAGAAAAGCTAAGCAGAAAGTTGTTCTTGTGTCTGGAGACAAGAATCGCCCAGACAGGGAAATATTGTGGCAAGGGTTGTGAGCTTGGGAGGAGCCGAGGTGAGCTGCTTGGAAAAGGGCAACCTAGTTGTAAGGAAAGCCACTGAAAGAAAGGTCTGTTTGGCTCTGGTGAGGAAAAAGAGCCAGTCTAGTTTAAGAAGGAATTGTGTTGTTTATGCCACCTAAACAAAGTAAAAAGTTGGTTATGGAGGCACAGGTTGACCCCCAGGGTGCTCAGGGAAATGGGAACCCTCAAATTCAAAGTGAATAAGAAACTGAGGGCTCAATAATAATTGCCTCAGAGGGAGAAAATATCCAAAGCTCCCAAGATTTTGAAAAATGGAAGTTGGAACAAGAATACAAACTCAGGGTAATAGAAATTAAAGGAAGAGAAAGAGAAAGGGAATTTGAGCTAGAATTGGAAAAAGAAAAGATCAGAGAACTTGAAAGGAAAAGGGAATTGGAGCAAGAAACCAGGCAAAGAGAAATGCAATTCCAAATAGAGACGAAGAAATTGGAATTAGCTGCTCAAAATAAAATAATAATAATAATAATAATAATAATAATAATAATAATAATAATAATAATAATAATAATAATAATAATAATAATAATAATAATAATAATAATAATAATAATAATAATAATAATAATACAAGCATGGTAAATCCCTCAAAAACCGACCTAAAGAAATTTCCCCAATATCGGAATGGAGATTGTTCTGAATCTTTCCTGATTTGCTTTGAGAGAGCTTGTTGGGACTTTGGGGTTAAAGATGATGAGAGGATGATAGTTTTAAGGTCACAGATAGGGGGAGTTTTATCTGAGATCTATTCACTGATGCCTCTGGAACAAGCTAGAGATTTTGAGGCTTATAGAAAGATGGTGTATTCCCGATTTGGGATTAATTCCGAGGACCTCAGAAGAAAATTTTGCACAGTTTCAAAGAAACCTGAGGAGTCTTTTGCCCAGCTTGGATCACGTTTAAATCAATATCTTAATAAGTGGTTTGAGCAAGAAAATGTCACTTCCTTAGAACAAATGAAAAATGTGTTTGGATTGGAACAATTTTATTCAATTTTGCCAGGGGAATTGCGTTATCTGGTGAAGGACAAGTATACTAAAAATGTGCTACAAACATCTGAATATGCTGATTATATTAGTGGGATCAGAGATCCTCGATTTTCTGAGGTAAAAATTGGGAGAAAAGTGTGGGATGACAGTAAATCCAGTAAAAATTACCTCAGTCATGCTCAAGCTAAGGGAAGCCATTTGAAAGTGAAACCCTCGTTCACAAAGTCCCCTGAAATCAAATAGTTCTGAGGGAAAAATTAATAAATCCCTTTACGCTGAACATAGGGCAAATAAACAATGTTATGCTTGTGGCAAACAAGGACATTTTTTTGCCCAATGTGAAACTCAAAAGAATAGGGATTTCAGTCAGCCTAAAAATGGAAATTACAATCAGTTTATAAAAGTATTTCTCTTTCAGCTTTCGGCAGCTGAAGCTACCGGTGGCAGCACTGTTGCTAAGGGAATGGACTTGGCAAAGAGCCCAGAACTTCCTGAGGCTAAAGTGATACAATGTTTTTTAATCAAGTGCTATCAAGATTTAATGGAAAGAGATACATGTTCCCAAATAACTATTTGTCACCCAGACATCATTCCTAAAGAAAACATGTTGGAACATGAGGTTATCACTCTCAAAGGCATAAGTTCGGACTCTGTAGTTCTGCCCATGGCTACAGTAGCATTGAATTACCAGGGGTGGTCTGGTATATGGAAAGTAGCAGTGTCAGATCAAATCCCAGCTCCTTGTCTGATTGGTTTAGCTTTATCTAAGCATGTGCATGTCCCGGCTCTCAGGGGAGACAGATTGAAGCCACTGAGGAAAGTGCTGAAACTATCGTTGAAAGATCCATTTTAGGGGAACATCCTGAAATGAGGGAGACAGCTGATTCAGTGCTGTTGAGAAATTCTAAGAGTTCCTCCTTTATTAAGGAACAGAAAGAAGATAGCTCCTTAACTGATTGTTTCAAAAAAGTTAAGGAGAATCCCATTCCACTGACCCCTGAACATCCAGAGAGGTATTGTGTGGAAAAAGATTTATTGTATAGAGAGGTTTTAATGACTGCTCATAGGGGAGGAGAAGGACCCCACAAACAGTTAATCGTACCGGTTAAATACAGAGAAAAGATTTTGGAAAAGGCACACAAAGATGTATTTGGGGCACACATGGGCATCTCTTGCACTAAGCAAAGAGTGGCAGAGAACTTGTATTGGCCAGGGATGGGGAAGCAAGTTAAACAATATTGTCAAAGCTGTGATACTTGCCAAAAATGAGGTACTGGAAATGACAAGATGAGGGCTAAGCTATGTCCATTGCAAGTGATCTCGACCCCTTTCCAACACTTTGGTCTGGACCTAGTGGGACCCTTACCCAAAGTGACTAGACGAGGAAATAGATTCATCCTATCTATTATAGATTATGACACGAGATACCCTGAAGCAGTACCCCTAAGAAATATAGAGGCCAAAACTGTGGCAGATGCCTTCATTAACTACATGTGCCAAATGGCTTTTGCTTCAGAAATAGTAGATTAGGATTAGGTATCCTTCAGTCTCAAGAGACTATGGTAACGTGCTCTGAATAGAGGACTTGGAACAGAGTCTAGTGTGGCTGAGGAGGCCAATTTGAGAGTGACAATTCCTTCCACACTGAAGACAACTACAATCTGTCCCCTGTCCAGCTCCCTGATTTGGCTGGTTTTGGGACTGCCTCTTTGTCTTGGCCTGCTGGGCAAGTGTCTTTTCAAAATGTGAGAGGCCATGATGCACCGCCTGCCTCCAGGCTGAACACTCAGATGTCAAAGTTTCCCATCTGTTGAGGTCCATTCCTAAGGCCTTCAGATCCTGCTTGCAGATATCCTTGTATCACAGCTGTGGTCTCCCTCTGGGGCGCTTTCCCTGCACTAATTCTCCATACAGGACATCTTTTGGAATCCGACCGTCAGCCATTCTCACGACATGCCCAAGCCAACGTAGATGTCGCTGTTTCAGTAATGTAGACATGCTAAAAATTCCAGCTCGTTCTAGGACTACTCTATTTGGAACTTTGTCCTGCCAGGTGATACCAAAAATGTGTCGGAGACAACGCATATGGAACGTGTTCAGCTTCCTCTCCTGCTGTGCACAAAGGGTCCAGGACTCACTGCAGTACAGGAGTGTACTCAGGACACAGGCTCTATAGACCTGGATCTTGGCATATGCCATCAGCTTCTTATTAAGCCATACTCTCTTTGTGAGTCTAGAGAACATGGTAGCTGCTTTGCCAATGCGTTCATCCAGCTCGACATCTAGAGAGAGAGTGTCAGAGACCATTGAGCCAAGGTACACAAAGTCATGAACAACCTCCAATTCTTGTGTGGAGATGGTAATAGAGGGAGGTGAGTCCATGCCCTGGCCAATTACTTGTGTTTTCTTCAGGCTGATTGTTAATCCAAAGTCTTGGCAGGCCTTGCTAAAACGATTCATGAGTTGTTGGAGGTCTTCAGCAGAGTGGGCAACAACAGCGGCATCATTGGCGAAGAGGAAGTCCCGCATGCATTTCAGCTGGACTTTGGTCTTCGCTCTCAATCTACAGAGATTAAAGAGCTTTCCATCTGATCTAGTCCGGAGATAGACACCTTCTGTTGCAGTTCCAAATGCATGCTTCAGCATGACAGCAAAAAAGATCCCAAACAGGGTTGGCGCGAGGACACAGCCCTGTTTCACTCCGCTTCGGATGTCAAAGGGATCTGATGTTGAGCCATCAAAAACTACAGTGCCCTTCATTTCCTCATAAAAGGACCTGATGATGTTAAGGAGTCAAGGTGGACATCCAATCTTGGGAAGTATTTTAAAAAGGCCGTCCATGCTAACCAAATCAAAGGCCTTTGTGAGATCTATGAAGGCCACAAAGAGTGGCTGTCATTGTTCCCTACATTTCTCCTGCAACTGTCTGAGGGAAAATACCATGTCAGTGGTGGATCTATTAGCTCGAAATCCACACTGTGATTCTGGATAGACTCTGTCTGCAAGCACCTGGAGTCTCTTCAGCACAACACAGGCAAGCAGCTTCCCTACAACGCTGAGAAGAGAGATGCCACGGTAGTTATTGCAGTCACCCTGTCTCCTTTGTTCTTATACAATGTGACCATGTTTGCATCCTTCATGTCCTGTGGTACTCCACCTTCCCTTCAGCATAGACAAAAGATTTCATACAGCTCAGTGGTCATGATCTCTTTACAGCACTTCAGCACTTCAGCAGGGATGTTATCCTTCCCAGGTGCCTTGCCGGAGGCGAGGGAATCCAAGGCTGCTTTTATTTCTGCTAAAATTGGTTCGCTGTCCAACTCTTCCAAGACAGGCAGGCACTCAATGTTATTTAATGCCTGTTTGGTTACTACATTCTCTCTGGAATATAGCTCAGAGTAGTGCTGCACCCAGTGTTCCATCTGCTGTGCTCGGTCCTGGATGATCACGCCTGTAGCAGACTTCAAGGGAGCAGATTTCTTTTGTATTGGACCTAAAGCCTGCTTGATACCGTCATACATTCCCTTGATGTTACCTGTGTCCACTGCTATCTGTATCTGAGAGCAGAGCTGAAGCCAATAATCGTTGGAACATCTCCTGGCAGTCTGTTGAACTTTGCTATGAGCAACTCGAAGAACCTGCAAGTTGTACTCACTAGGACAGGCTTTGTATGCTGCTAGAGCTCTCCTCTTTTTGTCGATGGCTGGCAATGAACTCCTCCGAATGCGCTTCGAACCAGTCTGCCGTCTTTTTGGTCTTCTTGCCAAATGTGAACAAGGCGGTGTTATAAACAGCGTTCTTGAAATGTTCCCATCATTGAGGTGCATTTGTATCAGCCGGGCCTGGAAGGGTTTCCTCAAGCGCTTGGATAAATTCCTCCACTTTTCTTTGATCACGAGTCTTGCTGATGTCAATACGTGGTCTTCCTTCCTTTTTCGTGTGATACAATCTCTTTGTTTGCAGTTTTACTCTACTACACACCAGGGAGTGATCAGCACTCTGATAACTGTGTGTGGTCGTAATACTAGGAAGGCTAGAGCATCTAGTGATGATCAAATCGAGCTGATGCTAATGCTTTGATCTTGGATGTCTCCAGAAAACTCTGTGTTGAAGCTTCATATTAAAGAACGTGTTGCTGACACAAAGACCACAGTAACAGCAAAGCTCCAGCAAGCATTGGCCATTTTCGTTCATCTTCCAAATGCCAAAACAGCCTAGACAAGTGGGCCAAGAGTTGTGATCAGCACCAACTCTAGCGTTAAAGTCTCCAAAAATGAACAGCGGCTCTCTCTCAGGGATTTTTTTGATAGTAGCTGCCAGATCATCGTAGATTTTGTCTTTGACTTCTGTTGTAGATGACAATGTTGGTGCATATGCACTAATGAGGGTGACCAGTCCCGCTGATGAATGAAGGTGCAGAGACAGGATTCTTTCACTCCCCGCAGTAGGTGGAACAATGGATCTCAGCAGAGTATTTCTGACCACAAAGCCAACACCATATTCCCTGGTCTCATTCAATGGTTTTCCCTGCCAGAAGAATGAGAAGTTTTTTTCTTTGACAGATCCCGAGTCTGGCAATCTCATCTCTTGCAGGGCAACAATGTCCATCTGCAGCCTACTCAGTTCCATGTCGATGACAGCTGTCTTGCGCACATTGTCTATTTCCTGCAGGTCGTCAGAAAAGCCAAGGGTCATTGTCTGAACATTCCAGGTGCCCAACTTTAGGGCAGAAGTTTTCTTATGATTGTTGCATGGTGCAGGGTTATCGATCTGCTTGTTAGCTTTCACCCTAAACCCCACACACCCTGTGAGGTTAACAGACTGTGGCGAGGCAGCACCTTACTGGCTGGGGACTGCCCAGCTTAAGGCGGATGGTAGCTACCTAGTGAGGTGCAATGACCTCTGCCACCATCGGAAGTAGCACCTGGCATCATGCTCTACACCAATCGAGCAACGACTTATAACCAGTAACTGCTACTTCCTGTGTTATTTCAACGCTGTATGCGAAGCTGAAGTGTCCTCTCCAGAGCACGAAGCCTGGGTAAAATAATATGGAGGATAGGCTGTTACCCAAGCAGCAAATCCCCCCCTCTCCACATCACTGAAATAGTCCAATGGAAAGGCAAGAGCCAATACAACTGGTTCCAGCGACGTCACAGGAGTTGCCAGAATGGCACGAACTGCCTCCAGGACTCCGGCTCCAGATTTTGCTTCGAGGTTAACTCCTGAAGTCTTTTCCATCAGTGGATATAGCCACAAGGCAGTGGAGGTTTGAAATCGGAGTTTTCCTTCTACTAGGTGGGCTGCCTTTCAAAGCTGACGAGCCCCACCTACCCAGGCTGCTCCCTAATAGTGCAAAGATTAGAAACACAGGCCTCCAGCTGCCGGACCTTGTCTTCCAAGAGGACCACCAACTTACACTTAAAGCATTTCTACCCAGGCACCTCGTTTGGCAAGAAACAAATATACCAAAGGTGTTACAAGTGCTACAGATCCTGCACTCTCCATCTCGACTGATTGGTCAGTGAATTAAAAAGAGAGGAAGTCTGATCCTCCCTCTAAAACTTTCCTGTTCCCCAGGTGTATGCACTCCTATTTGTCTTTCCTATTTAGCAAGTTAGAGTCTAAAAAAATGGAATCAGATAATTTCTTCTGGTAGCACTTACTTAAAGCTAAAACCCCACCCCCTCAGACCATGAGGTCAGGGAGAACAAAGGTCAGACCAAACGCACCCTTGCGAGCCTAAAAATCAACAAGCCTAGAAAAAAGTTTTGCTTCAGAAATAGTAACAGATTTCAGAACATTGTTTACTTCCAAAATAATGAAGAGCTTGTGGCAAGTCTGCACAATTTCTCACATCACTTCTCCTTATCATCCCCAGACTAATGGTCTAGTGGAGAAATTTAATGGGACCTTAATGAGAATGATATGTGCACATGTAGCAGAAAACCCAAATGATCAGGATAATAAATTGCAGTCATTATTATACACTTATAGGGACATACCCCAAGAAAGTACCGGGTTTAGTTCTTTTGAACTTTTATTTGGGCGCAAAGTAAGAGGGCCCCCAGATTTACTTCATCAGAACTGGGAAGATTATAAAGAAGGTGACCCTGAATCCGTTATAGAGTACGTGGATAATCTAATGAACACTTTGCAAAAGTCCTTAGAAATAGCAGAGCAAAACTTAAAGGGTGCTCAAGAAAAGCAGAAAAGCTGGTATGATAAAAAGGCCTGGGAAAGAACATTCTGTCCCGAGGATGAAGTACTGATGCTGAGACCCATAAAGGGGAATACATTGCAGTTAGCATGGTCAGGACCATACAAAGTAGTGTCAAAAATGAGTGATGTTAATTATGTCCTCCAAAAGGAAGGCGAGGAGGGCAGAAGAATAGTATATGTAAACATGATTAAACCCTATTAAAAGAAAGAAAATTGGGTTTTATATGCCATTAGGGAGGGCCCTGAAGAAAAGCCAGAATTGTGCTGCTGGGAAGGCAGGGGAGAACCCCAATATAATCTGAAGGATGTGATCCTTAGTCCTGCCCTATCCCTAAGTCAAAAAGAAGAGATTGGGATGCTTTTAAGAAAGTATAAGAATGTGTTTTCACAAAAAAATGGTGTGGCCAAGGGTGTGGTGCACAAAATAGACACTGGAAATGCCCAACCCATAGCAGTCACCCCTTATAAAGTAACAGGCCCTTACGTTAACAAAGTTCACTTGGAACTAGATGAAATGCTAAAAGCTGATATCATTGTTCTATCTACAAGTCCTTGGGCTGCTCCTATAGTTTTAGTAGACAAACCAGACGGAAGCATCAGGTTCTGCATAGATTATAGAAAGTTGAATCACATTACTAAGGCAGATGCATACCCGATGCCTCGCCTAGACAATTTCATCTAGGCCATAGGGAAATGTCATTTCATTTTCTACCTCGACCTGACCAAAGGGTTCTGGCAGGTGCCCATGGATTCTAAGGACCAAGAAAAAACAGCCTTCTGTAGTCCCTTAGGTTTATTTGAAATCTAGATCATGAGTTTTGGGCTGAAGAATGCTCCAGCGACCTTCCAAAGGCTGGTAGACAAAACCTTGCATCGTCTAAGAAAATTTACTGTAGCCTACATGGATGATATTGGAATTTTTAGTCAGACTTGGGAGGAGCACAAAGTCCACCTAGAAGTCGTGCTACAGAGGTTGCATGAGGCTGGCTTAACAGTGAAAGCAGCCAAATGCCAACTTGGAAGTTCAGAATTAAAATATTTAGGCCATTTAGTCAGGGAGGTATGATCAAACCCCTTGAGACTAAGATAATTAATAATTAGCCTTCAATCATCTGAAAAGGGCGCTGACTTCAGAACCTGTCCTTATTGCACTGGACTTCGACCGTGAGTTCATCATCTACACGGATGCGTTGAACGTGGGACTGGGAGCTGTGCTGTGCCAAGCAGACGACAGTGGGAGTCTACATCCAGTAATGTACAGTACATCAGCAAGAAACTCCAACCTGGTGAGAAACATTTATCTACCATTGAGAAAGAGTGTCTTGCTATTGTATGGATGCTGCAAAAGCTGAAGCCATACATTTTGGGGAGAAGATTTGTTCTGTGCACAGATCACTCTCCTCTTCTATGGCTAAGGACTATTCGAGCCAACAGCAGCAAATTGATGAGATGTGCGCTGATTCTACAAGACTTTGACTTTGAAATCCGCAGCGTAAAAGGGACCAAGAATGTGGTTGCTGACACCTTGTCTCGAAGGCCAAATGACTAGAGAAAATTATTTTTTTTAAATCTAAGTTCAATAGTAACTGTTCTGTTTGTGTAAAAGTTATGGAATATGCTTAAAGTGCAAAATTTGCTTGGATAGTAATAAACTAAGAGGTATGTATAGTGATGGTAAAAAAAATAGTAAGTATCCTTAGTAATGTATGAGTAATGTAATGTATCCTTAGTAATGTAAGTAATGTAAGAGGTTAATATTTGCATTCTTCCATGTATTTTCATTTGTTTATGAGGGCAAACCATTAGGTTTCTCCTCCTATCACAAACTTATTAAGGGGGGAGGAGTGTGGCATCCACCCAGGTCATGAATATTAATGTGCTATCTGCATGGACCAATGAGAGTGCTGGAGAGGCAGAGTCATGAGATATAAGGGTCTCTGCAGTGGGAGGAGAGAGGGAGTGTCATGGAGTTGAAGCAGTATGGGATATGTAGTCAGAGAAATGTAAGATGGAGTCAGACAGGTTCTGTGTGAAGATGATTTGAGAGACATTGGAATGTGTTTTTCTAAGTGCTATGAGAGTGTTTTTCTGAAGACCGGTACAGCATGGTTCGAGATAAAGCTGAAGGTCGGACGAAGGAGCCTGTGAAAGACTCAACATTCTGAGCTAATTGGAGAAGAGATAAAACACCTGGATCTCATGGGAATTGAGGGAGGAAGAAGGTGTTACAGCCCCTTGAGGCTAATTGGTTAACAGCCATGAAGTGTAAAGAAGAAGGGAGGAGTTAGAGAATGTAGAAAATGGACGATGGGTTATGTGGAAGTACTTCGGAAGTTCTATTCCATGATGATAGGAGAGAAAAAGAACTTGATGATTTGAGTATATGGCTTGAAGGAGAAAGAATGTAAGTGGAGAGAAATGTAAGTGGAGGTGGGACTAGCTCACCTTAGCCCAGCTTAGTAGTGTTTATTATTTTAATGGGGATTAGTGATTTTATTTAACTGTAATGATCTTTGAATATGTTCCTTATGCTAAAGCTTGAGCAATATAAACTGATTCTATGAAACTCTATTTTTCTAATAAAAATTAATTATAAAAATTCTTACAAAAGGACTGGTCTCTTGAACAGCAGGGTCTGGGTAAATCCAGGAGATGGAGAGGGCCACAAACTAGCTATCTTTAAGAGTCCTACCTAACTGAGCTGTTGTGAGTTCTAAGGAATCACAAAGCCCATGTGTCTGTACTTGCAAAATACTGGGTAAAAGTAAAGTGTTCTTTTAAGGTCAGACTTGTTCAAGAGGCTTACGCTACGCACTGCTGAGGTCTTGGGACTTGCCTCAGCGCAAAGGTGGTAGGTAAGTGGCCTGTTGAACTCTCTGACCGAGTGCTAAGCGCTCCTTAGGGAGGCTTGGGCACTACAGGGAGATTAGAGGAGAGATTAGATTGGAGATTGGAGGATTGGGTGAATTTGGAGTTTGGGGTGGAGAGATAGGGTTGGCGGTTGAGAGTGTATGAAGAAGGATGTTTTGTTAAGAGTTAACGACATTGATTGTACCTTCATCAGCTGTAATAATAAACAACTTCTATTTGGTTCTTTTTAAAAATAACACATTGCCTGGACCTCTATCATTAATAATAAACAATGTTGATGTAATCAACTGGTGGCAGCGACACGACACGTAGCTTGTGCCCTTTGATTGGTGAAACAACCAAGGGACAGGCGGGAATGTGACAACCTTCAAGACCTATTCCAGACAAACGGACTAGAAGGATAGTATCAATAGTATCAAAAGACAATGGCAGGTCCAACAGAACCAAAAGGAACACACACACCTGGCTATTTCCCAGTGCAGATCATTCACACAGATGACCAAAGCTATCTTTGTTGAATAACCAGGCCTAAAGCCTGATTTAAATGGATTTAAATAATCTGTCTCATTCAGGAACCACTGGAACTTAGAAGCCACCACCTGCTTCAGAACATTTCCCTAAAACAACTTATTGTAGATAGGGCAGTAAGTGTCCAGTACTGTGAGGTCCAGGGAGGACTTTTCTTAATAATTGGCTTATAACCAGCTCCATGAGGCAGGGAGGAATTTTACCATGCTCCAAAGATGTGATTATGACTGCCCTCCCTCTCTTAGTCACACTCCCTCTAGTTACTTTTAAAATCCATTTAGACAAAGATCCAGAATACACATGATGGCCCTCACATCTCCAAGTGGTCAAAGTTCTCCTCTAGCAGACAAAATAAAGTAGGCCCTTGACCATTCAAAACAGCTCTGCTAGCTGACTCTGTGCAGACACAGTGATAATTCTTTTATATTTGAATAATCTACTGTTTTTAGCTTTTAATATTGTGTTTTAATCATGTAAGCCACCTTGAGTCCTTTTTTAGGAGAAAGGCAAAGTGATAGGTAGGTAGGTAGGTAGATAGGTAGGTAGGTAGGTAGGCAGGTAGGTAGATAGGTAGGTAGGTAGGTAGATGATAGATAGATAGATAGATAGATAGATAGATAGATAGATAGATGATAGATAGATAGATAGATAGATAGATAGTGATCTGACCATGAGAACTGGGCTGTTGAAAGCTCCTCCACAACTAGGCAATACCCATCACATTCAATACATTCAAAAGCAGGTCCTGAGTGTGCCCTGCTTTGAGGGTGGGCAGGTTATTTGGGACAATTCCAGGGTCATCATGGCAAACATGAAGTCCAAAGCTGCTCCTGACAGCATGGTCATGGCATGAATGTTGAAGTCTCCCAGCACCACAAGCCAAGGAAACTCCAACACCAACCCCCAGACCAGAGCAGCTAGCTCAAGCAGGGATACTGTTGAGCAGTGGCGTGGGCAGTACACCAATAGGATCTCTGTCCTTAGCCCCCACTTTCAAATGCAAACACTCAAACCCAGCATACTCACCCCAGAAGCAACAGAGCAACACCAGTTCACCAGGAAAAAACAGGTTCCACATACATTTTTAACGGTTTCCTGTGATATCATTTGATGCTTTCCTCTTGCTCCAATGAACAATTTTCAAGTTCTGCTGAATTTCTTGTCTCTAGCATAAAAGTAAATCACATCAGGGTCTTCACGATTCATGTGAAATGTCTGCGCAAGTACTCTACACAGAGCAAACACAGAATTGCCAATTGATTGCTTAACAAAACACATAATAGATCTCATGTTCTAATACTTAAAAGGGCAAACAAGAAAACAGCAGGCATAAAAGTCTCATTCACATGCATACTTCGTGGAAAAATCATTCTTGCCAAACAATTCTCACTGATACCACAGCAAAATCTCATAAGGGAAGGGAAAAATGCTATAGTATCTTGTTGTCCAGTGCAAAGATGAGTCAAGTGAAGATTCACATCCCTATTCTCAGCTTCATATCTGGGCCCTAATTCTGGCTTCTATGTCAAGAAGCTTTGATTTTCAATCCTGGCACAGAACATATACATTTTAATGGCCGTTCCTACTTGCATCATTGGCCAGCATGCACTACTAAGTAGATTTCTGGACAAACTACTTTTGTCAGCCAAGCATTTTGCAGAGGCAACACAAATAGATCCCTTTCTGAACACAGTCCATACATATCATTGTAAAAGAAATTGGAGACTAATAAATATATTGTTCAATAAACTTGGTGTATTGATTAATACTATTGAATATATATTGAAACGTATTGTTCAATATTACGTACAGAGCTTGGGAAAAATTCTTTTTTGGGGAATTCAAGTCCCAGATTCTGGTTTCTGAGAGTTTGATCTAAAAATAGAACTTTTCCAAGCTTCAGACTCCTGTAAGATCCAAGTGGATTAGACATTCTAGCCTTGCTCAGGGAAAGGTGTAATTTTCTCTGGAAAGAAGAATATTTTTTTTGGCAAAGCCTGGTGTGTTTGCCTGATGAGTCAATGATAGTGGCAAGAACTCTAAGACAGCCAAATGCATAAGAACCTGTGAAACCAGAGTATGTACCTAGAGACATAGCAGAACAATAAAGCATATCTGTCTTTGCTCTGCCTTATTGTGGGTCCAAAGTTAGTATCAGGGATTTGGCTGAAGGTGGATTCTTCCCTGTCTCCTATGCTGGAAGCATGAACACCAAAGATAGTCTGTGTGTGGACACATGTAGAATTGAGTCAACTACTCTAAGCCTGTTCCTCATTCTCATCTCACAAACCTTCAGAAAAGACTAAAGAGACTTCCACTAAAGTTCAAGCCAAGTTTCTCCACCACTGCCTGCCCTCATGATTGTCTTAGCAATGGAAGAAAGGTGACCCTGAACAAATTCCCTCTCTTCCTCAAACACAGGAAGAGAACTGGACTTTTCAGAACTTTACTGGAATCAACCCAACTTCCCCACCTAGTGTTTCAGCAGCAGCAGAGAGTGTCATCCCATTCACCTAAGGTGAGCTGCACTATTTGGCGAAGGTCATTACAGGTGGTAGGTTTGGGGAGGGGTCATGAAAGGAGATTTTCAGATTTATTATTGCTAGAGGAAGTGCTTTTCAAATTTTCTGCCTCAAGAACCAAAATAACCTGGCTGGCCTTAGTTTTGAGCAGTTTGATGGTGGTGGAGATGCACTTTTCTGCTTTGCAAGAGGTAGCAAAATGTCTTGAGTCAGCAATTGGAGGATATATGGATTTCATCTGAGGGAAAACAGACCAATGTCCAGTGTCCCTTAGTTTTCAGAACCTTGGCAATGGCATAAGAACAATGGCAGATATCTTGACAAGCATAAATTGTGGAGGGTAATGGATGTTCTGGATGCCATCAGGACACAGAAGAGCTTCTCCAGAGATGTCCTGGCCAACAATGAGTGAGAGCTAAATATCTAGCTTCCTGGTGGTATATGGCTAGTGCCTGCAGTCAGGGAGATTCCTTGACAGTCTGAAGATTATCAATGTGCAAATGCATACAGAAAAGTAGGAGAGAAACCCATACTTATTTCTGAACACCTATAGGGAGGCATTCAATAGGTCTATAGACACCCCCCCCCCCCCCATTTTCATCTTCTCTATCAGCACATGCTGCCCATCTAGCTAAAGGCCACTCTGGGCAGTTTAAAACATGTATAACTAACAGGTTTAAAATACATGTATAACCAACAGGCTTAAAATTTAACAAAAGAATAAATAGAAATAATAAAATGCAAATAAACAATACCATTAAAATATAAAAATACATTTACATAAAACATTCAAGACATTTAACATTTAAAACATTTAAAATGGTGGGCTGGATCAAGTTGGCTAACTAAGCTCAGCTGTGTCTGCAGATATCATTTGTTAGAATGCCTGCCTAAATAGCCAGGTTTTTAGTGATTTTTAAAAAAATCTCCAGCAAAGGGGCCAAACGAATTGCAGGAGGAAGTTCATTCCACAGCCAAGGAGAAACTGCCCAGAAGGCCTGGTTTCTCGTCTTCTCCCTCCGGGCCTCTCTTGGAGTTAGTGTCCCCAGCCAGCCTGCTTGGGATGTTCTGTGTCTGCACAAACATAGTATTATCACTGAGATTAACCTTCTGAATAAACCCTCGTATTTGTATAAAAAGCAAAGGTAGTCATGTTGACAACAGAAAAAAATCCAAAATCCATTTTATGTAATACTGCATTGTATGCAAGTTTTCTCCAGATCTATTAACCAGGTTGGGAGTCTGGAGTCTATTACTGAAAGCAGGTTGGGAGTCTGGAGAGATAAAAATGACTTCCAATTAAAGTCAGAGTCTAGAATTTCATTTATTAAACATGGCATGTTTAATAATAAACATTATAAGTAGCATGCTACTTTCAAGCTCTGTCTGAAGCCATGATGTTGGCTTGATTCCCCTGGAATGCAATGAGGGTGGAGGGTCCTGCAGACATTCAAATTGTATTCTAGCAGATGATGTGATGGTTTTGAATTTCATTTGGAGCAATCCCTAGGAATGCTGGAAACATGAAAGGCAGCTTGAATGTCCATGTTTTAAAATACAAAACTCAATTGTCAACCCAGTGTCTTCATTCTGAGAAAAATATTTCAGCTTCCTTATCAGTAAAAAACAGATAAAAAACCTATATAATTGCCGTATTAGCAAGACTGGAGATGTTGCAATTGCTTGAGGAAAAAGTCTAGAGGTATCAAAAGCTTGTGTAGATTTTTTCCCTTCTGGTTGGATTAGTATAGGGGTTATAGTAATATGGCTCCTGACTATTTGTGCAGCTTTTAACATTAATGCCTTAAGTGGTATACACAGATACATTGGCTAGCTACATCACCCTGTAGACATGATTGGAAGGAAGTGTGGCAAGCCAAACCATGTTGTATTTCCTGTTGTTTTAAGAGTTTCCCAATGTGGAATCTGATCTATGCTCTTCTTATATCAGATCAAAGGAGTGCCATACTTGGAGACAGCCTGGAGGAAACAAACATTTCCACAAATGCCAAAAAAGGCACTGGAAAAAAGCAGAACAGTGAACAAGTAAGGAGTTGCACTGCCTCAAGCACTGTCTGCAGGGGTTAATGAAGCAGAGGGTGTGGAACTCATTATCTAAGCACATAAAGTGTTCTTATGGACTAAGAGGCATGTATAAAATGTCTATAGTGACTAAACTGCCACAATGGTTGGCCAGACACAGGTAGGGTGATATCAGGTGATTGTCAGTCATTGGCCCTTATTGAGAAGGGGAGTAAATCTGAGGGAAGAATTGTTGACTCATTCACAGTATCCCCAGCAGGATCTTATGCAATGGGGTTATGAGATAGGTGTGTAGCTTTGTACCCATGCCAAGGAGATAAATGAGTGCAGTAGAGAGTGCCTGGGATGGGAACACAGAAAATGAGAAAACATGAAGGGGAAAGAAAACCAGGTGAATGAGTGAGTTGTATAGTAAGTTTTTTTTTAAAAAAAGCAGTCACCTTCCAGACTTTTTGCTAGAGTCACTCCTGGAACCAAAGCATCTGTTTTATCTAGTCAGGAATATGAAGGCTGGTGGTAGTGAATGGGGCCACAGTAGTGAACTATGTGCAAGAACCTTCATTAGAGTATCACCTTAGGCAAGCTAGTATGCCTCCATCACCCTTCAATAATAATGTAGGAATAATAATCTTGAATTATATTAAAAGATTTTTGTAAGGATAGCTAGTCTGAAACACTTGTGAGTGTTCAAAAGCACTATTCAGAATTTTCTCACTGAAGCATTCAATGCTTATTATGGAAAGCCAACAACTGGCAGAAAAGCAGTTGAAACTTAACAGGATACTTATATTTAGTTACATTGGGCAGAAGCTTGTTTATTTCTTCTGCTCTTGCAATAGCCAGTTGTGCAAGCATTTAGACAGTTTCCAACGTTCCACAGTGAGGTATCCACCTACCTTCATCTTGTGAGCTCAGATACCATCCAGACTGTTACAGAACCAGAAAGAACAGATAAGATCCTACCTGTTAAGCCCCACTATCTAAGGACAAAGCAATATGGCCTATAAACCTTAAGTATGCCACCTTCACCCCTAGTTAACTCCATTCTTAGTTCATAATCTTAAGAAAGGGGGTGCCAAATGTGGCCCCCAGACTTCCGAGTCCCCTATCCCCCAGTGCAGCCAGTAACCTCAGTCTTACACAAATCCCCTCTGATCCCTTGTGCTCTCCACAGCCATATTAAAAAACAAACAGACCTCAAAATGGCCAAGCATATTTACAGAGGGCTTGGTTAGGCCTCCTGCTATTCCCCACTCTGGACCTGTTTTGGGGCCTGCAGCTAGTGTGCCATTTGTCAGAACCAAAAAGGTCATTCCTATCCCATTGTCAAGAAAAACACCTCCAGGTCTATGCCATGCCCAAGGAGCAATGCAGTGAAGCTGCTTATCATACCCTCAAAGGGTGGACAATTTTGAGTTTTAAAAGGGAGAGACAAAGGAGTAAGGCTGGCTCTCCATTTTTACATTCTCTACATGCCATTACAAGTTGAAATGTGATGAACATTAGGTGTGCCAGAGCTGGGGAGTATTCTCCTGGAACACCTGTAGCTGCTGCCTGCCTGCCACCTTTGGTGCTCCTTTGCCCCTGGTAGACTGCAGCCTGTTGTGTGTCATCTAGTTGCAGGATTGAGCCCTCTCTCTCCAGCTCTGAGTCTGTTGGTGTACTGTTTACCTCCCTTACTCCATCCCTGGCATGCAACATCAGTCTGGGGGAGAGGTGTATAGGAACTGAGCTTCTCTAGGGGTAGGGTAGCCCCTTACATGAGGGCAAGGGCTGGAGACCTGACTCAAACAAATGGAATTCATAGGGATCTAGCTTGTTGCTAATTGCCTGTGTTTGCTGTTTGTTTTTAGTTGAAATCATTGTCTGCCGAGAAGTGATTAATTTTCAAACAAGAGAAGGTAGTGGAGGATGCAGGGCAGCCATTAGAACAACACAGGGCAAAGACAAATACAGTGAAGGAAACAACAATGTGATCAGGGAGAGGAGGGAAAAATATGAATTTGATTACTCCTAACAGATAGCCTTGGCAACAGTCCATCCAGGTTGAAAGTGCTGCTGTTAAATGCCAAGTCAGCGAAAGGAAAAACATCATCCATCCATGACTTGATTCTGAATGAACATCCTGACCTGGCTAGCATTGTGAAGGACATGGTTAGATGAGGCTGGGGCAATTAATCTATTCCAGTTCTTGCACCTAGGTTCTCTGCAGAACAGCTGGCTAGATAGACACTCAAATGGAACAGCCCAAACAGCCCCCTCATTTTTGGAGGAGTGTGGGGGTGCCATTCCCAAGGTTGCTAAACTGTTGGCTTATTCTACAGTAGAGGGCAAACTCTCCTGGATGATGTCACAGCTGCTTCTGAGGGGCATGACTTCCCACCATTCTTCTTCTTTCTCATAGGTGCTAGAGAGCTTGCATAGAGCCTTTCCTTAGGCCAATCATAGAGGGCTTGATTAATTGACTTTCCTTAGGCCAATCCTAATGGCATGATGTAACCATTGTCCTATCTGAACTCTGTAACCTATCTGTATACTGTCCACTATCTGTGAGCTTGTAAGGTTAATAAAAGCACAGTCCTCCTGGGGGCAGGGCAGAATTCATTGGGAACCCATTCTGTGTTATTCTGCCTCTTCTACTAGTCGCCCACCAGGAGCACTGCTGGCAGAGATCCCTGTATGTGTGGCTGACTTCTTTAATGTCTATCTCCAAGAGACTCTTTGCTATCCTAATTATCTGGTGATCACCACAAAGCCCATCAGCCTGCTAAGTTCGTGACTCCAACAGAGGAGCTGGACCATTAAAATAGATGGAGGAGTGGCTAAGACTGAAGTAGCAGAAGATTCAAGACTGTTGTCTAGTGGAAATTGAGACTCAATAAGTAATAGTCAGGACCAAAGGGCAAACCAAAAGGCAGGACCAAAGAACAAAAGCAGAGAAACCAGATGTAGCACAGCTCAGACCTTGTTGCTGAAGCAAGGTCCAGCTATCAGAGAAACTCTCCATAATCCTCCTTGCCTTGAAGTACTGAGTGAACACCCTGGGTGAGTGGAGTCAGACCATATATAACCATTGTCTGATTATTTGGATATTAGTGTGTATGTATGTATGTATTTGTGAAAGAGGAGAGCACAAAAAATGGTCTGAAGCTCAACATCAAAAAAACTAAGATCATGGCCACGGGCCCCATCACCTCCTGGCAAATAGAAGGGGAAGATATGGAGGCAGTGACAGAGTTTACTTTCCTGGGCTCCACGATCACTGCAGATGGTGATAGCAGCCACGAAATTAAAAGACTCCTGCTTCTGGGGAGGAAAGCGATGAGAAACCTAGACAGCATCTTCAAAAGCAGAGACATCACCTTGCCGACAAAGGTCCGCATAGTCAAAGCTATGGTTTTTCCAATAGTGATGTATGGAAGTGAGAGCTGGACCATAAAGAAGGCTGACCGCCGAAGAATTGACGCTTTTGAATTGTGGTGCTGGAGGAGACTCTTGAGAGTCCCCTGGACTGCAAAGAGAACAAACCTATCCATTTTGAAAGAAATCAACCCTGAGTGCTCACTGGAAGGACAGATCCTGAAGCTGAGGCTCCAATACTTTGGCCATCTCATGAGAAGAGAAAACTCCCTGGAAAAGACCCTGATGTTGGGAAAGTGTGAAGGCAAGAGGAGAAGGGGACGACAGAGGATGAGATGGTTGGACAGTGTCATCGAAGCTACCAACATGGATTTGACCAAACTCTGGGAGGCAGTGGAAGACAGGAGGGCCTGGCGTGCTCTGTTCCATGGGGTCACGAAGAGTTGGACACGACTTAACGACTAAACAACAAAAATGTATGTATTTATTATGGTCAGGTGACCAGCTCGAGTGTGATGCATATCTACTTTTTAGGGTCATCTAATCACCAGAACACACTTGAGATGGCAGTCTGTTGTAATGGTTGGATTCCATTTTGGCCAAATTGAACAATAGATTAACAGGGCTCAAGGCTGAATTGTATACTATATTGTACTATGTATATAAGAGAACTTTTTTTCTTGTTTAATATTGCACATTGAACTAGGTAGCAAGAGCACACACATTTTGGGAATGCATGTATGAGTCTGCAGTTGACATCAGGTCTGTGTTTCAGACCTTATGTGTTTATTCCGTTTTACGCAAAAAAGATAAAGTATAACTCAAAACTTAATATGAACAACTATTATTGACTATTAATGATTTTTTAAAAATAGATGAGAAGGTTTATATAAGTGTGGATGTCATAGGCAGCCATTCTTTTACTGTCTCATATTGAAAATATTAGTATAATATGTCTCATATTGATAATATTAGTATAAAGTATATATTTTAAAAAGAAAAAAAGAAAAGAATGGATGCTTTTTTCCAACTCTGAATTTATTCAAGATCAAAACAAGCCTTTGGGCCTTACTGAATCCTGCCTACGTCCGCTATCCCACACTAAAATTGAGACTTTATCAATTGTTCCTCTGGTTTGCAGATAATGGTGTACATTTTAGGAAGAAGATTTGTTGAAACTGTGAAAACTCCACTACTGTTAAATCTAAGCTCTTCAGAGAGGAGACAAACTTTAAGAATAAATTTCATTAATTTAAACTAATGAAAACTAATGAAAGTGAATTATATACTTTCTCCTCACCCCACTACCTGCCATGTTGCCAGTTATGGTCTATCAGGTTTGCCTCACACAATTTTTACAGAACTGATAATAGCAGAGTCTTGTCTTATTCTAGATTTCATTTCATAGGCTGAAGCACAAGCACATTCAGCACAGTGGGATTTAAGTTTTGTTTGTTTTTGTTTCAAGTAAACACTTAGGATTATACTAGAAGTAATTTTGAGTATGACAAAAACAAATGCTGGGATGGAACCTTATAGAAAAATAGAACTGCTAGATAGCTCAGTGGTTTAGGTCTCTGGCTTCAGAGCCAAAGGTTGGGAGTTTGGTTTCCCCTGCACCTCCTTGACAGGGGCTGGGCTCGGGGATCCACTGGGTCCCTTCCAACTCTGCCGTTCTGAGATTATAAATTATTATAAGTAACATGGATAATTTTCAAGTAGGAAGTCTTTAGCACACACGGAAAGCAAGCTTTTAAAAAAGAAATATGCCTTTACTTTTTTGAAAGGAAATTCTCGAGTCAAAAATGGGGGGAAAGTGCGTAGCACTGAAATCATGGCTTTGGTTAGAAACATATAAGTTGCTGAGAAATGAGAGAAATGTGCCACAAAACTTAATATGTACATTTTTACAAATGGGTTTGTAACATTCAAAGGTAACATTTGCAAAGTGTGCTCCTATAAATCAATTGATCTCTGTATAGTTCATCTTTGATGACCTGCAAAAGGATATATTTTAAGGAAAAATACAAATGTTAATTGCTCACTTTCCCATATAGGCACAAATTTAATGTACGAATCAGCAGCTGGCAAGCCTTTGGTCAAATCTATCCTTTTGAGCTCTGTCATCTGACTCCCTCCTTCTTCCACAATTACATGGAGGTAAAAAGGGTGCAGGTGGGATCAGTGTAACAGTCATAGCATTTGTCCATTGTCCGTTTTTGGGATGATGGAGGAGAAATGGACTTTCACTATCCCATCAGAGTAATCCTCCAGTAAAACTATTATTTGACCCAGATGTATTGGTGAGCAATCTAGAATGGTTTATTGGTACACTGATTGACTTACAGCACTGCCTATCATAACTCAAGCAACATTGTCAACATCACTGTATTTCTATTGGCACTTTTTATCTTGTATCATTGAAATGAAGAACTTGCAAAGAGATAGCCATGACTCTGAGCAGTATTCTTCAGCCACCTTGCTCTGATCAATATAATCAGTATCCTCAACACATTCGCTAGGTGCTTTCCCTGGTTGGTTTTCAGTTGCAATAGGAGTCACTGGTGTAAGAGAGACCTCCTTTTCATGGGAAACTGGCTTCTCTTGTTTGGCATGTTCTACTTTCTGTGTTATCAATCGAAGGTGAGCAGATGGAGGTCCTTTATTACAGACTCTAGATTTTAAGATACTCTTTGAGTCCTGACATATCATCTTCTGATTTTTCAGAGACCTAGTGATTTGTTTCCAGAAAGCTTTCTTGTTTTCTGGATACTGTGGACAAGTGGAAGGGTTGCCCGAAAATTCACAAGAGAATGCATTCGCTTCTTTTTTGCAATAAATTTTTAGCATAGCTGTTTTGGCTTCATTTACCATCCAAGTACACACAAACTTCTCCTTGGTAATAAATTTGCCTTTAAGCGAACTTTTCTGTCGTGGAGTTTTCTGGCTTTTTCCATTCTGATTATTAGATGCAGACTGTGGCCTTCCATCTTTTCCAGGATTTGCCCTTTCTTTTTTCCTCTCTTTCTGTCTTTCACATTCAGCTTGCAGCAGTTGAGAAAACATAAAAAGGGCACACAGAAGGGCAAAATGTCTGACTTCCATGGTTCTTGATTCTTTTGAAGCCTGTTTTGGAAACATAAAAGTAATTTATCAAAACTGATTTTCGTCTCTCTGTCTTTTTGGCTTTGAACATACAGATATCAAGTAACCTATGATCCACTGGCAGCAAAGATCTGAAAACTAATCACCATTGTCTTGCATAGCAGGATCTGTCTTCCTCTAAGCCAGCTATGGAGGGCCAGAGAGTCCTCAGAGCTAGTTTTTCAGCAGGGAAGAAGGGGAGGGGAGGAGAACAAAATTCATTTCCACTACTTCTGACTATCATTGAATGACAGGATTTAGTCACAATTGTTTTTAGCAAAGACTTTTAGAAATTCACAAGATAAGTTGCTTGTTATGCTGTTATGCTCAAAGGCTTTAAAAGACAAAATAATATTTTAGGTGGGTTTGCAGCTTCCACATGAAACTAAAATGTGATAATTTGAAGAGCTACTGAATACCGTCGGCCACGGTATCCTCCTGAGGAGGCTCTCCGAGTTAGGAATTGGTGGCCTGGCGTTTGCCTGGCTCCAATCCTTTCTCGGGGACCATCCTCAGAGAGTACAGCTTGGGGAGAGGGTATCGGCCCTGTGGAGCCTCAATTGTGGGGTTCCGCAGGGTTCGATCATCTCCCCAATGCTGTTTAATATCTACATGAGACCGCTGGGTGGGGTCATCAGGGTGTGGGGCATCGTGCCATCAGTACGCTGATGACACTCAGCTCTACATCTCCTTTTCACCAACTGCAGTGGATGCCGTTCTGTCCCTTCGGAGCTGCTTGGAGTCTGTGCTGCAATGGATGCAGGAAAATGGGCTGAGGCTGAACCCGGACAAGACGGAGGTCCCGAGGGTGGGTGGCCCCACCATCAGTGGTCTGGGAAACTCTCTCTCATTTGGGGGGGTGACTCTTACCGCAAAGAGTGAGGTTCGCAGCTTGGGGATCCATCTGGACCCGGCACTCACCATGGAAACTCAGGTGCTGTCAGTGATCCATACCACCTTTTTTCATCTTTGGCGGATAGCCCAGCTGCGTCCCTATCTTGATGTTGGGGCGCTCACCACCTTGGTACATGCGCTTGTAATCTCGAGATTAGACCACTGTAATGCGCTCTACGTGGGGCTACCTTTGAGGTTGATGCGGAAACTCCAAATGGTGCAGAATGCGGTGGCCAGACTCCTTAGTGGAGTGAGAAAATATCATCATATCTCCCCCACTCTGGCCGCTTTGCATTGGCTGCCCATTCGGTTCCACGTTGACTTCAAAGTTTTAATGCTTACGTACAAAGCCCTAAATGGTTTAGGGCCTCGATACTTGGCGGAACGCCTACTCCCACCAAAATCTACCCGTATCACTCGATCGAGTCAGGAGGTGAGGCTGAGGAACCTGACGCCGAGGGAGGTCCGGAAGGAAAAAACAAGAAACCGGGCCCCTTCGCTGGGCATCTTTAAAAACCAACTGAAAACTTGGATGTTTAGGCAGGCCTTCCCTTCAGCTATTATTTGATTTATTTTTATTTTTTATTTTTCTCTTTCCATCTTGAATAACTCTACTACTGATGTCTAAATGTTGTTATATTTTATATTGTTATTATATATGTTGGAAGCCGCCCAGAGTAGTCAATTGACTAGATGGGCGGGATATAAATGCAATAAATAAATAAATAAATAAATATTATAATTTCCATGAAGATGACATCAGTTTCTAGTTCACTCTTAGAACTGACTTATGATCAATGATTGATATGGGTGTAAATTAAGTATTATTTCCTAACTGCCTCTCAGCCAAAACAAAGTCAGCAGCTAGTGTGTGAGACAGAGTGGTAATTCAGACTACATTTTTCCTATGAGTGCAATTTGCAGCTACAAGGGTGCAAAATGATTTGATTAAAAAAAAAACCACTACCAATTTGTTCCACATCTGGTGACACTATTTTTTCTTAGCATCCCTTTTCCCCAAGCCCTCATTACAAAACAACCAGCCCAAGAATCCAAAAAAAGACAGAAATTGTCATGATAAAAATATTCTCAGGCTGCCTTTTTTTTGGTTGTTTAGCTTGGAAAAAAAAGCCTCTCCTTTTCCCCATGCTGTCTCCTCCTCCTTCTAGAAGGAGGTTTTCATCCCACTCCCAAGAGGTGGCATTGCCCTAGTAGGCTTAAAAAACCC
The DNA here is from genome assembly GCA_037013535.1 of Intellagama lesueurii. Taxonomy (NCBI): domain Eukaryota; kingdom Metazoa; phylum Chordata; class Lepidosauria; order Squamata; family Agamidae; genus Intellagama; species Intellagama lesueurii. Next base: position 106,068,097 of record JBAJHW010000005.1, read on the forward strand.
ACACACAACCTTTGCTTCATGGAGGACAAAGCTTTCAATTACTCAACATTATAAAGTGGTTCAAGCTGCCTGCTTAAGCCTTATAATGATCTTGGGAAACTGAAGGTAATCTGCTTTGGTTGATCCCAATGACCACACTTTCTGGAACTGAATGATCCTACCCACACCTAAAAAAAGTAGCCTCTGAAGCAAAAAAGAGGTGGGTGGGAATGGTTTGAGAATGGACTGGTTTGCACTGGCACATACATCATGTGGTCACTGTGAAAAGAAGCAAAGCAGCCCACTCCCAGAATGGACCAAATAGTGGGACAAATCTCCATTTCATGGCACTCAGTTTGATGTGTGTTCAGACATAGTAGAGTCTGGACTGGGACTACTGTCTGTTGAAATATCTTTACTATTTAAGCAAAGATACAATTTTCTTTTTATAATGAACACAAAGCCAGTGATGTCTGCAGAATTGCTCATCAAGTGAATAGTTCTAGTTAAGGGAACAAGGATATTTTCTAGGTACTTTCCAGTTGCTGAAATAGGAATGAAACTGTGAACATATTAAAAACTTGCAAATCTACTTCATTGGTTGCTTTTCTGGCAATCCAGATAACAGAAGAGAGTCAAACAGCTAACTAATTGACAACCTGAGCTGTGCTGTGTTTTCAGGGCAGTCTGAAAGGAGTAAAATACGATTTTCTAGATTGTTGTGCCAGTGCATTATATCTGCTGTACAAATGTTTCAATGAGGAACTCAGAGGCTGAAATTCTATGGTTTAGAGTAGAAAATCATGAATCAGTGGGGATTTGCTGAGTCAACTCCTCCATAAATTTCATTGATTCAAATGGGGCTACTCTAATGTAACTTAATATGCTAAGCAACAGGATTTCAGCCAGTGTTGTTTTGAACTCATACCAATCCTGTGAAATAGATTTAATAAAACATTTAATGCACAAGCTCTACAGAAGCAGCTGTGCAGCATGTCTGTTGCAGCATGTTGACAAAACTAAAGGGAGAGGGGAAAGGGACAAAATATTGCATCACCTTAAAGTCTGATTTATTTCACTGTCAGTTTTATGGATCAGAATTCACTTCCTCAGACACAATTTTATCATGGCACAAGGACTGAAATGCTGGGGTTTCACATGTCTGTTCCCAACCTTTTACTCGTTCTGTAAACAAGTGAACAGAACAATCTTAACTTGATGGCTCAGCAGAATAATTTAACTGTTGACCCAGGGGAGGCATTTTATTCATTTTTATTTAAAAATATTCTCAGGCTGCCTTTTTTTTTTGGTTGTTTAGCTTGATCCAGTCTGCTCCAATCTGGCCATCTAGCCAAGACCAGTGGGGTTTTAAAAATGGATTGTTGTACCGCACTGCATTACATGTATTTTGGTTTTGCTTATGTTTTTTGGGTTTGTATTCATTAATCCTTTTGGTATTGTGTACTCATTGTTACTAACTTAAATACTGCCTTTTGATTGTTGTAAGCCGCCTTGAGTCCTTTTTAAGGAGAGAGGTAGGTTAAAATATTTTAAATGAACGAACGAACAAACAAACGAACAAATGAGCCCTGAGATACTCCCTTTGCCTTTTCAGTCCAGCAGCTTCTGCCTATTCTTAAAAATCAACAGTATGTGAAATTCCTCTGCCTTAAAATGTAGTTGGCAGCTGATCAGTGGTTTGCAATTCACTACTCATATAATGAAATTATGGTAAAACTCCTCCTGTTACATGTATGACTGTTTCCAACAAAGACATCCAAATAACAGCAAAAGGCAGTTTTAGAAGAGGTAGCTGTATTAGTCTGTGCAAGTATATCAAGGAAAAACAAAAGAAAAATAACAACTACAAAATAAAGAAAATATAGTGAAATCTTAAAGATAGGCAGCAATCCTGTTTTTTACTTGGAGAATAAGTCCTTATAAGTGCATATATAATTGAACTATACATGTATTAAACACAGAGAAAAATAAATTGACAGGCTCCTTTTAAAATGCAGCTGCACAGTTAAGTGATATGAAAACCCATTTGGAATTAGTGCCACTTTCCTAATTCACTTCATTAGTGTAAAAGGCCTTTTCTTTCAGCAAAGATTTTCTAGGTTGAACAGGTTGAAGTGTCTCTGGTTAAAGATAAGAGCTGACAATGATTACATGATCTGCAACTACAGTGGAATTAAGTAAAGGTGTCACCTCTTGGCGTAATTTCCTTCTTCAGTTGCTACTGTGCCTCCTCCCTCCAACAGGTAATTTCTGACTGAGTAAGCTAAGGCATTCATGCTAGCAAAAGGCAACATTTATTAATGAATAAGGATCCCTCTATTGCCAAATACCGCTCATTCAAAAGCTGAATCTCTTGTAGAGGCCACAGTTATCTTTCTCCTCTTTTCCATATAGCTGAGAAGGAAAATCAAACAGTGCAATCTTCAGCCTACATTCTTCAGAGGAACTATTCCAGAGTAAAGGATTGAAGGAAGGATGTCATTGCAGTGCTATTACTCAGTGGGATTGCTTCTGAGTAAACATATACAAGTCAGCACTCCACAACCCAGAGCAGTTAATGAGATTTAATCAGCCTACTATGTACAGGACTGCTGCCACAGTGCAGTGCTAACAGCCTTACTACCTAAGACTAAAGTTCACATTATTCACCCTTGCAGATTCTTCTCTCCATTTGTGACAAGCAAGCTTGGGGCTTGCAGTTATAAGGAGTAGCTGGTTAACCCTGCAGTTGTCCCTCTGGTTCATCCTATCCAAGCTGCTTTCCCACTTGCTTTTAATCATGCTATGTTTTTTAGCGGAAAGAGGAGAAAAAGAGGTAAAAGTTAAGCAACTTTTCCCAGCATTGCTCTCCTGCTTTTAGCTGAAAACAACCTTATTGATTGTTCGCTTAAAATGTATCGGTATAAAGAAACATAACAATTGCTGGTAATGTGTAGTTGGCAGCAAGCAAGCAGGAAATCTAGTCTTTTAGTCCTGAGAGATTTCTGCTGAAGACAAGAAGTACAAGATAGCTACAACACATACCTCTCACTGTCTTTTGATAGTATCCAAACATAAAACTCCAGGTGATGTCTGTCTGTTTCCAAGTACTGAAACACTGTGCATATTTATACAGCAAAAGACACACCTACATGCCTTAAGAAGGCTGTTACTCCACAATAGCACATTTCCATGCCTTGTTTGCTTCTCTAGACACACCTTCTGGAAAGAAGCCAGGTTTTGGTGAGGGTTTTTTGTGGCTATTTTTTTTAGTGCCGATCTGCAATGCAATTGAGAAAAGGAAGACTTTCATCAGCATCTTTCTTTTCCTTTCCCAACTGTGGGAGTGGAAACACCCTCTTGGTAAATCAGAACAGGGAAGGGCTGGTGAATGAATGAAAGAAAAAGATTTGATTGTGGTTGTAATGGGTAGTTTGTTTGGAAGCAGTATATTAATCACAATCTATTCCCTACATGAATATTAAAAACGTCATGCAAAAACAGCCCTTTCTTCAGCCACTTGTTGGTGAGCAATAGCAACCTCCAAATGATCATCTGAAGAAAAAAAGTATGACATTTATGCCTGGTTTATTTTAAAAAACACTACCATTCTTTATGACATTTACCATTATCTTAACAGAATGCTTAAAATGGTGAAAAGAGTGACATAACATGAACAGACTTGTCGTTAACCTCTTGCCTTTCCACCAACTGGAGGAAAAAAGTAGGAAATAGGAAGCCTTCTTCATGTGGCCTACTGGACTAGTCAATGAGTTGATGTGCACAGCTTTCATTCCACAGGCTGCACCACTGTTGCCTCACATATGCTGCTCTCTCTCAGTCTTTCTTCCCCACTTATGCTCTCCTTCCCTCTGTATTATTTTTTTAATTTTATTTTATATACATACACACAAATAGAGAAGAGATAGAGATAGAGTTAGAGACTGATTAAGATAAATATATAGAGAAGGTGGAAATTATATGGCAAGAGAATAGTATGTACATCTGAAGAACTTCTGTGATTATTAAATTGACTTCACTTCAATAAATAAGTTTTGTTTGCATTCACCAAACAAGTGTCTGATCAAATGTAATTTATATCGTGGATAGAGGTAATCCACTGGTGGCAGTGAGAGGAAAACACGACTGGAGCCTTTGTGAGGGCACAAAATGTAGGTGCCTCAAGGGGGTGAACGTCACAATTGGTGTCCAGCGGTGGGATATGAAAGAATCCAGTCAAGCCAGAGTTAAAAGTGAATTTTCTTTGAGTCAAGGGTACCTTTTAGTCAAAGGTCTGTGGTAAAGAAGTGGGTTACCTGCTAGAGCTTTTGTGGAAAAGCTTAGTGGTGGAGCGTCTGATCCCAGATCTTGGTGGGGACTAAAGAGAGGGAACGACTCTGAAGGGAAAATTCCTTTTGAGGTTACCTCAGGATTTGAACAGACCCAGTGGGCTAGCTTAAAATCCAAGGCTCTGAGTGTTAAGGGAGTGCTTGTGGATAAAAACCAGAAGCCAGGGTCAGAACAGATCTGAGGTAAAAGGAACATAAAAAGCAGAGGCTTGAAAACAGAATTTGTTTTGTGTCTGGAGGCAAGAAGGTTGTCTCAGACCAAGAAACATTGTGGCTGGCGTGGTGCCAGAAGAAGTGTAGCCATCTTTAGCTGCCAAGTGAGAGCTACATAGTACCCCAGAAAAACACTGGGAAAAGAAAACAACAGTTAAAAAGTGTTTTAAAAAGAGGCCTGACTAACTCTGCAATAGAAACCAGCTCTTGTCTAAGAAGTACACATACTTATGCCACCCAAAAGAATTAGAAAGCTAGTAATGGAGGTAATTGATCCTCAAGAGGCACAAAGTTTACCTCAGGAAGTGGAGGGAAATGGAGACTTTCTAGCTGTGGAACAGGAGGAGACTCATGAAGGTGCCTCAGGGCGAGAAGGTGTTCTAAGCTCCCCAGATTTGGAAAAATGGAAGCTGGAACAGGAATTTAAACTAAAGGAGCTAGCTCTGAAAACCCAATTAGAGGAGCTAGCTATGAAAAACCAATTAGAATTAGAAAAAGCCAGAGCTGAGCAAGAGGCCAGACAAATGGCATTTGAGCAGGAAAAAAGACAAATAGAGATGAGATAAAAAGCTGAGCAAGAAAACAGACAAATGGAGTTGGAGTTAAAACAAATGGAATTTCAAATGGAAATGAAAAGATTAGAATTGGCTGCTCAAAACAATAATAGTAATAACAATAACTACTCTAGTGAGGGAAATCTCTCAAAAAATGACTTAAAGAAATTTCCCCAATATAGAAAAGGAGACTGCCCTGAATCTTTCCTCATATCATTTGAAAGGGCATGCTGGGACTTGAATGTTAAGGATGATGAAAGGATGATAGTTTTGAGATCCCAAATAAGTGGAGATTTAGCTGAGCTGTATTCTCAGATGCTAATCTTTATTTATTGTTTTGACCACTTTGGTCATTCAACATCCACAGATTTAAAACATAGGTATAAATATAAATATATACACATGCTTGGAGCCAGCTGAACATCCACAGAGCTAGCAAGTTAAAAAGTACAAATACAAATACATACTTTCTATAAAATGCTGGATTAAAAACATAATACAAGAGGATTAAAATGTACACATATTTCAATTCTAAAAACCAAGTCATTTCAGGTGAGTCCTCAGATGGGGTATGAGGTATTCCCACAGCATAAAAAATTATTATATCCACTGGCCGTTAAAACCACGAACATATACATATACATTAAAACGTACAACAAAATGACACAACAACAGTAAGGTTGTACATCTGATAACCATATAGCCTCTAATCAGCTCCATATTCTATACCATATCCCCAGTACTTCTATCCTTATCATTCAGCCAGCTATCCCTTAGTTTGATCGCCAGCTGTCCAAACTTGGCCATTCTATTTGTTACCTCCTTATTCCTATCTTCCAGAAGCTTCTGAAGGCATTCCTTTCTATCTCTGCCATCCAAGGGAGGTATACAAGGTTTTATGAGCCATTCCCGGATCTGCTCATAAATTTTACACTCTAGGATGACATGACTCAGTGTCTCTATAGTCCCCTCACCACATACACATAACCGACTCTCGTAGGGGGTATTATTGTACCTTCCCAGCAACACCGCAGATGGCAACAAGTCCATGCACAATAACATAAAGGCCCTTCTAGTTTCAGGATACTCTAAATCATTTAAGTACGGCATTGGTAGCAATCTATTCAGGGAGTTTATTTTAATAAATCCTTAGGCCTTGTTTATATCATGTTGTCTTTCTATATCTAAGATCCTTTGCTTAATCAAATTTTTTGCTTGGATCATATTCATTGACAATAGGTAGTGTTGTGAAAATCCATAATACCCCAGCTTACGTTCCAGTGTTTTCCGCCATGTTGGGACAAAGCAATCTTGCAATGTCAAATGGACTAGCCCTGAGGTATTATGATTCAATTTTAGCCAATATGTTATAGCAGCTATCCATAGCCTGGCCTCAACAGTTACTAGCCCAGCTTCCAGCCTTATGGCTGTGTTTGATGCACTTGTGGGAAGCTGTAATATAGCTCTTAAAAATTTTGATTGCTGTCTTTCCAAAACAGTCAAGTTAGCTGGTATACTATATGGGGCTCCATAGATCATCTGTGCTAACAATTTCATCGTATAAAGTCGAATACCAGCTGTCATATTTCTTCCCCCCCGTGTCCAGAAAAATCTTTGTATAGCTCCCATGCTTTTTTGGGCATTTGTTATTGCATGTTTTATATGCGCATTTCTCTTACCATTTGCTTGGATTATCAGACCCAAATATTTGTAGTATTGTACTTGCTCGATACGTACCTCATTTAATTTCCAAATATACTTTTTAGGTCTTTCAGCAAATACCATTACCTTGGTTTTATCATGGTTTACTTCTAATTGATTCTGATGACAAAATTCAGCAAGAGCCCACAACATTCTTTTTAATCCATTTGGGGTTCTTGAGAGAAGTACTGCATCGTCGGCATATAGTAAAATGGAAATATGTTTATCTGCCAACTTAGGGGGATAAAAGTCCATATTGTTTAGATTTATTACTAAATCATTTATATAGAGATTAAATAACAAGGGTGCCAAAATGCAGCCCTGTTTAACCCCTTTTTCAGTTTTAACTGGTGCTGTAAAATGTCCTTGGGGATTAACTCTAATTCTTACTGATGCATTATTATGTAAAGCTTGAATCAAGAATAATAAACGCTTGTCAATATTGATATTAGTTAATTTTTTCCATAGTATGTTTCTTGAAATAGAGTCAAAGGCAGCTCTAAAATCAATAAAAGCTGCATATAGAGACACCGAATTTTTAGAGGAATATTTCATAATTAAGTGCTCCAGGATCATACTTTGGTCCAAGGTCGAATGGGCCTCTCTGAATCCAGCCTGTTCCTTAGCCATATTCTCAGATGCCTCTGGAGCAGGCTAGAGATTTTGAAGCATATAGAAAAATGGTGTATTCTAGATTTGGGATAAATGCAGAACACCTGAGGTGAAAATTTCATTCCCTGACCAAAAAGCCTGAGGAATCTTATTCTCCGCTAGGGGCTAAACTTCTTCAATGTTTGGAGAAATGGATGGAACATGAGAATGTCACTTCTCTTGAGCAGATGAAAAATGTGATTGGGTTGGAACAATTTTATTCTATTTTGCTTGGGGAATTGCGTTATTTAAGGACAAAAATCCTAAAAATCTATTAGAAGCAGGTGAAACAGCTGATTACATTGGGGAGATTCGAAACCACAGGTTCTCTGAGGTAAATTTTAACAGGCAAAACTGGAACAACCATAAGAAACCCTTTAATAAAAATTTCCTTAGCAAAACATCAGGAAAAGAAGGCCAGAGTGGTGCCTCATCTAGATTAGCACGGCCTAGTTCTCAGGCCCAAATGAACCCTGAGGAAAAGTTTAACAGATCTCCTCAGAATGAGAGAAGGTCTTACAAATGTTACAAATGCGGCGAGTCTGGGCATTTACAATTCAATTGTATGAAAAACAAAAGTAAAAATGTGAAAGATGATAATCAGACCAAGAAAGTATACTGTTTAAAACCCATAGAAACCTCTGAGGGGAGCAGTAACCTTAGTTCTCTCTCCATGGCAACCACGGCAGCTGAGCCGGAGGACATTTCTGTAGCCCCTATAGTCCATTGTTTTTACATCAAAAATGACAATACTCTTCTTAAAAACGCTGGGGAAGAGATAGTTGTGGGTGGAAAGAAGTACATTGCTCTAAGGGACACAGGTCCTCAAATTTCCATCACACATTCAGATCTGGTAGCTCAGGACAACATAATTCCAAGCAGAACTATGACCCTTAAAGGAATTGGGAAGGAAACTGTAGTGTTGAAAGTGGCAGAGGTTCAAATAACTTATGGGAATTGGTCTGGAAAGTGGCAAGTGGCCATTTCAGATGAAATACCGGCTGCTTTTCTCATCGGATGTGACTTAATAGAGCATGTTAAGAGTGCTTTTGTACTTGCACGCTCAAAGGGGGCCCAGAAATCACCCACTGCAGCAGAAATGGATACAGTAGCAGAGGGAAGCCTGGCAGGAGAAAGCTCCTTAGAAAGTCAGTTTAATAGCCATCCAGAAGCTGAGATTATGATTCTGAAGAATCCAAATAAAAATAGTTTTGCTCAGGAGCAGAAGGAGGACTTTAGTTTGGTGAGTTGCTTTGAGGTGACCAGTTCACCCACATTATTGTCTCCTGAGTGCCCTGAGAGATTTTGCATGGATAAGGATCTTTTGTATAGGGATGTTTTAGCCACCCCATACAAAGGAAAAGGAGAACCCCGAAAGCAATTAGTGGTCCCAAATAAATACAGAGAGGAAATCATAAATCAAGCTCACAGTAGTTTGTTTGGAGCACACATGGGGATCACACGAACCAAAAGAAGGGTTGCTCAGAACTTCTTTTCGCCAGGCATGGGTAAACAGATTACCTATTACTGCAAGACTTGTGACCTATGTCAGAGAAGGGGGACAGGGCAGGACAAAACCAAAGCAAGATTATGTCCTTTGCCAGTCATCACTACCCCATTCCAAAGGCTAGGGATCGATCTGGTAGGTCCACTGCCTAAAGCCACCAGGCGAGGGAATAAATACATCTTGATGATTATGGACTTTGCCACCAGATATCCTGAGGCAATTCCATTACGTAACATAGAAACTGACACGGTGGCAGATGCCTTAATTATATGAGCCGATTAGGATTCGCAAGTGAAATAGTCAGTGATTTGGGAACCAGATTCACTTCCAGACTCATAAACAGGTTATGGAAGGCCTGTGGAATAACCCAAATCAACTCTACACCATATCATCCTGAGACTAACGGACTAATTGAAAAATTCAATGGCACGTTAGTACGCATGATCAAAGCTTATGTGGCAGAGAACCCAGATGATTGAGATAGCAAAATACAACCCCTATTATATGCCTACAGGAGCATTCCTCAAGAAAGCACCGGGTTCAGTCCTTTCGAATTATTACTAGGACGGGGGGTGCGAGGACCTCTAGATTTGCTCCGTATGAATTGGGAAGACTATAGGGAGAGTGACCCAGAATCAGTCATCAAATATATGAACAGATTGAAAAACACCCTGCAAAGGTCCATGGAGATAGCAGGAGAGAACCTAAGGGCTGCCCAGACCAAGCAGAAGACCTGGTATGACCAAAAAAAAAAGCCCGGGAAAGAACTTTTGGGCCTGATGATGAAGTCCTTTTACTTAGGCCAGTCAAGGGTCACAAGTTACAATTAGCTTGGGAAGGTCCCTATAAAATAGTATAAAAATGAGTAATGTAAATTATGTGATACAGAAAGAAGAAGAGGGTCTCAGGATAGTGCATGTCAACATGCTCAAGCCTTATTATAGAAGAGAGCTCTGGACCCTATATGCGATCAGAGAGGACCCAGGCAATAAAGAAGAATTTATGTGTTGGGAAGGGAGAGGGGAACAGCATTTTAACCCTGATGAAGTAAACCTAGGCCACTCCCTTACCATACAACAGAGGAAGGAAGTAGCTGAGATTCTTAAAAAATACCAATCCGTATTTACTAAAATACCTGGGAAAGTGAAGGGGGTAGTCCACCGAATTGACACCGGGGATGCCAGTCCCATAGCTGTCACCCCTTATAGAATCACTGGGGATTACGTCGGAAAAGTGCGACGGGAAGTCCAAGAGATGTTACAGGCAGGCATAATCACCCCATCTGAGAATCCCTGGGCTGTTCCCATAGTACTAATCGACAAGCCCGATGGTAGCATAAGATTTTGCGTAGACTACCGAAAACTAAACCATGTCACCAAGGCTGATGCCTATCCCATGCCACGCCTGGATGACTTGATTGAGACGATAGGAGGGTGCCATTACATCATATGCATTGATATGACCAAGGGGTTTTGGCAAACTCAGATGCACCCTGAGGACCAGGAGAAAACTGCTTTTCGGAGTCCTCTAGGCTCGTTTGAATTCCGGGTCATGGCCTTTGGGTTAAAAAATTGTCCTGCATCCTTCCAAAGATTAATGGACAAAACATTACATGGCCTGGGAGAATTTACTGTCACCTACATGGATGACATCGGCATTTTAGTCAAACATGGGCTGAGCACAAGGAACATTTAAATCAAGTGCTGCAAAGAATCCAGAGAGCCAGTTTGACTGTAAAAGCCAGTAAATGCCACATTGGAGAGTCTGAATTAAAATACCTGGGACATTTAGTGGTCGGGGGAGTGATCAAACCCCTGGACTCTAAGATCTGGCCAAACCCCATGAACTGGCCAAACCCCACTTCCAAAAAGCAAGTCCGATCTTTTCTAGGACTAGCGGGTTATTATCGGCGGTTCATCCCACACTTCAGTGCGATCTCTGCCCCATTGTCCGACCTCACTAAGAAGAAGGAGCTGGAGAGCATCAGATGGACTCCTGAGTGCCAGTAGTTGTTTGACCAGCTGAAGGAAGCATTAACGACCGAACCACTCCTCAGTGCACCTGACTACAGCCGGTAGTTCATCATCTTCACAGATGCATCGAACGTGGGACTGGGAGCGGTGCTTTGCCAAGCGGATGGAGAAGGGACTTTGCACCCAGTAATGTATATTAGTAAGAAATTGCAACCGGGAGAGAAACATCTGCCAACTATTGAAAAGGAGTGCCTGGCGATTGTTTGGTCTTTGCAGAAACTCAAACCATATATCTGGGGACGCAAATTTATGCTATGTACTGACCATTCACCTTTACTGTGGATGCTGTCAATGAAAACTAATAGTAAACTGATGAGATGGGTTCTTCTGCTGCAGGACTTTGGTTTTGAAATAAAAAGCGTAAAGGGAGCCCACAACATTGTCACAGATGCACTATCCAGGAGGCCAGGTGGAGGATGCAAGGACTTCTAAAATAAACTGGAATGGACTATTGATTAACTGTTTAATTATCTATGTAAAATGTTCATGAAAATGTTATATTTCTGTAGGATTGTAAAATTAAATGTTGTAAGTGTACATCAAAAGGTAAAGTATATTATTGAATTGTATTGGAATGTTTAAAGTGAGAAGATATTGTGTTATATATATATGATGTTGTCTTGTTTGCAAAATTGTGCCAGAGGGTAAGTAGTTTTTATGCAATGATACATGTTTGTTTAGGATGAAAAATGTGTTTTCCCTCCCAAACAAACATATTTAAGGGGGGAGGTATGTAGCGTTCACCCTTTGTTAGGTATAAGTTATGTATTATTCATGTTCTATGCTAATGTGGTTGAGAGGCAGAGCCGAGAGAGAAGTTAAAAGGCGGAGCCTGAGAGGAGGGGTCAGTCAGTCAGAGTGAGAGTCAGAGAGATATACAGATAGAGAAGAGATAGAGTTAGAGACTGGTTAAGATAAATATATAGAGAAGGTGGAAATTATATGGCAAGAGAATAGTATATACATCTGAAGAACTTCTGTGATTATTAAATTGGCTTCACTTCAATAAATAAGTTTTGTTTGCATTCACCAAACAAGTGTCTGATCAAATGTCATTTATATCATGGATAGAGGTAATCCACTGGTGGCAGTGAGAGGAAAACACGACTGGAGCCTTTGTGAGGGCACAAAACGTAGGTGCCTCAAGGGGGTGAACGTCACACAAGGTCAATTTGAATTTTGTTTCTGTCTTCTAGGGTATTAGCTATTCCGCCCAATTTTGTATCATCTGCAAATCTGACAAGCATTCCCTGCACTCCCTCATCCAAGTCATTAATAAAAATATTGAAGAGCACCGGACCCAGGACTGAGCCTTGGGGTACCCCACTTGTTACCTCCTCCCAGTTAGAGAAGGACCCATTAATCACCACCCTCCGAATACGATTCTGTAGCCAATTGTGTATCTGACACTTGATCTATCCAGCCCACACCTAGTTAGCTTGCTAATCGGGATATCATGTAGCACTTGGTCAAAATATACTGTGTCTACAGCATTCTGTCTATCAGGGAGGTGACCTGATCAAAAAACAAGATCAAATTAGTTTGGCAGGATTTGTTACTGACAAATCCGTGTTGGTTTCTAGTTATTACTGCCTTATTTTCTAGGTGCTTACACAATGACCGCTTTATGATCTGTTCCAGAATTTTGCCTGAGATTGATATCAGGCTGACTGACCTGTAGTTCCCAGGTTCCTCTTTTTTGCCCTTTTTGAAGATAGGGACAACATTGGCCCTCCTCCTCTCCTCTGGCACCTCACCCATTTCCCATGATTTCAAGAAAAAAATGGATAGCGGTTCTGAGAGTTCTTCAACCAGTTCCTTCAGTACTTTCAGATGCAGTTCACCTGGCCCTGGAGAGTTGAACTCGTTCAAGGTGGTAAGGTATTCCTTGACTATTTGTTTATCTCCAGCTGCAATCCTATCCCCGCCACTTGCACTTCCAATTTGTTTGGAAGTTCATAGTCTGTCATATGGGAAAAGACTGAACTAAAATAGGAATTGAGCACCTCTGCCTTTTCTTTGTCCTCTCTTATCATTTTTCCATCTCCATTGCGGAGCTGTGCCACTATGTCTTTTGTTTGTCTTTTGCTACTAACATACCTGAAGAATGCTTTTTTATTGCTTTTAGTGTCTCTAGCTAACCTCAGCTCATTCTCAGCTTCTGCCCTTCTAATGCCATTCCTTCATTTCCTTGGTACTTGTCTGAACTCTTCCTTGGTGGCCTGGCCTTCTTTCCACTTCCTTTTTTTAAAAAAAGTTTTATTTTATAGGGTTAGGGATGGGGACAGGGGACATGAGATTAAACAAGGGTTGTAAATCAACATGAACATTTTACAATATTCATTCTTATCTATTACATTTCAAAGATACATAAGTTTCTGGTTTAACTAATTTATGATACATATTCTAATTCAAAATTGATCTTAGGCTTTCAATTATCAAATATTAATTAACATTCTATTTCTAAGCCTATCGTAAAATTTATGCCAACAATCTTCATTATTCATTTTTCTTGTTGAGTCTAGCCATTCTGATAGTTTATCCATCGCCGTATCCAGGATTTTGTCACATTCCTAGGGGATTCAGCAGGCAAAAGTCCAAGAAACCAGTCCAATGTCAGAAGTCCAGGAGATACAACAGATGCCAAATTGTCAAAGCCAAAACACAAACTGTAGTCAGAAGTCAGAGTCCAAAAGCCAAGTGTCAAGAGAGCAAGGTTTCAAGATAAGCAGGAGCATGGACACAAGCCAGAGAATTGACTTGTTGCTTCCACAGTCTTCCAAGCCTCTGGTACAAATTATATAGCAGCAACAGTAATCTAATTCCTAGAGACATTCCATCCTGTTAAAACTCAGGGCTGGTCGACCTGATGTTCCTGTGGGAAGCACTCATGCGAGCCTCAGACCTTCGTGTTGTGAGTCCCTGCCAGAGCTTATCTCTTACTCTGGCTAATGGGGGAGGAGAATCTGGCGGTGATTCAGCTGTCTGTGATTCTAATTGCCCAGCATTTTCCTCAGCTGTAATTAACCCCTCTGGTTCCAGATCTTCTTCGGCTTAACTCATGACACTATCCCCCCACAGGGCTCCCCCCTTCAGATGGGCCGGTCGATCAGGATCGGCGGCATCGAACTGTTGTACGAGGTCGGGGGTGTAAGTTGTTTGCGGGTTCCCATGATCGATCCTCTCATAGCCCTCCCAGTCCATGAGGTACTGAAGGCCCCCCGGTGGATTCATGAGTCTAGGATCTGACGAACCTCATATTCTTCCTCGTCATCGACCAAAACGGGTGGAGGTGGAGCCAGAGGTGGAGGTCGGACAGGGTCCAGTGCTGCAACAGGGACAAGGAGGGACCAATGGAAAACCGGATGAATACGGAGAGTGGCTGGGAGTTGTAGCCAAAAAGCGACAGGGTTGATTTGATCTGTGATTAGATAAGGCCCTACAAACCGAGGGTCCAACTAGCGCGACCAGCCAGGTCGGCGTAGATAACGGGTGGAGAGCCAGACCTGGTCCCCTGGTTTCAGAGGTGGCCCTTCTTACCATTTTCTGTCGGCCGCTGTCTTGTAGGCATCCTTAGCTTGCTGAAGTTGCTCTCAGAGCAAATCTTGGAGAGCCTGCAACTCGCATACGTGAGCGTCAGCAGCAGGAACTATGGTCGACGGCAGAACAGCTGGGGAAAAATGAGGGTGGTATCCATAGGTGGCTGCAAATGGGGTCTGTTTTGTGGATGAATGTATGGCGTTGTTGTAGGCGAACTTAGCCAGGGGTAGCAAGGTAGCCCAATCATCTTGCTGATAGCAGGTATAGCAATGTAGGTACTGTTCAAGGGTGGTGTTAGTACGCTCGGTCTGTCCATCTGTTTGAGGATGGTACGCCGACGATAAGTGCACCTGGGTACCTAGACTGGTGTGCAAGGCTTGCCAGAACTGGGAGGTGAATTGGGAGCCACGATCTGAAATTAAGTGTGTCAGGAGCCTGTGTAGACAAAAAAAGTGTTGAAGGTAGAGCTGAGCTGTTTCAGGAGCTGTGGGAGGCTTGGGACACGGGACAAAATGAGCCATTTCGGTGAACAGGTCCACCATTACCAGAATGCAGGTGTGCCCTTGTGACCGTGGGAGGTCAGTGATGAAGTCCAGAGATACTGTGTCCCAAGGGCCGGCTGGTATGGGTAGTGGATGTAGCAGTCCTGGGGGTTTGGTGGTACGTCCTTGGCTCAATGACAAACCTCACAGGAATCAACGTAATGAGCAATGTCAGTGCGAACCCGGGGCCACCAGAACTCCCATGTGAGTAGGTGCAGAGTCTTATACTGACCAAAGTGTCCTACAGAATGGGAATCATGGGTCAAATAGAGCACATTTGCTCGGAGGGGCCCTGGAGGGACATACAGGCACCCTCGGTGCAATAGGAGACCCTGGTGGTTAGCAAACTCTCCAGCAGGACCCTCTTGGAGTTCCTGCAAGCGTTGCGTGGCCCAGGGAACTTGGGCTTGGCTGGCCCGAATTTCCTCAGCCAGGGATAAGCGGGTTGTAGTGGCTGCAAAGACTGAGGGTGACAAGATAGGTGCAGTCGGAGTCTCTTCAGAGGGTGATACAGCATATTCTGGTTTGCGGGAAAGGGCGTCGGCTTTCCGATTCTGGGTCTGCGGGATGTAGGTAATGCAGAAGTCAAACTGGGAGAAGAAGAGGCACCACCTGATCTGGCGTTGATTGAGGCGTCGGGCTGTTTGCAAGTGTTCCAGAATCCGGTGGTCAGTCAAAACTTGGAAGGGGTGACTGGCCCCTTCAGGTAATGCCTCCAGACATCAAAAGCAGTTTTGATGGCCAGGAATTCCCGCTCCAAGATGGTGTAGTTGCCTTCTGAAGGTGTTAATTGCCGGGAGTAAAAAGTGCAGGGCTGCAGTGGCTGTGAGGGGTCCTCCTGCTGGGACAGCACTGCACCCAGAGCCACATTGGAGGCATCAGTCTCCACGGTAAATGGTAGTCGGGGGTCTGGATAACGCAGGATTGGCTTGGTCATAAAGCAAGTTTTCAGGGTGGTGAAGGCATGGTCCGCCTCCAGAGTCCAAAGAAACGGCTCTTTGGGCCAGAGGAGATGGGTCAGAGGTGTGGTTATGTCCGCGTAGGCTGGTATAAACTGGCGGTAATAGTTTGCGAAGCCGAGAAACCGCTGCACATCTTTATGGTTCTGGGGCTTCTGCCAGGTCAGAACCACTTTTATTTTCTTTGGGTCCATCTGGATCCCGTGGGGTGACACAATGTGGCCTAGGAACTCTACTTCCTGCAGGATGAACTCACACTTCTCCAGCTTGGCATAGAGTCGGTGATTTCGTAGTCGTTGTAAGACCTGGCAAACGTTTTCTGTGTGCCGAGCGGGGTTTGGGGAGTAAATCAAAATGTCATCCAAATAGATGATCACGAAGCAATCGAGCAGGTCTCGGAAGATGACGTTCATGAAACGTTGGAATACGGCCGGAGCATTGGTCAAGCCGAAAGGCATGACCAGGTATTCGTGCTGGCCATAACGAGTCCCAAAAGCCGTCTTCCACTCGTCGCCTGCACGAATTCTCATCAAATTGCAGGTGCCATGGAGATCCAGCTTGGTATAGACCTGTGCCCCTTAAGGCGATCCAGGAGTTCAGCGACCAATGGCAGGGGGTAGCAGTCCCGAATGGTTATTTTATTCAAGGCCCGGTAATCATTGCAGGGGCGGAGCTCTCCGCCCTTTATTTTGACAAAGATAACGGGTGCAGACAGGGGTGACGTGGACGGCCGGATGAATCCCCGTTTCAGGTTTTTGTCAAGAAAGGCCCGCAAGGCCACTAGTTCTGGTTCAGACATAGGGTAGATCCGCGCCACAGGGAGGGATGCCCCACGCACCAAATTGATGGCACAATCATAGGGTCGATGCGGGGGTAGCTGGTCGGCCCCCTTTTCCTCGAAGATGTCAGCAAAGTCCCTGTATGCCGAGGGTATCATGGAACTAACTGTCGAACCCGCTGCAGCCAAGGTGGCCGGTGGAACCAGATGGGGACACGGATCCTTGAAGCGCAACTCCCCCTGTGCCCAGTCCACTAGGGGGTTATGTGTCCGGAGCCAGGAAAGTCCCAGAATGAGTGGAAAACGAGGCATACGTGCAACGTTGAATTGTAGTTGCTCCTGATGGTGTTGGATCTGGAGAATAACCAGACAGGTCTCCTGGGTCACTGGGCCGGAGCGGAGGAGACGCCTGTCAATTGACTCAACTAGGGTCGGGGTCTCCTTGTCCTGTACAGGAATCCGGTGTTGTTTCATGAAGGCCGTGTCAATGAAACAGCGGTTGGCCCCGGAATCAACCATGGCATAAACAAACAGCCAGCGCCCATCCGGTAAGCAAAGTTTCACTGGCACAAGGAATGGACCCTGAATATTAACATAGGGTTCAGGGGACCCAGCTAGGTGCCCCACGTCTGGGGGTCCACTCAGACATGGGGCAAATCTTTTGCTGGCGGTGGTAGCGCGAAGCTGGGGGGGCGCCACTTGATGAAGCAGCCAGAGGCAAAGTGTCCTGCTCCCCCCACAGTACAGGCAGAGATTCTGTGAACGGCGTCGTGTTTTTTCCTCAGGGGTGAGGTGTGGCTGAGCAGCCCCTAACTGCATGGGCTCAAAATCCTCTCGTCCAGTGCTAGCGGTCGTTTGGAGTGGCTGCAAGGGACAGGAACCACCCCGTACTAGGTGTCGGCTCTCTAGGTGGCCATCGATGCAAAGGCACAGTGTGATTAGTTCTTGCAGCGTATTGGGTCGGTCTATACGCCCCAGCTCATCCAGGATATCATCAGCCAGTCCCTCCACATATTGGTCCATGAGAACCGCCTCGTTCCAGACCAAGTCTTGGGCCAAGAGTCTGAACTCAGTGGAATACTGGGAAACTGAACCCTTACCCTGTTTCAGGGCCCAAATCTTCCTATTGGCAGTATTAGCTTGCAAGGGATTAGCAAAAGCTGTTGAAATATGGTCCAAAAAGCCCTGGTAATTGGTTAACGAGGTGAAGGAGCAAGGAGTAGAGGAGTAGCCCATTTAGCTGCCTGTCCCTTGAGAAGGCTGACTATGAAGCATATCTTGGTTTTGTCCGTGGGAAAGTCTCTGGCACACAGCTCAATATACAGTTTACACTGTGCCAGGAATGCTGGAAACTCCTCCACCTTTCCTCCAAACTTTTCTGGAGGAAGCACAGGGCACTTGATCTGGGTGGCAGCGTTGGCCTGAGATTGCAGTTGTTGCTGCTGATGCTGTGTCACCATTTGTATAAGATACTGCACCTGAGTAAGCACAGCATTCAGCTGCCCAGAACCTTCACTTGCCTCCCCCTCCATCTTGTGGAGAGAGTGTGTGGTGGAAGCAATCTGTCACGTTCCTAGGGGATTCAGCAGGCAAAAGTCCAAGAAACCAGTCCAATGTCAGAAGTCCAGGAGATACAACAGATGCCAAATTGTCAAAGCCAAAACACAAACTGTAGTCAGAAGTCAGAGTCCAAAAGCCAAGGGAGCAAGGTTTCAAGATAAGCAGGAGCATGGACACAAGCCAGAGAATTGACTTGTTGCTTCCAAGCCTCTGGTACAAATTATATAGCAGCAACAGTAATCTAATTCCTAGAGACATTCCATCCTGTTAAAACTCAGGGCTGGTCGACCTGATGTTCCTGTGGGAAGCACTCATGCGAGCCTCAGACCTTCGTGTTGTGAGTCCCTGCCAGAGCTTATCTCTTACTCTGGCTAATGGGGGAGGAGAATCTGGCGGTGATTCAGCTGTCTGTGATTCTAATTGCCCAGCATTTTCCTCAGCTGTAATTAACCCCTCTGGTTCCAGATCTTCTTCGGCTTAACTCATGACAGATTTTTGCTATTAACTCATCTTGAGATGGATTCTCCGGGTCTTTCCAATGTTTAGCAAAAAGAATTCTTGCAGCTGTCAAGATATGGATAACTAAATATTTTTCCATTAGGTCTATTGAATCCGGGATTATATTTAGAAGAAAAAAATTCAAGGGTTGCAGTTATCAAAATCTCTAAAACCTCATGCAAAAGCATTTCAACCCTTTTCCAAAATTTTTGGGCTTTCCCACATGACCACCACATATGATAAAAAGAACCTTCTTTTTGTTTACATCTCCAACAGAGATTTAAAATTTTAACATCCATTTTGGCTAATTTTGTGGGAGTTATATACCAACTATAAAATATTTTATATATTTTTTCTTTAAAAGTTACTGACTTAGTGAGTTTTATATTGTTTTTCCATATTTGTTCCCACTGATCCAAACTTATATTGTGCCCAGTATGCTGTGCCCATCTTATCATACATTCGTTAACCACTTCCTCCTGGGTATCAAAATCTAATAAAAAAATTATATAATGCTTTAATATGCTTGTCTTTGGTATCCAGGAGAACTCTGTCCAAGGGAGTATTGTCTACATAAAAACCTTGCTGTTTATCTTTACCATATCCTGAAATCAACTGAGAGTGTGACCACCAATCTATTATTTTTTAATTTTTTTATTTTATTAGACTTATATACCGCCCATCTAGAACGTGTCTACTCTGGGTGGTTTACACACACAAAAACCTATGAAAATATAAATGTACTAAAAATACGACCCAAATTAATAACAGAATCCAAGATGGAAAAGAGAAAAGGAAAAGAAAAATAGGGTAGGTGATGGCTGTAGGGAAGGCCTTCCTATATAACCATGTTTTCAAATTGGTCTTAAAGGGCCTCAGCGAGGGGGCCAGGTGGATCTCTACAGGTAAATTGTTCCAGAAAGTTGAAAAAGCCATCTATATCAAATCCCTGCATCATTAGTTCATCTTTGTTTTTTAATGTCCCATCTGGCCCTGCGTCATTAGTTCATCTTTGTTTTTAATGTCCCATCTGGTTTTAGTGCTTCTCTATACCTTAAGATTTTCTTGTTTTCTCTCAGGATTGGAAAATAAAATGCCTCCACTGGTGTTGCCCAACATGGTATTTTGACATACATCTGTTTTTGGATTTTAGTCCAAGACCATAATAAAGATTTTCTCAAAATATGGTTATTGAATTGTTTAAAATCATCCACTCTACTGTACCAAAGAAAGGCATGCCACCCCCGTTTCAAATCATGACCTTCTAATTTTAACAGTCTGATAAAATCCAATATTTAATCCACGTTAATGAGGCAGCCCTATTGTATAACAGCCAATTCGGAAGACCCATTCCTCCTCTCTGTTTCCTGTCCTGAAGTGGCTTTAATTTTATCCTTCGTTTCTTCCCTTGCCAAACAAACTTAGAAATAAGCTGGTCAAGTTCTTTAATATTGATTGTTTCAAAATCACTGGAATGTTTTGAAATAAGAAAATCAACTTTGGTAAAATATTCATTTTGAGTGTTGCAATTCTGCCCATCATTGTTAATTGTAAATTTCCCCATCTAGTCAAATCTTTCTTTATTTCTTACATCAATTTCAGATAATTATCTTTCAGTAAGGTACTTGGTTTTTTTGTAAAGTTTATTCTAAGATATTTTACTTTCTTTCCCTCCTGGAAATTTGTAAGATTCAAGAGGTCATCTATTTCTTTACGTTCCATGTTTTAGATAATTTTTCTTTCTTTCTGTGGTTTATTTTCAGACCCACCATTTCTCCAAACTCTTTTAATACTTTCATAAGTGCTTTAGCAGTAAATCATCTGCGAAGGCCTGTACTTTAAATGACTCACCTCTAATTTTGAGCCCTTTAATTTTATCAGAGATTCTTATCTGATGCATTAGAATTTCAATTACTATCAAATAGAGCAGTGGTGATAATGGGCAATCTTGTCTCGTAACCTTTTTCTATTTCAATTTCTTCTGATAATTCTCCATTAATTCTTATTTTTGCTTTTTGATGGGAATAGATCGCTTTTATATTGTTGATAAAGGATTGGCCCGCCTCCATTTCTTCTAGTTGGAATATTATAAAGTTCCAATTTATGTTGTCAAAAGCTTTCTCTGCATCAATAAAAAATAATGCTGTTGATTTTTCTGAATGTGCCTCATAATATTCCAGGAAGTTTATAAGGTTCCTTACATTGTGTCTTAAATATCTTTTGGGCAAAAATCCTGCTTGATCTTGATGAATTACATTAATCAATACCTTCTTCACTCTTGTGGCCAAAATAGTTGTATATATTTTATAGTCCACATTAAGAAGAGGTATTGGTCTGTAGTTTTGAATCTCTTCAGGATCAGTGTCTTCTTTATGGATTATTGTGATTATAGCTTCTTTCCATGTATTTGGTATCCTTTTCTCTTGTTGAATTCCATCAAGTAATTTCTAAAAGGGTAAAATCAATATTTCCTCGAACTTTCTATAATACTCTGCACTAATCCCATCACTTCCTGGAGAGTTCATAAATTTTTGGTTAGAGAAAGTGGTTGAAATTTCATTCATGGAGTATGGTTGATTTAAAATTTCCTATTGTTGTTTGGATAATCAAGTGGTTTTTTTCTGTAAATATCTTTTTTTTTTAATCTTGGGATGGCAGTCCCTTCTCCATGTAAAGTGTTGTATAGAATTTTCCCAGTATTTTTTTTAAATCTTTTAAATTTTTAAAATTCTCCCCCATTTTATTCTTAAGACTTTGAATATAGTTTTTAGATCTTTCTCCCTTCAGTTTATATGCAAGCCATCTTGTTTTATCTGCATTCTCAAAGTAGTTTTGTTTAGCAAATTTTAGGTTGGTTGCAATATATTTTGTCAAAAGAGTATTTAATTTATGTTGTGTTATTTGAATTTTCTGTTTTATTTGTGCTACTGATTGACTTTTTTCATTTGTTTTTCCAAATTTGCCAATTCTTTCTCCAGATTCTTATATCTGACCTCTTTTGACTTCCTTCTTTTTGCTCTAAGTCTTATCAAGATGCCTCTAAGGAACGCCTTACCAGCATCCCATATCGTCCGCATGGGCATTCCTTTTGGTATAATTCCTCTGAAAGTAGTCCTTCATTTCTTGGTTTACTATCTTAACAATTTCTTCATCTCTAAGTAAATTTGGATTCAATCGCCACATTGTTGGTCGTTTAGATATCTCCGACTCTAATGTTATTATACAATGGTCTGATATTGTTCTAGGAATTATTTCTGTCTCCACTAGATTCTTTATCCATGTTTTTGGAATCCAAAAATTGTCAATTCTGGATGAGGACTGATGTCTACTTGAGAATAAAGTATAGTCTCTAGATTTTGGAAATCTTGTTCTCCATGCATCTATCAATGCGAGTTCGTCTGCCATCTGTAAAAAGATTTTGGGTATAAAATTTTGGCTTTCAGTTCCTTTTTTGCTCTGTGTCTTAGATGAATCTCTTTATCAAAAACCACATTGAAGTCCCCTACTATACAACATTCCTCATATTCTCTCATTGTTGTATCTTTGTATAGTTTTTTTAAAAATGCCTTTTGATTGCAATTCGGTGCATAAATATTAATTAAGAGTATTTGCTTTTTTTCTTTTTGAACTTCTACCATTAAAGTTCTCCTATCTTCAGATGCATGGATTAATTTAGGATGTAAATTGTCTTTAACATACACAGCCACTCCCTTCTTTTTCTTTTCTGGATCAGAAGATTAGAATAGCTTTCCCAGCCCCTTATTTTCAATCAATTTTGAATCTTGTCTTTTTATATGAGTTTCTTGGAGGCAGATTATGTCTGTATTCAATTTTCTTAAATATTGAAATGCTTTGGCACACTTTTGAGGGGAATTCAGACCATTAATATTCAAAGAGCAAATCTTCAATTTTCCCTTAGACATCTTTTGGTTTTTTATTAATTTTATCATCTTTCCATTTCTTGGTTTTGTCTCTTGCTGCCCTCCTAGTCAGTGGTGGTGCTGCCGCTCCCATCAGATCCTGTGATCTTGTGAGTCTACCGGATTTTCTTTTAGGTCTGACCCTATCTGAAGAGTCAGATTTATCCATGTGATTATCCTTCTCTTCATCCTCCTTGGTTTTGTCCTTGATTTTTCTTAAGAAATGATCCACTTTCATAGTAGAGGTAGACTGATATTCTCTGAGACTGATATTCAAATGTAAGTCCCTCTGGTATAATCCATCTGTAAGGAATTGAATTTGTTCTGAGGAACTGTCAGTTTTTGATATTCTTTCCTTTTATCTCTGACTTTCCATGGAATATGTTTCAAAGCTTTAACATTCCTACCATCTTTCACTAACTGTTTATCTTGTGTAATGATATTGAGAAATGCTGGGACTTGTAGTCACATAAAAGAAGATGGAGTCTGTTAAGTTCTATTAGGATGAGTTAAAAGCAATGGAATGTATGAGATGGTTTTGTAGAGTTGCCTGGTACCAGAGGAGCTTGTTACGGAGATAAGAAGGCAAGGCCAGAGAGAGGCCTGGAGGAGACCAAACAAGAATACCGCTTTAATTGGAAACAAGATAAAAACACCTGTGGACTCATGAGAAATATGGGTGGAGAGATGTGTTAAGTTTTCTTGCAATTAATTGGATAACAGCTGCTAAGTGTCAAGAAGAAGGAGGTCTTAGACATGTAGAAAAATGATTGTTTTGCATATGTGAGAGGTTCTCTCTTTGTTGTTGGTTGGTGTATGTCGAAGAATGTTTTGCAGGATGTAGAAAAGAAAAACGGTTTGTCTTTTTGAAATCAGTAGGAGGAGGAGGGAATAGCCCAACTTAGATACCAAGATGATTACTTAGCTTAGTTTCTAGTATCTTCTAGTTTCTTATTTTAAATAAGAAATAGCAGCTTTATCTAACCATTGTAGCTTTTGGATATGTATTATGGCTAACTGCTTTTGCATAAAAACTGTATTCTTAATGAAACTCATTTTATTTTCTTAATAAAAACAAATATAATCCTTACTGAGGACTAGTCTCTTGAAACAGCAGGGCTTACATCTAAATCCAGTGGTGATTTGATAACAGGTCCAACTTTTCAGGGCTGTTGTGTTGTCTAAGAAAGCACAAAGTCAATGCTTGATTGCTTTAGAAATAAGTAAAGGTTTTCTTTTAAGGTTAGGCTTGTCCATGGGCTTATGCTACGTACTTTTGAGGTCTAGAGGACCAACCTCAGAGATAAAAGTGGTAGTTTTGCACCCACAGTGACTCCCTATCCAAACCTCATACTCTCTTTAGGGAGGGTTGAGTGTTACATGGTGGCAGTGGTGGGATCCTGAATGTGGCTTGAGTTGTTGGGAGACTGAGTCTAAAAGTAGATACAGTTGTTGCATATTCAGACAGTGAAGTGGAATATAACTGTTTTTCTGTTGTTATTTTGCTAGGCAAGATGGTAGGAAGAGGGACTAATGTACCTTCCCTGAGTGGCCTGCCTGGAAGCATGGACTACCTTTTGTCCCAAGAATTTGACCAGATCGTGCTCACGGGCACTGGAGCTGAGTCTGTGTCAGTACCTGGAGGTGCCAGACCCAGGATAACAGGACTATCTGCGATTCCTGACTCCAAATTCACAGACAGGTTGCCAATTCAAACTTGTGATGCTGCAACTGAGAGGGAAAGACAATGCTTGGCCAGGGCAGCGGCCTGTGAGGCAGCGCGGCAGCAGGGAACTCAAGTATTCCTGGAGATGACCAAGAGGATGAGGATATGCCTGGCCGAGGAGCTGATGATGTATCTAGCCAAGGAGCTAGGGCAACCCCTGCTGTGCCACTCGACCAAGGAACAGATACAATTCCTGCCAGGACCCCATCACCTCAACCCGCATCTAACACAGACTTGTTAACTCTGATGATGACTGACTTTCTGTGTGCCCAGAAGCAATTAGTTCTAGCCACTGATAGGAGAGAATGTATGGAAGAGGAAGAGGCTACACAGTGAATGCAAATTGAGACAACAGAGGCAGCTAGGAAGCAGAGAGAAAGGGAGAGAGAAATGGACTCTGTGGTTAAATTTGATAAAAAACATATCCCGTGTTTCAAAGGAGATGATGTTTTGGCTTTCTTAACTAACTTTGAACAGGCGTGTAAAGATATAGGTGCGCCTGAGAGACTTTTTGTGCAATTGCTCCGCTCTAAAGTTACAGGACAATTATCTCAAATCTTAGTGCAGAGAGCTGGTGATGATTTATCCTGGACTGGTTTTAAACAGCTGGTACAAAGACGTTTTGGGTACACCCCTGAAGGATTGCGACAAAAATTTAGGAATTTGAGACGCCAGAGTAAAGAGAGTTTTTCAGCCTTAGCAGATAGGTTGGAAAGAGAGTGTGCAAATTGGTTTGAGGCAGCTAGAGCAAACACTGCAATGGAACTCACTCAGTTAATTTTGTGTGAACAATTTCTGACTTTGGTCACCCCTGAGATTAGAAGTGCCTTGCTGGATAAACGCCTTACTAACCTGCAACAGCTGGCCCTTATGGCAGATGAATTGTGGGCATTTAGGGCAGAAGAGTTCTGTCAGAAAGTAAAGCCAGGGAAGGGTGTTGAACAGCCAAAGAAACCAGAGCTGTTTAAAAAATACGAAAAGCCTTTCTCACCTGAAGCTAAGCATAGTAAACCAGGGGAAATTACAAAGAAGCCAGTTGCTTCTGGTTCCTCTATAAGGTGCTATTTGTGTGGAGGAGATCATCTGCGCAGAGACTGTCCTAAGTCACCTCAACATAGCCAACTTCCTAAGCCACCTGCTAAGCAGGCAACCCCATCACACCAGCGGCAGCAGCTTAAGTTGAAGTTCATCAGATATCCAGAGGGAAAAGAAAGCCCGCCGAATGTCAGAGAGTTCCAGAGGGAGACCCAGAGAGATGATGCTTCAGAGGGATTCCAGCCCCAGGGAACAGCTCTTCAGACTCCCAGGCCACGAGGAGTTAACTCACCACAAGCCAGGGAGCAAGCAGGCAAAGACAAAGGAATTTCAACTATTCAGCATGTCTCCAACAACCTTTTTCAAGCCGGGATGTACGGAGCAGCCGCCGCTAAGAGAACTAAGGAGCCCACCGAGACAACTCAATGGAAATTACAATTTAAAGTGGTCGACCCAGATTATTTGATCTCCAAAGAAGAGGCGGACTGGTCTGCACAACAGTTTGGTGAGTCAATAAAAATCCAAACACCCCAGGGCTTTATGGAAATTCCTGCTTTACGAGATTTGGGCGCGTATTTGAGTTCTGTGGAAGCATCTTTAATTCATTCCTCCCGGATTGTGCCTGAAGCCAGATTCCCCATCTACAGCTATCACCCAACTGGTAAAGAGCTGGTTTATGACCCTTTAGCTTTTGTGAAATTGAATTACAAAAATTGGGTTGGTGGTCTTGGTTCATCAAAAACCTACCCCAGCCTTTATTTTGGGAAATGATATACTTTTTCAACATTATAAAATGAACAGGGGCCGCAGTATCCAAGTTGTGACTTGCACGCATATGCAGAGACTTCAAAGACCCCTCACAGAGATGGTAGAACAAAGCCAAACTAAGACGCAGCTCCGAAGGGCTCACAGCCTGCCTACTACTTTGCCTGTCAGGTACTACTTTGAATTTCAGTGTTGCTTACCACCCACAGTCCCATGGTTTGGTAGAGCGTACTCAACAGACTTTGCTCAAAATGATTAAAGCTTATGTGCAGGATTTTAGGAAGACCTGGGCAGATGCATTACATTTAATTCTTCATGCTTACAGAACTGCACCTCATGAGAGTCTGGGCGGTTTCAGCCCTAGTGAAGTGGTGGGTGGGAAAAATTTGTGTGGACTTGTTGAGAGCTGATTGGGAATGTGTCATTCAAGACAGTTCTGCGCCTGTTGCTGATTTTGTGTACAATTTGCAGTTGAAACTGAATGCTATTCAAGATGCAGCTAAAAGTAACATTCAGCAGGCCCAAGAGAGACAGATTCGTTATCATGACATTCGTGCTAGACACTGCAAATTTCAGGTGGGAGATTCTGTTCTTG
Organism: Intellagama lesueurii; assembly: GCA_037013535.1. Taxonomy (NCBI): domain Eukaryota; kingdom Metazoa; phylum Chordata; class Lepidosauria; order Squamata; family Agamidae; genus Intellagama; species Intellagama lesueurii. Next base: position 106,095,002 of record JBAJHW010000005.1, read on the forward strand.
TCTTAAACCCACTCAGAGTCAATAAATTTCAAATTGCTTGACAAGGCCCTGCCAAAATTTTGCAAAGGATTGGAACTGTCAATTATCTAGTTCAAATGCCTGGTTCAGGGAAAAAGACAACAGTTTATCATGCCAACAGCCTAAAGTTGTACAAGGACAGAGCAGCTGTGGTGTTAAGATGTCAAGCAGCTTGTGCTAGGCCTGAGGAGGAGCCTATGGACATTTTGTCAGACTTGGAGAATGCTGGAGACTGGCAGGACAACTTTTTTGACTCTGATTCTTCAGATTAACAGGAATGGCTATATCACATTTTGGAGTATTACCAAAGTGTGTTTTCTGATAAGCCTGGTACCACCAATTTGGTTACACATGCCATAGACACAAGTGACAACCCCCCTGTACGTTCTAGCCCATATAGAGCTATAGGATCTCATGCAGTGCAAATTGAGCAGGAGATTCAGAAGATGCTAGATTTGGGAGTCATTGAACCCAGTTCTTCACCATGGGCTTCACCAATTGTCATTGTACCTAAGAATAATGCTGTGGGGGAAATCATAGATGAAGTCAGGTTTTGCGTGGATTACAGAAAGCTGAATAAAATAACTGTACCTGACTTGTACCCATTACCCAGAATTGATGACCTTGTTGAAAAGCTGGCAGGCTCACAGTATATCAGCATTCTCGATCTTTCCTCAGGATATTGGCAAGTAAAAATGGATGAGGACTCTATGGACAAAACCATGTTCATAAGTCATGCTGGGACTTTCAGGTTCAAAAAAATTGCATTTGGATTGAAAAATGCAGGAGCAACTTTCCAGAGGATGATGGACAAACTGTTGCAGGGTTTACCCTTTGCTTCAGCTTATTTGGATGACCTGGCAATCTTTAGTTCACATTTTGCTTCCCACATGTCTCACATTGAAACTGTATTGTGTAGATTGCAAAATGCTGGTCTTACTGTCAAAGCAAGCAAGTGTCAGTGGGTAAAGGTGAAAGTGCTTTATCTAGGCCATCAAATTGGTCAACGTGAGATTCAACCAATTCAAGCTAAGGTTGACAGTATCCAACAGTGGCCTGTACCTATTAACAAGAAATAGGTTCAGTCCTTTTTAGGCCTGGTCTTCCTTCCTTTTTCTTTGTTCGCAGTTTTACTCTACTACACACCAGAGAGTGATCAGTATCGCAATCAGCACCCTGATAACCGTGTGTGATCGTAATACTAGGAAGGCTAGAGCATCTAGATCAAATCAAGCTGATGCCAATGCTTTGATCTTGGATGTCTCCAGGAAACTCTGTGTTGAAGCTTCATAATAAAGAACGTGTTGCTGACACAAAGACCAGTCAAGGATAGCAAATCCTCTATCTTTCTCCACTTTTTGTAAGAGAAAATTATCAGCCACACAAGCCAGGAATTTCTTGCAAGGGCCATACGTGGCTGAATTTGCTTCCCAACATATATTTGGATAATTGAAATCTTCCATCACTACTACGTCGTGTCTCTTTGAAAACCCTGCAATTTGTTTTTCAAAAGTTTCATCCGCTTCCTCTCTTTGATTGGGCGGTCGGTAGTAGACTCAAACTACCATGTTCCTTTCTCTTCTGAGCACCGGTAGGATGGATGAAAAAACTATCTGGGCCCCAAAGTCCTTGAGTTTCCTTCCCAGAGCTTCAAAGTCAGATGTGATTTCTCGGTCGCTCCTCTTGGCTGTGTGATTTGTTCCCACGTGGACAAGAAGAAAGGGATATGTATCTGCAAAAAGAATAAAATTGTACAGCTGTTAGAACAACACCAAATGCAAGATTGCAAAGGGGAAAAAACACCCATGGTAATAGATTTCCTAAAAATAAAAGACAATGAAAAGTTATGTGATCCAGAAGTGTATCAATCAGTTATTGGAAGTTTGCTATATCTAGCACAGTGGTCAAGACCAGACATAGCTAATGTAGTGGGAATTTTAATAAAATCAAGACCCACACAGAGTCATTGGTCTGGAGTGAAGTGAATACTGAGATATTTGAAAGAGGCATTAGATTTCAGTCTGATATTAGAGCCAAGTAACAATTTAGATGTGAAATGTTATGCAGATAGTGATTGGGCAAATTACATTGGAGACAGAAAATCAATTTCAGGGATTATTGTAACATTTGCAGATACACTAATTGAATGGAAATCAAGAAAGCAAAATTCGATTGCTTTAGCCACAGCAGAAGCTGAATTTGCTGCATTGTCAGAGCTATGCTCGGAAATAATTTGGTATAAACAATTAGTTAAAGATCTGAATGTAGACGTTAAACACCCAGTCATTGTAAATGAAGATAATGAAATGTGTATACAAATGGCAAAGTCAGATAGGATGAAAAATAGAAGCAAACATGTAGATGTTAAGTACAGAAATGTAAGAGAAATAGTTAAAAATGGAATAATAAAATTAATGTATTGCAAGTCAGAAGCAAATTTAGCAGATTTGATGACCAAGCCAGTGAGTGCACAGAAGCACTATGAAATTATGGAAAGACTGGGATTATCAAGATTTGTTCAAACTGCAAAATTGGAGGGGTGTCAGGTTATATAAAATAAGCCAAATAAAATGGAACCTGAATTTTACAGCCATGCACACTAAGCACAGATCATGTACAAAGTGTCAGCAGGTGTGCCTGACAAGGACACTGGAATACACATCTTAAAGGGGAAGATGATGTAACGTCTCTGACAAGGAACTGGACAGTGTAAGTATATATAGACACTGTGTAATGATTTCTTTTCTTTGCTAATGTATATGGTTGTGGACTGTAATGCTGCTGCTGCTGTGTATATATGTAAATAGACTTAGTTACTAGAAGTCTATTGTCTCTGCCTGATTTACTTGACTGCTGGTACTGGAACAAGGAGCTTCTGCAACAGACACTGATGAAACTGCACCACTCTGACAAATTATTCTTTGGCAATTCCAAATATGCACAATTTATTTTCCAACTTCAACCACAACTAAATGGGGACGGGGGTGGATTGGATTGGATATTGCAGTATGCAGAGTCTCTCCCAAATCTGATAACATCAGTGGATGGAAAGAGATGAAGGGTAGAGATAGGCAGGGAATGGAAAGGAATGGGAGGAGGTTGGAAGTGGTGGTGGAGAGGGAGTGTCATGGTATGGAAACTCAACCTGGATTACACTTAAGGAAGACTGACTATAGGCATGGAAACTTGGAGTGAGTAAATTGGGATCAAGGGGGGGGGGGGAGAGGGAAGACCACAATTCCAACCTGAAGTGATCCTAGTGACACACTTTGTCTGGATGGGTCCTAAGTGATGTCAAAGGAAAGTTGGAGAGCTTCTGCTGAGGATGGGGTGATGTCAACAGAAAGGAGTTCAGAATAATAGGCAACACTGTAAAGGAGGTAGGAGGGTGGTACAGACAGCTGGACTTAAAATAGAGGTGGCATGGTTCCTTCAAAGCTTAGTATTTAATAATGAACTCATCAATGCAACAAATAAGAATTGCCTTTAATGTGACAAAATTAGATTCTGAGCCTTCTAATGATTAGCTAATGATTTACTGCAAGCTGCCCTAGCCCCCTTTCATGATGATAGGCTGAGTCTTTGGAGAAGAAGGAGCTTTATTAAAGGGAGATAACAACTTGCACCAAATGTCTTTTACAGAATGGGGTCTGGCTTGACCCTGAACAGGTCCAACAATTAAATCCATCAGGAAGCCGAGAGATCTTGCTCAAGTATGTGTGGCTCATGTTATATAAGCCTCGGATCAGAATTTTAAATCCCACACATTTCTTTATACCAGAACATCCTTAGGAAAAAGCTTCAGTTCTTTAATTGGTTCTTTAAGAGAACCCAACTAACCCAGCTGAAAATCAGGTTTCACTTTCTTTCTCAAAGCTGGGGCTGTAGGTCTTACTGGAAAAAAGATTGTCCACAACCAGACAGACTTCCTGGGAGAGAAAACCGCCAGGGGCTTTGCAGGCAGGAGGCACACTGCCCGTCTAAGGTGACACCTCCTAGTCCTTGGTCCCTGACAGGGGGAACGTTCATACACACCCTCTCCTGGGGTGGCATGACAGGAAGCAGAGCAGAAACTGCTTCAGGAGATAGCTGGGCACAGGGCATGGAGGCAGAATTCAGGATGAGTGTGGTAGCTGGAGAATCACAGATCAAGGTAGGAGAGCAGGGGACTGGCCACCTGCCTGCTTTGTCTCTAGCAGTACTTGTCTTCTCTCTAGCTTTCCAGGACCCTTGGCTCTTGGAGCCTCACTCCTTCTCGTCTTTCCCTGGCAGTTGCTTCTGGCGTTACAGCCAGCTTCCTTTGCAGTGGCGTTTCAGCACATACTTCTCCTCCCTCAAGAGCAGACCAGTCTTCCATGCCCTGCCAGTGTTCCGCCTCCTCAGAGTCTTCTGGTTCACCTTTTATCTCTTTTTTTTAAATTTTTTTTTCAGACAAAAACAAAAACAAAAAACAAATACAACAACAAAATTACAAAAAATACAAATAGTGCTTATTACAGACTAAATTCTAACGTGCACCCCATACCCACGGGACCCCATTTAACAATATTTTTATTACGAGCTACCTTTCCAAAATTGTATAGAATATTCTTTAGAGGCTTTCCCCCTTCCTTTCACTAACACAAATTCCACGAATTTACTCCAAATATCATAAAAATTGTTAGAACTTATTTCCCCTCTTTTTATTTTAAGTTCAATAGTCAATTTATCGTTTAATGCAATGTCCCATACTTCATTATACCAATCTTCTAATTTAATATCATTTCTGTCTTTCCAAAACCTAGCTATTAATATTCTAGCACTTGTCATAAAATTAGTGATCAATTCTTTCGAGTAATAATCCAAATCTATGTTATCAAAAATTGACAATAGAGCAATTTTAGCATTAAAATCAATATCTTTACCAAATATATCACACATTTCCTTAAAAATCAATTTCCAAAATTTCTTAACCAGTGGCCTTATATGCACCTTCCAACTCAATTATTCTATGATTATATTATCATACTTTTACAAAGATAGGAAGACTGTATTGAGCCAGACCACAGGTCTTTCTTAGTCTGTTTCAGTGGAAACTTTCCAGGAGCTTGCCCAGTGATAGACCGAGATACTGGCAACTAAATGTGGGTGTTTCTGTATATAAGGAAAGTGCTCTGTGTATAAGGTAAAAGTGTGCCTGCCCCAGCTGCAGGTGGCTGGCATAGTGGGCAGACAACCTCGTCAGGCAAAGCAGATGAGATTTCTCTGGGGAGAATGCCAACACCACCCTTGCAGGAACAGCTGTGGGGGTGGTTGAGCTAGAGATAAAAGGTGAACCATAAAAAATCTATTTTCTAAATTTTTCAAATCTTCTTCCAATTTTTTCACATCTCTCTCCTTATTTTTTTTTAATTTACACGATTCTCTTATTGTTATTCCTCTTGTAATTGCTTTCATTGTGTCCCACAACAGGCCTAGTTTAGCACCTCCTGTTTCATTTATTGTCCATAGTTCTAGCCATTCCTTCTTTATCTTTTCTATTACTTCTGGGTACTGCAAAATATTATTGTCCATTCTCCACCTTTTGGAGTCTTTATAATCTTTTTTTATTTCAATCTCTATTGACATCAATGCATGATCTGTTATTTTAATAGGATTAATTTCAGCATTAGCTATCTTAGAAATTAAATCTTGAGATATAAATATATAATCTATTCTAGAGTAAGTATTATGTACCGCTGAAAAATAAGTGTATCTTTTTTCATCGCCTTCCAATTCTCTCCAAATGTCCTTCAAATGGTTATTTTTTACCTTTTTACTCAATATTGTATTTCTTTGATAAATATCATTCCGACCATATACAGTTTTGTCTTTTATCTTATCCATAACCATATTAAAATCTCCTGCCATGATAACATAACCTTTCTTTACCTTTTCCATTTCTTTAAAAACCAAATCATAAAATTCTCCCTGTTTGTTATTAGGTGTATAAACATTAACCAGAGTATATTCTTCCAACCCCATTTTACCTTGCATTATTATATATCTACCATTACAATCTTTTACTACTTTTTCTACTTTAAATTCACAATTTTTAAAAATTATAATTGCTACACCTCTAGATTTAGAAGTTCCAAATTTTTTTTCATAAATGTCTATATTGTTCATCTTTAACTCATTGACTCCATTTTCTGATTGATGAGTCTCTTGTAGAAAGACAATGTCCAGCTTGTTTTTCCTCAACAATGCTTCTATTCTTCTTCTTTTCACTGTTGATCCCAGGCCTTTCACGTTTAAAGTTGCAAGTCTTATTATTTTACCCATGTGAATTCAAAAGTTTTCTTTCCAATAGGTCCCGTGTGCAACCTTTCCTCCCACCAAACTACAAAAAATGAACTGAAACATAAAATAAACATAACAACCCCCAATAATTGATCTTTATCAATCTTATGAACATATATTTTAACATCCTCTCCACCATAGTCCCACGCCATGGCCACTGGCATGAGCAAAAGGTGGGGGGGGGAGACGCCACCTTCGTCCGGCAGAACCACGACCGGAGCCTCGCCTCTGATCTTTTTATTTGACATTTGCATTTCTACTTAATATTTAATACTAAAATGATAATAAAATGAGAACGCCCTTCTTCTCCCCCCCTTTCCCCTTTATTATAATCAATTTTTTAAAAATAAAAATAAAATTTAAAACTCAGTTTTTAGTACTTTTAATTTTGTTATTGCTTTTACTATCTAAATTTAGTATATTTAATGTGATTATATAAGTATGATTTGTACAGAACAGAGAAAGAAAAGAGTGAAAAACAAGAATAAAATAGTATTCAATAAAGGTGATTAGGAAAAAACAAACAAAAAAAGGAGAGAAAAAAAGGGGGGAGAGAAACATATATATGTATACACACACACACACACACACACACACATATATATAAGAGAAATTTTATTAGGAGAAAGATAAAGGAAAAAAGAAAAAAAATCTGGTTCATCTTCTTCCATGCATCTGATTGTTTCTGGTTCAGCCTTCTATTTCTTTACTTGTACAGTGGTGCCTCGCTAGACGATTGCCTCGCAGGATGAGGAAATCGCTAGACGATGGCTTTTTGCGATCGCTACTGCGCTTCGCAAAATGATGGTCTCCTATGGGGAATTTTCGCTAGACGATGAGGTTTCCCCATTGGAATGCACCGACTAGTGGTCAAAAGCTGTCAGTGCATTCCGACGGGGACCCGCGCTCGCTAGACGATGTTTCCCTATGGGAGATTTTCACAAGACAATGAGTTTTCCGTTGGAACGCATTGAAGAGATTTCAATGCATTCCAATGGGAAAACGCACTTCGCTAGACGATGTTTTCGCAAGACAGCGATCTTCGTGGAACGGATTAACATCATCTAGCAAGGCACCACTGTAGTTGGAGTTAACTCCTGACTTTCTTGTTCCTCTTCCAATTTCCAAGCTTTCAACAGATCTTTGCCTACCTCACAAGAGTAGATTTTAAAGAGAATCTTGTCTTTCCAGATTTTCAAAAAAATGGGATAACCCCATTGATATCTGATGTTATTTTCCTTCATAACTGCTATAACCGGCTTCATAGATCCTCTCCATTTCACAGATTCATTGCATAGATCCTGGAAAATCTGTATTTTTCTGTTCCGATAAACCAGCTGGTCTCGTTTTTGTTTAATTACTCTCATAAATTGTTCTTTCTTTGTGTAATTCAAAAACTTCACCACCACTGGTCTAATTCTGAGACTTTTTGGGTTACCCAGGAAATATGCCCTTTCTATATCTGTTTCAGTCAGATGTTGCATGTCCATTATGGAGTTAATCCAAACTGTAACCTCTTTTCTGAGATCTTGTCCGTGTTGCAATTGGAAATTTATTATTTTAATATTAGACCTTCTGAGGTTATCTTCCATGTATATCAGCTTTTTGTCAGTTTCAGAAATTTGTTGATCCATGGACGCTATTTTTTCTTGATTTGTTTGAACTGTATCTCCAAGGTCTCTAATTTTACTTTTGACGTCTTTAAGCTCCTGTGAGACCCCTGAAATTTGGTCTTGAAGTTTGTTAATACTCATTTCGATGGACTTTGATCTTTGCTCTGTTTTGTCGAAGCCTTGTGACATTTTAAAAGACATATCTTTTATAAGTTTCGTAATCTCGTCCATCTTATCTTCTTCAGCTGGTACAGTCGTCAGTCTTTCCAAACTGCGATCTGAAGGGGTTTTGACAGATTTATCCCTCCTCCTTGACATAAAGAGGTCTAATTGTGAATAATTATTGTTGTTATGGGCTTTCGTTAGGAGCAGGGTAATTGGAAAAATCCAGAAGCTTATCGGACCCAAAAGTGAAAGTATTTCCCGGTTTTAAAACAGCACAGTCCTTAGAGAATTTAATTAGCTGTACATGTTCCTTATCTTTCCCTTCGAGGATTTATGTAAAAAGAACCAGTCTTTTAAAAGAAGAAATGCATTTTAATAGCTTTTTACCTTGCTGGGCGATACGGAGGTTCCGCTCCTAGCTGGTCATTCCCCCGAGCGGAAGTGACGTCTCGGCCATAGAGTCCAACCCCCTGCTCAATGCAGGAATCCAAGTCGAAGCAGATCTGACATATGGTTGTCCAATTTTCTCTTGAATGCCTTCGGCACTGGAGCACTCACCATCTCCTGAGGCAAATGGTTTCATTGCCGTACTGCTCAAACAGTTAAGTTTTTTTTTAAAAAAAATATTCAGCTTAAATCTTGCTGCCTGTAGCTTGAGCCCATTATTACACTTCCTGCAGTCTGGGATGATCAAGAACAGATCCTGCCCCTCCTCTGTAACAATGTCCAAATTGGGCCCAAGTAGCCGTTTTCCCTCCCTGGTGTCATGAGACCCGTTAGTGTCACAAGTCTCAGGTGTGAAGGGGGAGCAGGTGTTATCACTCTCACTCTCTCAGACTGGTCACTGGAAGTTTCACATGGCACCTCATGGTAATGAACTATCTGAGGATCTGAAAAAACGAATTGTTGCTCTACATAAAGATGGCCTAGGCTATAAGAAGATTGCCAAAACCCTGAAACTGAGCTGCAGCATGGTGGCCAAGACCATACAGCAGTTTAACAGGACAGGTTCCACTCAGAACAGGCCTCGCATGGTCGACCAAAGAAGTTGAGTGCCTGTGCTCAGCATCATATCCGGAGGCTGGCTTTGGGAAATAGATGTATGAGTGCTGCCAGCATTGCTGCAGAGGTTGAAGGGATGGGGGGTCAGCCTGTCAGTGCTCAGACCGCACACTGCATCAAATAGGTCTCCAGGGCTATCATCCCAGAAGGAGGCCTCTTCTAAACATGATGCACAAGAAAACCTGCATACGGTTTGCTGCAGACAAGCAGACTAAGGACATGGATTTCTGGAACCATGTCCTGTGGTCCGGTGAGACCAAGATCGACTTATTTGGTTCAGATGGTGTCAAGCATGTATGGTGGCAACCAGGTGAGGAGTAGAAAGACAAGTGTGTCATGCCTACAGTCAAGCATGGTGGTGGGAGTGTCATGGTCTGGGGCTGCATGAGTGCTGCCAGCACTGGGGAGCTACAGTTCATTGAGGGAACCATGAATGCCAACATGTACTGTGACATACTGAAGCAGAGCATGATCCCCTCCCTTCGGAAACTGGGCCGCAGGGCAGTATTCCAACATGATAACGACCCCAAACACACCTCCAAAATGACCACTGCCTTGCTAAAGAAGCTGAGGGTAAAGGTGATGGACTGGCCAAGCATGTCTCCAGACCTAAACCCTATTGAGCATCTGTGGGGCATCCTGAAATGGAAGGTAGAGGTGTGCAAGGTTTCCAACATCCACCAGCTCTGTGATGTCATCATGGAGGAGTGAAAGAGGACTCCAGTGGCAACCTGTGAAGCTCTGGTGAACTCTATGCCCAAGAGGGTTAAGGCAGTGCTGGAAAATAATGGTGGTCACACAAAATATTGACACTGTGTGCCCAATTTGGTCATTGTCACTTAGGGGTGTACTCACTTTTGTTGCCGGTGGTTTAGACATTAATTGTTGTGTATTGCATTGTTTTGAGGAGACAGCACATTTACACTGTTATACAAGCTGTATACTTACTGCTTTACATTGTAGCCAAGTGTCATTTCTTCAGTGTTGTCACATGAAAATATATGCTAAAATATCTATGAAATGTGAGGGGCTGTACTCCTGTGATATAATGTATTTCTGTTATGCAGCCTAAAATAGGATTGGCCTTTTTTGCAGCTACATCACACTGTTGCCTCATATTCAGCTTTTGATCTACAACAATTCCAAGACCCTTCCCACTTGTAATATTACTGAGCTAAATATCACCCATCTTGTGACTGTGCATCTGGGTTTCCCCCCCCTAGGTGTAGAACTTTGCACTTATCCTTGTTAAATTTCATTCTTTTGTTTTCAGCCCAGTGCTGAAGACTATCAAGATAGTTTTGAATTTTGTTTCTGTCTTCCAAGGTTTAGGCATTTCACCCAATTTTGTATCATCTGCAAATCTGATAAGCATTCCCTGCACTCCTTCATCCAACATTCCCACACATGATCAAACACTAAGTGAATATCAAGGGAAGGAGTAAAAATTGGAAAACTATTGAAAAGGGAAGGTCTAATTGATAGATTCAGATATCTAAACCCAAAACAGAGGGGTTGCACTTTTAATCTGAGAAATATGTAACCTATCCAAGAATAGACCGCATATTACTGTCTAAATCATTAGCACCACAACTGTATAAAATAAAATTTGTTCCAATTGTAACTTTGGATCATTCCCCAATAAAAGTACAATGAAGTAATAATAATTTAAGGAATAAACCAAAGATCTGGAGGTTAAATTCTAAACATGCTTACTAACCCATTAAGATTTTTAATGAAATAAATTATAAAGAAGAAATAGAGCTAACAATATCATGGGGCACTCTTAAATGCTATTTAAGAGGAACATTTATTATGGAAGGAAAAAGATTAAAAAAATTAAAAAGGAAAAAGAAAATTTGCAAAAAAAATTAAGAAACTGTCAGAGGAACACAAGAAATCAGGACCTAATAAAACACTTATAGAGTTAACAAGAGCTAGGGTAGGATATAATACTGGATATAATTAGAACTCTAATAGCCATGAACTATTTGAGAGGAATTATTAAGAGTACGGAGATAAAAACTCTAGATTGTTATCCAAAGCTCTAAAAAACAAAGCCATTAAAAAGGTAATTGTTAAAATTAAAACTAAAGATGGGAAGATTGTAACTGCACAGCAGCAAATTTTAACAACTTTAATTGAATATTATTTGTGTGAAACAGAAATAACACCAGAGGTAGATGGTAAAACATTTGTAAATTCATTTTCAATTAACCCAATTTTTGAGGAACATAAAAATTAACTCAATTCACCAATAACACTTGAAGAAATAAAATCAGCCATCAAAAGTTTAAAAAAAGGAAAATCAACAGGATGTGATGGTTTTACAGAAGATTTCTATAAAATGTGAGTAGATGTTGTCTCTTTTGAAACTGTATAACTCAATACTGACTGGTGAAAAGATACCAGAATTTTGGAAAGTAGGAAAATAACAGCTATTCCAAAATTAGAAAAAGATACCACACTCTGTTCCGCATATAGACCAATAACATTGCAAAACCAATATCAATTTTTTTTCATTTATTTTGGCACAAAGATTGAATAGTTTTATCACATTCACACTGACCCATATGGTTTTATGCCTGGTAGGCAAATGTCAGGCACAATTTGTAGGGTACTAAAACATCATAAATATAGCGAGTGGAAAAGAAAGAAAGGAAAGTGGCAATACTTTCATGATGCTCTTAAAGCCTTTTATTGTGTCAAATTGTGGTATTTATTTAATTTATTAGAGAAGATGATTATGAGAGAAAAATTCATTGTGTTAAGAATATGAGAAGAATATGAGGGCACGAAGGCCAAAGTGATGATAAATGGAATAGAATTGGGTAGTTTTGAATTACATAGAGGAACAAGACAAGGATATCTTAATATTTGCTCTGGCTGTGGAACCATTTGCAGTAAATATTAGAGAAGATGATAATATTACTGGCATGACAACCAGCAACAGATAATTTATACGCCAACTACATGCTTCTATTTTTGGAAAACTCATTGAAAAGCATAGAGGTGCTGAGACAAATACTGGAAAGATTTTATCAGCACACAGGATTAAGTATCAAAAACCTAAATTGTTACGTATAAACATTCCTATAGTAGATCAAAAGAAAACTAAGCTAATGTCAAATTTATATTTGTGTTATTCTAGTTTTAGATATTTGGGGATCTGATTAACAAAAAGCACAAATCAGTGTAGAGGAATTATAAGGCTATATTCCCATCTATAAAAGAAAAAATAAATGGGAAAAATTAAATGTATCATTATTAGGGAGAGAAGAGACAGTAAAAGCCTATATTATACCAACATTTTTATTTTTGTTTCAAAATACACCCCTACAACCAGAAATGAAAAAGATAAAACTATGGCAAAACAAACAAACAAACAAACAAACAAAATCTGGAAAATTTATTTCAGGAAAAGGAAGAACAATAAGATTTATAAATTCTGTAGAATATCAACCAACTGCAAAAGGAGGATTAGCGATAGCTCATTTATTAAAATATTATGCATCCTTTTAAATATCTCAAGTAGTTAACTTTATAAAGGAGAAATAGATCCCTGAATGGGCTAAAATGGAAGAGGAAGCGAAAGTAATCCTAATTAACTTACATATATATATTTCTAGGTTGCCAAGAAATGGAATTCAATTAAGGAACCTTTTTACAGTGAGCCACTGTTTCTTTCCTCTGTCTTTTGCTACACATGTACTGTACCTCAAGAATGTTTTTGTCACTTTTAGCATCTCTTGCTAACCTCAGCTCAGCTTTTGTCCTTTTTATGTGTCCTTTTTTGCCTTGAGGTCCTCTCTGAGCTTTTTGTGAAGCCACATTGGTCTTTTTTGCTGTCTTTCACCTTTTTTTTTCTTATTGAAATTGTTGGTAGTTGTGCCTTTAGAATTCCCTTTTTTTTTAGAAACTTCCACCCATCTTGGACTCTCTTTCTTGTTAGAATCTCTTACCATGAGACCTTACTTATAATTCTTCTGAGCTTATTAAAATTGGCTTTCCTTCAGTCAAGTGCACATGCATAGCTAAACTCTGTTTTTACCCTTTGAAATCCAGAGTACCAAATCAAGTACAACATGGTCACTTTCCCCCAGAATTCCCAATACTGCCACTTCTTGCACTAAGTTGTTTCTATTAGTTAGAATCAAGTCAAGGATATCTACTCCTCTAGTTTCTTCCTCCCCTTTTTGTAGGAGAAAATTATCACCCACACAAGCCAGGGATTTCTTGGAAGGGCCATACTTGGCAGAATTTGCCTCCCAACAGATACCAGGATAATTGAAATCTCCCATTACTGCTACATCATGTCTCTCTGAATTTGTTAGCCCTCGTCCAATCATCTGGCACTTCACCTATCCTCCATGATTTCAAGAAAGTAATAGACAGTGATTCTGAGATTTCTTCACCTAGTTTCTCAAAGGTTTCATCCACATATTCTCCTTGATTAGGCAGTTGGTAGTAGACTCCAACTACCATGTTCCTTTTGTATTTTTAGAGCAGGACAGCTCTAAAAAAGGGCAGGACGGATTGCTCAAAGGCAAAAAATGTGTAGATGCTGTAATTTGATTTGAACCAAATAGCACCAAAATAAATCAAAACAATGAGCTATATGCCAATCTCAATGTGTTCCCAGATCATTTGACCACACATGGTGATTTTGCCCATCAATAGCAAACATTTAGTCTTGAGTATTTCAGATAACAGAATCTATTATTTATCAAGAAACTAAATAAACCACAGAACTTGAGTTTCTTTCTTTGTTTGTGGGTGAAAACAGCATTTCTTCCTGAAGAAAGTAATACCTTTCTTTTCTGTTTTGTCTCTGTCCACATCTTTCCTTGCCTCTCAAGTTTGTTCTCCAATATATTACACTTTGTTCTTAGCATTGTTGTTAGCCGCCCAGAGTAGACTGTGGTCTAGATGGGCGGGGTATAAATAAAATAAAATAAAATAAATGAATACATACATACATACATACATACTATTTTATATCTTCAAAATGTTCCCCAAAGGTTGCTTTATGACACACAGTTCTGTTTGAATGCTTGCATAACCTCTGGCCCACTTGTGATCATCTACTGCTGGCAACAGTCGAAAAAAATTGAAAAGGTAAGTACGTGGATTTTTTTGAGTTGTTGAATAGGTAGTTAGAGGAGAAAAAAGGTGAGAAACAGGATGAGAGGGAAAGGGAGAAAGTCCACTGATGCAAGTCAGACAGATGCTGGGTAGAGATGGGGGTATTCATATTCGTATACTATGAATATCTCCACGCAGCTGGACTTAATGAGGGGTCAACCCCTGTGGCAAGCCCATCCACTCACACGTCTGGCAGCAGCCTCGCTCATCCTTCCAATCGCTCCTGGAGCTCCGTTCTCTTCCTGCTTGGCTAGCGACTCATCAAAATCTAGGGAGAACGGAATAGAAGATAAACAAACACAAGAAACTCCATATTGCAGCTGAACAAAACTTAGAGCATTAGTATGTGATATACAAAAGTATCAACAAAATGTATCAACAACTTATATCAAACCGTCAAACAATATATACCGGACCAGCGTTCCTGCACTCAGGAGGAGCCAAAGACTATCTGCCGGCCACAGCTCACTGTGTGAGAGACAGGGGGACTGTGGTTGGGCCCCTGCCGGCTACCAGCTCCTTTCCAAGGGAGCTGGCTCAGTCTCCCTCTGTAGTTGCAGGACTGGGCCCTGCTGCTCCTGGCTGCCTCACCCCCTCTCAACATCAGCCACCTGGCTCAGGGGGAGAGAGGGCTTTTAAGCCGGAGCTGCTCTTGGGACCCTACCGGACCAGCGTTCCTGCACTCAGGAGGAGCTGAAGACTATCTGCCAGCCACAGCTCACTGTGTGAGAGACAGGGGGACTGTGGTTGGGCCCCTGCCGGCTACCAGCTCCTTTCCAAGGGAGCTGGCTCAGTCTCCCTCTGTTGTTGCAGGACTGGGCCCTGCTGCTCCTGGCTGCCTCACCCCCTCTCAACAACAGCCACCTGGCTCAGGGGGAGAGAGGGCTTTTAAGCCGGAGCTGCTCTTGGGACCTTACCGGACCAGCGTTCCTGCACTCAGGAGGAGCCGAAGACTATCTGCCGGACACAGCTCACTGTGTGAGAGACAGGGGGACTGTGGTTGGGCCCCTGCTGGCTACCAGCTCCTTTCCAAGGGAGCTGGCTCCGGGCTTTTAAGCCCGGAGGACTGGGCCCTGCTGCTCCTGGCTGCCTCACCTCCTCTCAACATCAGCCACATGGCTTGGGGGGGGGGGGGAAGAAGGGGCTTTAGAAGGGTTTTATTTTTTATTTTTTACTTATTTTACTGCCACCAGTTAAGAGAGACCCACAGTGGATTTGATGGAACAGGAAGGGGGGAGGGCGTTGGAGGGGGCAGCCATTGAGGTGGTGCTGGGTAGGGGAAGGAATGGCGGTGGGGGTAGAACATGCCCACGTAGGAGAAGAGAGGTTAGATATCTTACATCTATCCCCTCTTCTAGTCCTACCCCCAACCAGATGGTATCAGGTGACCATATCAGCAAACCCTCGAGCCACACGGTGCTGTTGATGAACGCCAGGTCAGTACAAAATAAGACTGCCCTCATCCATGATGTAATTCTGGATGGGGGGTGCTGACCTGGCATGCATTACTGAGGCCTGGGCGGGAGAGGAGGGTGGTGTTCCCCTCTCCCAGCTTTGTCCACCTGGGTACTCGGTCCAGCACCAATGTTGCTCGGAGGGTCGGGGAGGGGGGAGTTGCTATAGTCTATAGGAGTTCTATCTCCTTGACCAGGCTTCCTATCCCTTTGAGAGGAGGTCTTGAGGGCCTGTATTGTGTGTTGGGCTTGCGAGACAGATTAGGGATTCTGTTGGTGTACCGCCCACCCTGTTGCGTACCAACAGTCTCCCTGTCTGAGCTGATGGAGGTAGTCTCGGACCTGGTGTTGAGGACTCCCAGGCTGTTGGTGCTGGGGAACCTCAACATTCATGCCGAGGCTGCCTTGACTGGGGCGGCTCAGGACTTCATGGCCGCCATGACAACCATGGGGCTGTCTCAATGTGTCATCGGCCCGACACATGAGAAGGGCCATACCTTGGACCTGGTTTTCTCAATGGGACTGGAAGATGGTGGTTTGGATGTGGAGGGGCTGGTTGTGACCCCATTGTCATGGTCAGACCACTTCCTGGTCAAGATTAGTCTATTAGCTTCTTCTCCCCTCTGCAAGGGTGGGGGATCTATTAAGATGATCCGCCCTCAGAGACTAATGGATCCAGATGGTTTCCTGAATGCTCTGGGGGATTATCCGTCTGATATGGTCGGCGCTCCTGTCGAAGCTCAGGTCACGCTATGGAATAGGGAGATGACCCGGGCGGTTGACACGATTGCGCCTAAGCGCCCTCTCCCTGCACGCAGAGCCCAGACAGCTCCTTGGTATACTTCTGAACTGCGGGTGATGAAACGAGAGGGGAGACGGCTGGAGCGCAGGTGGAGGAAGTCCTGCTGGGAGTCCGATCGAGCACGACTTAGAGCCCATTATCGGGCCTATTTCGTGGCAATACAGCTGGCGAAATGGCAATATATCTCCAGCCGTATTGCTTCCTCAGAATGTCATCCAGCAGAGCTGTTTCGGGTGGTCCGGGATCTTCTTCAACCGGGAAATCCGGTGGAGGTCCCGGACTGCTCATCAGCTCGCTGTGATGAGTTTGCCATCCATTTTGAGGGGAAAATCGCTCAGATTCGCAGTGGGTTGGACTCCACTGTTACTGCAGAATCAGAGGATGTGTCCAGTGTGCCGTGCTTAGGTCAAGTATTAATGGATGAATTTCAATTGTTGAGACCTGAGGATGTGGA
The DNA here is from genome assembly GCA_037013535.1 of Intellagama lesueurii. Taxonomy (NCBI): domain Eukaryota; kingdom Metazoa; phylum Chordata; class Lepidosauria; order Squamata; family Agamidae; genus Intellagama; species Intellagama lesueurii. Next base: position 106,112,036 of record JBAJHW010000005.1, read on the forward strand.
CAGGGTGCTTGGATCTGTCCGTTCTACCACCACTCCGCTCGACCCTTACCCATCTTGGCTAATTGGAAGATCTGCCAGGGGGGTTCGCACCTGGGTCCAGGAGGCCGTGAACGCCTCTTTGAGAGAGGGAGTGGTCCCTACCACCTTTAAAGAGGCAGTAATTCGTCCACTCCTTAAAAAGCCTAACCTGGACCCAAGGCTGGTGGTTAACTACCGACCAGTGGCGAATCTCCCTTATTTGGGCAAAGTGTTGGAGCGGGTTGTGGCCGGGCAACTCCAGGCGCTGCTGGATGAAACAGATTTTCTGGATCCATTTCAATCAGGTTTCAGGCCGGGCTTTAGTATGGAGACTGCCTTGGTCGCCCTGTACGATGACCTTTGCCGGGAGAGAGACAGGGGGAGTGTGACCCTGTTGATACTCCTGGACCTCTCAGCGGCTTTCGACACCATCGACCATGGTGTCCTTCTGGATAGGCTGGCTGGGTTGGGAGTTGGGGGCACCACTTTACGGTGGTTCTGCTCCTTCCTGGCTGACCGTGTCCAGAGGGTGGTGCTGGGGGACAGCTGCTCTGTCCCATGGCATTTATGTCATGGGGTTCCTCAGGGCTCAATACTGTCCCCCATGCTGTTTAACATCTACATGAAACCGCTGGGAGAGGTCATCAGGAGGTTTGGGCTGAGGAGTCAGCAATATGCTGATGATACTCAGCTCTACCTCTCGTTTTCCACCAATCCAGGTGAGGCAGTTTCTGTGCTGAACTCGTGTCTGGACCTGATAATGGACTGGATGAGGGTTAATAAATTGAAACTCAATCCAGACAAGACGGAAGTGCTGTTAGTGGGTGCTTCACCGGACAGGCTGGAGGGCCATTTCCCTGCCCTGAATGGGGTTACACTCCCCCTAAGGGACAGGGTACGCAGCTTGGGGTTGCTCCTGGACCCCAGTCTAACACTGGAAGCCCAGGTGGACTCGGTGGCCAGAGGCGCCTTCCTTCAGCTGCGGAAATTATACTAGCTATGGCCCTACCTGGACGAGCGGAGTCTCATGACAGTTACACATGCACTAGTAACATCTCGCATAGATTACTGCAATGCGCTTTACGTGGGGCTGCCTTTTAAGATGGTCCGGCGACTGCAACTGGTCCAGAATCGAGCTGCGCGGCTGGTGAGTGGTGGGGCTGCTAGGGACCATATCAAGCTGATTCTGTTTAAGTTACATTGACTACCAGTTGCTAAAGGTAAAGGTAAAGGTTCCCCTTGACAATTTGTCCAGTCGTTTTCGACTCTAGGGGGCGGTGCTCATCCCCGTTTCCAAGCCATAGAGCCAGCGTTTGTCCAAAGACAATCTTCCGTGGTCACATGGCCAGTGCGACTTAGACATGGAACGCTGTTACCTTCCCACCGAGGTGGTCCCTATTTATCTACTTGCATTTGCATGCTTTCGAACCGCTAGGTTGGCGGGAGCTGGGACAAGCGACGGGCGCTCACTCCGTCGCGTGGATTCGATCTTACAGCTGCAGATCTATAGGTCTTACAGCACAGAGGCTTCTGCGGTTTAACCTGCAGCGCCACCACGTCCACCAGTTGCTGCCCGGGCCCAATTCAAAGTGCTTGTTTTGACATATAAAGCCCTAAATGGCTTGGGCCCTGGATACCTGAAGGACCACCTCCTTCCATATGAACCTACCCGGCAGTTAAGATCTAGCCAGAGGGCCCTTTTGAAAGAGCCATCCCTCAAGGAGGTAAGAGGGATGGCTTGTAGACAAAGGGACTTTTCGGCAGCTGCCCCCAGACTATGGAATGCCCTCCCGACTGAGATTCGTCTGGCGCCGACGCTGATGACATTTCGGCACCAGGTCAAAACCTTCCTGTTCCAGAAGGCTTTTAATTGAAATAATATAAACTGTGGGTCCGATGGCAATTTTTAGAGTATATATTTTAATTGCATTTTAATTGTTTTATCTTTTTATTGTATTTTAAATGTTGTAAGCCGCCCAGAGACCTTTGGGTAGTGTGGGCGGCATATAAGTTAAATAAATAAATAAATAAATAAATAAATAAATAAATAAATAAATAAATATGTATGTGTATATATATATATATATATATATATACACACACACACACACACACACACACACACACACACACACACACACACACACACACACTAAACAATGTTCTATCTAATATTAAGCAAGTAAATAAGATGATAAAGTTCTCCAATGCAAATGTGTGCAGTCCAGTGTCCCTACTCATAGAAATTTAAAGTCTAGGGTCTGGAAGTGTTGTGTGAAAAGTCCATTCAAATATGTGGTCAAGGTCTTGGATCCTTGGGGTAATTCATGAGCTCCGAGCATAAATAATAGTCCACTAAGCTCGTTTTGTGGTATTTTTACTTCTTCAGAAGATATCCCTTGGACCTCCAAGATGCTGGAAACAGGAACATTTATGAACCTAAAATAGTTTTCAAACACAATAATAATAGACCTCATGTTGAGTAGTAAGAATACCTAGTCTTCATCAAAATCGCTTTTGACAGGTGCCCCGCCCCTGTGAGGTGGGACAAAGGGTCAAGAATCGACCCAGGGCCCTCTTCCTGGATGGGCGGGTCTTTAGGATGATGTAGGGGGCTGGTGAGGCCACCGTGGACCTATAGGAGGGGTTCATAGACACCGGGGTTCCCCGTGACCAGAGCGCGGCCTCAGGATTGGCCCCGAAGTGACGTGTCACCCCCACAGTCCTGTAGGCCAATGGGGAGAGGTTGGAGGGTTTGGCTAGAAAAGGGGCGGCCGTAGGGCATGCCTTGGCGTGCCCTTAGGCCTCCTGGGTCTGAAATTCCACAGCGGTTGCTGAAACACCACAGCAGTGATTTCGGGGGCCTTCTGCGCGTGCTTGCCGCTCTTTGCAGAGACCGGCCCGGTTTGGAGAAGATGGAGGACAAGGAAAACCAGCTCCCCTGCACCCAGGCGTCCCCAAAGGTGGAAGGTCTAAAGGACCTGGACTCCAAAACCAATGCCAACCCCAGAAAGCGTTACATGAGTACAGAGTCTGACAATGAGAATATGCCACTGTTAGCATTACAATGTCTGGAAGACCCTGAAAGCTCTGAATGTTGGCATAATATGGAAGCATCCTTTTATACAGAGAAGAACTCTGAAATACAGGTATGTAACCATTTGTGGAAGGGTGGCGCCAGACGGTTGCTATATATGATTACTCTGTGTATGTGTTTGTTAAAATCCCTCTTTGATTTTTCAGGAACTATCCCATTTACAAGTAAGCAGCACTTCCCTGAAAAAAGCCAAGGCCATGAGATCCGTTGTAAGGGCAAGCCTTTATGGAATGCTGAAACACAGTCTGACTGGCTTTCTGAAAGAGGAGTGCAAGGGCTGCCGCTGTGGATTTTCTGGTCAATCGGGCCATCCATGTTTGTCCTGGGGCGAACACACCCTTTCAAGAATGCTGCAAATGTTATGTGGGACAATATGCTTTAAAAATCCCTTTATATTATTACTTTGGTTGCTTGCAGAAATAATGTGTTGTGTCTCACAAACAGGACTTTGGACTACATAACCAATCTTATTAAATGTTTAGGAACGTCTGAAAAGGCCTATGCTTACTTTAAAAAGCTATTGAAAAAAGCAGATCATTGCTTTCTAAAGCATGTGTTATCAAATATTAAACCTCTGAATTCTAAAAAATTTCTCTGTCAAACCTGTAAAAGCTGAATAAAAATAATACTTTTGAAAGGTTGCATTTTATGATATTTCCCATTTTCCTGCAATTAAAGATTAATAACACAATCTTTACAGTTAAATCTGAAGGAGTGAAGGCTTTTTTTGAAAGACTGACCACCACAGCTAAAAGGTAAATTGAGGAGGTTTGTCTGGACATGCCTATGCTTAAAGGCTGTTTCAAAAGCTTATCAATATGTTGACTCAGCTGTCCTTAAAAAGCTGGGCTTTTTTTTTTGAAAGACTGACCACCACAGCTAAAGGGTAAATTGAGGAGGTTTGTCTGGACATGCCTATGCTTAAAGGCTGTTTCAAAAGCTTATCAATATGTTGACTCAGCTGTCCTTCAAAAGCTGATCAATATGTTGACTCTGAACTGGCCTGTCTTGTTTCCGGGGCAGAGACAGGCAAAAACAGTTCAGGCAGACCCTGAAATTAATAAAAGGCTTCCCATTCTCTGCGGAGACAGAGTTCTAACTCCTGTCCTCTGAAGATGCTGGCCACAGAGACTGGCGGAATGTTAGGAAGAAAAACCTCCAGAACACGGCCAAACAGCCCAAAAAACCTACAACAACTAAACAGTATCTTAGGTAAAGGTAAAGGTACCCCTTGACAATTTGTCCAGTCGTGTCCGACTCTAGGGCGCGGTGCTCATCCCTGTTTCCAAGCCGTAGAGCCAGTGTTTGTCCGAAGACAATCTTCCGTGGTCACGTGGCCAGCGCGACTAGACACGGAATGCTGTTACCTTCCCACCAAGGTGGTACCTATTTATCTACTTGCATTTGCATGCTTTCGAACTGCTAGGTTGGCAGGAAAACAGTATCTTACTTACAATATAGTTCAGTTCCATATGCTAGCGGTTTCCTATCCATATGTTGGTTCTCTGTTGTAAATCATTTCCATAAATCAAGGCAATTTATACTCCCTGGTGGCTACCAGAATTTCTTAAAGGGACTTTCCTCTCTATTGTGTTGTGTAATTCCCTAAGTTTATAAAAACACTGAAAGGTCTAAGTTAGAGTTTAGTCCTGCTGGGCTAAGTAAATGCAATCTACCCTGTTTTCCCCAAAATAAGACCTAAGCTCAAAATAAGCCCTAGTATGATTTTTCAGGATGCCCGTAATATAAACCCTACCCCAAAAATAAGCCCTAGTTAAGTGAAACCGTGCCCTCTATCATTGTACAGCAATCAGAAGATGACATTATTGTATTTGAATAAATGTGGATTGTTGTACATGAAAAAAATAAAACATCCCCTGAAAATAAGCCCTAGTGTGTTTTTTGGAGCAATAATTAATATAAGACCCTGTCTTATTTTCAGGGAAACACAGTATGTATCCAAAAAGCCTCTTTTTGACATAAAATTCTGTGGATGTCAGTGTAGGAAAATTGATGTTTAATATGTTTGTAAATCATACTAAATCTAAGATCCTTGTCAGAATTATTTTTGGTAAGGAAATGTTGCACTAGAGGAGCCTCCAGAATTTTGTTTCTAATGTGGGAGCAGTGCTCAAGAATATGTACTTTGATGGGTCTAGTGCTCATCCCTACATATATTTTGGGGCATGGGCATATGATCACATATATTACATTATTAATGTTGCAGGTACTGAAATGATAAAGTGGGATGGTATATAATCCTTCTGGATGTATAAACTCCTTTACATTTAGTGAGAGGCTGCAAGCCTTGCAATGTCCACAGTTGAAGTGACTTCTTAACACAGGTGCCGGGAGTTGATGTCCAGCTAAATCAGATTGAATAATTTGGTCCTTGATGTTTCTGGTTTTAGTAAACCCAATAGTGGGGCGGGACTGACAACCTGGTAGATCTTGAACAATGGACCAATGTTTAAATATAATGTGTTTGATTTTAAATGCCAATGGAGAATATTGTAGAGACAATTGATTGCATGCCATGTTGGTTTGTCTGGTTTTATGAATAAGTGATTGTGGGGCAGTCGATTGGCCTTATCTTGTGCTCTCTGTACAATTCTGGCTGGGTAGCCCTGGTCTAAGAGTTGAGAAGATAGTGCATTGCTGTCCCTACACCAATCTGTTGTTGTTGTGGAATTACGCTTAATCCTTAACATCTGACTAAAAGGTAAACTGTTTTTGAGATGTGTCAGATGGAAAGACTGATAATGCAGGTAAGAATTCCGTTGCCCTCCCAGCCGAGACACAGGCGACAAATAACGAGGTGAGACACAGTATGTTGGGTTAAAACTTGGGCCACAACTTTATTAACTATTTAAATTGCATCCCCCAAAATACAAGGGGGCCTACCGTAGTGTGATATTCTTTTATGTCCGGATAATCCTAGATCGCCGGACGCTTCCTATAGCAGGGCGAGCTCCTATTACTGAATCGTGCTGTCCCCTGAACAGCACACCTTCAGTTGCTCTGTGAAATGGTACCCCCCAACCAGCTCATCCCACCGAGCCTCGTGACCCTAAATGGGCAGCTGGCAGGGAGGTCCTTCCATATGAGACACCTCTCCTCTGAGAGCCGATAGGCTCGACCTGCCAGTGAGATGTCCTAATATTTGGCACCCCGTGCCAACCATGAACTCACCCCTACTTTTTTCATCACACTACCTGCCATGGCCAGGGGTTATTTATATGCCCCAGGCCCACCACCCAAGCCAAAAATCTCGGCTCTAAGGCCCCCTTGTAGGTCCTTAAGGAAGAGTCCCATGCCCAAATCCGACAAGTGAACACCGTCACTCCTGTAAAGCTCAGGCCGGTGACTCCCAATCTCAGGATGTGAAATCACCGACCCCAACCCAGACCTCATTGCCCAGCCAATTTCGCGGTTTACACTGTGCCTTGACTTATCAATCTTACCAGGCTTGCAGTCAGCTCACCATGCCCGACGTGGAATAATATTAGACCACAGCAGCTTCATTGAAGGAAACGTATCCTTCAGCACCTGGGGGTCCTGGATGACCTGTAATATCAGTGATTTGCCTGTTCTCTTTGTCAGGTCATTATCACCAAAATGAATAACAAAAATATCGGTTGGTGCAACCTTGATGGAGGTTGGTTCAACCTTGAACTGCAAGCTCCAAGAACTCATGCCACAGTATCCCCCTTTTTCCTTTCCATTCGATGGCGGCTGAAGCCCCTGAAGCCCCCAAACCTAAATTATGCCCCCACCCAGTCTGCAAGGCGTGTTTCGCTGCCCAGTGAATATAGCTGTCACCATACACGGCCACTCGCAGCCGCGAAGAAACAGCCCTGGGTTCTGCAAAAGAAAAAACAGAATCACATCTATTGAGGGAGGGAATGAACTATGTCTTAAACCTATGAGAGGACCACCTCCCCAATTTCTTTATTTGATCCTCACCATATCCCAAAGTCGCCGCCGTGGATGCTGCACCTATACGAAAGGAATGGGTACCAAATTTCCATCCCACAATGCCAGCTTTTTGCAGCCCTTGGGAAGTTACAGTCCAAAATTGGAACCATCTTTGTGGCAGAATACATCTCCTCCTGCATTCCCCCTCAATTGAACAAATTTGGTAATGGCTTTAACCGGGCAGAGTTCTTTTACAGAACAAGGCCCTAAATCTATGACCTGCCCCCTCCCAAACTGATCTGTTTTAGATCAGCGGAGATGAAACAAAATCCTGTCTTCAGAGATCAATAGGTCGTCCATCTGCAACGCCGTCCGTGAATTATCAAGTTTGGATGCTCTCACCAACTCACTAATACGAAAAGCCCAAAAATGCGCATAGGGTAGCTGCCTTAAACAACTTAACCTCACACTGATTAATGCAAACAGCTTCCCAAACATGACCCAACTTTATTTTATTATTATTTTAAAATATTATAATTAAATAATACTCCAAGACAAACAACAAAAGGGGGCACAAGTAGCAATAAATAAGGGAACACAAACCACAAAACCCACAAAAGCATACCCCCCCAGCGTTCAAAAGAAGCTAAGGAAACAATCAATTAAACAGTTAAATCAAAGATCAAGTAAATGAAGCACAATAAACAGATAAAGAAACTCAATCCTGTTCAAGAACACAGCCAGGGAACTGGGTCTCAGCCAAGGAAGGCAGCCATGTGAGAGAAAACGAAACCTTGCACTCGCATAGCTGCAGATCGCTCTTTGCTGATTCAAACTGGCAAAGAGGCTGAGCCGGAGTGATGGAGCCTTTTTAACAGCTCTGTCTCCCCTCCCCTCTTAAAGTGGCATCACCTGTGCGACGCCACTTTCCGAGCAGGAAAGAAGAACTCAGTGCCCTGGCAGAACGGACAATCTGTCGGTTTCTTGTATAGTCGAACCCCTAGTTTATTATGGGGGTTTCTGTATACTACAGTATCCAGAAAAGGGATATTCTGCATATCATAATGACTGGAGAATTTGATGGTGTCATGGAGGGTATTAATCCACTGACAGAAGTGTTCAATCGAGGATCTCCCTGTATATATAATGAAGATGTCATCAACATAACACACTAGTTTTAATTGTGCAAATGCACTCCTGGCCACTGCCAAACCCTGGGCACCCAGGCTGAGAGACAAATCCAGGAGTACCCCCAAGCTGTGTACCTGTGTTTTCAGAGGAAGTGTAACCCCATCTAACACAGACTGAATCTCTATTCCTTGATCTGCTTTTTAGCTGACCTTGAGCACCTCTCTCTTGTTTGGATTAAGTTTCAGTTTATTTGCCCTCACGCAGTCCATTACTGACACCAGACACTAATCTAGAGTTGAAACAACTTCCTCAGATTTAGAGGCAAGGATAGAGTTGGGTGTCATCCTACTGTAACAGGAGAGTTATATGATTCCTGTGTCCACTCCCAGTTAGCAATCTGGCTGCTGCATTTTGGCCTGCTGAAATTTCCTGACACTTTCCATAAGCAGCCCCACATAGAGTGCTTTACAGCCATGATGTAACTAAGGTATATGTCGCAGTGGCAAAATCAGACTTCTCCAGCAACTGGTACAGCTGGTGCACTAGTTTTCCTGATATTCGGTTGAATATCAGGAAAAAACATCCTAACTGTTAGAGCAGTACAACAATGGAACCAATTACCTTGAGAGGTGGTGAGTGTTCCAACACTGGAGGCATGCAAGAGAAATTTAGACAACCACCTGGCAGATATTCTTTGATTTGTTTTCCTGCACTGAGCAAGTGGTTGGACTCGATGGCTTTATAGGCCCCTTCCAACTTCATTATTTTATGATTCTATTCTATGAGCTGCCAGAACAATCTGGGCTACCACAATCTGAGCTCCTACAATCTGGGTTTGCCACACTCTGGACTCCCACTGACTGGATTCTGAGACTGTAACACAGACTGGATTTCCACAGAATCTGGATTCCCATAACCTGGGCCCATACCTTTTTGGCTTTTGGTTATCATAAATAATATCTAACCTATAATGTAGCAGAATTTGTGTAAAGCAGCTGGAAACATTCAGATAAAAAAACCAATGTTGTAAACTATAAGATTTGGTGTTCTCCCTTTTGTGTGTGTTTGTGCCAGCAATTATGGTATTAAATCATCACTTGTGTCTTGGTTTAAACTATGAAATAAATTTTGCTATAAAATATAACATAACTTATTTATTTATAACTTATTTAGACATTTGGTACAACATACATATTTTCTTTGTAAATAACTAACTCTCATTGTTACACTCATAAGCCCTATTTGGCCCATCATTACATTTGTAAGTCCTATTTGGCCCTATTACATATTTTAGTTTCTGTCACACATTGTTCATTGCCTCTGTCTTTATTCCTGAGTTACATATTGTTGTATGAGACACTGTCTATTACATATTTGATTCTCTCCCTTATTGGACCCTGTGAGTCCTATTTAGTCTCATATTGTCTGAATCCCCATCAGTCCTGATCTGACTGACTTCTTTTTTAATTACACACTATATTTAGTTTAAAACAGTATTGATAGTACATATAAAAAGGAAGGAAAAAGAGAAAGCATAAAACAAAAACTAATAACTAAATTTTTTAAAAAATAAAATAAAAAAAGATTAAGGTACAGAGTTAACCAGACACTATATTTGCTATTATTACATTCCTTTTTTTCTTTATAAATCTGTTTATCATTGGTATATATATCATTATCCGTGCATAGATCTCAACTTTCTTTTTCTCTTTTATAAGTCATTTTAAATATTCTGACTGACCCTATCTGACTGACTTATGACTGACACCTGCCTTAAATAGCAGCCTGGCTGCTACAGATACATTCTGCTTGGTCTGAGTCTTGTTTATTTATTTATTTAACTTATATGCCGCCCACACTACCCAAAGGTCTCTGGGCGGCTTACAACAATTAAAATACAATAAAAAAGATAAAACAATTAAAATACTATTAAAATATATACTCTAAAAATTGCCAGCAGGACCCACAGTTGATATTATTTCAATTAAAAGCCTTCTGGAACAGGAAGGTTTTGACCTGGTGCCGAAATATCATCAGAGTCGGCGCCAGACGAATCTCAATTGGGACGGCGTTCCATAGTCTGGGGGCAGCTGCCAAAAAGGCCCTTTGTCTACAAGCCATCCCTCTTACCTCCTTGAGGGACGGCTCTTTCAAAAGGGCCCCCTGGCTAGATTTTAACTGCCGGGTAGGTTCATATGGAAGGAGGCGGTCCTTCAGGTATCCAGGGCCCAAGCCGTTTAGGGCTTTATATGTCAAAACAAGCACTTTGAATTGGGCCCGGACAGCAACTGGTAGCCAATGTAATTTAAACAGAACCGGCTTGATATGTCCCCTAGCGGCCCCACCAATCACCAGCCACGCAGCTCGATTCTGGACCAGTTGCAGTCGCCGGACCATCTTCAAAGGCAGCCCCACGTAGAGCACATTGCAGTAATCTATACGAGATGTTACCAGTGCGTGTGTAACTGTCATGAGACTCCGCTCGTCCAGGTAGGACCGTAGCTGGTATAATTTGCGCAGCTGAAGGAAGGCGCCCCTGGCCACCGAGTCCACCTGGGCTTCCAGAGATAGACTGGGGTCCAGGAGCACCTCCAGGCTGCGGAGCCTGTCCCTTAGGGGGAGTGTAACCCCATTCAGGGCAGGGAAATGGCCCTCCAGCCTGTCTGGCGAAGCACCCACTAACAGCACTTCCGTCTTGTCTGGATAGAGTTTCAATTTATTAACCCTCATCCAGTCCATTATCAGGTCCAGACACGAGTCCAGCACAGAAACCACCTCACCTGGATTGGTGGTAAACGAGATGGAAAACAATGCTAATACAACAATCTGGTCCTAGCAAACACATTTAAACATTCATTTCCACATATGCATATGCACATACACATTCTGTGAATTTGACTAAGCTATACAATAAGTAAACCACTTCTGAGTATTCTATCTAGAAAAACCTGAAAAAAGGAGGAGGTGGGGCCAAGATGGATGGAGGCTGCAAATTGAGAGTTCTCTCTCAATTGTAACCACTGATGGAAGTCCTGTAGGCTTAGGATAGCCTACTCAAATTTTCCAGGAGAGGAAAATATATCCGAAGAAGAAAAGAGTCATCTGAGACTGTAGGGGGAACCTGAGCTACCTCCCTACCCCAGAAGTTTGGCATTCTCTTTGGCAGAACTCCGTACAGGTCTGAAAAATTGGTGCAGTCCAGAAGGCTGGAGGAGAACAGATATGCAATTATATCCCAGATGTACAGACGCCATTGTAAGCAAATGTATTTTTATTACTACATTACAGCTGAACACATGGAAATTCACTGTGATATACGATTGTAGGTGGGAGTAGTAGGCTGCAAGACTGAACATTAAAAACATTCAGAAGCGGACAGCTGAAGAGGACGGGAGGGAACACAGAAGTTCGTTAAAAGAGATTTCTAGCCTGGTGAATTGCTGAACTATCTGTCTACGAAGTTCCCTCGTAGAGACCTGCTGAATATTATTGAATGTTATTGAACAGTCTTACAACTCTAATCATTTAGATTATGCCTACACCCACCTGAAGTCTATTTACGCCTGAAGAAACTAGTACATCCTGTACAGAGATGAAAGCAGAAAATGGAGGCTGCTTATAAATGAAGCGACACCCCTGTGGATTACAAAAGGGAATAGATGGGATTCTATTTTTCTTTCTTCTTGATTTTATTTGGTTTGTTGAGCATGGTTGGAGGAGGAGTTGGAAAAGTAGTTTTTTTTTAATTTTAATTTTCCTGCTGTTCCTGAAACTCCGTGGCGATGCTGGAAGAGCTTCTCTTCCGCTTTGACTCACCTTATTTTTTTCTACTGAAAGTTTGGAAAGGTGCCCAGAACTGGCTGGCTTCTGGTTCTTTTTTTTCTTTTTTCTTTGTCAAATCTAGACATAAATAGCTACCTGGAAGTTCAGTAATATTTATCATACTTACCATATCATATACTTATATTCTTCCCGTTTGGAGGTTGTCAAGGAAAGTTTCCCCACCTCTCATCAATAACATTTTTTTAAAAAAATTTTTTATTAAATTACACAACATAAACCTACTACCACACAAAAAACAACAACAACAAAATACAATTACATATCACATTAGTGCCACCATCACCTTCAGGGCTAGCATTAAACTTCATTCAATCCATTTTCTCTCCAAAAATTCATTTTTTCTTCCCTTGGTGTATACCCCTTCCCTCTTCGAAATACATACAGTGGACCATCGACTTACGGAATTAATCCGTATTGGAATGGTGGCTGCAGGTTGAAAATTCCATAGGTCGAGGGTCCATTTCCCATAGGAATGCATTGAAAACCCTGTAATCCGTAACCGGCACGATCGGTGGCGGGGGGGACCTCTGAGAGGCCTCCCATGGCGGTGGAGAAGTCCTGCAAGGCATCCGGAGGCACAATTGGTGGCCTACGGACTAGAAGGGGGAGGCGGGGAAAGCGCCAAATTTGAATTTGGCGCTTTCCCCACCTCCCCCTTCTGGTCCGTAGGTCGATTCTCCGGCCGCAAGTCGAAGGGAAATTTTGCGGCTGGAGAAGTCCGTAGCTCGAAAATTTCATAAGTGGAGCCCTGCGTAAGTCGAGGGTCCACTGTATTCCAAGAATACACTCCATATTGTCTTGAAATCATTATTTTTTTGATTGGCCTCTTCTTATTTTCATATCACATATCAGTTTATCATTAATTGCCATATCCCATAGTTCTCTGTACCATTCCTCTAAACTAAGTTGATTATCATTTCTCCAGTTTCTTGCAAAAATTAACCTTGCTGCCGTAATCATTATTACTATTAAGTCCTTATTTTCTTTCAACAATTGATCCTTCTTAACCAAATTCAATAAAGCAATTAACGGGGACATTTGAATATTTAATCCAGTTATTTCACTTATTTCTTTAAAGATTTGGTTCCATTCTTGCTTTCTTACTTCACATGACCACCGCATATGTATATACATCCCCTTCTCTTTTTTACACCTCCAACATTGATGATACGTTTTTGTTTATTATATTCAATTTTACCGGCGTTAAATACCACCTCCATATTACCTTATAACAATTTTCCTTTATCCTTACAGACATGTTCTTCATAATTCTTTGATCCCATATTTTATCCCATTCTTTACCTATTACTTCTTTATCCAGATCATATTGCCATTGTGTTTTTAATCCATGTGTACCCTATTCACTTAATTTCATCAAATTTTCTATCAAAGTGGGCTGTCTGTTGGCTGAGCATAGTGGTCATGAGCTTCTCAAAATATTATTTTGTTAATAATGAAGATTGGGTTTCTTGCATCAATCTCAGTGGTGTAGTTTCTGGTGCTGGACTTCCTTTTCCCACCTTAGGCTTTACAGCCATTTTTGTATTTTCAGAAGAAACCTTTTATATGACAATTCTCCAATATTCTCCACTGATATCTGCATTTTCCCCCCTCCTTATATAAACTTAAAACATCCAGTGCATTAGAAATATGGAAATATGGAAGGATATGAGAAGAACTGACAAATCGAGATCAATCAGTAACCAACAGGCAGAAAATATCACATTAAAGTCATCATAAGCCAAAAATCCAATTCATTGTAAGGCTCAATTTCGGGATCAACTACAGAGTGGAATTATTGCATCAGTAACTCAGTTCGGAGCTCCCAGAAATTGGGAGGGTTGATTGCCCAATATATGCTAGATCAACTAGGGAATCAATGTTTTCCTTCCACTCACAGGTGCATAATACATATTCAAGAATATATTATATATTTATATCTAAAGATTTACTGCCTAGGGTAAATGATACAGTTATTGAAGTCATACAAATATCGGACCATGCCAGAGTGAATATGGAATTGATGTTTAAATGTGATTATAAGGAGGCAACAAGGTGGAAAATTGATACGAATATTTTTCAGCACTCAAACCTGATTGAAAAATTTCAAAAAGATTTAGAAGAGACGTGGGAAATAAACGAGAAGGGAGGAGGTCAACCTAAGATAATCTGGGACACTATGAAGTCTGTGGCAAGAGGGTATGCATGTAAGGTGTCATATATACTTAAGAAAAAGCAGGGGAAAAGAATACAGGATTTAGAAGATAATATAAAGGAATTAGAAAAAATAGTTATAAGAACTAGAGATAAAAAAGCTATAATAGAATTACAAGCAAAGAGGAAGGAATTGGAAGGGATTCATTTGGAAAAGGTACAAAGAAACTTAATTTATCTAAAAAGACATTTTTTTGAATATAGTAATAAGAACTGTGAGTTATTAGCTAAAGCGTCTTCTATAAAAAAGAACAAAAGCAATATAGGAGTAATACAAGATATGAATGGAAAAAGATGTAATAAAAAGAAAGAGAAATTGGAAGCATTTCAAACATTTTATAAAACTTTATGCACTAGTAAAAATCCTTCCATAATGAAAATTGAAGAGTATATAAAAATAATTTTAATAAGAAACTGTTGTTGTTGTTTGTTGTTTAGTCGTTTAGTCGTGTCCGACTCTTCGTGACCCCATGGACCAGAGCACGCCAGGCCCTCCTGTCTTCCACTGCCTCCCGGAGTTGGGTCAAATTCATGTTGGTAGCTTCGATGACACTGTCCAACCATCTCGTCCTCTCTTGTCCCCTTCTCCTCTTGCCTTCACACTTTCCCAACATCAGGGTCTTTTCCAGGGAGTCTTCTCTTCTCATGAGATGGCCAAAGTATTGGAGCCTCAGCTTCAAGATCTGTCCTTCCAGTGAACACTCAGGGTTGATTTTCTTCAGAATGGATAGGTTTGTTCTCCTTGCAGTCCAGGGGACTCTCAAGAGTCTCCTCCAACACCACCAAGAAACTGTTAGATGATGATAAAAATAAAATGGAACAATTAATTATGGATAAAGAAATAGAGGATATTATAAATAATTTAAAGACAGGAAAGACCCCTGGAACAGATGGATTAGGCTCAGAATATTATAAAGTATTTAAAAAGATTCTTATACTAAAGTTAAAAGGGTTATTTAATAAGATACTAATGGGAGAAGAAATCCCACTATCATGGAAAGAGTCATTGATTGTTTTAATATTGAAACCAAATAAAAATCCAATAAATATGGAAGCATATAGACCCATATCACTGATAAATCAAGATGCTAATATTTTCACGGCAATAATGGCAAATAGATTAAATAGTTTTATGGGGAATTATATTGAAAAAGATCAAAATGGATTTATACAAGGCAGACAAATGTCAGATTTAATGAGAAGGGTACTTAATGCATTTAGCTAAAGAAACTAATTCTAAAGCCGGAGTAATATCATTAGACATATTTAAAGCCTTTGATTCAGTGGAATGGGGCTCGTTAAAAATATTAATTAAACATTTAGGGTTTGGACCTAATTTTAAGCAGATAATTCACCAATTATATTCACAGAATATAGCCAGAATTATAGTTAATGATGGCATAACTGAGACAATATACCTAGGCCGAGGTACAAGACAAGGTTGCCCCTTATCTCCAGTATTATTTACAATGATAATTGAATTATTGGCACAGATAATTAGAGATGATGAACAGATTATAGGGATAGAAAATAAAGAAAATGGTAAGAAAAACGTGTTTGCTGATGATACATTATTAATGGTTAAAAATCCAATAGAAACAATAGAAAGGCTTAAACTACATTTGAAGGAATTTGAGAGTATAACTGGGTTAAGGGTAAATTGGGGAAAGTCAGAATGTTTATTGTTAAATCATTCGAATGAGGAGAAAAGAAAAATGAAAATAATATTTGAAGGTAAAATGGGAAATGTTATGAAATACTTAGGGATTAATATTACTTGGAATTTACAGGAAATAATTAAAATAAATCTGGATAGACTGAAAAGAGAGATAAATAGAAGGATAAAAGAATATCAGAAATTAAAGATTTCTTGGCTTGGTAGAGTGGCATTATGTAAAATGAAAATAATTCCTAAATTGAATTTTATATTTTGGATGCTTCCTATAAAGATTACAGAAAAACAACTGAAAGAATGGCAGATAATGATAAATAGTTATTGTAATGGAAATAAATGAGTGAGGATTAATAAAAAATTATGGTATGTAACACAAAAAAAGGGAGGTCTTGGATTACCCAACATAAAATTATATTATATAGCAAATCAGTTTAGGCATATCCCAGATATTATTAAAGGTAATAAAAATTTAATATGGACAGAAATAGAAACGGAGGGTAAGGAAGAAAGAGTGGAAAGTATATTGTTTAAAGAAAAAATTGGAGAAGAGATTAAAAAGATTATTAATCCTTTCCTTAAAAATATGTTAGAAAATTGGAAAAAAATTTAGAGGTTTATTGAGTCCACCAATCTCTCCTTTATCTCAGGTGGTGGAGTTAAAGAACTTTCCTGAAAATCTTTTTAAATAAATTAAGAATATATTAAAAAGCAAAGGGATAAATAGGTTAAAAGACTGGATGGAGAAGATGAGAGATAAAGAAAATATAAAAGAAGTTTTAGGAGGAGAGGGGATTTCAAGGTTTAATATGATTCAATTAGAAAGGTGGACAAAGGAATGGAATAGTAAAGAAGGGAAAAGAAGAAAAATGACAAAATTTGAAGAGATTATTGAAAAAAGATTGAAATCAGAGGAAAAGACAGAAAGAAAGGGAACTGTAAGTCAAATATATAAATTATTAATGCAAGCTGAATAGGGTAAGGTAAAGGTAAAGGTTCCCCTTGACATTTAGTCCAGTCGTGTCCGACTCTAGGGGGCGGTGCTCATCCCCGTTTCCAAGCCGTAGAGCCAGCATTTGTCCAAAGACAGTTTCCGTGGTCACGTGGCCAGCGCGACTAGACACAGAATGCCATTACCTTCCCACCAAGGTGGTACCTATTTATCTACTTGCATTTTTACATGCTTTCAAACTGCTGGGTTGGCAGGAGCTGGGACAAGCGGTGGGAGCTCACTCCGTCGCGTGGATTTGATCTTATGACTGCTGGTCTTCCGACCTTGCAGCACTCTCCTTAAAAAAGGTGTAAAGTATTTTACTATCTGCAGAAACTGGAAATGGATCTGATTTGACTTCAAGAAACACATATTAAGAGAGGATAGGAAAAACTAATTGAAAATAAAAAGTTGGGAATACTATTTTCAGCATGGAAGGGGGGGGAAAGAAAGGGGTGGCAATCTATGTAAAAGAAAGTCTCCAACCAAAATTAATATATGCCTCTGAAGATGGAAGAATAATTATGGTGGAGGTTTCTAAAGGAAATGAGAGAATATTGGTTGTTAACATTTATGCTCCTAATGATAATCACAAAACCTTCTTTGAAAAATTTCATAAGGAAACAAGAGTTAGAGATTATGAGGAATGCTGTATTGTAGGGGACTTTAATGTGGTCTTTGACAGAGACTTGGACTCTAGCAAAGTGAATAAAAAAGAAAAACACACATTAATCCTTAAAGCATTCCTTTTACTGGGAAATGAATTAGAGATGGTGGACGTGTGGAGAACAAACTATCCAAAATCTTGAGATTATACCTTCTACTCAGACAGACACCAATCATGGTCAAGAATTGATACATGCTGGATTTCTAGAACATGGATGGGCAAGGTGCAAGAAACACAAATACTACCCAGGACAATTTCAGACCACTGCATGGTTACATTGAAGATCCAGACCTATAAAAAGCCATCACAATGGAGATTGAATGCCAATATACTGAGAGATGAGGAAGTAGTGAAGACGATTAGGGAAGAGATGAAGGGCCATCTTCAAAGAAATACAACACAGGGAATGTCATCACAGACCATTTGGGAAGCCAGCAAAGCGGTGTTTCGGGGCATGGCCATAAGAATTACAGCGACAAAGAGGAGAGAAATAAATAAATAATATAAAGAACTTGAAGCAGAACTGAAGAAAGAGGAGGTACAACTGAAACAAAACCCAACAGCGACACAATTAAAACAGAAGTTACAGATGGCACAACATAAATTGAATATTCTAATATCTGAGGATTTAGCAAATAAATTAAAATTTACAAAACAAACATATTTTGAAAACGCAAATAAAGTAGGGAGATGGCTGGCATATAAGTTAAAGAAGGAAAGGACAAAAAAATATATCTTAAGTCTCAGAAACCAAAAAGGAGAGCTCGTCACAGGACCTAGAGATCTCAGGAAAATTGTGGAGAAATTCTATACAAAGTTATATACAGAAGAATATACACCATCCATGAAGCAGAAAGAGTACATTCAAAGGAAAAACAACATTAAACTATCAAAACAGCAACAGGAAATTCTGAACCAGCCATATTCAATGCATGAAGTTTCAGAGGCATTTGCAAAACAGAAACTGATGAAATCACCAGGAAGTGATGGGATACCTGCAGAATACTATAAAAAAATTGAAGATGTGTTGGCTACCCCTTTTTAAAAAATGATAAATGAAATACATCAAGAGGGAAAAATACTCGAAACATGGAAGGAGGTGGTCATTACTATTATACATAAAGAAGGCACAGAAGTGGAGGAAATATCGAACTATAGGCCAATATCTCTCTTGAATGTAGACTATAAGGTATTTGCAACAATATTAGCAACAAGATTAAAGAGAGTATTGGTAGAAGTTATCCATCAAGACCAAGTAGGATTCCTCCCGAAGAGATATTTAATATCTAATGTGAGGAACCTCATCAACTTTTTGGAATATTATGAAGCACACCCAGCTAAACAGATGGTAATTCTCTTCATTGATGCAGAGAAAGCATTCAATAATGTAAATTGAAACTTCATGATATCACAATTAGAAGAAATGGGGACAGGTCAGAATTTCACTGAAATAATAAAGATTATCTATTCCAAACAGACAGCAAAGATAAGAATCAATGGAGAATGTACACATGAAATAGAAACACAGAAAGGAACACGACAAGGCTGCCCATTATCACCACTACTTTTTAAAACTGTAATCGAAGTACTAATGCACCAGATACGAATATCAGATAAAATTAAAGGTCTCAAATTACAAGGAGAAATATTTAAGGTTCAGGCCTTTGCAGATGATTTGCTTATAGTAGTTGAAAACCCCAAGTATTCAATAGAAGCTCTAATGGTGGAATTAAAAGAGTTTGGCGAAATGGCAGGGTTAAAAATAAAGCACAAGAAAACAAAAATTATGACTAAAAACATTCCAAAACAGGAGGTTGATGAACTATTACAAATTACAAACTTCCAGGAAGGAAGGAAAGTAAAATACTTGGGCATATTTTTTACAAAGAAAACAAGTACTCTCCTGAAAGACAATTATTTGAAACTGATAGAGGAATTTAAGAAAGACCTTTCAAGCTGGACAAATTTACAATTGTCAACAATGGGCAGAATTGCTACAATCAAAATGAATACCCTACCAAAATTCATATTCCTTTTTCAAACAATTCCAATTGTTTTAAAACAAACAATATTTAAGGAGCTTGAAAAATGCATTTCCAAATTCATCTGGCAGGGGAAAAAACCCAGAACTAAAATCAAGCATCTACAAGACCTAAAAATAAGAGGAGGAATGGGGCTTCTGAATTGGCTTCTGTATTATAGGGCATCTGCAATGGTATGGATCAAGGAGTGGATAACGTTAGAAAATACGAGGCTCTTGAAATTAGAAGGATATGATTTGAAATGGGGCTGGCATGCATTCTTATGGTATAGCAGGACTCAGGATTTCAAACAATTTAACAACCATATATTAAGGAAGGCTCTTCTGTCGATGTGGAATAAAGTGAAAAACCAAATGTATATTAAAATCCCACATTGGGTGACACCAATTGAAGCATTTGCTCTACCATATCTGAGAGAAAATAAGAAAATAGTAAAATATAGTGAGGTTTTAAATCTTGATGGTTCCATCAAAACTCAACAAGAGTTAGTAGATCAAGGCATCGAAATGGACTGGTGGGCGCGATCACAGCTATTGTCAAGGTATGCTAAAGATAATCAACAGGGCTTCTATTTAGAAAATACACTCTTTGACAGAATTCTTCTAGAATCAGAGGGAAAATGTATTAAGTTATATAATTTTCAGTTAGATTTTGAAACACAAGATGAAATGGTAAAAGCATGTATGATTAAATGGGCACAGAACGTAGGACATAATATTGAACTGGATCAATGGGAACGAATTTGGAAAACAAACATAAAATTAACTTAATCTGTTGTATTTAAAGAGAATATATACAAAATGTTTTACAGATGGTACATGACCCCCACAACATTGGCTCAAATAAGCACCCAGATTTCAAATATATGTTGGAAATGTAAACAGAAAGAAGGAACTTTTTATCACATGTGGTGGATGTGCAAAGATGCCCAAAGATATTGGAGTAAAGTGAATCAGATGCTACAAGAGGTATTAGAAATTTCAATACCAATGGTACCAGAACTATTTTTATTAAATATCTTGCCAGATATACTAGACTCTGAAGAATCATATTTAACTATTCATATTATAACAGCAGCAAGAATAGTTTTTGCAAAACACTGGAAGGAAAAAAGAAAAAAGATCATCGAAAAATTTGGTCACAATTATATACATGGTTACAAAGTAGATAGAATAGCTGACTGATACATAGTTATCTGTATGGCTGCAGAAGAGACAGAATAAATGATGGATAAAGACTTTCAGCTACATAATCAATAATTAGATTAACAATATAATTGTCTTATTTGATTTTTCCTTCTCACTCACTGTTCATATTTTTTTTTCTGATATGTGGAACTATTACTAGAAGAGAATGTATAGAATTACTATGAAAAATATTGATTTGTAATGTATCCATTCAAATCCACGCCCTCCGAGGGTATCCATATCCCAGCTGTTCCCAACCTCATCCCACCCTTATAAGGAAAATATAAAATTATACAAAAAGAAAGAAAAGAAAAGAAAAGAAAGAAAGAAAAGAAAAGAAAGAAAAACCTGAATAGATTTGCTGCAAGTCAGAAGTGACTTTATGGCATATTGTAATTATTATTAAGATGTAATGAAAACCATCTTCAAATATCTGAAGGGCAGTTGCATCTCTAGAAAAGTTTTTTTCCTTATTGCTCTATAGGCAGGACCTGGGCTCCAATTACAGAAAAGGGGGGGGGTCATTTCACATAACCACCCTATGCGTTACAACATCCTCTCTTTTTTTGCACCTCCAACACAGAGATGATAGATTCTTATTTAATATATTCATCTTTACCAGTGTTAAATATCATCTCCACACTATCTTATAACAATTTTCTTTAACCTTTACTGACATATTCTTAATAATTCTTTTGTTGCACATTATATTCAAGTCATCCCCTATAATTTAATTTGATAGATCTTCTTGCCATTGATCTTTTAACCCTCTTGTATCCTGGACAGCTTGTATTAATAATTTATATAGTTCGCTAACAGTTCCCTTTCTTTTTAAAAATTGCTTCTGATTTCAATCTTTTTTCAATTATCTTTTCAGATTTCATCATTTTTCTACCTTCTTCCTTGCTTTTCCATTCCCTTATCCACCTTTCTATCTGGAGTATATTTAACCAAGAAATCTCCTCTTCCTCTTTTATACTATGTCTTTCATCTTTTCCATCCAACCCTTTATCCTATTTAATCCCATATCTTTTAGTATATTTTAAATTTTCTTTTTAAGATTTTCTGGAAAATTCATTAGCTCCACCAACTGGGTAAAGGGGGACTAAGTAATTCTCTATAGTTTTTCCAACTTTCTAATATATTTTTAAGAAAGGGTTAGCAATCTTCTTAATCTTTTCTCCTATCTTTTCTTTAAATAGAATACATTCTAGGGACTGAGTGAAGCCGGTTTCCCTTTTTCCTTAGAGGCTTCGTCGTACCAGAGCGGAGGTGGGAATCTGAGAGCAGGTGTCCATGGTGAACTGGAGAGGATGATATTATAATGCCACCAGGAATTCATTGGCATCTCTGTGCCCTCTCAACATTCAGATGCTCTGATTGTTTAACTTGATGACCTGCTTTATTTCCTTAGGGAGCAACTTTGAATTCTCCTGCGTTATTTCCACAGATTTGTACTGAAGAACTTTGTAAGGTGTAGGGCACTTTTCATACTCATCAGAGGCACGAGCGCCCATTTCCAGTTTCCTTCATTGGCTTTACACAAAAATACAGGATATTAAGACCTTGCAGTTTTGAAATGTGATACCAGATTTGCCAGCTAGGGATGTCACTCTTATCTTCCTGCACATAAAAAACATCAGCATTTCTCTCTGTCCTTTCCTACCCTTAGGAATGGGAGCCCGAATCCATATCTGTATATATCTGTGGGAAGTTGGCAGCCATTTCCTCAGGACACAGGACACAGAATATAATTTGAAAATAATTGTGGATACTGGTGGAAGGAGCTCTGTCCTAATGTCTTATTCCTGTTACGAGAAAAAACACCCAATATTTACTTAAGCTATCATATGGCCAGGCTACTCAGATGCAAAATAACAGCCCTGCCCATTAAACTCATGGCAATATCCTTAGTTTGAATTCTTTCTTTATATCAACCTATTTTACTGTCATATAATGACAAGAAGTACAAGCTAGATTTCGAAGGGGCAGAGGAACTAGAGACCAAATTGCTAAAATGCGCTGGATTATGGAGAAAGCCAGAGAATTCCAGAAAAACATCTACTTCTGCTTCATTGACTGCGCAAAAGCCTTTGACTGTGTGGACCACAGCAAACTATGGCAAGTTCTTAAAGAAATGGGAGTGCCTGACCACCTTATCTATCTCCTGAGAAATCTATATGTGGGACAGGAAGCAACAGTTAGAACTGTATATGGAACAATTGATTGGTTCATAATTGGGAAAGGAGTACGACAAGGCTGTATATTGTCTCCCTGCTTATTTAACTTCTATGCAGAATACATCATGCAAAAGGCTGGACTGGAGGAATCCCAAACCGGAATTAAGATTGCCGGAAGATATATCAACAGCCTCAGATATGCAGACGATACCACTCTGATGGCAGAAAGTGAGGAGGAATTAAAGAACCTCTTAATAAGGGTGAAAGAGGAGAGTGCAAAAATGGTCTGAAGCTCAACATCAAAAAAACTAAGATCATGGCCACTGGTCCCATCACCTCCTGGCAAATAGAAGGGGAAGATATGGAGGCAGTGACAGATTTTACTTTCTTGGGCTCCATGATCACTGCAGATGGTGACAGCAGCCACGAAATTAAAAGACACATGCTTCTTGGGAGGAAAGCGATGACAAACCTAGACAGCATCTTAAAGAGCAGAGACATCACCTTGCCAACAAATGTCCGCATAGTCAAAGCTATGGTTTTTCCAGTGGTGATGTATGGAAGTGAGAGCTAGACCATAAAGAAGGCTGACCGCCGAAGAACTGATGCTTTTGAATTGTGGTGCTGGAGGAGACTCTTGAGAGTCCCCTGGACTGCAAAGAAAACAAACCTATCCATTCTGAAGGAAATCAACCCTGAGTGCTCACTGGAAGTACAGATCCTGAAGCTGAGGCTCCAATACTTTGGCCATCTCATGAGAAGAGAAGACACCCTGGAAAAGACGTTGGGAAAGTGTGAAGGCAAGAGGAGAAGGGAACAACAGAGGACAAGATGGTTGGACAGTGTCATTGAAGCTACCAATATGAATTTGACCCAACTCCGGGAGGCAGTGGAAGACAGGAGGGCCTGGTGTGCTCTGGTCCGTGGGGTCACAAAGAGTCGGACACGACTTAACGACTAAAAAACAACTTAAGCTTTAGTATGAGGATCTTTTTAAACATGTTATAATATTCTGGGCCTAATCTGTCTGTTCCAATTGTCTTCTCTGACTTCAGTTTGTTTATAATAACCTCCATTTATTCATTGGTAATTAATTGTTCTAGCTTCCTCCATTAACAATTTATTAAAATTAATATTTATATATTCTTCCATTTTATCTAGAGGAGGATATTTTTTTTACTAATATACAGGTTTTTGTAAAATTTTTGAGAAGTTACTAATTACTCTTTCATTTTATTACACCTTTGTCTACTCTGGTGCTGTATTACCCCTCTATCACCTTTTTTCTTTTTTTATGTGAGTTTCTTTAGCTAATAACTTGGAATTTTTATTGCTATTTTTTAAAAATTCTCTTTATTAAATTCCTTTGAATTTTTTCCAGATATATCCCCTCCATTTCTTTCCTCTTTCCTTGTAATTCCAACATCTCTTTCTTATCTCATGTTCTTATGACTATTCTTTTAAATTCTTTTATGTTGTCTTCTAATTCCTGTATTCTTTTCCTTTGCCATTTTTTAAGTATAAATGTTTCTGGCAACCAACTTCATCATGTCCCAAATTACTTTGGCTTGCCCTCCTCCCTTCTCATTTATTTCCCATGTCTCTTCCCATAGGGTCCTTTCCAGCTCTGCTTGTTGTTTAGTCGTTAAGTCGTGTCCGACTCTTCGTGACCCCATGGAACAGAGCACGCCAGGCCCTCCTGTCTTCCACTGCCTCCCGGAGTTGGGTCAAATTCATGTTGGTAGCTTCGATGACACTGTCCAACCATCTCGTCCTCTGTCGTCCCCTTCTCCTCTTGCCTTCACATTTTCCCAACATCAGGGTCTTTTCCAGGGAGTCTTCTCTTCTCATGAGATGGCCAAAGTATTGGAGCCTCAGCTTCAGAATCTGTCCTTCCAGTGAGCACTCATAACCAACTTCTACCAGATTCCCTCCAGCTCTGCAGTTCAAAGGTTATTAGATCTTTCTTTTTGCTTTCTTTTTGTTTTGCTCTTCCTTGCCTCATTAATTTTATTACTTTGTACCAGTTCCAAGAATGGCTCAGAGTCCCTTAATTCTCCATGCTAAGGAAAAGAAGCAGATTTGTTTCCCTGCTATCATATCAGTCACCAGCAGATGGTGATCAATGCCAAATTATCTATTGCATACATGAAAAACCAGAAGATGTATTGCTTTCTTTTTCCCACAGACACAATTTAAGTTTCTGTTTTAGAGATTTACAGCTTCTACAACTGGTAGATTGAAAATCTGTGGGACTGCAGTTTAGGATTCAAGGTTTATTTGTATTTTTATAAGGCTTTCATCTTTTATAGTCCCAGGCAGCTCTTTTCAAGCAATAAAAAGCTTATTTAGTCCTTCGACTCAGGGCTGCATTTCACCACGACAACAGATGGAAAATTTATAGCTGTTTGCTGGTCACTGAATGATTTACACCCAGTCTGAATTCAGCAGCATGCTCTAAAGATTATTTTCAGCCACAAACAATCACTTAACAAGCAGCATTAGTTTTTCTCAAGTTGTTCTTTCAGCTGGTAATCAGCAGGGGTCCACTAAGATTTTCTTCTACCAAAGGCAGCCCACCCCACACATGATCAGTGCTGTATATTTGCTGTGTATATGCTGCTATAGTCTTCTCCTGTTACCTTGGGGTCTTGTAAACTGATAAAAGCCATTTACATGTCCATGAGTCCCTGGAATTTTCATTTTTCTGCTCCTTTGATGTTCTCAGGGTGAGAGCTACAGAGGAGTTCAACTCTCTGCCATCAAAACCCAGGTCACACCCTGAATTATTTTAAAATTATTTAGAGATTTGGAACAACTGCTAATTTGCTGGATCATGGCCAAACTATATGTGGCCCTTATAATGATAGGAGTTGAAAGCATGTTAGACATATGCCATATTAGACATGAATCAAGAAGACTTTCAGGTCAGAGAAATCAGCTTTGCAACCAAAAACCATCAGTAAACTAAACAAAAAAGCTAATCTGCCAAGTACAGGAGGTGAGATAAACTCACGCTGTGACAACCACAAAAAACAGCAGTTAAGAGATTCCTTCATCCAATTATAGAATGTCTTTACCATATAGTTCTATCCTCGGTTCCATATAGTTCTATCCTCATGTGGTGCATCTGTTTCAGCTTGTAAAATGTCCCAAGCTGCCTCTACAATGCAACACATGAATGGTTGCATTGAGCCATGAAGGCAGGCTGGCTATCTGGAATCTGTGGGTTGCTGTTTTGGGGTTAGCAAATGATGGTGACTGGGTTTTTTCAAAAGCATTTTAAGGGTGGAGATGATGCTGGCATAGGTGAAATAAATGCTTTGGATAATTAGTAGAATAATTGGGGGGGGTTAAATATTTAGAGTCAATTAAGAGAAGGGGAACTGATTTGAGAAGGGCTGGTTTTTGTGGGTCAGATACCATTTTGACTTTGTATGGAGTCTCTGGCCATGTGATCTATTTTTTATTCAGCCCCACATTCAGTCTCCACTCCTGTTAGGACTGATCCAGCCATGAGACAGGGTGAGGCAGTCATCTCATGCAGCAGATGACTAAGGGGCATGACAGAGCTGCCTCTATCATCCACATAGTACTGCCTAAGTCACAGCCTCTCTTCATCATGTCACTCATCTACTACCAGTCTGACCATTTCTTGCCTGGCTATTTGTAATATTTGCCTTCTGAGAAGGTCCATGAAGCCAAGGGATTATGGAAGGGTGGCCACCTTCCTCAGTGCCTTATCGGAACAGCTGGCCAAGAAAGATGCCAAAAGATAAAGACACCAAAAGCAGGTTCCATGTCACTGCTCCCCTTCTTTTCTTTCTTCTTCCCACACTTGGCATGTCTGTTGGGTAGCACTTACCATCTTGCTTCAGGCAACAGGAGAGCTTGTGCTGGCCCTGAGTCCTGGCTAGCCACATTCTTCTGGGGAGTTTACAAACAGGGCATTGTGCCATAGAACCCAGGTTATTTGTTCTCAATATGGTGTTGAGACCTGGTATATTGCTTTTGAATATAGCAATTTTATTTACATATCAAGGCCACCAGAAAGACATTCTGTAGCTGTTGTTTGGAATTAGCAGCAGTTTGGACCTGGTAAAATTGAGGTCATGAGTGGTGGTAGTAGTTCAGTAGGTAGAATACCGGGAAACTTGAAGCACTTCCTATTGTCTCCTCTCTTTATTGCTCACTCCAATTTCCCCCCAAGTTGGATTCTCATTTTGTATAGCAAAAAGGAGCAGTATTAGAGAATGGTAATTACCCTTGAAGATTTTGTCTGTGAAACAGAAGTTGTATCATTCAGTTCCTTCTCCCCACTCAAAACACAGTGCCACCCACTTGATACACCAGACATGATTTTGGTATCTGCTACATCAGTGTCACGTGAGGGTCTGTGATGCCAAACCTAAAGGAAACATCTTTAAATATATATTTACATAACTTTAATAAAGCTGGGTTTCCCCAGGCCATATATGCACTCATTTCAAGATATGCAGATATCATCAACAGATTCTACATTCTGTGTGACGAACATCATTATGCCTGCAGCAAGAAACAGTATTTACAGTGGAATACTACAGCAGAACTGCCTGTATATTAGCTCTACATAAAAAATAGGCCATTCAGTACTTTCAATGGAAGGTTGTGAGTGGGAGGAAGGAGCACAAGACAAGTATATTAAAACAACATGTATAACATTGCTGATAAAATGAAATATCTATTCAGTTACAAATGTTTTTTAAAATATCAGATTGCTTTTGCCAGTGCCGTTTAATAAAGCATAGCAATGCTGCTGGTTGGATGAGGGTGAGTTGAACAGACATCTTTAAATAGCTGTAGTTGTTTAGTCGTTAAGTCGTGTCCGACTCTTCGTGACCCCATGGACCAGAGCACGCCAGGCCCTCATGTCTTCCACTGCCTCCCGGAGTTTGGTCAAATTCATGTTGGTAGCTTTGATGACACTGTCCAACCATCTCGTCCTCTGTCGTCCCCTTCTCCTCTTGCCTTCACACTTTCCCAACATCAGGGTCTTTTCCAGGGAGTCTTCTGTAGCTGTAGAGTACATACTAAGTGTGGTGGAATTGGCTTGAAGAAACATCTGCAGCCCTGAATACAATTTTATTAACCGTTTATTTATTTAAAATATTTATTTGCTGCCCATCGCTGCCCATCTCCTAAAGGATCCAAGGCAGCTTACAGTATTAAAAGAAATAAAATTAAAAACTAAATAATAAATTATTACAATATTCAAAGAACATTAAACAGGTATCATTTTGTTCTCACCATTTAAGCAAGCCATCAGAAGGAAGCCTTCTTGAAATAGTTCCCTTTACACTGTTTGTTAACCATGGAGATTTCCTGGATGTCACACTATCTTTCTGGACTTACAGGATACATTTTGGCTAGCATTATGAAGTCTTTTGATTGTCTTGACTTTTTCTATTAATTTCCTTTGTACCAGATCCTTCATTTTAGAAAATATGACTGTTCTGAAGTCAAATATTGTTGGCATTCCCAAGCACTGGCTCTCTTTTGTATATATATTAAATTTGGTCATGTGTTTTTTGTTGTATCACTGTTTCCACTTCTGTCAATCACAAGTGACTATTGTTCTGACTATCTTTGTACAGCTCATATATTAGTCTTTAAAACAGCCCTTGTGCAGTACTGAGGGGTGAAACAAGACAGATTTTTTAGTTATAGCCAGGGCCACCTGAATGTCCAGAAACATGTTTTGGCTAGCTAATATATCTGCCAGTTGTATTTTTTTCCAGTGGTGCATTTTTTACTCCTATAATGATTTCAGTTAAGGTTGTCTCTTGGTGTTTTGGGTGGCAGAGAGGTGTTGTTGTGAAATGTATTAGGTTGGAAAAGAAAGGCTACGAGTCATCTATTCCAAACAAGGTCTGCAATTCTGGTGGGGGGGGAATAATTGTAGTCACTGGATCCCACTGTACTCCTTTCTGGGGCATCAGTAAGCTTTTAGGTTGAGTTGATGTGCATGGCCTCTGCTAACTTCATGGGTTTTTTTGTACAGATCAGGAGAGGAACTTGTGTGCTGTAGACACCATCTTGTCCTTTCAAGTGCATGCCTCTGAGAGGGAATTCATCAGCTGCCCCTTGCCTCTCCCCTTCTCAATTTTTATCTATCTGTCTTTCTTCTTGGCTTGAGGGGGGAACAGAATGAGAATAATTTTTAAAAAAATTGATATATTTTTAAAGGAAAAAGGGGATGGGAAACAATTTTGTGATGTCAATATTCATGAGGATGCCCCATGAGAGTGAATAAATGAAGTGTGTCAACATTAAACACCTACTGGGTGGACCCTATAAACTGTTTAGGCCGGACATTCTAACCTTTTTGTTGCTTCTCTTTCCATTGTTAGGTGATATCGCACACATTCATCAGGGTATTTCTATGTTGAAACATCAATGTTTCAATCCTTTTCAGGCTTTCTTCTGCTATATTGTATAGTATATATTGCCAGAAGGCTTCTAATCTGAAGTCCAAGCATTTTGTTGCTATGTTACGGGCAGCGAGCAGCGAGCAGTTACGGGCAGCGAGTGTGGGAAAGGGTGCTGTGACCATCCCACCTGGCTAATCACTTTTCCAACTCTCTAGTCCCTTTGCTGGACTATCCTAAAGCCCAAAACACAAGAGCCAAATTGGATCAATTGTAAAAGAAACAATAATAAACATATTTTTATTTTATGAAGCGTAATGGTTACGTGGCACAATTCTTGGTCATGCAGTTTCTTGTGTCTTAAAGCAGTGTTCCCCAACCTTTTCTGGTCCGCGGACCGGCTGCGGAAGGTGGGGCACCCCCCCGTGCATGCGCACGCGTGAAAAAGTGTGTGCGTGCGCATGCGAGCGCGTGAAGCCATTTTGCACATGCACACGACCGCTCATGCGCATGCGCAAACGGCAGTGCACGCTCGTGCGGGCCCGTGCGCACCTGTGCGCATGCGCAAATGGTGGTGCGGCGCTCGTGCGGGCATGCCGGAGCGCGCGCACAGGCGCAAACGGGCGGCGTGGGGGTGAGTGCACGTGGAGGGGGCGGTGGGAGGTCTCTCTCGCCAGCCCGGTCTGGCCCAGGCCAGGGACCGGCACCGGGCCAGGGACCGGGGGTTGGGGATCGCTGTCTTAAAGAACCAAATTTCTAACTATAACAAGTTCATTCTTAACAATGTAACTATGATAGACAATTCTCTTTTGGAAACCCACACTACTATGCTGATATACTAGGCATCAACCTCTCTGACTGTTAACTCTCTCTCAACTGAAAACTCTCTCAGACTCCTTTTTTCTTCCCTTGAACCCACCTGGTGAGCTGTGATTGGCTCAGCCCTGGCCAATCAGCTTCTCCTTGCTGACACTGAGTGAGGCTGCCAGTCACAGGGCTCTTGCTTGGGCAGACAGCCTTCACCTTTCAATAATACAAAGTTCAAAAAATCTTGCCATTTTCCAGCAAACCTATTCTCTTTTAGCAATCCCTTTTTAAAATTTTATATCCCATATCAACTTATCATTAAATACTATTTCCCAAAGTTCATTATACCATTCAGTTTATTATTATTATTATTATTATTATTATTATTATTATTATTATTATTATTATTATTATTATTATTATTATTATTATTATTATTGTTGTTGTTGTTGTTGTTGTTGTTGTTGTTGTTGTTGTTGTTGTTGTTGTTGTTGTTAAAACCTTTATTGGCATATAAACCCAGTAATCGTACAATCAAGATTCTGCTTTCCACTACAGTAAGATAAATATGGTCATGTTACGTCAAGGTTCCTTGGAGCAGTCAGCCTAGTTCATTACAATAGCAAGATCTTCAGCTACACGCTCAGTCAAATCAGGTCAAATCAGGTTGTTTATCTGCTAACATCATTTGGATTAAGCTCTCAGGGGAGCCAGAGAAATTTGAAATAATAGAGCTAAGTAGTAATTGACGGGGCTTGCAAAATTTAGGGCAATAAAGAAGTATATGTGGGATTGAGTCCAGTTCCACTAGGCAATGCTTACACCGACGGTTCTTAAAGGGGATCTTACAATATCTGCCGAAAAGAACAGCAGAGGGAAAAATATTAAATCTGGCCAGCATAAAAGCCTGGCGCCACAATGGGTTAATAAGATTGGTGAAATAATTGGCACCAGTTACAGAAAGGGGGGGCAAGCCATAGAAATGAGGACAGCAAATTCAATTCAAATCAGCTGCCAGAATCTGCAGTTCGATATCCCAAATTCTTTGGTGAATAATATGGTAAAGTTGAGTTTCTCCACAATCAATCAGGGAGTCCAGGTTAATACCTATGGAAGTGATTTTAAAGTTGATAAGAGAGTACCAATTGGAAATAAAGGGATCACTTAATAGATCAGTCAGAAGGGATTGAGAGGATTTCTGAAAGTGTAAATGAAGCCAAAATTTAATAGTGGATAACCAGGCAAGGGTAGTTGGAAAATGCAGCTCAAGTTCGCTTAATAATGCTGGAGTCGCTGCCAAGCCGAGGCTTTGGGCGGCGCAACTCACTCTTTGCCCCCCCCACGGATGGCGCGAGACCATACAGGTCTCACATGAGTTTGAAGAGAAATGGGAACGCGTGGCTATATAAGGGGCTTTAACCCTTCTTACCGTCCTCCTCCTTTTCTGGCATGGCTGGAGAGAGGGGACTTCACAATCTCTGATCTTGCTGCGTCTTTGAAAACGACGATGTCCTGTGGAGGGAGAGGGTAGCGTCGGCTCCCTCCCACGGTTTTGTTGCATTTGCTTACTTTTATTGCAGGGTTTAATGGCCGCCCCCCTTTGTTTTATTAAAGTGCCTGGACAGAGGGGGAGGCGGGCGCCGGCGGCAGCGCGACCTTCGCGCCAGCCGCGCCTGGACACAAATGGCGCCACAGCAAATTCTTTTATAGAAACAATAACGTTAATAATAATAATATTGTCTAAATTACAGATTAATAGAGCTGAGTTTGATTTCTCTTGAGAAGAGACAGGAGTGTATTGGGGGTGTGGGAGTAGGAGCGGGTTGGCGGTGCTGCGGCTTGGGGCTTTAGTGGACTTGGCCCGACCCCCCTCCTAGGTTGGATAGCTTTTGGCGCGGAAGGAGCTAGGTGCATTATCAAGGCCTTAGTAGTAGAAGGAAACCGTGCCAGCTTCTCCCCCCCCCAACCTTTTACCCCCTTCGCAACTAGTACTGTATACGACATTGGTAGTGGGCTTAAAAAGGGATTGGGGATATATATATATATATATATATATATATATATATATATATATATATATATATATATATATATATATATAAAATAAACAAAGAAATAAGGATTAAGTAAAATAAATCACCCCTTCACGGATTGCTGCCTTGTCATGGCAAAGGGGCTTGAGTAATTCAGAGAAGCTATGGGCTATGCCGTGCAGGGACACCCAAGACGGACAGGCCATAGTGGAGAGTTCTGACTAAATGCGATCCACCTGGAGCAGGAACTGGCAAGCCACTCCAGTATCTTTGCCAGGAAAACCCCAAGAACAGAAACAAAAGGCTAAAAGATATGATGCTGGAAGATGGGCCCCTCAGGTCAGAAGGCGTCGAACATGCTACCGAGGAAGAGCGGAGGACAAGTACAAGTAGCTCCAGAGCTAATGAAGTGGTTGGGCCAAAGCCGAAAGGACGCTCAGCTGTGGATATGCCTGGAAGTGAAAGGAAAGTCCGATGCTGCAAAGAAAAATACTGCCTAGGAACCTGGAATGTAAGATCTATGAACCTTGGTAAGCTGGATGTGGTCAAACAGGAGATGGCAAGAATCAACATCCTGGGCGTCAGTGAACTAAAATGGACGGGAATGGGCAAATTCAATTCAGACAATTATCATATCTACTATTGTGGGCAAGGATCCCGTAGAAGAAATGGAGTAGCCCTCATAGTCAACAAAAGAGTGGGAAAAGCTGTACTGGGATACAATCTCAAAAATGATAGAAAGATTTCAATACGAATCCAAGGCAGACCTTTCAACATCACAGTCATCCAAGTTTATGCACCAACCACCAATGCTGAAGAGGCTGAAATTGACCGATTCTATGAAGACTTACAACACCTTCTAGAACTGACACCAAAGAAAGATGTTCTTGTCATTATAGGGGACTGGAATGCTAAAGTAGGGAGTCAAGAGATAAAAGGAACAACAGGTAAGTTTGGCCTTGGAGTTCAAAATGAAGCAGGGCAAAGGCTAACAGAGTTTTGTCAAGAGACCAAGCTGGTAATCACAAACACTCTTTTCCAGCAACACAAGAGGCGACTCTACACGTGGACATCACCAGATGGGCAATACCAAAATCAGATTGAACTCGATTTGGTGGACAGAGTGCCTGAAGAACTATGGATGGAGGCCCGTAACATTGTACAGGAGGCAGCAACAAAAACCATCCCAAAGAAAAGGAAATGCAAGAAAACAAAGTGGCTGTCCAACGAGGCCTTACAAATAGCAGAGAAGAGAAGGGAAACAAAATGCAAGGGAGATAGGGAAAGTTACAGAAAATGGAATGCAGACTTCCAAATAATAGCAAGGAGAGACAAGAGGGCCTTCTTAAATGAACAATGCAAAGAAATAGAGGAAAATAATAGAAAGAGAAAAACCAGAGATCTGTTCAAGAAAATTGGAGATATTAAAGGAGCATTTTGTGCAAAGATGGACATGATAAAGGACAAAAATGGTAGGGACCTCACAGAAGCAGAAGACATCAAGAAGAGGTGGCAAGAATACACAGAGGAATTATACCAGAAAGATCTGGATGTCCCGGACAACCCAGATAGTGTGGTTGCTGACCTTGAGCCAGACATCCTGGAGAGTGAAGTCAAGTGGGCCTTAGAAAGCATGGCTAACAACAAGGCCAGTGGAGGTGATGGCATTCCAGTTGAACTATTTAAAATCTTAAAAGATTACGCTGTTAAGGTGCTACACTCAATATGCCAGCAAGTTTGGAAAACTCAGCATTGGCCAGAGGATTGGAAAAGATCAGTCTACATCCTAATCCCAAAGAAGGGCAGTGCCAAAGAATGCTCCAACTACCGTACAATTGCACTCATTTCACACACTAGCAAGGTTATGCTCAAAATCCTACAAGGTAGGCTTCAGCAGTAGGTGGACCGAGAACTCCCAGAAGTACAAGCTGGATTTCGAAGGGGCAGAGGAACTAGAGACCAAATTGCTAACATGCGCTGGATTATGGAGAAAGCCAGAGAGTTCCAGAAAAACATCTACTTCTGCTTCATTGACTATGCAAAAGCCTTTGACTGTGTGGACCACAACAAACTATGGCAAGTTCTTAAAGAAATGGGAGTGCCTGACCACCTTATCTATCTCCTGAGAAATCTATATGTGGGAGAGGAAGCAACAGTTAGAACTGGATATGGAACAACTGATTGGTTCAAAATTGGGAAAGGAGTACGACAAGGCTGTATTTAACTTATTTAACTTATATGCAGAATACATCATGCGAAAGGCAGGACTGGAGGAATCCCAAGATGGAATTAAGATTGCCGGAAGAAATATCAACAACCTCAGATATGCAGATGATTTATTTTATTTATTTATTTATTTATTGGACTTGTATGCCGCCCATCTAGACACAGTCTACTCTGGGCGGCTCACAACAGAGAATATAAAACAATTAACATATAAAACAGTTATACCACCATTTACAGAGAATTAACAATTATTCAAGATGGAAATCAAATATATTATGTTACCATTCTGATGGCAGAAAGTGAGGAGGAATTAAAGAACCTCTTAATGAGGGTGAAAGAGGAGAGCGCAAAAAATGGTCTGAAGCTCAACATCAAAAAAACTAAGATCATGGCCACTGGTCCTATCACCTCCTGGCAAATAGAAGGGGAAGATATGGAGGCAGTGACAGATTTTACTTTCTTGGGCTCCATGATCACTGCAGATGCTGACAGCAGCCCCGAAATTAAAAGACACATGCTTCTTGGGAGGAAAGCGATGACAAACCTGAACAGCATCTTAAAAAGCAGAGACATCACCTTGCCGACAAAAGTCCGCATAGTCAAAGCTATGGTTTTTCCAGTGGTGATGTATGGAAGCAAGAGCTGGACCATAAAAAAAGCTGACCGCCAAAGAATTGATGCTTTTCAATTGTTGTGCTGGAGGAGACTCTTGAGAGTCCTCTGGACTGCAAGGAGAACAATCCTATCCATTCTGAAGGAAATCAACCCTGAGTGCTCACTGGAAGTACAGATCCTGAAGCTGAGGCTCCAATACTTTGGCCATCTCATGAGAAGAGAAGACTCCCTGGAAAAGACCCTGATGTTGGGAAAGTGTGAGGGCAGGAGGAGAAGGGGACTACAGAGGATGAGATGGTTGGACAGTGTCATTGAAGCTACCAACATGAATTTGACCCAACTCCGGGAGGCAGTGGAAGACAGGAGGGCCTGGCGTGCTCTGGTCCATGGGGTCACGAAGAGTCGGACACAACTAAACGACTAAACAACAACAACAACAAAATAAATCTATTGGAATGAAATAGGATAAATACAATAAATAATAATACAATTTTAACAACATTGAATAATATTAAAAAATAAGTAATGTAATTGATTAACTCATTAGTATTAAATACAACAATTGAATTAACACTAAACAGGAATCAATTTAATATTTTACAGTAGTGCTTAAATTTAAACGCTAAGTTAATTAACTTATCTGATCAATTAATTTTTTTAATATGTAGTAAGTTAATCTGATATTCAAATCAATTAATTGACAGTTAATTCAGAATTGATTAATTATTATAAGTGGGGGAATTAAGCCAGAACAGTTTGATGTAATGATATGCAATTAGCTTCAGACAATTAAGATAATTAACAATTGGATGCTATTGTAAAATACCTCCCCATTCACTGGTGTAGCAGTTCTGTTACGCACTAGGGGGCGCTAAGCCTAGAAACCAGGTACAATTTACTCTATTGTGCTTACAATTACATTTACAGGGGCGGTAACTGACTAATAGACAGGGAGCCTTATTCATAATGGCATCAAGGAAGGGACAAGTCGATGGGTACGCGACTAAGGGGTAATAATTAAGGAACCCAGGTCATACTGATTGTGCATAGTCAAAGAACAGTAGTCGCTAGCCTTCATTTTACACGACTTACACATGTATCCTCCTCCACTTCTAAGTGAACTACAATGAAGGTCGCTTATTGCTTAAATTAAGAAAGGTGTACAGAGAAAAATATAAAACAGAAATTAAGGAATTTGCCTGTCTGAGGCAATCCTTCATCCTGCACAATCAATTCTTGTACACTAAAATCTACCTACCTACCTCTATAACTGAAGTGCAGCAATGTGCTGTAGGATCAAGAGCTTATTCAACGGAGGTTCCCTAGTTATATAATCTTCCAACACAAAATAGATTCATACGTCTTTAAAGTGGAAATGAAGACTGTTTTACCACCAGGGGTCTTTATGTTCTATTTTAAGTTGTAGGGTTGCTTTAATTCTGTTCCCTTTGTAACAACACTGTTATATTGTGGTGTACAGGTATAGAATTGGGGCACTCCAGCCCAATCCATATAAAAGAATAAGCCCCACATATTGTAGGGGTTAGCGGGCCGGCCATGGCTACATTAAGTGGGCGTAATTCTTTAAAACTAAAGCTTTTAATATAGTAGTTCCAACATTTTAACTGAAATGGTTAAACACGAAGTAATCTCAAAATACAGTGCAAATTATGTAACCCACTTAATTAGAAACTAAAAGTACAGAGAGTTACAGTTGATCATTTACAGTAAAAAAATTTTTAAAATAAATTAAGTTGTTGGAAAGAGAAGAACTTATTGGCTGATGAAGCAGAGAGGATGGTTTGGGGTACATACAGTATCACTGTTTAAGCTATTGCTGCGAAAGTCAAAACAGCCCATGAAGGTGTCAGACTCTGTAAGGAGAGAATGTTAAAAAGAAATACTGTTAAATTTTTCTATGATTTCCCTTCTTATGTAGGCCGTACAAACGCTGCACATAGAGTTAAAAGTTTTACAATCCAATACACTGTGTAAGGACGGCTGTACCCTTTCTAAAAGGACAACTGAAATAGTCATCATATCAGACAATTGCACATAACTAACAGCATAATGGCTAATATCTCCTTTGTGTTTTACCAGTTTCACTCAAGATCTAGTTCAGGTGGTCCCAGCTTTGAAACATTCTCTGGAATAATACAGCATGAAACTTTCATTTCCTGCTCCATCACGGGAAAGAAGCCTTTGACCAAGGTAAATTAGCTATGCTATAATTTTCCTCTATCTAAGGAACAGTCATCCAACTAGTGCACTTACCATGATTACTGTGTGCGCCAAGACCAGTAGTGTCTCCGTAAAATCCCGACTGACAACAACGCACCCGCTTTCATAGCAAAGTCAGTTTTATTTATGTTGACAAGAAAATAAAAGCAGGAAAGAGGAAGTAAGGGGAGCACACATATTATGGCTTAGGGTGACCCTATTAATCAGATGATAAAGGTAGACAGCTGCAAGCTCTCTTTTGGGGAAGGCCACATTCGGGCTCAGCTCAATCATTTAACATAGTTTCTGGACCAGTCATATAAAAGCAACATAAGATACACATCTTTAAGCAAAATTAAACCTTGGTAAACCGGTAAGTGGAAAACCAAGGATCGTACTGCCACGCTAATCTTTATACTCATACAAAGGACAAACGTCATGACTGTTATTGCCCAAAGCATATCAATTCAGGAATTTAAGTTTCTGCCATATTCATCTTTTGTTTAAAACAAATCCAATCAAATGCCACGATCGCTGGCAAGGCATTGCCTTTGGCCAGCGTGATTGGTCATTGCTGTCCACCCGGGATAGAGCGAGGCAGCGTTGAAGTCTCACGAGACTTGTGTGAGGGGCGGGAAAGCCCTGAGTACTTAAGGGGCTTTCCCCCTCGCACTGCCCTCTTCTTTTTTGGGCTTCAGGAAAAGACAGAGTCTTGTCCCCTCGCTCTTTGCAGCTGCGTTGCTTCTCTTCAGGGACTCCTGAAGAGAAGCTACCTGGATGGGAGGGCAGCTTCCGCTCCCTCCCGGTGGTTACTTTATTTATTATCTTGGGGTTTAGATATCAGTTTATAATTATTGTTTTTTATTAATTTTGAGCTAGGTCCCGGCCGAAAAGAGGGAGCAGCAGTGGCGCGGTTGCGCCTGCCGCGCTGCTGCGCGTGTGGGTCTTACTTACAAATATCGGGGTCTGACTTATTATTGATCCTTGGTCCTTTGATTAATGTTCATCTGTTGATAATCTGTTTATTGCTTAGTGTGTTTTGCTTATTAGGGGGTTTAGCACAGGCTTCTGCAAGGGGGTAAGGAGGCAGCGCGCATTTCTGTCACCACGGTGCGGTGCAAAGGGTTTCTTAATAGAGGATTTAGGGTTGACGACTATGTTTTAAAATAATAATAAATAAATAGAGAAGAAGAGGGAGCGCAAGGAGATTAGAGGCTTGAATGGGGCGCTTGGCTTGCTGAGATTGGGCTAGTGGGTGTTTTGAGTGCAAATTTTAAGGAGACAGTCGTCACAAGCCCCTTCCCTTTCACCTTTTAAGATCTGCTCCCCAATTTTATTTTATTTTATAACGGTCACTAAACCTTGAAACAGGCAGCCTGAACATTAACACGTGGCCTGCCTGGCTGCTACGCAGTTTATTTTGAGTGGCCATTTTGTTTCTCCCCTGGTTTGCGCATGCCCACCATTTTAATTAGGGTTTTTTGCAGGGTCAACCCCTAAGCTGATACAGCAGTAGTAGTTAATTGGTATAGTGGTGCATAATTACTGATTGCTTTGGGGGTTTAATTCATAGAAATTAATAATTAAAATACAAAAATAAATAAATAAATAAATAATAAAATAAAAATAATATTAATAATAACATAAATAAAAATAAAATGATAATATATATATATATATATATATATATATATATATAGTTATCTATTTAGACATTAATTGGGAGTTGACTTATACAGTGAGAGACTTAATTCAAGTGAATTCATTTGGAGGCTAATAATACATAAATAAATAAATATAAATTAATAAATAAAATTAAATAGATATAATTATATACAAATAAAATCGGAAGTTTAATTCACATAACCAGATAATCAGTCCAAGCGAATTCATTACTTGGGTACTCAATTAAAGTTTTTAAATTAAATTAATTAGAAGAACAGTTACTTTAACTATCAATTAATAGATACATAATTAAACAGCAGCTTTTAATCATAGGATTTAATTAATAAATATTAAGCAAAGTGGAACTATGGAATTAGGGTGCCTTGAATAGTCTTGTCAAGGTTGGCTCTCTGTTCTTGCTATTAGATAGCTCCAGAGGGTGATATAGTTGAATCTTGGTTCTGGGAATTTATTAATTAGGTTGGTTGCCTGGTCTACTTTTATTGTCAAGCTGTGGTAACTGTTGGTGTTATGGCAGCCAGGAAGGGACAAGGAAATCACAAAGGAAAGCTCCTCACTAAGAGGAAGCAGGCACCCCAGGTGTCTCCACCTCAATCCTCTTCAGATGAGGAGTCATGGCCAATATGGCAGGAGTTGCAGCAAAAATGTTCTGCCCTAGAAGCCCAAAAGTTGGCGAAACAGTCTCCACAGCCAAGCAAGGCTCTGCCACGCAGATAGGCTAGGGAAACTAAGAGCATTAAGAAGGCCAGATTGAAATCTATAGCGCAGGAATTAATGGATAGATTTACCGCCCTTGAGGCTGCCCAGGATACGGAGACTATGGCCAGGCATGATGAGGACATGGCGGCTGCAACTCCAAGGGCTCATAGCATGGGGAAATGATGATCCTCTACGCCTGTAGCGGCTGAGCCTGCATTCCTCTATCAAGAAGGGCACGAGGATGTCAAGGAGGTAGGCTTCAGCACTCCACAACCTTGTGAGGATCCCTGTAGGGCCACGACGTCTTCAAGTGAGTCCACCTTTACACCGGGCACACAGACATCTTTACCTGCATGGCCTTGGGCTAGCAGCACCACATCAGGATTCTCCGCAAACACACCCCACACATTCATAAACATGGGTTTGCCTAGCATGACTTGGCCCTATGCCAATCCACACTTGAGTGCCTGGGGCTTGCCCTATTTGTTATCCACCCCGCAGAGTCAAGCAGAGAACCCACCTAGTGCAGGGTTCTGGCCCTATCTGGCTGTTCCCAACACGGGGTACAATATGGTACCCTTTGGTGCACTGCCTTATGGAGATTACTCCATGCCTTTGGGAGACCATTTAACCCCTGCCACTAAGGAGAAGGAATGAAAGGGCGAATACGTTGACGTATTCGACCTGCTGAATAGAGAGGTGGATAAAAAATAAATGGACAAGGAGGACGAGAAGGAGAAAGAGAAGCACCGAAGGAAGAAGCCAGATAGGACTTGGGCCAACTGGCTTCCTGGTTTCCTTATTTATGCGGGTGTTGTAGTTAAGGCCCAACCATGGAGGGCTCAAGCCCTTTTTCAATACCTCGATATTATTTATAGGGCATACACGGATTTTGCCGGCCAGGCTTGGCTGTTGTACGATCAGGCGTTCCGTATGAGGAGTGCCATTCAGCCAAATCTTCGCTGGGACGAGCCGCAGCCAGGGCTGTGGCTCCAGCACATGACACCTGCTAGGCCTAATATGGGGGAAAGGTTCGACAGCGGGCACTTGAATAGGAAGATGGCCACTACTCAAGTTCCCTGCCCTGGTGCGGGGCAGGCGGTTCAACCCCGCCTGTTCTGCTTCCAATATAATACTAAGGGATTCTGCACGAAAAAGCCGTGCAGGTATAGGCACGAGTGTCTTACCTGTGGGGGGCAACACTCAAATTTGTATTGCTTCAAGGCAGGTGCCCAGCGCCAAGACAAACATCCTGGCAGTCCCAAGAAACCTAATAGCAGGGGGGATAACCCTGGAAAAGGGGCCCAGCCCAATTAATATTAGGGTTTTAGAAGATTGATTGAGGGCTTATCCTCGTAGGAACGGTGCTAATTATCTACTTGAGGGCTTCAAGTATGGATTTAGGATCCCAGCCCTGGGTGAATGGAAGGTGTTCATCGCGCGTAATCTCAAATCAATAGTGGGTATGGAAGCAATAGTGCAAAAGAAAATCGATAAGGAAGTAAAGGAGGGTCGGGTCCTTGGACCCTTCTCAACCCCTTCTCAACACCACCCATAGAGAACCTACGAGTTTCTCCGTTGGGTATAGTCCCTAAAAAGGCTCAGGGTGAGTTTTGCTTAATTCATCACCTGTCCTTTCCTGAGGGGATGTCTGTTAATGATGCCATCCCTGCAGAATTGTGCACTGTGAGGTACACATCATTTGACGAGGCGGTGAGTATGGTTAAGAGTTGTGGGGTGGGGGCTGAACTGACAAAATGTGACATTAAATCAGCGTTCAGGATTTTGCCAGTCCACCCTCTTGACTTCAACTTATTAGGCTTCCAGTTTGGAGGCTCATTTTATATAGATAGGGCCTTACCTATGCGCTGCTCAGTGTCATGTGCCGCTTTTGAGAAATTTAGTACTTTTATTGAATGGAAGATTAGACAAAGGGTGTGTAGTAATTCCAC
This sequence comes from Intellagama lesueurii, assembly GCA_037013535.1. NCBI lineage: Eukaryota > Metazoa > Chordata > Lepidosauria > Squamata > Agamidae > Intellagama > Intellagama lesueurii. The sequence goes on from JBAJHW010000005.1 coordinate 106,153,641, forward strand.
GGCCCATTATCTTGATGATTTCCTTTTCTGTGGGAAAAGGAACTCGGGTAGCTGTAGGTTCATATTAAATACATTTCGGACAATGGTAGATGAGCTGGGGCTGCCCTTAGCCGAAGAAAAAATGGAGGGGCCAGCCACATCTTTGACCTTTTTAGGTATAGAACTCGACACGGTCCTGCAAATGTCGAGGCTACCACAGAATAAATTGGGTGACCTTAGATCCAAGATAGAGGCTTTGATGTATAAAAGGAAAGCATCACTTAAGGACCTGCAGGAGATAGTCGGGCATTTAAACTTTGCCTGTAGAGTAGTGGCACCTGGACGAGCGTTTCTCAGGTGGCTATGTGCAGCCATGAGGGGCCTTAATCAACCTACGCATAGGACTAGGGTGACCCGAGGTATGAAGGAAGATCTCATGGTTTGGAGGCAATTCCTTGATAACTTTAATGGGATCTCCTTTTGGAGAGCAGATAGGTGGCTGCGGGCAGATTTCCAGGTGAATTCTGATGCGGCCGAATCGTTAGGATTTGGCATTTATTTTTGAGGTAGGTGGTGTTCTGGCCCTTGGCCAGATGCATGGCATCGGGATGGCACCATGAGGGACCTGACCTTTTTGGAATTTTTTCCAATTGTGCCCTTTGGCTTTGGGCTGAAGAATGGTCAAACTCAGTAGTCTGTTTGTGGTGCGACAATCAAGTGGTTGTTTATATTATAAACAACCTAATATCGCAATCAGAACGGGTGATGACATTGGTCAGGGCCTTTACGTTGCGGGCCCTGCAATTTAACATGTTCCGGGAATAGACAATAGAATCACTGATGCTCTATCACGCCAACAGATGGAGCTGTTCAGGGAGCTAGCACCAGAAGCCAGGGAGCTGCCAGAAGTTCTTCCACCAGAGGTGTGGCAGATTGGCGTGAGGATGCGTCCAGAGCAATAGGCACCCAGTACAAGGAGGGGTTACCTGGCCGTAAGAATAGAGTTTCAGGAGTTTAGGAGCTTGATTGGGCTGGAGTTAGTTTGGCCAGCTCCAGTTGAGCACTTGCAGCAATTTATGGTACACCTGCATAGGAAAGGGTTGGCTTCGGGTACCATTCAATGTAGGCTATCGGCCCTGGCCTTCTATGCTAAAATAAATGGTCATAAGGACTTTTCAGGGGATTTTAGAATTAGGAAAATGCTGGAGGGATGGTCTAAGGAGAGGGGCAGAGTGAGGGATTCCAGAGTCCCCATCTCTCCTTCTCTTTTAGAATGCATAGGCGAGCAGTGGGTGCACCTGTGCAGGGATGAGTACGAAAGGGCTTTGTTTAATGCAGCTTCCCTAATAGCATTTTTCAGTGCCCTTAGGATTAGTGAGCTGGTAGCTGGGGGTAAGGCTGATGAATCTAGATCGGCTTTGCAGTGGCAGGATGTTAGAGTCTTAGACGAGAGGGTTGAGATTTCAATTAGACGATCCAAGGCCGATCAAAAGGGCAAAGGGAGGCAATTAGTTCTGGGACAATGCAGCATCGCGTGCATATGCCCAGTCCGTGCAGTTAAAGCATATGTTGCAAGGCGACGGCAAGAAGTAGGATATTTCTTTCAACATACTGATCAGTCACCTTTGACTAAGTATCAGTTTTGGAAGTTGACTGACTTAGCTTTAAATAGGGGAGTCTCAGGTTTAAAGTTTGGTACTCATTCGTTCAGGATAGGTGCGGCATCCACTGCAGTGGCTCTAGGTTATAGCCCAGAGGAAATTAAACAGTTAGGCCGGTGGTCATCTGCGTGCTATAAAAGGTACATCAGGACCCTACCTAACGTGTAGGTAGGGGCATGGCTTATGTCTTTGCAGGTCCCCTCGGGTCCGGAAGGCGGTGGCAGATAATGATCGACGGCCATAGCTATATCCACTGGGTGGAGCGCTATACTGCCGCATCCCCGTGGGGGAGTGACTTGGGGCTTGAAGCCCGGGCGCATATTACCTGGAGAGGGCTAAGAGGTATGCAGTGGATCCAGTTCTGCAGGATGACGGCATTCGACCAGTCCCCTCCGGATGTGATTGTAGTTCACCTTGGAGGCAATGATTTGCCTAGAATCTCGGGTAAGGCGTTGATCCTGGACATTCTGCGAGACCTTAAAGGGTTGAATGCCAGGTATCCTATGATGCGGATCTTATGGTTCAATATTATTCCTCGGTTAGCCTGGCGAGGCTCTGGGAGGACTGTTGCTGTTAACAATGCTCGGTGGAGCGTTAACAGAGAAATATGTAGAGGCGTCTGCAGCTGCAGCCTCGAATCGGTGATAGGTCACCACAGGATCCAAGTTTCGAAACCGGAACTGTTCAGGAGCGATGGGGTCCACCTGTCCGATGCAGGTTTGGACATATTTTTGGAAGACATCAAAGGGGGGCTGCTTCTCGAGCTCGAGCGGCTCTGTGGCAGGCATGGGACATAGCTTGGCTAGTCCCTATGCTGTGGCGGGTAGTGCGGAAATAACAGGTATTTTCGGTGTGTCCCATCTGTAATCTCAGGTAAGCCAACAGTGCATCCGACTTCCCAGCACTGCAGATCGTGCGATTACAGTGCCTGTGGCGGGAAGATGTGCTGGGCCACTTCCGGACCAACAGTCATCAGCGAAAGATGGCTTGAGGTCTGGGGGTGTTTATTAGTCGCTGGCCGGGTTTCTGCTGTCTGGAGACCGCTTGAACTTGGGGCCAGGGACTCGCCCATTTATTAATCAAGAGTTATCGGCATACCCCTGCCTTTCACCTGTTTCACACTACAGCAGGCCCCCTCTTTTTTGGCAAAGGATTGCCATTTTCGTATTTGACGTTATCAATAAAGTGGCCCATATTTAACCCATATCTTTGTCTCGTGTCTTTATTCCGGGGTTGGGATAGCAATGCCACGATCGCTGGCAAGGCATTGCCTTTGGCCAGCGTGATCGGTCATTGCTGTCCACCCGGGATAGAGCAAGGCAGCATTGAAGTCTCACGAGACTTGTGCAAGGGGCGGGAAAGCCCTGGGTACTTAAGGGGCTTTCCCCCTCGCACCGCCCTCTTCTTTTTCTGGATCCCACCCACCCTCCCTTTTCTAGAGTGAGTTTTTCTGGTTGCCTTTCAGGGGCCGGATAGGAATTTTTGACCTTCATCCTGATTGGCTTTTGGATGGCGGGATTTTTTGCCTATCCCACACTGGAAGAGGGTTGTTGGCATTTTGGTGGATAAATTTCGGACACAGGCAGGTAGTGCGGAAATAACAGGTATTTTCGGTGTGTCCCATCTGTAATCTCAGGTAAGCCAACAGTGCATCTGACTTCCCGGCACTGTGGATTGTGCTTTTACAGTGCCTGTGGCGGGAAGATGCGCTGGGCCACTTCCGGACCAACAGTCATCAGCGAAAGATGGCTTGAGGACTGGGGGTGTTTATTAGTGGCTGGCCGGGTTCCTGCTGTCTGGAGACCACTTGAACTTGGGGCCGGGGACTCGCCCATTTATTAATCAAGGGGTATCGGCATACCCCTGCCTTTCACCTGTTTTGCACTACAGCAGGCCCCCTCTTTTTTGGCAAAGGATTGCCATTTTCGTATTTGACGTTATCAATAAAGTGGCCCATATTTAACCCATATCTTTGTCTCACGTCTTTATTCCGGGGTTGGGATAGCAATATAAATTGAACATAAGCCATGCCACACTTCTCATATTGAGATACTGGCAACCATTACTGAGTAAATGTGCTCAGCACTAGGAAGCAAGCAAACAACCTTATGTCACATTCAGAATGGGTTAGAATGTTGGGGCACTGCTGTTTAACATACTAGTGCATGCCTGACATAAACTAGGTCTAAGAAAATTGGATAGCCAAGGCACCTTGGCACCAACGGAGCGTGCCGGTCATCAAGTTAGACCCCGGAGCCAGGGAGTTCCCGGAACTTCTGCCCCCGGGGGTGGGGCAAATAGGTTTGAAGAAGCATCAGGAACGATAGGTGTGGCACTCGCAATGAGGATGAGGAAGGGTTATTCGGTCATGAGAAGAGAGTCCCAGGAATTGTGGAAATGGTCCTCCTGGAGCCGTTTGGCCAGCGTGGGTGGAACTTGCAATAATTTATGGTAAATAAAACAGAAAGGGACTGGCACCTGGATATATTCAGGGAAGGCTGTCAGCACTGGCCTTTAAAAAAAAAGGTAATGGTTAGAGATCAATCAGGGGATTACCGTGTAGAAAATGATAAATGGACAGCCCAATGACAGGGGTAGAGTTCAAGATACCAAGGCCCCATATCACCTCCATTAGAGCACATTTGTAACAGTGGACGCTCCTATGGAAGGTCAAATAAGAAAGGGTCCTATCTGAAGTGGCATCACAATTGGTGTTGCTGGGGCCCTAAGAATTAGCAAAGTGGCTGCATCAGGACAAAATGTTGAGTTTAGGCTAGCCCTGCAACGGCAGGACATTAAGCCAAAAGAAGAGAAGATGCAAATTCTTATTCGGTGATCCAAGGCCGATCAGCCAGGCAAGGGTTCGCAAATCACCTAGGACAGCGTAACATAGGCAGCAGCTGCACTGCAAAAGCCATACAGCCATATTTAAAGGTTGGAGGAGAGGTCCTCGGTTATTTATGTCAACATGCTGTTAAGTCACCATTGAGGAAATATCATTGCTGGAAGTTAACTGAATTAGCATTAGATAGAGTAAATATTCAGGGCATGAGTTTTGGCACACATCTCACTTAGAATTGGTACAGCCTTCACATTGGCAACCCTGGGTCATAGCCCAGAAGAAATCAAGAGTCTAGGCATGTGTTCGTCAACTAGCTACCGCAGTCATACAAGAACACTACCTAACTTAGGCAGGGGCCCAGTCTCGTTATGTTCACAGGTCCCATAGAGTTGGTGAGTCGGAGGCACAGTATGATTAGTGGCCACAGCTAGGTATACTGGGCAGAGCGTTAGGCAGCTACATCCCCAGGGGAGAGCGACCTGGGTTTAGGTCCCAGAGCACACGTTGCAGGTAAAGGACTGCTCGGCATACTGTGGAGCCAGCTTTGTAGGATGGAGACCCTTGGTCAGTTTCCACCAGTTGTATTGGTGGTATACATTAGCGGCAACTATTTAGAAAGGCATCCTGTCAGGCGCTGATCCTGAAAGTCATACGCAACCTTAAAGGGTTGAAGGACATAAACATGGCTATGCGTATCCTGTGGTCCACAAAAATGCCTTATTGGCATGGAGAGACGGTAAGTTTTTCCTCAACGTTAACACGGCACACAGGGGTGTTAACCGCGAGGCCTGCAGGGCGGTCTGCAGCGGCCTGGATCGGTGATTGTCACCAGTGGATCCAACTGGATAGGCCTGAGTTTTCCTCAATGTTAACACGGCACACAGGGGTGTTAACTGCGAGGTCTGCAGTGCGGTCTGCGGCAGCCTTGGATCGGTGATCCAGATGGATAGGCCTGAGGTTTTTTTCAGAAGGATGGAGCCCATTCGTCCGATTTGGGTTTGGATGACTTCTTGGAAGACATCAACGGGGGCCTGCTTGTTGAGCTCGAGCGGCTCAATGGTGGGCATGGGACATAGCGTTGCTAGTCCCTATGCTGTGGCGGGTAGTGTGGAAAAAACAGGTATTTTCCGGTGAGTCCCACTGTAAGATCAGGTAAGCTAACAGCGCATCGGGCCTCCCAGGGCTGCGGATCGTGCGATTACAGCACCTGGGGGAGAAACATGCACTGGGCCACTTCTGGACCAACAGTCATCAAGTAAAGATGGCTCGAGGTCTGGGGGTGTTTATTTAGCGGCCAGCCGGGTTCCTGCGGTCTTTAAGACCGCGAGAACAGGGGGCCGGGGACTCGCCCATATGTTGATTGATTTACCTGTTCCCGCACTACCGCAGGCCCCTCTTTGCCAAATGATTGGCAAATTTTGAATTACAATCAATAAAGTGTGGCCCGTGTTTTAACCCATACCACTTGTCTCGCGTCTTTATTCCAGGGTTGGGGGGCAATGTTGCAAGCCTAATCGTGTTTGGGACACTTAAAATCTTGCGCAAGAAGGAGGCTGCTACCCGGTCTATCTCATAGTTGGCCACTGCAATCCAAACAGGAACCCCAAAGAGGAGCTGATTAGTGATTTCCGCCTGGAAAACCTGGAGAGCAGCAGGGACATATTGAAGTCCACTATGGAAATGGAAGCGGGCTAACGCAGAAAGTTGATTCATAGTCAAAGAGACCGTCACCTTACGATGGTAGGACCAATTTAATTTGTAATGAAACAATAAGCCTAAATATCGAAAAGATTTCACTTGTTCGATTGGCTTCCCATTTATTTTCCAACTGATAGGTTTCCAAGATTTGGAAAATATCAAGATCTTTGATTTATCAGTGCTGATGGTTAGATCATTCTTGGAGCAAAAACCAGCGAAGGCTGAGAGTAATTGTATAAGACCTGATTTAGTGGTAGATAGGAGAACAGTATCATCAGCATACAATAGCAGTGGGACAGAAGACAGGTTCATCCTAGGAGCATGGTGTTCAATTATGGCAATATGGTCTGGTAGATCTGACATGAATAAATGAAAAAGAGCAGAGGCAAGGACACAGCCCTGTTTAACTCCTTTAGAAATTGGGATATCTTTGGTCAGAAGACCTTTGTTATTGACCGTACTTGGCAACTATTGTCAGAGTGTAGTTTACGTATCAGGAACAGCAAATGAGGATCTATTCCTGTGCTGGCCAGTTTATTCCAGAGCAGAGATCGATTGGTAAAGTCAAATGCTCCTCAAAGGTCGATAAAGGCAACAAAAAGCTTGCCATGGAAATGAAGATAATATTTCTCAGCTAGAAACGCAAGAGTGAGTGAATGATCGAGCATTGAGGATCCCGCTTGAAAGCCCACCTGTTCCTTACCAGGCAGGCTGAGGTCAGTCATCCACTCCAAGAGATGTTTTGCTAGATGCTAAGCATATAATTTACCAAGTATTGAGAGTAAGCTGATAGAGCGGTAATTAGCTGGTATACTTGGATTGCCCTTTTTAAACACTGGAATAATGATAGATGTTAACCAGGAATCAGGAAGAATACCAAAGTGGTCAATTAGAGTGAAAAGATCCATGCTTCCCGTACCATTCAGTTCATAAAAGCATATGCTTCAGTTTCCAATTTCTTGTGATCACTAATCTAGCTGGTGTTACTATATTCATAATTAACTCCTCTTTTTTTGCCCAATCACACTGCTCGTGTTCAAAAATAAACAACAATGCATTTTGGGGGGAATAATATTTTGTTATTTGTACAATTCTTTCCATTTCTTTAAATACAAACTTCCAAAATTTCAATACTACTTCACACTCTTGTCCATGTCTCCAGCATACATTAGAGTATTTGGAATCCATAATATTAGTTTCGCTGGTGTAAAATACCATCTCCATATCAATTTGTAAAAAAATTCTTTTATTCTTACAGACATGGATTTTAGGATTCTCTTTTTCCATGTACTATTTCACATGCTGATACTTATTCCTTAGCTTAAATCCTTTTCCCATATTACTTTGAGAGCTTCTTGGTAATTTTCCACCCCATCAACATCTTGTCAGTCCTTGCCATCATTACTTTCCTTGGTTTATCCTTTTCTTTCTCTCTTTGAATTACAATTTCCTCAAACTTTTGACAATTTTTTAATGTCATGGTGCACAGATCTTCTGCTCTAACTGCCCCTCCAAGAAATGCATACATTTAATGGGGGCTTCAACAGACCAATTTCCTGTCTCCAATTGCCCTCTATTTCTCCTTTAATTGAATGCTAGCATCTTAACTTCCAATCTATCACAGACTAAGAGCATATCCACTCTTGGAGACTGGCTTTCCTCAACCACACTAATAGTGACTCTAACAGGATTTCCAAGGTAAGAGAGATATTTAGGGAGTGGTTTTACCAATTCCACACACCCCAGAGATTTTCATGTCTGAGTGCAGATTTGAACTCAGGCCTCCTGAGTCTCAGTCCATTTACCCACTATACCACACTGGGCATTACATTATAGAACTTACCCCCTTAATTTTCAGAGCCCCACTTTATTTTCTGATTGAGTTCCTGTCACCTATGTTCAGTTTTACAATGAATGGATGGGACTTGGTGGGGGGAGAAATGCAGCATATATCCTCTGTAACAGAAATGCACCTTCATACAGGAGCCTCCAATGTCATTTGGGTCATGAGTAGGGTGGTGGTGATTCAGAAGAGAACACTTGTGCTTCTTCCTGCCACAGACTTTCCAATGCTGGGCGCAAGGTGTTAGCTGGTTGCCTAAAAAACAAAATGCCAGAGGGCCTTCTGGAAAATAGAAAATATTTTCTCCTCTTTCTGAGACAGCTGAACTACACAGCACACATCTCTTCTCCCAGTCCTAGCCAGCCCTCCAGAATCCTTAGAGTAATGCATTGGAGATTTCAGCAGGCTAATTTCTATTTCCACTTCACTCCAGTTCACTCCAGTTCTTTCCCTCTGCCCACTCCCTCAGTATCTTGTATCTCCTAGAACGTTTCCCAACCTGGTACCTTCCATGTCTTAAATTACCAGTCCCAATACCCCACCTATTCTGACCAACCAATGGACTATGTTGTATGGGGATTATAGAGTATGTAGTCCAAGATACATGGAAGATACGAGATAGGTTCCAGAAATTCAGCATCTATGAGTTTGTGTATGTGTGGTTTTATATACAGTGAATCAAAGAATCATAAAATAATTGAGTTGGAAGGGGCCTATAAGGCCATTGAGTCCAACCCCCTGCTCAATGCAGGAATCCAAATCAAAACACATCTGACAGATGGTTGTCTAACTTTCTCTACAATGCCTCCAGTGCTGGAACACTCACCACTTCCCAAGATAATTGGTTCCATTGAGTTAAGAGGCATCTTCTGATATGCAACAGAAATCTGGCTTCCTCTAACTTGAGCCCATTATTATGTGAGAACAGATTCTGCCCCATCTCTGTAGAACAATCTTTCAAGTATTTGAAAAGTGCTATAATATCTCCCCTCAGTCTTCTGGTTTCCAGCCCCCTGACAAACCATGCTGCACTCTGAATTTGTTCCAGTTTGTTGGCATCTTTTTTAAAGTGCAGTGTTCAGAACTGGACACAACATTCTATATGAGGTCTAGCCAGACAATACTTTTTGGAGACAATACTTCTGTTAATGCAACCTAAAATTGCATTTGCCTTTTTTTTCAGCAACATTGCACCATTGGCTCATCTTAAGCTTTTGGTCTACAATTCCAAGATCCTTCTCACTTATAGTATGACTGAGCCAAGTGTGACGATCACCTCTATGAAGCACCTACGTTTTGTGCCCTCACAAAGGTTCCAGTCTTTGTTTCCCTCACTGCCACCAGTGGATTACCTCTATCCACAATATAAAAGACTTTTGTCCAAACACTTGTCTGGTAAATGCAAACAGAACATATTTATTGAAGTGTAGCAAAGTAAAAAATAATCACAGCTGTTCTTCAAATGTTCATTGTACACCAGCAAATCATTCACAGGTCTCTCTATACATACTTTCTTCTTGCCATATAATTAATTACCTTCTCTATCTATTTATTTTAACTAGTCTCTCTCTCTATTGCTTCTGACTCTGACTCTGACTAACTCACTCTCACTCTCTTGACTCTTGACTGACTGACTCCTCTCAAGCTCCGCCTTTTAACTTCTCTAGTGGCCCCACCTCTCAACCACATCAGCATAAAACATGAATAATACATGACTTAATTAGGATAATAAGGGGTGAACGCTACATACCTCCCCCCTTAAATATGTTTGTTTGGGAGGGGAAACACGTTTTCCATCCCAAAAAACATGCATCATTGCATGAAACTTTACTTACTCTCTGGCATCATTTTGCAAGCAATAACAATATTTATTATAACTATCACAATCTCTTCTAGTCTAAACATTCCAATACAATTCAATAATATACTTTACCTTATCAGTTATACTTACTACATTTAACATTTTCAACCTTACAGAAATATACCACAATCAGGAAACTTTTACATAGATAATTAACCAGTAAATCAATAGTCCATTCCAGTTCTTTTTAGAAGTCCTTGTATCATTCTCCATGTTTCAATTCATAAATATTCGGTTTTTCCACACTATACACAAACAGAACATTTCTTATAACATTATCAGTTTGGTTTATCCCCCCCCCCCCTCAGTCATTTGGCTTTCGAGGCACGATCTGAGTCTCTTTTACTCCGTGGTTTGCAAAGTCCAAGTCTTTCACCTTCCCGTTGTAGTAAGGTGCACTGTGGACTGGTCCGGTCGTTACTCCCTCCTTCAGCTGGACACACGACTGCTGGCACTCAGGGGTCCCTCTGATGATCATTGGCTCCTTCTTCCACGTTCTCTTCCGTCGACTGGAGGTCATTGGCTACTCGGTTGTCCACTGGACGTCCTCTGCTTGTCGTTTGTTAGTGACGTCTGCTTTAAGTCTGGCTCGGGGCTTCACTTTCTCAGCTGGGGAAAGGGTAGGCAGTTCCCTCTCCTCCTCCCTAAAATCTTTGGATGCGTCCCTCTTTACGACGTCAGGGCTTACGCCTTCCTCCTCACTCACACATTCACCCACAGGTACTTTCATTACAAGGTTTTCCCTATGTGGGGGACCACTATCATGGGTCACTTTAATATTCTCATGCAAGTTTCTCTTAAGTGCAATCAACGATTGGTTTGTTTTAGATGCACTGAGTATGTTATCTGATTCTATTTCTTCATTCAGTGATACGCTAGATAGGGGGTTGCTTTGCAAGGATTTAAGGACTACTTGTTCCACCCCTGCCAAAAGCAATTTTCTCCCCTCTATAGTTCTCAGTTCTGCTACTGGGTCCTCAGGACAGAATACTCTTTCCTGGGCCTCATACAAGCCTTTCTCTTTTTCAGGAGTACTTCCCAAGCTTGGCTCTGACACTTCTAAGGACTTTTTCTATATAAAAGCTCCTTATCCAGGCAAGACCTTTCAGGGCATTCGGGAGATAACAAAGTGGGTGTACTGGTGGCTGGTTCAAAGCAACCTACCAAACTAATTTCCTCCTTCTGCTCCTGAGCCAAACTAGTTTTATTTGGGGTTTTCAAAAGCATAAGATCAGCTTCTGGATGATTATTAGGCTGACTTCCAAAGAGACTTTTCCCCTCCAGGCTTCCCTTTGCTACTGTATCCATTCCTGCTGCAGTGGGTGATTCCTGGCCCCCTTGTGAGCGTGTAAGTACAAAAGCACTCTTAACATGCTCTATCAGATGTATACCATCTCTATATGTCAGGTCTTTATCAGCCATAGACCTCTCTGGGTGTTCAGGGGTCAGTGGAATGGGATTCTCTCTAACTTTTGTAGTACAATCATTCAAAGTACTATCTTCTATCTGTTCCTCAATACAGGAAGGATCATTAGGGGTTTTCAAAATAACATCAGCCATTTTGATTACCTCATGGTTCTTTTCTAACTTGGGGCATCCCTGGATAGATTCAGAGGTTAGGGAATCAATTTTTCCTTCAGGGATTGTTAACTGCTCCCTCAGGGAACCTGTTACTTCAAAAGCACTCTGCACATGCTTAGTGAGATCTAGCCCAATTAAACAAGGTGCAGGAATTTGATCAGAGATTGCCACATCCCAAATTCCAACCCAATCTCTATAGTTTATCTTCACTTTAGCCATGGGTAAAATCACTGGAGTAGAACTTATTCCCTTGATGGTAACAGTCTGGTTTGGGAGAATTTGTTCTTTAGGAATCACATCAGGATGACACAGGGTTATGTTAGAACAAGTATCAACCACTCCTACATAAGACTTTTCATGAATAAGAATTCTCTCACCAGGGTTATGTATTAAAATATCTTCTGCCTTTACTAGAAAACACTGAACGACCTGGGCTGGTGGCAGATCAGACTTTTCTGTCGTGCCGGTTGCCATGGAGACAGAACCAGAACCTAGGTTACTGCTTCTCTCAGTGGCTTCAGCTGGTTTTAAACAGTAAACCTTCTTGGGCTGATTATCATCCTTCTCATTTCTAAGTTTATTTTTCATACAATTGAATTGTAAATGACCGAACTCCTCGCAGTTATAACACTGTTTAAAAGTCCTTCTCTCACTCTGAGGAGATCTGTTCAACTTTAACTTTTCCTCAGGGTTTATTTGGGTCTGAGAACTAGGCCATGCTAATTTAGGTGAAGTACCACCCTGGCCTTCTTTTCCTCTTGTTTTGCTGAGGAAATTTTTATTAAAGGGTTTCTTATGGTTGTCCCAGTTCTGCTTGTTAAATTTTACCTCAGAGAACTTGTAGTCTCGAATCTCCCCAATGTAATCTGCTGTTTCACCTGCATCTAGTAGATTTTTAGGATTCTTGTCCTTAACTAAATAACACAATTCCCCAGGCAAAATAGAATAAAATTGTTCCAACCCAATCACATTTTTCATCTGTTCAAGAGAAGTGACATTTTCACGTTCTATCCATTTCTCCAAACATTGAAGAAGTTTAGCCCCTAGCGGAGAATAAGATTCCTCAGGCTTTTTGGTCAGGGAATGAAATTTTCACCTCAGGTGTTCTGCATTTATCCCAAATCTAGAATACACCATTTTTCTATAGGCTTCAAAATCTCTAGCCAGTTCTAGGGGCATTTGAGAATACAACTCAGCTAAATCTCCACTTATTTGGGATCTCAAAACCATCATCCTTTCATCATCCTTTACATTAAAGTCCTAGCATGCCCTCTCAAATGAAATCAGGAAAGATTCAGGGCAATCTCCTTTCCTATATTGGGGAAATTTCTTTAGATCAATCTTTGAGAGATTTCCCTCATTAGTGCTGTTATTATTGTTGTTATTTTGAGAGGCTAATTCTAAACTTTTCATTTCCATTTGAAATTCCATTTGTTTTAACTCCAACTCCATTTGTCTGTTTTCTTGCTCAGCTTTTTCTCTCATCTCTATTTGTCTTTTTTCCTGCTCAAATGCCATTTGTCTGGCCTCAGCTCTTTCATTTTCCCTGGCTCTTTCTTTCTCCATTTCAAAATCAATGGCCTTTTGGCTGGCCTCCTGCTCAGCCCTGAGCTGTAGTTCCCTGAGCTCTAGCTCCTTAGCTTTCTCTTCAGCTCTAGCTTTTTCTCTCTCCTTAATCTCCAATTCCTTGAGCTGTAGCTCCTTAGCTTTCTCCTCAGCTCTGGCTTTTTCCCTAATTTCTAATTCCTTCAATTTAAATTCCTGTTGTAATTTCCATTTTTCAAAATCTAGGGAGCCTAGATCCCTTTGTCTCTCTGAGGCATTTTCATCAGTTTCCTCCTGTTCTAATGAAGCTAAAGGGTCTCCACTTCCCTCCACTTCCTGAGGTAAACTTTGTGCCTCTTGAGGATCAATTACCTCCATTACTGGCTTTCTAATTCTTTTGGGTGGCATAAGTATGTGTACTTCTTAGAGAAGAGCTGGTTTCTATTGCAGAGTTAGTCAGGCCTCTTTTAAAAACACACTTTTTTTACTGTTGTTTGCTTTTCCCAGTTTTTCTGGGGTACTATGTAGCTCTCAATCAGCAGCTAAAGACGGCTACACTTTTTCTGGCACCACACCAGCCACAATATTTCTTGGTCTGAGACAACCTTTTTGCCTCCAGACACAAAACAAATTCTGTTTTCAAGCCTTTGATTTTTTTTTTAATGTTCCTTTCACCTCAGATCTGTTCTGACCCTGGCTTCTGCTTTTCTCACAAGTGCTCCCTTAACTCTCAGAGCCTTGGATTTTAAGCTAGCCCACTGGGTCTGTTCAAATCCTGAGGTAACCTCAAAAGGAATTTTCCCTTCAGAGTCTTTCCCTATCTTAGTCCCCCCTCAGATCTGGGTTTAGAAGCCCCGCCACTAAGCTTTACCACTAAAGCTCTAGCAGGTAACCTACTTCTTTACCACAGACCTCTGACTAACAGGTACCCTTGACTCAAAGAAAATTCACTTTTAATTCTGGGTTGACTGGATTCTTTCGCATCCCACCGCTGGACACCAATTGTGACGATCACCTCTATGAAGCACCTACGTTTTGTGCCCTCACAAAGGTTCCAGTCTTTGTTTCCCTCACTGCCACCAGTGGATTACCTCTATCCACAATATAAAAGACTTTTGTCCAAACACTTGTCTGGTAAATGCAAACAGAACATATTTATTGAAGTGTAGCAAAGTAAATAATAATCACAGCTGTTCTTCAAATGTTCATTGTACACCAGCAAATCATTCACAGGTCTCTCTATACATACTTTCTTCTTGCCATATAATTAATTACCTTCTCTATCTATTTATTTTAACTAGTCTCTCTCTCTATTGCTTCTGACTCTGACTAACTCACTCTCACTCTCTCTCTTGACTCTTGACTGACTGACTCCTCCTCTCAGGCTCTGCCTTTTAACTTCTCTAGTGGCCCCACCTCTCAACCACATCAGCATAAAACATGAATAATACATGACGTATTTAGCACAATAAGGGGTGAATGCCACACCAAGTATCTCCCATCTTGTAACTGTGCATTTGCCCCCCCATTTAGAATTTTGCACTTACCCCTGTTAAATTTCATTCTGTTTTCAGCCCAGTGCTCACGTCTAAAAAGGTATTTTTGAATTTTGCTCCTGTCTCACAAGGTATTAGCTATTCTACCCAATTTTCTGTTATCTGCAAATTTGATAAGCATTCCCTGCACTCTTTCAACCAAGTAATTAATAAATATGTTGAAGGGTACAGAGCCCAAGACTGAGCCTTGGGGTACCCCACTTATTACCTCCTCCCAGTTTGAGAAGCAGCCATTGATAAGCTCTCTTTAAATACAGTTCTGTAACATCCACCTGACACTTGTTCTCTCCAGCCCACACCTAGTTAACATGCTAATCAGAATATCATGGGGCACTTTGTCAAAGGCATTTCTGAAGTCAAGATATATTACAACTACAGCATTTTCACCATCTATCAGGGAGGTTACCTGATCAAAAAAAATGAGAGATTAATTTGGCAGGATTTGTTCTTGACAAATCCATGTTGGCTTCTAGCTATCAGTGCATTTTTTTCAAGTGCTTGCAGAGTGACTGCTTTTTATAATCTCCAGAATTTTTCCCAGGATTGATGTCAGGCTGACTGGTCTTTAGTTCCTTGGTTCCTTCTTTTTGCCTTTTTGAAGACTGGTACAATGTTAACTCTTCCCCATTCACCTGGCACTTCATCCATCCTCCATGATTAGGAAGTGGAAGGCAGGCTAGGCTACAAAGGAAGAGTATAGACAAGTAGCAAAGAATTGTGGGCATTGTGTTAGGAAGGCAAAAGCTCAGAATGAGCTGTGCTTAGCAAGAGAAGCTGAAAGCAACAACAACAACAAAAAGGTACATGTGTAGCAAAAGACAGAAAAAAGAAACAGTGGTTCAGCTTCTCAATGCGATCTCTACAGCCAGTTCTTTCAATGTCCTTGGATGCAATTCATCTGGCCTTGGGGATCTGAACTCATTTAAAGTAGTAAAATACTCTTTCACAGTTTGTTTATTAATCTCAATATGCAATCCTATCCCCTCCCTTTGTACTTCACATTTGCTTGGAGAAGTATAGACTGTCTTTTTGGGAGAAGACCAAGGTGAAGTAGGAATTGAGCACTTCTGTGTTTTCTTTGGCATCTAATTTCATTTTCCCATCCCCATTGAGTCACTATTTCCTTTCTCTATCTTTTGCTATGCACATACCTTTTTTGTTGCTTATAGTATCTTTTGCTAAGCTCAGTTCATACTCAGCTTTTGCCTTCCTAACACCATTCTCGCAATTCTTTGCTAATTGTCTGTAGTCTTCCTTTGTAGCTTGGCCTTCCTTCCACTTTCTACATGTGTCTTTTTTGTTTTGTTTTGAGGTCCTCTCTGAGCTTTTTTTGAAGCCACATTGGTCTTTCTTGCTGTCTTTCATCTTTTTTTCTTGGAATTGTTTGTAGTTGTTGTGGCGTTCACTCTTGTGGCACCTGCGTGTTGTGCCCTCACAAAGGCTCCCATCGCGTTTTCCTCTCACTGCCACCAGTGGATTACCTCAATCCACAATATAAATGACGTTTGTCAGGACACTTGTCTTGTGAACACAAACAGAACTTATTTATTGAAGTGAAGCAGATTTAATAATAACAGAAGTTCTTCAGATAAACATTGTACACAAGCAAATCATTAACAGTTCTCTCAGTACATACTTTTCTCTTGTAAAATCATTACCACCTTCTCTACCTATTTTCTTAACCAGCTTTATCTCTCAGTATTTGTTTCCTCTCTCTCTGACTCCTGCCAAACCTTCATATAGCTGCTGACTCCGCCTCTCCAATCCTCTCATAGGCTCATGCAAATTAGCTCATGACTATGAATGGCATGAGTGATGTGGGGCTATCATCATAGTTGTGCCTTTAGAATTTTTTAGAAACTCCCACCCATCTTGGACTCCTTTTGCTCTTAGGATTTCCTGCCTCCCGACTTTACCTATCATTGTTCTGAATTTAAAATTGGCTTTCCTAAAGTCCAGTGCATATGTGTGACTACACTCTGTGTTTGTTTCTTTTGAAAGCAAGAACTCAAGTAGAACATGGTCACTATCCCCTAGAGTTCCTCTTGCTGCCTCTCCTTCCAACCAAGTTATCTCTATTTGTTAGGATCAAGTCCAGGATAGCTACTCACCTGATTTCTTCCTCTGCTTTTTGCAGGAGAAAGTTATCATCCACACAAGGCAGGGATTTCTTGGAAGATCCATATTTGGCAGAATTTGTCTCCCATCTGATATCAGGATAATTGAAGTCTCCTGTTACTACTACAGTGTGATTAGTGCTACCTATTTAGAGAGCTAGAAGTTTTGTTTCTTATTCAGCTTGTTCAGGGGAATAATGGTGCTCTTACATCATGCAAGAACAGATACCCATGTCTGTCTATAAGACTGTATGCCAGTATTTTAAAATGCATGTTGCTTCAAGTGTGTTGACAGAAAAGCATTTTATCAGTTTGGGTATGTAAATAATATACATTTAGAAGATTCCATTAGATTTAATACGATTGGAGTTTATGGATCAAATACTTATACTAAAGGAATACATTTATTTTTTGTAAGGCAGTGGAAAATAAAGTATGTATGGCATATAACATATAGAAACCATTCCAGGACCTTATAAATATTTTGCTTCTCTTTTGCAGAATATGAACGATCTTTACTTTGACTTATTTACTATATCTGAGGTGATGACATGATGAGTTTGCTTATCAGGCTAGATAGTGGTGAGCAGGGTGATTTTCATCCTGTGAGGCCAGAGCTTCTTACATCTTCGAATAACAGAGAAAAATGTCTAGAACATACTGTTATAGCCACTGTCTGCCACTGTCTGTCAACTAAAATTGGAAGTTGAATGTTTTCCAAATGCAGTTATGAATCAAAAACCGATCAAAAGTTTATTTTTGACAGGCAACCTAAATTTATAAATAGGAAAGAAAAAGACAAATGTAAGTTGTAAAATATAGGCATGATCCAAGTCAGAAGTAAGCTAAGAAGTGTAATATAACCTCTTTGATTTTAGTGATAGTTTAACTCACAAGTAACAGTTTGTGCATGGGGAAGGGGCATTCTGCCCAGCGAAGGACTACTTCGCTGGGCAGAATGCCCCTTCTAGAGAGGACTAGAGGAGGACAGAATGCCCCTTCTAGAGAGGACTAGAGGACTTCTAGTCCTCTAGAGAGGACTAGAAGGAGACAAACAAAATGAACACAGTCATGTTTTTCTACTTGCACATCTTCACACACAAAAATTATTCTGTGACCTTCTTCAGGGCTAACAAATTAACAATCCATACAGAGAACATTTGCATACCAGCAGATGATTCTGGGAGAATGGGGAAGAGCTCACCGTGAACAACAAAGCAGAAGGACTTGGTCTCATCAGATCAAGCTAGGGGCCTGGGAATCTCATTGGGAATCTTACCCCCAAACATCTGAATTGGGGCTACAAAAGAATATCTTTTGTATACAAATGTATACAAAAGAATATACATTTGAAGTATCTGTTGGGACTAGAAAAGAATATCTATTTGGAGCTGCACGACCTCGAAAACCATGGAGAATGAGGCTAGCACTGTGGTAACCTGCAAGCTGTGTGCTATGTTTGTATTCCTGCCTGAGGAAGTCTCCAATTATACCTGCACCAAATGCAAACTCATCACATTACTGGAGGAGAAATTGGAGGGTCTAGAGGCACATCTAGCCACTCTCAGACTCATCCGGGAAAATGAACAATTCCTGGAAAAGGCAGAAGCATGTCTGCAAACCAAACATAGCAAGGGAGAAACAACTGCTAGTTTGAATACCAGGAAAAATGGAGCCCATGAAGAGGAGCAATGGCAGCATATCACTCTGAGGGCAAAGAAAACAAGAAGACTCTCCCTGCCGCTACAACTGAACAACTGACTTCATGCTCTCCCCATGGAAGAAGATGTGCAGATATCCAAAGATGAATCTTCATCAAGTGTTCCAGTGACAGGACGAAAAGCAGTTCAGATTGCTACAGGGAAGAGGAACCTGTTGGGTACCCTGAAGAGGAAAAGATGTGTGGTGGTAATTGGTGACTCACTTCTTAGAGGAAAAGAATCAGCAATCTGCAGATCAGACAAGCTTTCAAGGGAAGTATGTTGTCTCCCAGGAGCAAAGTTTAAAGATGTGACAGAGAGGCTTACCCAAATTATCAAGCCCACTGATTATTATCCCCTCCTTCTCTTTCATGTTGGGACCAACGATACAACAAAGAAGAGCCTAAAAAACACAACAAGGAACTATGAGCAACTGGGCAGGAAGGCAAAAGAACTGGGAGCTCAGGTGGTATTTTCATCTGTACTTCAAACAGAGGGTCAACATCCAATGAGGGAATGGAGGATTGGAGAGGTAAGGGATGGTGCCATCAAGAAAACTTTGGATTTCTGGACCATGGACTACACTACCTACATGAAGGGCTCCTGGCAAGAGATGGGCTGCACCTCACAAGGACTGGGAAGAACATGTTTGGCAGACATCTCTCTCAACTCATCCAAAGGGCTTTAAACTAAATCTGCAGAGGGAAGGAGGACACTAATGTATACACTAATGCTCAAAGTATGGGGAACAAACAGGGAGAACTTGAAGTCCTAGTACGTGAGGGCAGGTATGACATTGTTACCATTACCGAAACTTGGTGGGATGAAACCCATGATTGGAATATGCTGCTAGAAGGATATAATTTGTTCAAAAGAAACAGACCTAACAAAAGAGGAGGAGGAGTTGCACTGTATGTAAAGAATTATTATTCCTGTACTGTAATACAGGAGACCAAGGATGAAAGCCTTCCTGAAGCTCTTTGGGTGAATATTAGGGGGGAAACGAATGGCATATCTGTAGGCATGTACAGTGGACCCTCGACTTACGCACGGCTCCACTTACGGACTTTTCGAGTTACGGACTTCTCCAGCCGGAAAATTTCACTTTGACTTCCGGCTGGAGAATCGACATAAGAACAGAAATAGGCAGGGGGGAAAGGCGGGCAATTCAACTTTCTAACTATAGGTGGCGTGGAGGCTGCTTCTTTGTGCTGTAGGTCTGTCGGCCATTACTGTATATAGGGTGTGTCACAGTTGAGAGAGCTCCTGCTCGCTCAACTGATGAGAACCTTTGAACCCGAAGGCATGGGTCTACTCGCAAGTAAGCGCCGCCAAAGGCGCGGGTCTACTTGCGAGTAAGCATGGCTTTGCAAGCGCAGGAGGCTTCGGAGGCTTCAGACTGGTAAGGTGCTGCTGTGTTTTCTTTTTAAAAAGTTGTTCTGGGTGGGTTTTGGAGGGTAGATTTGGGCTGGGGGTATGTTTCTGTGTTGTTTTGTTTTTTGGTGATTTTTTTTTTTGCAGTCCCAGCGTGGGACTTGCTCCACTGTTGCTGTTATTTTAATTTTTTTGGAGGGGGGGTATTTTTTCCTTCTGCCGGAACGGATTAATAGGTTTTCAATGCATTCCTATGGGAAATGGACCCTCGACCTACAGACTTTTCGACCTGCGGCCACTGTTCCAATACGGATTAATTCCGTAAGTCGAGGGTCCACTGTACTACAGGCCACCTAACCAAGCAGAGGAAATAGATGAACATTTTGCAAATCAGTTAGCTGAGATGTGTAGGAAACACACCACTGTAGTAATGGGGGACTTTAACTACCCAGATATCAACTGGGAAACAAACTCTGCAGCAATCCAACAGGTTCCTGACATGCCTGGCTGACAACTTTATCATCCAAAAGATGGTGGAGGGAACCAGAGAGTCAGCCATACTGGACTTAATACTTACTAATAGGGAGGAAATAGTTGAGGGAGTGGAAATTGTAGAAACTTTAGGAGAAATCAACCATGTCATATTATAATTCACCATCATGCAGGCAAGGGTAACTTTACCAAGTCAGACTAATGTTTTAGATTTTAAGAGCGCTGACTTTAACATACTAAGAGATGTAATAGGAAGGATTCCATGGATGGAAATCCTAAAGGGAAAAACAGTTCAGGATGCTTGGGAAACCCTGAGAGGCGAGATAACAAAGGCCCAAACCAAAACAATACCACAGAGAAAGAAAAACAAGAGACGTCTGACAAGACCGCCATGGATGCACACAGAGCTCTCTGACAAGCTGAGGGACAAAAAGGATAAGTAAAAAAAAAAAAAACTGAAGAGGGGGCTCATAACTAGAACAGATTCTCTGAACAATCTTCCGGAGAGGCATGCTCTGGGACGAGTTAGTAGAATCGGCATCTCAGGGTACTCCTGATGTGCCCCCTGACATTGCGTTAATCCACCTTGGTGGCAATGATTTACCCCAGTGTGGGGGCAAGACACTGATATTGCAGGTCATTGCGGACCTGCATGTGTTGGTGTTGCGCTTTCCTGGAACACGCATAGTGTGGTCGGCAATCATACCTAGGATGGTATGGAGGGCTAGATGCGACCCTAGGTGCACCAGCAAGGCCCAGAAAGGAGTTAACAGAGAAGTTAGTAGGGCCATTAAGGCTGAAGAGGGCTCAGTTATTTGGCATCCCAATATTAGAGTTAGTTGCCCAGAGTTGTATAAGGAAGACGGGGTGCATTTATCTGATCTAGGGCTAGATTTGTTTCTTCGTGACATGCAAGGGAGCCTTAGGGCTGAAATTTTCATCTTGGTGGGGGGCTCTAGGCAAACCGAGTAGCCCCATGCCATGGTGGGTAGTGCAAAGCAGGATGGAAGCAGCGGATTTAAAGGGGATACACCCAGCGGGGCCTAGACACCCCTCCTCTCAGAATTGCAGTAAGAGAGTTTTTGCTGAGGGGAAGGAAAAACAGGGGACTCCAGGGGATGCGGTTCAATTGGGGTCCCGAGGCTAGGCTTTAGGCCGGCCTCTGGTGCATATGGCTGAGAGGGGGCAGGGCTGGAGAACAGCACCCCCATTTGTGGCAGGCTCCCATTGGGTAAAGGTCTGGACCGGACAAGTAAGATTGACAATGGTCGCAGACCTGTTTTGCACTATGGCAGGCCCCCTTAAAATAGGCTGAAATTAAAGTGTTAATAAGTTAATAAAGTTGTGGTCCTAGTTTGACCCACTTTATTATGTCTTGTCTCGTTATTCCGGGCTGGGCGGGCAAAGTGTAGGTAGACTTCGGCTCCCAGCTCTTTGGCTCCAGCCCTGCACAAGACAGAATGGCTCAAATTTGCTGGATTGAACCTAGAAATTTAAAGGGATATAGGTGGACACTGGTGGCAGTTTTACACTATAGTGCTTTCTAGCTGACAATGCTCAGAAGCGCTGGAACAGCTAGAATTGTAAAAAGTTATAACCCATTTTACCAATGTGGGGTTTCTTTCCAAACTTTCATTTTTATAAACAAGGGTGATAATTAGCAATTTGTATTGGGGGTGGGCAGGATTAGGCTATTTCTCCTGCTGTTGTTGCCCATTCAAGTGCTGGCAACATTCATCCAGTAGAAATGCACCATCTCTTAAAACAGGAGTGGGCATTCTCAGTAGGGCTGAAGGCCACTTTTCAAATTTGCTTGAAGTCTGATGTTTGTATTCCCAAGGAATGAGGCTAAAGGGGCTCACTTACATGTTGCTTGACGGGGGGGGGGGGGAAGAATAGTTATAGATGGTTGTTACAATGCGGTTAATTTTTAAAAATATGTTCTTTAAAAAACTGAAAAGGCCCTTCATACAATGGGACTTTTAAGCTTTTTTAAAAAATAAATGGGATTTGGGGCCCTGGGGCATTGGGGTATCATGGCAGAATTGTCTCCTGTACCCTCTTGAAAATGGAAGGGGGACTTTGCAGGGAATTCCCCCCCCCCCAAAAAAAAAACACCTGTAGAAATATGGGTAGAAACAAAAATGTCCAGAATCTTTATGGGGGTTGTTTTTCCTATTAGAGCTACAAGTCTATTTTCCCATATGGGAAATTAATTCCCTTTTAAAAAACAGCATGCCACCACATCTTATATATTATATAATGTCTTGCTCTCAATCTCTGCCTTTCATAGTTTCTAACCAACTTCCTAGATATAATTATAACATAAGGAGAGCTGTAATGTGTGCTCTGTACATATGATGTTCACTTAACCTGTGTCACACAGGAAGAAGTAACATAACAACAGCTCTCTAGGAGTTGAAGACGGAAAAAATTGCCTTCAGTGGAACCAACAATTAATCCACATTAATACAGATAGGTACTGTCCATAGGCATCCCATAGGGATTCCCAGTGTGATGTAGTAGATAGAATGAGGGACTAGGACTCTGGCGAACAGGGTTTAAATCCCCGCTGAGCCATGGAAACCCACTGGGGAAGTGGAAGTAGTAAAACCACTCCTTAAATATCTCACTTACCTGGAAAGCCCTTTTAGGGTCGCTATAAGTTGCTTCCAACTTGATGGAACAGAACATATACATACTGTCCATAGGCAGCCGATGGGGCCCTATGCTTTAGCAACAGTTTTAGCTGTGTAGTTACAAGTGAACCTTAAAGGTCTATCCTTTTGCAGCTTTACATCTTATTTCCTCATTGAAAGCTTGCCTCCAACACATTTGACCATTTCTATTAAGAAATGGGAACTGGTTTTATTAGCCTGTTTTATGCATTTTTAGAAAGCACAAATGGATTATTTTATTAGTAATAGTAATAGTGTCATGATCATGGGATAGGTGGTTAGAAGCGTGTCATGATGATGGGATATGTAGTCAAGAGAAATGTAAAATGGAGTCAGAATGGTTCTGTGTAGAGATGATTTGAAGGGCTTTTGAATGTGTTTTCTTAGCACCATGAGAATGTTTTTCTGAGACAGTTACAGCCAGGAACGAGATATCGTGAAGGCCAAACCAAGAAGCCATGGAAGACTCAACATTCCGAGCTAATTGGAGAAGAGATAACACCTGGACTCTCATGGGAATAAGGGATGGAGAGAGGTGGTACAACCTCTAAAAAGTTAATTGGTTAACACCCAGAAAAGGCCATGAAGAAGGGAGGAGTTAGGAGGTTAGAGAATGGAGGATGTGTTATGTGAATTTTTTTTCCATTATTCTCTTACTGATGATGGATTGAGGCTGATGATGGTATGAGCACATAGCTTGAAAGAGGGAGGATGTAAGTAAAGGAGAAAAGCAAGAGGTGGGGGCTAGCCCACCATAGCCCCACCATAGCCTCTGTAGATTAGCTTTTAGAGTTTATTATTTTAGTTGGGAAATAGTTCTTTTATTTAACTGCAATGATCTTTGAATATGTTTTGAATGCTTTGGCAATATAAACTGATTTTCTATGAAACTTTATTTTTCTAATAAAAATGTAATCTTAAAAATCCTTATTGAGGACTGGTCTCTTGAACAGCAAGGTCTGGCTAAATCCAGGAAGTGGAAAGGGCCACAAGTTTGCTATCATTTAAGAGTCCTACCTCACTGAGCTGTTGTGAGTTCTAAGGAATCACAAAGCCCAGGTGCCTGTGCTTGCTAAATATTAAGTAAGTACAAAGTGTTCTTTTTAGGTCAGACTTGTTTAAAGGGCTTATGCTATGCACTGCTGGGGTCTAGGGACTCAATCCAGCACAAAGGTGGTAGATAGGTGCCAGCGAACTCTCTGGCCAAATGCCCATTGATCCTTTAGGGGACCGTGAGCATCACAAGTAGTACAAACTAATATTTATAAAACATTTAAAGTTCTAATTCAAATGTGCAAATTGAGAAAGTACTACCAATTGTAAGATGCTTAACCTACAAAACAAGAAATAATAAATTATAAATTTGTCTCATTGAAAACACATATACTGATTATTTCCATAAACCACAAATATTTACTATGAGTTTCACCAAACATCTGGTTGTACAGTGAGCAGTTCTTCTGCAAAGGTAGTTTTATATATATATAAATATATATATATATATATACACATTCAAGAACATTTAGCTGGTAATGACAGAATCATAATTCTCACTGCTATTGAAAAATCTTATAGATACATGGTATTTATGACTGTACCAGCCTGTCTCTGTTATCCCATTCTTGGGCAAGGTGCTGGAGCAGGTTGTAGCTTCCCATTTCCATAGGTTCCTGGATGAGACAGATTATCTAGATCCATTTCAATCTGGCTGCAGACCTTTTTATGGGATGGAGATTGCTTTCATTGCCTTGGTGATAGAGACTTATGCTAGGGACTGGACAGGGGGAATGTGTTCCTATTGGTTCTGCAGGACCTCTCAGCAGTTTTCAATAACATCAACCATGCTATCCTTCTCAACCGTATTGTTGGGATGGGACTTGGTGGCACTGTTCTACAGTGGCTCCACTGCTTCCTGGAGGGGAGAACTCAGAAGGTGGTGTGAGGCACTTACACCCTGGCTACTGGCCTGTGGGATCACTCAATGTTCTCTGTATGGAGTGTTTTGTCCCCTATGCCAGTGGTACCCAACCTTGGGCCTCCAGATGTTCTTAGACTACAACTACCAGAAGCCTTCACCATCACCTCTGCTGGCCAGGATTTCTGGGAGTTGAAGTCCAAGAACATCTGGAGGCCCAAGGTTGGGGACCACTGCCCTATGCTATTCAACATCTACATGTAACAGCTGAGAGAGGTTGTCTGGACTTTTGGAGAATGAGGATGACACCTAACTCTATCTCTCCATACCACCTAAATCTGAGGAAGCTGTTTTGACTCTAGATCAATGTCTTGTGTCAATAATGAACTGCATGAAATTGAATAATCTGAAACTTAATCCAGACAAGAGAGAGGTACTTCAGGTCACCTGAAAGGCTGATCAAGGAATAGGGATTCAGCCTGTGCTGGATGGGGTTACACTCCCTCTGAAAATACAGGTGCACAGCCTGGGGATGCTCCTGGATTTGTCTCTGAGCCTGGATTCCCAGGTTTCAGTGATGGTCAGGAGTGCCTTTGCAGAGTTAAAACTAGTTATGCCACTGCACCCGTTCCTGGAGAGATCTGTGCTGACCATGGTGATACATGCCTTGGTTGCATCCTGGCTGGATTATTGTAACACATTGTACATGGGGCTGTCTTTGGAAAGTGTTCAAAACCTTCACTGGGTCCGAAACACTGTATTCAGATTACTGGGGCTGGTTACAGGGATCACATAACTCCTCTGTTACAGCAAAAGCATTGGGTGCCAATCTGGTTCAGGGCAGACTTCAAAGTACTAGTTCTAACCACTAAAGCCCTAAATGGCTTGAGTTCAAGCTATCTCAAAGACTGCATCTCCCTTTATGAGACTGGTGGGTTTAATCAGGGGAAGCATTTCTCTTGGTCCCACCACTTTCACAGGTGCATTTGGTGGGGATATGGGAGAGGGTCTTCTCTGCTGGTGCTCCGAGACTCTGGAATTCTCTCCCAAAGGAGGCCAAGCTGGTCCCATCTTTGCTGTCCTTCTCCAAGGAGTTGAAGACTTTTCTGTTCAAACAGGCTTTCCCATAGTGATAGGCTGTCTGAGAGACATTTTTAAATAGAGTGGTGTAACTTGCTTTAGATCTGTTTTTGGTGTTGATTTTGTTTACCATTTTTAGTGTGATATTTGAGTCTTTCTAAAATTGCTATAACAATAATTTATATTGCTCTCTACACCAGAGTGCATTAAAAATCAATAATATACAAACATGCAGCACATTTAATCACACCTTAATATTTTGTGTGTGTGTGTGTATTTGTATAAATTCTTTTTTGAAGAACTGAATTTCTTGGTTTTTTAAAATGGGAGTTTAAATATAATATGCTATCCACAAATTCAGTCAAAAAAATTTCCTCATATAGAATTACCCAATAGTTGAGGATTACAGAAGATGAGTGTAGTATTCACCCTGCTCATTAATATTTATGTGGAGATTTGCATGCACCAATAGGAGTTGGTGAGGGGCGGAGTTAGGTGGAAGAGAAGAAAAGGAGGGAGAGGGAGAGTGGGAGTAGGTGGTTGAGAGTAAAGAGAAAAGGTTGTTTAGTTGAGAGTTAACAACATTGATTGAACTGTTATCACCTGTAACAATAAACAATTTCTACTTGGTTCTTAAATGATACATTGCCTGGACCTCTGTCATTAATAGTAAATAAAGTTGATGTAATCAACTGGTGGCAGCTGAATGACACGTAGCTTGAGCCTTTGCTTGGTGAAACAACCAAGGGTCAGGCAGGAACGTGACAAATTGGTGGCAGCGGAGATATCCAAAACAATCCAGTGTGAAATTGAATTTTCTTGAGACTGGAGGGAAAAGGGGTTAGGATCTGTGGTGTAAGAAGTGGTTACCCATTAGAGTCTTGTGGAAGACTTAGTTTCAGGGCTTCTGAACCCAGGTCTGGGGAATCCCAGGAAGAGGTCCTTTTGGCTCTTGTGAGGGAAAAGAACCAGTCCAATTTAATAAGAAATTGTATTGTTTATGCTGCCCAAACAAAGTAAAAAGTTGGTTATGGAGGCACAGGTTGAGCTCCAAAGTGCTGAGGGAAATGGGAACCCTCAAATTCAAAGTGAAGAAGAAACTGAGGGACCAGTAATAATTGCCTCAGAAGGAGAAAATATCCAAAGCTCCCAAGATTTGGAAAAATGGAAGCTAGAACAAGAATTCAAAATGAAGGAGTTAGCTATGAAAAACCAATTAGAATTGGGGGAAAAAAATCAGAGAACAATTTGAGCAAGAAAACAGGCAAAGGGAATTTGAGCAAGAAAACAGGTAAAGGGAATTTGGGCAAGAAAATAGACAAAGAGAAAGAGAAATGCAGTTCCAAATTGAGATGAAGAAATTGGAAATAGCTGCCCAAAATAATAATAATAGTAATTCCAGAGTGAGGAATCCCTCAAATATCGATCTAAAGAAATTTCCCCAATATTGGAATGGAGATTGTCCTGAATCTTTCCTGATTTCCTTTGGGAGAGCTTGTTAGGACTTCAGGGTTAAAGATGATGAGAAGATGATAATTTTAAGGTCACAGATAGGCGGAGTTTTATCTGAGATCTATTTACAGATGCCTCTTGAACAAGTTAGAGATTTTGAGGCTTACAGAAAGATGGTGTATTCCCGATTTGGGATTAATTCAGAACATCTCCGGAGAAAATTTTGATCAATTTCAAAGAATCCTGAGGAGTCTTTTGCTCAACTTCTTTATTCCAGTATCTTAATGAGTGGCTAGAACAAGAACATGTCACCTCCTTAGACCAAATGAGAAATGTGTTTGGGTTAGAACAATTTTATTCAATTTTACCAGGGGAGTTGCATTATCTTGTCAAGGACAAGGATCCTAAAAACGTGCAACAGGCATCTGAATATGCTGATTCTATTAGTGAAATCAAAGATCCTCGATTCTCTGAGGTAAAAATTGATAGAAAAGCTTGGGACGACAGGAAGAGAGCATCCTCTTTCATAAAAAAATTACCTCAGTCATACTCAAGTTAAGGGAAACCATTTTAAAGCAAAACCTTCATTCTCAGAGCAAAGTCTACTGAGATCGAATAACCCTGAGGGAAAAGCTAATAAATCCCTTTACTCTGAACATAGGGCAAATAAGTGATGTTATGCTTGTGGTAAAGAAGGACATTTTTGGTCCCAATGTGAAACACATGAAAATAAAAATTTCAGTCAGCCTAAAAAATTATTTTGCCTTATTCATTGGCAGTTGAGGTCTCTAATGGCTGTACTGTTGCTAAGGAAATGGACGTGGCAGAGAGCCCAGAGCTTCCCAAGGGCAGAGTGATACAGTGTTATTTAATCCAGTGTGACCAAGACTTACTGGAAAGCTATGGAGAAATGATTTTTATCAATGGAAAAAAGTATCTAAGAATTAGAGACTCATGTTCTCAAGTTACTATCTGTCACCCAGACATAATTCCTAGAGAAAATATATTGGAACAGGAGAGGATTACTCTTAAAGGCATCAGTTCTGATTCTGTAATATTGCCAATGTTGAGAGTAGCATTGAATTACCATGGGTGGTCTGGTATATGGAAAGTAGCTGTGTCAGATCAAATCCCAGCTCCTTGTCTGATTGGTTTGGATCTCTCAAAGCATGTGCAGAGTGTTTGCATGGTAACTCACACTCAGGGGAGGCAGATTGTAGCCACTGAGGAAAGCATGGCAATCCCAACCACTGAAACTCTCATTGAAAGACCCAGTTTAGGGGAACATCCTGAAATAAGGGAGACTGCTGATTTGGTGCTGATGAAAAATCCTAATAATTCTTCCTTTATAAAGGAATAAAAGGAAGATAGCACCTTAAATGATTGTTTTGAAAAAGTTAAGGAGAATCCCATTCCACTATCCCCTGAACACCCAGAGAGGTATTGTGTGGACCAAGACCTATTGTATAGGGAGGTTTTAATGGCACCTTGTTGGGGTGGAGAAGAGCCCCACAAATAGTTAATTGTCCCTGTTAAATACCGAGAAAAGATTGTGGAAAAAGCACACAAAGATGTATTTGGACCACACATGGGCATCTCTCGCACTAAGCAAAGGGTCGCACAGAATTTTTATTGGCCAGGGATGGGGCAGCAAATTAAGCAATATTGTCAAACCTGTGATACTTGCCAGAAGCGAAGTACTGGAAATGACAAAACCAGAACTAAACTATGCCCATTACCTGTTATCTCGACCCCTTTCCAACATTTAGGTCTGAACCTGGTGGGACCCCTACCCAGGGTGACTAGGTGAGGAAATAAGTATATCTTATCCATTATTGATTTTGCCAGAAGACCAAGGCCATCTTTTAATGGCGTTTTAGCTATGAGGCTCCGTGGGAGGACACCAAATTTGCACCTCCGGAGGACCCTGGAAGTTCCCAGGCATAAAAGTGAGTTATTGAACTGAAGCGAATGCCCAAGATTTATATCTAAAGTGAGGAAGAACTAATGACTTGAAATTAGCTCAGCACAGAGGACCACGCTTATCTTTTTACTACGTTTTCCACAAACGCTGCTCTATCCATAAAGAAGGGAGGGGTGGAACAGCAGCTTACAATCGGAGATCTTAAGAATAATAAAAGAACTCCAGACAGCAAGGAACGGGAGTGATTTTTGCCCAAGGGAAGAAAGTCTTTGAAAGAACAACTGAGAATAACTGAGAAGACGCAGTGTTGAGCTGTAAAGGTGGGGGAATGAAGGGGGGGTGTTTTGAATAAACTATAAGCTTAACAAGCCTTGTCCTTCAACCTCTACTGAGTACCACTGCTCTACATAGTTGACCTGAGGGCAATAAATCATCCTGAGAGAAGAGACAGTTTAATTGTTCAACAGTTTTATTACGTCTGGAGACTGTTAAAACAGAATGAGGAAGGGAGACTCTCTCACTTTCACTTTTCATCTGACAATGTAAGAAGCTTGTTGCTGGTTTTTATCAGAGGCAACGACGGCAGCAGTTTGTCCCTGGGGATTTCACTCAAGAGATATACAGAAAAGACATATTTGGAATATATCACTCAAGAGATATACAGAAAAGACATATTTGGAATATATGAAAGGCGTTAAGATGGTTCTGGGTGTCCCCACCGCCCATCTTAATGTGAAGATTGGCTTTGTTTTTTCTTTAGTAGATTGAAACTTCTTAGACAATGTACTGAGCTCGGCTGGGGAAGAGACTATAAGGCAAGAGTCAAGACTATTTTATTACGCTGAGGACATCTAGTGGCCAGCTGGAACTATTCCAGAGCTCTGTATTTTGGAATATCCTTTTGTTTTCCCCTTAGCAGGCTGAAACCTTCCAGACAATGTACTCTGCTTTGCTGGCAAAGAGACTATAAAGCAAGAGTTAAGACTATTCTATCACGCTGAGGACCTCTAGTGGTTGTCTGAATAACTGTATTAGAGTTTTGTATTTTGGAGTATGCTTTTGGTTTCTGATTGAATAATCCTGCTAATTCTGTTAATGCTGTTAGCGCTGTATTGAGGCAAAAAAAAAGGGAGATCTTTGCTGGGAATAAGAAAGGGGGGAATTCTTTAGGAATTGGAAACCGTGAAAGGGAGCAACATGACCTTGAGATCCAAAAAGGAAGATTCACCAGGCTTTGGGGCCTCTGGGACCGCCAAATTAATGACTCAAGACCCTTTTAAAAATGCAATCCAGGAGATGCAAGCAAACATTATTAAACAGCTTTCAGACCAGATACAAGATGCAAGAACAGATTTTAAAGCAGGAATTGAAAGCACTAATCAAAAGATAGACTCTTTCACACAGATAGTGCAGAAAGTAGATAGCAGACTAACAACAGTGGAACGAGACATACAGGATATCAAAGAAGAAAGAGATATGATGCAGTCACGTCTTATAACCTTGGAGGTGGAGAAGGCTTCCTATTTTCTGAGGCTTCAGAATGTGGAAGAGATGCAGGGAGAGACTGAACAGGATTTGTTAACGTTGATCTCTGAAGAATTGGCCAAGCAAACTGGGATAGGGCAACAGGAGTTGGAACAATCTATTGAACAGATCTACCGCCAAGGAAATGCTTTCACCAGGCAGAACAAACTACCGAAGGAGATTCACATAAAATTTCTAAGGAGAGCAGTGAAAGAGAAGATCCTTAAAGTTAATAGAGAAAAAGATCTGGTGATTAAGGACACCAAAATAAACATACTAAAACAGGTGCCCTGGAGTATGCGGAAGAAAAGACAAGAATACCACTTTCTCACCAAAATATTAATTGACAGGAAAATTCCATTTTCATGGCAGGTCCCGGAAGGAGTGTTTTTCAACTGGGAGGCAAGAAGATATTACCTGAATAGTAAAATGAAAGCTAGAAACTTCCTGATAGAAATGAAACAGAAACTGAAACTGACAGAAGAAGATCTGAAATTTTTGAGAGAAGACTCAGAAGAAGAACAAGAAGAAGATGGAAAACAACAAGTAGAAGAGGAAGAAAGATCAAGGATGTCACCACCAGCAAGGAGAACCAGGAGCAAGGAACAAAGAGATAAATTGGGTAGTAAAAACCGCGCAGATGTCTGAACAAATAAAACTCCTTTCAGTGAATGTAAAGGGGCTTAATTCACCCCAGAAGAGGAAAAAATATTTAACAAACTCTTTAAAGCAAAGGCGGACATCATATTTATCCAAGAAACACACATAAAAGAAAAGGACAAAAAACTTTTAGAAAATTCTAAATTAGGGAAAACCTTTATAGCTTCAAATCAACAAAAAAAGAAAGGAGTAGCTATGTATATCAAGAAAGATCTGAACCCAAATTTGGTATTTGCCTCAGAGGATGGGAGATCATTGATGGTGAAAATTTCCTATGAGGGAGAAGAAATACTACTGGTGAACATGTATGCACCAAATGAAACTCAACATAAATTTTATTCTCAATTGAAGAATCAATTAATTTTAAAGGCAGAACAGAAAATATGTATCATGGGAGACTTTAATGCAATAGTAAATAAAGAAAAAGACACATCAACGAGCAATGGAAATGCGAGGAAAAGAACAAGAAACGTGATACCTAAGGTGTTCCTGGAAATGGCAGAAGAACTGAGTTTAATTGATATATGGAGAACTAGATATCCCCAAAGAAGAGATTATACATTCTACTCAAATAGACACAACTCCTGGTAAAGAATAGACAACTGCTGGATCTCAGCGGAAATTACGCATCAAGTGGAAGAAATTGAAATATTACCAAATACATATGCAGACCATAACCCATTATGGATGATTTTAGGACAAAAGCCAAGAAGAGGCACATGGAGGCTGAATAGCTACTTACTGAGAGAAGAAGCCTTCCTGAACAAAATCAAAAAGGAGTTAAAATTTTACTTTCAAATAAATAAACCCCAGGACACAGCAATGACAGTGATTTGGGATGCTGCAAAAGCTTTTTTTCGTGGTTGTGCGATAGAATACAATACACAAAGAAAAAAGGAGAGAAACAAACAATACCATACTCTAATAATGTCTTTAAAAAAAGAGGAAATGGAACTAAAAAAGTCACCATCTAACAAGAATCTATTAAATAAGATAAATATCTTACAGCATAAAATCAACCTACTAGAACAAGAAGAGATGGAGAGAAAAAATCAGATCAGCAAGGCAAAACTTCTTTGAAAATGCAAATAAGCCAGGAAGATGGTTAGCATATAGAATAAAAAAAGAGAGAAAAAACAAGAATCACGGAAATACTGGATAGACAAGAGAAGGAAATATACAAGCAAAAGGAGATTGAAAAAGAAATTCAAAAGTTCTATGCTGGTCTTTATAAAAAAAAGAGAAGTAGAACAGGAGAAGCAAATGGAATATTTGAATAAAATTACAGCCTGGAGGTTTAATTCGCAACAACTTGAGAAATTAAATAAATCAATCACAATGTACGAGATCGAGGAGGCATGGAAAAAACAGAAAAGTGGGAAATCTCCGGGCCCAGATGGATTACCAGCTGAATATTATAAGGCGTTTGAAGAAGTCTTAACTCCTCAATTTAAAAAGTTAACCGAAGATATTGAGTCTAAGGGGGAAATTCCAAACTCATGGAAAGAGGCACATATTACTCTAATACATAAGGAGGGATTGGAGAAAAATAAAATTAAGAACTACAGACCAATCTCTCTCTTAAATGTTGACTACAAGATCTTTACAACCATCTGGGCATCAAGATTAAAGGAAATACTGGGAGAAATAATAAATAAAGATCAAACAGGCTTCATTCCTAAAAGGAAACTATCATCAAACATAAGGACAATAATAGATATCTTAGAATATTATGAATTGCACCCAGAAAAGCAGATGATGTTAATTTTTTTAGATGCAGAGAAAGCCTTTGATAATGTCAACTGGGAGTTTATGTTGTTACAGCTAAAGAAGCTGGGAGTGGAAGGAAACTTCCTACAAACAATTAAGGCAATATACTCTAAGCAGGAAGCTAGGATCAAAGTCAACGGTAATTTAACGGAGAGCATACTGATTGAACAAGGCACAAGACAGGGATGTCCGTTATCCCCCCTTTTATTTATATTAACTTTGGAAATTCTAAACAGGCAGATAAGGGCCAATGAGAGAGTTAAAGGACTAAAAATTAGAGGTGAAGAATTTAAGATACAAGCGTATGCAGATGATTTGGTAATAATACTTGAAAATCCTCTTGGAAATCTGGAGGAGCTTTTGAGACTAATAGAAGATTATGGACAAGTGGCAGGCCTTAAAATAAACTGTCAAAAAACAAAATTTATGACTAAAAACATAAAGAAAGAAGATGTGGAAAAATTAGTGACAGAAACTAATTTTGAAGCAGTACAGAAAATTAAATATCTAGGAGTTATTATTACCAAAAAACCAAGCAACCTAATGAAAGAGAATTATTTGAGAATGCAGAAGGAAATCCAGAAAGATTTGGAAGAATGGAGTAAGCTGCAATTATCTCTGATGGGAAAATAGTAAATTACAACCACTGCTATATGCTTATCAAGATATTCCCCACGAAAGCACAGGTTTTAGTCCTTTTGAACTTTTGTTTGGTCGTAAAGTAAGAGGGCCTTTAGATTTGTTACAATAGAACTGGGAAGATTATAAAGAAAGGGACCCTGAGTCTATTGTAGAATACATGGATAATTTAATGACCACCTTACAAAGATCCCTATAGATGGGAAAAATTAAAGGGGGGCCAAAGTAGACAGAAAAGCTGGTATGATAAAAAAGCCCGAGAAAGAACATTTGGTCCTGGAGAAGAAGTATTAATGTTGAGACCCATAAAAGGAAATAAGTTGCAGTTAGCATGGATCAGACCGTACATAGTGGTCTCCAAAATGAATGATGTCAATTATATTCTCCAAAAGGGAGATGAAGGCCATAAAGTAGTCCATGTCAACATGTTAAAACCCTATTATAGCAAAGAAAACTGGGTTTTATATACTATCAAGGAAGACCCAGAAGCAAAAATTGTTATGCTGGGAAGGCTGGGGGGAACTTAAAAATAACCCTGAAGACGTGGTCCTTAGCCCAGCTCTATCATTAAAACAGAAAGAAGTGTGTACCATCCTGCAGAAATATGGGTCAGTGTTTTCACACAAACCCGGAATTGCAAAAGGGGTAGTGCATAAAATAGACACTGGGGACATTGCCGTCACTCCTTTCAGAGTAACAGGTCCCTGTATAGAAAAGATTCACACAGAGCTGAGTTTGACAGTGAAAGCGGCTAAATGCCAAATTGGGAACTCTGAAATAAGGTACCTAGGGCATCTAATCAGAGGGGGGAAGATCAAACCCCTAGATGCAAAGATAGAAGCTATTGATACTTGGCCCACCCTGACTTCTAAAAAGAAAATCCGAGCATTCCTTGGGTTAGCTGGATATTATAGACACTTTGTCCCGAAGTTTAGTGAAAAAGCTGCTCCATTAACAAACTTAACCCGAAAGAAGCAAGCTGAAAACATCCAGTGGACATCAGAGTGCCAGGTAGCCTTCAATTGTCTGAAGAGAGCGCTGACTTCAAAACCTGTCCTGATTGCACCAGACTTCGACCGTGAGTTCATCATTTTCACGGATGCGTCGAACGTGGGACTGGGAGCCGTGCTGTGCCAAACAGATGACAACAGGAATCTACATCCAGTGACTTACATCAGCAAGGAACTCCAACCTGCTGAGAGACATTTATCTACCATCGAGAAAGAGTGTCTAGCTATTGTATGGATGCTGCAGAAGCTGAAGCCCTACATTTGGGGAAGGAAATTTGTCCTCTGCACCGACCATTCCCCTTTCATGTGGCTAAGAACGATGAAATCTAACAGCAGCAAACTTATGAGATGGGTGCTGATTTTGCAAGACTTTGATTTTGAAATCCACAGTGCAAAAGGATCTCAGAATGTGGTCATGGACACTTTGTCTAGAAGGCCAAATGACTAGAGAAAATTCTTTTTGTTTGTATTTATGTGAGTTCAATATTAACTGTTCTGTTTGTAAAATAGTTATGTGATACGCTTAAAGTGCAAAATTTGCTTGGATGTTAATAAACTAAGAGGTAGGTACAGTGATGGTAAAAATAATAGTAAGTATCCTTAGTAATGTAAGAGGTTAATACAGTGGTGCCTCAACTTACGAACTTAATCCGTTCCGGCATGATGGTAGTAACTCGAAATGGTCGTAAGTCGAAGCACCATTTCCCATTGAAATGCATTGAAACCCCATTAATCCGTTCCAGCTGGGAAAAAAATCACACACACACAAAAACCACTGCAAGCCCCATCGGAACGCGTTGGGGCCGGAAAAAAAAAATCACCAAAACCAAAAAAAACAATGCAAGCCCCATCGGAACGCATCGGGGCCGGGAAAAAAAGTCACAAAAACAACAACACAGCAAGCCCCATCGGAATGCGCTTGGGCTGAAAAAAAAAATCACCAAAAAAAATATGCAAGCCCCATCGGAACACGCTGGGGCAAAAAAAAAAAGTCACAACCCCCCCCCCCCCAAAAACAACAACACAGCGAGCCCCATCGGAACGCGCTGGGGCCAGAAAAAAAATCACAAAAAAACACAAAAAAACCCAGCAAGCTCCATTGGAACGTGCTGGGGCCGGGGGGGGGGGGATCGCCAAAAAAGCAACAACAACACAGCAAGCTCCATCGGAAGGCGCTGGGGCTGAAAAAACAAACATACCAAAACACAAAAAAAATCACAGCACAGAAACATAATCCCCCCCAGCCCAAACCCACCCTGCAAAACCCTGTATGTACTCACTCAGAAAGCAGCACCAGGCAGTCCGAAGCCTCCTCCGACGCACTCTCTCTAACCGTTGGGGCGAAAGCGCTACAAAGAAGCAGCCTCTTCGCTGACCAACGGTTAGTACATTTGAATTCCCCGCCTTTTCCCCCACCTTTTTTCCAATCTGAACTCGAAGCTCCGGTTGAAAGTCGAAGCAAAATTTTGTGGCTGGTCGTAAGTCGGGATGTTCGTAAGTCGAGGCACCACTGTATTTGCATTCTTCCATGGATCTTTGTTTGTTTATGAGGGCAAACTGTTAAGTTTCCCCTCCTAAAACAAACTAATTAAGGGGGGAGGGATGCAGTGTTCACCCTGCTCATTAATATTTATGTGGAGATTTGCATGCACCAATAGGAGTTGGTGAGGGGTGGAGTTAGGTGGAAGAGAAGAAAAGGAGGGAGAGAGTAGGAGTAGGCGGTTGAGAGTGAAGAGAGAAGGTTGTTTAGTTGAGAGTTAACAACATTGACTGAACTGTTATCACCTGTAACAATAAACAATTTCTACTTGGTTCTTAAATGATACGTTCCCTGGACCTCTGTCATTAATAGTAAATAAAGTTGATGTAATCAACTGGTGGCAGCTGAATGACACGTAGCTTGAGCCTTTGCTTGGTGAAACAACCAAGGTGGGTGGGAACATGACAATGAGCATATGATCTGTGCCATGATTACTGGGAGAAAACAGAAGCGAGAACAGCTTGGATGTGGCTGTAGTCCCTCTTTTCCAAAATATTTTGAAAGGCGGTTTTGGACTTAATGGAATGGTGAAGCAAAGGTATCAGTAGGTACAACACATACAATGGAGAAACTTACATACCCTTTAACCTCTCAGTTAAACTAATGTTGTCATGGCAGCTCTGCCAAATGCAGACTGGAAAGCTATATTCCAATTTCAAATCCCTTTCTTTGACTGAGGCAAGCTGAGGAAGAAAAGCTATATTGGACCAAAACCTCTATGGATAAGTTGTGTACATGTTTTCCAAAATATGTCCCTTTGCTTTTTGAAATAAAAAAAGGAAGAGGTTGGAGTTAGCAAAGAAGGTCACTGGAAAGCAAGGTCAAAATCATGCATACTATATTGAAGGAAGATAGTGAAGAAAGACAGGGACAAAAATCAGTTCATTTGAAATGTGGTGTTGGTACAGATACTGAAGACAGCCAGAAAAATGGGTACTGAATCAAGTCAAGCCTGAACTCTCACTCAAGAAAAAACTGAGTAACCTGAGACTATCCTACCATGCTCATTTAATGGAAATGTTAACATTCTAAAGGACTGAACTATTTGCATAGCATAGCATTCTGACCAACATTCCCTCTAATTTCTAGCCCTGCTGTGGAGGAGCCTCACCCCTGTTAATCAGGTCCTACTTTTAGGTATAAGGGTACACTGGACAAAAGGCCTGTGGACATGTGAACTGAGTTGGCACACAGAGCCCTCTCTGTGGGCACACGAGCCATAAGTCGCCATCGAGAAATACTTACCAGTCCTCCAATGCTGGATTTTGGCATTACCCTCTGCTGGTGCAGTGGTCCAGTGGAGGGGTGCAATGGCAACCATTACCGGTCTAGCCCAATGGGGGATTGGAGGACCGGTAAGTATTTCTTTGTTGATACCGCCCATAGGAAAAACACAAGCATTTAACCCTTGCAGTGCAAGGGCAGTTGTTTTGTTTCTAAACAAAACCCTCAGTAATCAGTTTTAATTGCAGTGTTGGCACTTTGAAACAAATAAGTTGGTTTTGTGTTGCAGTTTGGGCACTCGGGCTCAAAATGGTTCGCCATCACTGGCCTATGGAATGGACTACTGACCTGTAGAATGGCTTGCCTATGTAATGGCATCAAGGAAATCTTTGGTTTGTTTTATACACAACACAACTGTTTCCTGTTGGCAAAGGGGGCTGAGGTTCATTCCAGCTTGGACTTCTGCATGATGGAATGAGTGAAAAAGAAACAAATACATGATTGCTGTGGCAGCAAGGCTCTGACCAAGCTGGAAGACAATGGAACAGTATGGACAGACTACAAGGTTGGATATTTTTAGTGGCTCCAGGCACAGAGTGTACTCTGATAGGATGTTACAGTCACACCATGTTCCACAGGGGAAAAAGGATGAATTTACTTTCTGGGAATAAAGAAAAGTGGTGCAATGCACTTTCTCTCCCAGCTTGCAACAGTATCTACCAACACAGAACTGAAATTTAGGGGTAGAGGTAAAGAAGCCAGCCAGAATGCTGGAAAATTAGGGGCATCAGTAGAGGAAGAAACAGTTGTTGCTTGCGACTCAGAGTTACATTCATTCACACTCACATTCACTCACAAGCAGATGCTTCTCAGTTCAACTCTCTTATTGTTTCCTTTTACACACACACACACAAACACACCAGTGATTTCACTACTCTATTTTACATTTTCCTTCTGATTTTTCCTACCTTGGTTTTCTGGATAAGTTCTCTTACACATTCCTCTGAACCTTCAGGAACCTGTTCCTTGGAATAGGCAGTTATACATCTTTCTTTCTCAGTATTTAGGTCAAACAGCTGGAACATTGTGAGCTTTAATTAGAGGCTAGGTAGAAGGTTAGGGGAAAATATAGTGTTTTTATAAATGGTAACCGTGGCTGCCCCTTCACGGATTGCTGCCTTGTCGTGGTGAAGGGGCTTGAGTAATTCAGAGAAGCTATGGGCTATGATTTGCAGGGACACCCAAGACGGACAGGTCATAGTGGAGAGTTCTGACTAAACACGATCCACCTGGAGCAGGAACTGGCAAGACACTCCAGTATCTTTGCCAAGAAAACCCCATGAACAGAAACAAAAGGCGAAAAGATATGACGCTGGAAGATGAGCCCCTCAGGTCGGAAGGCATCCAACATGCTACTGAGGAAGAGCGGAGGACAAGTACAAGTAGCTCCAGAGCTAATGAAGTGGTTGGGCCAAAGCCGAAAGGATGCTCAGCTGCGGACGCGCCTGGAAGTGAAAAGAAAGTCCGATGCTGCAAAGAAAAATACTGCCTAGGAACCTGGAATGTAAGACCCATGAACCTTGGTAAGCTGGATGTGGTCAAACAGGAGATGGTAAGAATCAACATTGACATCCTGGGCGTCAGTGAACTAAAATGGACGGGAATGAGCGAATTCAATTCAGATGACTATCATATCTACTATTGTGGGCAAGAATCCCATAGAAGAAATGGAGTAGCCCTCATAGTCAACAAAAGAGTGGGAAAAGCTGTACTGGGATACAATCTCAAAAATGATAGAATGATTTCAATACGAATCCAAGGCAGACCTTTCAACATCACAGTAATCCAAGTTTATGCACCAACCACATATGCTGAAGAGGCTGGAATTGACCAATTCTATGAAGACTTACAATACCTTCTAGAACTGACACCAAAGAAAGATGTTCTTGTCATTATAGGGGACTGGAATGCTAAAGTAGGGAGTCAAGAGATAAAAGGAACAACAGGTAAGTTTGGCCTTGGAGTTCAAAACGAATCTGGACATCACCAGATGGGCAATACCAAAATCAGATTGATTATGTTCTCTGCAGCCAAAGATGGAGAAGCTCTATACAGTCAGCAAAAAAAAGACCTGGAGCTGATTGTGGCTCTGATCATCAGCTTCTTATAGCAAAATTCAAGCTTAAACTGAAGAAAGTAGGAAAAACCACTGGGCTAGTCAGCTATAATCTAAACCAAATCCCTGATGAATACACAGTGGAAGTGAAGAACAGATTCAAGGAACTCGATTTGGTGGACAGAGTGCCTGAAGATCTATGGATGGAGGCTCGTAACATTGTACAGGAGGCAGCAACAAAAACCATCCCAAAGAAAAAGAAATGCAAGAAAGCAAAGTGGCTGTCCAACGAGGCCTTACAAATAGCAGAGAAGGGAAGGGAAACAAAATGCAAGGGAGATAGGGAAAGCTACAGAAAATTGAATGTAGATTTCCAAAGAATAGCAAGGAGAGACAAGAGGGCCTTCTTAAATGAACAGTGCAAAGATATAGAGGAAAAGAATAGAAAGGGAAAAACCAGAGATCTGTTCAAGAAAATTGGAGGTATTAAAGGAACCTTTTGTGCAAAGATGGACATGATAAAGGACAAAAATGGCAGGGACCTCACAGAAGCAGAAGACATCAAGAAGAGGTGGCAAGAATACTCAGAGGAATTATACCAGAAAGATTTGGATGTCCCGAACAACCCAGAGAGTGTGGCTGCTGACCTTGAGCCAGACATCCTGGAGAGTGAAGTCAAGTGGGCCTTAGAAAGCATGGCTAACAACAAGGCCAGTGGAGGTGATGGCATTCCAGTTGAACTCTTTAAAATCTTAAAAGATGAGGCTGTTAAGGTGCTACACTCAACATGCCAGCAAGTTTGGAAAACTGAACAGTGGCCAGAGGATTGGGAAAGATCAGTCTACATCCCAATCCCAAAGAAGGGCAGTGCCAAAGAATGCTCCAACTACCGTACAATTGCACTCATTTCACATGCTAGCAAGGTTATGCTCAAAAATCCTACAAGGTAGGCTCCAGCAGTATGTGGACCGAGAACTCCCAGAAGTACAAGCTGGATTTCAAAGGGGCAGAGGAACTAGAGACCAAATTGCTAACATGTTCTGGATTATGGAGAAAGCCAGAGAGTTCCAGAAAAACATCTACTTCTGCTTCATTGACTATGCAAAAGCCTTTGACTGTGTGGACCATAGCAAACTATGGCAAGTTCTTAAAGAAATGGGAGTGCTTGACCACCTTATCTATCTCCTGAGAAATCTCTATGTGGGAGAGGAAGCAACAGTTAGAACTGGATATGGAACAACTGATTGGTTCAAAATTGGGAAAGGAGTACGACAAGGCTGTATATTGTCTCCCTGCTAATTTAACTTATATGCAGAATACATCATGCGAAAGGCTGGACTGGATGAATCCCAAACCGGAATTAAGATTGCCGGAAGAAATATCAACAACCTCAGATATGCAGATGATACCACTCTGTTGGCAGAAAGTGAGGAGGAATTAAAGAACCTCTTAATAAGGGTGAAAGAGGAGAGCGCAAAAAGTGGTCTGAAGCTCAACATCCAAAAAACTAAGATCATGGCCACTGATCCCATCACTTCCTGGCAAATAGAGGGGGAAGATATGGAGGCAGTGACAGATTTTACTTTCTTGGGCTCCATGATCACTGCAGATGCTGACAGCAGCCCCGAAATTAAAAGACACCTGCTTCTTGGGAGGAAAGCGATGACAAACCTAGACAGCATCTTAAAAAGCAGAGACATCACCTTGCCGACAAAAGTCCGCATAGTCAAAGCTATGGTTTTTCCAGTAGTGATGTATGAAAGTGAGAGCTGGACCATAAAGAAGGCTGACCGCCGAAGAATTGATGCTTTTGAATTGTGGTGCTGGAGGAGACTCTTGAGAGTCCCCAGGACTGCAACGAGAACAAACCTATCCATTCTGAAGGAAATCAACCCTGAGTGCTCACTGGAAGGACAGATCCTGAAGCTGAGGCTCCAATACTTTGGCTATCTCATGAGAAGAGAAGACTCCCTGGAAAAGACCCTGATGTTGGGAAAATATGAAGGCAAGAGGAGAAGGGGATGACAGAGGACGAGATGGTTGAACAGTGTCATCGAAGCTACCAATATGAATTTGACCCAACTCCGGGAGGCAGTGGAAGACAGGAGGGCCTGGCATGCTCTGGTCCATGGGTTCATGAAGAGTCGGACACGACTTAACAACTAAACAACAACAAAAAACTGTGGCTGATTTTGTATAACTGTAATTTCATCTGATACTTTATACAGATTGTTCTACTTTGCACTTTTCATTTCATCATTGCATTGTATTGGGTTAGAAATTCATTGATTTTCTTTTGATTTCTTTTATATTGCATCTATATTTCTTTTATATTCCACAAATCTTACTCCCTGTTTAGCTGCTGTGATTTAAATTAATCCTCTCATTTATTGCACCTGTGGATAGCCTCAAATCATCTCTGGTTACACCTTCTGCCCACTGGAACAAATAAAGGACCTCATTTTCAAACCTGTACACATGTGCGCATGTGGGGTGCCAGATGCAACCAGAACTGGGAGACCCATGATTTCTGTGGTGTAGTCTGTGGGCATAGATGGGCCCTATGATTGGATAGTAGTTTGGGGATGTTCCTATGTAAAAATCATGTGGATCCAAGAACTGCTGGATAGCTTAGGTCTCTGCCTACAAAGCCGAGGTTGGGAGTTTGATTCTTCACTGTCCCTCCTTGACAGGGGCCGGACTTGATCTATAGGGTCCTTTCCAGATCTGCAGTTCTAAGGTGGTGGTGGTGCTGCTGCTGGTGGTTGTCTATGCCAGAGGTCATCAACCCCCGGTCCGCGGCCCGGTGCCGGTCCGTGGCCTGAGCCGGACCGGGCCGTGAAGACAGACCTCCCTCCCGCACGCACTCACCCCCGCAAAGGCCCTACCCCCCTCCCTCCCTCCCTCCACCGCCGAGAGCAGGAGCAGAAGCAGGGAGGCTGCGATGCGGGTGGCCGTTGACTTCGAGGAGTGCCTCAAGGACTCGCCCCGCTTCAGTTGCCCGGGGGGGGGGCGGAGGCGGGCAGGGGCTTCTCCAGGAAGGGCCGCCGGGAGACCCAGGGTGGGCGGGGGCGGCCCCCTCCCGTCCCTCGCCCTTTCTGTCACCGGACTTGCGGAGGAGGGAGGGAGAAAGGTAAAAGGTTGCCGCCGCTCCCCCGCTCTCTGCTGCCTGAGCCCACTCGGGGCCACGGCCTGGGCCTCTACCCGGGCTTGGGAGGGGAAAAGGGAGCCCCAGGGAAGCATCTCCCGGGGGGTGAGGAGGGAGGGAGGGAGAGGGACGGCCGGTCGGTCGGAGCCGCGCGGGCGGGCCTTGCAACTTCGGAGAGGCTACTTTTACAGCTGGTGGTCCGGGGAAGGGGAGGGGGGTGGCAGCTCTGGTTCGGGCCGGGCAGCCGGTAGTCATCGGCCCGCCCGTCTGGGCCCGGAGCTCTTGCTGCGGCGGGGCTCCTCGCGGGAGGCATTTGGTGGTGCTGGCACCTGTTTCTGTGGCCAAAGGGG
The DNA here is from genome assembly GCA_037013535.1 of Intellagama lesueurii. Classification (NCBI taxonomy): domain Eukaryota; kingdom Metazoa; phylum Chordata; class Lepidosauria; order Squamata; family Agamidae; genus Intellagama; species Intellagama lesueurii. The sequence goes on from JBAJHW010000005.1 coordinate 106,196,920, forward strand.
GCGGGATTGGCACCCAGGTCCCCTGAGCTCTTCTGCAGGGCCGGGCCGGGCCAGGCCGGAGGCTTCCCTGGAGGCAGCCACGAAGAAGAGGTGGGCGCAGGCGGCTGGTCCCCCAACCCCCCAGGGGCTGCTTTTCGCTCTGCTGGCGTTGGGCGAAAGGCTTCTTGGGGCTGGGCTGGGAAGCTTGGTTGGTGGGTCCTCTCTGGTGCGGCCTCGCCCGCCCAGTTGCCGCGCCTCCTTATGGCGCATGGACTCCCCCGGGGTCCCTTGGGCAGAGACAGGGCCGCTGCCGGGGCCTTGTGTGACCCCAACCTGGGAAAGCTGAAGGGAAGAGGAAGCGGTGGCAGCGGCAGCGGCGGCTTGGGGCCCCGCAGCGCCCAGCCGGCGGCCCCCGGCTCCCTTCCCGGGCAGGGCGGAGAGGGTTGCCCCACAGCTAGGCAGCAAGCGGGTGGAGGTGCCGGCCCTTCGCCTGCAGGCCCTTCCCTTCAAAAACCTAGGAGGGAGCTACGGATCCAAGGAACCAAAACGCTACGCAATGCTTCCCTGGACTTCTTTTGGTTGACGAGGCAACTAAGGGTGAAATACACCGAGTGGGGATTCCTAGAAGGGAAGGGGAGCTTGGGAGAAGGAGACCTTTCCGTCCCCATTGGGAATGTTACCTCTCTAAAAACAAGTCCCTTCCTGTCCCTCCTTTTTCTTCCTCGGGAGGAAAGCGAGGCTTGGGCGGCTGGAAAGGCTGCCAGGGATCTGCTTCTCCCTTTCTGGGATCCGCCTCTTCCCCCCCAACACCCCACCATTGCAACCGGGAGGGATGGTGAGTGTGTCCCAGCAGGGCTGCCTGGGAGGGTGAGTGGGGGGGACTGAGGGAGGCCGGAGGGAGGAGAGGGGAGGGAGGGAAGGAGGGAGGACCCCCCAGCCCCCCAACTCCAAGCCCAGCCGAGGGAAGGGAAGCCCCCAAGACCGGGCAGGAGAGGCAGCCAGAGGGGAGCTTTGGTCATCTTCTGCTTTAATATGAGAACTGATTTAATTATATTTTCATATGTATAATGTATTGCCTTAAATTCTACTTGATAAGCACTGGTTAAAGCAGAAACACCTTGCACCTCTGTGATAAAGCAGTGAAAAGTATACATAAAATATTACGAGGAAAAGTTGGGAATGCTCTGCGCTCTCTCTCTCTCTCACACACACACGCGCGCACACACACACACACACACACACACTATCAATCCAGTGTTATGAAGTCTCAGTGAAAGCAAAAGCAAGACAGTTCTGGAACTTTTTCCACCTTTAATGAGACCTATAAACTGTACAACTCAGTTGAACAACAAACTGAAATCTTTTAGGTGGAGGGAAATAAAAAATAAAAAACTGAAATAATATGGTTGCATCTGTGTGCACACCCTTAAATTAAACTACTTTGTCAAAGCACCTTTTGATTTTATTACAGCACTAAGCCTTTTTGGGTTTGAGTCTATCAGTATGGCACATCTTGACTTAGAAATATTTGCCCACTCTTCTTTGCAAAAACGCTCCAACTCTGTCAGATTGCAAGGGCGTCTTTTGTGCACAGCCCTCTTCAGATATTCAATCGGATTCAGGTCTGGGCTCTGGCTGGGCCATTCCAAAACGTTAATCTTCTTCTGGTGAAGCCATTCCTTTGTTGATTTGGATGTATGCTTTGGGTCGTTGTCATGCTGAAAGATGAAGTTCCTCCTCATGTTCAGCTTTCTAGCAGAAGCCTGAAGGTTTAGTGCCAATATTTACTGGTATTTGGAACTGTTCATAATTCCCTCTAGCTTGACTAAGGTCCCTGTCCCAGCTGAAGAAAAACAGACCAAAAGCATGATGCTGCCACCACCATGCTTCACTGTGGGTATGGTGTTCTTTTGGTGATGCGCAGTGTTGTTTTTGCACCAAACAGATCTTTTGGAATTATGGTCGAAAAGTTCAACCTTGGTTTCATCAGACCATAACACTTTTTCCCACATGCTTTTGGGAGACTTCAGATGTGTTATTGCAAAATTTAGCCAGGCTTGGATGTTTTTCTTCATAAGAAAAGGTTTCCGTCTTGCCACTCTACCCAATAGCCCAGACCTATGAAGAATACAGGAGATTGTTGTCACATGTACCACACAGCCAGGACTTGCCAGATATTCCTGCAGCTCCTTTAATGTTGCTGAAGGCCTCTTGGCAGCCTCCCTGACCAATTTTCTTCTAGTCTTTTCATTAATTTTGCAGGGACGTCCAGTTCTTGGTAATGTCACTGTTGTGCAATATTTTCTCCACTTGATGATGCCTGTTTTCACTGTGTTCCATGGTATATCTAATGCCTTGGAAATTCCTCCAACAACCTACTGCATAACAAGTATTTTCACGCACGGACGCCCCCCCCCACACCCCCATTCATGGACGGCGGCCACCACGCCCCCCCCCCCCCCGGTCCTTGGAAGAATGGTCTTCAACAAAACCGGTCCCTGGCATTAAAAAGGTTGGGGACCACTGGTCTATGCCTTGGATTGGTGTTTTTGCACCACTGCTAAGGGACCCATGATTTCTGTATTTAATCTGTGGGCACAAATGGGGCCTATGATTGTTCAGTGGTTTGGGGATTATCCTGCATAAATATAATGTAGATCTATAAGGATATGTGCTTCATATCCATGTTTTTTGCACTACTGCAGAGTCATGTGCTGAAGGACCTATATTTCTGTGGTTTGCTGGGAACAGATGGGCCCCTTGATGGGAGAGTGGTTTGGGAATGATCCTACACAAAAATAATGTGGAACCATGGGCATCTCTTCCTTGGATTGGTGTTTTGCTCCACTGCAAAGCCATGCACTGGGAAATCCATGATATCTGTGGTGTAGTCTGTGGGAACAGATGAGACTGATGAGTATTCAGTAATTTGGGGGTGATCCTGTTTAAAAATCATGTAGATGCATGAGGATCCATATGTTGAATCCATGTTTTGTGCCACTGCAAAGCCATGTGCTGGGGTACCCTTGATTTATGTCTCATATATTGATGCCCTCCAAGGCACCAATCATGAACCTGTATATCAACATAAACCAGTATACTTACTGTTTTTACCTTTTAAATATTGTATTTTAATGATGTGAGCTATCTTGGGTTCTTTTTAAGGAGAAAGGTGGAGTAAGTTTTTTAAAAAAACAGATGAATAAATAGCATGTAGCTGCAACTCATAGAGGCCATACAATTTTGGTGCACAAATCACTTCCTGTGTTTGCATTGTACAGCCCTTTAGTTCATATTTATGTCCTGGATTTTGATTGTCAGATCTAACTGTGTCTTGAATTATACAGGAAGTAGTTTCATTGTTTTCTTAGTATAAAAATAACACAGACCCATATCAAGGAAGTCTTCTCCATTAAATGTTAACTTCTTTCACCATGCTTTATGTTTTAGTAAACTAGATTTACCCTTAGACTCTATAGCCCTTAACTTGAATCATAGGCTACATTGCTGATAGCGACTTCTAGCACACAATCCATAGCTGAGCTTAGATTCATCTCTCCATTGTCAGTTTTGTGAACACCACATACATTGTAGTTTTCTATATATTTTCTTTTACCTTCATTTTAGCATATTAAAATCTGTCTCTTCCACCAACTTTGCACTTTGCTTTAAGTTTTTTAAAAAAGATTGGACAACCGCTTCTCAGGGACACTTTAACTGAGGATTCCTGGTGGGACTTGTAATATTTGTAATCTTTTCTAGTTCTAGAATTCTATGATCTATGTAGTCTTAAAATTAAGATCACTGAGTGATTAAAAGAATTTCAGTTTAACTAACAATTTCCTTAATAACTAGCTAACTTAGAATACGTGTCACAAACTCTGTAGATGCTTTTCACAATAAGGTGAAGGTATTGTTCTATCATGAGTTTGTTATATTAGTGTTTAGGGTTTGGTTTGTTGTAATTCTATTTTAATTGTTTGTAAATTGCCCAGAAGAGTGCTTTGGCACTAATGGGGTGGTAAATTGTTAAGTAAGCAAGTAAGTAAGCAAGTAAGCAAGTAAGTAAGTAAAGTGATTTTTAGAAGTTATTATTGTTAAAAGTAAAAAGTACTCCTCCCTCCAATTCTTTTATTACAGGAACATTCCAGAAATGAGGGGGCTGCAGACATAAGCTGTCAGATTCCACAGCTTCTGCCAGAACAGTGATTTTCCCTTCCTTCTGCCTTCAGTCACTGCTACACTCTAGAAACCTTCTGGCATGGGTTTTTCACACCATGGAGGGCTGCAGCAGAACAAGGAGGGGAAAGACACTACTGAATTTTGGCTAAAATCTGAAAAACCTACTACCCATAACCCATATTTGCTACATAGCACTGTTCAGCGATTCTGTGTCTTGATTATATAAGCTCAGCTTTAGTTATTTAATCAAGAAAAAAAAGGCAAACTAAGGGTGAAACTGTGTATTACAGATATCATGTAATTAGAAGCTAAAATTACCATTAGTGTTCCAAATAAATGATTCCATCAGGCAAGAGCTACTATACTTGCAACAACAACAAAAAAGAGGTCATATTTATGTTCCAATAACCTTTCACAAAACTAAGCAAGCTAATTTGCAGGCTGTAGGCTATGTGAAAAGTTACGTTGTGACAATCAGACATCTTTCAGCAGTTAAGGGATTCCCACTTCATATGTGAAGTATAGTTTGATCCTTAGTTAAAAGATTATATGACTGGAGAAAATACTTCAAAGTGTTCAGATGCTATAGCTCATTAGAATTTTTTATATATATAAGAACACTCATGCAATGGCAGGTAATCATTATTCATGCATATACTGAGAAGAAATAAAATGAGAATTCTCCTGGCCTAACTCAAAACTATTCATGAAATATAGTTAGCTCAACAGAAAGTGCTTCACATACCACTGAACTGCTGGAAAGTGTTCTAGCTAAGATCATCTAAGCCAAACTGATTTCATTGTGAGTGTTAAGCTAATGATTAAATATTTCTGACAAACTATGTTTTATTTAGAGGATTGTGCTGATACATATCTTGCTTGTTAGAATATACACCAATCTTGACATTCCTTTATTTAAAAAAATGTTTGATACACACTTAGACAAATCTAATTATTGCTTCATGCATAAGATTAAGTTTGACAGTTCTACACTGCTTGTGCTTGAAGTATCCTACTCTGTAGGATATTTGTATATTTTTGTCCTTCCTCTCAGTTTCAAGTCTTACACTGACAAGCTTCAAATGGCTGTGTACAATCCCATGCATTAACATAACAATTTGAAACTGGCCAGTAAGAACCTGAAATTGACAAGAGAAAAAAAAGATCAAGACAAGCAGCACAGATCTGTCAAACATAAGGTTGCACAGAAAACTGGCAAGGGGTAAAAGACAATGAGGAGAAAGAGAAAATGAGAAAAACAGTACTCAGCAATTGTCTCTGCTGCTGATCCTAGAAATTTTCCAGCCTCCATAGGGATTCTGGAGGATTCCTTCCTTGGGCAAAATGTTAAAAAAAAAAAAGAAAAAAGAAAAAGTGAGCCCCCTTAATTTCCTGTCTAAGGATGGTTTTATTAGGGATCTCTTTCATTGTAGTCATTTTGAATAAGATGTTACTATGAAGAAATATATAAGAATTGTCCTAATCTGCTCTCTCAGTAGCACAAGCATTGAAAGATTCGGTGGCAGAGTGTTGGGGTTAGGATTCTTGCTTAAATGGTACAAAAGTCTTCCTTGATTCTGAAATACCCACTGGGATCTGTTTTGGGAATGTCCCACATTCCTGCTTTTGAATTCTGGAGCTCACTGACCTGAATTACACAAATCTGGGTAAGAGGGGCTGCCTGAGAGGCTTCATTTTCAGCTGCAGACATGGTTTGTACCTTCTGAGACACAGTCATGCCAAGGACAGATAGAGGCAAGAAGAGGAACAAATGAGGAATAAGGAGAATGAAGTATTTTTTTAAAGGTATAAGAATGGAGAAGAATAGAGGAGAGGAAAACATTGAGAAGAAGTGGAAACCATCTATCCTGACAAGTTCTCCTTGTTCAAAGTGGAGGCAGGAGTTAGACTGGTAAACTGCCTTTTTAGCATGTAATGCGAGAACTGTGCTCTGCTTTTGTCCATCCATCCTCCAATGGATGCCATTTTGCACCAACCTGGGCAAACGTGTTCCATTAGGTGCAGTGAGCTTAAGAAGTAAAGGGCTTGCAAGTATACCAGACAAACAACAGCAGGTACTAATACAGTATGTATTGAATGGTGGGAAGCAAGCCCAGCTGTCCTCTCTTTGTGATTCCTCCCACTGACACCATGTTCAGCACAGCATATGACTGTGGTTGGCAAACTTCTTCCTGTAGGAATAAGCTTTTTGAAATAAGCATTTTAAAAGCAGTGTATGATAAAAGTTATGTATTGGGGAATATAAATTAAATAAATGATATAGTAGAGGGCCGGCAACAGAGGTAAAAGCCATGCCATGTGTGCACTGCAATATATACACATCTCATAATACTAGACTGAAGATTATGGCCATAGACTATCATTTCAAACTTCTTGAATCACAATGTGTTTGTGTGTTTGTGTGTGTGTCTGTTTTCTTAACCTAAAACCAACTAGAGTCAATTGATGGGCAAAATCTAATTAGTGTAAATTCTGCAAATAAATAGTCATTTCACCTTTATTCTGGACCAAAGTTTCAATCTAAAGTACAGCATCACTTCAAATGTAGATGAAGAGTGACCAACATTTTGCTTTATTTAAATGATTTTAGGATAGTATCAAATTAAAAACAGAAAGTTATTAAAATCTATATATATATATATATATATATATATATATATGACAGAATGAAAACACACAAAGACATTTAAGTAGACATTGGATAGTAGAAATAAACAATAGCTGTTTCACATGTGGCATTTTCCAACACCGGGGGGAAAAGCACTTGCACTGAATGAAGCATAGAAGAAGACTTAATTTTTCAGATGTGAGCAAACATGGTAATTGATTTGCAAAGCTCTTTAGCTCTTACTAGAATTTTCACTAAAGAACCACATAATCTCTCACTTCTGACTGTTGCCTTAAAGACAGAAAATCACTCCCAACATTATTGGCTCAAAAAACATGCCTACCAATCAAAGTGTTAATAATTTAACCACTGACAGCCCTTTTGAAAGTAGTTGTGCAAATTTCCCTTGGTCACAACTTCTACTCCTAAATTCAAAGACTGTGGATTGCAACAGCTTGCAGATTTTCCTGCAGACTCAATTTCATATCTCATGAAATAAAGGCAATTCTTTTCTCAAACCACACTTTACAAGGTACACCTAAAGAGACTGTGGCAATCTTAATTTTGGGTCTAGTCACACCTTTGGCAAACTAGATAAACCAATTGCAAAGTGAGCAAAGGAATATGTGGCATCTCCACCAAATGTGGTAAGATTTAAATGAGGTAAAAAGGTATGAATTCCTATGTACATATATCCAATGAATTCTCTCTCTCTCTCTCTCTCTCACACACACAATGCATATGTGAATAAAGATTATATGTATTAGGCATACATATCTAGGAATGGATGTTTGTTGACAAACAGATGTTTGTGACACTTAATGCCACATCAAGGCAGGCTAATGAACATGCTGTCTTTCACGCTGTACATATGCAGTGTACATAATTTGCTGAAGCTCAGATTAACTCCTTTTGACGTCTCTTGCTTTACTATATTCATTCATGTTACTAACAAAAGGATTTAATATTATCTTCCCACTATTCAAAACTTTACAGCTAATTGATTTAAGAAAAATATACTTTTGGTTTCAGTGACATGGTATTTTAAATAATGGCTGAAATCCAGAAGTGAGTCACAAATAAAATAGGCCCATTGAATCAAATCCTCAATGATTCAGGTGCAACTTATTACTGGATTTCAGCCAATAATTCAGAACAAGGAAAAAAAACAACTATTTACAGTAACTTTTCTGAACACAAAAAAGACTGCAGATTTTTAGATTTTTATAGTATTTTGCAGTTATCAATCAGCACCAAAGAAACACTGATCATGCTGAAGTATAACAAACAGTATTAAAAAAATCTGCTGTGAGACTGCTGTAAAAATACATATACAAAAGTGTCTGTACACAGAATGTAATCTTCATGTAAACACACACACACATATATAATTTATTAACATCCATGGACATTATAAGAGGAATTCAGTAGTTCCAAACTGGTGGTTAGTCTGAAACAAATAAAAAAATGAGCACAAAATCCAAACCACCCTGTCTAATTAATGTGGAAATTCCAGTGGAAAACTGGTACTGGAAACCAATAGTTGCATTAACGGTACTTCAAAATAATTTACTGTATAAGTCCCAGACTAGATGGTTCAGGATTCAGAACTCAACAGTGATGGTGTTTTCCCTTGGTAAAATCTGAAGATTATTTCCAAAAACTGAAAATGAAGTCACAAGACAAATTTCAAAGTGTATTCTTAAACATGTATTACAAAACAGGTGCAGTAAAACAATGTTCAGACAATGACAACACACACACCCAATGCCAAATACATTAAAAGCACAGGAAAGAAGGTGCAGCCAGGAGTGTGATTAGGCAGAATGGAGACTGCAAGAATTGGTGCCTTCATGGGAGGCTATATTTAGAGATTCAGTAAGGCAGGTTGCCCACCATTTCAAAAGCCCAACATTTGTCATAACAGATACAGCAACCACACAACTTACCTTAATGTTACCAGTATGCACTACCACTGTTCCACAGAGCTATGAGAGAACATACAGAGATTACGATGTGGAAGTGGGGGCAGGAGGCACATTAGAGATAGCAACAATGCAACAGTATACAATAGCTACTGAAGTGAGAGCAAATATTTATGTGAAAATGCATTTATTTGCTTTTAAATACTTGAAGACAGAGTTTTATGGAGTTTTATTATGATTCCCAGATTAGGCATGGAAAGCATTGATGATTAACAGCTAATTATATTTCCCTGTAACTATTACATATATTTGCAGTTAGAAAAGCTATTAAAAAAATCTTGACCATGCGTCTCTCTGTTAGCAAAAATGCCAATCCCCTAAATCAACTAATCAACTAAAAGCAGCAGTGAATAGAGGAGGAGGAGGACCAAGGGTAAAAAGGAGCAAGATGATGAAGACTACAAGGTTGCCATAATAAGGAACACAGAAAGCAATTCAGATAGTTTTCCAGACTCTGTCTTAGGTACCAAATCTTTGCATTTGGAGAGAGGGAAAAGATAAGGGTCCTGCTTTTCAGTTAGAAATATTTTTATGTATATTTTTGAAGTCAGATATTTGTGATAGATTATTACGAACAATTAGCTAATATTATTTGCCATTTCTCTGTCAACGTCTGCTAAAATTGTGTTGGTGATGTAATTTTGAAATAGGAACGTTTGTAAGAGAATCCTCTCCTAACGCAGAAACTTCTATGTCACTGAAATGTGGTTCCAAGATGCTCCAAGTTCATGCCCATTTCCAATAAGCCTGGTACCTTTCCCTCATCATAAATATTGCCAAATGTCTGAATGTGGATTTACAAAGTCTCCAGTTTTAGTCAGGGAGTGTAGGGCAGGAAAAGACCTCAGTCTGAGAATCTAAATCTTCTGAGAAGCAGTGCTAGTCTGAATGGGCACACAGTGTAAGGCATGTTCACATATGTTAAACTGATACCTTCTGTGTATGTTCAGTAAAAATCTTCCACTGTCTTTTGTAGCACCTATGTCATCTATCCTTGGCATAGCAGGATCAACTCGATCCATGGAATAATGTGAATAAAACCTCCAGTGATTGAAACACTGTTTCACTGTAAAGAATTTTTGTTCAGCCTAGTAGTAGGTTTCCATAAGGAGGACTGGATGTATTTCTAGAAAGCAGTTGCTATAAAGCAAGTACATACCCTGAGAACCTCTGTTTTCCAGAGATATGAATTATCTACAAAGGTTTTGGGTAGAAGAATGATAGGCTTAGAAATGGAAACCTGTGCAATTCCACCATTAGACTTACAGTGTCTAATTCTGTATATGGCATGTATTTTAAAGGACAGAACCAGAGTGGGATGCCATGCAAAAAGAAAAAAAAATCAACTTCAAAGTGTGCAAAAGAAAAAAAAAGAAAAAGAAAAATAGGTTCAGTGCCTAACGCACAATACATTTAGAATGCTTAATTCTTGCAAGGAAGGGAGTTTCAAACTTGGTTTACCTTGCCATAATCGGATTGTGTATACCATACAAACGTTCTTTATGATAACCATTATTACCATTTTCCAAACTGTAATAAAATAAGTATACCAAGAAAGGATTCTGTTAATGATAAGATGCAGCTTGTTACACACCGTGGTTACAAGATGGTAATTTAAAAAATCAATAAGATGTTTATTTAAAATGTGATCAGTTGTCTTTTGAAAAATCTCTGCCTAAGGCAACTCATAGCAACAAATAAAACAACAATCAATAACTAATTAAAACAAGAATACACAGTCAGTGAAGATACTTCAATAGTTAAAACAATATAATTAAACACACTCTTGATGTGGCCTGTAAGAATAATCAGCACTGTACATTGTCATGTTCATACTAAATTAATTCTATTGAACATTCTGTATTCATTCAACAAAAACAGTCTATTTCAACATGCTCTACATCTATTTGTGATATGTATGTGGACAACATAGAGGTATATGCCACAAGTGTAGAAAAAAAATGTGAGCTATTGCAATTAATATTAATAAATGGAGGTGGGGAATCTCCATAAAAATGTAGCAGTTATCTTGTATTTCAACAGAAATATCTGGCTTTGCAGTGTTTCCTAGCTGTTTTTCACTGCTTTTCTAGCAAACATACAATGTAAGAGTGGTCTGCATAAAACAAATAGGAAATCAGAAAAGGCAATAGACAGACTTACAGAAACATGGCAAATAAAATAAAAAGTGAAGATAAGTGAAAAATAAGTAAAAACAGCTATCATAAAGTAAAATGCCAAATCCCTGAGACAGAGGCACTGCAAGTGGAAAAACAGGAGAGACTGGTTAGGGAGAGCAGGAAGTCACCACAGAAGACAAAAGCAAAGATTTCCTGTGGCAAGGAAAATATGGAAGCAAGCACAGCTTATGTTAAGATCCCGGATACCCCAAAGGTGATTCTATGCATTGAACTCTACGAAACTTCAATTCTACAATACTATTCATTGGGTGTTTCTGCCTCCAACTGTCTTCATAAAGGAGACAACTATAATTTCCTGAACTCTTACTACTCAGAACCTCAACCACTAATAGCCCAGCCTTAAACAAGAAGCCATAGTGTGCATGTCTGCACAAAGCTGCCTATGTTAGCCACAGTTGGATTTTGGGAAATACCCATTGCAAAATAGCTACCTACTATACTTGTGTCTAAAGCTCTATATCCCTTAAAAGCAAGAACATCCCTCTGAAGAACACCACCACAGCTCTTCACATTTGGATTTCTCACAATCTCCATCAAACTATACATCCCAAGATAAGGGAGTGGAGAAGGAAGCCGTAAATGTACAAAACTTCCACATACCTTTCTAGACAGATTTAGGCATTTTCATCCATGTCTTTACCAAACTTTCCTACTCTGTTTGTAAAACTTGCCTTCCCACAGTTCCCATTGTTGCTTCATACAGTTTTTAAAATTATTTTTCTCTTAAAAACGTATAGAACTTCATATATACTAGTGGTGCAGTAGCTGCAATAAATTCTATGCAAAATGTTCCAGTCAAGTCTACTGGAGACATCCAATTTCCCTTAAAATGCAACGGCACACTACAGCATACTGTTCAAAGTTTACACTTTCTAAACCCTGCATTTTCATGGTCTTCAGCATTAGCATTTTCTGTTTACTTACTCATCGTACACATCTTCTGTATCCATCCTACGGTAGAATTTGGCTAATTTTACAGCACAAATGATGGCAGGGATAAGAAATATCGAACAGCCTCCCAGACCAAACCAGAAGGCATTCTAGGGAGAAAAAAGAGATTTAATATATACTCTCCTTGTCCATATTACTCTCATTATGTAAGCTGCTATCAGTATTCTCCCAATTCAGAAAAAAAAGAAAAAGAAAAGAAGAGCCAATGGTGGATGTGATACTGACCCCTCCTTGACTGCACTGTAAGGGACCCCTCTATGTCTTGTATTGTCCTTCTACATTACTTTCACTTTGTTAACCATGGATAAATTTAAGGCCAAACAATTTAAACACACAATTAAACAGAAATGACAGTTAACTTTAGTTTATGAACACTAGACTTTCTATCTGCCATTGGATTATGATTTTGTTGGTAGTTGATACTTTGCAGAACACACACTACAATGACAGAAGGCATGAAATGAAAAAGTCATTCTCTTGAGTGAAAATACCAGACAGATGCAATTTTCCACCCCAGTGTTCTCCTGGGGGTAGCTCCTACCCACTAAATATGAACTTTAACAAAATGTAAGTTAAATGCCTGATCCAATGTTTTTCTAATGCCGGTACAAACAAAAGAATAGTATATCTACTCCATACTTTCTCTAGTGGATGAAAGTAAAATACATACAATAAAATAGGAAAGGGTCTTGAAGGAGCAGGTTATGAACATGCTCTGCCTATGCCATGAAAGCTCAGGTATAGATGGGTAAGCTGCTTGCATGAACAACTTATTTTTTTATGCAGAAGCCTCTGTTTTCCTGCTGTATAACCTTATATACTGACCTCATGAGTTGCAATTTAGGAAGTTAAAGATGGGCCTTGTATTGTGGGCCTGCTCAGTATCTCACTGGCCCTCTGGTCGTTCCCCCTCCCAATTCCTAGTAGTCTACAAAAACAAGAGATCAAGCCCTTCTTGTGCTGCTCCACATGACTAGATGTGCTGCATTCAGCTGGAGGAAGGCTCTTGATATGTAGCAGGCTTGGTGTAAATCAAGGGTGGACACCACATGGCTCGTGGACCACCTGTGGCCCTCAAGCAACCAATTATAGCTTTTGGCACTCTTGCAGCATCCCAGGACTTTACAGACTCACAGCACCACCAATTACTTTTAAATTTTTGGTTTTAAAAATTTGGCTCAAGAAGTCTTCTTGTGCCCTTTAGGAGCACTGGAGGCAATTCTGCCATGTTTTGAGGTCAACCTCTGAATTAAAAAAAAAAAGTTTTCCAAAACCCCTCTGGATTATGAATGTGGGATATTCTGCTTCTGTAGCCATGATTAAAAGTACCAGAAAATTGTTTGATATTGCTGCTCAATATGCCCACATTGTCTGCAAGGTACCATGCTCTGCAAGACAACCTCTTGTGCTCACTACCATTCACAGACACACCAAGCAAGGGAAAATCCCAGAAGCTGTCTCCTTCTTTCACCAGTGAACCACATTTCAACCAGACACAAAGCAATTGTAATGGCTGTTTTTTGACAAGTACAACTTGATAGCACATAACAACTCTGGAGTTCTTTTTTTTTTAAATTATGACATGTATAGTGACAAGATGAGTGGTATGATTGAGATTATCACAGGAAATAGGCACCAAAGCTCTGCCAACATGAAGTAAGACCATTCCGAGACACAAAGCAAAAAAGGCCGTGTTTTTCCTTTTTGAAAGGCCTTTTTTGAGGATCAATATTTCAGCCCCTGCAGCCTGGATCCTTTCTATATAAAAGGGGGTGGGTGGGACTAACCATCCTTTCTCAAGATAAGTAAGAGAATTTGCTGTTCTGTGTATTTGAAATCTGGAGACGTTTATGGTCACTTGTGATACACATAGTTTCAAAAATCATAACTCAAAACGCCTTGGCCCAAACTTCCCTAAATTTGGCACAAAGCAGAAGATAGCTGTCTGCTACATTTGTGCCAAACTTAGTGCTGATCTGAAGTCCAGTTTCAAAGTTATAACTTTTTGGGGGGCTGCCCCCATTTTTAGAATTGCCTTATAGAACATTGATTTATTCTGCTGCACAATCGCATAGGTGCACTATCCCACTATATATATAAAGTTGCCGTTAAAGGGCACAAGGCCTCATTTTGTAAGACAAATTGGGGGATTCATGGAAATAGGTGGAGCCCTCCAAGGCCCAAGGATGTATGTGTAGCTCCAGAGCTTTGGAGATCACCCACTCCTGAGTGCATATGGAGAAGGTCAGCGCTTTGTAGTGGGAGGCAATAGGTGCTGTCACATGCCCTATATTGGCAAGTTTGAAGTTTTTCCAGATAGTATGTAAACTGGAGAGCCACTTTGAATTCTGTAACATCACTTCCCAAACCAAAGTATAAACCTCAGCTGAGTTGAGTACAATGGGAGATTGCTGTCAGTCAACTTTGTATTGCACCGAAAGCCAGACTGCTCCTGTAAATACATTGCTTCACATCAATCATAAAACAGACCACAAGGTATAAATATGTCTCAGGAAATATTCAGACTTTCCTCTTGCTGGAGGGAACTTTGTTATAACTTCCTAAATTTAAGTTGCTCCTTTGCACCTGAATGGTATTGTTTAGGTCGATGCATACTGTTTGCACATGAAATAGTAACTTAATTGCTATACAAATTTGCTCAGTTAGGTTCAGCTGCTAAAAAGATGGTTTTGTATTTTAGTACTCTGTCAGAAAAAAAATGCTTATTGACATTTAAGCACCAGGGTGGGGATTATCTCATTATACTTTACATGCTTCCTGTTAACAATGGCTAGAAATAAACAATGTGAGGGCACAGTTACATAATAAAAATAAACTGGGAGATGGATCAGGGTTTTTAAAATCAGGCTAAAGTCACATGGTAGTCACATAGTATTTGGGTTGGGATGTGTGTCCTCCTGGGAAAACTTTTAATCCATTTTTAAACTGTGTTGTATATCAGTTGAGGGGGGCTACATAGACTTTTAAAATCATTGCAATTGAGGCTATATTCTGCATCCACCCACTTTCACGCTGGCCACTCGCTGCTGCTATTGCAGTGTTATTTCTAATATTTGATTAATTTTTTAATGTCGTTTAAATTGACATATCGAAATGCCAGTATTACAGATAGCAAAAAGCCCAGAGCTTTCCTGCAGCCCATGGAAGCCTGAGGCTCCTTTTTCAGTAAATGTTTAAATTTAAATTGAAGTAAGAGCAACCTTGAAAACTTCTCGCCAGAGAGCTAGATATAGAGATAGGCACATATACACATGGGAGCAAGGCAAACAGTACTGGCTGCCTTTTAAAAAATGTCCTTCAAACTGGGGTATCACTGTGTCAAAATAACAGATAGAAAAAAATAGATCAGACAGCAGCCTGATGCAAGCATATGGACAGACACACAGACACGAACAGAGAGAAGTCTGGAGGAGACGAAGAGGCAACTGGCAAGGGGCTGATGAGAAAGAAGGCACACCGGTGAGTTGTGGGAGTGGCAACTCCATAGACACAATTTACATCAAGAAGGCATTCTCATGTGGCAAAATGTTTCAAACTAAATTGATTTCACAAGTGAGTTAAAACAAACAACCCTCTTGCCATCCAGTAAAATATTTTCTGACCAAAAAGACATGCTTCCCAGAAAAATTATCTGAGCTTCTATGTGCGTTCTGTAGTCACCTTTTTTTTTAAAAAAAATTAAACCATGCCAAACCTGATTCCCGCTTCTTGGATTGCTGCCTTGTTGTGGCGAAAGGGCTTGAGTAATTCAGAGAAGCTACGGCTATGCCATGCAGGGACACCCAAGATGGACAGGTCATAGTGGAGAGTTCTGACTAAATGCAATCCACCTGGAGCAGGAACTGGCAAGACACTCCAGTATCCTTGCCAAGAAAACTCCATGGACAGAAACAAAAGGCTAAAAGATATGACGCTGGAAGATGAGCCCCTCAGGTCGGAAGGCGTCCAACATGCTACTGAGGTAGAGAGGAGGACAACTACAAGTAGCTCCAGTGCTAATGAAGTGGTTGGGCCAAAGCTGAAAGGACGCTCAGCTGTGGACGTGCCTGGAAGTGAAAGGAAAGTCCAATGCTGCAAAGAGAAATACTGCATAGGAACCTGGAATGTAAGATCTATGAATCTTGGTAAGCTGGATGTGGTCAAACAGGAGATGGCAAGAATAAACATTGACATCCTGGAACTAAAATGGACGGGAATGGGCAAATTCAATTCAGACGATTATCATATCTACTATTGTGGGCAAGAATCCTGTAGAAGAAATGGAGTAGCCCTCATAGTCAACAAAAGCAAAGTGGCTGTCCAACGAGGCCTTACAAATAGCAGAGAAGGGAAACAAAATGCAAGGGAGATAGGGAAAGCTACAGAAAATTGAATGCAGACTTCCAAAGAATAGCAAGGGGAGAAAAGAGGGCCTTCTTAAATGAACAATGCAAAGAAATAGAGGAAAATAATAGAAAGGGAAAAACCAGAGATCTGTTCAAGAAAATTGGAGATATTACAGAAACATTTTGTGCAAAGATGGACATGATAAAGGACAAAAATGGTAGGGACCTCACAGAAGCAGAAGACATCAAGAAGAGGTGGCAAGAATACTCAGAGGAATTATACCAGAAAGATCTGGATGTCCCGGACAACCCAGAGAGTGTGGTTGCTGACCTTGAGCCAGACATCCTGGAGAGTGAAGTCAAGTGGGCCTTAGAAAGCATGGCTAACAACAAGGCCAGTGGAGGTGATGGCATTCCAGTTGAACTCTTTAAAATCTTAAAAGATGATGCTGTTAAGGTGCTACACTCAATATGCCAGCAAGTTTGGAAAACTCAGCAGTGGCCAGAGGATTGGAAAAGATCAGTCTACATCCCAATCCCAAAGAAGGGCAGTGCCAAAGAATGCTCCAACTACCGTACAATTGCACTCATTTCACATGCTAGCAAGGTTATGCTCAAAAATCCTACAAGGTAGGCTCCAGCAGTATGTGGACCGAGAACTCCCAGAAGTACAAGCTGGATTTCGAAGGGGCAGAGGAACTAGAGACCAAATTGCTAACATGCTCTGGATTATGGAGAAAGCCAGAGAGTTCCAGAAAAACATCTACTTCTGCTTCATTGACTACGCAAAAGCCTTTGACTGTGTCAACCACAACAAACTATGGCAAGTTCTTAAAGAAATGGGAGTGCTTGACCACCTTATCTATCTCCTGAGAAATCTATATGTGGGAGAGGAGGCAACAGTTAGAACTGGATATGGAACAACTGATTGGTTCAAAATTGGGAAAGGAGTACGACAAGGCTGTATATTGTCTCCCTGCTTATTTAACTTCTATGCAGAATACATCATGCGAAAGGCAGGACTGGAGGAATCCCAAGCCGGAATTAAGATTGCCGGAAGAAATATCAACAACCTCAGATATGCAGATGATACCACTCTGATGGCAGAAAGTGAGGAGGAATTAAAGAACCTCTTAATGAGGGTGAAAGAGGAGAGCGCAAAAAACGGTCTGAAGCTCAACATCAAAAAAACTAAGATCATGGCCAGTGGTCCCATCACCTCCTGGCAAATAGAAGGGGAAGATATGGAGGCGGTGACAGATTTTACTTTCTTCGGCTCCATGATCACTGCAGATGGGGACAGCAGCCCCGAAATTAAAAGACACCTGCTTCTTGGGAGGAAAGCGATGACAAACCTCAACAGCATCTTAAAAAGCAGAGACATCACCTTGCCGACAAAGGTCCACATAGTCAAACCTATGGTTTTTCCAGTAGTGATGTATGGAAGTGAGAGCTGGACCATAAAGAAGGCTGACCGCCAAAGAATTGATGCTTTTGAATTGTGGTGCTGGAGGAGACTCTTGAGAGTCCCCTGGACTGCAAGGACATCAAACCTATCCATTTTGAAGGAAATCAACCCTGAGTGCTCACTGGAAGGACAGATCCTGAAGCTGAGGCTTCAATACTTTGGCCATCTCATGAGAAGAGAAAACTCCCTGGAAAAGACCCTGATGTTGGGAAAGAGTGAAGGCAAGAGGAGAAGGGGATGACAGAGGACGAGATGGTTGGATAGTGTCATCGAAGCAACCAACATGAATTTGACCAAACTCCGGGAGGCAGTGGAAGACAGGAGGGCCTGGCGTGCTCTGGTCCATGGGGTCACGAAGAGTCGGACACAACTTAACGACTAAACAACAACAAACCTGATTCAAAAATAGTTTTTCCCCTAATGTAACCATGCTCTGAGTTAAACGGATCACTTTCCTAACTTTTATTTTACTTCACACAAATATATTATTTCTGTACCTACTATAGGAATAGTAGGTGTTGGTGTTACAACACAAAAGGCATCAACATGGGCTGTAATTGTCAGTAATACATCCACATTTGTTTTCTGTAAGGAAGCTGAAGAAATATTGGGTAGCAACACTGTCAGAACACTGAGAATTTACAGGCCTGAACAGGTCAAGACAGTAGAAGTTTATGAGCTGCCATAATGTTCACCTGTGCAGACTCAGAAGTGCTGAGTCACAGTGACTTAGAAGAGGTGTGACTAAGGATGATGCAACACCTGTCCTGATTGGGCAAAGGCAGCTGCCTGCATGTATATAACTGGACTATGTATACAAAATGTCTTTTACCCCCTTTCTCTTTCATTCCATTTCTTTGCCTCCTGCCTCTACTTGTATTGTTGCTATGCCGAAGGACTGCTGCTCTGTATATTTGTACATATTGTAAATACATGTGTCTTGCTGTGAAGAAGAGCGTGTGTGCGTGTTTCCTTCATCAAGGGCTTGCAGGAAGAACTCTGCTAATTATCAGCGCGTCCAGGCGTTTACACGCGTTGACAGAGGTTATGGCCCAGCACGGTTCCGCTGCGCAAGCCGCCTGAAGTGAAGAACGGTTGGTGAGTACCCGTGGGAAGGAAGAGAGTGAAGTTTTTGAAGAAGGCATTTCAGCTGTTGTGAGCCCAGGAGGGGAGAGAAAACAGAGAACTGAAAGCAGAGCACACAGAATGGCGTTTGGGGCAGCAGGCTTGGGAGGCTTTCCGTTAACAAAGCTGAATGACAGTAATTACCAGACGTGGTCTGTCAAAGCTGAGATGCTGTTAAGGAGGGAAGATCTATGGCAGATTGTAACTAACCCCCCAGCACAGTTTGATGAAGACCTGGAACGTGAAAATGAAAAAGCTTTAAGTACGT
The DNA here is from genome assembly GCA_037013535.1 of Intellagama lesueurii. NCBI lineage: Eukaryota > Metazoa > Chordata > Lepidosauria > Squamata > Agamidae > Intellagama > Intellagama lesueurii. The sequence goes on from JBAJHW010000005.1 coordinate 106,216,054, forward strand.
TGGTACTTTGTTTAGAAGATAGCCAACTGATCCATGTCCGTGGCTTGGCTACAGCGAAGGAAGTTTGGGATCATCTTAAAAATATTTACGTCAGAGACACAGCAGGGACGAAGGTGTCCTTAACAAGAAGGCTCTACAGATGTAGATTACTGCCTGGTGAGAGCGTGTCTAAACATTTGCAAACAATGAAAGGACTTTTCAGTGAGTTACAGCAAAGGAATGTATTATTCACAGAGCAACATAAAGTCTACGTAATATTGAGCAGCTTGTCTAGTAATTATGATATGCTGGTAACAAGCCTAGAGTCGATGACGGATGCTGACTTGACCTTGGAGTATTTGACGGGTCGTTTGCTGCAAGAGGAGCAACGCCAGAATGAGAGGTCTGATAGCGAAGTGAAATATGACAGCCCGAGAAGTAACCGGGATGGCTGGAGACGAAGGACAGATGACAGCAGAAAGCACAGAGAGCCGGCTCCAAGAGAGAGAGAGCAGAGTGGGCGTGCGATGGCTGTGAAGCGTTGCTTCGGTTGTGGTTCTCAACAACATTTGCTAAAAGATTGCCAACAAACCAGGAGCAGAGACCGAAGAGAAACAGTTTACCGAGGCACCGATGAGGGGAGAAAAGGGAGGATTTCTCTTGTGAAGTCAACAAGAGATAAAGCCTCCAAGGTCATCCAGCAAGCTTGCTGGATTATTGATAGCGGAGCCGTAGCTCACTTGACTAATGAAAAGAATTTGTTTTCTTCTTTAGGTACCTCGGAGCAGAACTGCGTCAGCCTGGCAAATGGACAGAGAACAGAAGTTTCTGGTGAAGGGAAAGTTTTTGTGCCAGGTTTGGACAAAGAACTTGAAAATGTGCTACTTGTTCCCCAGCTTGATTGTAATATTTTAAGTGTATCTGCTTTAGATAAGCAAGGTTTTACAGTCATATTTGATAAGGGTGAATGTAAAATTAAGAAAGGGAACTGTGTTGTTGCAAAGGCAAAACAAGAGAACAATTTGTACATATTGAGAAACAAAACACAAAGAGATACACACATTGTTGGGAGAAACACGCCACAGCATGATCAATGTGCGGATTTGCTACACAGAAGGCTTGGGCATGTAAATTTTAGAACACTCCAAAAGATGGAAACCATAGCAAAAGGTGTTCAATTAAAGGAGTGTCAAAATTATCTAGACTGTGACGTATGCAAATTGGCAAAATCAAAGGTGGCATCTAAAAGTAAAATAAGCACCAGACAAACTAACAGGCCTTTTGAATTGGTCCACACAGACTTGATAGGACCATTTGCGCCATCTTTGGGTGGAGCAAAGTATGTGCTGGTGCTTGTTGATGATTATTCCAGATATTCTTTCTGTTATTTGTTAAAATCTAAAACAGAAGTGTTTAATAATTTTAAGAGCTGGGTGAAATTTATTGAGAGACGTTTTGACCACAAGGTGGCACAGTTACAAACAGATAGAGGTTCTGAATTTTTGTGCAATAAATTTCAGATTTGGTTACAGCAGGTTGGGATAAGACACAGAAAAACTAGCCCCTATTCACCTTTTCAGAATGGTGTAGCTGAGAGAAGAAATGGTGTACTCCAGACCATGAAGGATGCTTTGTTAGCAGATGCTAACATGAGCCATGGTTATTGGGGAGAATCTTTGTTGACATCTAACTACATTATAAACAGGCTTTGGTCATCAGCTATAGACCAAACGCCTTACTTCATGCTATATGGCAAGGAGCCATCTCTTAAGCACATGAGAATTTTTGGGTGTAGTGCATGGGTGCACATCCCAAAAGAAATAAGAAGGAAAGGAAAGGCCAAGGCAAAGAAAATGAAATTTCTTGGCTATGAACCAGGTTCAAAAGCATACAGGTTTCTAGATGGAAACAAAAATATAGTTATATCTAGGTCAGCAAATTTTAGTGAACATGAAAATTGGGATAGAATTCATGCGAATTCCCAAGTTTTCATCCCAATCTCAGACACAAAAAGAAATGAGTATAGACAGACAGAACCAGAGGAAGAGGAGGCTGAAAGAAGCACAAGCCAGTCTACAACTGAAGAAGAAGAAGAAGAAGAAGAAGAAGAAGAAGAAGAACGCAATGGGCTATGTAGTGAGTTAGTAAGTGAAACACAAATTGAACCAGAGTCACAAATCCCCAGGAGATCAGAGAGAGCAAATAAGGGGGTTCCACCCAAAAGGTTTGGGGTAGGAGAAATTAGAGTTTGCCATGTATATCAGGAACCAAGGAATTATGAGGAAGTAATGACACTTCCTGATGTAGAAAAAAGAAAATGGCAGGATGCCATGAAAGAAGAAATGAAGCCATAAAGGAGAAACTAATTGAGTTACATTATTGCAAAACAGAAGAAAATGTAGCAGACATATTAACAAAACCTTTAAATGCTCAGAAGCATAATGAAATAATTAAAGAGATGGGATTATGGTTTGTTCAGGCGTAAATTAGGAGGGGTGTCAGAACATTGAGAATTTACAGGCCTGAACAGGTCAAGACAGTAGAAGTTTATGAGCTACCATAATGTTCACCTGTGCACTCAGAAGTGCTGAGTCACAGTGACTTAGAAGAGGTGTGACTAAGGATGATGCAACACCTGTCCTGATTGGGCAAAGGCAGCTGCCTGCATGTATATAACTGGACTATGTATACAAAATGTCTTTTACCCCCTTTCTCTTTCATTCCATTTCTTTGCCTCCTGCCTCTACTTGTATTGTTGCTATGCCGAAGGACTGCTGCTCTGTATATTTGTACATATTGTAAATACACGTGTCTTGCTGTGAAGAAGAGCGTGTGTGCGTGTTTCCTTCATCAAGGGCTTGCAGGAAGAACTCTGCTAATTATCAGCGCGTCCAGGCGTTTACACGCGTTGACAAACACTAGCTTGCCTTTTGACTGGTAGATTCAAAGCATAGACTACATACTGGCTGAAATCCTGTTGCATAGTGTAGTAAATTCCAACTAGAATAGCCACTGAATCAGTGGGGATTTGGTAAGTTCCACTGATTCAATGGGCCTACTATAGCTGTGCCTTATGTTTCAGACAATGTTTCTCAGGACAAATTTCTCAGACATTTGATTTTCAGTTTGTACAAACACACATGAAGTATAACAGTATGGAAGTTGTTTGGTAGTGCACAAATACATTTCTTATACATATAAATCCTTAGGGTAGGGGTGAAATCACCTGTTTACCATAAGTGGAACATACATAGAGAATAACATTTCCAAACAAACCACTCTACTCTTAGCATCATGGAAGATATCTTTGCAGAGAAATTGCTTGTGATGGTATAAGAAAAATGTTAAGATGGGGCTCCATGCACACCTTTTCTCTCCTCCTTCACAACATAGTTGGGAAGAACACATAATAATCTTACCAAAGAATCTGTTATGTAGCTGCACAGAAATATATCCACAGTTGTATCAATCACATTGGCAATGGGCTTACATGTTGCTACTTCCATAGTAATCTATGACAAATGAGAAACAAACTGAAATATTGAACATTTGATATTGAAATCTTATTTAAAAGCCTTAATACTCAATTGTAAAGACATAAATATTATCTTTGATATTGTCCAACCTAAATAAATCACATTTCATAATGGATTTAATGTTACATTCCAACATTTCTAAGTTACTACATAAAGCTTCAAATACAATATTGGTATAATAATAATAATAATATTAATCTCTTTTTTTCTTTTCTAAGTAAAATTATGAGTGCATAATGATCATCACCATCAGAGGGAGGTTGCTACTAATTAAAATCAATCTAATTGTGGGCAAGTTGGGCAACCCCAAGGATCAAAGCAGGAACTCTTTGATTACTGGCAATCTCCTCCTGTGATTAATATCACCCTTATGCAGGTGCAATTTACTCAACAGGACTTGGCCATTATTTCAGTTCAGTACATTTCTTGCTAATGGGAAAAATTATCCAGCTTACCGATTCCTTCACCCATTCAGCATATTGCTCAAAGTATCCTATTATGGTATCCATGTACTTTTTTGTTTCCTGGGAGGGGGGAAAAAACCTGATGTAAGATTAAGTATAAGTACTTTTCAGTAAAAGAGTCTGCTTTTTAAAAGTATTTATTTATATGATTTGTATACTGCCTATCTGGCTACCAAGGCCACTCTGGGAAATTTACACAAAAAATAAGAACAATTATCAAGAACATTAAATTAAAATAAAATACATATCAAAATAATGTAAAAGAATAAACATGTACTAAACATTATACATTAGAAACATTATAAACTTAGAAATACAAAACAGAAACAGTAACATTTTAAAAAAGCAGTCAAGAAGGTGGAATCATTAACTTAGGAGTTGGTAAGTGCTCTGTGTTCTGTTGATGGAATATTCTGGAAGGCCTGTCTGAATAACCAAATTTTCAATGATCTCTTAAAGTAGCCAGTGAAAGGGCAAATATGAGATGGCAGCTGATTCTAAAGGAGTGGTGCAACCACTGAGAAGGCCCAATTACTGGTCTTTTCCTTCTGGGCCTCTCTTGGGGTCAATGTCCTCAACTGCCCTGCCCTCAAGGGACAGGACAGAATCCACTGCAAAAGGGTGGAAGGATAGACAGAGCTGGGTGTCATCAGTGTACTGATGACACAAGACTCCAAATCTCCTGATGGCCTCCCCCAGCAGCCTCATGTAGGTGTTAAGCAGCAACAGAGAGATGATTGACCCCTGAGGAACTCCACAATTGAGAGTCCAAGGGGTGGACACCATCTCCCCAAGTTGTGCTCTCTGGGGTCGGTCCTCAAGGAAAGACTGGAGCCAGGACAAAGCCAGACCACCAGTCCCCAACCCTGAGAGGATACCATGTTTGACAGTATCAAAGGTCGTTGAGAGATTGAGGATGACCAAAATGGACATTTTGCCCCATTGGCCTCCCTCAGAAGGTCATCTTGCAGGGCATCCAATGCCATCTCCGTGCTGTGACAGCCTGAACCCACAGTGGAGTGGATTGAGGGCTTTGGTTTCCTTCAGGAGGGCCTGTAGCTGATCAACCACTGCTCTCTCCACTAGCTTGCTTGAAAATGGGACATTGGCAATAGGTCTGTAGCTGTTATAATCATCTGCTGCCACATTAGTTTTTTGTGAATAGGCCTAATGCGTGTTTCCTTGAGGGGAATCTGCTCTCAAGGAAAGACACATTTATGATGCAGGTGGCCCATTCTATCATTATTGGCCTGGCAGCTTTTAAGAGCCAGGCCAGGCAAGGAGGTTGCCGTGGCCCTACAGTGGTCAAGTACCTTGTCAGCCTCAGATGATGTCACTGGCTGAAATTGAGTTAGAGGCATTGGACAAACTGGCACAGTGGACATCTCGGCTTGATCTACTGATACAAGATGGTGGTCTAGGTCCTGGTGGATGGCCTCCACTTTGTGGAGAATGCTGCAAATTGGTCACAGGTGATGCTATTGGGAGGACAATCACTGTGGCCAATTCCAGACAGATTGCACAATATGTGAAATAATTCAGCCTGGTGATTTTGGGCTTCACTTATCCAGTTACTGTAGTGTGATTTTCTCATGGATTTCACCTTGCTAAGTAGATGTTAGACAGAATTTTTGCAGCTTTTAAGTTAAATTCCATATCCATATGTTCTCCAGCTTTCTCTTATTTTGCTTCATTGCCTATAGTTGGGTATACCAAGGAGCAGGATGGGCTCAGCAGTGGAGAGGGCATTTGGGTGCAATCATGTCAACTGCCCAGGTTGCAGCGGCATACCATCCAGCGACCTGGGCTTCAACCAGTTCAGCCGGTATCCTATGCATTTCATCTTGGCAGCCTATTGGATCCAACATCCTGCATGGGCGAACCATCTTAATGGGTCCCATCTCCCCAGAGCAGGGTAGTGCCACTGAGAGGCTGCATTTGATCAGGTGGTGATCCAACCATGACAAAGGGATCAACTCAAGGTTGGTCACTCTTGGGTCACTCTCTCCCTGTCCAACTGAAAAAACCAGGTCTAGCTTATGACCTGGGTGGGACAGTAGACAAACTGGGACATGTCCAAGGAAGCCATGGTTCCCAAGAACTCAGGAGCTGGCTCACTGTCCTCAGCCTCCACATGGATGTTGAAGTCACACAGAAGAAGTCGTCTGGGTGACCTCCACAGTGCCTCCACACTGCTAGCTCTGGAAAGGAGAGCACAGCAAACCAGCATAATCCCAATTCTATCCCTGGTCCCCAACAACATGTGGAGGGCCTCCAGACACAGGATATTCAGGGCAAAGAGCATGACAGCCTCCAAAGTGTTTTTATATACAATGGCAAATTCCCCCCACCCATCCATCCAGTTTATCCTGATGTAAGATGGAACAGCCAAGTGGACAGATTAATGAGAGCCACACCACCCACCACAACCACCCAGGTTTCAGTAATGCATGCCAGATCTGCACCTTCAGCCAAGATTAAATCCTGGGCTTTATTTAGGGCAGATCTGGCATTTAGCAACATCAAGGACTGACAGGAGAATTGGCTGAGTGGGTTACCTCAAACTGGGCAGCTAGCAGAAGAGCTAGAACCGGGAACAGCCTTCAGATATCTGTTCCCCGTTCTTCTGGACTTGACAGATACTTTGCCAACATCGTATCTTCCTCTGCCCATCGCTACTTGGATGTTACTCATATCCACTCACTGGATGACAGGCCTTAAGTAAACTTCTTAAGTATATAGTGCCATAAAAAGTTCAGTAACACCATGATGCAAACAGTTAAGAAACAGTTAAATTGCAGTGCAGCAGGGAGTTAGGATTACTAAAAATAAAAATAAACAAAAAAAGGGTTGTACTATCATGTGAAAAAGAAAGTACACCCTCATAGAATTTAACAATTTTATGTATCAGGACATAATAAAAATCATCTGGTCCTTAGCAGATCTGAAAATTAGGTAAACACAACCTCAGATGAACAGTAACACATGACACATTACACTATGTCATGATTTGTTTTACATAAAGCCAAAATGGAGAAGCCATGTGTGAAAAACTAAGTACACCTTATGATTCAATAGATTGTAGAACTACCTTTAACAGCAATAACAAAGTAATAGTTTTCTGTATGACTTTATCAATCTCTCACATCATTGTGGAGGGATATTGGCCCGCTCTTTACAATGTTGCTTCAGTTTATTGAAGTTTGCAGTCATTTGTTTATGCATAGCTCTCGTAAGGTCCCGCCACAGCATTCCAATCAGTTTAAGACCTGGACTTTGGGCCGTTGCAACACCTTGATTCTTTTCTTTTTCAGCCATTCCGTTGTAGATTTCCTTGTGTGCTTGGGATCACTGTCTTGTTGCATGACCCAATTTTGGCCAAGTTTAGTATACAGAGGTGTGAATGCACTCAATGACTGCCAGGTGTCCAGGTCCTGTGGCTACAAAACAAGCCCAAATTATCACCCCTCCACCACCATGCTTGACAGTTGGTATGAAGTATTTGTGCTGATATGCTGTGTTTGGTTTTTGCCACACATGGCACTGTGCATGATAGCTAAATATCTCTATTTTGATCTTGTCAGTCCAAAGGACATTGTTTGAGAAGTCTTATGGTTTGTCCACATAAAACATTGCAAACCTAAGCTGTACTGCCATGCTCATTTTAGAGAGAAGAGGCTTTGTCCTGACAACCATTCCAAACAAACCATACTTCTTCAGTCTTTTCTAATTGTACTGTCATTAACTTTAACATTTAACATGCTAACTGAGGCTTGTTAGAATCTGAGATGTAGTTCTTGGGGTTTGGGCAATTTCTCTGAGCATTGCATGGTCTGATCTGGGGTTGAATTTGCTTGGATGTCCACTCCTGGGAAGATTGGCAATTGTTTTGAATGTTTTCCACTTGTGAAGGATCTTCCTCACTGTAGAATGATGGACTTTAAAATGGTTTGGAAATGGCCTTATAACTCTTCCCAGATTGATGGATAGCAACAATTGCTTCTCTACTATCATTGTTGATGTATTTCCTCCATGGCATTGTGTTAACACACACCTGAATGCTCCAGACTAGCAAACTGCTAAAACTTCAGCTTTTATAGAGGTGGTCACACTTGCTGATAATGAAGGGCATTCAGTCAGCAGCACCTGGCTATAACTTAGCCTCTTAATTCCTATGTGTTGTTGTTCATCTGAGGTATTTACCTAATTTTCAAACCTACTAAAGACCAGATGATTTTTATTATGTCCTGGTACATAAAACCATAGAATTCAAAGAGTGTGTACTTTCTTTTTCTCATGACTGTATATCCAATTACATTTGTTGTTTGTTTTTAGTCGTTAAGTAGTGTCCGACTCTTCATGACCCCATGGACCAGAGCACGCCAGGCCCTCCTGTCTTCCACTGCCTCCCGGAGTTTGGTCAAATTCATGTTGGTAGCTTCGATGACACTGTCCAACCATCTCGTCCTCTGTCATCCCCTTCTCCTCTTGCCTTCACATTTTCCCAACATCAGGGTCTTTTCCAGGGAGTCTTCTCTTCTCATGAGATGGCCAAAGTATTGGAGCCTCAGCTTCAGGATCTGTCCTTCCAGTGAGCACTCAGGGTTGATTTCCTTCAAAATGGATAGGTTTGATGTCCTTGCAGTCCAGGGGACTCTCAAGAGTCTCCTCCAGCACCACAATTCAAAAGCATCAATTCTTTGGCGGTCAGCCTTCTTTATGGTCCAGCTCTCACTTCCATACAACACTACTGGAAAAACCATAGCTTTGACTATGCGGACTTTTGTCGGCAAGGTGATGTCTCTGCTTTTTAAGATGCTGTTGAGGTTTGTCATCGCTTTCCTCCCAAGAAGCAGGTGTCTTTTAATTTCGGGGCTGCTGTCATCATCTGCGGTGATCATGGAGCCCAAGAAAGTAAAATCTGTCACCGCCTCCATATCTTCCCCTTCTATTTGCCAGGAGGTGATGGGACCACTGGCCATGATCTTAGTTTTTTTGATATTGAGCTTCAGACCATTTTTTTTCGCTTTCCTCTTTCACCCTCATTAAGAGGTTCTTTAATTCCTCCTCACTTTTTGCCATCAGAGTGGTATCATCTGCATATCTGAGGTTGTTGATATTTCTTCCGGCAATCTTAATTCCAGTTTGGGATTCCTCCAGTCCAGCCTTTCGCATGATGTATTCTGCATAGAAGTTAAATAAGCAGGGAGACAATATACAGCCTTGTCGTACTCCTTTTCCAATTTTGAACCAATCAGTTGTTCCATATCCAGTTCTAACTGTTGCTTCCTCTCCCACATATAGATTTCTCAGGAGATAGATAAGGTGGTCAGGCACTCCCATTTCTTTAAGAACTTGCCATAGTTTGTTGTGGTTGACACAGTCAAAGGCCTTTGCGTAGTCAATGAAGCAGAAGTAGATGTTTTTCTGGAACTCTCTGGCTTTCTCCATAATCCAGAGCATGTTAGCAATTTGGTCTCTAGTTCCTCTGCCCCTTTGAAATCCAGCTTGTACTTCTGGGAGTTCTCGGTCCACATACTGCTGAAGCCTACCTTGTAGGATTTTGAGCATAACCTTGCTAGGGTGTGAAATGAGTGCAATTGTACGGTAGTTGGAGCATTCTTTCGCACTGCCCTTCTTTGGGATTGGGATGTAGACTGATCTTTCCCAATCCTCTGGCCACTGTTCAGTTTTCCAAACTTGCTGGCATGTTGAGTGTAGCACCTTAACAGCCTCATCTTTTAAGATTTTAAAGAGTTCAACTGGAATGCCATCACCTCCACTGGCCTTGTTGTTAGCCATGCTTTCTAAGGCCCACTTGACTTCACTCTCCAGGATGTCTGGCTCAAGGTCAGCAGCCACACTCTCTGGGTTGTTCGGGACATCCAAATCTTTCTGGTATAATTCCTCTGAGTATTCTTGCCACCTCTTCTTGATGTCTTCTGCTTCTGTGAGGTCCCTGCCATTTTTGTCCTTTATCATGTCCATCTTTGCACAAAAGGTTCCTTTAATACCTCCAATTTTCTTGAACAGATCTCTGGTTTTTCCCTTTCTATTATTTTCCTCTATTTCTTTACACTGTTCATTTAAGAAGGCCCTCTTGTCTCTCCTTGCTATTCTTTGGAAGTCTGCATTCCATTTTCTGTAACTTTCCCTATCTCCCCTGCATTTTGTTTCCCTTCTCTTCTCTGCTATTTGTAAGGCCTCGTTGGACAGCTAGTTTGCTTTCTTGCATTTCCTTTTCTTTGGGATGGTTTTTGTTGCTGCCTCCTGTACAGTGTTACGAGCCTCCATCTATAGTTCTTCAGGCACTCTGTCCACCAAATCGAGTTCCTTGAATCTGTTCTTCACTTCCACTGTGTATTCATAAGGGATTTGGTTTAGATTATAGCTGACTAGCCCAGTGGTTTTTCCTACTTTCTTCAGTTTAAGCTTGAATTTTGCTATAAGAAGCTGATGATCAGAGCCACAATCAGCTCCAGGTCTTGTTTTTGCTGACTGTATAGAGCTTCTCCATCTTTGGCTGCAGAGAATATAATCAATCTGATTTCGGTATTGCCCATCTGGTGATGTCCATGTGTAGAGTCACCTCTTGTGTTGTTGGAAAAGAGTGTTTGTGATGACCAGCTTGTTCTCTTGACAAAACTCTATTAGCCTTTGCCCTGCTTCGTTTTGAACTCCAAGGCCAAACTTACTTGTTGTTCCTTTTATCTCTTGACTTCAGCATTCCAGTCTCCTATACTGAGAAGAACATCTTTCTTTGGTGTCAGTTCTAGAAGGTGTTGTAAGTCTTCATAGAATTGGTCAATTTCAGCCTCTTCAGCACCGGTGGTTGGTGCATAAACCTGGATTACTGTGATATTGAAAGGTCTGCCTTGGATTCGTATTGAAATCATTCTATCATTTTTGAGATTGTATCCCAGTACAGCTTTTCCCACTCTTTTGTTGACTATCAGGGCTACTCCATTTCTTCTACGGGATTCTTGCCCACAATAGTAGATATGATAATCGTCTGAATTGAATTCGCCCATTCCTGTCCATTTTAGTTCACTGACGCCCAGGATGTCAATGTTGATTCTTGCCATCTCCTGTTTGACCACATCCAGCTTACCAAGGTTCATAGATCTTACATTCCAGGTTCCTAGGCAGTATTTTTCTTTGCAGCATCGGACTTTCTTTTCACTTCCAGGCGCGTCCGCAGCTGAGCGTCCTTTCAGATTTGGCCCAACCACTTCATTAGCTCTGGAGCTACTTGTACTTGTCCTCTGCTCTTCCTCAGTAGCATGTTGGACGCCTTCCGACCTGAGGGGCTCATCTTCCAGCGTCATATCTTTTAGCCTTTTGTTTGTGTCCATGGAGTTTTCTTCACAAAGATACTGGAGTGGCTTGCCAGTTCCTGCTCCAGGTGGATTGCATTTAGTCAGAACTCTCCACTATGACCTGTCCGTCTTGGGTGTCCCTGCATGGCATAGCCCATAGCTTCTCTGAATTACTCAAGCCCGTTCCCCACAACAAGGCAGCAATCCATGAAGGGGTCCAATTACATACCTGAGTTCAATTTAGATAAAATAAATATATAAAAAGTAAATTAAATATAAACTGAATTAAATAACAATTAAACAAACAAATTTGAAATTAAAACAAGGGGTAGAGGGTTTAGTACAAAATAAGATCTTACCTGGATAATAACTAATGAAGCATTGCTGTTTATAAGAAGTTGAGCAGCATCAACAGCACTGATCACGTTTTTTACTTTTCCCTTTATGAGGAGGAAAAAGACCAAGGTGTAAGTGGGGTAAGAAAGGAGACAACCATGCAGTTAAGCCACAATAGTTCTCCAATTGTTATGATATGGTTCAAACATAGCTTTCACAAACAAAAACAGACACACATATGTCAGGGACACTTATTTTACATATATGTCCATAATTTCATAATGACTCTTTGGTCAGTTTTCAGCAGATAATGTAAGCCAAAGTAACCATGACTCAGGAGACCATGGTTTGGAACATCAAAATAAAAATTATATTCAGGTGCTTCCTTTCGCAGCAGACTGAATTATCTTTCTGGTCTGAACTAGCTCTTCATTGCATTCACACATAGCAGGAAACTTTGGTTTGATAAAATGAGGAAACAATTTATTTGACAGCACATACAAGGGGAAAAAGGAGCATTAAAACAGAGGTATATGCAAACGATGATTTGGATGACTGAATGCAGCTGTTGTTTGGGCCTGATTTTCACTACAGTGGTAACCCTGTTACTCAAATGCTTATCAATATAAATAAGTTTACTCATGTAGCCAAGCAGAATGTCAAACAGAAAGCTAAGCTATTGTCCTTCTCCATGACAAACTAGTTTTCTATGGGGAGGTAATTTTTAATTGGAGGAGCATTAATCACGTGAACCTTATATACAGACCAAAGTGGTATAGCTCAGATAACAGCTTAGAGTATTCAAGATCTTATTTACATTCAGGGCAAAAGTATATTTACAAAAGCTTGCATCACACAAGCAGGTGTGTCAGGGAACCATCATGCAAATAGATTGAATAGGCTGGATCATTTTGTTCTCTATTGCTCATACAGTCAGGAGTAGCCATGGAACAAAGCAAAAGAACTACAACACGCTTCCCTTTGCCACTTAGAATGGCAAACAATTTCCTGCCATTCCCTAGAGAAGTTTTGCACTGGCCAGAACACTGTGTGCAGAGTTCCCCAGTTTTGTGTAGCATTTCCCTTTTTTGTACAAAACTGCTCAATGCATTGTCCCAAGTCAGAATGACTATTGCTTTGTTTAAGAATATGAAGGACCGGGTAGGTTGTTTACTTCTTCCTTATAGAGTCTGAGCAAGTTCATGTACTTTACTTCTAGAGGGGAAGGACATTAGAGAGATATTTTGCAAAACTGAGACCTTGAAAAGGGGTGAAAGGTGCTCTTTGTTTTGCTGTTAGCTAACAGTGAGGAAGCTTGCATAGTTTTAAAACTATGGTGCACAATTCCTCAGTGTGTTGAGACAGTCTACATTAATGAGGACAAGGACTTTATCAAGTGTTTTTTCCATATTAGTTCCATATTAGTTCACTAGGAGCCAACGGGAAATCCAAATGGGGAAAGATGGACTATGACTTTGCTGTTTTTATTATGGCAAGGAAAAACCTCACTTGCTCATGGAAAGGTACTAATATTATATTGGGATAGGATGTGTCATTTGGACTGTCCAACCATTAACAAACCATCATCCCATTTCAGTCCAGCAGTGTGATATATGTGTTATGTGGCTTCTCTTTCTGATGGCTTGATGAAAGTGTTGAGAAATTAATTGTATAGATAGAAATAAATCATATAGGAGACAAAATAACCCTGTACACTTTATTTTATTGATTAATAATTAAAATATTTATAGCTTGCTCTATATCAGAAGGTTTCAGAGCAAGAAACAATAAATTAAATCTGTTTTAGGCAATTTAAAAGAATATGAAATGGTTCAACAGAATCAAAATAGTCCTATTCTGTATGGTGTACTGCTCTCAATGGTAGAACACAGAGGATGTGCCCCAGCTTACATTGATCAGACAAGTATGTATAGGGAAGATGTTCCCTCAAGAATAGAAGTCCCAAGCTCTTCAGAGTCACAATTACTGGTTTTGGTGCCTAACCTTTCACTGCCTGGGATAAGCCTGGGTCACATGGGACTGACATACATTTGGAAATGAAGGAGGAATGGAAAGGAGTTTATGAGAGCCATACTGATTCTGTGCTGTGCCATCAGTTTTATGTTTCCTTCTCCTAAGGCAGTAGGTGTTGGGAGGCAGCACATGTGCTCAGTGAATTGGTTTATGGCTTTGCAGCAGCAAATTTATCACCCACAACACCCCAGTGGGAAAACAACATGAAAACACAAAGGAGAATACTAAATAAGATCTTTTGCTACCTAAATCCTACATGAAAGGTGCAATGAAGGATTCTTGTGCTCAGTTACACTTCCTTCATGACTTACATTAACTGTACTTTAAATATCGACCAGACAATTTCATTACTTCCCAATTTTCTGTAAAACAATAGACTCCCAAGTGTTTCACAGCAACAGAATCTGTGTTCTGAAGGAATCATGCTCAATAGCCCTTTCCATCTCACCACTTCACAGTTTGACTGAATTACCATTGCCAAGGGAAAAACCCTCCAAAAATTCAGGAATCCTGAGATTCCCAAAGATTTCCATGAGTAGATTATCTTACTCTATTCCCTAGCTCTTTAAAGAAGGTCAGCTAGTGAAGATCAAGGCAAACTTCTTGAGGAAAAGATTTATCCAGGACCATGGGATCACTGATCCCACCCCCAAAAGTAAAACAAACAAACAAACAAAACCACATTTCCGTGGATGATCTGCATATGCATCAGGCCATAAGGGATCAAGAGAGCTCCATGGTTATCATGTTGGCCATGAAGTCCAGAATAGATTTAGCAGAATGCCTTTTCATTGTGAATGTATAAAGCTGATTAAAGAGAGTCTCAAGCAGTCAAGTATTTAACATGTGAAAAGAACTTAAGAAGTTTTTACTCCAGAAGAAACAATAACATGCATCCACAAAAATAACCTTACCGAAAGTTCTGATGAAGTTTTCTGCAGTAATCTTATGCTCAGGTTTAAAGTACTCTGGTTAAAAACAAACAAATAAAAGAGCGAAATATCACAATTCTCTTAAAACATATTCAACAGGAATCTATGAAATGCTTAAGCCACAGTTCCAAGATATTAATGAAATAAAGACAAATACTGTAAATAACTGTGGAAATCATGAATCAGAGATTCCTGTGATTTGGCTTACTTGTACGCATTGTCCCACAATAATTGGTGCATAACCCTATAACACCTGTCTGGGAGATTCCTAAGTTTTCAGTGTAAAATCTTAATGATGCACCAAAATCTAGCCCGTGGAAACTGTAATCATCTTATAAAGTTCAGAAAGCATTCTGCTTTGCCCCCATTCCTCACAAAAATTGCAGATCCTGGTGGTGGTGGTATGTGTGTGTGTGTGTGTGTGTGTGTGTGTGTGTGTGTGTGTGTGTGAGAGAGAGAGAGAGAGAGAGAGAGAGAGAGATACAGCCATATGCAAGGCTGACAGATGTCCATTGTAAAACATGTACCTGCTTCAAGATCACCAACAAAAGTGTCTCAAGACTCCATGTCACCAAAGACACAGGAACCACAACAGCTTAAATGCAAGCATCACAATTCTGGAGTAAAATCACATGATATAAGAAACACAACTGGTTGCTTCCTACCTTCATTCTATGTATTTTCCTACTTCTTTCTCCAAATAACAGGCCAATGGTAGTGGAGCAACATAATGCAGTGAAATCAGAACATGTGTTTAAGTGGTACTATATATTAAGGAGGGAGAGAGAAATGACTGTGTGTGGAGGCAACCTCATATTTCTTTTAACAACATATAGTTCTGTCCAAGTTAGTTTTGTATTATAACCACAGAATCATAGAATTGTAGATTTGAAAGGGATACCAAGGGTCACTGATGCCAAATCCTTGCCAGTGCATGAAATCAACTGCTAAAGTATCTCTGACAGGCCATCCAAACTCTGCAGAAAAATCTCTAGTGAAGGATTGTCCACCACCCTCTGAGAGAGGTGATTCCATTGTAGAATAGCTGTCACAGCTAGGAAGCTCTTCCTGATGCTTAATTGAAATATCTTTTCTTGTAATTTAAATTCATTATTTCTGGTCCTATCATCTTGAACTGCAAAAACCAAGCTTGTTCCATCTTCCATATGTCACCTCTTCATATATTTGTAGATGCTGTAGAAGCTATCATATTGTTTTCCAATTTTCTCTTCTCCAGGCTAAACATGCCAAGTTCCTTCAACCTTTCTTCATAGGGCTTAAGTTTCCAAATCTCTTACCATTCTGGTTGCCCTCCTCTGGATACATTATACCTTCCCAATATCCTTCTTAAATTGTAGTGTCCATAACTGGACACAGTATTCTTGGCAAAGTCTGACCAAAGCAAAATAAAATGGTACTACCCTGTTTCCATGAAAATAAGCCCTACCCCAAAAATAAGCCCCAGTTGAGTTAAACCCTGGCCTCCACCATTGTGCAGCAACCAGAAGAAGATGACAGGACTGTATTTGAATCAATGTAGATTGCTGTACATGAAAAAAATAAGACATCCCCTGAAAATAAGCCCTAATGCATTTTTTGGAGCAGAAATTAATATAAGACCCTGTTTTATTTTCGGGGAAACAGGGTGTAGCATTCACCCCTTGTTATGCAAAATAAGTCATGTATTATTCATGTACTAGGCAAATGTGGTGGAGAGGCGGAGCCGAGAGAGAGGTTAAAAGGCGGAGCCTGAGAGGAGGAGTTAGTCAGTCAAGAGTCAGGAGTGAGTCAGTGAGAGTGAGTTAGTCAGAGTCAGAGGCAGAATAGATAGAGATTGAGTTAGAGACTGGTTAAGATAAATAGATAGAGAAGGTAATTAATTATATGGCAAGAAGAAAGTATGTATAGAGAGACCTGTGAATGATTTGCTTGTGTACAATGAACATCTGAAGAACATCTGTGATTATTAATAACTTTGCTACACTTCAATAAATAAGTTCTGTTTGCTTTTACCAGACAAGTGTTTTGACAAACGTCTTTTATATTGTGGATAGAGGTAATCCACTGGTGGCAGTGAGGGAAACAAAGACTGGAACCTTTGTGAAGGCACAAAACGTAGGTGCCTCAAAGAGGTGATTGTCACAATTGGTGTCCAGCGGCGGGATGTGAAAGAATCCAGTCAACCCAGAATTAAAAGTGAATTTTCTTTGAGTCAAGGGTACCTGTTAGTCAGAGGTCTGTGGTAAAGAAGTCGGTTACCTGCTAGAGCTTTAGTGGTAAAGCTTAGTAGCGGGGCTTCTAATCCCAGATCTGAGGGGGGACTAAAGATAGGGAAAGACTCTGAAGGGAAAATTCCTTTTGAGGTTACCTCAGGATTTGAACAGACCCAGTGGGCTAGCTTAAAATCCAAGGCTCTGAGAGTTAAGGGAGCGCTTGTGAATAAAAAGCAGAAGCCAGGGTCAGAACAGATCTGAGGTAAAAGGAACATTAAAAAAAAAAGCAGAGGCTTGAAAACAGAATTTGTTTTGTGTCTGGAGGCAAAAAGGTTGTCTCAGACCAAGAAATATCATGGTTGGCGCGGTGCCAGAAAAACTGTAGCCGTCTTTAGCTGCTGATTGAGAGCTACATAGTACCCCAGAAAAATACTGGGAAAAAGAAAACAGCAGTAAAATAGTGTTTTTAAAAAAGGCCTGACTAACTCTGCAATAGAAACCAGCTCTTATCAAAGAAGTACACAACATACTTATGCCACCCAAAAGAATTAGAAAGCCAGTAATGGAGGTAATTGATCCTCAAGAGGCACAAAGTTTACCTCAGGAAGTGGAGGGAAATGGAGACCCTTTAGCTTCAGTGGAACAGGAGGAAACTGATGAAAATGCCTCAGAGAGACAAAGGGATCTAGGCTCCCTAGATTTTGAAAAATGGAAATTACAACAGGAATTTAAATTGAAGGAATTAGAAATTAGAGAAAAAGCTAGAGCTGAAGAGAAAGCTAAGGAGCTACAGCTCAAGGAATTAGAGATTAAGGAGAGAGAGAAAGCTAGAGCTGAAGAGAAAGCTAAGGAGCTAGAGCTCAGGGAACTAGAAATCAGAGAAAAGGAGAGAGCTGAGGCCAGACAAATAGAATTAAGAGAGAGAAATCGCATTGGAGCAAGAAAAAAGACAAATGGAATTTCAAATGGAAATGAAAAGATTAGAATTAGCCTCTCAAAATAACAACAATAATAACAGCACTAATGAGGGAAATCTCTCAAAGATAGATCTAAAGAAATTTCCCCAATATAGGAAAGGAGATTGCCCTGAATCTTTCCTGATTTCATTTGAGAGGGCATGCTGGGACTTTAATGTAAAGGATGATGAAAGGATGATGGTTTTGAGATCCCAAATAAGTGGAGATTTAGCTGAGTTGTATTCTCAGATGCCCCTAGAATAGGCTAGAGATTTTGAAGCCTATAGAAAAATGGTGTATTCTAGATTTGGGATAAATGCAGAATACCTGAGGTGAAAATTTCATTCCCTGACCAAAAAGCCTGAGGAATCTTATTCTCCGCTACGGGCTAAACTTCTTCAATGTTTGGAGAAATGGATGGAACGTGAAAATGTCACTTCTCTTGAACAGAAGAAAAATGTGATTGGGTTGGAACAATTTTATTCTATATTGCTTGGGGAATTGTGTTATTTAGTTAAGGACAAAAATCCCAAAAATCTATTAGAAGTAGGTGA
The DNA here is from genome assembly GCA_037013535.1 of Intellagama lesueurii. NCBI lineage: Eukaryota > Metazoa > Chordata > Lepidosauria > Squamata > Agamidae > Intellagama > Intellagama lesueurii. Next base: position 106,234,377 of record JBAJHW010000005.1, read on the forward strand.
AACAGCGGATTACATTGGGGAGATTCGAGACTACAAGTTCTCTGAGGTAAAATTTAACAAGCAAAACTGGGACAACCATAAGAAACCCTTTAATAAAAATTTCCTCAGCAAAACAAGAGGAAAAGAAGGCCAGGGTAGTACTTCACCTAAATTAGCACGGCCTAGTTCTCAGACCCAAATGAACCCTGAGGAAAAGTTTAACAGATCTCCTCAGAGTGAGAGAAGGACTTTTAAACAGTGTTATAACTGCGAGGAGTTTGGTCATTTACAATTCAATTGTATGAAAAACAAGAATAAAATTGGTAAAGATGATAGTCAGACCAAAAAGGTTTACTGTTTGAAAACTGTCGAAGCCACAGAGGGAAGTTATAACAATGGTGGTTCTGTCTCCATGGCAACTAGCACAACAGAGAATTCTGATTTGCCACTAGCCAAGGTCGTTCAGTGTTTTCTAGTAAAGGCAGAAGATATTTTAATACATAACCCTGGTGAGAGGATTCTTATTAATGAAAAGTCTTATGTAGGAGTGGTTGATACTTGTTCTAACATAACCCTGTGTCATCCTGATGTGATTCCTAAAGAACAAATTCTCCCAAACCAAACTGTTACCATCAAGGGAATAAGTTCTACTCCAGTGATTTTACCCATGGCTAAAGTGAAAATAAACTATAGAGATTGGATTGGAAATTGGGATGTGGCAATTTCTGATCAAATTCCTGCACCTTGTTTAATTGGGCTAGATCTCACTAAGCATGTGCAGAGTGCTTTTGAAGTAACAGGTTCACTGAGAGAGCAGTTAACAATCCCTGAGGGAAAAATGGAATCCCAAACCTCTGAATCAAACCAGGGATGCTCCAAGTTAGAAAAGAACCATGAGGTAACCAAAATGGCTGATGAGGTTATTTTGAAAACCCCTAATGATCCTTCCTGTATTGAGGAACAGATAGAAGATAGTACTTTGAATGATTGTACTACAAAAGTTAGAGAGAATCCCATTCCACTGACCCCTGAACACCCAGAGAGGTCTATGACTGATAAAGACCTGACATATAGAGAGGGTTTACATCTGATAGAGCATGTTAAGAGTGCTTTTGTACTTACACGCTCACACAGGGACCAGGAATCACCCACTGCAGCAAAATTGGATACAGTAGCAGAGGGAAGCCTGGAGGGAAAAAGTCTCTTTGGAAGTCAGCCTAATTATCGTCCAGAAGCTGATCTTATGCTTCTAAAGAATCCAAATAAAACTAGTTTGGCTCAGGAGCAGAAGGAGGAAATCAGTTTGGTAGGTTGCTTTGAAGCAGCCACCAGTACACCCACTTTATTATCTCCTGAATGCCCTGAAAGGTCCTGCCTGGATAAGGAGCTTTTATATAGGAAAAAGTCCTTAGAAGTGGTAGAGCCAAGCTTGGGAAGTACTCCTGAAAAAGAGAAAGGCTTGTATGAGGCCCAGGAAAGAGTATTCTGTCCTGAGGACCAAGTAGTAAAACTGAGAACTATAGAGGGGAGAAAATTGCTTTTGGCAGGGGCGGAACAAGTAGTCCTTAAATCCTTGCAAGGCAACCCCCTATCTAGTGTATCACTGAATGAAGAAATAGAATCAGATAACATACTCAGTGCATCTAAAACGCATCCAAAGATGTTAGGGACGGAGGAGAGGGAACTGCTTACCCTTTCCCCAGCTGAGAAAGTGAAGCCCCGAGCCAGACTTAAAGCAGACGTCACTAACAAATGACAAGCAGAGGACGTCCAGTGGACAACCGAGTGGCCGATGACCTCCAGTCGACGGATGAGAACGCGGAAGAAGGAGCCAGTGATCATCAGAGGGACCCCTGAGTGTCAGCAGTCATGTGTCCAGCTGAAGGAGGGAGTAACGACCGGACCAGTCCACGGCACACCTTACTACAACAGGAAGGTGAAAGACTTGGACTTTGCAAACCACGGAGTAAAAGAGACTCAGATCGTGCCTCGAAAGCCAAATGACTGATGAGGGGGGGATAAACCAAGCTGATAATGTTATAAGAAATGTTCTGTTTGTGTATAGTGTGGAAAAACTGAATATTGATGAACTGGAACTTGGAGAATGATTCAAGGACTTCTAAAACGAACTGGAATGGACTATTGATTTACTGGTTAATTATCTATGTAATAAAAGTTTTCTGATTGTGGTATATTTCTGTAAGGTTGAAAATGTTAAATGTAGTAAGTATAACTGATAAGGTAAAGTATATTATTGAATTGTATTGGAATGTTTAGACTAAAAGAGATTGTGATAGTTATAATAAATATTGTTATTGCTTGCAAAATGATGCCAGAGGGTAAGTAAAGTTTCATGCAATGATGCATGTTTGTTTGGGATGGAAAACGTGTTTCCCCTCCCAAACAAACATATTTAAGGGGGGAGGTATGTAGCGTTCACCCCTTGTTATGCAAAATAAGTCATGTATTATTCATGTACTAGGCAAATGTGGTGGAGAGGCGGAGCCGAGAGAGAGGTTAAAAGGCGGAGCCTGAGAGGAGGAGTTAGTCAGTCAAGAGTCAGGAGTGAGTCAGTGAGAGTGAGTTAGTCAGAGTCAGAGGCAGAATAGATAGAGATTGAGTTAGAGACTGGTTAAGATAAATAGATAGAGAAGGTAATTAATTATATGGCAAGAAGAAAGTATGTATAGAGAGACCTGTGAATGATTTGCTTGTGTACAATGAACATCTGAAGAACATCTGTGATTATTAATAACTTTGCTACACTTCAATAAATAAGTTCTGTTTGCTTTTACCAGACAAGTGTTTTGACAAACGTCTTTTATATTGTGGATAGAGGTAATCCACTGGTGGCAGTGAGGGAAACAAAGACTGGAACCTTTGTGAAGGCACAAAACGTAGGTGCCTCAAAGAGGTGATTGTCACACAGGGAATTATGTTTCTTGATCTAGACATTAAACTTCTGTTGACACACTCTTGTATAGCATTTGCTTTTTTTTTTTTTTTTGCTGCCACACCACACTTTTGGTTCATGTTCAGCTTATAATCTATGAACGTCCCTAGCATTTTTCACATGTACTACTTCCAATCCAGCTATCAGCCATCCTATACTGATGCATCTGATGTTTCCAGTTGAAGGGTAGTACTTTGCATTTTTCCTTGCTGAAATGCTTTTTTGTCTATGTTGGCGTAGTTCTCTAACCTGGTAAGGTCATTTTGAATCCTCATTCTGTCTTCTGGTATATTAACTACTCCTCTGAGTTTGGTGTCATTTACAAATTTAATGAGCATCCCCTCTATGCTCTCATCCAAGTCATTTATAAAGATATTGAACAACACCAAGCCCAGGACAAAACCCTGTGGCATCTCACTTGTCTCTCCCATCCTGGATAATGATGGGCCACTGGTGACCATTGGTGTGGCCTGTTAATCAGCTACAAATCAACTTAACTGTAGCAACATCTAGCACACATTTTACAAGCCTGGCCACAAGAATATCATGAGGGACTTTGTCAAAAGCCTTGATGAAATCAAATAGACTACACCTACACCAGTCCACCCTTAAGCTTGTGACTCTATAAAAAAAGAGAGATAAGAATAGTCTGGCATGACTTGTTTTTGAGAAACTCATGCTGAGTCTTACATATCACAGTGTCCTTTTCTACGTGCTCAAAGACTGACTGTTTAATATTCATTCATTCATTCATTCATTTTGTACACCACTCCCATTAGCGCTGGAGCACTACTCTGGGCAGTTTACAATAAAACACACATAATCAGAATGGAGTAGTATTATAAAAACAATATTACCACATAAACAATGGAACATTGCCAGAGCAATGATGGAACTGAAAAATAAAAATAAAATAAAAATACCATATTTTTCCATGTATAAAATGATACTTTTTTCCTAAAATCATTAGAGGAAAAATTGAGGGTTGTTTTGTACATGGAAGGAGGCATAGGCAAAGGAGCAGCCGCGCTCAGCCACCTCTCGTGGCTGCCCATTGACTGCTGCTGCTGGATCGCCTCCTCCAGCATGGCTCCCTTCAGGCAGGGGACAAGGCGGCGACATGAGCTGGAGGTGAGCCCTGGCAGGAGGAGGAGGCGATTGGACGGCGGCGGCAGCAGTCAATGGGCTGCCGCGAGAGGCAGCCAAGCGTGGCTGCTCCTTTGTCTCCATCTCCACCTCCTGCTGCTGTTGTCTCCACGGCTGGATTGCCTCCTCCAGCGCCACTCGCAAGCTCCCTTCGGGCAGGGGACAAGGCAGCGATGTGATCGGGCGGCAGAGGCAGCAGGAGACGGAGGTGGAGCCACCCCTTGCGGCTGCCCATTGACTGCTCCTCTGCCTCCGGCAAGGGACAAAATTAGGGGGTCGTAGTTTACATTGGGGGGTCGTATACACGGAAAAGTACGGTAACAATAACCAGACAGAGATATACAAGCAACTCAACTCAGCTAGGGTCAGAATGGAAAGCCTCCCTGAAAAGTCATGTCTTTAGTTGCCTCTTAAATATCAACAGGGAAGAGGCCAGGTGAAGCTCCTCTGTGAGGTGGTTCCACAAGGTTGGAGCAATCACGAATAAAGCCCTGCCTCTTGTAGATGATTTCTGGATGGGTTGGGCAGTTGACATTGGGGAGAGACATTCCGACAAGTAATGTCGGCCCAAACCATGGAGGGCTTTACATGTAAGAGTCAAAACCTTGAACTTGATCTGGGATACAACAGGTAACTAGTGGAGGCATGCCATAACTGGGTTAATGTGATCAAATCTGCTCGCACTATCCACCAGTCTGACTGCTGCATTCTGGACCTGATGTAATCTCCGGGTCAGCTTCAAGGGAAGCCCTTGATCTCTTCTAGATTCTTTCCTGGTATTGATGTCAAACTGATTGGTCCAAAGTTGGCTGGATCTTCTTGTTTCCCTTTTTTAAGATGGTGATGACATTTGCTCGCTTTAGTCTTCAAGATTCCCATCTGTTCTCCAATAATTGTCAGAGATGATACACAGTGGTTGTAAGATTACACCTGCAAGATTCTTTAATATCAGTTCATTGGGCCCTGGAGACTTAAATTCATTTAAGGTTGCTAAATGCTCCTGTACCATCTCTTTCTCCTGGGCAGAAGCCCTCTCATTTTATCCTTTATTCTTCTTGCATCAGGTTGGGTGCTGTTCTCTGATTGTGAGAAAAACAAAGAGTCAAAGTAAGAGTTTAACAGTTCTGCCTTCTCTTTGCCACTCCTGAGTAATTCTCTGTCCTTTCTCTATACAGTGCACCTATTATTTTCTTATACTTTCTTTTGCTTCAAGTGTACCTGAAGAATCTTTCTTTGTTTTTTTAAAAACATCTCTCTTGCGTTTTGAGCATTAGTCTTCCTAATCTTCCCCTACAAATACTGACTATCTCTTGGTATTCTTCCTTGGTGATTTGCCTCTCATCCCACCTCCTATGTATGTCTCTTTTAAACTGTAGCTCATCTGATAGATCTTTATGCAGCCACTCCAGTTTCTGTGGATGTCTCCTATATTTCTTCCTTATAGGAATAGATTGCGATGGTGCTTTCCATACCTCACGCTTAAGAAATTCCAATCTATTGTGGACTCCCTTTTCTTACTCATTATTTATTTGATCTTATTCAGATCAGCTTCCATAAAATCTACTGTGCATATTATCATTTCTCTCTTTTGATTTTTACCCAACTGCTCTCCATCAGATTTCTGTTCTCCAACTCATATACACATGTTTAACATACAGTGCCACTCCTTTGTCATTACTGTTTAGTCTGTTTCTTTTGAAGACGTTATACCTTCAATCACTACATTCCAGTCACGAGTCTCATCCCACCAGTTTTTGGTAATGCTATTAAATCACAGTTGTCTTCCTGTGTTGAAAGTTTCAGCTCAACTTGTATCATCCACTGCTGCTTCCTTGTTATCCTTTCCCCCTCATGCTCCTGCAATCTCACCCCAGTTCCTGATTCATTCCTGACACTCCTGCTTGCAGTACTTGCTATCTTCCTGTCCTCCAGAAAATTGCCTCCCTCCCCAGGTTAATTCAGTTGAAAGCCCTCCTGAACAGATTGGCCAGTCTCCTAGAAAATATGCTTTTCCCATAAGCATGCAACACGTTTGCCAGTAATCCCTTTTTATGGAAGCACAGGCCATGGTTCAAGAAGCCAAACCTTTCCTGAGGACACAATCCACACAACCAGTAGTTCACTTCCAGTATTTTTCACTCTTCTGCTGGGCCTTGAACAGGAAGGAATGACCAAAAATCCACCTGTGTTCCAAGATGTTATATCTTCCTTACCCAGAGCTTCACAGTCAGTTGCTGAAGACTGGGTTTGGCAGCATCATTTTTCCCATGTGGATAAGAATGAAGGGTTGATGCTCTGTGGTCCTCACGTTCTGGGCAAGCTTTCTATCACATCCTCAGGGAGACAACACACTTCACAAGACATCTTGTCAGGTCTGCAAACTGTTACCTCTGTCCTTCTTAGTAGAAAATCACCTACTACTACCACATGTCCTTTCCTTCTCTGAGAAATGGCAGAAATTATTCCATCCAAACATCTTCCACAGCAACTTCCATGCTCTCTCTGGTGACTGGGATTTTGAGCTGTGGGAACAGATCATAATCCCTATCACCAGAGGCAGCCTGGACTACTGTCTATGTGGAGGTTCTGAGTCTCTGTTCCAGCAGCTCAGAATCACTATTCATGTGGAGGGTCTGATACTGGTTCTGTAGCTCCAAAGGCATAGCATGGATCCTGACGATCCTGCTTCTTTGAGATACATTCCTCCACAAACTTGCCTACTGCACTAAGTATTTTCTTCCACAACAATCTGCTTAGCGGATTCTGTAAGTGTTTCATTTTCTCTGATGAGAAAAAGTGTGGGGACTGAGGCCTCAAACAGCTCCACCTTCTCTTTTAGAAGGGCAACCAGCTTGCGAAGTAGTCTCCTAGATCCTCAGGCAGGAAAACAAACATTCCACAGGTGTTGCAAGTCACTGAAAGTGCTCTTTGGACATCCATGCTATGTGTCCTATATAGGCAGTGGAATAGCAATCCTGGTCTCCTTCTTAAATTCCCATGCAAAATGCCCATTAACTCACCATGTTTGCAAGCTCCTGGTCATGAGCTCCCAGGAACTCTTGAGTTTTGGTATAGACCCCAATACACATGCTAACAAAATATCAAGAAAGGCACACAAACAAAACAGCTCAGACAAACAACCAGCCTCAGATCAACAGACACAGCTTCATCATCTCTTGTTTCTTCTACCAATCCCACACAAAATGTCCCTGTTTACTCACTATGGTCTAAAGTTCCTGGTCACAGCATGTGAGCATATAATACTATGCATGTTTAACTACACTGCTATAGAAAGTTACTATGGATCTTTATACAAGAATAGTACCAAAATTAATCTCCGCAGGTATTTGACATCTTTTTGAAGTATCTCACAAATATTTTCTTTAAGTAACAGTGCAAGAAGTATAGATTTCACAACTTATAAATACTAGCAAAAGCACTTTACTGTGAACTTGAAGCCTTTCACTTCTTAGCCCTCACTCCCACTGAAACCAAGCCTAACCACATTGATCTGAAATGGATCTAAAACCAATTACTTACTTTCAATGTAAAGAAGGAAAAACACTTACCCTAGCTCTAACATATTTCTTGACAGTCAGTTTTTGGAAAAAGAAGATTGAAAATGTTTAAGAGTTAATTAGGAGGCAGATGGAAGGAAAGAAAAGAAAACAAAAGCATAAAATATCTGTATTTTCCAGGAAGGCTATTTCAATAACAAGAAGAATAAGAATAATAACAATAATGCAAACTAAAAAGCAAGATAATCCAAATTACAGCCTTATATATAGGAAAACGTAGTGGTTCTCCAACGAACTCAACAATCATGCTGTAACATTATATAACAAGAAACTATTTTAAGATGGAAAGAAACACTTCTTACAGTGGGGCAAGAGAAGGAGAGAAAAGTGCATAAGCCTGAGGCTCATCATTGTTCACGCATATAATGCTAGATAATAGTTTAAAATGATATTCAAAAAGTATTTGAAGAGGCATTAAATATAAAGATGCCTGAGCCTTACACCAGGAAATCATTAACTGAGGCAATGCCTTGATTTCAATTACAAACAGTTTTGCAACTTGTTAAGGATTCTTTGACTTCTCAAATATTGTCCTACTTTCAGATTCGTATTACCATCGCTTGTTCCAATGGAACAACTTGTTGGTTATGTATCATCCGAATATTATTTGCATGTCCTTTTAAAGCATTTTCCAGTGCTCCTTTGGGCTGCAAACATAAACAAATATTAAGTTCACAGGTGACAATTCTTATACACAAAAGAGCCTCCTTTTTCAAAGAATTGAGTAATTTCTTATACATTATCCTTATACAAGATAATGCCATCAAATTTAATGAAATATTTTGGCCAAAATTCTAATGATGGCTGCATAAGATTTGCATAATTTACCATGGCTAATTGAGGACAAATGACACATCTTGGTCCTATGCCTGATCCCACACCTGATTGTATAACCAAGTCATACCGTAGCACCTCATCAATTAGTTGCAGCAAGTTGCACAAATCTTACATGAACACCAACAGGATTCCAACTATTAAATATTAAATATAATTCTCCTCTTTTAGGTAAAGGTAAAGGTTCCCCTTGACATTTAGTTCAGTCGTGTCCGACTCTAGGGGGCGGTGCTCATCCCCGTTTCCAAGCCATAGAGCCAGCGTTTGTCCAAAGACAGTTTCCGTGGTCACGTGGACTAGACACGGAACGCTGTTACCTTCCCAGGTGGTACCTATTTATCTACTCGCATTTTTACATGCTTTCAAACTGCTAGGTTGGCAGGAAATGGGACAGGCGACAGGAGCTCACTCCGTCGCGTGGATTCGATCTTACGACTGCTGGTCTTCTGACCTTGCAGCACAGAGGCTTCTGCGGTTTAACCCGCAGTGCCACCATGTCTCCTCATTTACCTGTATTCAAAGCCATTTCCTATATGCTTATTAAGGAAAACTACTTTACTTTGCAATACTGGGAAGCAGGTAAATTTTTACATTCATTCTATAACTAAGATATACATTTGTCTTGTTTTTCCTTTCAAGGCAACGTACCATTATTTTTTCAGAAGAAAGAAAGGTGCAATGGTGCCCTCTATTGAGATGTTTGATTACAAAAAGATATCTATTAAAAGATAGACCAATTACATGATGTGATTTCTTCCCTGGAATAAGTGGTTGAACAGAAATTTAGAAATACAGAACCTCTTTTCTGGTTCTATGAATACCGTATTTGCCGGCGTATAAGACGACTTTTTTGCCCTGAAAAACATGCCTCCAAGTGGGGGGGGGGTCATCTTATATGCCGGGTGCTAGTGGTGCCTCGCAAGACGATTTTAATTCGTTCCGCGGAAATCGCTGTCTTGCGAAAACATCATCTTGCAAAACGCGGTTCCCCATAGGAACGCATTGAAATCTACCATATTGGGGAAAAGCAATCCCCACACCTGCCCTGCCCTTGGAAATGCAGTGGGTCTGAGATAGCCTTCCCCCTCTTTCTCTCCAGCAGCAAAGAAAGAGGGTGAAAGGAGTCAAAGCAGCCCCCTGATGACTCCTTTTGCCCTGATCCTTTGCCAGTGGGGAGAAAAAGAGGGAGAATGCAATACAGTACAAGACATCACCAGGACTTGCTGCCTTAGCAATAGGTCCTGATGAGGGGAAAAAGATCAAGGAAAGCATAAATGCAATCCCCCATTACCACAAACTATGCAGTTGAGTTCCCCACATTTGGGGAAATCACAGGGATCAGCACACCCGAAGTGCAATGGATGAGCCTCACCCTGGGAAAACCACTTTCATGACCATGGTATTTCCCCTGCAAGGTATGAATTGGAGGGGCCCTTGCACCTCCTGCCCCCTTCTGTGCCCTGCCCCCCCAAGGCATGGTGACCCCCTGGCTGCACCTCCCGCTCAGAACAGGGCTGCACAGCCCCAGTCCCGCCAGAGGCCAAGAGAGCTCCTCAGTGTTTTGGGGTGCCCCGCGGGACCCCCATCAGGGGCTAGGTGTTCCTCCCACAATCCTCTAGTGCACAGGTATTAGCATAAGGTATTAGCATATATATTAGCATTCTGCTTGTCTACGCAGAGCTCACACATGCGCACTTGCGCACTAGTGCCAGTCACAGGGAGATGCAGGGGCGGGCCGGAGGCCTCTGCTTCCCACCGAGCAGAACGGGCCAGTCACATAAGAGGGGGTAGTCTTATACAGCAAGTATATAATAAACTCTATATTTTGAGTGGAAATGTTGGGGGGTCGTCTTATACGCCCAGTCATCTTATACGCCGGCAAATATGGTAACTAAAATGTATTTGTTGAAAGTAGTGTTCTTTCTTCAGTCTTTGTTTTTTGTTTGGTTTCATTTTTTTAAGGTGGAAGCACAGATGCCTAGTCTCCCAAAAATACAAAATGGAACCACAAAACTGAACGCATGAAACTAATGAAATGAAAAGATCTTCACAGCTTTGCTACTCAAGATGTTCTGGGCTGAAGCTGGGTTTTTATGCATGCAAAAGAGTTCAGATCTCCTCTTACAAAATTTAGTTATGCGAACATGGAGGATCAGACCAGAAACCTTTCAACATCAAAGCCAAAGTCTCAGTAAAGTGGCAAGATATTTGGCATTGCAATTGAAAGCATATAAGCCTTGCATTCTTTTGATGCTACTGGTTGGACAAAACTCAGGGTGCTGCTCCTAATCTGGGAATGGCAAATGAGGGTCTGTCCAGAGAAGGTATATAGATTGGTATTTGGACTGCTCCTGATACAGTTTGGTTCAAACCAAATTGCATCATCCACATGTGTTTCTACTTAGATGAACACACCCTGCCCCTTTAAGGGCTGCCCTACTACTTTCTAATACAGGAATAGGAGGTTCTGGGTTTGTTTGTGTTTTGCAAGATTTGGCACTTCTAATTATTGCGTTGTGTAGCCTGTGTAGATGGCTAGTTCACACCCAAACGGAGCTGTGGGTGGCCTTATCCCAGGTGACACCTCTTTGACATATTTGCTGGATAGTGACGTTAAAAGGGAGGACAGAGAAAAACCCTCCTCTATTTTTATGTTTGTTTTTATATATTTTCCTAAAGATCCAGTGCAATTCCAGTATCATGCTAAGTTGATGCATTGCTCTTTCAACATGCCACTATTTAAGAAGAAGAAAAAAAAGGAAAGGAAAGCCCTTGAGGCCCACTGAATGATGCCTATGAGAAAAGGCAAGTAAGGGGGCAATGTCGACTCCAAGGGCTCCACCCCCACAAAGCAACGCAGCCCCAGTAGAGCTGAGAAGGCAGGAAAAAAAGGGAGTTACGTCCCTTCCGTCTCCCCAACCTTCACTCCAGTATTTTTGCCTTGTGCTAGTACCGTCGCTGCAAGCTTGCTGCAGTGCTGCTATTTTCTGCTGCTGCCTCCTTACTTGTGAGTAAGCCTTACTCATGACTGAACTGGGTACATCTGTACATGAGTAAACCAGCGATACAAAGGCTTATGTGAACTTTTTCACAGGAGAATAAACATCTCCAGTGTGAACAGAACGATTGCTGAAGTGAGAGATAAAATAGATCATACTGAAGATAAGAACCTTTTAAGTACAAAAGAGACTCCTTCAAATTCCCCTCTCTGGACAGGCCTTTCCTGGGAGCCAATGTGTGCATTTTACTCTTGAAACTGAACACCTCACTGACAGTTGGGGGTTCTGTAAAATGTCAGAACCCTCTGAGCAGTAAAGGCTTTAAATTTACACACTGTATGCATTATATCTAATACAGTAGGACCCCCTTGTCCACAGGATCAGTATTGACTCATTCACTTAACCATGGTCTGAAAACATTAAATATTAAAAAAGATCAGAAAAAAACTATTTTCACATACATCACCAGAACCAGCCATTAAAGGGAGCCAGAGATCATGCTATGAATACTCGTTAGTTAAGAATACATAACATGATATCTGGTGTTCTCTAGTGGCCAGTTCTAGTAATGCATGTGAAAATATTTTTTTCCTGATTTTTTTCTTTTACCATGCTGTCTGTCTGTCTGTCTATTGTTTGCTATTATCCATCTTTTTCAGTATCCAAGTGGGGGCTTGGAACCAATCTCCAGTAGATATTGGAATCCTATTGTATTCTCCAAAATCTCAACAATGGAGTGTTTACTAGACAATACACAAAAATTCATATGGAACACACAGAAAAGTTCTGTCAGATCATACACCTCATGTTAGTATTTCATTTCAAACAGACAAAACTCACCAGTTGGTCTGCTCTGGCTTCTAAATCATTAGCAAATGACAAGAGATCCACTTTGGTAACACTCTTATTGATCTGCACAAAACAAAACAAAAGTCAACATCACTGCAGCATTTAGAAGTTGTGTTTTTCAGACTTCTGGTAGCTTAGCAACAAGAGAGCTGGAGGCAGATTTTACACTTCCAGCTAAAGAGGAAGGAGTCACATAGTGACTTGCTGGGATTCACAGTGGTTGGACTCAGAGAGTTTTGATCTCTCTGTACAGTAGGAATGGACAGGTCATTCCACTGCTTCTGAGGCAGATGCACTGAAATGCACCTCCTATTGTAAAGAAACTAATTGGAAAGGGACAGAGACCCAGAAGACTAACCCAATACCCTAGTTGCTTCTTCAAGTCACACCAGTGCACCCAGAAAGTAAAGTCTGAGAAAGATCACTTCAGAGCTTTAAATGTGTGGATTTATTTCAGGGTTGCCACTGAAATTTTATTTTTCATTTCCCTGAATTTCCCTGACCAACATATGTCTATTTCCCTGACCACCATTCAAATATAACCACAAGTTAAAAAATTAATAGGTCATGTTGCATTAACGCAAGTCTTAATGAAATGTTCCACTCTACAACTACACTTCTCAACTGCAAAAATATTTGTCAAAGTAAGAGATTTAATATCAGCTTCTTTAAACATTAACGGCAGCAACATCTGTTTTGCAATTGCACCAAAAATTACACCAAGATACAAACTTCAATTCAAGTAAACTCTGAAAGCTAACAAATGACATAACATTTTTGTTATCATTTTAAAGGTACACTTTTTGTTGTTCAGTCGTTAAGTCGTGTCCGACTCTTCGTGACCCCATGGACCAGAGCACGCCAGGTCCTCCTGTCTTCCACTGCCTCCCAGAGTTGGGTCAAATTCATCTTGGTAGCTTCGGTGACACTGTCCAACCATCTCGTCCTCTGTTGTCCCCTTCTCCTCTTGCCTTCACACTTCCCCAACATCAGGGTCTTTTCCAGGGAGTCTTCTCTTCTCATGAGATGGCCAAAGTATTGGAGCCTCAGCTTCAGGATCTCTCCTTCCAGTGAGCACTCAGGGTTGATTTCCTTCAAAATGGATAGGTTTGTTCTCTTTGCAGTCCAGGAGACACTCAAGAGTCTCCTCCAGCACCACAATTCAAAAGCATCAGCTCTCACTTCCATACATCGCTGCTGGAAAAACCATAGCTTTGACTATGCGGACCTTTGTCGGCAAGGTGATGTCTGCTTTTTAAGATGCTGTTGAGGTTTGTCATCGCTTTCCTCCCAAGAAGCAGGCGTCTTTTAATTTCGGGGCTGCTGTCGCCATCTGCAGTAATCATGCAGCCCAAAAAAGTAAAATCTGTCACTGCCTCCATATCTTCCCCTTCTATTTGCCAGGAGGTGATGGGGCCAGTGGCCATGTTCTTAGTTTTTTGGATGTTGAGCTTCAGACCATTTTTGGCGCTCTCCTCTTTCACCCTCATTAAGAGGTTCTTTAATTCCTCCTCACTTTCTGCCATCAGAGTGGTATCATCTGCATATCTGAGGTTGTTGATATTTCTTCCGGCAATCTTAATTCCGGCTTGGGATTCCTCCAGTCCTGCCTTTCGCATGATGTATTCTGCATAGAAGCTAAATAAGCAGGGAGATAATATACAGCCTTGTCGTACTCCTTTCCCAATTTGGAACCAATCAGTTGTTCCATATCCAGTTCTAACTGTTGCTTCCTGTCCCACATATAGATTTCTCAGGAGATAGATAAGGTGGTCAGGCACTCCCATTTCTTTAAGAACTTGCCATAGTTTGTTGTGGTCGACACAGTCAAAGGCTTTTGCATAGTCAATGAAGCAGAAGTAGATGTTTTTCTGGAACTCTCTGGCTTTCTCCATAATCCAGCGCATGTTAGCAATTTGGTCTCTAGTTCCTCTGCCCCTTCAAAATCCAGCTTGTACTTCTGGGAGTTCTTTCTTGGGCTCCATGATCACTGCAGATGGTGACAGCAGCCACGAAATTAAAAGACACCTGCTTCTTGGGAGGAAAGCGATGACAAACCTAGACAGCATCTTAAAAAGCAGAGACATCACCTTGCCAACAAAAGTCCGCATAGTCAAAGCTATGGTTTTTCCAGTAGTGATGTATGGAAGTGAGAACTGGACCATAAAGAAGGCTGACCGCCGAAGAATTGATGCTTTTGAATTGTGGTGCTGGAGGAGACTCTTGAGAGTCCCCTGGACTGCAAAGAGAACAAACCTATCCATTCTGAAGGAAATCAACCCTGAGTGCTCACTGGAAGGACAGATCCTGAAGCTGAGGCTCCAATACTTTGGCCATCTCATGAGAAGAGAAGACTCCCTGGAAAAGACCCTGATGCTAGGAAAGGGCATCATTAAGTTTTACTTGTATTCTGCTACTTTTCTATTCCAGTTGCCACAAGAACAGATCATGGTCTTGCAGCAGCAGGTTGAAAATCCACTGCTTGAATATATTTTAATCACAATTTCCCTGACTTTCCCTGACCAATGTCCATTTCTCTGACTTTCCCCGACCTTCCAGAAAGTGGCAACCCTGTATTTACTGTTTGAAATAAATGCATTTGGGTAGGTTGCTGGCTGGACAAGTACCCACTCACACCTGCTAGTAAAATCCAAGTCGAATTTGGTTAGAGCAACAAAAATGAAATGTGTGGCCTACTGAATGATCAGGTGATACCTATACTCTCTTGTGTTCAGGAACAAGAAATCACAGCAGAAGCTCTTTAATTCGTTAAACCCTCTATGCATGAATTAACAACGAAAAGACCACCGAAGACACACATGACAAAATGTGTTCGAATAACCAGTTCTCATGTAGTATTCACTATTCTATTTCATCCAACCTTCTTCTTTTTAAATTAAATATAAACTGTCCACTCCCAAAGTTTATTGTTCATATTGTTTATTACTATTGTCTTTGTGTTGCATTTTTGTAACTTGCATTAGAGAAAACAAACCATTAAAAGTTCAGACCAATTCAGATGAACCCGTCTGTATTGGAACCTTTACTGGAAACAAAATTAATATTGTAAATCTAACAAATTTAGAGGTTCATTGTGTATGTAATCTACTGCATATAGAATCTTGAAATAGATCTCTCTCTGAGCCACTCTCTTACCCCATGGCTTACCTCTGATAAGTATGCAGCAAAGTTTATCTCATTTATTCCTGAAGCACTGAAATTCATCAGATTCTGCTTTCCAGTTCCATCCAGCAGAACTATACTGCTTAGGTTTACATTAATATGTTTGATTTTAAGTGATACATCTTCTGCATACTATAATAGAAAAAGCAAAATATGCAGTTTTCCTTACTTTCATCACTTACATTTAAAATATCCAGAATGGTGAGTCAGGGCATTTGATTGTCACACCAGAGACACACAAGACACATCTACATAAATGGCAACTTTGTAGTGGGGATCACTCATTGTAACTTTATGTTTTACAGGCCAAAATTCTATTGCATAATGTATGCAAAGTTGTAAATTTCAGTGCATTCATCGTTGGTAAATAAAGAGCCCCACCATGATTCTTGAGTGTGCACACACATGCTGACTTTGTGTATGTACATACACCCCTGAGAATTACTCTAGGAGCTGTTTATTTACCAGTAAAGAATGGACCAGACTTATGGCATTGGTTATATTATGTGACAGGATTTCAGCCACTGATTTCTAAATTATTATTTCTTTTTTTTTATTATTGAATTGCCCTTCATTCCTTATGGACCTTAGTATAGAGTGCAGTGATGATATAACAATTATAATCATATTAAATGCAAAATACAGTAGGGCCCCCTTACCTATGGGATCAGTATCCATTGAATCACTTATCCATGGTCCGAAAATATTAAAAATATTAAAAGAAAAATCCTAGAAATATATGTTTATAAAGATTTTATAAAGAACTGGCCACTACAGGGAGCCAGAGACCATGTTTTGTATAATGTTTGCTATTAAAAAAATAACATTCGCTATACTCTGCGTTTTTCAGAACCCACAGGGGGGTTTGGAACTGTTCCCTTGTGAATACAGGGGTCCTACTGTACAAGAAAAACAGAAAAACAAAACAAAAACAAAAGTAAAGATACAATAATGAAAACAAATGAGAAGCAACTGATATAATAAACCAGAACATCCTGGCTTAAGATTCCTTGATGAGTGGACCAGTTTTAACGTGACACCAGAAAGACTGCAGTGCTAATGCAAGACCTATTTCTAAAACAGAAGGCATTCCAAATTGCTGCCCACAACAGAAAAGGCTCTCTCACTTGCCATTACATAATTAGGTATTTGGACAACAGCCTACCTTTCAGACCTTAAAGACATAATCAAACTGGTTCAGGAAGAGACATTTCTTCAGATGTCTAGGTATTAATTTGCTTAGGGCAAATTAGGGTGTTCGCTTTGGTAGGTAAGTGGCCTGTCGAGCTCTCTGACCAAGTGCCACATGCCCCTTAGGGAGACTAGTGCACCACAGTGGACTCTGCACTCTACATAGGACAAACAAGACAATCTCTATGGAAACCATTTTAAGCTACCAGGTCACTCTGTGGAAGATTTAAAAGTCACTATTTTAGAACAGAATCATTACAAATCAAAAATACAGAGGAAAATAGCTTAAATAAAATGTATACGCATGATGGTCCCCTATACAAATGGATTGAATATAAGCCTAGGTTTCTTAAGCCATTACCAAATGTAACACTTCTACAATTATCCACTGCCACTGTCATTTTCTTCACTACTACCATGCCATCTCTCATCACAAGGCTCTAAGGTAAAAACTGTTTATATTCCCTACATTAACACATGTGTTTCCTCTGCTAACTTCTTTAATTCCTTCTTTCCCCTCTTGAAGTTTGCTACATCTACAAACCCCCCAAACCCCTCTCTCTCTTTTCCCCCACCCACCTCTCATCTCTGCTCAGACCTGGTTTCTGTCTTCCTGAAGGATTTTTACAACAGGACTGTGAAACAAACATAGGCCTAATTACTGCATGTAACCAATGAACATTTAGAATGTGAAACTGATATTTCATATACAATTCATTTCATTTCATCTCTTAATGTCTGATGAAGTGGACATGTCCACAAAAGCTTACATTAAAAAATAGTGGTTAGTCTTTGAGGTGCCACACGTTTTGGTCTTTTATTTTCTTTTTCTTTTTTAAGGTATTGTATTGTTTTGTTTCTTTGGACTTTGCCTGATACATGAAACAGAAGGCAGAAGTGAGGTAGAAGAAGAATGAAATTGTGGGAAAGAGCAAGTCTAGTTGGCTTTCTAAACAAGAGGCCTCTACTCAGCAACATTCCACTTTAGGTGCCAAATGTCATTTATGGAGAAAGGAAGGTTATTCCAGCAAAACACGAAGCATTAAAACATTCCAACTTGCAGCTTAAGAAGACTTACCATGTTAACATTCAGAATTTCATGGATATTAAAGATGCTTTCCAAGTGAAATGTAGGATAAATGCCTTTGTTTTCTTTGCAGTCACTAAAGACACAACAAAGTTAGATGACAGGATTTCTAGTTACACAAGACAAACATTCAGAATAGATTTTCAGAAGTACTGGTCATTTAGATTCTAAGGACTGCGGACTATTTTCATGCAAACCAAAACCAATTTTCCCCTCCATGACAGGGATAAAAGTTTTTTTAAGACAGGAGTTTAAACAGCAGTTTGTGACACAGCACAGATGTCTGCCATTCAAAGGGTGCATCCAATGCTTTGCAAGTACTTTGAGCAGTTCTCTAGATAACAGTTAAACAATGAATACTATGGCACTTTGCAGTTTTGTGACTCTTTTAAGATTAATAAACTTATTTTACTATGAGTTTTCATGGATTACAATCCACTAATTTGTAGTACTCAATGTGGTGTTGTGGATAGAGTGACAGACTACGACTCAGGAATCCTGGGTTCATACCATATTAACTT
The DNA here is from genome assembly GCA_037013535.1 of Intellagama lesueurii. Classification (NCBI taxonomy): domain Eukaryota; kingdom Metazoa; phylum Chordata; class Lepidosauria; order Squamata; family Agamidae; genus Intellagama; species Intellagama lesueurii. The sequence continues at coordinate 106,252,697 of JBAJHW010000005.1, forward strand.
ACTGGGGGTTGGAACTTGTAAAACGACACCTTAATTACCTCACATACCTTTAAATCCTGTTAGGGCCACTATAAGTTGGCAGATAACAAATCAGCCAGTCTCGATATATCTATTTTTCCAGTTACAGCCACTAAAAATATGCGCTATTTAAAGTTCAGGTTGTTCTAATTCATTCTCTCATTTATAGTAAAAGCTGCAAGCCTTCACACAGTTGGAAGATGTTAATTTAAGTAAATTTAAGTGAATTTAAGCAGCTGAACTGTGCACATCATTATAGACAAATAAATGCTACTTCTGTGTGCATATAAAAGATTTTTCCAAATAATCAAGGTCATTTCTATACTTACCAAGAAATATTCTCATATCACTTATATTTCATACAATACCTTCCTTGCACACACATATTCTATTATGTGCTCACAAGACTCAAAAGCAGCACACCATAATAAAATGTCTGCATTAATTTTATCATTCTTTTAAAATTGGAGATGACTGCATGTGCAGAATATGCATGTCCTGCATTGCCCCCTTATAATACCTTTAATCCCCAAGGCAAAACAATGTCTAGTTATCCCTCTAAACTTGGGAAGAACACCGTTTTAATTTAGCACAACAGAAAGGTTGACATCTGCACGATGTAAAGCAATCAAATCTCTCTCTCTCTCCTTCCCTCCCTCCCTCCCTTTCTCTGTGCATTTAAATGTTTGTGTGAAAAAGGGAGAGAATAGAAGACAAATACCTCCAGTTTACCTATAATTACTAACAACACAAAATCTGGGGCTTGCTTCTAGTGAGTCACACTAAATACTGACTGGAACACTAATCATTGACTGCACTGATTCTTAGAAAAGTTCAGATAAGTGAATGCAGTTCAGAATTTTGAAAAGACATTAGTGCAATAGCTTGCATCACATCACAGTGAAGAGTTAGTTACCTGTAAACCTTTTCAAAGGTCAAGTCAATATCGGGATTTTTTAAAATTATGCCAGAAAGATAATGTTTCCATTGACGATTCAACAAGTAGGGAGTGTCCAGAAACTAGAACACAACAGATAATTAAGCTTTTATCTTTCAACATCTTAACTTTAAATGGAGCTTCAGATTACACACACACACACACACACACACACACACACACACACACACACAATCTAGGTAAAATATAACTTAATTTACTTTCCGACAAAAATAATGAACCACATAATTATCTGGATTACTCTCATACCCTCGCACCTCAAAAGTTAAATCTGGTACAAATTTAAATCAATACTTATTCCAGCTTTATTAGATCAGATTACAACTTTTTATAAACCTATGCAATAGGCGAGATTGACATTTTCTACAAAGATACTTCCCAGTTTGAACTCATTACAGATCTTGCTAGACATCTCTTAGTATATGGGATGTTATAAAGGGCACACGACTAGTAAAGCATTGATATTTCCTAATAATATCCAAAGGGTTGTGTAGAGTACACCCTGCCTTCCCATATATGTAATGATATTAGCCTGCACCAATGGGAGTTGTTGGGAGGCAGAGCCAGCTATATAGAAGATAGGGCTGGTTAGTCGGAGAGATAGGGAGCAGATAGGGAAGAGAGATAGAGTCAGAGATGAGAGTCTGAAGTAGAAGTTAGTCTGTGGTAGTTAGAGAGGGTAGCAGAGTTAGGAGTTAAGAGTGTGGAACTTATAGAGAGCTAAAAGAGTTAAGAGTCAAACAAGATATTAATAATCTAATGAATACATTAAAGTCTGTGAAGAACCTGTTTAAGTAAAGTGTAATCAATAAACCTGTCTTGTTCAACTTTATACTCAGCTTGGACCTCAATCTTTCTAATTAAAGGGAGTTGACAGAGGTCAACTGGTGGCAGCGAGGTAAAGGACGTGTTGGGATACTCTCGTGAGCTCTGTGTTTGGTGAAACAAGCAAGGGCCACGTGGGTAAACGTCACAGGTGGATACCAGTCCCAGTAATTACATCCACATTTAATAAAACACATAAATTTGGATCCAATTACCCCTATGTGGTTCACCTCTTCAGCTGTATATATATTATCAAATCTTTGGGGGGGAAATCTTTCCTGAAAATGGAGAAATGCCAGAATTATAATGCAGCTGGAAGTTACATAAAAACTGCTGGAATTATTTCCTGCAGGAATATTTGCCCACCTCTAGCTCAGAAAACATGAGAAAAAGAGAAACAAGAAAATGTTATTATGAGTTTTTGCATTGTCATAAAAACACCAACAGGAAAACAGATGTCTTGGACTTTATTCTGAGGTGAAGCTCCCACGTTTAACCACATTATGTTTGTTTTATTTTAACCCCATAAGATGTGGGCCTGCAGCTAAACAAGTTCAAATCTCCAGGGCTGGATGAACTGCATCCAAGAGTATTGAAAGAGCTGGCTGAAGAGCTCTCAGAACCACTCTCCATTATTTTCTTGAAATCATGAGAAATGGGTGAAGTGCCCGATGATTGGTGAAGGACTAATTCTGTCCCTATCTTCAAAAAGAGCAAAAAAAGGAACCTGGGAACTAGAGGCCAGTCAGCCCCAGGAAAATTCTGGAACAGATTATTAAGCGGTCACTATGCAAGCAGTTAGAAAACAATGCAGTAATAACTGGAAGCCAACACAGATTTGTTAGGAACAAATCAGGCCACACTAATCTGATCTCATTTTTTGATTATCTCATTTTTTGATCTCATTTTTTGGATCACTGATAGACTGAGGGAATGTTGTAGATGTAGTATATCTTGACTTTAGCAAAACTTTTGACAAAGTGCCCCATGATATTCTGATTAGCAAGTTAAGTAGGTGTGAGCTGGATAGAACAACTGTCAGGTGGATACACAGTTGGCTACAGAATCGTACTCAGAAGGTGATGATTAATGGCTCCTTCTCAGACTGGGAGGAGATAACAAGTAGGTTACCACAGGGCTCAGTCCTGGGCCCTGCGTTCTTCAATATTTTTATTAATGACGTGGATCAGGGGATACAGGGAACGCTTGTTAAATCTGCAGATGACACAAAATTGGGTGGACTAGCTAATACCCTGAAGACAAAAACAAAATTCAAAATGAACTTGATAGGATGGAACACTGGGCTGACAACAATAGAATGAAATTTAAGAGGAATAAGTGCAAAGTACTGCATCTAGGAAAAAGAAACCGAAACACAGTTGCAAGATGGGGGATACCTGGCTCAGCAATACTACAAGCGAGAAGCGTCTTGGAATCATTGTAGATCACAAGCTGAATATGAGCCAACAGTGTGATGTGGCTACAAAAAAGGCTAATGCTATTTTAGGATGAATTAAGTCTTGAAATCCTGCAATGTGCTAGTTCCCCTCTATTCAGCACTGGTCGGGCTCTCACCAATTCTGGACACCACTCTTCTAGAAGGATGCTAACAAATTGGAACAGGTTCAGAGGAGGGCAACAAGGATGATCAGGGGGCTGAAAATCAAACCTTATGAGGACAGACTGAAAGAACTGGGCATGCTTAGCCTTAAGAAAAGAAGACTGAGGGGAGATATGATAACACTTTTTAAATACTTGAAAGGCTGTCATTCAGAGAAGGTGCAGGCTGTTCTCAATCATCCCCGAGTGCAGGACACACAACAATGGGCTCAAGTTACAGGAAGGCAGATTTCGGTTGAATATCAGGAAAAACTTAACTGTTAGAGCAGTACAGCAATGGAACCAATTACCCTGAGAGCTCCAACCCTGAGGTCAATGGGTAAAAAGATAGTTCAATATGTCTCTGTGTAGGAGTAATACTGGACTTCCCCCTCCCCGCCCACTTTTTAATAAAGTAAGAAAAGTCTTCACATTCTTAGCTGGCAAAATAGTGCTTGAAGACTTGAACAATCAGATTTATTCCTAGATGCTGATCATAATAATAATAATAATAATAATAATAATAATAATAATAATAATAATAATAATAATGGGAAATTGACCCTGGACAAGTGAAAAAAAAATACATAATGGATCTGAATTTGGTGAATTTCAATTTCTAGCTTGCCACCTGCTCACTTCCTCCCATATTAAGTTGCAATTAGACTAGGCCCATTTGAATCAATGGAACGTACAGAGGTGTTGACTTACCAAATCACCACTGATTCAATAGGCCTACTCTAGTATGCCTCACTACACTAAGCAACAGAATTTAAGCCAATTTCACTGCTATTAGTTATAATCAGCCACATGATCTCTGTTGACATTTTGTATGTGGAGATAACACAACCCTTCCAGAATATCATATTAAAACTGATTCATGGGGTAACAGTCTGATTAACACCTTAAGAACTAAGCTGCTACTAGTATGTTATCTTAAATATATTAACAAGATTGGAACCTCCTCTTCTTCCTCACTGAATTTAATATGCAGCAGAAGAATTGTGGAAGCTGCCATGAGGAAGTGACCATGTGACCAGGCAGAAGCCTAGACACATGTCCAGCACTTCATAAATTTGCTGCTCTGGTCTTAAGAACCACATGAAAAGTACTTTCACCACCCACTTCTGTGCTGGTGCAGGAAAACATTAGAGTCATATTATAAAGTGGTCATTTGATTTGAATGCTTGGATGACAGTACCCTATTAGATTGTCCATATACAGAATGGAAGTCACGCAACCCACACCTCACCAGATTGCCATGATCTCATCTGTAACATTCATTCCAGCAGGATACTAGTCAGAGACAGATGCATGCTATCTTGTTAATCATTCAACACTCCTTATATGAAGAACCTTACTTTCAACAAAGTCTTGTCTTCAAATGGCTCACACACAAGCTTTTCCACATTTCCACCAGTGATGAAAGTGACTACTACTATTAGCATAAGAGCCCAAGAGAAGAGGAAACTGAATCCAACTCCACTGAAAAAAATTAAGAAAAATATTATATTCGATGAGCTACTGAAGAGACACTTACTAAAATATCATCATGATAATGCCAACAGATGCAAACCTAAAATTTCTTTATAGAAATCTAGATGAGTAATATTTAGCCTAAACTCATATCTAACTCATAGTATGCATCTTTATACTATATTTTTTAAAAAATAAAAATCAATATACTTATGTGCCCACATGTAGAAATATACATATGTATAAGTGTATACAAGTGTATGGGCATATACATGCACACAGAGGCATATCAGATTCCAGTTTGAAGAAACTGGAGTTTGGACAACAGCTGTGGTGATAAATTGGTGAAAACAAAAGAGCAAAGGAGATGATAATTTTAATATATGCCTAATGAAAAGTAATAGAAGCCAACACCTGTTGACCCCAGTATTGGTGGAAAACAGTAGCATCCAGCCTTGTGAAGAGGAGAACATTGCTTTCCTACACATCAGACAAGTGACATTCTATCTGTTCAAGAGTTGGGGAAAGTAATGGAACATTTTCTGAGGAATGGTTTAGAAATTCTCACATCTCCTTCCGTACTTTCTGAGACCCAGATAGGTTTGCTTCAAACAAACCTATTTTTTTAGGAAGTACAGTGTAAGTCTCCTTTATACTATAATTAGCATTATCTTTTTTGAAGTTTCACTTGCCAAGTTTACTTAAAAATAGTTGCTTGTTAAGAAAGAGTGTCTCAGGCAAAAACAAAATAAAAAGAAAAATTAAAAAAGACAAAAACATTGTGGCACCTTAAAGACTGACTGTTCCCTTTAAAAAAAATTTTTTTTTGAAATATGTAGAAGTACAAAAGGAAAAAGACAGAAAAAGAAAAAAAGTCATATATTTCATATTTATTGAGGACAACTCGCAGTCCATTTACATAGTTTATATAGCCTTGTTATTTTAACATCTATAAAGGTAAAGATTCCCCTTGACAATTAAGTTCAGTCATGTCCGGCTGTAGGGGTGTTTGTCCATAAACACTTTCTGTGGTCATGTGGCCGGCATGACTAGACATGGAACACCATTACCTTTCCACCGAGGTGATACCTATTAATCTATTCACATTTGCATGCTTTCAAACTGCTAGATTTGGCAGGAGCTGGGACAAGCAATGGGAGCTCACTTTGTCACGTGGATTCAAACGGCCAACCTTTTGATTGACAGCCCAGTGGCTCAGCTGTTTAACCCGCAGCCCCACACGTGTCCTGTAAGTAACATCTATCCAATACATATTATTCTAAAAAGTGCCATATTTTTACAATGTGAACTATACTTGTTTTACATAATACTTTTTGCAAAGTTGGTTCTATATCCCTTCTAATTATTTTTAATAGTCAAAATAGTTTTCTCACTTTTTTTCAAATTCTCCAACTGACCTTCTGTTTACATAATTCGTGAGTTTTGCCATTGTGCCATTCAAGCATTTTATCTCTCCAATCTTCTTTGGTCAGCCATGTCTCCATTTTCCACTTTGTAGCCATCACTACCCTAGCTGCCGTCAACATGTAACTGAAAAGTTCTTATGAAGATTTTCCCAAATTATCTGGAGTTATTTCAGAATCTTTTGCTTTTCAGAATGAATGTCTTTCCAGCATTTCTTTGTCTTTTTGTAAGTCCACCACATGTGGAATTTTAAGCCTTCAGCTTCTTGGCACTTCCAGCAGAGACCCAAATAGCTTTTGTCCATATGTTTTATGTCTTTTGGAGTAATATGCAATTTTATACTATTTTTCTCTTAAGGTCTGACTTGGAGTGAATTTTATATTTTATATTTTCATAGTCCCTTCCATTGTTGGACAGTTATAATTTTCCTTACATTCTGCTTTAACATATTGATTTTAACTGGCTCCATTCCTAAGGGTCTCTTGGTTTTTTGCATAATTATTCTCTCAAATGCTGTTAATTTTCTTAATCTTCCTCTATTATCTTGTGTAGCCTCTTTATATCTTGAAATTAATTGAAGATAAGATAGCCAACTTCTCTTTTTTCCTTTCTCTTTTATTACTTGCCAAGATTTGATTCCTATCTGTAAAATCTATCATCTCCTGAAAAGTTATCGGGTCATGTATCATTCTCTCTTGCTTGTTGCAATATGCATCCATTGGAGCCATTATTGGTGATATTGTTAGACTAATCCTCAATTTTAAGGAATCCCATGTTATCCCAAGGAATTCCAGGCTATCCTTGATTATCTGGCTTTTATAGTGGGATTTAGCTCTTTTTAAAAAATCCATAACAGGTTTTGTAGACCTTCACATTGATCTGTTGATTCCAGCTTCATTAACCTGTCATTTAATTTTTTTATCCAGTCTACAATCCACACTAAACATGCTGCTTGACAGTATACTTTAATATTAGGCACCGACAGTCCTCCTCTTTTCTTATCATCTTGTTATACTTTAAATCTTATGCTTGTTTTTTTTGCCGCTCCATATGAATGCATTCATTTGTTTTTGCCAGTCTTTAAAAAAAAATAATTCCTGAATTTTAATTGGAATCATTCGAAACAAGAAGTTAATTTTTGGTAATATATTCATTTTTATTGCAGACATTTTTACCAGCCAGGAGTTTTAGATTGGCCCATCCTCTTAGATCTTTTTTTCCCATGTTGTTGTTGTTGTTTAGTCGTTAAGTCGTGTCTGACTCTTCGTGACCCCATGGACCAGAGCACGCCAGGCCCTCCTGTCTTCCACTGCCTCCCGGAGCTTGGTCAAATTCATGTTGGTAGCTTCGATGACAATTTTTTCCCATACTCTTTCATAATTATCCTTATACAGTGTTTTATTATATCTTGTTAAGTAAATACCTAGATACTTTATTAATTCATCCCTGAGTTCACATCGTATAATTTTTATAATGTTACCTTCTTCTTGTTTTGTTAGAAATTTTGTTACAATTTTTTTTTTCCTCTATTGATTTTAAAGCCTGAGTGGAGTCCAAACTTTGCTATTTGTTCCATTACCCATTGTACTGAATATAATGAATTGGAGATAGTTAAAGCAAGCATAACTTCTTAGTTTAAACTCCTCTCCGTCTATCTTTAATCCTTCAATTTGGCTGTTTTCTCTAATCTTAGTTGCAAAGGTCTCCAATTCTAAAATAAACAACAGTGGTGATAATGGACAGCCTTGTCTGATTCCCTTCTCAACAATAAACCCATCAGTTAAAACCCCAATTATTCGTATTTTGCATTTTGTTTCTTATAAATTCATTGAGTCCAGTGTGCCACAATTCAAGTGCTGCAAAACTTTACTTAGAAAGCTTCAAGAAATGTTATCAAATGCCTTCTCTGCATCTAAAAACATAAATGCTGTTTTATGTTGTTTTTTTTCTACAAATTCCATTGCATCTATTGCAAATCTTATGTTCTCTCACATGAGCCTCTTAGGGATGAATCCAGTCTGATCAGGGTATATTATTTTTGTAATACACATCTTAAGTCTGTTTGCCATTATTGAGGGAAAAAATTTATAACTGACATTAAGCAGGGAGATTAGTCTGTACGACGGTGGTTGCAGTGCATCATTACCTTTTTTGAAGATTAATGTTAGATATGCTTTTTTCTTTTTCTTTTGGTTTTGCCTGATATGCTTGCATAGATTAACATTGCTATCTCTTCTAAAACTACAGCAAAGAGAGTTTCATGACAGTAATATTGTTTAATAAGTTCCAGCCTCCAACATATATTGGCCAAATCAATTTTCTTAATGAACTCACTACAGAGTTGTGTTGAATGAGGCCCTTTCATTCACTATGTGTCAACAAACACGGAACTATCACCAAATCACACTTAGGAGAAATTATCAGCCGATTCTGGCTGTGACAAGCATGAGGTGTGACCATGCATATGCTGGTCATAACTGAGAGACATAATGAATCTTAGGTGCATATCTCAAAAATAGTGTCCGTGTATCATGCCAGTATCTTCTATTTTTCCTCAGATTCTGCATGATCACCCTTTTGCACAAGGCTCCCATCTTCATATCAAAGGTATGCAGAGGACTCTTATGATAATCATAACAGCTCCTTAAGAGATCAATATTATTTATTTAAAATATCATTTGTTTAAGTATTGCCTGAGGAAGGATTCTATGGATTTCCAAAGCCCACACAACTTATTGTGAAGCCTGGTTAGTCCCCAATGTTTTTTGGCTAGTGTTGCTCTCTTCCTTTAGTCTCCCAAACATGTTTTTGTAATGCAGTCCTGTTAATTTAGTGAAATTCTGAAGCAATAAGAACTCACGCCATCAAGAAATTTCCTCCAGTGTTTGAGATACAGCCTCTTGTTGTTGGAGTAGCATTTTTGTCATAACCACAGGTGCCACATAATAGTCCCAGATAATAAAATACAAGAATCAGTATCACCATGCAGCAGAGAATTAAGCAACCTAGCCACCTAAAAACAATAAAAAGACAGTTACAAAATTAAAATGTGCACCATGGCATAATTTAACACTGAAATTAAAGAGAGGGCAACCGATAAAATGGAAAACAATAAAGTCCTGGTTAAGATTATGAAGAAAACCAAATACAGTAGGACCTACTTATCCGCGGGATCAGTATCCGTTCATTCACTTATCAGGAAATATTAAAAATATTAAAAGAAAAATCCCCAAAATATATTCCTAATGAAGAATGTACCAGAACTGGCCACTAGAGGGAGCCAGAGACCATGCTATGCATAGTGTGTACTATTATAATACCATTTGTTATAATCCGTGTTTTTCAGCATCCATGGGGGGGGGGCTAGGAACCATTCCTCACATATATAGGGGTCCTAATGTATATATCCTAGCACCTATTTCACATTTGTCAATACAACAAAAGAAACTAAGCCCTAAAAAAGATTCAGCCTTACCAATTCTACCGCACATCATCTGCCCTCCATGATTCAACTTCCCTTCACCAAGTAGGGAGGGTGGGTTATGAAGGGCAAGGTGAGATTATGACTAAGTAATAATGTGTGGCCAAATCTAAAGATGCAATGCAACTTCTCTGAGTCTCTTATTTAATTTTTTTCTAGATATGGCCATGTTGATTTGAGGTGTGTAGAGCCATGTTTAAGTTTTGAACAGACACTATGATGAAATGGGGTAGATTTCAAGGTATCTCAGCAAAAGACAAGTTGTGTGTGAGCAGAGAACCAAACCTTGAGGATATGGCTCACTATGTGCTTGAGTGTCACCTATATAGAAATATAAGAGAAAGATACTTACAACCCATTTTAAAGGAAGTGAAATATAAGGATATAACTGAGAAATTGAGCTATTACAAGCATCTAATCTGCATGTGATACGAAGAGTTGTGGTATCTGCTGTCAAGGCCACTATATGTAGAGCAAAGTATCTGGCTACTATTTGTGTGAACTATTATAAAGACGCATTTTGTAAATTTGTTATTATAAATTTGTATTATTTCAGTATGTAGTACATTGATTTGGGGATACCTTTAGTATGAAGTGCTATAAAACCTAGAAGTATAATGTACAGTGACAATGTTGTGTATTATTTTATTTTATTTATTTAATACTGTAGTGCAATGATCTTTTGATTGAGCAATAAATTATTGATAATACATTCTCCTCCATTGTACTGTGCATCTGCATTTTGCTTGAAGCCATGAAAGCTCTCTACTTTAGCTGGAGCCTCTACTATACCCAGATGCTTTCACCATGCTGTAGATGATCACATGTTGTAGCCACAAATTTTACTGGTGTGTTAACCTTTTGTGCAGCCTTTGAACATCATCATCAAAAGAGTATGCACATACCTGTAAAAATCATACTGCTCCACTAACGGAAAATGATCTTGAACATATGCCTCGCTCTGAGTAAGATATATTGTGAAGTCTGCTAGTACCTTCTGGACAGGAAGCATCTGTGTAAAAGCTGTGATATTTGAACCAATAGCTTCCAGTACACCTTTTATATCTAAAAGAAATTAGAATGTTTGTGAGTACTTTATGTGACACAAGATTGTCCACCACATGCTAACAGAAACGCTTGTTGGGGTGCAGCTCTATGCAACAAAATATGAAGAGAAGCATGAAGCTGAAAAAAGCAAGTCACAAATGCAATTTCCACATAAGATGGAATTTTAATGTACACACTAATACACACAAAAATTAAGTGTTTGTGCATGTTGATGCAAGCCTTAGTTTTCTAATTCTGTTCATTTATTTTAATGGAATGTTTCTAATCCTTGTCAAGGCAGTAATCCCATGTGCAGGCTGTTCACCTTCAGTGAAAGTGGAAATACATACATATAGAACAGAAATGTACAAAATGTGCAAAAGTTTGATTTGGATTTGTTTTGAGTAGGAAATCATGCATCCCTCTACCTGCAGTGGTACAACCCAGTGCCAGGTTTGCCGCTTCATTAAGAACTAGATAAAGACATAATGTGCTTTAGATAGTTCAGTATCTACAATCACCTTTACTACCTGACTCACCATGAAATTGTTTGCATCTCATTTTCTGTTGAAAAGTCCATATCTGATTTAATTTTAGGATGTGCATGCAACTATCTTCCCAGTGAGAATATGATGTGAACTAAGCCATGCCATGTTTACTTCTATCCAGTAATAAAAAGAGCAGACATTTTCAATTAATGTACAGCTCTGTTTATTCATTGTTTTCAATGGAGTCTATGCATTTTAATAAAATACCTACATATCCAGTTACAAAGATGTTAAAGAATGTTTATTGCCGCTTTGTGGGCAAATGAGAACATACAAAAGGGATGTTGAAACAGATAAAACTTTCTGTGATGGACAGAATGATTAAACATCACTTTTAATATGCATTAAAACTTCAAATTTTAACATCCAAAGAAATGTTAACATACACCAAAATAAATGACTTTTCTCATTGCTGGGAATTTGCTAGAACAGAGTGTCAAAATTACATTTAAAAGGGCTTTCTCCTCCCTCCCTTACATACATTTCATTAAAATAAACATAAAACTCCATATTTGCAAAACAGCATCCAGGTACTTGGGGCAGATCTCAGGGCTTTTTAAAATAGTTTGTACTGAAATAGTCCTAAGCATTGAGGATAATCAAGATTGAGAGTGAAGACAGACACTGGAATCCTGTTGGTCTTCGTGTAAGGTCTGCACAACCTGTCAAAACTAGTTGATGAAGAATCAACTAGCTGAAGAGAACCTTGGTTGAGCACTCACGTGTGTTAAGGTTGAGCACCCAGAACCTTGTCAATTAGTAGCAAACAATCTCAGTAAGTGATATGAATACCAATAACATTTAGTCACTTAAACAGAAATGCAGCAAACTGTTGACTGTGAAAGGAGCCCACCCTCTCCATGTATGTGGCAAACAGACACCAATGAACAAAACACCAAATCAACCAATCAACCAATCATCTTGGGACAGAGTGCTTGCCTGTTTTTTTTTTTTTTTCAAATGCTACATATATATTTATTCACTTAATTTTCACTCATCACATTTAATTAAAAAAATTAGAGTTATGGGCACTGAATCATGTGAGCACTATACACAGCTGCCCTCCCTCTATTTAAAACAGTCATTCTGATATCAGAGAATGTGCATTTTTACTGCTTGTCATCAGAAATCAGAAGTGTCAATTGAATACAATAATTACTTCCAAACTGACCCCACTATTCTATGTCGCATCTGTCTTCATCTAGCATATCACACTATAGTTTTAGTCCCACTAATTTCAGCAAAAAGCGATAAGCAAATGCTCAATTATCTCAGTAAAAACACTGTGCTTTAGTGAGCTTAATTTTAGGTACGATGTGACCTTCATTTTTATTCCTCTACTGAGGTACAAAAGAAAGCTTAATGCATATTAAGTTTTTGAGAAATAAATGATTTTGTGCTTAATATTTCCCAGGCTGAAATATTAAGACATTCTGTGCAAGCTTTGGCATTTTTCTTTCAACAAGTTACACAGTATGTCATATACACATTCTGTACTGTATTTTTTTTCTGGTGCACACTTACAGGGTATGGCTGCTTATATTAGCAGAACAGGTCCATTGTGCAATAATAAAAATTATAAGAGGTTAATAAACATTGTCTCACTCTGAAAACACCAACCCCATGCCCATTTAATGTCAGTTAAATATAACAAAAAACTACTGTTTTACAGTGTTCAACAGTTTACAGGCTAAATCGTAAATTAATATAATACATGAAATACTATCTAGACAATTGGAAAAACATCAAAGGCAATATAGCAGCCCTGTACAACATTTCAATCAATTTCTGGTTTAAAAAACGTTTGTCCACATTTTCACTCAAAAGGAATAAAGAAATGATTTCAAGTTGTAAGTAGTAAGAGACAATTCATATGTTTGTTTGAATTTTGTAAGTAGTGGACATGTCAAATATCAATGCTGTATTTGAGCATTCATGCTGCTCAGTTACTGCTAGAGATGATTGAACAGTTTTACACACGGGGACTCTCCTGGCATTAATCTCTCAAAGGGCACACATGCCAGACCTTTCCAGACTTCTACCCCACCTTTCTCTGAGGGACAAAAGTAACTTCAAATTAGGGAAGGGCAATGGACTAGCAGGTGGCAGAAAGACTGGAGGTTTCCAAAAGACGACCTCTCAAGCAGAAAAATTATGGATATAATGTCATTTCCCGCTTAGAATGGTGGAAGTGGAGCCCTCCCCTGGCCACCAGGTTGTGGAGAAGTTTTCCCTTCCAGGAGGGAGTGGCAGCTGCCATAGCAATCTGAGCCCCTGCTTCATGTGCCCCTGCTTCAAATTATCTATCTACTGAGGAAAATGCTAACTTTACTATGGAGCTTGACTCCTAGTGGGGGCCTTTGAGAGAGAAAACAAAAATATGCTTTTGCCCTCTACACCAGGATGATCACTGGAAATGCAGAAGCTGGCCACCTGAAGTTTAAAGCAATGTTTCTTGCTACTTCTTATCTTCCCATCCAGAAGTTACTCTGTTAAAGCGTCTCACCAGGAGAACAACAAAAAACCCAGTTTTTGGGAGGAAAGACAACTCGTAAATATGGCAACCCATAAATATGTACCATACATGGTAAGTTTTAATAACATTAGAAGAACTATAGTGTTAATATTAGGAATAAACACAATCATAACAATTCCATTAGAAATTAAAATTATAATACTGTTGAGTATGACATTTACTGGCACAGTAACTCTAAAACATTAAAATTTAAACAAAGATATTGTGCCCCCTTTCAGACTAACAAATTTATTCATGTGAGCTTCCATGTATTACTATTGACTTATTTAGTCTCATGAAGAAAAGTCTGAAGAATTGGTGTGTCCTCCACAAAAGCTCACAACAAAATACAGTTGTTAGTCTTAAAGGTGCCACATTTTTGTTTTGTTTCTGTTTTGGCTGCAAGAGATTAACACACTTACCTCTCTGACAAATATAAAATATGGTTAGTTGTTGTAGGATTTTCAGGCTGTCTGGCCATGTTCTTGAGGTTTTTCTTCCTAACATTTCACTAGTCTCTGTGGCTGGCATCTTCAGAGGACAGGAGTCGGAACTCTGTTTGTGCTCTGGTGCAGTTTGTGGGATAGTTGAGTATTTATAGCTGTGGGATCAGCTTTTTGTCCTTTTCAGGAGATTGGGTGATTATGGTGATCAGGGTGTTTTTTGTTGTGGGTGTATTGTTGTGATAAGGGGGAGAGATTATCTGTCACTGTGATTGATGGGTGTCGTTAGCTGGTCTTTTGTGTGCAGTGATCACCGGTCCTTGTGGCTGGGTAGAGTTTGTTGACCTTTTGCAAGCTGTGTTTTTTCAGTGCTGGGAGCCAGGCTTTGTTGAGTTTTAGACTTTCTTCTTTTTTGTTGAAGCTCTGCTGGTGTTTGTGGATTTCAATGGCTTCCCTGTGCTCTTGTGATTTCATTCGTGGAATAGCCATTTGCCTGTAGGGCCCAATTCAGATGGTTGAGTTCGGCGCTGAGAAATTGAGCTTCACAGTTCCGATTTGCACGGTCTACCAGTGTTTTGATTATGCCTCTTTTTTGTCGTGGTTAGTGGTTGGAGTTTTTGTGTAGGTACGGGTCTATGTGGGTGGGTTTTCTGTAGACCTTGTGTCCCAATAGGAGGTCAGGTTTGTGTATGACCATGACATCTAAGAAAGGGAGTTGGTGAATCGTATATTTGTGTGGATTCTACTGAGATGGTTTAGAAATTCTTCCAGTTTTTCTTCACCATGGTTCCAAACTGTGAAGGTGTCATCCAGGTATTGGAACCACAACAAAAAAGAGGCATAATCAAAACACTGGTAGACCGTGCAAATTGGAACTGTGAAGCTCAATTTCTCATCACCGAACTCAACCATCTGAATTGGGCCCTACAGGCAAATGGCTATTCCAAGAATGAAATCACAAGAGCCATCAAACCAAGAAAACAACACCAAACTGAAGAGGAAAATCAGCCACCCACAAATAAAGTATTTCTGCCATACATCAAGGGAGTCACGGACCGCATGGGGAAACCTTTGAAAAAACACAAACTACAAACAGTATTCAGGCCCACCACAAAAATACAGCAAATGTTACGGTCAGCAAAGTACAAAAGGGACCCCCTCACAACTGCAGGAGTATACCGGATACCTTGCAGTTGTGGCCAGGTATACATTGGAAGCACAAAACACAGCATCCACACAAGAATCAAAGAACATGAGAGACACTGCAGACTAAAACATCCAGAAAAATTGGCAGTAGCTGAACATGCCCTGAAACAAGCTGGACATGAAATTCTATTTCAAAAGACAGAAGTACTGGACAACACCAGCAAGCATTATGTTAGACTGCACAGGGAAGCCATTGAAATCCACAAACACCAGCAGAGCTTCAACAAAAAAGAAGAAAGTCTAAAACTCAACAAAGCCTGGCTCCCAGCACTGAAAAACACAGCTTGCAAAAGGTCAACAAACTCTACCCAGCCACAAGGACCGGTGATCACTGCACACAAAAGACTAGCTAACGACACCCATCAATCACAGTGACAGATAATCTCTCCCCCTTATCACAAGAATACACCCACAACAAAAAACACCCTGATCACCATAATCACCCAATCTCCTGAAAAGGACAAAAAGCTGATCCCACAGCTATAAATACTCAACTATCCCACAAACTGCACCAGAGCACAAACAGAGTTCCGACTCTTGTCCTCTGAAGATGCCAGCTGTCATGATTTTGGGATATGTAGTCAGAGAAATGTAAGATGGAGTCAGACAGGTTCTGTGTGAAGATGATTTGAGAGACATTGGAATGTGTTTTTCTAAGTGCCATGAGAGTTTTTCTGAAGACCGTTACAGCCTGTTCGAGATAGCGCTGAAGGCCGAACTGAGAGGCTCGTGGAAGACTCAACATTCCGAGCTAATTGGAGAAGAGATAAAACACTTGGACTCTCATGGGAATTAAGGGAGGAGGAAGGTGGTACAGCCTCTTGAGGCTAATTGGTTAACAGCCAGAATTGTCAAGAAGAAGGGAGGAGTTAGAGAGTGTAGAAAATGGATGATGGGTTATGTGAGAGTGATGATGGAGTGGTGGAGATCCAGTCTTGTTCTGGGATTTGATTCCATGATGATGGGAGAGAAAAGAACTTGATTGAGAGAGGATGTAAGTAAAGGAGAAAGAAGGAGGTGGGGCTAGCCCACTATAGCCCACCTTAGCCTAGCTTAGTAGTGTTTATTATTTTAATGGGAAATAGTTATTTTATTTAACTACAATGATCTTTGAATATGTTCTTTATGCTAAAGCTTGTGCAATATAAACTGATTCTAATGAAACTCTATTTTTCTATTAAAAATTAATTATAAAAATTCTACAAAAGGACTGGTCTCTTGAACAGCAGGGTCTGGCTAAATCCAGGAGGTGGAGAGGGCCACAAACTAGATATCTTTAAGAGTCCTACCTAACTGAGCTGTTGTGAGTTCTAAGGAATCACAAGGCCCATGTGTCTGTACTTGCAAAGTACTGAGTAAACGTAAAATGTTCTTTTAAGGTCAGTCTTGTTCAAAGGGCTTACGCTACGCACTGCTGAGGTCCTGGGACTTGCCCCAGCGCAAAGGTGGTAGGCTACTTCTGCATCCCATCAGTACTAAATGTAGCCTTGGTTGACAATTGCTGGTCTAGGTAGTCTATCCTCTCCCACTAAGCTTTTGTAAGCCAAGGTGTACATACAGGGAGGCGCACCACATCCCCTCTCACATTGTAATTCATCTTCAGCTCCTCCTTTCAGCATCTTCTATGATTACACAATCCCAGAGATTCTTCCTCCTTTGTTTTTTCCCTCCTTCCACCTCCTGTCCCTACCACCACCACTGCCTCATGAACACTAGATGTCTAAACAATAACCTCTTAATAATAATGAATAAAAATCTACATTTGATACAGTTTATCTCAGAATAAATTATTTACAATAAGGACTTCCTTAAATAACAATTAGAATGACAGTAAATAATTTAAACTACTACATAATTAATTCTTACCTGACAAAATGTTCCTTGTTTGATTGAGTACCAAATCTGGAGTATTGTTAAATGCTGCATAGCCCTAAAATTGAAAACTCACATGTCCAACACCATCTTGACAACAAAAGACCAATACGTTTGCTTCTATCTTTAAAGCGGGGAAGTCAATGATTTATAACACTCCTTATATTTAGTCCTATTCTGAAAAAAACTGGAACATAAATCACAATCATCCTTTAATGCAACTTACTCCGTCTGACTATACACATATTTTCTTAAAAGTTACTGAGCAGGGTAAATTTGATTTAAATCAGTACTCTGGAAGATTCAATTAAATCATGATCCACCACCCTCGTCAAGCACATTCTTGCTTGTTATAACCTCACTGCATGTTTCTTTGAAATATTTTATTTTTAGAAGGCCAATACTATGCATTCTCAAAAAGCAATTATTTCTTCTGAATTTTTTTTTACATTAGCTTGACAGTTGTATTAGAAAATGAATAATTATTTTAGCTACCTGAGGTAACTGGAACAGATTAACAGGAAAACAAACAATATGCAGTTAAGTAAATCATGAACATTTGGAGGATTGCCTTATCTTACTCTATTAGGAAAACAACATCACCAAACATACACTGAAATTATTTGATTTAACTTAATATCATATTATTTAACAAGTGCAAGGGTCTTTTAATATTTTTTTATTTCTAAAGAAAGTTAAGTGAAATACACAGGCCAGGATCCTGTTCAACATTTCTGCACATGGAATGACAACTGCAAGACAGCTGCAGCAATTTTACAAGGTGCTGGTCAAGTGCTTGGGTTGTACACAACCAGCACTTCACTATATTGCTGTGCTAGCTTGTGTAGCTGGAGCTCTGCACATATGTAAATACCAAATACTGTTCATAAGGGTCCCTCTGCTGATATTTTAAAATCAGGTTTATTTTTAACTTTTTAACTATATAACCCTAAAAGGTATCTGCATCATTTAGCTAACTATTTACAAAACTTGTGTAAATTTCTGTAAATAGAGATTTGGAGAATTTCCAACACTGTATCATGATGGAAGGGAAACAAACTACAGGACTGGAATAACTTCAGTCAGCATTGAAAAAGCTGGTTGATGTGATCTATCATTTTTCATCTTCATATATTACTGTTAACAAGTATGTACATTTGCACATAAAAATTCAAATTGAGAGCTGCAAAAAATTTCAGTCTAATACTTCTAGATTGAGTTTTAGACTGAAAACTTTAGAAGATAGAAAGATGGATTTGCAGAATCCACAAAATTGAGGCTCCAATCCCACAACTGTTGGACTGTATTTACAAAACTCCCAAAAGAAAGGATTACATGAAGACATTGGCTCCTAGGGTTGTATGTGAAAGCCATGTAAGTTGCAGCAGCAAATTGCTATTAATTGACAAAATGCTGGACATGTTCCTAGTTGTACAACCATGTGTGTGACCAAGACTATGGTCAGCATATCTTTAATCAGCAGCAATTTCCCACCATAATTTACAAAATCTCACATGCAAAAAAAGATTGCCAATAGGATAATAGCCATTGGCTGAAATCCTGTTGCTTAGCACAGCAAGTCACACTAGCGTAGGCCCACTGAATCAGTGGAGATTTGGTGAGAACTCCTCTGTAAGCTCCATTGATTCAAATGGGCTTACTCTGGTTATGAATAAGTTTAGCATACTAAGCCATAACAAGAATAGGTCCATTTGAATCAATGGAGCTTACAGAGGAGTCAACTCACTAACCATTAGACCAGTGGTTCCAATCCATGTTCTTGGACTACAACTCCGAAATATCTTGGCCATTGACTGGGCTGGCTAGAGCTTTTGGGAGCTAGAAATCCCATGTTTGGGAGTCACTGCACTACTGTGAACTTGTATGGGAGTAAGGCATAGAGAAGAAATGTCCAAATTGCATACTATGAGAGAACAGTAATCTTGCTATAAGAAATGCATTCAATAACTAAAGGCTTTTATACCAAAGTACTGGCACTGGGCAACACCTTCTTTACCCTATACGTCTAGTCCTCAGGGAAGGAACATCTAGCCAGGGAACACAACACCAATTTCCATTAGTTAAAGGAGTGAAATAAGGCAACAGAATCAGCTAAAACAACCTAATAAGAACTAGGTTTTGAGAAAGAGAATACTCCGATTCAAGCTATGTATGAGAGCTTGATTACAGAAGCTCCAATATAATTGTGCTTAATCCACCATTTAAGATTTTTCGGGTGGTGTTCTAGCTCTACAGATGACACAAAAATAAAATAAATAAGTGTGCCCCCATTTTAATTCAGCCAGCAGAAACGTGGGAAACATTGGTAGAGAAGCTGTGTGTGTTCCTCTGTACACAAGGTACTTTTGCACTGGCCTATTTGAACATTTTATTGCACCTTTAGAAACCTACAGGTAAGTAACTGTTGAGCATCAAGTACCCTTCTGTTGGAATAACAAAGCTACACCTTTTATTTACATACTTTCTGAACCAGACTGGATAGGTCTATTTTAAGGACTTCATTGACTCTGGCAAGCTGAGTGTTCACACCTGGCAACTGAAAGAAGAGGAAAAAAGATGCTT
Organism: Intellagama lesueurii; assembly: GCA_037013535.1. Lineage (NCBI taxonomy): Eukaryota > Metazoa > Chordata > Lepidosauria > Squamata > Agamidae > Intellagama > Intellagama lesueurii. The sequence goes on from JBAJHW010000005.1 coordinate 106,272,693, forward strand.
TCAAGTTAATTCTACTCTCCACATAAAATGCCTTCACTTGCATCCAATTCTTACATATAGTTCATCCGTTTAAGTCTTCAAACTTTCATATAAAAACAGATGTACAGGCTAACCTCTGACAGTATCCAACTCTCTGACCAAATTTAAACTGTTTATAAGTAGAATCTTTTCCAGATTCATTTAAGAGAATCCAGCAACTTCCCTGGATGTATGATGGCAACAGTATGTCAAACTCATGCAGCCCCAAAGGTTTACCACACCCCACAACAGAAATAAAAGTTAAAATTTTGCCCCCAAATAGTCAGTCTTGCCCCCAGAAAACCTCCAGGAGGCAATTTGAAGCCATTTGGCCTGAAACAGTTATAGGCTTGGGGGTAGGTATATTTTATTCAAAACAAATATGACTGGAACATCCTGGTCAAAATCTCACTATAAGGCAAACCTGTGTTTGAACAATATAACTTCACAGTACCAATAGGTTTCACAAAAGTTTAATGTTCATCTTTTAAGAACGTATCCTGGTTATAGAACTCTTGCACACTACGGGAAGGGCTAGCCCAGAGTGAAGGACACACACACACACTTCTTTTGACATGCTAGTTTTTTTATGTCCAAGGAACATCTTTATATGAAAGTCCTGTGGACCTCTAACATAATGTGATATGCTATCAGGTCATTTTGTGCTCGAGGATTTTAAAGGTATATAAGATGTTCAAGGAGTGGCTTACCATTGCCAGATCCCCAGTGAGTTTCCATTCCTGAGCAGGAATCTGAACCCAGGTGTTCTGAGTCCTAGTCTGAAACTCATCTATGTCACGCTGGCTTTGCCCTCAATATAAAGTTCTTCTGATCAAAGATCTGGTGTTCAGTAAGAATTAAGCTACTGAGAAGATTTCACAGAATATTAGTTCACCTTGCTAAAGTTGGCATTGATGTCTAGCTGATTTAAGGAATTCCGGATGACGTTGCAAGTTGATGCAGCTTGGGCAGCTGTGCATGCAGAATCATTAAGTGTGTTGATCAAGTGTTCTTTAACTTCTGTCAAGTTGGAATGAAGCCTCTCAGTGCCTTCCTGCAAGACTTCCACAGATACACTCACATTCTCCAGTGCTTCCTTTGTTTCTCTAATAGCTGCAACAATTTTTTTAAAATTTTAAAATTAAATCAGTTAAGAATTTTAATTCTTAGACTGAGACTTTCACTTGCATTTGTTACTAAAGGCCTTGCCACACTGCAGCCATATGTCACTATAGCTTTATTTAGTGAGAAGTTTTCCTGAAAAGCCACTTACCAAAACAACTAAAAAGTGGTATACTGGAGCTTCAACCACCAGCTCCAACTGCCTGTAAGGAAACCATATGCATTTCCTCCACATCCTGCTCCTTGGCTGGCTAGTGGATAAGCAAGCAATTGCCTTTAAGTATAGAACTGGTCCATGGCTGTCCAGTTACCAAATATTCTGCAATGCCTTCCTCAACTGAAATATGCACATTCCTACAGTCTACTTTGACTTTTGTGAACATACAAAGTTATACTAAAGCAGAAATAGGGGGAGTGTTTCCTTTTTATACACATATAAGTGTAAGTGGCATAAGCCTTTTTCAATATAGTGTTCAACTTAGCCATAGATAAAAATACATATGATTCTCTGATTACAGATTGACAACAAACTCAGACATGTAACAATTGTTTTGAAGTGGATTTGCACACCATGGTTTGTGTTAGTTGCAATAAGTCTTTAAGTTCCCAATCTCTTAACATTTCCAGTTTCAAGGTGACAAATAGGTCTCACCAGTATCTCCCTCATCATGCTCTCTGGTGGCACAGTTTAACTCAGTGAGACAAAGGGTCACTAGAGGTTTGGTAATAGACCATGGTAAGCACCAATCATTGTTAAGTGTCAAGTGTTCTATCTTCATGGGCCAAAATTAACCAGAAAATACAAACCCAAAATCATTCCCCTAAAATTGCTACACTTTTTCCTCATTCCCTTTTGCCTGCAAATATGGAACAAGGCCATTAGACCAGAAATGAAGCCACATATGAGAAGAGCAATAAGGTTCCCATCATTTCTGAACTTACTAGATAGAACTGACATATTGCTACTATTTATAGAGTACAAGCACTATGATTTCAACCCAAAAACTGTTTGCTACAGAATAGCGTTACTGACTTCAATTAGTTTTTGAAAGGCAAATAATTGGCACCAATAGGTGATTAAGCTTTACTTCTGCAATCCATCCTATTAAGCTAAAACAATGAATTGTGGAACACAAGAGAAATATAACAAAACAAACTGCACAAGAGGTTTTAGTAAGAGAGGAAAGCACATCACATTCAGGAGATTTTACCTTTAATGGCCCTTTCCACTTTGACTTCAAGACAAACAGAGAAATAAAGCAAAGAGTGGAGGATGAGAACAGATTCTGGTGTGTTATGAAAATGTTTTAAGTTGCCAACACACAGTTTCTACTTTTAACATAGAAATCCTATCTACCTACATGTTACCAATTGTGGTACATTGAACTGTATATGTATTCAGTATGGAACTACATGTTCAGCAGCAGACCCAGATCTCGGAATCTGTGGGCTTGACCCCACTGACAATAAAACCTAGGTTCTGTTGAAAAAACCCAAGATTTAATTTTTAGCATGCACAGGAGGCACATCCATGCACAGACTACTGTGCTAGGGGAGCAGGTTTTTCTGCTCCTCTGGCAGAGGTCTGTTTATATTGCAGCATATATGAAATTGGAATCAATTCCACATATGTGAATGCCTGTTCCACTTTTTTTTTTAAAAAAAGTCCTGCTATCTGATACAGCCCTATACTAGATAGCAGGAATTAAAAAAAATAAAAGCACAATGCTTGCAAAAAGCCAGTGACTGCCAGATTTATTCCCATTGCCTGCCCAACCACTCCACCATCGCCTGTCCAGTTGCCCCCATCACCTGCCTGATCATCTTCCTGATCACTCCATCACCTGCCCATTGCCTACCTGATCACCCCCATTGCCTGCCCAATCACCCTCCCCATTGCCTGCCTGATCACCCCCTGTCTGCCTGATCGCTCCCCCACCATCTGTCCACTGCCCACCTTGTTTGACAGGCGACAGTGGTGGTTTGGTGTGAGGATGCATACACTGACGCAAAACTTTTGGATTGGAGCTAAAGCCTATGTGGGTTCAAAGACTCTATCCCTCTGCCAGTTTATTCCAGCAGTGGGAACAGGCTCTGTGTTTCCAAAACAGATGCAATGCATTCCAATGAAGAATTCTGTTTTAGACAAACAAATGAGCGAATGGGAGCAGAGTATTTCATACATCTCTTGCATGTCATGTTCCCCTATGACCCTTCCCCTCAGCTGCATTTTTCCATAATATGCAAGGCACATCTCCATAATCCCATCTGAAGAAACATCTGGAAGTCAGGGACAAGTAGCAAAAGAAATGGTTAAGCATTGCTGCCACCTATCAGTTTGAAAGTAGGTTTATTTTGTTCACTGCTTATAAACTTTTACTTTAATAACAATATGATACAAACATTTTGAAACCCCTCCCCCATGTTTCAAGTGTTTGCTACATGGAATGGAGTGGTGCCATTAATAATATGAAAACCTACATCTTAAATGTAGGCCATGGGTGTGCAAAACAAGTTATTTGAATCTTTGAATCTCAATCTCTGCAGAAGCATACAAAAGTAGATATGGAGACTAGCAATAATAAGAGTGTCTTCTTTACCTCCAGCCATGGTTAGGGCTGCATCAAGTGCAGGGCGCACCTCCTTTCCCAGCTGCTCTTGGACTCTGCTGCCAAGCAATGAGCCAACATCTGTTAGGAAAGGGACAGCAGAAAAAGACTCAGATGCAAATCTACTTTTATTCTATTTGTACATCTTCACACTTTTTATCATAATTGAAACGGCACATAACCAAAAAACAAACACTAAACTGTATGTTTTTTCTTGAGCCTTTAGCTAGAATATATAAAAGCTTATTTATTGTTTTAAAAAGACACTTTGGTCAATGCCCCTAAAGCAGTAAAGAATGATAGATCATACAGTTTTGATATCAAACCAATCTATCAATTTTAATGTTCTGCATTTTCCTTTTATTTATTTATTTATTTTCTGCATTGCCTACCCAGCCCGGAATAGAGAGACGAGACACAGGTGTTGGATAAAACTAGGGCCACAACTTTATTAACTATTAAAATGTTGAGTTCCCCTTTTCCAAGGGGGCCTACTGTAGTGTGAAATTATCCTCTGACTCCAGTGTACCATTTACGACTGGATCAGGCCACCACTCTGACTAGCACATCTTCAACAGCCCAGCTGCAGGAATCCTCCCACTGCTTCAGTCACTGAGCCTTGTGACCCTAGGTGCACTGCTGCCCGGGAGATTCCCTTAACTCCCATTCCCCTTCATATAACTCCTTGTTCTACCAATCAGGGAAATGGGCTGATTGACACCCTCCTCAGGTGTCCCAAAGGAACTCACCAAATCTCTTACTTTTCGCACTACCCGCAGCTGTGACTGAATTAATGTGTCCTCCTCACATTACCTATTGAACCTGAAGTAAGAATGGGATGGGTGAAAAACCATCTGCTTCCTGATACATGCCAATTGTGGAGGTAGACCAAAAATTCCCATCCGGCCCCGAGGCAACCAGCTACTCTCATTCTTACTTATTAAGTGGTGGGCCGCGAAGTTGGCGACTCAAAAGAGGCTGATCTTGGGAGAGGCAGGCCAGATGAAGGCTCCGCCAAGCCCCCCCCCCCCCCCAGCCTTGACGTCATTTGCCTGCGCTCGTCTCATCCGAGTAGGCAGGCAAAGCACAACCATGGTGGCAGCTCCGCGCCATGCAGAGTGCTCCATCTATCAATTTTAATGTTCCACATTTTCTTTTTAATTTTTTCATTTAACCTTTACAATCACAAATCTGAATGCAGGAAAGACCAAGACCAGTTGTCCAAGTTAGTTGGTATCATTTCTTTCTAGAACAGAGATGCTTTTGCAAATAAGGCACTTCACACTTGCAACCTACTGCTCCTCTAAGGAGCAAAGGAAAGTACACTTGTGGTTCTCCCATTACATCCTGCAACAACTGGAGTAGTTTTAAAAATTCTTTGGGGCTTTTGGACTACTCATGCCACAAAACAAATGGGGAAACAAAGCGAAATGTCTCAAAAGAGGCAGCCCCCTTTGTGTAAAGGAAAGAACTGGTGTACAAAACCCATAAAAACAAAAGAGGCACCTCACAAAAGAATCCAAAACTAAACAAATATGAACATTTTCACTGTGCTTATCCCAGTAATCTACAGCTGCAAATAGGGTGCTAAGGCTGAGAAAACATATTCTTAAGAAAGAAAGTTCTGTTAAATATACTTACTATTTAGATCAGAAAGTGCTTTTTTCTTGGTAGTGTTATACTGACTCACCAAATAATCAATTTGCTAAAAAATTAAAGTACAAGTTTTATTTAAAGATAAAAATTAAATCACATGCAAATACCAATAAATATAAGCAGCAAAGATACCAACCGGCTTCAAAACTATTACAAAAGAGTTCAACCTTTCAAACCAAATACTATAGTACTGCCCTTGTATCCACTGATGTTGCATCAATGCCAATACTCACATTGATTTCCTAAGGCCATTGCATGGCCACTTCCATATGTAGATTGCATATATTGAAAGTGTCATGGGACAAGAAAAAGAAAAGGAAAATATCCAAGGAAAGAAGAGGAAATAGGAGGAGAAAGTGTAAAACCAGGAGTAATGGATTCAAGTTACAAGGAAGGAGATTTCAACTAAACATTAGGAAGAACTTGCTAATAGCAAGAGCCATTTGATAAAGGAATTAACTGTTTTAGAGGCTGGTGGACTCTCCTTCACTGGAGATTTTTAAGCAGATGTTTATAGCCACCTATCTCAGACATTTCAGCTGTGGATTTCCTGCACTGGCAGGGGGGTGGACTTGATGATCCTTGGGCTACCTTCCAGCTCTACAGTTCTATGATTCTGTGTGTCAGAGATGAAACAATATGGATAATTATATTGTATTGTACTTGTTTTACTGCACTTAATATTTGATTTATGCCCCAATTGTATTATTATTTTGTATATGTATTATTTTGTTACTCTGTTGTTTTATCTACTGTAAACTGTCCAGAGTGGCCCTGGCTGCCAGATGGGCGGTATATAAATCAAATAAATCAATAATAATAATAATAATAATAATAATAATAATAATAATAATAATAATAATAATAATAATAATAATAATAATAATAATAATGGTCAAGATCAAATGTATATGAGAGTAAACAAAGCATGGATTACATGTTAGAGTTCCTTTACGGAATATACATATAAATACACTGGCTCAATTTCAGAACTTAAACCAAACCAGGATTAAAAGAACCAAAGGTTTGAGAAGCTTACTTTGAAAAAATCATAGCTATAGGCATGAGTATCACGTTACTTCTAGAATCTATTGGACTTTGGGAACAGGAGTAAATGTATAGAACTCCAATTATGTGAATATAAAAAAAAACATGTTTTTGCTTCTTGAACATTTCAAGGTTTGTTCTACTACCTGGGCTGTTAACTCTGATTAAAACAAACCACTGTTTTGCACAGTATCTAACTGAACCACTTTGTTATGAGCATCACTGTTATGTCAACTTTCTCCCTTAATAACTATAAAAAAAAGCTGGCACTTTACCCCAGGAGTATCATTTAGGAAAGTCCGCAGGTCTTTGAAATTACTGTTCACCAGCTTCTTTGCTCCTCTGACTTGCATTGTGAGATGCTGGTTAGCAGCATAAGCAAAAAGCACACCAACGCTATATATAAAAGGGGAAGGAATGTATAAATTATTTTGCTTAGTAAAGAAAACTTTTTGTTTAGCAAATATAGCATACTTTCTTCAACACAGGTAATGATCTGGTTTCAAAGAGCAGCTATAAAAATTTACATAAAAATGGGTTCTGATGCTGAATTTGAAAAGACCTGTTGGTAAATTTTAGGTCACTATTTATCATTAACTATTAGTTGGTGTCAGAGAACTAGAAGGGGCAGGATTACTTCTGTGTCTGTACTTGGTCTATGCTAGAGAATAGTTTTAACTTCAAATCTTCAGACACATATATTTCAAGTTTTAAAGAATGCACAGGTTAGATAATCAGGCTAAGAGAGATGAGAAGTTGAGCAGGATTATCATTACAAATATGGACATTTCTCTAATGATTTGTGTTGAACAATTCACAATATTGCTTTAACATGGACATACCCAGAGCTATTCAACATGTTATGCCAGAATTAAGATATATATTCAAAAGGAAAAATCACCTTACACAAAACAACTGTTCAGCACTGTTAATTATTGCAACTTAATAATTAAGTGTTAATTATTTATCAGTTAATACATAACACAAAATACTTAGCTAATAGAAAAAAATTACATTGCTCCTTATAAGAAAACAACAACCAGAATTTGAGGATGGATTTTAAAATGACGGACTTGTAGTGGACTGCAACTTTTGGTTAGCAGTTTCTAAGCAACATATTTGAATAGTGATGAAATGTGGGCCATAACACCAACTCAGCCAATTTTTTATTGCAGGATTGCATCAATTTTTCAAGTGAGAATAGGATAAGGGAAGCAACCTAATTGTTCCTCTGTCTGACACAGTAAAGCATGGGTCAGGTGAAGACTGCTCTTGTAAATTGTATTATAAGAAGCCATTAACCCAACAAAAACATAGCAGTTTGCCATTCTTAACTACAATGAGCTTAGCCAAACACAAATCAGCCAAAGCATGCTAATGAGCAGGGAATTATTCCTCTCCCATAATATTACTGGACTGGCCTTGTTGGCTTAAGATTTCTACACCTGCTTCATAAGAATACACAGAATGTCCATATTCAAAGCCATCATTTACTGCATATAGTAAAGAAGGCTGTTGCCTATCTGTCTCACATGTGGGCTTCTACCTTTTAAAAATGAGATAATGGAACAGATGACATTTAGTCTGAACCAAACAGGACCCTTTTATGACACTGTTCTGTGCATGACACTATCCCAAATACAGATATTTGGGCTTAAGTCACTATGTGTCCTTTGCAATCCGCCCTTGTCCCTTTGGTATCTATAAGACTAACAATATTCTCTAACATTGTTTTTCAAGTTTTTTATTTTCTCTCAACAGCCTACAAAAGAGAGAAAATTTCACAATGGACAGTAGATTAAAAGTGTATTTTCAATTCACACAGCTTCACATAGCTAGTATTATAACAGCAACTTTGTTCTCTGGAAGATATTGTTTCAGTCTTTGTGTACAAAATACAAATGGCCAGTAGCTCAATGTACTATGAAGGTATTTTTTGTAAAAAAACACAAAAACAAAACCTAGTTTGATAATTTTTCATTTTGAAAAGAACACATTTCTCAAAGTACAAGCCATTCTAGTGACTGCCATGCAGAAAGTCTAGTAAGTCAAATTCTCTTGTCATAGTTAATGACTTGGGGGTGGGGACGGTAGAAATTGTTCTTGAATAAGAAGGTTCTCAGAGACCTTGGCTTCCCAGAAATTAGGACAGTATGCTATTTAATACACATCTAACCCCTGTTCAAATGGATGACATAGCATTAAGTTACATATAGGTCAGAATCCTCTTGGTGTAAGTTTTGCTGTGTAAGCTAGATGACATCATCATCTGGGATGGAAATATTTAATTTAAATTAATTAAAAGGTTCTTAATCCTTCCCACTTGAGGTTCCGATTCTTCCAAGGGCTCCCTTTTGCTGGGACCTTCAATAGTAAAAGATCACTGCTGTCAGGCTATGAGAACTTGGCAGGCAGTGAAAGTGCCAGTTTAGGGTTAATAGTCATAAGTCGAACAAGGAGATCAGCTCGCTGAAGAAACATCTATGCAGGTATGTCCTATCATCTGGGAGAAAGAAAGGAGGCAGCATTCAAGGACACAAGCTGTTTTCCTGTAACAGTCAATTAATGAATTAAAACCATCTGAGGAGTTGGGAGGGGGAAAGTTTAGGAGGAGAAGTTACTTTTAAGGAGGAAGTTACCACCTAGAGCAGGGGTCTCAAACATGCGGCCCGTGGGCCATTTGCGGCCCGCCGGATGATAGTTTGTGGCCCTCGCCTTGCCTGGCCCCCCCGAAGCGCCCACGCGTCCTCTGCTGTCAAGAGTCAAAAAAAGCCTCGCCTTGCTCGCCGGCTCTCTCCCAAGACAGCACCTCTTGCACCCGCCATCCAGAACTGCAGCCTGCCAGCCAGCCCGCCTGTCTGCCAGCTGGCAGGCTGCAGTTCCAGATGGAGGGTGCAAGAGGCGCTGTCTTGGGGGAGAGCCGGCGACTGAGGCGTGCCGCCAGCCCTTTTCCCCGAGCGCCAGAGCCGCTGCCGAGCGATGCCTGAGAGCGGAGCTCGCTCCCGGCCCATCCTCGAAGAAGAGTGCCTCCAAGCCGCCAACAGCAGCTGCCGCCACCGCCGCCTCTTCCAGGGAAGCGGCTCTCTGGCTCTCTTTCTCTCTCGGCACCCCCAGCACCAGCCCAGCCAGTGGCCGCCTCAGCGCCCGGCGGTGCTTCCTCCTCCTCCTCTTCGTCCTGCTTCAGCCGCCTCGGCTCTGGAGGCTGCCTGGGCTCGCCTCGCAAAGTTTGCTCCTCTGTCGTGGTGGGGGTAGCTGCTGCTGCTGAGTGTGCCTTTTTTTGAGGGGGGCCCTCAGAGGAAGGTTGCCGGACCACTGTGTGTGTGTTTGTGTTTGTGCGCGCGTGCGCGCACCTGTAGGGGGCCCCTCCCCGTTCTGTTTAATTTCGCGGGTACTGGTGGGGGCTTTTCTCCTTTGGCAAGGCAAATTCTGTGAGGTTTTTATTTTATTTTATGTCGTGCCCTCCCCCCCCTGGCTAGGCGGTCGCCGGCGCTCCCTCCCTTCTCCGCTTCTTCGTCCTGCTGCTGGTGGTGGTAGTGAAGAAGGAGCCAGAGGGGGTTGTGGCCGGCGACGAGGGCTCGCGCGCCCCTCCTCCTCCTCCTCGGAGCCCCAGCCGGGCTAAGGAAACTCCTGGGCGGCTTCCTCGGACTCTTGCTCCGCTTGGCGGAAAATCTGATGTGGCCCAGCCTCACCCAGACTCTGCCTCCAGCGGCCCCCAGGTAAATTGAGTTTGAGACCCCTGACCTAGAGGCTTCTATGTTTGTAGCCACGTGATTGGTGAATGTTGATTAGGGGATAAAGGGATATCAGAAGGACAAGAAGAGTCATCATACTAGATATGAGATATTCGTATTTGTATCCCTGGGGCTACATATATGAATATCAGCACCACAGGTGCCTGGGAAAACTGGACCCTCCCCCCGAACCAGCAGGTCTACTTACTGTTTGCTCTGTAGTGCACGTGGCTAGCATCATTTTTGTCATACCAGTCTGGGAAGCAGCCCGGCTGGCACTTCCCCACCTCCCCACACAGTCGACTGCTCAACAGCTGAGTGGGGGGACTTGTCATTCCACCTCCTCACTGGAGTGGTCAGCTGCACGGGGAGGTGGGGAAGCATCATCTGGGCTGCTTCCTGGATTGGTGTGATGAGAATGATGCTGACTGTGCACGCCATGCAGCAAGCAGTAAGTAGACCTGCTGGTTGGGGGGGGGGGGGAGGGTCCAGTTTTTCCAGGTACCTATGGTGCTGATATTCGTATTCGTATACCCAGGGATACAAGTACTGTATGAATATCCCATATCTAGATCATACCATAGTAGAAGATGCCAGAACATTCTTTCATGCAACCATGTTCTTCTGCTGTGTAATAGCTTAAGAATGAGATCCACATTTGTATTAGAAGTAGCTTAGCAAGGTTTTTTTAATTTTATTGGGGAGTTTTATTCTGTGTATTCTGTATTCTTAAATGTTCTCATGCCTAAAGGTTTCTATGTTTTGCATTTTAAACATGCTTTGGCTCTTTTTGTTTTAACCATCTGTAATATGTTCCTGAACTTTTTGTCTTTGAAAATGCCTTTGACCCTTTTCCTTTTGATGCATTCTTAAAATAAACTTTTCTTATATTTTATCCAAGTATGAAAGTAAAGGGTGTACTAGAAAAGGTGCACTGGCCAAAGAGACACAGTTGTGGGTGTTTTGTGCTCTAAGTTGTCTAGTTGGTGTGAAGTCTTAAAGTGAACAAACAGGAAAGTTTTCCCTTCACTCTTTCAGGAGAGTCAGAGTGTAACCAGGTAGGAAGATTTCCCTTAGTTTCAACACATTGACCCCCTGGAACTCCACCCACCCTGGGACAAAGGGTAGCGTGAATGAGTGGGCTATTTGTGGTCCTTTCTACTTGGTCAGAAATGTAGTGGTTCTCTCACAACCACCAGATCATCACCACCAGGATCAGGATCAAGGCCAGTGATCCAGCTGTGATTTTTGGCTATTAAAGGCTCCTTCCCATGTCCCTAGACTCCAAAAGGCTCTCCCAGGCAAAAGGGAGCCCCAGGGAGCCTCAAAACCTGAAAGGTGAATGGATAAGAAACTTTAAATTAATTTAAATTAAATATTCTCACTGACAGATTATGTCAACGAGCTTGCACAGCACAAGAAGATTTCAGCCAAAGGACAGCAGCGGGCATTTGGGTATGCCGACACTTTAGATGCAGGCCTCAATGAAGCCTTTTGACTTTTGCCCAGAGAAGTCAAAGGAAACCATGTATTTTTATGGGGGAAACCAGGATGGCACTGTCTCAGAAGTAAGATAAGGCAATTTTAAATAGTTCAATTGACTACAAAACTGATTCAGACCAGCTTTTCAAAGAAGCCCCCACCAAAGCAACAGATATACCAATACCCAAGAAGAGTTGGACAAACTGATTTGCAAAAGAAAGGCCAGCACATACATAAAGGGGAAACATTCTAGAAAATAATACAAACAAAACTTTGCATACCAAATTCTAGAAAAAAGAATCTCAAGAACCCAACTACATGATCAGAATATATTGTATACAGTATTCTGTTGGACTGTAGCACTATAGGCTTTAGGTGAAGGACTAAATCTGAGCGCTGTCATGAAAAAGCCTGCATGCACTGTATAAAATTAGCAGTTATAGAACTTTATCCCTGCCATCTTACTTTTGTTGGCAATTAGGAAGCTATTACAACATTTTATTTTTTCACAGGTTATCTATCTGAAATTATGCATTCTGGTGACTAAATACATCCTATGAAGCTGATGATCATATAGCACTGTTCCAGCTACTTCAGTAGAACTACACAATGAATTCTGAAGTTCAGCTGGAGTGGTTCAAGTCAACTTCCTGCATGTTATTCCTCACTGGATAAAAACTCAATCAGCAAAGGACCAGAATATTCTCAGGTACATAGCAAAGCAAAATTTACACAGAGCTGGGGTTGCTAATACTTGCCTGATTAATAAAGCAGCAACAAAAAGAACTGTAGCAAAGCAGCCCCTCTGGCAGTCTGCATTTTTCTTCTGCCTTTGATGCATTTCTCCACCGCAGTTGTCACAGCAGCGACACATGCAGAAGCAGAGCCCCACCAGAGGCACGAATACAACAAACAGTATTCCCAGAGCAGCTGAAACTATAAAACCTATTTCATAGTAAGCAGCCTGTAATTCAGACAGAAACAAGAAATAAGAGCAGATATTATAAACTAAGGTTCAATGCATTCTCGAAGGCTTTGAACTAAGGTTCACATTACAAAAGGGACTTTTAAACCAAATTGCCTTTCCTCCACTTAACTGACAAACCATTTGCCAAGGTGGCAAGACACCATGATGGGACTGAAGTGTATCTTGAACTACTAGGCCACTCTGTGAGATAGATGGAAAGCCAATGCATGCTAACGATTTCCACCTTTTTCTGCCAATTCATGGGATTCCTTGATAAAGCCCACATGGAAGATGGCAAGCACAGAAAGATCACAAATATACATTACAAAATGGGAAAAAGGCAGTTCGTGATGGTTTGTGGTTCATCGCTATTCATGAACCATGGACTTTCACAAATTTTCCAATGAAATGAACAGTTTTATGGTTTGTGCAATTCAGAACTTCCAGGAGTGGAGGAAAAGCCTTCGTTTGAGTTAGAGATGCCAAACTTGCTGCAAGTCTTCAGGTGACTCTCCTCCCATCTGTACAAGTTTGGCAAAGACTAGATTTAGGACGTCCAGGTTACAGCCTTCCAAAGCAAGTCCCCCAGGAAATTGCTCTTTATCAGCTGGTTAAAGAGCATTTTCCTGGGGGGACCTGCATTGGGGGACATAACTTGACATCCCAAATCTAATCTTTGCCAAACTTGGACTGACTCTTGGGCTGACTCTTCTCCCCACCCCCTCCAAGTTTGACAAAAATTGGATTTGGGCCGTCCAAGTTAAAGCCCCCCAAATCAGGTCCCTTTAGCATGTCTAAAGAGCACTTTCTTGGGGGAGGCTGCTTTGTGGGGCTATAATTTGGAGGGGGTGGAGAGGAGAGCCAGCCCAAGAGTCAGTCCAAGTTTAGTGACTGGATTTGGCATGTTCGAGTTACAGCCTATGTACAAATCGCCAATGACTATAATCATTTGGCGTTTCTTTATGGGCAGGCATGTTTCCCTGAAGCACCCCGAAACAAACCATGAAACGGCCTGATTCATGGTTTTGGTTTTTCTTTTTCTTTTTTTGCTTCATGGTTCATTTCATGCCCATCTCTAATCACAAATGCATAATTGCTGCTCAGATAATGCAATCCTCTCTATTAACAGTGACTGGTCAAACTGAACAAACTAAAAAGCAAAGGAAGCAGCAAGGAAGATTAATTTTTAAAACTGAAGTATGCTTCCAGTTTTAGAGCACCAATAACAACCACAACAACAATAAGAGCCCTGGCTTTGAAAACACTACAGTTCCTGGGTTTTATCATATGTAAAATAGACCTGGCAGACCCAATTGTCTTCAAGATGTGTACTGGAGTGATTGTAGCTGCAACATCTTCTCTGGCAGGAATTCCACAACAAAATGTAATCAAGCAACATACAGCTGGAGAGGGGAACTACTGTATAAAAACTAAGTCCTCTTTATTTGTTTCTGGAGACACATGGTCATTTTGTGAGCATGAGCTCTGATTGTGTCTCCTATTCTGAAGAATATCCCCCCCCCCCCCAGAATGACTTTACAGCAGTCTGATTTATCTCTGTCTTCATTGGGAGACTGGCTATACCCACCTAGGAAAGATACAAACCCAATTTTGGTAACAATTTGGAATTGAAATCCCAACCTCTGGCTTGGCAACTAGTACCTAAATTACTAAATTACTATCCAGACACCTACCAATAACAATAGGAAAGGGGGGGAGGGAGAGAACTACATTAAAAAAATTGCAAAATCCTTATTAAAGAAATACCTTTATTAGGTTAACCCAAAGTTTACTAAAGAGCATGCATAGTGAATAGAATAGAGTTCCAGGTATGGGGACCTGAGTTGTATCACTCACTGTCAAGTCTCACTTAAGTCACACTAGTGACTCAACTTGGACTCTACTTTTTTTTTTAATGACTTGGACTTGACTCGTTACTTGGAGCCCTTTTTCTGAGTCTCTATTCTTTTAGGGTTTTTTTAAAAAACTTGCTTCACGTATATTTTAAATTGCTCTGTTTTCCAGTTGGAATCCCCTTGTTTAAGAAGTTGCAGAGGGAAATCCCACTGCAGAAGCTGCTTCTGGCTCATGTGTGACTGATGAGGAAGGGAGGGTGCTTCTCTGCGACTGGGTAGGCAGAGCTGCTGCTAACGTCTTGGTCTCTGAGCTGTGTCTGCAAGTTTTTGCATCATTTTGCAGAGAGAGAGAGAGAGAGAGAGAGAGAGAGAGAGAGGAACCTGCTCAAGCTGATTTCAGCTAGAACTGTTTAAAAGATAAGCAAACTAAGATTTTTTATTTTTTTTTACAAATTTTAAACTTTTCCTATAGTTTTCAGCGGAAGGCCAGAGGGGAACAAAAGTGGATAATTCACAACCCTCACACCTCTCCACACAGACCCCATGCACCCCTCCCTTTTTCTGGGGAAAAACTTATTTTTAATAGGGACTTGGGGCTTTGAACTCGGTACCAAAAACTTGGACTTGAGACTTGGACCCAAAGACTTGCCAACATCCCTAGAGAGTTCTGCAAAAACTTCATGCGGCCAAAACAATAAACAACACAAAAAGGTGTGAAGTGGGTGGCTGATTTTGAAGCCATAGACTTTGCTTTTAGTCACAATCTTAAAACAGAAAGGGGGAGGAAGTTAGAATTAGGCTCAGTGAGGGGCTGTGATGGTTTGAGGTTGTATATAGGAATTCTTCCTGTGATTATTGTCATGAAGAAACAAACAATGGTTGATTCCCCATTTTGAAAATGGCTAAATAGGTGCCATTCAATAATGCATTTTGAAAAGTAATCCATGTTCAGTAATGTTCCAGGGTTATGGAAAAAAACTCAAATGCGCGCACACACAACCACTGGACACTTGTAACTGTGTTGAAGGCTTCCAGGGAAATAGATATCTTTCTTAATTTCTTCATTGTCATTCTTGACTCTCTTGGGTATTAAATAAGATCATTATGTATTCTGCTCAACAAAAAGCTGAATTTTGCGACTTTATAAGTTGCTATCATTTTTCTTGCTTTGCTTGTATGTCAGTGGAACTCTACATACAGCCTAGATGCAAGCTCCCCTGTAGACTGAAGTGGGCCACTGTTTACTCCTACTGTGCAAACTCCTTGCCTGCAGTTCATTTAAGTATCTGGTTAGCCACATTTCGCAAACAAGAAACAAGAAGGTGGACTTTACAGACTTTTAGTTTCTTAAGGCCCTTAGCTGTTGTTGCTTCAAACCAAGCATACATATAAAGCTAAAATATATATTCAGAATATTACAAAAACCCATTTTGATACTTGGGATTTCAAAATACTGATTGGGCACTTCCTTGTACTTCTGTCTTTCATGACAACTGAGTCAGTCTTTATTGACTATTAGAGTATTAACTGTAATTGATTAAGTTGGAAAACATGTAATTTATAGTTATTCAATACTCCTGCTATTATCCATCTGTGAGTACCATCTTATTAAAAGTGCAGAGGGAGAATAGTTGTCAGTCATTTTCCTTCAGGGCCAGTTACAAGCTAGCTTCTCACCAGCTACATTTCATCATGCTCCAATTCTGCTTTCAGTGATTCTGACTCAAATTCCACCACTTGCTTAATGAAAACAGCCCCAAGGACAAACAAATGCAACACACAGTCATTTATACCAGCAACCTAATTGCAGTTTTAAGTAAAATATTTTGTTAGATAAAAGAAATAGGTTTCTCTTACAGCCCACAAAAATTCTATTTTTACAGACAGAATCAACAATTTAGTAAATGGCTCAGCTAAAATTGTTAAAACAAATATCCAACAAATGCAATAAAAATAGGAAATGAACAATTGCATTATGTAATTATTAGTTCATTAATAATATTTTCCAAAGTGTGCATCAGATACAACAAAAGGCTTTACCTGAAGAGTCAGGACAACATTTTCTGGCTGTGGAAGTCAAGGCAGATGGAAAGAATATATGATGCACAGGCAGCATGCATAAAAAGAAGGCAGGTGAGCAATAAATAAAAGAACCAAAAGATAACGTTTATGATACGACCAAACTAAAAATAATTGTTAAGGGTATGTCAGGTATTGACAATCCAGTCCAATGCAGCTCCACTGTGTAGTCTGAACAAACTTAAAATAATTTAGGATTTACATGATGTATAATTGATAATCAGTTCTTATTTTCTGCATATCTTATTCTTAGTTCTCCTACAAAACTTGCTATAGAGAGGCATAGGATGCCTTTTTGAAGATTCCTTTGTCTTCTTGTCGTCTGCATTATTTGAACTAAATTTTCTACTGTGAACAGCTATTGAGGCAGAATCACACCAAACAGAAGTTGTTTACACCCCGGAAGACTATAAGGAAAATCACTCTTACATTTATTTACAAAGTCTAATACTGCACTGTCTTATGTACGGGTGGACACCCCTGTGGTGTCAAATCAAAACTGCTATGTTAAAAAAAAGACAGTCTATCAGCCTTTGCTTTTAAATTCTGAGAGTGTTATTTACATATGTTCAAATAAAATAGGGCTCACTCCCATGGGACTAGACCTATATTGTTTATTGCTCTTCTTTATTGTGTACTTAACAGTTATGATACTTGAAAACAAGCTTCCACATGTTTCACAAAAACATGGTTTTACTGACAAGAAATAAAAGCATTAGTATGTAATATATATGCCTGCAATTGCGCTAATAAACATACATATTACATACATTTAATAAAACGTAGTTTGGCACAACAAGAATAAGCTGTTCTAAGACTCCTCACATGCAGTGACCATCTCCTTTTCATTGTTTGAGGCAAACCTTGCAAGAAGAGAATCACACCACATGTGGAAAGGTGATTAAGTTGAGATAACTAACTGAAGGAGTCAAGTCAAAGCACATACAGATATATGTATCTTAGCCTAACTGTAGCCATCTTGCCTTCTGTAACTCGCTTTGCTATATAAAAGTATAATAGGGGTTTTTGCTTAAGCAGACGAGAATGAACAAAGGAGGGAAGCCACTTGAGTTTCTTTCACTTTTGCTACTAATTGAAAGCGTGTCCTTGAAGAAGATTGGGCGCCTAGCACTGAATCGGAAGAATGAATTATTGTCAACAGCCCAGACACCTACAGAAATCTCCTTTCCCCTCCTACTTCACTCCCTTTTTTTTCTTTGCCGCCCTTTCATGTTGAGCTTATAAAATATGTATACTTGGTATCGGGGCGCGCTTCTTCTTCTCCGCATGTTTGTTATTTTGCTTTCAGCTGAACATAAACAAATATATATTGGATCTCCTTGTCTCTGGCTAATTGACTAGTACATCAGAGACAGGTTTATGGCCAGAAATTAGTCCTGGCACCCTTCATAACAATGGAAAAAGGGGTAACACAGCAGACAGTTCTAAAGATGCTGGGTGATGAACCCCTGGGAGCTGTTGTCTTACTTTTGGTAAACATAATAATAGGCCAAATGTAATCTGTATTGCATCAATGAGGGAAAACATGGTTCAATGAAAGGACACTACTGACTTCATTTCAAAATGTTTGGTCCATAGAGTCCTTTCCAGATCTGCAGTTCTAAGATGATGGTGATGATAATGATGAAGTACAGGAGCCACAATGCTTTAACAAATGTTTCCATTTGTTTTCGGTTTGCTGAAAATAATTTACCCAGGGCCTGTGTTGCATACTAATAACGTAGGACAGTACCTTTGTACAGTATTCAAAGTACTTTGCCTTTCTGTAGTGTGCATCACCCTCTAATCTAGTAGTTTGTTTAGACCATGTAGTGAGTAAAAGGCTGAAACATGACAAGAACCAAATCATGGCTTAATATCTGTGCAGCATCAGTCCTCTATTATGTGATATTTAAAATATTCTTTGAGTAGAAACTTAAAATCCCATGGAAACATCTTCTATATGAGCTGAATCTTATTGATACAATACTGGAAAAATTATTGTATTTAAATAAGATGTTTGTTTCAATTAATCAAATCTAAACAGCATCACCACAAAACAGTTTTCTAACACTTTCCACAAGTTAATCTGCAGATTATCTAAGTTTTTTTATTTAGAAAAATCAGAAAAATTTATACTGCATTTCCCAGGACGGCCTACGGGCTTCTGAAAATCTTTTTGTTTAATCCTGTCAGCACTCCTCATCCAAAGAATCCTGTTTTCCTTCCTCACTAAGCAGAGTGCCACATACAAAGGAGGGAGGAAGACACATCCCTTCACTGCTCTTCTGTCCCTATCATGTTTTGGATAGCAGCAATCAAGGGCACATGTCAGGAGCAGATCGAGAGGACTATGTGAGATATAACAGTAGTTCTTCCATGACACCCTACGAATGTGCTCCAGACCACCAATATCCAATGTATGAAGGATAAGATGGGAAGAAAAGAAAAAACTTCCTGACTCTTGTGCCTGCTTGGATTTTTATTCAAGTCAGAAAATAGTACAGGGATGTTCAAACATTGTTTCTCCTCTGACATATGGCCTTTTACAAGTCCCTGAAGTTCATACCTGTGCCTGGCTCAAGAGAACATCAATGTGATCTCTACTACAAAGCTTTACTAGTGCTAGTTGCATGAATACTAACATCACCTGAATGAAGAGTTTATCTGTGGAGTGTCAATGAGCCTACTCTAGTTGTGACCTATTACTGGTTTTCAGCCAATAGTAGCTAAAATCAGTGAAGAATTATTCAGTGAAGTGAAGAATTATTCTCTTGAATGGTGCTGGGATGTATGCAACTGCCATTAATAAGCTTCTCCCCTGCTTTCCACTCCCTGCGTATTTCTTCTCTGTGGTACAAATGAGGTTTTCCTTTCCTGAAAGGTAAGGAATCTATACAAAAAAATTCTAAGGATACTACCCATTTAAGACTTAAATCACTAGGCCCGAGATGGCTGTTCTATAAAGCACAATAGCAGTTTTATGACACCAAAATCACACACATTGAACTGCCCCAATTAAAATGGGTGAATGGAACCACTACTGCAGACTTTACAAATTACAATTAGATCAATGAATAGGTGAAAAAAATCACCAGATACTAGCACTTAAATAATAGACTGTCAAATTTATCAGGTTTAGCTAATAGCTATAGTACTGATAGCTGAAACTGATCACTGTGACCATGTAAATGAAAGGACTCCACAAACTATGATGTAACCTCCAGTCTAGCAGTGTTACTATACATTTCAAAATGTAAAGATTCTTCATACCTGTTCAAGGAGACAAGCTTAATAAAAACATCACTAAAACAACTGCAAAACTGATAACTAAACTGAATTAACTAACCCTTTCACATGACATCTTCAAACACTTGTCAGTGTCAGGGAAAACATTCTACAAACTGCTACATCCCTTGCATATGATGCAGGAGCATAGCTTGCAGCCTCAGTTTTGAACCTCACTTGTCCCCTTCATATTTATTATGTATTTACTTTATTTCATAAATCTCTTTGTCTCCATTTAAAATTATGATTTTCATAAGTTGCTGTCGCGCACCCCCCAGTGTCCCTAGTTTGTTTCCCTCAAACCCAGGTCCCACTTTTGGGCACAACGTTCTTAATTCTCCATACACCAACTGCCACCAGTGGATCTTTATCCACACTTTACCAATAATGCTGCCTGGATATGTGTTGTCAAATATAACTGATTATTTATTGTTTAGTTGTTGAATCACATAAGTATATTAATAGATGTTGTATGATGTTTCACTCATTGCTTGGATATTACACACGTTTCTTTATTTGTATTACTTTTCATATAAATCACTGTGAATCACTGGAATACTATTTGATGACTGTCTATTTATTGTACTTCTATCTTTTAACTATTCTTTAATTCATAAACTAACTATACCACACCAACTTTCCAATCTCTCTCATAAAACTCTCTAAGAACCTCCTCTCTCCTTCTCTCCCAGTTTCCAACTGTCTCCCTTACTCCGCCCTCCTGTCCTCTCATAGGCTCCAGCTCTAGAGCTCCACATGACAGACAGGTGGGGCATGGGCATTCCGCCACAGTTGCATTTATACCCTAAACACACCTAACACACCTTTGTAATCACCATTTGCAAGGAAATACAGAAATATGTGGCCCAGGTTTCTTTCAGAAATATTTGTCTGTTATATATGATCTTCTCAGTGAGAAATCACTACAATCAATAAAGCTTATTCTGTCTTTGCACATGTGTGTGTGTGTGTTCTGTATCATCAAGTCGGAACTGACTTATAGTGATCCTAATAGGGCTTTCAAGGCAAGTGAGATCTTTAAGGAGTGGTTTTACCTGTTCCCCTCCCCGAGTGAGTTTTCAAGGCCAAGTGGGAATTTGAACCCTATTCTCCTAGTCCATCGCTCTATCTTTACACATACACACCCTTATTTGTACTTGAAGTAGGCCATCTGAAGGGAGAAATTAATAATGGAAAGTATAATGTAGGAAGAGATTTCTGTACTTGAAAATAAAAATGTGTTTTATTACAAATTACAAAGCTAGGCAAGAGGGGACATGAAATGGCACAGATCTAGAAGCTCTGTATCCAAAAGATAAACACCGAGGAGATACAGCAAAATCAACACAGTGTACTCATTTCAAAACCAGACTCCACATATGCATGCACAAAACCACCATTAATACAAGCAGATATGTTCACCTGCACACATCTTGAGATCTTTAGATATTAAGTAAGATACAGTTTAATAAAATAATGTAAAAAAATTACCTTTTCATAATCACCTGGTTTACTTCCCAATGATTGCTGTGCTAGTTTTTTGATAAGATCTGCAAAAAAAAATTAAAAATCTCAAATTTTAGAGAGCATTTCTGTTGTAAAGGCATTCATTGCTCCAATAAAGAAACCCTAACCATGTAGCATGGAAATAATGGCCCCATTTGCTCCATTCAATGTAATCTCACATGCATTTTAATACTCAGGACCAAACCAGGCACTAAGGAAACATATATTTCCCATCATTGTCTGTTCTTCTTCCACAATCTGCTCTTCTCAGAGGTAGGTGTCTCAGCAATTCAGCTTGCAAAATAATTCCTTATTTACCTTCCAATGGCTAACTGTGAAACAAACCAGGCCAAATATTTCATTACTTAAAGGAACATCACTTCAAAACAGTTGCTAAGCATACCAGTAATCTGATAGATTTTCCTGGGAATCCCTCTAGCATCATGAGGATGTCTGAGTGAGGGTGTGTTCCTCTTTTCAGAATTCAACTCTGTCAAACTCCCATCAGACTTCAGAGCTTTGTCCCCAAAACATCTACCAATTATGTTTAGAAACTTTTGAACTACATAGGATGAAGTCCCATGTGGAGCTCCTTTGGGGATCCAGCAGGCCTACTCCCTCCAGACTACTCAAAACCAAACTTTTTAAACAAGCCTTCAAGGACATCCTCTCCACTAGGCAGCCATGTGACCCATGTTTTCACCTTTGCTGCTGAAGATTATCACCACCATTTAATTTCTTTTCTTTAATCTATTTATTTGTTTGTAATTTTATCGCTCTGCTTATTTGCTTGTTTTTTCCATTATGTGTTGATTTTTATAGTTTGAGGGTGTGGTGGAATGGGAAAGATTTATGTTGTCTAAGACTGCCCAGAGTAGTAGATTTCCACTAAGCAGGGCAGTATAAAAATGCCATAAGTAAGTAAATAAATAAATAATAAGTCCATTATATTTGGGGGTTTTCCCTGCACTTCTTAGATAGTGCCATAGTCAAGACCTAACCTCTCAGTGCTTACTATTAATTCTCATGGAGCCTTGGCCCAATAGCCCTCAGGGTTGTCTGGACTTTTGGACCTCAGAAGAATCCAAGATCTTTGGATACAGTCTTATGCATCTCTTTATCAGGGTGTTTACAAGACGAATCTGAGGGTCCCTACTGGGGCCATTTGCTCTTCTCTAAATAATGCCAGCTTACTTTATGACAATAAACAGTATGCACTTCAGCAAAGCATGTGAGACAGAGGCAATGACGGTTTGACTGGGTGACTTTGCCATAATCTTTTCATTCTTCTTTAACAAATAGTGGCCTGCAAATAGCAGCCAGCATAATGATTATGAGAAACTTTGTGTCCTCGCAAATCAAAGTACTGACAATAGGAAAGGTTTTGCTAATTATCATCAAAAGAGTCCAAAGAAGCAAAGAGAGACAGAGACATAGAGAGACAGAGAGAGAAGAGGTGACCCAAATGGTTGAAAAGAAGTATTTCTTACTCCACAGTGGGGAAACATACTGAGTGAAAGGTTGCTTGGCACCAAGAATTATCATCCTCACAAAAATTCTAGAGTTCTACCTGCCCAGACTCCTGGAAAACAAAATATTTACAACTCAAGAGAAGCTTTAACCATCAAAAGAGATCCACTAGTTTTATGAAAATAATGATGATGCCAATCAATCGTTCTGCCCCAGAAAACTTCCATACAGAATAGATCTATTAGTAATTTGGGTGTGTCCCAACTCCATAAAACAACACTATGATGCCTGGTTGACATGGGCACAGAAAAAGTTGCCAGAGTGACCTGTGCCACTCCATCTTACAGGGTTGTTTCTCATATTTTGGAACACACTTCCACATACTAATTGCTAATTGCAGACAAGTACATTGTTCATTTAAGAAGAGGGCCTTCTTAAATGAACAATGCAAAGATATAGAGGAAAACAATAGAAAGGGAAAAACCAGAGATCTGTTCAAGAAAATTGGAGATATTAAAGGAACATTTTGTGCAAAGATGGACATGATAAAGGACAAAAATGGTAGGGACCTTACAGAAGCAGAAGACATCAAGAAGAGGTGGCAAGAATACACAGAGGAATTATACCAGAAAGATCTGGATGTCCCGGACAACCCAGATAGTGTGGTTGCTGACCTTGAGCCAGACATCCTGGAGAGCGAAGTCAAGTGGGCCTTAGAAAGCATGGCTAACAACAAGGCCAGTGGAGGAGATGGCATTCCAGTGGAACTATTTAAAATCTTAAAAGATGATGCTGTTACGGTGCTACACTCAATATGCCAGCAAGTTTGGAAAACTCAGCAGTAGCCAGAGGATTGGAAAAGATCAGTTTACATCCCAATCCCAAAGAAGGGAAGTGCTAAAGAATGCTCCAACTACCGTACAATTGCACTCATTTCACACGCTAGCAAGGTTATGCTCAAAATCCTCCAAGGCAGGCTTCAGCAGTATGTGGACCGAGAACTCCCAGAAGTACAAGCTGGATTTCAAAGGGGCAGAGGAACTAGAGACCAAATTGCTAACATGCACTGGATTATGGAGAAAGCCAGAGAGTTCCAGAAAAACATCTACTTCTGCTTCATTGACTACGCAAAAGCCTTTGACTGTGTGGACCACAGCAAACTATGGCAAGTTCTTAAAGAAATGGGAGTGCCTGACCACCTTATCCATCTCCTGAGAAATCTATATGTGGGACAGGAAGCAACAGTTAGAACTGGATATGGAACAACTGATTGGTTCAAAATTGGGAAAGGAGTACGACAAGGCTGTATATTGTCCCCCTGCTTATTTAACTTATATGCAGAATACATCATGCGGAAGGCTGGACTGGATGAATCCCAAGCCGGAATTAAGATTGCTGGAAGAAATATCAACAACCTCAGATATGCAGATGATACCACTCTGATGGCAGAAAGTGAGGGGGAATTAAAGAACCTCTTAATGAGAGTGAAAGAGGAGAGCGCAAAAAATGGTCTGAAGCTCAATATCAAAAAAACTAAGATCATGGTCACGGGCCCCATCACCTCCTGGCAAATAGAAGGGGAAGATATGGAGGCAGTGACAGAGTTTACCTTCCTGGGCTCCACGATCACTGCAGATGGTGACAGCAGCCCCGAAATTAAAAGACTCCTGCTTCTTGGGAGGAAAGCGATGACAAACCTCAACAGCATCTTAAAAAGCAGAGACATCACCTTGCCGACAAAGGTCCGCATAGTCAAAGCTATGGTTTTTCCAGTAGCGATGTATGGAAGTGAGAGCTGGACCATAAAGAAGGCTGACCGCCGAAGAATTGATGCTTTTGAATTGTGGTGCTGGAGGAGACTCTTGAGAGTCCCCTGGACTGCAAGGAGAACAAACCAATCCATTTTGAAGGAAATCAACCCTGAGTGTTCACTGGAAGGACAGATCCTGAAGCTGAGGCTCCAATACTTTGGCCATCTCATGAGAAGAGAAGACTCCCTGAAAAAGACCATGATGTTGGGAAAGAGTGAAGGCAAGAGGAGAAGGGGACGACAGAGGACGAGATGGTTGGACAGTGTCATCGAAGCTACCAACATGAATTTGACCCAGCTCCGGGAGGCAGTGGAAGACAGGAGGGCCTGGCGTGCTCTGGTCCATGGGGTCACGAAGAGTCGGACACGACTTAACGACTAAACAACAACAACAACATTTTGTTTCATGTTTTGTCAGTTTAAATCCACCTGTCATCCAAAAACATTTCCCGTAAAATGCTATTGTCCAAAGAAACTAGAAATCAAGGACTGTCTAACATCTTACTGAACAACAATGAAAAAACTGAATGATATGCAGCAGAATAATGAGAAATACATCTGAGAAATAACTCTGTATGTGTGTAGGGGGTGGGGAGGGATTCAACTTCTAAATGTTCCATAGCTTTAAAAAGAGAGAGAAACAACTAAGGGACAACTAGCATTGTAGGCAGGATTGAACTTAAACCTCTTTTTCCTGGTGAGCTATTTTTTATTTATCTACCTAGATTGTTTACAATTTATAATACCCTGCCTGCAGTCCACTCACTGCCTCATTCTGTTGTGTGTGGGGGTTGGAATTGGCAAGAAGCTTCCAAGACATCCAAGAATGTGGCTTTATTACAGGAACTATGACACAGTATATTTACCAATTAGCTAAATTTACTTGTACTCTATGCCAGAGCAGATGTAAGAGTTGTTATGTATGACTAATAATCCAAGGCACAGCATATGTTTTATCACAGAGGTTAAAAGGGATTTACCTTTGGTAGCTTATTCACAGGACTAATTACATTAATTCTTTACTCAAGTTGCTTTCCTGGTCTTCCTGTGCATTCAGGGTTGCCATCTGTTTTATCAGATATACCACTCAAACTGAAGTACTACTTGTATTTCTACAAATCTCTTTAGGAAGATGGCAAATTGTTATTTGAACTAAGAATCAGTACAGTAATACAGAAGTATCTGGGTCACAGTAACCCAAATAAAAAATAAAATAAAACAAAACCTTGCCTTTCAACACAACACAGCACCCACAACCTAAAGAGACAGCAAGAGAAATGAAAAGCTTAGTGATAATCTCTCAAGACACTAAGCACCAACAAGGAATTGGAACATCATTCCTTTGCCAGGAAAGCTTTACACGGGTGGATGAGAAGTAAACAGTTGAGCTAATGTACAGTGGCTTCCAAGTTATACAACAGCTTCCACCTCAAGGTGGCACTGGTGATATCAGTAAAGCTTTTAAAACCCTGTTGCCAAGGCGGCTGAGATCAACCTAACTGCCTGCACTGGAACAGCATTCTCTGTTCCAAAAGACTTCAAATAAACTCTGTGTGTCATATCAAGGAATCTGATGTCTGAACCTTGGAGAGTCCTACAGAACTTTATAGACCTCCAGGAGAAAATCAGAAGCCTGTATTCATCACAGATGGCACTTATCCCAGTTAAGAGTTAATTCCAGAATGAAATCAGACATTCATTTCCAACCATATCAAAATCCATCTGGGAATCAAGATGTATTCATTGTTATTATAATTCCAGGCAGGGACTTCTGGCTTGACGCTGCGACAAGACAGCAGCAGGAGGACGGAGCTCCATTCCCTGGGCTGAATTCCAACCTGTTTGGGACCCCCCAGGAGGTTAAAACCACCCCAAAGAGGTGGTGAAATGGGGGAGAAGCCTGTTGATCATGGGGGGGAACGGCGGTTACCCACGTTTGATCCAGGAAACTCCCCAATCAACCAGTGGGTGGAAACAAGCAGCTGAAACAGCTTGCTTGCAAATCGTCAGCAGCCAGCAAAAGAAGAAGCAATAAATCAGCCAACTTAACATCGTTGTTACCACTGGGTGAGATACAAAATCTTAATTATACTGTTCTATCACCATCCCTGGACAGAATAATCCCTTTAACAGAAAAAAAAAGTGCATTTTTGCCCAACCACTAAATTGAGTAGCGGTGGATCTGGAGAAGGGGAAAGAGATGCAAGAGATGCAAAGAAAATAAATTGGACATTAACTAAACAATTATACTTCAAGGAAGGAAGTTTAGTAGTATTTTGGAGTTAAAATTAAAAAATTCTCCTCTTTAAACTATTTTAGCCTAACGACGCTGGGAGTTTTAAATTGTTTTAAATTGTTTTGACTATCTACAGAGTTGGCAAAATGCCCAGAGCATGACCTTGAATACTCAAAGTTGGAACTTTTGTTTTGACTCTTCTTTCTGAGAACTGACCAAAATATAGACAATTAACTCTGGAAAGTCTAATACAAGCATCGAGTGAATAGGGCTGCCAACTTACATCAGAGACTGGTTTCAAATTAACCCTAAAGGTGATCAACTTTCTAAAGTGACTTATTGAAGGAATCATTGGTGGAACTAAACTGATTGCTCTAAGCTACTAGACATATTTTACTTGGAATACAAATACTTGGCATCTTGGGACACAATGCTACAACAAGGAAAATTTTGGGATGAAACAAAATCTACCCTTCAAGCAACCTTAGAAACAGTAAGATCCCATAACGAAGATGTGAAAGCATTCAACGCGCAACTAAAGAAGGACTTTATTCCACAGGAGACAGAGAATAATGAACAAGGAAATGTGAGGGTGGAGGATGATGTATGCCAACCAAAAGAAGGGCTGGAGGAAAGTAGAGGGGGAAAGGGAGGAGATTTAACTCCAACCCGAAAGCCGAGGAGAACCTTAGCTGTGCTAAGGGAAGATAAGGGGAGAAAACCAGCAGAATTAATTAAGAATAGCCTGGAAGATTTAATGGAGATAGATCAAGTGCATAAAGATCTATTGGAGATAAATCAACTGTATAAAATATTTTCAGATGACACAAGGAACGGCAGAATCTTTAGGGAGACAGAAACAAATATTGGGAAAAGACAAATAACAGAAGGAATCACTTAGACAGAGGAAAAGGGAGAAAATATTAAGGTGGTCCTCAACACTGAAAGCATGTATATACTTAACTTCTGGAATTGTAAAGGGGCATATCTTATACATTAAAAAAGGGAATAAAACTGAAATAAGGGATCACAAATCAGGGTAAAGGCATAACACGATGGTTTTCAAGATCAATTGAAGCTAGATATAAGGATGGGGCAAAACAAATAGTACTTAATGAATATACACTAGATATGATATTGATATAGACATGATAGAAAATGTGGAGATAGAAATGGCTAAACAATTATACAAAGAAAATCAGTATAAAATGCTTTAGATAACATCTATTATGTGTTAGGAACCTACTATTGGTAGGTTCCTAACATACACCAATAATTGGAACCTATTATTGGTATAAAATATAAAGTTCGTCGGTTAAATCACCTCAAAATTATATAGATTTGGAACTGGAATTACTTTTGTTGGGTATGTTTCTAGAGGATTTTGAGAGCATTGTATGCTCTGAGAGCAATATCATGATAGTAGCCAATACTGTATATTAAAATGCACAAATGAATGTTTTAGATGTTCAAAAAATGTATAGATTTTGAAGAGATAACTAAGAAGACACCAAGATGCAGAAAACAAATAGTTATGAGCAACCCATGTAACACGATGTTTAACAAGCACGAATGGAACTTAGATAGATTGAAAAATTAATAAACTGTTTAAAAATAATAATAATAATAATTCCAGGCAGCATGTGCTTGTCTAATTCTACAAGCTTTATTTCTACATTGCTTCTATGTTCTGTATGCACAAAGATTCTTCAAAGCTGAAAACATCCTTATCTTTATGGAAAACTGTAGGCACATTCTTTTAAAAAATATGAAAACTAAACTATAATCACGTTTCAAAATTGCAAGAGCTTACATTCTAAAAATGCAAAAGCTTATAGCCTAAAAATGCACAATTAAAAAACAAAAGGCAGAGAATACATCTGTAAGACACATCATTTAAAAGTAAAATACATTATAATTTTAAGTAATCTTTAGCCTTTAACCATATTACTGAACACACACAGAAGATTACAATAAGTGCTCACCCACCCAGACCAATTTGAATCTATGGAGGAAAATCCATGTTGTCGTTGTCTGCTGCACCTGTTGTTGCTACTGCTTACATGGTTGTTCTTGGTATCCAATATACATGGCGTGTAACTGTGTTGACTTCTTGTGTTGATGAGTTGAGTGTGACTGTGTGTACCTCCCTATATTTATATTTTTTTTTCAGATATCAACACATCCCCTCAGTCTGTCAACAATATCTTTTCCATGGACTGCAATGGGGTCTGATGTACGAACAATTTTTTTTATTAGGAATCTCTATGTTTTTGCACCTCCTGTAATTCCAAGAATCTGGCAGGCTGCCACTATGATGATAAACATTATTGTTGTGAACAAGATTCAAAGGTCTGGAGAAATAAAGGCTTCGAAAATAAATGATATGGTACACCAAGGTACTGTAAAATCAGAGTATGGTAGCTACAAGTGCAAGTTATAAGACTTGGAAATGCCATCTCTGGTCATATTAATACACTGCAACATAAATTACATTCAACTTTCACTCCTCTTCCATGGCTGAACTGTCAGACAGGAAAGTAATTTCTTTTGTTAGGCAGTGTAGCCCCCAATGACCTTCCTTCCGGACTTGGCTGGAGAGCTGATTATTTCACAGTGTCTTTTAGTAAACTGCTATTCAAACCTCCTTTTTAAAAGCACTTTCATTTTCATGGCTGCTTTTTCTACACCCCATTTAATAATTTTAACAATCTCCACACAATATTTCACATTTTGATATAAGAGCCTGATGTCTTTGTGGATAAGAACTGAAGTTGGAAACAAATGAGAATGCTTTGAAACTATACTAATATTTCCTAAAAATTAATTAAAAAAGCAATGTAACATTAAAATAGCTATTTTGGAAGTATTCAAACATTTCTCATTCGTACTGGATATGGAATTTTAAACACAACCTTATGAGGAAGGCCAAAATCTACAAACAGCAGTTCACCAAGTGTCTAGGTATAATTGACATAACTAGCTAACACCAAACAGACCCCTTCTGTACTGAATGCACTGTAGCACTACTTTGACTGCTGCACTACATTGGCATGACTACTGGATATGTCATACTTCTGGAGTCCTTTCCCTTTCTACCAGAAATCTTGAAAGGAGTTGTGATTGATGACAGAGGACTGACTAACACAAAATCCCTCTCTTGTCAGGTAGTCAGCAATCACAAACATGGAAGAGAGGGGGGGAAATCAGAGTTCCATGCAGTCAGCAGCATCATGTTCTCAACCATGCACAGAGCTGTAACTATGTTCAGCCAAACACAGTTAACAGTTTCTCATCAGAGCTTTAGCATAAACATACAAAAAACAAAAGTGGAGGGACAGCATGTAGATCTCCATGTGTGCAAGGGCAAGAGCGTACATTTAAAATGTGTAATGCGTTGATGGCCAACCCATTGCAAATATGTGTATAGGGCAATTATACTTGGATTGTTTTTTTCTTGTTGAGTGGATACTTTGTGATAAACCTCTGATGATGCCATATAATGCTGAGTGAAAAACAGTTAAAAGGTGGATGCAATTTTTAAAACAGCTTTCTTGAAACTCTGGCCATATTTGTGCTTATACAGTAAACCTACGTTTGGACTGGACCACTGCAAACTTCAGTAGGAGCTCAGATAATCTGAATACCCTCTCCCACAAAAAATCTCCTGCACATAGAAAACTAACATGAAAAGGGAAAGAGTGGGACATATCCCTTCTCCTTCGTATGTGGGTTGATCTGTCTTGGTTTTGTTGTTAATTAACATGAAGATTTAGTATCTAAGGCCACATCTGTGGCAAGCCAAGCAATATCATTTAAATCATTGGTTCCCAACCTGGGGGTTGTGACCACCAAGGGGGTCACAAAGTGTTTTCTAGGGAGTCATCCCAGTTATTTTAGACTGCAGACATAGCAGGAAGCAGCCGGTGATGGCAGCAAAGGCTCTCTGTCAGGGCTGACTCCCTCCTCTATGGGAGCAGCAGCAGCAGCAAAGCACCAAGCAGAAATGGTGGCCCGCCAGAGAAGGAGGAGGTCTCAACAGTTGGCAAAGCCTCAGAAGATGTAACAAGGTGGGACTTTGCCATGGTTTGTTGTGGGCAGAAGAGCTTCACTATTGTGAAGGGAGAGGTGCCTGGTGGGGTCCTTTTTGTGAAAATGTAGTGTGGGGTTGCAGGTTACTTAGCTATTGTAAAAGAAGGTCACAACTCAAAAAAGGTTGGGAAACACTGATCTAAATAATCATTTTCTTGAAGCTTCCCATGTTGACATGGGCAGATCCGAACAAGATTACAGGGAGAGGGGAAAAAACAGTGTCTTCAAATGTTTTACGTACTTAGATGGAAAAAGAGCTTTCTTAATCTCACCACATCCCATCTTGCTGACAGTGTTTCCAATGCTACAGAAACTGATAGGACAAGGTTTTGCCCAAATTCTACAACATAGTAGCTTAGCTAAAATAAACACACAACACTGCATGAGAAGGTCATGAAACACTGTTCTGCATTAGTACACCATGCTGTTTACAGTTCTACTTCCTCCCACCATCATCGTTACTTTTGCCTATTATGGTTAACTAACATTCTTTCTCCAGGCCACCATCTGGTAGGGATTTGAAAAAGATTAGGGGCAAGAGTTCAGCTGAGGGTGCTACAGAGGATGGCCTGTTTCAGCCTGCTGGTTTTAAAGAATTTACAGATGCTTCATCTAATTCACTCATTTTGATTGCCTTCCAAAGATAATGACTTTTTTAAAAAAGGAGTTGATGTTTCATTTTTTGGAACTATGAAGACAGAAGTTCTGTTCACATATAGTCCACCTGTTTAATGGAGACTGTAATCAGTTTATTACAGATAAGAATAATCTCCCCCCTACAATAGCAGCTTCAGAGTCTGGGATTATTACTACAATTACAATTTCTTTGAGGCATGGACTTTTGTTTTTAAATCACCCAAGTCTGGTGTGCCAGTTGCATCCTGTTCATGACAGAGGGCCCATCCAGAGAAGCTGAATGGCTTGGATCAATGTGAGTTGGAACTGTGTTCCCTTTTCCCCATTGATCCAGATTCCATACCTGTAATCAGTTTTCCTTCAATGTAATTCAGATTGAATTTCCAAACTGATAACACATCCCTTCCATTCCTCCCCCTTCCTCCTCTCACTCACCCCTCCCCCTCCTCTGTCCTAGCTCCCTAATAACACTGGTTCATGAGTTGGTAATCTTGAGGATCAACTATTGCAATGCCCTCTATGTGGTGCTGCCCTTGAAGATAGTTTGGAAGCTGCAGGAAGTGCAAAATGGTTGGTCACAGATTCATTGAAATTTGACCACCAATTCCTCTCTCCCACAAGATTTTCAGGCCACATTTTAAAGACATCTAAGCAAGGAGTCATCACTTCATTTCCTGACAGCAAATCTGAAATTATAATGAGCCACTGTGTGAAGAAGCACTTTATTTTATCTGTCCAGAAATTACTGGGAAACCAGTTTCAATTAGGTGCATGAGTTCAAGAAATATGAGAAAGAGAATATCTTTCTCCATATCATACATATATTTCCCTAGGTTCAAAGGAGGCAAAAATTGTCAATATTCTGGAAGAGTTCATGTGTTGAATCCTGTAGGCAAATTTGCTTACAAATGTTAATTACAAAAGTATGACATACAAGTGAGAAGGTTTAATTCTCTCACAGAAGGAGAGATATGCATGTTAAAAAGATATGGAAAGAACATATATGTGTCTTCCGGGGTGTGGGGAGAAAGATTATGTGTAAACAATGCAGGAACCACTCTTTGCTCTCACATGCTTCTTTTAACAATGCTTTAGACTTCAGCTAGGAGAAGTGAGCTAAGCCAAAGACTTGAGACACAAATCCTAGTGCAAAACAAATCCCAGATTAATACCATCTTATTTGGAGAAGCACTTGGTTTCTATGGGAACAAGATGCAAGCGACAAAAACATTTCAAAGGAAGCTAAGAACACATGGATCATCAAATATTTTACGCATAATACAATCATATTTGAAATGTTTCCAGAATGCCACTCCAACTCATGAAGTTTATCCCACAAATAAAACAATGTATCAAATGAGCAGTTATAGAAACATGAACATGTTTTGCTCCTAAAATTGTCTAAATGACAGACACAAATAGCTTGTACTTTTCCTAGAAAATGTATCTATAACATGTGTTATAGATCTAAGTGATTGGTAGAGTTAGGTTTCACAGGCTTAATACAAATTCACCTTAGTTTCATCATCAGAATAAAAACAAAAACCAATTAGACCATTAAAATACTTAAAAACAACAAAAAATATAGCCAAATACAAGTTGGAACATCATTTTGTAATTAAGTGTTTCTCCAGAACCTGGGTCCTAAAGCAGCAAGTATATATAGTGCTAGCAGCCCTGCTTGATGTGACAGGAACAACAAGGCCTAATATTACAGAGGAGCTTGAAGCCCAGAGATTTGAGCAGAGGGCACAAACAAACACACACACACACACCCAATTAGGAAGCATCCCATTTTAAACCACCACCACCCCTATTGCCCTTCAGGGACTCAACTTTCCTGTCTCTTTTCTGTGGATCCTGTTTTAGGCCCTGGTCACACAAGGGAAATCTTTTCTAGTTCTTCTGACACTTTCCATACCTCTGTTGAACTGAATCATCGTCATGTAGTTTATATCCCAGGACAAACGTCCCAACAACTTTTGAAAAAAATATTGCTCGCCAATAATGTAATGGCAGCAACCCCCGGTGACATATTTTTACCAATGTATTGATGTATTGGGCATGATTTTTAAAAAAATAAAATAAAAAAATGTGTGCACTGCAGTAATGGTGGCCACCTTCCTGGCTTTGATTCTGAAAAGAAGCAGGGTAGGTCATGCACACAGGTAATCTCGGTAAGGAATGCACCAGTACAACAAAGGTACAAAATAACACAATACTCCTGGCGATGGGGAAACGTTCCGCTGGTACACCACTTGGTAATGTCTTGGTCTTGACTCTGCATTGTGTGATGAGAAAAAGAAATGCCAATGTAACTGGTGGAGAACTTCATAACATTTCCCTTGTGTGACCAGGGCCTTACATACGACCAGAATTTTTGAACTGTCTGGCTGACTGGGGTATGAATCTAAAATAAAATTGTTTTCAGGTGGCCATAGAGCAAAAAACTGTGTATACTGGTATCTTTGCCATCAAAGATGTGTCTATATAAAACATGGTTTCCCAGCCTGGGACCATGAACCACAAGGGGAATTGCAAAGTGCTTTCAGGGTGGGGGAGAATGTCACCACAGTTATTTTAGTTGCAATTTAATTTATATAGGACTCTAGGTTGCCTCTGTGGGTCAAGAGAATTAAAATAAAACAGCATTGTGTATACTGTATTTATATATATATAATATTATATATAATATTAAATACAGTATACACAATGCTGTTTTATTTTAATTCTCTTGACCCACAGAGGCAACCTAGAGTTCTTCATTATTTTTGTATCCCTTTGGGCGGATTTTCCTTTTATGCATGTGCATCACTCCAACCCCTTCTGAAAAAGCCACTCTTGCTCACTTCTCTTTGCTCCTGTGTATCCACCTTTGGAGGAATGGCATCAGCCCTTCGGACCTGAGTGTTAGTCTGGCTCAAAGAGGCCTGAATGAGGTGAGCATGCAATGCATGGTAAGAACACCAATGACCAAGATGGTCGCAGGATTGAGAATTTGTAGCAGTGGCAAAAGTGGCACCTTTCAATTTGCCTGAGTCTCCCGCTCTTCCATGTGCAGAAATGGTGGGACACGGAAGGGAGAATGTGCCTTTCAAAAAGAAAAATGGGGGAAGACTGCAAAAAAGATGAATTTGACTTCACAAGAAGGTGAGAGAGGACCTGGAGGGGAAAGGACACATATAGGAAGGAAGGGAAGGCTACAAAGGAAGAGTAGAGACAAGTAGCAAAGAATTGCAAGAATAGTGTTAGGAAGGCAAAATCTGAGAATGAACTGAACTTAGCATTCTTCAGGTATGCGCATAGCCAAAAAACAGAGAAACAGTGGCTCAGCTACTTAATGGGGATGGGAAATGATAACAGATGACAAAGAAAAGGCAGAAGTGCTCAATTCCTACTTCAGCTCAGTCTTCTCCCAAAATATAGTCTATATTCCTGCAGGCAAACATGAAGTATAAAGGGAGGGGACAGGATTGCAACTTGAGACTGATAAATAAATAGTCATTCATATTACTTATTAATGAGTTCAAATCCTCAGGGCCAGATGAACTGCATCCAAGATTATTAAAGAGAGGGGAAAGGAGGAAAAAGGGAACTACAGACCAGTTAGCCTGACATCAACCCTAGTGAAAATTCAATTATAAAGTAGTCACTCTGCAAGCATCTTGAAAGTAATGCAGTAATAACTAGAAGCCAACATGGATTTATCAAGAACAAATCCTGCCAGATTAATCTTATCCCATTTTTTAATCAGGCAACCTCCCTGGTAGATGGTGGGAATGCTGTAGACATAATACATCTTGATGTCAGCAAAGCCTTCTTAGCAAAACTTTTGACGAAGTGCCCCATGATATTCTAATTAGCAAGCTAACTAGGTGTGGGCTGGACAGAAAATCTGTCAGGTGGCTACACAGTTGGTTACAAAATCGTACTCAGAGAGTGCTTATCAATGGCTCGTTCTGGGGAAAAGGTAACAAGCGGGGTACCCCAAGCCTCAGTCCTGGGCCTAGTGGTCTTCAACATAAATGACTTGGATGAGAGAATGCAGGGAATACTTATCAGATTTGCAGATAACACAAAATTGTGTGGAATAGCTAATACCTTGGAAGACAGGAACAAAATTCAAAAAGATCTTGATAGAGTTGAGCACCAGGCTGAAAACAACAGAATGAAATTTAACAAGGATAAGTGCAAAGTTCTTCACCTGGGGGGGGGGGGGCAAATGCACAGTTACAAGATGTGGGATACTTGGCTCACTAATAGTCAGAAGGATCTTGGAATTATAGATCAAAAGCTGAACACTGAGCCAACGGTGTGATGTTGCTGCAAAAAAAGCCAATGCTATTTTAGAATGCATCAAGAGTATGGTCTCCAAATCCTGTGAGGTACTAGTTTCCCTCTGTTCAGCACAAGTTAGGTCTCATCCAGAGTACTGTGTCCAGTTCTGGACACCACACTTGAAGAAGAATGCCAACTGGAACAAGTTCAGAGGAGGGCAATGTGGATGATCAGGGGACTGGAAACCAAGCTCTATGAGGAAAGACTGAAGGAACTGGGCATGTTTAGCCATGAGAAAAGAAGACTGAGGGGAGATCTGATAGCACTTTTAAAATACTTCAAAAGTAGGGGCAGGATCTGTTCCTGATCCAGGACATGTAATAATGGGCTCACATTATTAGGAAGTCAGATTTATCAGGAAAAACTTCTTAGCTGTTGGAGTAGTATGACAGTGGAACAAGTGGTGAGAGCTCCAACACTGGAGGCGTTCAAGAGAAAATTGGACAACCATCTGTCAGATCTGTTTTGTCTTGGATTCCTGCATTGAGCAGCGGGTTGGACCTGATGTCCTTATAGGCCCCATCCAACTCAATTATTCTATGATTCTATGATTCTATGAATGGGCTGGGTGACAAAAACTGATTAAACTATTAAATATTCAGAATATGCATGTTTAATTTTTAAAAGCTGATTTAACTTTTAAATACTTCGAGTATGCATGTATAATCAAAAAGTATAAATACTCAAAACTAAAAGCTTGTCCAGACTGACTGTTTTGGTTCTGGGCTGGATCAAGCTACAAAGGGTCAATTGAGGTCAGGGGGAAGGAGTGATGTGGCATTTGGCACACTCTTTCCATCTGAACAGAATATCATCCTTCAGTTCATTCCGCTGTCAATTAAACACTTCTCCTGATTGTCTGCAGAGGGTTGGGGAAGTGAAATGAGTTATTTATGTCTGATGCAATGAATCAGTTAAATTAATTTTTTAAAAAATCTTTTATTTGCCAGTCCGTCTCAGTGTCGATTGAGAATCTACCTGCAGCCATGGTTTCAATCAGCAATACACAGACAAAAAAAATGTTTTTTATTAATCGAACTAATTAAATGCATAAGTGATGATGTAGCAGATGCAATAAAAATTAATTTGACTTCCTCTTACCCTCTCCACACAATCAGGGGAAGTACCCAAATTCCAATATCCTGAAATTAGGAATCAAGTCCTAAATATCTACAAAGCAGAGATGACATGTTTGCAAAATCACTGATTTTTGGATTTCAGGAGGCAGATTGGTTGCTATCGGGAACTGTTTTAAACTTGTAACCAAATACTTTAGAATGATTCCAATTGCTGACATTAGTATGGGGATGACTTTATCTTGCAGACCTTATCTGTATTCTTTTTATTTCTTGCTTTAATGATTTTAAAGTCTGTTTGTATCATGTCTTTTGCTGAGTGTCTCTGCGCTGAGAAGCATGGACTGTGTGTGCATGCACACATACACAAGGAAAGAAAAGAAAAGGGGAAAGGAGGGGGGAACCGAGAAACTTGTCAACTTCCCAGCTGACTCTTTGTGAACCACCTTGTTTAAAGGGGGGAAGAAAAGCATGGAAGTGAGCTGAGCAAAAACACCCTGCCTGGAGATTGAAAGGGTAAGCAGGAGGAGCTGGGCCAAAAAAAGAGAAAGAAAGAAGGAAAGAAAGAAAGAAAGTTCTCCCAAGAGGACACACACACACACACACGCCATGTGACTACCACATGACTTTAAACCAACTTCAAATACTTCAAATACTTTGTTCCATCTCTCAATTTTTTTCATAGTGTAACTGTCTCTCTGGACCCCTTCATGGATTGCTGCCTTGTCATGGCGAAGGGGCTTGAGTAATTCAGAGAAGCTATGGGCTATGCCATGCAGGGACACCCAAGACGGACAGGTCATAGTGGAGAGTTCTGACTAAATGAGATCCACCTGGAGCAGGAACTGGCAAGCCACTCCAGTATCTTTGCCAAGAAAACTCCATGAACAGAAACAAAAGGCTAAAAGATATGATGCTGGAAGATGAGCCCCTCAGGTCGGAAGGCGTCCAACATGCTACTGAGGAAGAGCGGAGGAAAAGTACAAGTAGCTCCAGAGCTAATGAAGTGGTTGGGTCAAAGCCGAAAGGACGCTCAGCTGTGGACGTGCCTGGAAGTGAAAGGAAAGTCCGATGCTGCAAAGAAAAATACTGCCTAGGAACCTGGAATGGAAGATCTATGAACCTTGGTAAGCTGGATGTGGTCAAACAGGAGATGGCAAGAATAAACATTGACATCCTGGGTGCCAGTGAACTAAAATGGATGGGAATGGGCGAATTCAATTCAGACGATTATCATATCTACTATTGTGGGCAAGAATCCCGTAGAAGAAATGGAGTAGCCCTCATAGTCAACAAAAGAGTGGGAAAAGCTGTACTGGGATACAATCTCAAAAATGATAGAATGATTTCAATACGAATCCAAGGCAAACCTTTCAACATCACAGTAATCCAAGTTTATGCACCAACCACCGATGCTGAAGAGGCTGAAATTGACCAATTCTATGAAGACTTACAACACCTTCTAGAACTTTTTTTTAAAATTTATCTAAGAATAGGGTAGGGAATACAAAAGGTAAAAGGGAGTGGAAGGAAGAGGAAAGGGTTAGGGGGATAGGAGAACACAAAATATACAATCATCCAATCTAGTCATATTACAATAACAAATCCACTTTCAGCTTTTTTATAATTTGGTTGCCCTCCAGCTATCCACTTACAGCTTTATTTTAGTTTAAATCTATGTTACTCCAACACTATCTGAGAACCAAAGCCATTTGTATAATAAATCCCATC
Source organism: Intellagama lesueurii (assembly GCA_037013535.1). Lineage (NCBI taxonomy): Eukaryota > Metazoa > Chordata > Lepidosauria > Squamata > Agamidae > Intellagama > Intellagama lesueurii. The sequence continues at coordinate 106,311,443 of JBAJHW010000005.1, forward strand.
GTTCAATTTCCTTTTGAATTGGACAGTTATTCATCACATCTGAAAAAATATCCATTTCTGTTTCATCCCATACTTTATCAATAGGCTCCTCTTGTTTCAGTGACTCTGCTTTCTTCCAATTTTTGAAAGAGGAGGATGAATCCAAAACAACAATCCAATTTTCAGTATCACATTTTCTGACTGTAGTAATTGAATAAGTCACTGGATAACTCTTTATCCCATCTATGTTACCTGGTATCTTACTCAATAAGGGCTGTTCTGGAGTTAATACAGTTTCACTTAACTGTTGTTTAACATCTGATGACCTCTCTTTCATCTGATCTTCTATCTGATTAAGACGTTCATTTATTTGCTGAAATCCTGCTGTTATTATCTTCTGCATGTTAATCTGCCATTCCTTGTCTGATTTTTGTGCCCCTATTCCCAAATTTTGAGCCATTTCGATCTTTCCAATGAGTAGGGTTTATATAAATAGTACTATATCCTTCACAAACCAAACCCACAATCATAAACCTCCCCTAGGTTCTTCCATCCATACACAGATGTTATCATATATAAACAAACTTTTAGCCAAGCAATTTAAAATACAACCGTGGCAAAAATATCCTTTTTTCTGCAAAAAGCCAACAAAATTCTATTATCAGAATTCCACACAGTCAAGCCAACAAAGTCCAAACTACACCGCGATCACAAGGTTTCAGTCTCTCCAACAGATCTCCTTATAATCCGACTAATATTCTTTCCATTGGTCCAAAGAATCCATAAAGAAAAACTCCAGTCCTGGTTTTCCTGGCTCCTCAGTCCAGTCGGTCACGTCTCGATGTTTTGTTTGTTTCTCAGTCTGTTCTCATGCTTCTAAAAAAAACAAAACTCATTCCTTCTTCTCCAAAAACCCGACAAACATCTATTTTCAGAGTCCCACACAGTCTAGGTAGAGAGATCCAAGCTGAACCGCATTCACAAAGTTTCAGTCTCATAAATCCTGTCCATCGGTATTTCCCTCTGGGATTTTTTCCAGAAACAAAAAACTTTTCCGTCACTGTCTCTCTTTTGGCCTTGAGCCAGCCTGCTGTTTAAGAGTCAGTTTCACTTTTGAAGAAGCAGGCTGGTAAGCAAAAACTCGCCGCTCCTTTCCTTCTTTCGGCCAAATATTTTCACTCTGCTTTCTTTTTCAGCTTAATGGGGCTGTTCATAAATCAAAAGCTTCAACTTACTTTGTTTCTATATATTTTCCACGCTGTAATACTTGTTCTCTTCTCCTCTGGAGGGAGGGGGAGTTACTCACAGCTCAGTGCCAAGATGGCTCCTGCATCCGATCTGTGCTCGAGTGAATTTTACAGATGGAAGAAATACTGGGTTGCTGCCCAATCTCCCCCATCTGTTGCTCACCAAATGCTTCAGAGAAACCTCTCCTGGTCTCTCCTGGTCTCTCCTGATTTCTAAGGGGACCCCAAACCGGGCGGTTCCAGCTTTCCCCTGAAGCTGCTGGCTCCACTGCGACAAAGCCCCGCCTCCCCAACACCTTCTAGAACTGACACCAAAGAAAGATGTTCTTCTCATTATAGGGGACTGGAATGCTAAAGTAGGGAGTCAAGAGATAAAAGGAACAACAGGTAAGTTTGGCCTTGGAGTTCAAAACGAAGCAGGGCAAAGGCTAATAAGGTTTTGTCAAGAGAAACAAGCTGGTCATCACAAACACTCTTTTCCAACAACACAAGAGGAGACTCTACACATGGACATCACCAGATGGGCAATACCGAAACCAGATTGATTATGTTCTCTGCAGCCAAAGATGGAGAAGCTCTATACAGTCAGCAAAAACAAGACCTGGAGCTGATTGTGGCTCTGATCATCAGCTTCTTATAGCAAAATTCAAGCTTAAACTGAAGAAAGTAGGAAAAACCCTTGGCTAGTCAGCTATAATCTAAACCAAATCCCTGATGAATACACAGTGGAAGTGAAGAACAGATTTAAGGAACTAGATTCGGTGGACAGAGTGCCTGAAGAACTATGGATGGAGGACCGTAACATTGTACAGGAGGCAGCAACAAAAACCATCCCAAAGAAAAGGAAATGCAAGAAAGCAAAGTGGCTGTCCAACGAGACCTTACAAATAGCAGAGAAGAGAAGGGAAACAAAATGCAAGGGATATAGGGGAAGTTACAGAAAATGGAATGCAGACTTCCAAAGAATAGCAAGGAGAGACAAGAGGGCATTCTTAAATGAACAGTGCAAAGAAATAGAGGAAAATAATAGAAAGGGAAAAACCAGAGATCTGTTCAAGAAAATTGGAGATATTAAAGGAACATTTTGTGCAAAGATGGACATGATAAAGGACAAAAATGGTAGGGACCTCACAGAAGCAGAAGACATCAAGAAGAGGTGGCAAGAATACACAGAGAAATTATACCAGAAAGGTCTGGATGTCCCGGACAACCCAGATAGTGTGGTTGCTGACCTTGAGCCAGACATCCTGGAGAGTGAAGTCAAGTGGGCCTTAGAAAGCATGGCTAACAACAAGGCCAGTGGAGGTGATGGCATTCCAGTTGAACTCTTTAAAATCTTAAAAGATGATGCTGTTAAGGTGCTACACTCAATATGCCAGCGAATTTGGAAAACTCAGCAGTGGCCAGAGGCTTGGAAAAGATCAGTCTACATCCCAATCCCAAAGAAGGGCAGTGCTAAAGAATGCTCCAACTACCGTACAATTGCACTCATTTCACACGCTAGCAAGGTTATGCTCAAACTCCTACAAGGTAGGCTTCAGCAGTATGTGGACCGAGAACTCCCAGAAGTACAAGCTGGATTTCGAAGGGGCAGAGGACCTAGTGACCAAATTGCTAACATGCGCTGGATTATGGAGAAAGCCAGAGAGTTCCAGAAAAACATCTACTTCTGCTTCATTGACTATGCAAAAGCCTTTGACTGTGTGGACCACAGCAAACTATGGCAAGTTCTTAAAGAAATGGGAGTGCCTGACCACCTTATCCATCTTCTGAGAAATCTATATGTGGGAGAGGAAGCAACAGTTAGAACTGGATATGGAACAACTGATTGGTTCAAAATTGGGAAAGGAGTACGACAAGGCTGTATATTGTCTCCCTGCTAATTTAACTTATATGCAGAATACATCATGCGAAAGGCTGGACTGGATGAATCCCAAGCCGGAATTAAGATTGCTGGAAGAAATATCAACCACCTCAGATATGCAGATGATACCACTCTGATGGCAGAAAGTGAGGAGGAATTACAGAACCTCTTAATAAGGGTGAAAGAGGAGAGCGCAAAAAGTGGTCTGAAGCTCAACATCCAAAAAACTAAGATCATGGCCACTGATCCCATCACCTCCTGGCAAATAGAGGGGGAAGATATGGAGGCAGTGACAGATTTTACTTTCTTGGGCTCCATGATCACTGCAGATGCTGACAGCAGCCCCGAAATTAAAAGACGTCTGCTTCTTGGGAGGAAAGTGATGACAAACCTCAACAGCATCTTAAAAAGCAGAGACATCACCTTGCCAACAAAGGTCCGCATAGTCAAAGCTATGGTTTTTCCAGTAGCGATGTATGGAAGTGAGAGCTGGACCATAAAGAGGACTGACTGCCGAAGAATTGATGCTTTTGAATTGTGGTGCTGGAGGAGACTCTTGAGAGTCCCCTGGACTGCAAAGAGAACAAACCTATCCATTTTGAAGGAAATCAACCCTGAGTGCTCACTGGAAGGACAAATCCTGAAACTGAGGCTCCAATACTTTGGCCATCTCATGAGAAGAGAAGACTCCCTGGAAAAGACCCTGATGTTGGCAAAGTGTGAGGGCAAGAGGAGAAGGGGACGTCAGAGGACAAGATGGTTGGACAGTGTCATCAAAGCTACCAACAGGAATTTGACCCAACTCCAGGAGGCAGTGGAAGACAGGAGGGCCTGGCATGCTCTGGTCCATGGGGTCATGAAGAGTCGGACACGACTTAACGACTAAACAACAACAACAACAAACTGTGACCTCAGTGCAGTATTGCAGTTTCATCTTCTAAAACTGAGGTGGCTGGAATTTCTAATATGGAAGAATACACGAGTGATCCATAAGATTTAGTGAACTGCTGAAAAACTATCTTTGTGACTTGCTTATGCCTGATCATATAATCCTTTAATGCTAATTTAAGACATTCAGGTCAGAAGAGCCTTGTGGCACAGCTAAATTGCACTACTGCAGTGAAGACTCTGCTCATGACCTGAGTTCAATCTTGATGAGCTCAGGTAGCCAGCTTGAGGTTGACTCAAACTTCCATCCTTTCAAGGCCAGTAAATTGAGTATCCAACAAAGGAAGCAATGTGTAGCCTCCATAATTAAAATGTAAACCACCCATAGAGTACTTTAAGTGGAATATAAGCAGCACATTTTGCTTTTGCTTTTGATATGATACATTGTTTCTTTGGACTCATGATAGCCTCACTTATACCTTTTTTCATAATTATGTTCTGATGCTATTTACTGCAAATAAGTTGGTCTTGGATTGCACATACGAATTCCTTAGTTTCTGCTTGAAGATAGCCTAATTTAAGCCACAGGTTCAATTTTTGCTTATTAACACTATCATCCCGAAGGTAACTGGGGTGCTGTCCATGTAATGGTTTCTCAAGCCATGCAACCCAGTGCCATGGGTTTTTCTTTAACATAGGCTGGTTCTCAATTAAAGTTGCAATACAGTTAGTCCTTCATCATCTTCTGCTATCATTTGAAGAGGTGAGACTGTGCTTCTATGGATGTAGTTTTGAAGTTTGACTATTTGACCCATACAGAGATTCGTAAGGTTGACAAGTCTGTGGTAAGTGAAGTGCTCCATACATGCCTCTGACTGATGGCACTAGTATTTTGACAGGAGGACTCGGGTTTTCCTATATAAATTATCAATATCACTGTACCTCCAGTACACAATTCCAAAAGAAAATTTTAATACTGGCGTCAGCCAGTTATTAATATTAGTAATTTTTCCTTTTCCATTTGTCCCTTGTGTGACAAATTATTTTGGTGTATAGATAGCTTAGACAGAGAGACACAGTAACTAAACGGTTGTGGGCTGGAGAGCAGCAGAGACAGCTGCTGAGTGAAGCACAACAACATAGTTACTGGAATAAACAGCAGAAAGACAGGTCCTTTTTAAAAGCAGTACCGACATTAAAGACTAATTCACTCAGACTTAAACATGCCACCCAAACGAAGCCAGAAAGGGAGTCAAGAGGCACAAAGTTAACCTCAGGAAGTGGAGGGAAATGGAGACCCTCTAGCTCCAGTGTAACAGGAGGAAACTGAGGAAAATGCCTCAGAAAGACAAGGTGTCCTAAGCTCCCAAGATTTCGAAAAATGGAGGTTAGAACAGGAATTCAGCCTTAAAGAATTGGAGATCAGAGAAAAAGCGAGGGCTGAAGAAAGAGCAAGGGAACTAGAAATTAAAGCTAGGGTTGAAGAGAAAGCTCAGGAACTACAGCTCAAGGAATTAGAGATTAAGGAGAAGGAGAGGGCTGAGGCCAGACAAATGGAATTAAGACAAAGAGAATTTGAGCAAGAAAACAGGCAAAGGGAAATGGAATTTCAAATACAGATGAAAAAAATGGAATAGCTGCTAATAATAATAGTAATAATAATAACAACTCTAGTGAGGGAAATCTCTCAAAAATCGATCTAAAGAAATTTCCCCAATATAGGAAAGGAGATTGCCCTGAATCTTTCCTGATTTCATTTGAGAGAGCGTGCTGGGACTTTGAGATTAAGGATGATGAAAGGATGATAGTGTTGAGATCACAAATAAGTGGAGATTTAGCTGAGCTTTATTCTCAGATGCCTCTGGAGCAAGCTAGAGATTTTGTGGCCTACAGAAAAATGGTATATTCTAGATTTGGCATAAATGCAGAACACCTTAGAAGAACATTTCATTCCCTTACCAAAAAGCCTGAAGAATCTTATGCCCAAGTGGGGGCTAAATTAATTCAATGTTTGGACAAATGGATGGAACATGAAAATGTCACTTCTCTAGACCAAATGAAAAATGTGGTTGGTTTAGAACAATTTTATTCCATTTTGCCTGGGGAATTGCGTTATTTGGTCAAAGGCAAAAATCCTAAAAATGTATTACAGGCGTCTGAATATGCTGATTCCATTAGTGAGATTAGAGATCCTAAGTTTTCTGAGGTAAAATTTTACAGGCAGAACTGGGACCACAGTAAGAAACCATTCAATAAAAATTACAACAGTAAAATGTCAGCTAAGTTGCCAGGGCCTAGTCCGCAGAAGCGAATGGACCCTGAGGAAAAGTTTGACAGATCTCCTCAGTATGATCGAAGGACTTACAGACAGTGTTATAACTGCAGCGAGTTTGAGCATGTTCAATCAAATTGTATGAAAAACAATAAAAATAAAAATGGAAAAGATGATAGTCAGACCAAAAAGGTTTACTGTATAAAACCAGTGGAAGCCACTGAAGGAGGCTGTAACAATGGTTCTGTCTCCATGGCAACTAGCACGACAGAAAATTCTGATCTGCCACAAGCCAGAGTCGTTCAGTGCTTTCTTATAAAGGCAGATAATATTTTACTACAGAACCCTGGTGAGAAAATTCTTATTAATGAGATGTCTTATGTGGGGGTTGTTGATTCCTGTTCCCACATAACCCTGTGTCACCCTGATGTGGTTCCTAAAGAACAAATGCTTCCAAATCAAACTGTTACCATCAAGGGAACAGTAGTAGTAACATGTTCCCAGGGAGAGCAGTTAACAATCCCTGAGGGAAAAATGGAATCCCTAACTTCTAAAAGTAACGTGGAAAGCCCCACTTTAAAAGAAAACTCTGATGTGGATGAAATGACAGAAGTTATATTCATGAAAAACCCTAATAATTCATCGTTTTATAAGGAACAGAAGGAGGATACCACCCTTACGCAGAGTGTTTTAGTGGTAACCCGCTCCCAGGGCGAGCAAATTACAGTCCCTGAGGAAAGATTGGCAGCCCTAACCTCTGAATCAAACCTGGGATGCCCCAGTCTAGAGGAAAACCCTGAGGTAGCAGAAATGGCTGAGGTGGTCATATTGAAAAATCCTAATAATACTTCCTTTATTAATGAGCAGAAGGAAGATATTACTTTAAATGATTGTATTAGAAAAGCTAATGAGAATCCCATTCCACTGACCCCTGAACACCCAGAGAGGTTTATAGCTGATAAAAACCTGACATATAGATAGGTTTTAAAGGCACCTCATAGAGGGGGAGGACCCCACAAACAGCTTCTTGTCCCTGTGAAGTATAGAGATAAGATTTTGGAGAAAGCTCATAGAGATGTGTTGGGAGCACACATGGGGGGGCTCCTGCAAGAAACAAAGGGTTGCACAAAATTTTTATTGGCCGGGAATGGGTCAGCAAGTTAAGCAGTTTTGTCAGACATGTGATATGTACCAAATGAGGGGTACTGGGGATGACAAGACAAAAGCTGAGCTATGCTCATTGCCAGGGATCTCGACCCCTTGCCAATGCATAGGTCTGCAAAAGTCCTTAGAGATAGCAGAGCAAAGTTTGGGAGGTGCTCAAGAAAAGAAGAGGGGCTGGTGTAATGAAAAGGCCTGGGAAAGAGCATTCTGTCCTGAGGACAAATTGATGAGGCTGAGACCCATAGAGGGGGGTGAATTGCTGTTGGCATGATCAGAACCTGTTGTTGCAGCAGCACTGGAGGGCTGAGGAGTCTAGTCGCTCTGCAGCTGCAAAAGCACTTAAAACCTTGCAAGGCAAACCCCTACCTAAAAAAAAACAAAGATTAGAGAAATAGAACCAGATGAAAATCTCAATACAATTAAAATAAACCAAGTGTTTGAGTTTGCACTTGAAAGAAACATGCCTGTGAATTTGGAGGTGACCCATGATAGTGGTCCCCCACATATGGAGAACTTCGCAACAAAAGTATCTGTGGGCGAGTTTATGGGTGAGAGTGAAGGCAAAAGCAATAAAGTTTCTAGGAAGAACAAACTCATAGCTGCGCTGGAGAAGTGGAAGAAACTGCCTAACCTTCCCATAGCTGAGAAAATTAAGCCACTATTCAGAAAGAGAACAGGCTTAACCCGGAAAAGGCAAGCCGAGGACATCCAGTGGACGTCAGAGTGCCCGATGATTGTCAATTGTCTGAAGAGAGTGCGGACTTGTTGCAAAGACCTGTCCTTGTTGCACCTGACTTCAACCGGGAGTTCATCGTGTACATCGATATGTCAAGTGTGGGTCTGGGAGCCATTCTGTGCCAAGCGGATGACAGTGGGAGTCTACACCCAGTGACTCTGATCAGCAGGAGATTCCGACCTGGTGAGAAACATTTGTCTGCCATTGAGAGGGCGTGCCTATCTATTGTCCAGACACTGCAGAAAATAAAGCCCTACATTTGGGGAAGAAAGTCTGTCCTTTGCACTGACCGTTTTCCTTTGGTGTGGCTACGAACTATGAGTTCCAATAACAGCAAACTTGCAAGATGGACGCTGAACCTGCAAGATTTCGACTTTGTGATCCGCAGCATAGAAGGGACTCAGAGTGTGGATGCTGATACCTTGTCTCAAAGGCCAAATGACTAATGGGTGGGGGGGGGGGGAAGTTTGTGATGTTGTATTAAATGTTCTGTTTATGTAAGAGTTATGAAATATGATTAAAGTGCAACGTTTGTTTGGATGTTGATGAACTGAGAGGTGTAGAATGATGGTAAAAATAATGGTGAGTAGCTTTATTGATGTGGAAGTAATGTAATGTAATTTGTATTAATGTGAGTAATGCAAATGTTTATAACTATATTGATTGTTTTAAATGTTTAAAGTAGTAATTTTGATTTGGTGAACATAGTAATAGAAAGAAAAATTGTATTATAAGGTATGTATAAGTATTGGTAAGTTATTGTTATACTTGCATGTACTTAGCTGTTTGTTTATGAGGACAAACTGCTAGGTTTACCCTCCTAAAACAAACTTCTTAAGGGGGGAGGTATGTAGCGATCACCCTGCTTTGGCTCAGGTAGAAGATTACTTGCATGTACCAATGAGAGCTGTTGGGAGGCAGAGCCAGAAAAACTAGAAGGGAGGGGTGAGACAGAGTCTAGAGTTCAGTCAGAGAGACAGTTTTTGAGAAAAGAGAGAAAGAGTTTGGGGTTTGAGGCAGAGAGAGAGTGTTTAAGGAGTGATTAGTCAGAGTGTGACCTGTATTAATTAAGATAGAAGAGGTTAAAGTAAAATACTGAAGCTTTGTGTAACTTTAAGAATGTGCTTAAGAACTATTCCTAAAACAACTTGTAATCAATAAACCTGTTTCTGTTTAAAAGCTCAGTACTGAATGGACCTCAGTCTTTCATAGGAAATATAGGTTGATAAAGAGATCAACTGGTGGCAGTGTGTTAAAGGGCGTGTTGGGATACTTGGGTGAGCTCTTTGTTTGGTGAAACAAGCAGGAGCCACGGGGTAAACACGACACTGCCTAATTTAGTTTTTCTAGGTATGGCATTTCAATTGGGTGTCTGCACAATATTTTCAGCACCCACTAAGAACAATAAACAGAACAACATATGGCAAGAGAGATCATGGTTTGGTCATCTAAGTGACACAACTCAAATCCACATGAAACACTTGTTTGCAGGGACAGAGGTTGTTCTAGCTACTTTAAGAGTAGCTACTTCTAAAAGACACACACACACATATACACAAAAATCAACATGTCAAGGCTGTTAACTTCAGATCATTTTACTAGCTCCCAGTCTCGTTGCCCTTCCACAAGGGTACAGAATTGACTGAATGAGTAGCAAACTCAGAAGCTCAGAATTTACTGAATAAGTAGCAAGCTCAGTACCCAGAAGTTCTCACTTTCACACTTCAGTTTCAGACTGATTATATTCATTTCTTCAAAAAACCTCCAGTTTATGAATGTCGGATATTGTGCTTCTGTACCCACAATTCAAAATGCCAGGTAATGTCCTGATATTGCTGCATAATATCATCCCCGTGTTGCCAGCAGGAAAAAGGATGCCATGCTTTACATAGCAAATGGCATCCTGAATGTTGGCAACACCAACGTTCATAATCATCTAAGGATTATGATACATACTTCTGTTCACTGCCATTCGCAAAGTGATACCATGTGCGGGAAAATCCCAGAAGCTGACTCCTTTTTTCATCAGTCATCCACATCTCACCCAAACACAAAGCAATTGTCAGGGCTGTTTTTAAATAAGCGTGAATGGTAGTGAGCAGAAGAAAGTATCCTATAGACCAGTGGTTCTGAACCTTTTTTGAATCGTGCCCCCCCTTTCCTTGAAGTTAAGCAGGCTGAGGAAGAAAAACTACATTGGACCAAAAGCTACGGACATGTTGTGTACATGTTTTTCCAAAAGATGTCCCCTTTGCCTTTTGAAATTTAAAAAAAGGTGGGAGAGGTTGGAGTTAGGAAAGAGGTAACCAAGGTAAAAATCATCCATATTATGTGAAACAAAGATAGCAAAGAAGATAGGGGTAAAAATCAACTCATTTGAAATGAGGCATTGGTACAGATTAGAGATAGGGGTATTCGTATTCGAATATGAATACCTCCGCACAGGTGGACATAACAAGGGTCTGCCCCCTGGGTCCAGACCGTCCACTCACCCATCCGCTGCTGCTGCAGATCCGTGCTCCCTTCCAATTGCTCCGGAGCTCGCGGTCAACTAGCCACTAGCCAGCCTGGCAGGGAGGCTCGTCTTCCCTCCTTCTGCCAGGAGTGGCTAGCCAACCATGACCTCCAGAGCAATTGGAAGGGAGAACGGAGCCACAGCAGCAGCGGACAGGTGAGTGGATGTCCACCTGTGCGGGGGTATTCGTATAGGAATACAAATACCCCCAACTCTAGTACAGATACTAAAGGCAAGGCAAGCCTGAATTCTCAGTCAAGCAAAAATGAGTAAACTGAGCCTATCCTACCATGCACATATAATGGAAATACTGTACAGGAGTGACCAGAATAAGCTATTGCTGGGAAAAGTGCAGTGGTACAGTAGAAAAAGAGGAAAATCTAATATGTCCCTAACCGACACCGTGAAATTCTAAAACCATGCCAAGTTGATGGATTGCCATTTCAATATGCCACTTAATTTTTTTTAATAAACAGAAAAACAAAACAAACAAACAAAAAAGTCATCCCAGCCCCAAATTAGGTTTGAGAGAAAAGGTAGGGAAGGGAACTATGTTGACTCTGTGGTCTCCACCCACACGACACACAATACCAACTGAAGGGAAAAGCAGAAGGGGGTGTTGCCTCCCTTCTGACTCCCCAAACTTCACCCCAATATTCTCCCCTCATGCTGCAGCTGTTCTCAGCTGCTCTTACTGCTGTCTTCTTACTCATGAGTAAACTGAGTAAACTTACTTGCAAGGCAAACCTTGCTTTGGATGTATCTGGAGCATGGAAGAAGAGAACTGTTTTCCCTGTCCTTCCCCAGGGGAAGTGCATAATTGACAGCTGATCAGTCTACAAGGGGTCATTGCTGTGGGGATGAAAGGAGCACTGTCAAATGGCACATCATTGCTTCCCTGCACCTCAACAGATGCTTTGTAGCCCAATTCATCCTGCACCCAAAACTGTTAGTCGGGACAGATCCTATAGTCACCAGATATCAGAAGTGACTTGATAGCGCATAGCATCTTTGGAGGTTTTTTTCCTTTAATTATGAAGCAATTGTGTATGACAAGATGGGTAGAATAGGCATCCAAGTTCACTTAAAATCAACATAGATCATTCCCAGCCACAAAGCTAAAACAGTAATTTCACAGCTTAAATAAGTGAGCTTCTAAATATTTACTCTCAACTTTTAAAACACCTTTTAAAATGTTTTTACACCAGGAATAGAAACTCTTTTAATGTCTGTTTGGCCAGGAAGAAATTAAAAAGTTTTCCTGAGAGTCATTTAATTTGCTTCTGACTAGCAGGGTCAGAAGTTCACTCTCCTTTCTCTCTACCCCATACAGTATTTGCTGAAATGTTCAGATTTATGTTTGTGCTGATAAGAAAGCCAGAAACTCAGAAGTGTCTTTGCCTTTCAAATGGCTGTTTTCAAAATCAGTATTAGAGCCCTGGATGCCTGGATTAATTCCAAATAATAATAAAAAAGGTTCTGGGACTAACCATTCTCTTTCAAGGTAAGCAAGTTTGGTCTTTTCAGTGCATTTGATCTGTTTTAAATCTGTAGAGAGAGAAGGTGGCTGCACAGAGGAGAGCATAAAACAGTTTTACACTTAAAAAATCATAACTCGAAAACCCTTTGCCCAAAGGCCCCCAAATTTTGCAAAGAGCAAGAGCAAACCTTCTGCTACATCTGTGCCACATCTGATGCTGATCTGGGTCTAGTTTCATAGTTATACATTTTTGTGTGGGGCACCCCTGTTTTTTGAATTAGCTTATGGAATACTGAATCGGACTGTTGCACAATATCTACTGCTGCAATATCCAGTGCAGCAATAACTCATTGGTCTCTTCTTATTCACAACAGTCAAAATGATGAATTGGATTATTCATAAAAGCAAAGGCAGAAGAAACTGCAGGACCCTCTATCAATTTACTATATTTAAGCAACTCAAGAGCTAATCAAGATGACATGTTAACCTTTTCTTTAATGTTTTATTTAAGAAGCAAACCTAAGGATCAAACTGTACTTTCTGTGCAGTCTGGCAACTGTGTTCCCAGCAGGTGCCTTTGAACATGAAGCAGTCTGGATAGACTGTGCCAAACCAGAAGAACAAATGGGGAATGAAGGCTTAACTTTTTCAAAACAGAGCCATTAAGCTGCTAACTAGGGCAACCAGGTGGAAAAACACCTTGCTGATTCTTTAACAACTGCACTGGCCACAGGTACACTTTTGAGAACAATTTGAAATGCTAGTACAACATGCAAAAAGATTGCTTACTCTTCAAATGTGAACTATATTGTTCATCTTTGGAGCTCTCCTTCACACCAGATGCCCCTGCCCTTAGAGGTGAGGCAAATGGGGCAAAGGCCTGATTAGCTGTCATGCCTCTCACTTAGGAATGCTCTCCTTGCATAATGTTCATCTTGTACCTATACCTGTCTCTTCAATATAGAAGAAAGAGCCCTCTCATTAACCTGGCATTCTGCCACAACAGTAATTCTCAGCAACTTACTATTCTTCTGTGATTTTTTAAATTATTATTATTTATGAATGATGATTATGATTATGATGATGGTGATGTTAGAACTGCAGAGCTGGAAGGAATCATTGAGTCCAGTTCCTGTCAGGGAAGAATAGTGGTGAATCGAACTCCCAACCTCTGTCTCTACAACCAGATGCCTAAACCAACTATTATCTGACTTTGATTTTTGTTATTAAAATCCAATGATATTACTAATTGCATAATATTTACATGTTTTCCTTTGACATCACAAACAATAAAGGGGAAAAACAATACAATGCCAAGAGAAATAAAGTTTTACTTTTAAAATTGGTTTCCTAGAGTCATAGAGTCATAGAGTTGGAAGAGACCACTGAGGCCATCCAGTCCAACCCCCCGCCATGCGGGAACATCCATCAACATACTCCCAACAGATGGCCATCCAGCCTCTGCTTAAAAACCTCCAAAGAAGGAGACTCCACCACCCTTTGAGGCAGCCTATTCCACTGCCGGACAGCTCTGACCGTCAGGAAGTTCTTCCTAATGTTCAGATGGAATCTCTTTTCCTGCAGTTTGAAACCATTGCTCCTTGTTCTAGTGTCTGGAGCCATGGAAAACAAACCTGTCCCTTCCTCGACATGACATCCCTTCAAATATTTAAACATGGCTATCATGTCCCCTCTTAACCTTCTTTTTGTAAGCTCCCTAAGCCGCTCCTCATCGGACATGGCTTCCAGACCTTTGACCATTTTGATCGCCCTCCTCTGGACACGTTTCAGGTTGTCAACATCCTTCTTGAATTGAGGTGCCCAGAAATGGACACAATACTCCAGGTGAGGTCTGACCAAAGCAGAATACAGTGGTACTATCACTTCCCTTGATCTAGACACTATACTCCCATTGATGCAACCAAGAATTGCATTGGCTTTCTTGGCAGCCGCATCACACTGCTGACTCATGTTCAGTTTGTGGTCTACCAAGACTCCTAGATCCCTTTCACAGGTACTGTTGTCTAGCCAGGTGTCTTCCATCCCATATCTGTGCAGTTCATTTTTTCTGCCTAGGTGGAGGACCTTACATTTCTCCCTGTTGAAATTCATTTTGTTAGTTTTGGCCCAGGACTCTAATCTGTCAAGATCATTTTGAATTTTAATCCTGTCCTCTGGGGAATTAACAACCCCTCCCAAATTGGTATCATCTGCAAATTCAATCAGCATACTCTCTATTCCTTCATCCAAGTCATTGATAAAGATGTTGAATAGCACAGGGCCCAGAACAGAACCCGGAGGCACCCCACTAGTTACCTGTCTCCAGGATGAAGAGAAGCCATTGGTGAGCACCCTTGGGGTTCGGTCAGTCAACCAATTACAAATCCACCAAACAATAGCACTGTCTAGCCCACATGTTACTAGCTTCCTTGCAAGAATATCATGGGGTACTTTGCCAAAAGCCTTACTGAAATCAAGATATGCTACATCCACAGCGTTCCCTTCATCCACCAGGCCTGTAACTCTATCAAAAAAAGAGATCAGATTAGTCTGGCATGACTTGTTTTTGAGAAACCCGTGTTAACTTCTAGTAATGACAGCATTGCTTTCTAAGTACAGTGGACCCTCGATTTACGGAATTAATCCGTATTGGAACGGTGGCTGCAGGTCGAAAAGTCTGTAGGTCGAGGCTCCATTGACCTACAATGCATTGAAAATCGATTAATCTGTAACCGGCCGTTTTTGGTCCATTTTGTTTGATTTTCCGGTCTGTAGGTCGATTCTCCGGCCGCAAGTCGAACCTAAATTTTGCGGCCAGAGAAGTCTGTAACTCGAAAAGTCTGCAGGTCGAGCCGTCTGTAAGTCGAGGGTCCACTGTAATTACAAACTGTCTGCTTAATGATCTTCTCTAGAATCTTTCCAGGAATTGATGTCAGACTGACGGGGCGATAATTATTTGGGTCTTCTTTTTTCCCCTTTTTGAAGATAGGGACAATATTTGCCCTCCTCCAATCTGTGGGGACTTCCCATTCTCCAAGAATTCTCAAAGATTATTGCCAATGGTTCTGATATTACTTCTGCCAGTTCTTTTAATATCCTTGGATGTAATTTGTCTGGCCCAGGAGACTTAAATTCATCCAAGGTAGCCAGGTAATCCTGTACTACTTCTCTACCTATTCTGTGCTGCATTTCCCACACTACGTCACCTGCTCTTCGTCGCTCAGGTTGAGCACTATTTTCCTTTTTGGAAAAAACTGAGGCAAAAAGGTGTTGAGTATTTCTGCCTTTTCCCTGTACCCTGTTAGTAAGTGGCCATCATCTCCACGCAGAGACCCTATCGTTTCCTTCTTTTTCCTTTTACTGCTGACATAACTAAAAAAATCCCTTTTTATTATCTTTAATCTTTCTAGCAAGACTAAATTCGTGCTGTGCTTTAGCTTTTCTTACCATCCCCCTACATGTACTGGCTATTTGCTTGTATTCCTCTTTGGTGCTTTCCCCGTTTTTCCATTTCTTATACATGTTTTTTTTTTACACTTAGCTGAGTTGAAAGTTCTTTAGTCAACCATTCTGGTTTCTTTAGACATCTCCCATTTTTCCTTCTTGTTGGAACAGTCTTAGATTGGAACTCCCCTCTCATTTAGTGCCTCTGTCCATGGAATTTCAACCAATAATTCCCTAAATTTACAAAAACTGGCTTTCTTGAAGTCTAGAATGTGTGTGTGATTACACTTGGCTTCCCCTTCCCACTGTATACCAAATTCCAAGAGAGCATGGTCACTCCCACCTAAGGCTCCCACCACTTCAACCTCATTAATAAGGTCCTCCCTGTTGGTTAAGATTAGATCTAAAATAGCTGTTCCCCTTGTTGCCTCTTCCACCTTCTGGACCATGAAATTGTCTGCAAGGCCAGTAAGGAATTTGTTGGACCTTGTGTTCTTGGCAGAGTTTAACTGCCAACATATATCAGGATAGTTGAAATCTCCCATTACTACTGCATCTTTGCCTTTTGAATGTGTGGCCATCTGCTCCAGGAAGGCTTCATCCAACTCCTCAGACTGGCTTGGGGGTCTGTAGTATACTCTCACTCCTGTAATGTTATAGTAACAGAAATGGCAATGCACTTGATTTTTGAAGAAGCATTATGACTTGATCAGAGAAAGGCAGGCTTTGAAGTTTATGTATATCAGAAAGGAGGGCCATTTCTCAAAAACCGAATTGATGTTTATAACATTGATTTGCTGGATAACTCAGTGGTTTAGACATCAGTTTATGGAACCAGTGGTTGAGAGTTCAATTCCCCACTATGCTTCCTTGAGAGGGGATGGACTTGATGTTCCATAGGGTCCCTTCCAGCTCTGCAGTTCTAAAATGATGATGATAACACAGGTTAGTCACTCCCTTTACCTGTGTGGAAATCTCATCCATTATTATTACATCTCATCCATTATTATTACATCTCATATATTCTTTCGCCATTTTTCAAACATCGCTACATTCCCGTGCTTTTTATAACTTGTACTTTGATAACCATTAATAATCAGGTAATCAGGTCTGTTCTAATAAGAGAGACTGTCCCAGATTCAAAACACTTGAATAGCACAGCTACTGGATTAAACCAGTATTTTGTAACCATGAATGTGGTCTACTATCCTACCACAGAACTACACATTTTCCACTATGACCATGAAAATGCCAGTAGCCCCACATGCTTTTTAAAACAAAACAGCTTACACTGATGAAGTAACCAAATCAGTACTAAATATTATAACAAGGAATTTACATGACACTTCTCTTATAAAGAATGTTAAGTACTATAACTACTACACATAAAACCAGATTTCCTTAATAGGAATTCCACCAAGACAACAAATCCATTAAGATCTCATGAGAAGGTAGGGTTATCAGGAAAAGACAATAATGCCTGGAAAAGTGGAAGGAAGCAGGAAAAGAGGAAGACCAAATATAAGATGTACTGACTCCCTAACCCCTCACAGGATTGAGTTTACAGGAGCTGAGCAAGGCAGCTGAGGACAGGACATGTTGGAGATTGCTTATTCATAGAGCTGCCATAAGTCAGAGTTGACTTGACAGCACCTAGCAACAACATAGAATGAATGAATGAATGAATGAATGAATGAATGGACTGCTTTAAGACACTTGATATGTGGTTGGCTTTGAAGAGTGTTCAGGAATTTCAGCGGATCCAAAATGCTGCAGCCAAATACTGTCTTAAGATGAATTAAAGGGAGCATGTAACTCCCATGCTACAACACATATACTACCTACTGCTTGTTTCCAAACTTAACTCAGAGTGCTGGTTATAACTTGTATGGTACAGGTTCAGGCTATTTGAAATACAGCATCTCCCCATATGACCCTCCCCAAATTTTAAGATCTTTGTGAGGAGGCATTCTCTCAGTCCCAACAATCTAACAGGTATGACTGGTGTGGACCCAAGAAAGGGCCTTTTCAGTGACTCCTTCTAAACTATAGTACTCCCTGTGATGAAAAGCTAGCTTCGGCCCCCACCCTACTGTCTTTCTTCTGGAAGACAAGGACCTATTTATTCAGATGGACTGTGGGCCGCTTATAATGCAGCAGAGAAAAGAGGTTTCAAACAGATGATGCTTCATTTTTCTTATTTAAATCTTTTTTGTGATGTGTGTGTTTAGGATTTCTATAGCAGTTTCTGTTTTAAACTGGTTTAAGTTAAATGTCTTCGAACATTATTAAATGTTTAACTGCATTCTTAATATTTTAATTTATGTATCTCTAATCGTTCCACCAATGCCTGCCATTTTGTAAATCAGCTTGTGTCCCTGAATTAGGAGAAAAGCAGGATATAAAAGAAATAAAAATAAATGAATACACAAATAATTACAGGCTTAACAATGTTTAAAGTTGACAGTTTGTTATCCCTCCTCATCCTAGGCTGTATTAACTGAACTATAGTGACCAAATCAACAGAAGCAATAGTACCACTCTATTGTTCTTTCATCAGATCTAACTGGGAATACTTTCTACATTTCTCTGTATCACAGGTTATGATATTGACAAACTAGCATGTGCCCAGAAGAGAGTAATCAAGATCCTAAAAGGTTTGAAAACCAAGCCACACAAGAAACAGTTCAGAGAAATGGGCACATTTAGCCTGGAAAAGGGAAGGCTAAAAGGAGACATGACAACTGTCTTTAAATATTTGAAGGGCTTTTGCTTGCAAGCTGGAGATAGCTTGAGAGAGTAGGACACAAACTAATACATTCAAATTACAAGAAATGTGATTTTAACAAAACATGAGGATGTTTGACTCAGAAAGTGGTGGACTCTGCTTCATTAGAAGCTTTTAAAAAAGAGGTTAGATGACAACGTCAGGGAAGCTTCAGCTGTAGATTTTCTGATTTGACAAGGGTTGGACTCATTGACCGTTGAGTCCTTACAATTATGATTCTGCAAAAAATAAAAAAGAGTTAAAGCTGTGCATTATGTGTTCTGCACATCAGTACTAACAGGAAAAACATAATTGAAAGTACTCAATTAACTATTCATGAAGTGTGCAGTATTTTCAAATAGAAATAGGCATGAACTGGATGGTTTGTGGTTCGTTTTTCCAGTTTGTGCACGGGGGGCACTACTTGCTCCTGCCGCCTCTGCCTCCAAGTAGAAGCCATGCAGCAACACATACTACCATGTTTGCTCATCAGTACTAATGAGCCATTGCTCTGAAGAATTAGGGCTTTGTATTTTATGCAAACTTGGCTACTATGTTAGTTTCCAGCTAAACCAAACAAACAGGTGACACCTCTGCTTGCAATACTAAATCTTGGAAACCTAAATCTTTCAGGAGATAAAAATGTGTTTAAAACTGCTTCAGGCTATGGTACCCTTCAAAGGGCAGACTCAACAACTTGTGAATCCTCTTGTGCCGGGCATTTTTATAAGGCCCAAAACAGTAAAGACAGCAACAAGCCATTTCACACAAAGCTGTATTTTGAACCTTGTACACAATGTTTTGGCTTCTGTTCAATAGATCTGTATTCCCTATGGCAGGGCACAAGATTCAGTGGAATTAGAAATGCTGGGGCTCTATTGGAAGGCAAGCATCAGCTCTCCTCCCAAACTACTGTAGGGGTACTTGTGTCACTCCAGACATTGCTGGACTGCAGTTTCCACCAGCACAGCAAATGGTGAAGGACAACGAAATAGTAATTCATCACCATCTGGAGCACTGCAGGTCCCCATAACTACCCCAAATCCTGAGGCAGAACTTGGAAAGCAACTACTGGAGGAAGGAGCTACTCAATTTGTTTTTCAAATCAGTGCTTTATGGCTAAACTAGAGAAAGTGCTGAGAGCTATGTCTGAATGTCACAATTAGAGATGGGGATGAATCAAAAAATGGTGATTTGTTTTGATTCATGATTCATCAAGGTTAATGAATCAACGAATATGAATTTACGAATATTCTCCGATGAATCAATTCATCTTTGCTTTAAAAAGCTATAAAACTGCCCCCTCAGCACCTAGAGACACCAAATTTGCAGGGAAGCTTCCTCAGACAGTTTTCTACAAGTCCAGAACATTTGGTGAATATTGGGTAATGGACCCCTGAGTTATATAGTCACAAGGAGGACACCCCCAGGAAAGCTCCCCCCAGGCACTTAGAGAATTCAGAATCACACCGAAGCTTCCTATGTCTTTCCCCAACACACCTGCCAAGGGTGGTGAAGATTGGATATTGGACATCCAAGTTATTCACCCACAAATTGGGTTCCCCAGGATAGTTTACAATGCGGCACAGAAGCCCATGGCATTGAGGGAGTTATATTTGGCCGCAGCAGAATGAGAGATCTTTGGCACTGAGGTAGCTTGGTTTGTCTCTGGCAGGCACACAGAGGCATGAGGCATTGAGTTTGTCTTCAGCAGCATCACATTTGCCAGTGAAGTAGTTTGCCCCCAGGAGGCAATGAGGTATTTAGCAGCAAAGTAGGCTTTTTGGCCCCATTGGGCTCTGAGGCACATGGCAGCAAAGTAGACCATGGCACTGCGGGTTAAACCACTGAGCCGCAGGGCTTGTCGATCAGAAGGGTCGGCAGTTTGAATCTGTGCAACGGGATGAGCTCCTGTTGCTTGTCCCAGCTTCTGCCAACTTACTGAGGCAGTAGAGACACACACAACACAACCACTCAGAAATTAAATTTTGGGGACTGAGGTAGTTGGTAGCAAAGCAGGCAGGAAAGCATGTATAGGCATCAGGCACTGAGGCAATTAGCAGCAAAGTAGGCAGGAAAGCATGTCTTAATAGGCATCGGGCACTGAGGCAATTGGCATTAAAGTAGGCTTTGCCCATTGGGTGTGTAGTGGCAGAAAACTTCAACATCAATGAGCAAGAGGGTGGTGTTTGCCATCAAGGTGGCATTTGAAACACAAGCCTACAAAAAGAACTAACTATTTATGTTATTAAAATATGCTACTTTTGGCTGCCCAGACAGGTTTGGGTGGGGCCGCCCTGGCCATGTTGGCATCGGGGTGCCCGGACAGATTTGGGTGGGGCCACATGTTGGCATCAGGGTGCCCAGACAGGTTTGGATGGGGCCACCCCGGCCATGTTGGCATCGGGGGCGCCCAGCTCGGGTTGGGTCGCTGCGCCAGAATCAGCCGGCAGCTTTGAACCTAGACCAGGCTTTGAAAAGAACTTGGCCTGATGAGGTGACTGGACTCACCAGGCAAGACTTAATGTAGCCCTTAGAGTACCCAGCCATGTTGGCATCGGGGTGCCCAGGTCGGATTGGGTCACTGCGCCGGAATCAGCCAGCAGCATTTGAGAATTAGCCCAAGGAAGCTGGAAGGGGCTGCCAGACTTGAGAACATGGCCCGAGGAGGCGACTGGAATCAACAGGAGCAGGACTTGGGGGTCGGGGCGCCCCTACCACGTCATTTCTGGAAAATACACTCTGGAAATACATATAAATACATATTTCTTGGATTTTTAATTTTTTTCTCAGGCAGCAGAGCAGAGTAAAAAAAATCAGCGGATACTGATCCTGCAGATAGGGAGGGACATGTCCCACACAGCACATGTAAGGAGGGAGCACACTGTAGGATTGGTGTGTGTGTGTGCTTTTTGGCCCCATTGGGCACTGAGGCACATGGCAGAAAAGTAGACTGTGTGGCCCCATCGGGCAGTGAGGCACAGACATGGCAGCAAAGTAGACTGTGGCCCCATCGGGCAGTGAGGCACATGGCAGCAAAGTAGATTGTGTGGCCCCATTGGGCACTGAGGCACATGGCAGAAAAGTAGACTGTGTGGCCCCATCAGGCAGTGAGGCATAGACATGGCAGCAGTGGCCCCATTGGGCACTGAGGCACATGGCAGCAAACTAGATTGTGTGGCCCCATTGGGCACTGAGGCACATGGCAGAAAAGTAGACTGTGTGGCCCCATCGGGCATTGAGGCACAGACATGGCAGCAAAGTAGACTGTGTGGCCCCATCAGGCACTGAGGCACATGGCAGCAAAGTAGATTGTGTGGCCCCATTGGGCACTGAGGCACATGGCAGAAGAGTAGACTGTGTGGCCCCATCGGGCAGTGAGGCACAGACATGGCAGCAAAGTAGACTGTGGCCCCATTGGGCACTGAGGCACATGGCAGCAAAGTAGACTGTGTGGCCCCATCGGGCACTGAGACACATGGCAGCAAAGTAGAATGTGTGGCCCCATCAGGCACTGAGGCACATGTCAGCAAAGTAGATTGTGTGGCCCCATTGGGCACTGAGGTAGTAGGCAGCAAAGCAGGCTTTTTGGCCCCATCGGGCACTGAGGTAGTAGGCAGCAAAGCAGGCTTTTTGGCCCCATCGGGCACTGAGGTAGTAGGCAGCAAAGCAGGCTTTTTGGCCCCATCGGGCACTGAGGTAGTAGGCAGCAAAGCAGGCTTTTTGGCCCCATTGGGACCAACTAGTCCCAGCAGGCAGGACTTGGAAAGAACTTGGCCCGATGAGCCAACTGGACTCAGCAGGCAGGCAGGCAGGCAGGACTTGGAAAGAACTTGGCCCAATGAGCCAACTGAACTCAGCAGGCAGAACTTGGCCCGAGGAGGCGACTGGACTCAACAGCAGGCAGGACTTGGTCAGAACTTGCCCCGATGAGGTGACTGGACTCAGCATGCAGGACTTGGCCCGAGGAGGCGACTGGAATCAAAACCATGCAGGACTTCTTCAGAACTCTGATCGCTGTCGTGCCACCATCTCCTCCCTTGACCCTTGCCCAGCCTGGCTAATCAAAACAGCCAGGCCTATAACATCTGAATGGGCCATGGCGATAATTAATGGGTCTCTCCAATGAGTGTCTCTGCTGGTTCTTCTTGATATCTGAGCTGCCTTTGATACTGTTGACTATGGTATCCTCCTGGGGAGGCTCTCTGAGTTGGGAATTGGAGGCCTGGCTTTTGCCTGGCTCCATTTCTTCTTGGAGGACCACCCCCAGAGAGTGCAGATTGGAGAGAGTTTCTCGGCCCCGTGGAGCCTCAATTGTGGGGTTCCGCAGGGCTCGATTATCTCTCCAATGCTGTTTAACATCTATATGAGGCCGCTGGGAGGGGTCATCAGGGGATGTGGGGCTTTGTCCCTACATCCCTTCAAGCTCTATATTTCCTTTTTTCCAACTACAGTGGATGCTGTTTCATTCCTTGAGCGTTGCCTGGAGTCTGTTCAGCAATGGATGCAGGAGAATGGACGGAGGCTGAACCTGGGCAAGACGGAGGTCCTTTGGGTGGGTGGCCCAGACATCAGTGGCTTGGGAAACTCCCTCTCTTTTGGGGGGGGTGACTCTTGCCACCAAGAGTGAGGTTCGCAGTCTGGGAGTACATCTGGACCCGGCGCTCACCATGGAAAACCAGGTGGCGTCAGTGGTCCATTCCGCACACTTCCACCTTTGGTGGATTGCCCAGCTGCATCCCTATCTTGATGTGGGGGCGCTCACCATTTTGGTCCATGTACTTGTACTCTAGAGATTAGACTACTGTAATGCGCTCTACGTGGGGCTGCTTTTGAGACTGACGCGGAAACTTCAGATGGTGCAGAATACAGCAGCCAGACTTCTTACAGGGGTGAAAAGTTATCACCATATTTTCCCCACACTGTCCGCCTTGCATTGGCTGCCTATTTGCTTCCGTGTTGATTTCAAAGTTTTAACAATGACATATAAAGCCCTAAATGGTTTAGGACCTTGATATCTGGCTGAGCGCCTTCTCCCACCCAGTTCTGCCAGAGTCACTCGTTCTAGCCAAGCTGGGCGGCTGAGGGAGGTCTGGAAAGAAAGAACGAGAAACTGGGCCTTCTCGGCAGTGGCCCATCGCCTCTGGAACAACTTGCCTGTGGGGATCCGCCTGGCTCCCTCTTTGGGTGTTTTCAGGAGTAAAGACCTGGCTATTTAGGCAGGCTTTCCCTCCTGCCGTATCTTAAATTTTGTCATTTTTGCCATCTTGGATTTGTGGTATGTGTTTATTGGGTTTACTGTTTTTAAAAATTGTAATGCTGCCCAGGGTAGACCTTTGGTCTAGATGGGCGGGGTAGAAGTCTAATAAAATAAATAAATAAATAAACTTGGCCTGATGAGGCGACTGGACTCGGCAGGCAGGACTTGGCCCGAGGAGGTGACTGGACTCAGCAGGCAGGACTTGGCCCGAGGAGGCGACTGGACTCAGCAGGCAGGACTTGGCCCGAGGAGGCGACTGGACTCAGCAGGCAGGACTTGGCCCGAGGAGGCGGCTGGAATCAAAAGCAGGCAGGACTTCTTCAGAACTTGGCCCAACGAGGCGACTGGACTCAGCAGGCAGGACTTCTACAGAACGGCCCGATGAGCCAACTGGACTCAGCAGGCAGGACTTGGCCCAAGGAGGCAACTGGAATCAACAGCAGGCAGGACTTCTACAGAACTTGGCCCAATGAGGCGACTGGAATCGGCAGCTGGACTTCTGACTGAGGGGCAGGTTTACAGGCCGGCAGGAAAGTAGGCAGGTCTCTTTTTTTCAGGAGGACTGGCGGGTGGGCAGGTGGGCAGGCAGGCGGTGTGGTAAGGGAGAGACTGTCATTGGAACCCTACCTCTTTGGGTTCAGTGAGGGGAAGCGCAACAAGGGAAGGTTCACCTTGATGAATGACTATCTCCACAGTAACGGGATCCAAACGCAAGCAGCATGGTCGGAGTATGTCTCTGAGATGAGAAAACATGTGCTTGCTCTGGATGCTGGGGGGGGGGGGAGGAAAGGAGGTCCATGGCCACATTGGACAACTTCAGCCATATGACCACTTTCCTAGCCCAGAAATGGAGGAGATCTGACTGGGGGGGCCCTGGGGGGGGGGCCTGCCAGATATTTCCGCACCATCGTCTCTGCCGAATCCTCATCAGCCACCTGTCTTTCCTCTGCGGCAATTGCCCAGGTCACCAAAGAGCTCCAGTAATGGTGACTGGGGCCTTCACCACATGAAGTCCTTCCCTGTGGCTCCGGCAAACCACTCTGCCCCTCCTCTGACTCGTGGCCTGACGTTCCCCTCTCCCCACGCAAGCGTCGTGCCCCCAACACCCTGTGGACCTCAATGGAGAGCACTGTTCTCCACTCCTTTGGGTCTGAGGTGCGTGCTGCCAAGCCCCCCTTGATTCGAGGATCACAAAGGCAGGCCATGTGGTAAGCTCTGTCCCTGTAGACAGGATGGAGTTGCTTCTGCATGCCTGCCTACAAGCTCTTCACCAAAGCCCTGGTCCATGGAAGGAAGGAGGATCCTGGTGCTGCTGCAGCCTCCAGGGACCGATCGAAGGCATGAATCGGGGATGACCTGCCCCAGGCTCGCCGTATAACCACACAAAATGTCAGTGGTTTCCTGGAAAGGCTTGAGCACCTCCACCATCTGGGAGAGGGCCAGCCAATCCGTGGCACTGATGCCCACCTCTCTCCCCCCGGGCAGAATGGGCATGGAGGACATGATGTCCTCCAAAATGGCCTTCTGCTCCACCAGGTGGGACACCATGGTGTAGGTGGAGTTCCACCTGGTGGGCAGATCTGTCAGGAGAACGTGGGTCTCTTGACCCAACTCCTCCTGTCTCTCAGACAGCCGGCAGGCAGTTTTCAGGCTGCGGGAGAAGTGGCCCACCAGTTGGTGGCATTGCTTCAGGAGTGCCCGCGTCTTCCGGGTGCCTGTGTCCCACTCGGGCTTGATATGGCTGCCCAGGCCAAGGGCATCGCACACCACAAGGTGTAATTTGTGCACCGTGCATATGATGCCCTCAAAGCCCGCTGCGTTCAATGCCGCGAACATGTTCCGCCCAACATCCGTGACCATGTGGCCACGGATGACCTCCCCCTCCAGTGCCCAGCCCTGCCGTGCGGACAGGAACGCATTGGCAATGTTTTTCCCCGTCGGCTGAGATTCCATGTGCCACACCTGCAGCAGAACGGACCTGTAGCCTGGGGGCAGAACAAGGGCCTCCCCTTGCAGCCTTGCGGCCTTGTCGCTGATGCCCTGCCACTCTGCAGGTCCTCTGGCTGTGAGCGAGAGGTAGCCATGCTGACCTCCATTCCACAGGTCCGCCGTGAAGTGCACTTTATGCCCCTGTAATCGTGAAAGATGGTCATGGACCACCTCCCTCACAGAGTCATAGAGCAAGGGCAGCACTCTAGAACTGAGGGTTCTCCATGAGGGGAGGTCGTACCAGGGGGCAAAAAAATGCAGCAACCAGCGGAAGGCTGGGGCTTCCACAGTGGACAGTGGAAGTCCGAGAAGGGCAATCATCTTGGCGACGAGACGAGTGGCCGCCTCCTGGGCCTTGCCCTTTGACTGCCGGCTGAGGGTCATTGCAGACCCAACGGGTGCCACTTCCCAGAGCGTGGCCTGCCTCATGCTCCCGGCCCCAGAAACCCCCGTGGCTGCCCTTTTGGAAGAAGGCGCCTCCTTCTGACTCCCCACATCTCCCCCTGGAGCTGCTCTCCTCCCTCCCCCAGACGGCAGTGAGAAAGTGCCTTCCACAGACAGGAGCCTTGGGTGGTGCCTCTCCAGATGTTGGCGGAGGGCGGTGGAGGACAGATGCCTGGGGTCTGACCCCCTCCGGACCACCACAAGGCAGGCATTGCAGCGTGCCAGCCATGGGTCATCGTTGACCGCAGTAAAATGATCCCACATCGCCCCTCTGCCATGTTTGGGAAAACGACAACCCAGAAAAATGTCTGCCCCTGACAGCTGCTGTCCTGGGAAGAACTCTGTGTCCCAGTGGTGCTGCTGGTCTGGGAGTAGGGAAGAGATGATTCTGGGGACAGGGGTGGGGGGGTTGTGAAGCCTGCCCTGCCGTTACTGGTTCTGACTCAGACTGGGGTTCTTCGGAAACCAGTAAGTGCTCAGATTCCTCTAGGAAGAGGAGCGGCAATTCTTGGGGCACCTCTGGAAGCTTTGCTTCCATTCCTGCTTGCAAGGCCACCAGAGAAGGAACGGTGGCGGCGGTGCCACTGCCTAGCCTACGCAGCTTCACAAGCTTCTTCCCCTTTGATTCCCCGTGGTGGAGACTTCCCTTCATTTTCTACTGCTTTTATACCTGCCTGCCAAACCAACTAAACGAATAATAAAGCGATGGGAATGGAAACTAATAGAGAGGGTCAGAGAGAGTGTAAATTTTATTTTTTAAATGATGGTGGGGACTGGGGAGTGATTGACTAATTGTTTGTTTAACTAAAATGTGACCTGCCTAAACAAAGCCCCCCCCCCAGTGTAATGAAATAAGAAGAATGAATTTTGAACACAAGCCTCCAAAAATAACTAAGTTTTTAAAACTTAAAGCAAAGCCCTGCCAAGTCTCTGAGAGCAACAGACACACACAACACAATGCAACCACTCAGGGAATTAAGTGTTGTTGGGGAAAGGCACACAGTCACACCAAATTCCCCCCACCCACCCACTGTGGCTGAACACAAGCCTCCAAAAATAACTAAGTGTTAAGTTAACTTAAAGTCTCAGACATACACACACAACCAGGAATTAAATCTTGTTGGGGAAAGAGATCCACCCACCCACCGTGCCTGAAGAAGACACAACCACAAGCCTCCTAAAATAAAACTTTTAAACTTAAAGTCCTGCCAACTAAGTCTCAGAAAAGACACACACAGAGAGAAAGAAATAAATTTTTGGGGAAGGGATTCCACACAGTCACACAGCAAACTCCCCCCCCCCACTGTGAACACAAGCCTCCAAAAAATAAGTAACCTAAAGCTAACTGAAATGCTAGAAATCCCTCCCCAAATTCCCAGTAAAGTTGTACTAATAAAAGAAAAGGAAAAAAAGTGTTTGCTTTGCTGCCACACACAGAAGTGAAACCACAGCCACAGCTAGCAAGCAAGTAGAGCAATATAGCACGTAAGTCAACAGCAACTGTTCTCACTCTGGAGAGAATCAGAACAGAAGTGGGAAATGGCTGCAGGGGAAAAGCTTATAAAGCCTCTGTAAAAGTTACAGAGCCCTTTCAGCAGCGCTATTGGCTGCCTGACATGCCAATCCAGGATCTCCTGATCTGCCAGAGCTTCTGATTGGCACCGTCCAGCAAGCTCAGAGATGGCGTAGAGGCCGCAAAAAGGGTAACGAATATAGACGAATCGACAAATAAAACTGGGAAAATATTTGTCAAGCCGTATTCATTGGGGACTTAAAATCTGACGAATACAGATCGACAAATATATGACGAATCGGCTATATTCGTCGAAAAAACCAATCCGTTTTTGTATTCGTCCCCATCTTTAGTCACAATTTATGTTAAAAACAACTACAGGCTGCTTTGAAATGGAGCAAGATTGTGTTGTGGGAGAAGAGGCAAGCCTTCCCTTATCAACTGGCTGCCTGAGTGGGCTTTTTTAATAGATTGTTGTGCCTTATTGCTTTGAATGTGTTTTTGGTGTTGCTTTTGTTTACTGTTTTTTAGTGTGGTATTTGTTTCATAATTTTTAGTATTTGTATACATACTGTTTTTAGCTTTAAATATTGTCTTTTAATGGTGTAAGCTGCCTTGGGTCCTTTTTAAGGTGAAAGATGGGGTAAACATATTTAAATAAACAAACAAATAAAGTCAAAGAGATTAGAACTCAGTCTGTAGAATATGCTTTCAGGAGAACATTACAAAAATTGTTATGTCTGTCTTTACCCAAAATACTACTTTTTAAAAAAATCAAATTTATATGTACAAGATTTTCTAAGTATCACACATTAAAGAAAGCACAATAATTCCAAGAAGAAACAGGTACATTTCCCTAGCTCTCAGGGTGTTCCACACACACAAAGCAGCCATTTTCACAGAAATACTGTCTTATGCTTACTAACTTTTTACTGAGCATCCTGATGATGTCATTTCTAAATAGCTGACATCTCTGGAGTTTTTTGCATTCCCTATTTTTTACATCTGATTTGTGAATTTTTATTTAAATGAGACATAATTGCATCTCCAGGGAATCTAGAAAGGAATGTTTCAGGACAGTGTGACTCTTGTCAATATATGTCTCCTTCAAAAGAAAAAAAAAGGGGAGGGAATTGACCATAATACAGGTTAGCATTTTAACAAACCAAAGTTTGTAGCTCTATACATGTTTTAGAACAGTTTAAGATTAGAGTCTTACCTTGAGGAAAATAATTTGGTTGCACTAAATAGAGGAAAGCATGGACTACTCGGAACAAAATCCCTATTGCTCCAGGTTCATGGTATATACTAGTATCGTATGTTTTTGCAGGAACATATCCAAAATCCAGAGTATCAGACGGTGGTTGGTATAAAGGCTGCAATTCAGAATTTGTTCTCCCAGTAAGCCATAAAAGAAGCAATAAACAGAGTTCCCAAGCCATAACTGACCAAAACACATAAAACGAGGTAGAAGTGGTGTGGAATGAAATCTTCACCACAGATTATTTTGCAGGAAGATCTTCCAAGTGAAAGAAGATGGTCTTCTCACTCCTTTGCTTACTACAGGATGCACAGTCACGTTGAAATGCCTTTTTGGCAGTTCTTCACAAGTCTCCGAATTCTGTTTCTACAAGAAGGGAAAACAGCTGTTTAATAAATGTCATCTCACCCATGAGATAGCAGAGCAAGTGTGAAATGTATGCAATCTCCTGTGAAATTTTAACATACGCTACCTTCTTGAAAAGCAAGACATAAAAGATATGTGTTTCCCATGCATTGCTTTAAAAAAAATTATACCTGCTTTTTAATAAAGGAGGAACTGCTGAGTACTCTTTCATGCAACAATTGGTCTTCGAATCAGAAGAGAAGTTAATTGAAATTCACAAACATGCATTTTTTGCCACTTTCAAAACATCTGAACAGCAAAAGATCAGCTTTGTTTGGGCTGGGTCCTTCAGTACATAGAATTCTTGTTGACAGACAGTAATTGGCTTCCTAACATGAAAACTACAACATGTTTCTCTGTAACATAGTGATAAAGCTGGACAGAATATGAGAGAATAAAAATGCACAATTATTTTCTTAGAGTGAAATGGTCATTGTCCTACTGTTTACAATTCAAGTGCCTTGAATATAGGGCAACAGACCCAGGTATCAAACAAACTGCTTGTAAGTCAACCAATAGACGTTTATCTTATTCACTATGTGAAAACCATTAGATAGTATAATATGGAATCCACATGGGCACAAGCCACTGTGTTGGTTCTCCTGCTATATGAAAGTGAAGCAGATTTGGAAGCATCCAAACTGGGTATGCTCCTGAAGCCTTCACCCCAAGTTTCCTTAAGGATGTGAGCAAAATTTAGGTGATGATCACATAGGTCCCACTTTATGCCCCCCCCCCCCAACCTTTTTTGCCATAGCATCACACTGTTCATTCATGTTTCGCTCCAACCATATCACTGGCTCCCTTCCTTGTAACATGCACTTCCTTTCAGCAGTACTCCCCTCCTGCAGATCATGCACTCTATGCGTAAGAACATAAGAAGAGCCCTGCTGGATCAGGCCAAGGGCCCATCTAGTCCAGCTTCCTGTATCTCCCAGTGGCCCCACCAGATGCCTCTGTGAGCACACAAGACAACTAGATAGCTGTCTCCTGATACTCCTCCCCTGCATCTGGCATTTTGAGGTACCTTCCTTTTAAGCTTGAAGATTATACATCCCCATCATGGCTTGTAACCTGCAATGGACTTTTCCTCCAGGAATCTGTCCAATGCCATTTTAAAGGCATCTAGGCCAGATGCCGCCACCACATCCTGTGGCAAGGGGTTCCACAGACTAAAAACACACTGGGTAAATAAATATTTTCTCTTGTCTCTTCTCACTCTCCCAACACTCAATTTGAGTGGATGTCCCCTCGTTCTAAAATTGCATGAGAGGGAAAAGAGCTTCCCTCTATCCACTTTATCCACCCTCTGCATAATTTTATATGTCTCAATCATGTCCTCCCTCAGGCACCTTTTCTCTAGACTAAAGAGCCCCAAATGCTGTAGCCTTTCCTCATAAGGGAGGTGTCCCAGCCCCATTATCACTTTAGTCTCTCTCTTCTGCACCTTTTCCAGTTCCACTATGTCTTTTTTGAGGTGCGGCGACCAGAACTTTACTCCAGGTGTGGCCTTACCAGCGTTTTGTACAATGGCATTATAATGTTGGCTGTTTTATTTTCAATCCCCTTTTTAATGATACCTAGCATGGAATTGGCCTTCTTCACTGCCACCGCAGACTGGGTTGACACTTTCATCGAGCTGTCCACCAGCACACCAAGATCTCTTTCCTGATCTGTCATGGACAGCTCAGAACCCATTAGCTGATGACTAAAGTTTTGAATTTTTGCCCCAATGCGCATTACTTTACATTTTCTTATATTGAAACGCATTTGCTATTTTGCTGCCCATTCTCCCAGTTTGGAGAGATCCTTCTGGAGCTCTTCACAATTCCTTCTGGTCTTCACCACCTGGAAAAGTTTCATGTCATCTGTAAACTTGGCCACCTCACTGCTTATCCCTGTCTCCAGGTCATTTATGAACAGATTGAAAAGCACCGGTCCCAGGACAGATCCCTGAGGCACATCGCTCTTCACCTCTCTCCATTGTGAAAATTGCCCATTGACACCTACTTTCTGTTTCCTGGTTCTCAACCAATTCTCAATCCATAAGAGGACCTGCCCTCTTATCCCCTGATTGTGGAGTTTTCTCAGCAGCCTTTGGTGAGGGACCGTGTCAAACGCCTTCTGAAAATCCAGATAGACAATATCTACTAGTTCGCCCGCATCCACATGCCTGTTGACCTTTTCAAAGAATTCTAAAAGGTTTGTGAGGCAAAACTTACCCTTACAGAAGCCATGCTGATTTTCCCTCAGCAAGGCTTGTTCTTCTATGTGTTTTAAGATTTTATTTTGGATGAGGCTTTCCACCATCTTCTCTGGAACAGAAGTTAGGCTAACCAGCCTGTAGTTTCCCGGGTCCCCCCTCCTTCCCCTTTTAAAGATTGGTGTGACATGTGCTATCCTCCAGTCCTCTGGCACTGTGGCCATTTTAAGGGGCAAGTTGTATATTTTAGTTAAGTGATCAGCAACTTCATTTCTCAGTTCCTTAATAACCCTTGGGTGGATGCCATCTGGGCCCAGTGACTTATTGATCTTCAATTTATCATAGCACACAGCTGCAATCAAACAATGAGCCTGACACAAACAAGCCAATAAACTTCCAAACAAGTCAGACAAAAATCTAGCCTGAATCCAAAAGATAAGCTCACATAGTTGTTTCCAACCCCACACACCCTCCCCATAAACAGTTTGTCCTCCCTTTCACTTGCTGTTCCTCGTGAGTTCACAGGGACTATGAGCTCACAAGTTTACATTTTAGGGGTACACTTTAAAAACACTAACCAATAGATAACTATCCAAAAAACATTTCTACAAACAATGTATGCAAATTCTGGATGAACAAATCATACCTTCTGTCATCAGTTCAGTTCAGTTTATTATTATTACAGTCTGTGTCCAGCAAAAAAAACATTAAACATAACACAAGTTACATTTATAAAGCAGTCACAGTGCTAAAACAGAGGAAAAAAGAGTTAAAGAGAAGTTATAGCTTAAAATCATTATCCATTAAATCTTTACATGCAGTGGTAAGAAATTTTGCACAGGTAAGTGTAATTTGGAGATTAAGGCCTAAAAGTAGTTTATGTCACTTCTGTAATCTGAAAAAGTAATTTCAGAAATTATCTTTAACCTTGTTGCATCCTTTGAAACATCAAAGCTGTCTTAAGATCTTTCTCTACTTAACAGACATTTATGCCCTTACAGTATTTTTAGCACCAGAAAGATCAATCCAGATGGATTCTAAAAATACTCATACCAAAAATAACACAGAGGTTAGAATGAGAAACTAATATACTTTTCAGTTACAGTGCTTGTTACAAACACTGTACAGAGCCAGAAAAATCAGATATCTACTTCACCACCTTCTCACATGGATCAGTCATTAATTCAATGCAAAGTAAATTTCCAAATACATGCCTTAATGATAAGATGTGCAAAGTGAGCAAAATGAAATGGAATGCATTATTACAGAGGTGATGGAAAGCACCTCCTTTGGGGTGTGTTTCACTTCCTGAGATGTCTTTTGCCATTTGAGGGAATATCACTTTTAATTATGTACTATGTGTATCAGCTAGTTTGATGTTTAAAGCCACCCTTGGATTGCTTCATATTTTACTTTAGTATTTATTTGCATCCCTTATTTTATGCAGATTTTAATGGCAGTTCTGTCTGGGTTCTGTGATATCAAACTTTGGTGCTTTTGAGCCAAATGGTGTTATATTTCTAGCCATTCTACTACCTCCTTAAGGCATCATAACTGGCACAATGCAGCTAGACTGACAAAGTCCTCTTAATATATGAGGAATGTTAAGACATATATGAATTCACCACTCATTTAAATAAAAAAAATTGGCTACACATTTCCAGACTGCAGTTATGACATTTTCAGAAGTTCTAACTCTGCCATCAGGCATCAAATGTGGCAAACCTGAAACAATACTCGTACAAAAAAGGGGAGCATTTGATTTTCCAGAAAATACTTTCATTTGCCAAAACAGAAGGAAAAAGACTTCATTTGAGAAAAAAGTGAAAAATGAAATGACACTACCACAACAGTTCCTCATTTTTATTTCAGTTTTCATATTAGTTTTATATGTGTCTGCCATTGCAGCAGTGTACCTACATGTTTTGTACCAGTGTGATGAGCACCAACCATTTACTTCTTAAATAAGACATGAAAACACTTACAGATACCACTGGGCTGAGAATGAAACATATCCCTAAAGTTGCTTCTTGAAAACAGCAAGTTCTTTTCAACTGCAGACAGTTTAACTTGTGCTACAGGACTTAATGGAAGTTGATTTGCATAGACACACTGCTTTACTAGAATATCAATGCCTTTGGTTTCATTTCTGCAACCGAGTCCAGGAACTAGCTTCCACATGGACAGTCTCAAAAAACCTCTTCAGGCATTTCTCTGAATGTTTCTATGGCTTAAACTAGGGACAGGAATCATATTTGGTAGCATACAATTAGAGAACTCCAATGACCAGGCGCCCTGATACAATCAGGTTCTCAATTACATATGTTTTGTGACCAGATTCTTTTGACATTGAATGTCCTCCTCAGACATTCACCTTTAATACTGAAGGTCTCTGCTACATAGCACTATGTCAATTAGGCAGGCACATTTTCAGCAGGGCTCTAGTTAGAGACCTGCACAATTCCAAAGGCAGGTTGAATGTTCAGTGCAGTGGCATACAGTGGGGGGACTAGGGGGGACTACCCTGGGCACAAAATTCTTAGGGACGTAAAATTTCAAAATTTCAGGACCTCCGCCACTGGGTCTTGTCAAGGAGAGGAAGGGACCAGGGGCCAGCAATGTCCCCACTGAGGCTTTATTGATGCTTGGCCACCACACCATGCAACACATTGTATTTCCCTGACTGTCTTGTGGTGGAGCAGTCCAACATCAGTCACAGCCAGAGTCCCCATTGCCACACAGAGTTGTTCCTCTTGGGTATGGAAAGAGAGCTCAGGGCTGACCCTCACCCCACCCCAAGGCAACATGGGCACTGGCACAGCCACAGACACCGTGCGGCTGCCCCCCAGCATCTGCTGCCCAAGGCAGCCACCTTGCCTCCAGCTGTCACATGGAGAGAGCATACAACCAGCCACCTTCCCTGCTCCCTGGAGCTGTGGCAGGCCAACTGATCCCACCAGGGTGGCCAGTTGACTGGCCACCATTGGCCACTGAATGCTAGCATGGATGGGGCTGCTGCAGCCTTGTAAGGTGTGTGCATGTTTGGCCTGGAATAAGGTGAAGAACCAGAGAGAGAGCAAGGACACAAAGATTAATACCAACAAGACCAGATGAACTATGGGACTTTTCATTTCTGGCTACAAGCCCTCATTGTGAGAAATTCAACTCTTGAACTGTGAACTTTTTGAACTATGCTTTTAGCACGTTGACAAAAACCATCTGCTGCTAAATTGAGGGAATAGAGCAAATTCAGGGATTATGAAGACCCTGGTACAGGTATGAGTATCCTCCTGAGCAAGCAGATTCCACACCTGTCCACTAGTGATGGAAGGCCTACTAAGTGTAACTAAAAGCATTCCATACTTCACAATGGGCGATAAAGAGAAGTTACCTACCTATAACTCTGGTTCTTCGAGTGATCATCTGTGAATTCACACTAATGGGTTAATCTGCACCTGCGCAGAGCAGCTTCGGAATCTTCTACAGCTTAGGCACATGGTGCTGGGACCTCCCACACGCCGGCTATAACCCCACCCCCGGCACCGGGTGCCTCAGTTCCGTGGAACTGCCCACCGCTGCGCAGCATGCCACATGGCACACGTGACGAACAGCGGGGAGGAAGGGCGGGGAGTGTGAATTCACAGATGACCACTCGAAGAACCAGAGTTACAGGTAGGTAACTTCTCTTTCTTCTTCGTGGTCTCTGTGAATGCACACTAATGGGTGACTAGCAAGCTGACTTACCAGGTGGTGGGTGTCATGATAAGACAGATGCCAGGACGGCTCTCCCAATGACAGCTTCTGCCTTTGCCCGAACATCCAGGTGGTAGTGGGTCGCAAAGGTGAAGCTGTCACGACCAGCTTCCTGTGAGGGAGAACTTGGTCGGTCGGACAGAGAGTAATTGGAAGTCTGGGTACCCCTACTCAGCTGGGTTGAGTCCTGGTGACCTCAGCCAGGGCGTACAACAAACTCCTTCTTACAAGTCTGCCCTAAAAAGATACTTGCCGATCCTTAAGAAAGCTCAGCAGGAAGTTACACATGAGCTTTGTAGTCCTAAGATCTACCTGGCTCAGTAAGGTAGGACTCAGTAGCTTAATGTGGCCTTGCTTCCCCCTCAGGGTATAGCTAAGACAGCTTCACTGTTCAAGAGACCAAAAGATTTTATAATTGATCTTTTTATTGAAAAAATATAGATTTACAGAATAAAGTCAGTTTGATGCAAAAGCATAGCAATATAACGTTTTCAAGGCTTGTTACAAATACAATCAAGATAACTAATTCCCTTTTAGTTACAAAAGCTCTAAAAATCTCTAAAAGCTTCCTTAGGATAGGCAAAAGGCTTAAAGCCCCCCTTCTCCTTTTCCTTCTCTCCCTACATCTTTCCCAGTCCTTTCCCTGCACGGGGCAGCAGGCAAAAAGACCTAGAAAAATCTATGGTTCCGTCCTAAAGGAAAAATAGGAACAAGATGGAACACTGCACATGGCAAAAGTTCCTTTTTCTCTCTTCTTGGCCCTTCCTGTCTTCTTCGTCTCCCACGCTGTCATCCAATCACAGTGTAAGGTGGTAGAAGTATTCTCCTCCTCTTCTTCTCGTGAGAAAGCAGGTGTTGTTTGCCTCCGTCTATTCTCTTCTCCGCCATAACAAGTGTCTGGTCTTATCTGGTCCTGGGAGAACTGGCTAAAGGAAAAACATTCTCACAGTCCTCCTGGACAACATTCCCATCATACAAAATCGTTCTTCCATAGAATCAATATGGATTCCATTTTACATTGTTCACAACTACATATCCCATCTTCATACATGCTTTAAATCCACATAATCTCAACCATGACAGGTGTGGACCACGTAGCAGCCTTACAGACATCCGCCAGGTCTACCCCTCTAAGGAAGGCAGTGGAGGAGGCAACTGCCCTAGTAGAATGGGCTCGAATTGTAGTTGGTAGAGGAGTACGAGCTAGTTCATATGCCAGTCTTATTGTCGTAACTATCCATCTGGAAAACGTCTGTGGTGACACAGGCGATCCTTTAGATTGTCCCTGAAAAGAAACAAAGAGCCTTTGGGAGGACTGAAAGCATGCTGTCCGGGAGAGATAATAAGCAAGAGCTCTCTTGACGTCCAGGGAGTGAAGGGACTTTTCCACATTTTATGTTGGATTTGGGAAGAAGGTAGGCAAAACTATTGGTTGATTAGGGTGGAAGGACGTAGCCACCTTTGGCAGAAAAGAGAGATCTGAGAAGAGGGTGACCTTATCAGGGTGGAATTGCAGGAATGGTGGGTCTATCCGTACAGCTGTCAATTCACTTGCACACCGCGCAGAAGTGACGGCAAGGAGGAAAGCTGTCTTCATGGTAAGTAACTTCAAAGAAGTGGTAGCAAGAGGTTCAAATGGTGGACACATCAGTTTCTTTAATACAAGCTGCAGAGACCACTGGGGTGTGGGTGGTCTGTAGGCCGGATGCATATTCTTAAGGCCCTTCAAAAATTGTTTTAGCGTTGGATGTCGGAACAATTTGGCGGCATCTGAAGAAGGAGGCTGATGGGCCACAATTGCAGCTACATATACCTTGAGGGTGGAATGCGAAAGGCCCCGTTGAAAGAGGAGGAGGAGGAACTGCAGTAACGCATCAAGCGAGGTAGGTACGACAGGGAGGTTATTCTTAATAGCGAAGTCTGAAAACACTTTCCACTTGCGGGCGTAAGTGGTAGTTGTAGATGGCCTCCGAGCATGGAGTAGAACATCTGCTATCGAGGGACCAGCCTCCAGGTCATGAGATGTAAGGATTCCAGGTCTGGGTGCAGCGTCTTGCCCTCATGGAGAGAGAGTAGATGAGGTAGCAACGGCAGACGAAGATGGTCGACTGAGCCTTGATGTAGTGGGGAGAACCAAGTCTGACGAGGCCACCAAGGAGCAATGAAGATCACATCTGCTCAGTCTTGCCGTACCTTGACCACAGCCTTCTGAATCAGTGGAATGGGGGGAAAAGATGTAGAGCAGCCCTTCGGTCCAGGGCACCATAAATGCGTCTCCCCGCCCTGGAGCAATAATGGTTGCACTTTTTGTTGAGAGCGGAAGTGAAGACATCCATACATGGGGTGCCCCATCGGTGGCAAAGAGACTGGAATACCATGTCGTCCAGCGACCATTCGTGAGTGCAATCTTGCAGTCTGCTTAGCCGATCCGCTAGAAGGTTGTCTGCAGAGGCGACATGAACAGCAATTGGGAAGATGTGGCACTGGTAGCACCACTCCCAGATCTGGACCGAGAGATACAGGAGGCATTGTGAATGGGTGCCACCCTGTTTGTTCATGTAGAAAACTGCTGTGGTGTTGTCGGTCGCAACCTGTACCACATGTCCAAAGAGGAGACGCTCGAAAACTCGAAAGGCCTTGTAAATAACGAGGAGTTCGAGCAGACTGATGTGTAAGCGGCGTACTCTTCGTGTCCAATGTCCGTTTGCTGTCAAGTCGTGGACATGCGCTCCCCAACCTGTTGGACTGGCATCCGTGGTAACCTGTATCTTTGGTGTCAGAGGTCCAAAGGGTCTTCCTACAAGAAGATTGGGCCAGAGGGACCACCAGGTGAGCTGTTCTGCAAGTTCTACTGTAACCGTCAGTAATTTGGAAGGAGGATCCAGAACAGGGTCGAATAACGCCAGGTACCAGGCCTGGAGTGACCTCATCTTTAACCTGGCATGTTGAATTACTGCAGTGGTGGAAGCCATTAGACCCAACAATCTTTGCGCCTGAAGAGCTTGTACCTTGGCACCCGCAGTAAAGTGCTGAAGCATAGTCTGGATCTTCACAATCCTGTCTTCGGGGAGGAACACACGACCCGAAGTAGTGTCCAGGATTCCCCCAATATAAGTGACCCTTTGAGTAGGGCACAAAGTGGACTTTTCTTGGTTCACCTGGAGGCCAAGGTC
This sequence comes from Intellagama lesueurii, assembly GCA_037013535.1. Lineage (NCBI taxonomy): Eukaryota > Metazoa > Chordata > Lepidosauria > Squamata > Agamidae > Intellagama > Intellagama lesueurii. Next base: position 106,349,800 of record JBAJHW010000005.1, read on the forward strand.
AGACAAAAGGGATAAAGTAAACGAAATATCATGAAGGAGTTGTTCATATGAAGGCGCCACCAGCAACCAATCATCCAGGTAGGGAAACAGTCATGCCGTGCAAACGAAGGTGAGCCGCCACCAGGGCTAAACATTTTGTAAACACCCGTGGTGCCATGGATAAGCCAAATGGGAGGGCCTTGAATTCATAGATTACTCTGTCGAGTGAAAACCTCAAGAAACAACAATGTTCTTGACGAATGCTGATATGGAAATAAGCATCCTTGAGGTCGATAACAGCAAACCAGTCACCTTGTCTCAACATCTGGATAGTACTGTCCAGGGAGACCATGCGAAATCGTCGAGGTGTAATATAGGAATTCAAGGGGCGAAGGTCGAGGATGGGGCGAAGTCCTCCATCCTTCTTAGGAATAATGAAATAGCGTGAGAAAAAACTTCGTGCAATATCCGGGTTGTGAACGAGAGCGATAGCATCCTTAGAAAGTAATTTGTCAACCTCCTGTCGCAGTATGGGGGAGGTAGCCATGTTTCTGATCAGCCCCATGCAAGGTGTGGAGTGAAACTCAATTGCGTAACCTGTGGCTACAATCGTGAGAACCCATGAGTCGGAAGTGATAGATCTCCAAGCGTGGAGGAATGGTGCCAATCTAGTTAACGTGGGAAGTGTTGCTGGTGGGTCGGAAGCGTTAAAGATTTTGCTTGGGCTTCCGATCCTGTCAGCAGGCTTGCTGTCGAGTTCGTTGTCTAGCAGGCTGCTGCCTGGACTGACCTTGAAAGCCAGCTGTCTGTGATCTCTGGCGATTGGAATAGGGCCGGTAAGAGAAAGGATGGCGCCAAGCAGTCTGTGGATGGGACTGCGATGTGTAAGACCTAACTGTCTTCCGGTGCTTTAAAAGACTTTCAAGTATTTCATCAGTCTTTGGGTCGAAAAGGCCCACCCCGTCAAAGGGCAGGTCTTCGATCCTGGCTTTGACGTCGTCCGAAATACCAGCTGAGTGTAGCCAGGCATGTCGACGTAGGGTGATCGCCATGGCCAGTTGTTTGGATGCGGCATCTACTACATGCCTGGCTGCGATTCATTCTTGATGAGCCAACGACATGGCCTCTTGATGATGGAAGAGACTCTGAGTCCTTAGATCTTCGGGCGCAGCTTGCAGCGCAGGCAGTACACTGTTCCATAGGTGCTGGTGATATGCATCCATCGCCGCCATATAGTTTGCCACCCGAAGAACAAAGGTGGCCAGAGAATACACTCTCCTACTTAAGACATCGAGTTTCCATCCTTCTTTGTCATTAGGTGCGGAGGCAGATCTACTTCGGGCTCGAGTTTGTGTGGCGTCGACTACCAGCGAGTTCGGTAAAGGATGTTTTGACAGGAACTCGGTATCCTTTCCATACGTTTTATAAAGATTTTCCACCCTTCTGGGTATCTGGTGTGAGGTCGACGGCTTGTCGCATGGCTCTTTCAGAAGACTGAGGAAAGATGATATATAAGCTAAACGAAGCGGGGGTACTTGGTCTTTCATTACATCTTCATAGACTTTATCCAACTGCTCAGCTGGAGGCTGAAGAACTGCGAGGTCTAAAATTTCCGCGATTCATTTAATAAGTTGAGAGTAAGCCATATAGTCTTCCAAAGGCGACGGAGGATGGCTCCCGGCAACATCCGACATCGGGGTAGGAATGTTCGTAGGAGAATCTTCCCTGATTTCACCCTCATCCCCACTCAAATCGGTATCGAACCCGAAATCATGTTCAGGGGATCAAGTGTACGACACTCGGGCCCGAGGTGCATCGAACTCCGAAGTAGGAAGAGTCAAGTCATCAACCAGGTCGTCTTCCCGATCTCGCGAAGCATGACCCGGAGAGACAGGTGGGAGAGCAGTAGACTCCGGATGCTGTCGAGATCCGGATGTCTGACCCGATGCAAGGGTCTTGGAACCTGAAGTTGACAATGGTTCTCGCAGTCAAGGTCGACTTGTCTGCTCTTGACATGGAGGAGGGGCATGGCATCCACCAGGGTATATACCGAGGCAAAGGGTAAGCTTCATAGTACGGCGGCCAATGTCGAGCCCAGAAATACGAGGTCGGGTCATACAGCATTGGAAACCTACGGCCGTCCAAACCATTTCTTGGTTGGAAATAGTCCCGCAGGTCGTCCCAGGGAGGGTGCCCAAACTCCCCATAGGTAGGGCAGTCTCCCGACGGTGGTCGATGCCAAGTGTGGTCGGGCTCGGGGTCGAGATGCCGCGTCTTCTGCCTCTTCTTTCAGGGCGCATCCGCAACCGAGCCCGGTGGAGAACCAGGGCTGGTCTGAGTCTCCAGTTGAATCTCAACCGAGCTATGGAGAGACCTGGGAGAGAGACTCATGCGAGGTGACACAACCAACTCCAGCCCCAAGGGAGGAATTTCCTAATCTCCCGACAGTATAGTGACAGATACCGTATCATGCCGGGTATGAGATATCGATGTTGGTGGCGAAGGCGGAGCTGGAAGCTTAGCCGCTTTAGAAGATGATTTCTTCTTCTTCTTCGGTGTCGAGCCCGAAGGTGGCTTCGATGTCAACATCAAAGCGGCCGACCTCGATCCTGAGGACGTCGATTTCGCCAATTTGCGACTCTCAGGAGGGGAACGACCAGCAGCCGGATAAACTCCAGAAAGAGGAGCACGCGGCGGTTCCATAGCAGAAGACCAAGTAGGGCAAAGAGATATTTCCCATAAATAGGAGTGTAATCTCTGAAGTCTCTGCTTCAACGCAGGCTTAGTAAAAGCCTTACAAAAAGTACAAGTAGGCTGGTGTTCCTCGCCGAGGCAGAACAAGCACTGCGAATGGCCGTTGGAAAGAGGCACCTTGTTATTACAGGACGCACAGCGCTTGAAAGGCCCCGACGTGGCCATAAACTTGAAACAACAAACACAGTTTTACGCTTTCAGATTGAACTCACGATTACAGAAGAAAGGTCAAACAAGCCGAAGTCAAACAACAGGGAGGTCCACGAATGATTAAAGGATTAAGGAAGGAAAAAAATCACCAAGCTCCGATTCACGTTGCTGCTGTAGCGGCGGCAGAAAATGGAACTGAGGCACCCGGTGCCGGGGGCGGGGTTATAGCCGGTGTGTGGGAGGTCCCGGCACCATGTGCCTAAGCTCTAGAAGATTCCGAAGCTGCTCTGCGCAGGCGCACATTAACCCATTAGTGTGCATTCACAGAGACCACGAAGAAGAAGGACCATTTATCTAGGGAAAAACAAAGAAGCATCTAATGTGAATGCTCAGCTAGCAACCTGCCCAAAAAGTATAGAAAAGGAGGGGTCCGGGCAGGTAGAATTTGTCTGCTGAGACCAAAGGCTTTTGGAACCAACTACTTTCTTTGGAACTTGGACGATGCAAATCAAGAATTCTTCTCTGTTTGGTGAGTATGAATGAGGTGTGAATGTGCTGAATGCATGGAATCCCTTTTATTAGAATTGTAATCAATAGGTAATAAAGTATATTCATTTTGCATTTATTAATGTGTCTTGTGAGGTCCTTTGCTGTTTATATATAAATATAATATTGTTCTTCTTGGGATACAGAAGATCTAGTAGTTGCCTTTTTGTGACAGAATGGCGCAGCAAGCAGGGTATCCCAAGGAACAAGAAAAACAATAAACAGCAAAGGAAAAAGGGTGAGAAAATATTGAAGATTTCTCTTATTATTTTTCCTTATGTTTGTTGTGAATGGGTGTGATTGTGATGTCTCTGGAGACTTGTGGACTTCTGTCTTTCTCTGAACTTGCATTTTCCTCTTTTGTCTTTGACTGTGGAAACTCCTGTTAGATATGTCCTCTTGTTTTCCTATACTATTTCTTGTGCATTTCTCTGCTTGTACTCCTTATGGTTGTTCCTTGTAGATACCCTGTTGCAGGCTAATTTTCTGTGCTCCCTATTTTCCTTTTTCTTTGTCTGACTCTTCCCCTGATCTCTCCCTGACTATTCTGACTTCCTGCTTTCTCTGAGATTTTCCAAGCACTACATTTTTGAAGAGCTTGATCTTTTTTGTCTAAAAGAAGCAGTTTTATTTACTGTGATCTGCTCTTCAGCCTCCAGCCTGAAGCTGTTGTCTGTAAATAAAGACAAAGCATTTTGTTGGAGCTAAGGGTGATTCAAATGTTGTATAGCCTGAAAGCTGTGTCTATAGATAAAGACCAACCAGTGTTCTTGGAGCTAAAGGCTGATTCTATGTTGTCCAGCCACCAAGACTTATCCTGTACATAAATGATGCTGAATTAAGCATAGTCTAGGTGACTTTGTTTAACATCTGAATACTCAACAGGGAGAGTAGTGCTAATTTCCATGCTCTTGTACATAAAAGGGACTCAGGTTTGATGTGTTTTTGATCTATACTATTTGAGTCTGTGGAAAACTAGCACTTCAGAATAAATCAATTCACATAAGAATGTGCTTTTCTCCCAAACTTAAAATTCTTTCTCTCTCTTCTCTTTTACTATCTGTTCTTGCTCACTCACTCCTATTTTATACCTGTTGAAAATATTGACTATTGAGCATTGTTTAGTACTAAGAATAAAGTACATCAGGAAATCATTATTAAAAGCTTTTAAAAGTTTTGTGTTTTTGCAGGTTTGGGGAAGAGGGGACAATAAAAGCAGGTAGCTCTTGGAAAAGGGTGGGGCCTGTTCAGAAATAGTGGAAAAATATAGCTCACAAGGATCTGTTGCCATATGCAATGTTATTGGTAGTTTGCCTGTACAGTTCGAAAGCACTGTATAGTAGGTAGTTTCTAATGATAGGAGTGGGGCCTACAAAGATAGAATGAGACTCTTTCTTTTGGCTTAAAACAAACTCTGCACGGCTAGAGCCCTTGGTCAGTGTTTGTAGAAGGAATTAAAATTGCATGGTGTTGAGGGAGGAAGGTCCCAGCCAGTGTCAGAGGACACTCTGTATTGTCTGTAAAAACACATGCAAAGAATCTCACATAGTGACTATTGAAGCTGATACTCACATAAGGAGACACACTGAGACATGTCAGCAAAGAAAATGTCTTGGATTACAGGAAGGAAAGATGTGGGTGATAAAAGTGGAGGGAAACCAAAGCATGGAGATGTGCTTTCCCACATAGAAGGGGAAAATGTGAGTTTCAGTAGCAAAATTGGGGAAGATTTATCAGAACAAGCAAAAGATTGGCTCTTAAGAGTAAGATACCAGAGTACTCCAAATGCTAGAGAACAGATTAAAAAGTGAGAAACGTATCTTTTGGAACAATTGCACCAGGGAATACAGCCCACAGGGGAAATTTTATATAAAACAGCAAGTTTGACATTTGGAGAGGGTAGCATTACAGACAAACAGACACGAGACCTTGCCTTATTAACCTTAATGGTGAGAGGCCTGGAATTTTTACAAAACCATCTTAAAGATGCTAGACAGGGGAAGAGAGCCAGAATAAATAAAAAGTATTGGTATAAAACAACAAAAAAAGGTAGTATAGGTTTACCAAATATAAAGAATCATTATTTGGCTAATCAGTTGAGGTTTATTGGAGAAATTATATATAACCCAGAAAGGTTAATTTGGTGGAAAATGGAATCATCAGAATTACAGGTGGATATTGAAAAATACCTATTTGGTATGGTTAAGAAATATAAAATAAATGAAATTAATAACCCGTTTTTAAAGACAATGTTAAACATATGGTATAAATATAGAAAGAATTTATGTCCATTTAACTCTCCACTAGGATTAGTGACTGAAATAGAGAATTTTCCTGTCAATATGAAAGTTTATGCAGAATTATTTAAAGGAAAAAAGTGATTAGATTGAAAGACTGGTTGTATAAAATGAGATTGAAAGATCAAATGAAACAAATCCTTCAGAATAAGAATATTTCATGGTTGAATTATATGCAATTAGAAAGATGGACTAATGAATGGGTAAAGAAATATAACAAAGGTACAGAATACACGAAGTATGAACAATTTCTATTATCATATGAAGATATTCAGATGACTGATTCAGTAAAGGGTGCAGTGAGTAAAATTTATAGATTCCTGCTTGACTTAGAAGAAGAAGAGAGTTAGAAAGAAGGATTGAAGTTAGTGTGGGAACAAGACTTAGGAAAAAGAATAAATGATGAAGAATGGAGGAAAGAGGGTTTTAAGATTTATGTCAGTGAGAATAAGAGAATTTTTTTTCAAATTGGGCTTAAGATGGTATTTAACACCGACAAAATTGAATAAAATTAACGCTAGTTATCTGAATGTCTGTTGGAAATGTGAGAAGGAAATTGGTACATACTTTCATATGTGGTGGGAATGTGAAAAAGTACAAAGATTTTGGAAACTAATCTTTAAAGAACTAAATGACATATGTGAAAAAGATATAGAATTTAATCCTGAGATTGCTTTGTTATCAATATTTGAGAATGTGGAATATGATAAGATGACTAAAGAACCGATTACCAATTTATTAACAGCAGCTAGACTAATAATAGCTAGGCAATAGAAATCAAAATCTGAATTTCGAATGGACGAATGGTATAATGAAATATGGAATATACAGTAGCTATAAATGATAAGCTAACTTGTAATTTAAAGATTAAGAAAGGAGAGTTGAAAAAGAATAATTTTTATGATATATGGGGCAGATTTTTGTTATACAGTCAACCCTCGACTTACAAACTTAATCCGTTCCGGAAGGAAGTTTGTAAGTCGAAAAGTTCGTAAGTCGAATCAGCATTTCCCATAGGAATGCATTGAAAACCAATTAATCCGTTCCGGCTGGTTTTGGTTCTTAGGTCGAGGGGCGGTTTGTAACTCGAATCATTAGTTCCCATAGGAACTAATGCAAAGCCGGTTAATCCGTTCCTACCACTAGGGGCAGAATTTTTTTTATTTTTTTTCCTTTTAACCTAAGACGACTTAGGTTAAAAAAAGAGGTTTTTTTTCAGTTCGTAACTTGAATCTAAGTTCGCAAGTCGAGTCAATATTTTTCTATCAGAGCGGTTCGTAAGTCGAAATGTTCGTAACTAGGGCCGTTCGTAAGTCGAGGGTTGACTGTATGTGTTAACAAGAGGAAAAGGGAAAGCTCCAAATCAATAATCAATGCAGTTCTGGAGAAGAGGACAATAAAAGAAGAAGAAGAATATAGATGGAGGAAGAAGAAGATTATTGCAAGAGGTCCCGTCTATGGTGGTGGGGAACACAATTAATTTGTATTTTGGTTTATGTATTTTATGTTTATGTTTATGTTATAGTTAAAATAAAATAAAATAAAAAAAGATGCTAGACAGAAGGCTGAATCCCTGAGACAAGCAATAAAATAGAAAATCATGTCACATGGAATCCATGGAACAACAAATAGAACAGAGTGAGAAATTAGTAGAAGTACGAAGAAAGCTAAAATAAATGGTAACAGTGATGGAAGATTTAGACAAACAGAGGAAATAAAAATATTACAGGCACAAATAAAGGTGTTAAAATCAGTTGTGCCAGGGGGAAAGGGAGAACAGAAAGCAAAAGATCAAAGTGGTAGAAAGAGGCAAGTTGAGAATGAGGATGATCCTTGTTCTGACTTTAGTGCTGATGAATGTCAGGGTAAGTCTTTTCCACCTAAAGTGGCTGTAAAAGCCTATCAGAAAACTACACTTATGTTAGATAAAGCAGGTAGAACATTAAAGAAACATGTTACCATGGAACAATTAACTGGTCAGGAAATCAGAGATATCAAAGGTCAGTTAGGGCCTATAGGAGATAGTCCTGTAAAATTTGCAGTTGGACTATGGGAAGCAATTGATAACAATAATATGACATCAGAAGAAGTAGCAAGACTGCTAAGAATTTTCCCTGAACTCAGGGAAACAACCAATTTAATTAACAGATTTGGCATTGTTGTAGCCTTAAGAGAATGGGTCTTAGAAAATGGGGGAGGGAGAGTGAAAAGGGAACTGATTAATTGGCTACAGAAACCAGGGGAAGATCCAATTCTCTACATAAAGAAAATATATGGAGGCTTTCTTCTTGTCCACGTGGGAACAAGGTTCCCCTTGACAATTGTCCAGTTGTGTCCGACTCTAGGGGGCGGTGCTCATCCCCGTTTCCAGGCCATGGAGTCAGCGTTTGTCCATACACAGTTTCCGTGGTCACATGGCCAGCGTGACTAGACACGGAATGCTGTTACCTTCCCACCGTAGTGGTATCTATTTATCTACTTGCATTTTTACATGCTTTCGAACTGCTAGGTTGGCAGGAGCTGGGACAAGCAACAGGAACTCACTCTGTCATGTGAATTTGAACTGCTGATCTTTTGACCTTGCAGCCCAGAGGCTTTGCGGTTTAACCCACAGCGCCACCATGTGGGAACAAATGACACAACCAAGAGGAGCTACGGAGAAATCATGTCTGACTTTGAAGCTCTGGGAAGGAAACTCAAGGACTTTGGGGCCCAGATAGTTTTTTCATCCATCCTACTGGTGCTCGGAAGAGAAATCGAAAGAGAAAGGAAGATCCTCTGGGTGAATGACTGGCTATTAAGGTGGTGTCGACAAGAGGGATTTGGTTTTTGGGACCACGGGCTAAGCTTCCTGGAAGAAGGACTGCTAGCAAGGGGTGGCTTGCATCTAACAAGGACTGGAAAGAATGTGTTTGCCCACAGCATGAAGAACTTCATCAGGAGGGCTTTAAACTGAATTGGAAGGGGGAGGGAGATGCAAGCACAGAGTTAAGGGTAAATGAAGCCTTAAGAGGAATGGACCAGACTGATCAAAAGGGCAACAATAATAACATTAACAATAATAATCACAATAATAATCACAACAATATTCATAATAATAATAATCATATTAATATTCATAAAAATGTACAAAGACAAACAGGCCACGAATCACACAATGTACAGTTTCTGTATACGAATGCCAGGAGTATGGGAAACAAACAAGAAGAACTGGAAATTTTAATTCAGGAGGGTAAGTACGACTTGATAGGAATAACTGAAACTTGGTGGGATGACTCCCATGACTGGAATACAGCAATTGAGGGATATAAACTGATCAAAAAGAACAGAGAGAATAAAAAGGGAAGTGGAGTTGCAGTATATGTCAAAAATGCACATTCCTGCACAGAAATACAGGAGGAGGAGATTGGCTCACCAATCGAGTGCAAATGGATCAATCTAGTTTGGGCAAAAAACAAAAGGAACTTGGTAATTGGAGTATACTACCAACCGCCCAATCAAAGAGGAAGCGGATGAAACTTTTGAAAAACAAATTGCAGGGTTTTCAAAGAGACACGACGTAGTAGTGATGGGAGATTTCAATTATCCAGATGTAAGTTGGGAGGAAAATTCTGCTAAGTATGGCCATTCCAAGAAATTCCTGGCTTGTGTGGCTGATAATTTTCTCCTACAAAAAGTGGAGAAAGAAACTAGAGGATTTGCTATCCTTGACTTGATTCTAACCAACAGAGATGACTTGGCGGGGGAAGTGGCAGTAAGGGGAACTCTAGGTGAGAGTGACCATGTCCTTCTAGAATTCTTGGTTTCAAAGGAAACCAAAGCAGAGTGTAGCCACACACTTCTGCTGGATTTTAAAAAAGCCAATTTTAATAATCTCAGAACAAGGATAAGTAAGGTCCCATGGCAGGTGATCCTAACAAGAAAAGGAGTCCAAGAAGTGTGGGATCTTCTAAAAAAAGAAATTCTAAAGGCACAATTACAAACAATTCCAACAAGAAAAAAAGGTGGGAGGCGGCAAAAAAGGCCAGTGTGGCTTCACAAAAAGCTCAGGGAGGACCTAAAAACCAAAAAAGACATGTACAGGAAGTGGAAAGAAGGCCAGGCCACCAAGGATGAGTACAGACAAGTAGCAAGGAAATGCAGGGGTGGCATTAGGAGGGCAAAAGCAGAAAAGGCTTTTCATAATGTCAACTGGGAGTTTATGTTGCTGCAATTGAAGAAGATGAGAGCAGAAGGAACTTTTCTACAAACAATTGATCAATATATACTAAACAGAAGGCCAAAATCAAATCAGTGGCCAAATTGAACAAGGCACGATGCAGGGTTGGCACCTCTCCCCGTTGTTATTCATTCTAACATTAGAGATTTTGAATAGGCAGATAAGAGGAAATAATGGAATTAGAGGCCTCAGAATCAGGGGAGAAGAATTTAAGCTACAAGCATATGCTGATGATTTAGTACTAATAATAGAAAATCCCCTGGACAGTATGGAAGAATTATTGGGAACTATAGAAGAATTTGGAGCTGTTGCAGGTCTTTAAAAAAAACTACCAAAAAACGAAGTTCTTGACTAAAAACGAATAAAGAGGACATTGAAAAATTGATAATGAAAACTAGCTTCGAGGAGGTACAAAAGGTGAAATATTTAGGAGTTACTATTACAAAGAAAAACAAGTAATCTGATGAAAGAAAATTATTTTACAGTTCAGAAAGAAATACAGAGAGACTTGGAGGACTGGAATAAGCTACAAATCTCAATGATGGGACGAATCTCGATAATAAAGATGATGATTCTACAAAAAAATTTATTTTTTGTTTAAGAACTTACAGATTCTATTAAATTATAAATACTTTAAGGACATGGATAGCCTGATCTCGAAGTTTGTATGGAAGGCCAAAAAACCAAGAATAAAACTTAGAACACTGCAAGATGTAAAAGAGAGAGGTGATTTAGGTCTGCCGAATTGGCTATTATATTATAAGGCATGTGCTATGGTGTGGATAAAAGAATGGATAACATTAGAAAATCAAAGGCTGTTGAAACTGGAAGGTCATGATTTAAAAATGGGCTGGCATGCATATGTGTGGTATGGAAAGTTCAAAGAACAGACACATTTCTCAGAACATATTGTGGGGTAAGTGTTACGTCTAGTATGGCAAAAATTCCAAATGCAAACTTATAAGAAAATTCCAATATGGGTAGCACCAATAGAGGCATTTACATTGAAAGTATTGAATCAGAAGGGAATCTTACTCATGTATAAAGATTTGTTAACCAAAGATCAAACTATGAAAGATAAACAAGATCTAGAGAAACTGGGTCTAGCGACAGATTGGTGGTCAATGCTGAAACTAAAATCAAGATATAAAAAGGACAAAAATACGGGCTTTTTTGAGGGGAAAGTGGATGAATTATGGATTTATACGAAAGAGAAAATAATCAAAAAAATGTACACATATCTAGGAGAGTATGATCTAGAGGATGAGAGGGTGAAGGAGGCGATGGTAAAATGGGCACAAAACTTTGGTTATAATATTGATATTGATGACTGGACAAAAATGTGGAAAGGTAACTATAAAATGATTAAACCAATTAATCTTAGAGAAAACATCCTTAAAATGTTTCATAGATGGCATTTTACTCTGATAAAATAGGCAAAAATGTCAGAAGGGATCAGTAATGTTTGTTGGAAACTTTCTATCATGTATGGTGGTCATGCGAAAGACCAAAAAATTGGTTACAGGTTTGGGAAATGTCACAAGAAATTGTTCAACAAAAATTAAGTTTTAAACCTGAAATGTTATTATTGAATATAATGCCAGAAATAATTGATAAGAAAATAAAATATAGTTTACTGTATATATTTACTGTAGCTAGGTTACTCTGGGCCCAAAAATGGAAGAGTGGAGCTTCATCCAATGATGGATGAGCTATTAAAGAGAAGCTACTGGATATTGCAGAACTAGATATGCTTTCAGAGGCACCACAGGATCAATCAAGACATTTTGTAAAGGAAAGCTGGAAGCTGATATATAATTGGGCCCAGGAAAAGACAGGAACTTAGGGGAAGAAATAGTTTATGGCGAATCAGTGCTCACTAGAATCCTTTGATGATATTTAGATGTCTAGACGATGGCAAAATTTCTGATCTATTTGTGTAGTATGGATGTTTAGTTTTGATGTTTTGTTGTTGTTAGTGTTTATTTCTCTTTGGTTTCAGTTTTCTGTTTTGTATATTTGCATGCATAAAATAAAAATATTGGGGGGAAAAGGAGGGCAAAAGCTGAGAATGAGTTGAGGTTAGCTAGGGACACTAAAAGCAATAAAAAAGCATTCTTCAGGTATGTGAGTAGCAAAAGACAAACAAAAGACATAGTGGCACAGTTCTGCAATGGGGATGGAAAAATGATAACAGAGGATTAAAAAAAAGGCAGACTTTCTCCCTTTATTATGATAACACTGCTGGGCTGGTTATCTCGCCACCCTGCACAGCTGTGTACAAATGCCTCCTCTCCTAGTGCCTGCACTTTCGAACACTTTCAATTAGTTTTGGAGCTGATATAGACCAAAGAAAGGTGCAGAGGGTATAAAGAAGTTCGGTAAGTCTTTGCTATTCTGTCTAATATATTTTATCATGCCTAATGTGCTTAGTATAAATGCATGTATTTATATAAAGTTGAGAGTCCCAAGCCAGGTGTGTGTGTGTGTGTGTGCGCGCGCACACACACACACGCACGCGCACACACACACACACACAGATATATTGAAGCATTCATATATATATAAAAAGTTGAGAGTCCCAAGCCTTGCCCTGGGTGCTGTGGTTTAAAAGGCACAATACTTGCCTTGCCCTGGGTGCTGGCAACCCATGCTATGCCTCTGGTTCACTGAGTGGTGGCCTAAAGTTCTTCCTCTTCCTCTTCTCAGCAGGCACTCCCACTGTGTCTGAAGCATTATCTCTTTTACCCATACAACTGCTAAAGCAGCCCTTTCCTTCCCTAAAACAAAGTCTCTATTCAGTGAATTCCCTTCTGTTGTTCTCTGATTAACTGAAATTGACAATAAGCCAAGAATAATCTATAAATAGTTTTCTCCATCAAACAACCCACAATGTAGTCTATGAAGAGGTCACTCCAATGTTACCATTGTTTGAAAAAAGAGGAAGAGAAGTCATGTAGTTCTTGTATAAAATCCAAAATAAGGATGGGTGACATCTCTATTCAACCGCTAAACAGGCTAGTTTTCAAGTCCTTCAGGGCCCTTCATCAGGCTGGCCATTACAGAGCTGAGAAGGAGAGAAGAAACAAAACAGATGGGAGCAGGAAGGGGATCCATTTACATCAATTTTTTTCCTTGTTTCTGTATTGCTTTCAAATATCATCCTATCAACAGTCGCACTGTCCCCTAAACATCTCATACTGCAAATGTGGGGAGGTACTGAGTGTGTCCGGATGTCCCGGACAACCCAGATAGTGTGGTTGCTGACCTTGAGCCAGACATCTTGGAGAGTGAAGTCAAATGGGCCTTAGAAAGCATGGCTAACAACAAGGCCAGTGGAGGTGATGGCATTCCAGTCGAACTATTTAAAATCTTAAAAGATGACGCTGTTAAGGTGCTACACTCAATATGCCAGCAAGTTTGGAAAACTCAGCAGTGGCCAGAGGATTGGAAAAGATCAGTCTACATCCCAATCCCAAACAAGGGCAGTGCTAAAGAATGCTCCAACTCCCGTACAATTGCACTCATTTCACACGCTAGCAAGGTTATGCTCAAACTCCTACAAGGTAGGCTTCAGCAGTATGTCGACCGAGAACTCCCAGAAGTACAAGCTGGATTTCGAAGGGGCAGAGGAACTAGAGACCAAATTGCTAACGTGCACTGGATTATGGGGAAAGCCAGAGAATTCCAGAAAAACATCTACTTCTGCTTCATTAACTACGCAAAAGCCTTTGACTGTGTGGACCACAGCAAACTATGGCAAGTCCTTAAAGAAATGGGAGTGCCTGACCACCTTATATATCTCCTGAGAAACCTATACGTGGGACAGGAAGCAACAGTTAGAACTGGATATGGAAACACTGATTGGTTCAAAATTGGGAAAGGAGTATGACAAGGCTGTATATTGTCTCCCTGCTTATTTAACTTATATGCAGAATACATCATGCGAAAGGCTGGACTGGATGAATTCCAAGCCGGAATCAAGATTGCCGGAAGAAATATCAACAACCTCAGATATGCAGATGATACCACTCTGATGGCAGAAAATGAGGAGGAATTAAAGAACCTCTTAATGAGGGTGAAAGAGGAGAGCGCAAACAATGGTCTGAAGCTCAACATCCAAAAAACTAAGATCATGGCCACTGGTCCCATCACCTCCTGGCAAATAGAAGGGGAAGAAATGGAGGCAGTGACAGATTTCACTTTCCTGGGCTCCATGATCACTGCAGATGGTAACAGCAGCCACGAAATTAAAAGACACCTGCTTCTTGGGAGGAAAGCGATGACAAACCTAGACAGCATCTTCAGACATCACCTTGCCGACAAAAGTACGCATAGTCAAAGCTATGGTTCTTCCTGTAGTGGTGTATGGAAGCGAGAGCTGGACCATAAAGAAAGCTGACCGCCGAAGAATTGATGCTTTTGAATTGTGGTGCTGGAGGAGGCTCTTGAGAGTCCCCTGGACTGCAAGGAGAACAAACCTATCCATTCTAAAGGAAATCAACCCTGAGTGCTCATTGGAAGGACAGATCGTGAAGCTGAGGCTCCAATACTTTGGCCATCTCATGAGAAGAGAAGACTCCCTGGAAAAGACCCTGATGTTGGGAAAGTGTGAAGGCAAGAGGAGAAGGGGACGACAGAGGATGAGATGGTTGGACAGTGTCATCAAAGCTACCAACATGAATCTGACCAAACTCCGGGAGGCAGTGGAAGACAGGAGGGCCTGTCGTGCTCTGGTCCATGGGGTCACGAAGAGTCGGACACGACTAAACGACTAAACAACAACAACAACTGAGTGTGAGACAAGCTGGTTGTGAAGTCATGACAGGAGCAAGATATAAAACAGACACTACATGAACCAGTCAATAGTTTATGTAACACCATTTATGTCCATTGTTCTCTATAGAGTAAAGAATTTACTTAAGAATCACCATGTTATACTTCAACTTCTTAAAATATTTGCAAACAAATATTGGAGTAAGGTTAATTGTCAACAGTGACTGTGATTTTGGAATAACTCTCCCTTACTCATTTCAAGAACTGTTTAACCAACTTTTTGAAAAAGAGTAACTGACTATCTCATAATAGAAAATTAGAATTTATAATCCCTATTCTGTAATGAGATCCTTGAGCTAAGCACATTTAAAATTAGAGCTATCATTATACAGGACTTTTTTTAACAGTATTTCAACAATTTAAAAAATAAAATCTGATTTAAATTTTTAAAACATTCAAAAACCACAGATTTTTGTTCCCTCTTGTCTGTGAGCAACTGATTCATTCTTCATGCAGTGAATTTGTTCTTGAAAAAGCCAGCATTTACCATAGATCATATCTACAATAGTGCATGAACTGTGGAGATCCCGTGTGAAATCCTCAAAATGAGAGGAAGTTCACTGAGTGATCTTAGGGGTGTTGATAAAAACAGGGTAACTTACATCAGAAAATTAGTAATCTCATCAATCTAGCAGTGCCCAGACTCAGGTTTGTCACCTTTTAAAATAACCTACATTTAAAGGGCTTGACTCCAGCCATAAACATACCAGACCAAGCAGTTAAAGAATGAAAAACCGATATATTCTTTATTACAAAATAACAACTGGTGAAGAAAACAGAGTTCAACATAAGCTTTTACAGTCCAACTGCCAAAATACACAACCTCCCTCTTCAGACAGAAATTAACTTCTCCACTTCTCTCCAGCTCTTCTTGGCTCCTCCTCCTTCAGGCTGTCCTGGACAGGCTCACCTCCTGCATTCCCCCAGCCAATCACCTTATTTCTCCTCTTACCATGCAAAATTGGCTAGGGGTCCATCAGATTCCTCCCCCCTTTATTTCACAGCCCGATTGAGAGCCTATAAACAGTTTCCATAAAGAGCAATGAACTCTAGAGCATATATATATTACCTTTAGTTAACCTTACTAACTATGGTTCTAGAGTTATCTATCATACTTTTCCATACATTTTT
The DNA here is from genome assembly GCA_037013535.1 of Intellagama lesueurii. Taxonomy (NCBI): domain Eukaryota; kingdom Metazoa; phylum Chordata; class Lepidosauria; order Squamata; family Agamidae; genus Intellagama; species Intellagama lesueurii. The sequence continues at coordinate 106,365,712 of JBAJHW010000005.1, forward strand.
CCATTTTACCTTCTTTCTAGATCTTTCCCTCAGGTTGTTGGACAATGCACCTACCACCACATTTTCTTTTTACTGTTTGTATTTCAAAATCAAAATCTTGAAACAACAAACTCCATCTTAACAACTTACTATTTGTACCTTTTGCATAAAGGTGAATGGTCCGTATGGAGCACAGATCTCCATCCCCATAAATAAGGTTTGAGTTTGCCTATGGCCCAAACGATTGCCAAACATTCCTTTTCTACTGTAGACAAATGTTTTTCTCACTGTTGTAAATTTTTTTCTTATAAACACAATAACGTGCAATAAACAATCAGTATCTGATTGACTTAGCATAGCCCCTAAGCCTACATTGGACACATCAGTGGTTACCATAAACACTTGGTCAAAATTGGGGGCTATTAACACCAGTGCTGATGTTATGGCCTCTTTTAACTTTATAAAAGCCTCCTGACAAGTAGGGGTCCAGATGATCTTACCAGGGTGATCTTTCAATGTTAATTCTGACATAAGGGAGGCTATTGTGCTGAAATTTGGTCTAAATCATCTATAATAACCTACTAGACCAAGAATCTTTTTAAAAAATATTAATATTCCTGACTCCAAACAGAACACAGCTGAGGAATAAAGCTGAGGCAGACCCAGGGAGCTCACGACCAGAGCGAGCAAACAGGAGTTTCCCAGGGGAGTTCAACAGGGGAGGCCAAGGGGGAGGGCCCTAAAAATTTTTTTGTTGTTCTTTTGGATATAGCTATTTATTTGCAGATGCTCCCAGTTACATTCAAGGTAACAAAACAAAAGGGACAAACATTCATAAACAATCAGTTGGAAGCAAAATGCTTGCAGGGATTATGGCTGGTGGAGGAAATTCAGTTGCAGTAACCTGCAAAGTTCGTACTATGTTTGTCTTTGTTCCCGAGTGCAACACGGTGTACACATGTAACAAGTGCAAAGTAGTGGCAATGTCAGAAGAAAAAGTGAGAGAACTGGAGCAGTAAGTAGCCACACTCAAGGCTATAAGGGAAGATGAAGCATACATTGACAGAACTCTTGAGCAACAGCAGCTGTCACAGCGGGCACTAGAAAGGGAAGGGAATCAAAACAAAGCAGAGGAGGAGAGTGCCAAGGAGAATATAAACATAGTGTAAGAACCACTATGGAAAAGAGTCACAGTTAGGAGCAAAAGAAAGAGAAGAAACTCTTCACCTGTAGAACTGCAAAACCATTTTCAGATTCTTGAAGAGTCTCACAGACAGCATGCCTTGGAGATCCCACAAGAGGACATGAGAAGGGCCAAAGCACAGCAAAATACAGTCTCTGAATCTGCACCCTACAAAAAGAAGAGGAGAAGAGTAGTTGTTGTAAGAGACTCCCTGCTGTGTGAAATTGAGACTGAAATATGCCAGGAAGATCCATGGACTTGCCAGGTATGTTGTCTCCCTGGAGGGATGTGACAGAAGGACTGCCATCACTTGTAAAACCCACAGATACATGTCCTTTTCTTCTTGTCCACATGGGAACAAACGACACAGCCAAGAGGAGCTTTGAAGAAATCATGTCAGACTTTGAAACTCCAGGAAAGAAACTCAAGGACTTAGGGGGCCCATATAGTTGTTGTTTTTTTATCCATCCTACCGGTACTAGGAAGAGGAATAGAAAGGCAAAAGAAAATACTTTGGGCCCAGATAGTTTTTTCATCCATCCTTGGAAGAGAAATCGAAAGAGAAAGGAAGACCCTCTGGGTGAATGACTAGCTACAAAGGTGGTGTCAACATGAGAGATTTCATAGATTCACATAGTTGGAAGAGACCACAGGGGCCATCGAGTCCAACCCCCTGCCATGCAGGAACTCCATCAAAGCACTCCCGACAGATGGCCATCCAGCCTCTGCTTTAAAGCCTCCAAAGAAGGAGATTCCACCACACTCCGAGGCAGCATATTCCACTGCTGACCAGCTCTGACTGTCAGGAAGTTCTTCCTGAGATTCAGGTGGAAACTCTTTTCCTGTAGTTTGAAACCATTGTTCCTTGTCCTAGTGTCTGGAGCCGTGGAAAACAAACCTGTCCCTTCCTCGACATGACATCCTTTCAAATATTTAAACATGGCTATCATGTCCCCTCTTAACCTTCTTTTTGTAAGCTCCCTAAGTCGCTCCTCATCGGACATGGCTTCCAGACCTTTGACCATTTTGGTCGCCCTCCTCTGGACACGTTTCAGGTTGTCAACATCCTTCTTGAATTGAGGTGCCCAGAAATGGACACAATACTCCAGGTGAGGTCTGACCAAAGCAGAATACAGTGGTACTATCACTTCCCTTGATCTAGACACTATACTCCCATTGATGCAACCAAGAATTGCATTGGCTTTCTTGGCAGCCGCATCACACTGCTGACTCATGTTCAGTTTGTGGTCTACCAAGACTCCTAGATCCCTTTCACAGGTACTGTTGTCTAGCCAGGTGTTTTCCATCCTATATCTGTGCAGTTCATTTTTTTTTCTGCCTAGCTGTAGGTCCTTACATTTCTCCCTGTTGAAATTCATTTTGTTAGTTTTGGCCCAGGATTCTAATCTGTCAAGGTCATTTTGAATTTTAATCCTGTCCTCTGGGGAATTAACAACCCCTCCCAAATTGGTATCATCTGCAAATTCAATCAGCATACTCTCTATTCCTTCATCCAAGTCATTGATAAAGATGTTGAATAACACAGGGCCCAGAACAGAACCCGGAGGCACCCCACTAGTTACCTCTCTCCAGGATGAAGAGAAGCCATTGGTGAGCACCCTTGGGGTTCGGTCAGTCAACCAATTACAAATCCACCAAACAGTAGCACTGTCTAGCCCACATGTTACTAGCTTCCTTGCAAGAATATCATGGGGAACTTTGTCAAAAGCCTTACTGAAATCAAGATATGCTACATCCACAGCGTTCCCTTCATCTATTAAGCCTGTAACTCTATCAAAAAAAGAGATCAGATTAATCTGGCATGACTTGTTTTTGAGAAACCCGTGTTAACTTCTAGTAATGACAGCATTGCTTTCATATGAACCTACCCGGCAGTTAAGATCTAGCCAGGGGGCCCTTTTGAAAGAGCCGTCCCTCAAGGAGGTAAGAGGGATGGCTTGTAGACAAAGGGCCTTTTCGGCAGCTGCCCCCAGACTATGGAACGCCCTCCCGAGGGAGATTTGTCTGGCGCCGACGCTGATGACATTTCGGCACCAGGTCAAAACCTTCCTGTTCCAGAAGGCTTTTATTTGAAATAATATCAACTGTGGGTCTTGATGGCAATTTTTAGAGTATATATTTTAATTGTATTTTAATTGTTTTAACTTTTTCATTGTATTTTAATTGTTGTAAGCCGCCCAGAGACCTTTGGGTGGCATGTAAGTTAAATAAATAAAAATAAATAAATAAATAAATAAATAAATAAATAAATAATTAAAAACTGTCTGCTTAATGATCTTCTCTAGAATCTTTCCAGGAATTGATGTCAGACTGACGGGGCAATAATTATTTGGGTCTTCTTTTTTTCCCTTTTTAAAGATAGGGACAACATTTGCCCTCCTCCAGCCTGTGGGGACTTCTCCTGTTCTCCAAGAAATCTCAAATATTATTGCCAATGGTTCTGAAATTACTTATTTATTTATTATTTATTTATTTAACTTATATGCCGCCCACACTACCCAAAGGTCTCTGGGCGGCTTACAACATTTAAAATACAGTAAAAAAGATAAAACAATTAAAATACAATTAAAATATATACTCTACTTCTGCCAGTTCTTTTAATATCCTTGGATGTAATTTGTCTGGCCCTGGAGACTTGAATTCATTTAGAGTAGCCAGGTATTCCTGTACTACTTCTCTAACTATTCTGTGCTGCATTTCCCCCACTACATCACCTGATCTTCGCCCCTCAGGTTGAGCACTATTTTCCTTTTTGGAGAAAACTGAGGCAAAGAAGGTGTTGAGAAGTTCAGCCTTTTCCCTGTCCTCTGTTACTAGTTGGCCATCTTCTCCACGCCGCGACCCTATCATTTCCTTGTATTTCTTTTTGCTGCAGGCATAACTAAAAAGCCCTTTTTATTGTTTTTAATCTGTCTGGCAAGTCTGAGTTCATTCTGCACTTTTGCTTTCCTTACCTTCCCCCTATATATACTGGCTTTTTGCTTGTATTCCTCTTTGGTGTTTTCCCCATTTTTCCATTTCTTCTACATGTTTTTTTTAACACTTAGGTTGAAAGTTCTTTAGCCAACCATTCTGGTTTCTTTAGACATTTCCCATTTTTCCTTCTTATTGGAACAGTTTTAGATTGTGCCTTTAGTATCTCCCTTTTAAGAAATTTGCTGCTTGGGTAACAGCCTATCCTCCATATTATTTTACCCAGGCTTCATGCTCCAGAGAGGACACTCCAGCTTCGCATACAGCATCGAAACAACATGGGAATTAGCAGTTACCAGTTATAAGTCTCTGCTCAATTGGCGTACAGCATGATGCCAGGGGCTACCTCCGATGGTGGGAGAGGTCATTGCACCTCACTAGGTAGCTACTGCCCGCCTTAAGCTGGGCAGTCTCCAGCCAGTAAGGTGCTACCTTGCCACCATCTGTTAACCTCACAGGGTGCGTGGGGTTTAGGGTGAAAGTCGACAAGCAGATGGATAGCCCTGCACCATGCAACAATCATAAGAAAACTTCTGCCCTGAAGTTGGGCACCTGGAATGTTTGGACAATGACCTCTGGCTTTTCTGACGACCTGCAGGAAATAGACAATGTGTGCAAGACAGCTGTCATCGACATGGAACTGAGTAGACTGGAGATGGACATTGTTGCCCTGCAAGAGACGAGATTGTCAGACATGGGATCTGTCAAAGAAAAAAACTTCTCATTCTTCTGCAGGGAAAACCATTGAATGAGACCAAGGAACATGGTGTTGGCTTTGTGGTCAGAAATACTCTGCTGAGATCCATTGTTCCACCTACTGTGGGGAGTGAAAGAATCCTGTCTCTACAGCTCCACTCATCAGCGGGACCGGTCACCCTCATCAGTGCATATGCACCAACATTGTCATCCACAACAAAAGTCAAAGACAAATTCTATGATGATCTGGCAGCTACTATCAAAAAATCCCCAAGAGAGAGCCACTGTTCATTCTCGGAGACTTTAACGCTAGAGTTGGTGCTGATCACAATTCTTGGCCCACTTGTCTAGGCTGTTTTGGCATTGGAAAGATGAATGAAAATGGCCAACGCTTGCTGGAGTTTCGCTGTTATTATGATCTTTGTGTCAGCAACACGTACTTTAATATGAAGCTTCAACACAGAGTTTCCTGGAGACATCCAAAATCGAAGCATTGGCATCAGCTCGATTTGATCCTCACTAGACATTCTAGCCTTCCTAGTATTACAATCACATGCAGTTACCAGAGTGCTGATTGCGATACTGATCACTCCCTGGTGTATAGCAGAGTAAAACTGCGAACGAAGAGATTGTATCACACGAAAAAGGAAGGAAGACCACGTATTGACATCAGCAAGACTCGCGATCAAAGAAAAGTGGAGGAATTTGCCCAAGCCAACCCTTCCAGGCCCGGCTGATGCAAATGCACCTGAATGATGGGAACATTCTAAGAACGCTGTTTATAACACCGCCTTGTCCACATTTGGCAAAAAGACCAAAAAGACGGCAGACTGGTTCGAAGCCCATTCGGAGGAGTTGATGCCAGCCATCAAGGATAAGAGGAGAGCTCTAGCAGCATACAAAGCCTGTCCTAGTGAGTACAACTTGCAGGCTCTTCGACTTGCTCGTAGCAATGTCCAACAGGCTGCCAGGAGATGTTACAACGATTATTGGCTTCAGCTGTGCTCTCAGATACAGATAGCAGCAGACACAGGTAACATCAAGGGAATGTATGATGGTATCAAGCAGGCTTTAGGTCCAATACAGAAGAAATCTGCTCCCTTGAAGTCTGCTACAGGCATGATCATCCAGGACCGAACACAGCAGATGGAACGCTGGGTGCAGCACTACTCTGAGCTATATTCCAGAGAGAATGTAGTAACCGAAGAGGCACTAAATAACATCGAGTGCCTGCCTGTCTTGGAAGAGTTGGACAGCAAACCAACTTTAGCAGAAATAAAAGCGGCCTTGGATTCCCTCACCTCCGGCAAGGCACCTGCGAAGGATAACATCCCTGCTGAAGTGCTGAAGTGCTGTAAAGACATCATCATGATCGAGCTGTATGAAATCTTTTGTCTTTGCTGGAGAGAAGGTGGAGTACCACAGGACAAGAAAGATGCAAACATTGTCACATTGTATAAGAACAAAGGAGACAGGGGCGACTGCAATAAGTACCGTGGCATCTCTCTTCTCAGCACTGTAGGGAAGCTGCTTGCCCGTGTTGTGCTGAAGAGACTCCAGGTGCTTGCAGAGAGTCTATGCAGAATCACAGTGTGGATTTCGAGCTAACAGATCCACCACTGACATGGTATTCTCCCTCCGACAGTTGCAGGAGAAATGTAGAGAACAACAACAGCCACTCTTTGTGGCCTTCATAGATCTCACAAAGGCCTTTGATTTGGTTAGGAGGGATGGACTTTTTAAAATACTTCCCAAGATTGGATGTCCACCTCGACTACTTAACATCATCAGGTCCTTTCATGAGGAAATGAAAGGAAATTTCATGCTGAAGCACGCCTTTGGAACTGCAACAGAAGGTGTCTATCTCCGGACTAGATCAGATGGAAAGCTCTTTAATCTCTCTAGATTGAGAGCAAAGACCAAAGTCCAACTAAAATGCATGCGGGACTTCCTCTTCACCGATGATGCAGCTGTTGTTGCCCACTCTGCTGAAGACCTCCAACAACTCATGAATCGTTTTAGCAATGCCTGCCAAGATTTTGGATTAACAATCAGCCTGAAGAAAACACAAGTCATGGGCCAGGGCGTGGACTCACCTCCCTCTATTACCATCTCCACATAAGAATTGGAGGTTGTTCATGACTTTGTGTGCCTTGGTTCAACGATCTCTGACACTCTCTCCCTAGATGTCGAGCTGGATAAACACATTGGCAAAGCAGCTACCATGTTCTCTAGATTCACAAAGAGAGTATGGCTTAATAAGAAGCTGACAGCATATACCAAGATCCAGGTCTATAGAGCCTGTGTCCTGAGCACATTCCTGTACTGCAGTGAGTCCTGGACCCTTTGTGCACGGCAGGAGAGGAAGCGGAACACCTTCCATATGCGTTGTCTCTGACGCATTTTTTGTATCACCTGGCAGGACAAAGTTCCAAATAGAGTAGTCCTAGATCGAGCTGGAATTTTTAGCATGTATACATTACTGAAACAGCGACGTCTACGTTGGCTTGGGCATGTTGTGAGAATGGCTGATGGTCGGATTCCAAAAGATCTCCTGTATGGAGAATTAGTGCAGGGAAATCACCCCAGAGGGAGACCACAGCTGCGATACTAGGATATCTGCAAGCAGGATCTGAAAGCCTTAGGAATGGACCTCAACAGATGGGAAACCTTGACATCTGAGCATTTAGCCTGGAGGCAGGCGGTGCATCATGGCCTCTCCCATTTTGAAGACACTTGCCTAGCAGACCGAGGCAAAAAGGAAGTCCCGAAACCAGCAAAATCAGGGAGCTGGACAGGGGACAGATTGTATTTGTCTTCAGTGTGGAAGGGGTTGTCACTCTTGAATTGGCCCTCAGCCACACTAGATGCTGTTCCAAGTCCTCCATACAGAGCACATTACCATAGTCTCTCGAGACTGAAGGATGCCTAATCCTTTAAGAAATACACATCCATCCTGAACTCCCTTCTCTTTCTAGTTTATCCTGCACCAATATAAACATTTCTGGTTTTTTTGGGTGACAGTTCCAGGGGTTCTGACATCACCAATTCGAATAGAGGTTTCAAACTTTCATCTGATTTGTTCTGTGGCTAGTTTTGAGGCAGTTTGTTCCTTAAAAGTGTATAGATTATTTTCTTCTGCTGTTTGCTTGGGTGCCTCATCATGCTTTTATTATTATTATTATTATTATTATTATTATTATTATTATTATTATTATTATTATTATTAATTTATTTTTTTAAATTTTCAAAACAAAAACAAATACAAAAATACAAAATACTATAGATTCTAAACCACCGTGCACCCCATACCCACGGGACCCCTTGGAACAATACTTTTAATACGAACTTCCTTTCCAAAATTGTATGGATTGTTGTTTAGAGGCTTTCCCCTTTCCTTTCACTAATACAAATTCAACAAATCTACCCCAAATAGCATAAAAAATATTTGAACTTATTTCTCCTCTTTTCAACTTAAGTTCAGTAGTCAACTTATCATTTAATGCAATGTCCCATACTTCATTATACCAATCTTCTAATTTAATATCATTTTTATCTTTCCAGAATCTAGCTATTAATATTCTAGCACTTGTCATAAAATTGGAAATCAATTCCTTTGTACAATAATCAAGTTCTATCTTATCAAAAATTGACAACAAAGCAATTTTAGAATTGAATTCAATATCTTTTCCAAATATATCACATATTTCCTTAAAAATCAGTTTCCAAAATTTCTGAATCCGTTTACACTCCCACCACATATGATAATACGTACCAATTTCTTCATCACATTTCCAACAAGCTTTAGAATAATCTGAATTTATTATATTCATTTTCACCGGAGTCATATACCACCTTAAACTAATTTTTTTTAAAATTTCCTTTATTCTTACCGACATTAATCTTAAAACTCTCATCCTCCAAATTTTAATCCAATCCTCTGTTTTAATTTCTGTCTTTAAATCATTTTCTCAAATTGATTTCAAACCTTCTGTTTCTGTCTCTTTTTCCTCTTGTTCCAAAATTAGGTTATAAATTCTACTTACTACTCCCTTCGTCAAAGCATCTTTCTGCATGTCTTCATGTGATGATAGATATTGTTCGTACTTAGTACATTCTCTACATTTGCCATTAGTTTTCAGCCATTCATTTGTCTAACTATTTAACTGGATATAATTATACCATGATAATTTATTAGTTTGAAGTTTAACTATAATCTGATCCTTCAATCTCATTTTAATAATCCAGTCCTTCAATCTGGCAACTTTTTTATCCTTAAACAAATCAGCTAAACCCTTCAAGTTTGCTGGGAAATTTTCTATTTCGGTCACTAATTTTAGTGGTGAAGTAAAGGGACATAACTTCTTTTTATATCTGTTCCAGACATTTAACATATTTCTTTAAAAAGGGTTGTTCACCTGATTTATTGTATTTCTTTTTACTACATTAAACAAATATTTTTCAATATTCCCATTTATTTCTGAGGATTCCATATCCCACCAAATTAACCTTCCTTTCTTGTATATAATATCTCCAATAAATCTTAACTGATTTGCTATATAATGATTTTTTATATTAGGAATACCTAAATCTCCATTTTTTTGAGCCTTATACCAATATCTTTTATTTATTCTAGATTTTTTTATCTTGATTACAAAATCCATTAATTAATCCCTGCCAATACTTAAAATCTTCTTCTTCTAATTGTATTGGGAGCATCCTGAATAAAAAGGTAATTTTTGGTAATATTTTCATTTTGATCATGGCGATTCGCCCAAACCACAATAGTTTCAATTTAGAATACTCCTGCAATTTATCTTTAATATCACTTTTTAATTTGTTAAAATTTTGCTCCTTTAATTTTTTTGTCACTTTAACTATATTTATAAGGTAAAGGTTCCCCTTGACATTTAGTCCAGTCGTGTCCGACTCTAGGGCACGGTGCTCATCCCCGTTTCCAAGCCATAGAGCCAGTGTTTTGTCCGAAGACAGTTTCCGTGGTCACGTGGCCAGCGCGACTAGACACGGAACGCCGTTACCTTCCCACTGAGGTGGTACCTATTTATCTACTTGCATTTGCATGCTTTCGAACTGCTAGGTTGGCAGGAGCTGGGACAAGCGACGGGAGCTCACTCCGTCGCGTGGATTCGATCTTATGACTGCTGGTCTTCTGACCCTGCAGCACAGAGGCTTCTGCAGTTTAACCCACAGCACCACCACGTCCCTAACTATATTTATACCTAAATTTTTAATATAATTACATATTTTAAAACCATATTTATTTACAAAAAAATTTTCTCTGGACTTTCTCTATTTCTAAGTTTCCTAGTTCCTTTCTCTTTGCCTGAATTTCTACCAATAACCTTCTATCTCTTTCTAAAAAAACCCTTGCTTTCCAAATTTCTCAAGTCTTTTTCCAATTTTTTCGCGTTTTTCTCCTTAATTTTTTTCAATTTACAGGATTCCCTTATTGTTATTCCTCTCGAAATTGCTTTCATCGTGTCCCACAACAGGCCTAATTTCGTACCTCCTGCTTCATTTATTGTGCATAATTCTAACCATTCTTTCTTTATCTTTTCTATTACCTCTGGGTACTGAAAAATATTAATATCCATTCTCCACCTTTTAGAGTCTTTATAATCTTTTTTTAATCTCAAACTCCATTGACATCAAAGCATGATCTGTTATTTTTATGGAGTTAATTTCAGTATTAACTATCTTAGAAATTAAATCTTGAGATGTGAATATAAAATCTATTCTAGAGTAACTATTATATACTGCTGAAAAATAAGTATTTCTTTCATCACCTTTCATTACCCTCCAAATATCCTTCAATTGATTATTTTTTACCTTCTTGCTCAATATTGTGTTTCTTTGAAGAACATCATTCCGATCATAAAAAGTTTTATCCTTTATCTTATACATAACCATATTAAAATCCCCTGCCATAATAACATAACCCTTCTTTACCTTCTCCATTTCTTTAATAACCATATCGTAAAAATCTCCTTGTTTATTATTAGGTGCGTAGACATTAACCAAAGTATATTCTTCCAAACCCATTTTACCCTGTATTATTATAAATCTACCATTACAATCTTTTACTACCTATTTCACTATAAATTCACAATTTTTAAAAATTATAATTGCCACACCTCTAGATTTAGACGTTCCAAAGTTTTTTTCATAAATGTCTATATTATTCATCTTTAGTTCATTGACTCCATCTTCTGACTGATGAGTCTGTTGCAGAAAGGCAATGTCCACCTTATTTTTCTTCAATAATGCTTCTATTCTTCTTCTTTTCACTGTTGATCCCAGGCCTTTCACGTTTAAAGTAGCAAGTCTTATTCTTTTACCCATTTGAGTTCAAGATTTCTCCTCTTAACAGGCCCTGTGTGCAACCCCTCCCCCTACCAAACTAACAAAAATAGACTAAAACTTGAACTCAACATAACCCAAACATACAATACTTTACCCCTAACAACCCAGTGAACATATATCTTTTTTTCCACCCCACCATATCCCCCCGCCATAACTACTAGCGAGGGCACAAGGGGGTGGGGGGGAACGCCACCACCGTCCGGCAGAACTACAACCAGAACCTCGCCTCTGCTCTTTTTATTAAATTTTTGCATTTCTTCTTAATACTTGATAACACTGAAGCCCCCTTCTCCACCCCTCTCTCCCCTGTAATTATAAGTAAAAAAACAATTAAAATCCAGAGTTATTAATAATTTTAATTTTGTTATTGCTGTTACTATCTAATATTAATATAATTAGTATAGTTATTACTAAAAACTAGAAAATAAGAAAGAGAAAAAAATCGATATGAATGAATGAGGAAAAGAGAGGAGAAAAATAAAAATAAGGAGAATTAAAAGATTTGGAAGGGGGGGAAAACAACAGTTGGTCCATCTTCTAGTCCTTCAGAAATCTAGTCCTTTCTGCTTCAACCTTCTGTTTTTTTTGCTTGAAGTCAGGGTTAACTCCTGATGTTCCTCTTCTTCCTGCCAGAGTTTCCACACCTTCAACAGGTCTTTACCTTCATCACAAGAGTAGATTTTAAACAGAACCTGGTCTTTCCAAATTTTCAAAAAAACAGGATGACCCCATTGGTATTTGAGATTATTTTTTATCAAAACTGCTGTAACAGGCTTCATGGATTTTCTCCAATTCAAAGAGTCATTGCATAAATCTTGGAAAATCTGTAGCATAGTGCCCCTATAGACCAGCTGGTCTTGTTTTTGTTTAATTTCTCTCATAAATTGTTCTTTCTTTGCATAATTAAAAAACTTCACCACCACTGGTCTTGTTCTTGGGCTTTTCGGATTACCAACAAAATGAACTCTTTCTATGTCCTGTTCATCCAACTGTTGTGTACCCATTATGGAGTTAACCCAGGATATAATCTCTTTTTTGAGGTCTTGTCCATGTTGCAATTGAAAATTCATTATTTTAATATTAGACCTTCTGGAATTATCTTCCAGATAAATCAACTTTTTGCTTGTTTCACTGATTCTCTCATCCATCATGCTTATCCTGCTTTCATTTGCTTATGCCCTGTCTCCGAGCTCTTTAACTTTCTGTTTAACATTTTTCAACTCCTGTGTCATTCCTGAAACTTGATCTTGAAGCTTATTAATGCTCGTTTCAATAGACTTGGCTCGTCTCTCTTCTTGCTCGAACTCTTGACTCATTTTACAGGACATGTCCTTCACAATCCGCGTCAGTTTGTCCATTGTTTCCTGTTTATCTTGTTTATCTTAGGGTTGGGCTGCTGAAACTCCCCTCGCCAAGTGTTCCAAACTGCGATCCAACAGTTTATCAGAAGTTTTAACTAAAGCTTTATCTCTTGTCCAAGCAGGAGTTTTAACAGCCTTATCTTTCCTCTTTGGCATAGAGAAGAATAATTAGGAGTGAATATTGTTGTTGGGAGCTTTTCATTAGAAGCAGGGCTCTAAAAAACTCTAACAGCTTATCAGACTCAAAAGCGAAAGCAGTATTCGACTTTAAATCAACACAGTCTTTAGAGAATTTAACTAGATGTACACATTCCTTATCTTTCCCTCTAAAGGTTTATGCAGAAAAAAACAGTCTTCAGAAGGAAGAAATGCATTTTAAAAGTTGTTTACCATGTTGGCGATGCGGAGGTTCAGTTCTTAGCTGCTCATCCCTCCCGAGCAGAAGTGACGTCCGCCTCATCATGCTTCTGATAATTGTTAGGAAGAGGAGCATTTTTATTTTATTAACTGAGTTCTCCCTCAGTTCCTGTCTCAGACTGCACCAAGGGTTGGATTTGGCCCTGAGATCAGGTCATTGCACATACATTTTTGATATGTCTTGCCAAATCATTCCCTATTAGGCATGGTGCAGTGATATCATCAGACACATCTACCTTCCATTCCGCTTCCCAATTCTTCTACAGAACATGTACACTGGCCATAGGTACAGGACTTGGTGGTGCTCCTAACCCTTTTACTAGTACACTTTCATGAAGTAAAATATTTTCCTTAAGAATCATGACAGGGTGACACACACACACAATTGTAAACATGTACCTCCCACCCCACACAACTTCATCCTGAATTTGAATTCTCTCTCCATATTCTTCAACTAACTCAGTGTTTTATCTCTTGACATGGGCCAGCCTCATTCAATTCTGACAATCCTCTCTCCATAGCAACCAGCCTGATAGTTCTTCCATTTAGTGAATAGTTTAACCCTGGATTCACAATTTTTGAAACACAATATACTGGTTTCTCTGAGTACACTTTCTGTTTAATAACTTTTTCTGGGCAGGAAACATTTTTTATTTCATATTTTCCCCTTAGCAAACTGTTTTTCCCTTGCCATGCCTTCATAATGTGGAGGAGATTTTTCCCTCAGCCCTGCTTTTACTTTTCAGCTTTCAGATACTTTTGTTTCTTCCACCTGGCCACTTTTTATCAATTGTCTTCCCACTGTACTGAGGTTTTATTATCTCTCTCAACATTACTAATCTCTCAGTTAATTCAGCTGTCTCAGCAACTGTTTTTTACTGCTTCTCTTACACATACAATCTTTATTCTTGGAGCACAGTATTATATTATATTCTAGTCCCATTAAATGTAACATATCGTCTTTCATTTTACCCCTGATCCTTCAATCCAGCCTGTCTGTAAATGATACAATCTACAACCTAACTGCATTTCATCATATTTCTTTTCCATATTTCTCTGTTTCTTTCTATGATGTTCAGCAGTTAATCCTAACCTGTGTTTTATTCTGTTTTTATATAATTCATAATCCTGGGCCAATTCCAGTTCCCTAAGTCTTAACTGAAATTCCATTTCTTTATCTCTTAATCTCATGTTTTTCTTTTCTTCTTCCTCTTCTAATCCTTTCTAATCGTATCTCTAATCGTATCTCCTTTTCCAATCTAACTTCTTTAATTTTATCTCCTTTTCCATTTCTTTTCCAATTTTCCATACTTTGAAACTCTCTGGAAACTCTCTGGAACATCAACAATAAGGCTTCTGTATTTCTCTCAATACCAGCTAGGTCTGCTTCAAAAATATGGATTTCCATTTCTGTTTTTGTTTTTGTTGTTGTTTTTTTTAGAAGGCATGTATTTGTATTTCCTTACAATCACTTTTTTTTAATATTTTATTTTTAAACTACTAGGAATAGGGTAAGGAATACAAAAGGTAAAAGGAAGTGAAAGGGATGGAAAAAGGGTTTTAAGGATAGGAGAACACAGAATATACAATCATCCAATCTATTCATGTTAAGTATACAAGCATCCAATCTATTCATTTTTCAATAAAAAAATCAACTTTCTACTTTTTTTTTAACTGTTTGATTACCCTCTAGCTATCAACTTACAATTACGTTTTAGTTTAAATCTAAGTTACTCCAACACTATCAGGAAACCGAGATCAATTGTAAAATACATCCCCTCTTTCAATTTCCTTCTGTCTTGGACATACATTCAGCACGCCTGAAAAAGTATCCATTTCAATCACTTCCCATATTTTCTCAGTACGTTTCTTTTGTTTCCGTGGCTCTGTTTTCTTCCAGTTTTTGGAAGAGGAGGATGAATCCAGGACAGTAATCCGATTTTTAACATCACATTTTCTGACTGTTGTAGCTAAATAACTCACTGGGTAACTCTTGATCCCATCTATGTTACCTGGCATCGCACTCAATAAAAACAGTTCTGGAGTTAGTAGTTTCCTTTAACTGTTGTTTAACATCTGATGATTTCTCTTTCATCAAATCTTCCATCTGGCTGAGACGCTCATTTACCTGCTGAAATCCTGTTATTATTATCATTTGCATGGTAACCTGCCATTCTTTATCTGGAAAAGTCCCCGACAGTTGATATTTAAATTTTTCGGGGGCCATTTCCATCTTTCCAATGAGTATGATCTGTATAAATAATACTCTTTAGTTTCCACTATTTTATCAACAAACCAAACCCATCATCATAAACCTCCCCTAGATACTTCCTCCCCTCCTTACCCAGGTATTATAATATATAGATCCACTTTTAGCCCAACAATTTAAATTACAACCGTGGCAGTATTATCAGAGTCCCACACAGTCCAGCCCAGAAAATGTCCAGACTAAACAGCAGACACAGGAAATCAGTCTCTCCAATAGATATCGTTATAATCTGTCAAACTCCAGTCCTGGTTTTCCTAGCTCCTCAGTCTATTCAGTTGCGTTCGTCTCGCTGATAATTCACAGTCCGTTTTCTTGCTTCCAAAAGTTTATTCCTCCTTCTAAAGCCCAGCAAGGTTCTGTTATCAAAGTCCCATTCGTCAAACTCCAGTCCTAATTTTCCTAGCTCCTCATTCTAGCCGATTACGTCGTCTCACTAGTGATTCACAGTCTGTTTTCTTACTTCCAAAAGCTTATTCCTCCTTCTCCGAAAACCCAGCAAGATTTCGTTATCAGAGTCCCACACAGTCTAGGGGAAAAGATCTAGGCTAAACAGCATTCACAGAATTTCAGTCCCTTAAAGCCTATCCAGTGGTATTTTCTCTGGGATTTTTTCCAGAAACACAAGATTTTTCCGTCTCACTGTCTCTCTGTTTGACCTTGAGCCAGCCTGCTGTTTAAGAGTCAGTTTCGTTTTGAAAGAGCAGGCTGGCAAGCAAGACTCGCCGCTCCTTATCTTCTTTCGGTCAAGTATTTTCACTCTAATTTCTTTTTCATCTTAATGAGGTTATTCATAAATCAAAGGCTTCAACTTACTTTGTTATTGTATATTTTCAGCCATATTTCTTGTTCTCCTCTCCTCGGAGGGTGGGGGTGGAGTTACTCACAGCTATTCTGCCAAAATGGCTCCTGTCTCTGATCTGTGCTCGGGTGAATTTTCAGAGGGAAGAAAAATCAGGTTGCTGCCCAAACTTCTTCCTTCTGGGGCTCACCAACTGCTTCAGAGAGACCTCTCCTGGTCTCCCCTTCGATCCCTCATTTCCAGAGGGACCCCAGACCGGGCGGTTCCAGCTTTTCCCGGGAGCTATTCCCGGCAGCTGCTGGCTGCACCGCAACAAAGCTCCGCCTCCCTGTTGCAGCACAATTACTTCTTTATTCAAAGATAAGCCCAACGCATTTCAGCTATTGCACTTTTAGCCTTCTTCAGGGGCGCTGATGTTATGCTTATGTAGAATCTGTCTCTAAGGATATTTTTGTGGACAATCTCTCACTCCTTTTCGGATAAATGGCTAGATTTTATCAGTGACTCCTTACTTTACTGAAAGCTTTTATCTCAGGAAATCACTGTGCCAATTGTTTAGTCTCCCTCAGTTTTCCAGCAATTCTCTTACCAATTTACCTCAGACTTTTTACCTGAGAGAATTGCTCTGATGGACTAAGTTTTATCAATGTTTCCTTACTTTATGCAAAGCTTTTACTTCAGGAGATCACTGCACCAAGTGTTTGGTCTCCCTCAGCTTTCCAATGATTCTCCTACCAGTTTACCACAAACATTTACCTCAGAGAATCGTATTAACTGACAGGGCGACATACACTTTTCACAACATTCTAAACTCCTTCACTGATTTAGAATTTTCAGCCACCACGTCTCTAAAACACAGGATTTTCCCAAGATCTCTAAAACCTTCACTGGATTTTCTGGATCCGACTTGCTGCTAGGTCTCTAAATCCCTCACTCAGGATTCTCCAAGACCTCTCCTGGATCTCTAAAATCACCACTTGAGTTTTTGGACCCCACTTGCTGCCACCAATTATGTGACCAGCCTCTACCCAGGAAAAAATAATATGTTCTTCATTACAAAGTAACAACTGGTGAAGAAAACAGAGTTCAGCATAAGCTTTTCTTAAGTTACACCCCAACTGTCAAAATACAAACTTCCCTCTTCGGACACAAATTAACTTCTCCACTTCTCTCCAGCTCTTCTTGGCTTCTCCTTCTTCAGGCTCTCCTGGATAGGGTCATCTCACCTCCTACATTTTCCCAGCCAATCACCTTGTTTCTTCTGTTACCATGCAAAATTGGCTAGGGTTCCATCACACCAGCCATTAGAAGAACTGTGAATTTCTAATTCCATTTTATTATTACTGCTAATTTACAACTAAGTACCAAAAGTACAGAATGAATACTAAAGAAAAGAAATTCATCTTAAACTAACAAAACATTTCCTAATTTCCCCCAAGTTTACTGTAACTTCTATCTACTGCATAGAAAAAGGGAACAATGTAGCCTTTTAAGCAGAATTTACAGAGTGCAGCTTGAAGAGTAGAACTGCTTTTATATCATTGGTCAGAATAATACTGGTTTAGTGCAAGGTAAACCCAAAACTAGGTAACTGATGGGCATGATCTGTTTGATCTATGGTTGGACATACCAAGGTTTATACCCAAGCATGTGACAAATGGCCAGAAAATTGTAAATCACAACAACACACACAAGGCATCTGTGCATTTTCCTTTACTGTGCAATATTTTACAATGGGATTCTATTTTGATAGTGTTGTTTCCATTTTTCATACTGTAACTTCAACTTTTTTGCAACCTACCCTGGGGATCTAAGGCTGATGGAGGAAGGAACAAACAAACTTATGTTAAATCAAAACAGTAAAACGTGAGTACTAGTAAAACCTCAAACCATTTGGTATTCTTGCATTTGACAGAAACATTGACCAGAATTCTACTGCCAATTTATATTTGCATAAGGGAAACTGCTGGTTGGATAGCTCAGTGGTTTAGGTATCTAGCTATGGAGTCAGAGGTTGGGAGTTCAGTTTCCCTCCTATAAGTAGAACCAGCCTATGTAGCCTTGGGCAAGCTGCACAGTCCCAGGATACCCCCACAAGAAGTGAATGATAAACTACTTCTGAGTATTCTCTATTAGAAAACTCTGGAAAGGATCACCATAAGTCAGAATCTACTTGATAGCACAATCACCATCAAAGGAAACTGCACAGCCCTAGGTATCAAAATGTCACTCAGTGAGGTCTTGCTTCTTAGACACACACCTAATTGTGTGCATACATAGGAACACAACCAGAGCCTCGTTAATGAATGGCAATTTGACAGCAAAATTTACACAATTTCCCTTACACAAGTATAAATCAGAAATAGGATTTTGCCCATTGAACACTGCCACAGAATTAAAATGATTAGGAATATATTAAGAAATGGATCTTAAGATGTTGGGAAGCCTCTTCATAAATGATGGGTTGTCCTGTAATTGGCTTACTAAAACACAGTGAAACCCTCAAAAGAATAATAATCCTAAAATTAACTCCTAAAGCAAGATCATCACACTGGCAGATGGTTTGCATTTCAGTCAGCTACCAAAGTGGCAGGGATATTATTTCACTAATTGGTATACAGTCAGTTATTATTTATAAAGTACTCCCAAGGAGAGTACTGTGCAGTTAGAAATAAAACGTTATTAAGCAACATAACACAAATACTAGAAAAATTTTAAACAGCAGTGTAAATGGAAGGATAACTTCTAATTCATTTCAGACATGAAGGTGAGAAAGAGGTGTGTGTGTTCTGTGCTGTCAAGTCAGAACTGACTTATAGTGACTGTAACAGGGCTTTCAAGGTAAGTGAGGTCTATAAGGAGGACCAAATTCTGAAGAGACAGCAGTTCTAATGCATGATTATGTGATTAATTTCACCTGTTTTTCTACATTTTGCAGTTTGGGAAAGCCAGTTTCCTGCTTCAATTTGTTTTTAAGCAATGCATTGCAAATGAGTTGTGTTATGGATGATGAGATGAGACAGAAACAATACTGGGCATTTAACCAGTCAAAAGAGATTTGGTCAACTGATTAAATGACTGGTAAAGAAAAATTGGGCTATATTAAAAAGAAGAAAAGCAAATATTAATTGAATAAGCTGTGGGTATTTTCTAATCCTAATAAGAATGCCAATGCATAGAGAGCTAGCAGTAGCTCTATGATCAGAAGTAGGGTTTAGATACACTTTGTATACTTCCTTATACGCAAAATGGGAGCAACCAACTAACTGCCAGAAAATTCCCTTCTGCTTCTCTGCATCATTATTTGCTGAAAAACAGCAAGGAGTTCTCTTTTCTTTCTTTTTTGCCCAATATTATATCAGCTGGGACAAAAACAAAACAAACCAAAAACAAAATGGCAAAAAATTGATTTTGGGGGTCATAATTTTCTTTTCCCCCTTTCTTCTTTATTAAAAAAAAAACCCCTGCAAATGGGTGAAACTTGAAAATATTGTTTGCAACTGTTCAGATGACAGACACAAAATGCTGAAATTGTAGGTCTTGGTCTATGTGGATTATGCAACAAAACACAATTCTGTGGGGACTACTATGTACCATCATGATGAATGTGGGTTAAAGCAGTATCATCAAAAATCTAAAAGTCATTTTACTTATTAGCAGGTACAGCACGTTACTGATTTGGTTTGAATTTTTTATGTATGTCACACTGAAAGGGTGAAATTATCCTTTATTAAATTTCTCCAAAATTAGGGCAAAAATTAATAAGTATTGTTTCTCTTCCTATTCAGAAATTTCGTCTCTTGCAACCGATCTTTTTGCATGGCTGTGAATTTACCCATCACTCTTGTGCTTGCCCACTAATAACAATATAATGAACCAATATTGTGGTATCTTCAGCATCATGGAATATTTGACAATGGTTAAACAGTAATTTTCATTTGAAATGGGATGCTGGAGGAAAGCTTTGTGGATACCCTGGACTGCCAGAAAGACAAAGAAATGGATCCTAGATCAAATCAAGCCTGAACTATCTCTGGAGATGAGGATGTGTTGATCCAGACAAAAACAGGAAGGTAACTGATCTTCACTGAACAGTAAAAAATGGAGATGACATTGTGGAAAACAGCTTGAAGTGGAGATTTAGTATATCCAACAGACAACATTTAAGTCAGTTGGCAGCATGCTAAAAATATTTGTAAGCTCTACAAATAAGCATTATAAATGGGATGTTCACGTCACCATGTACTCATTAGTAATGTGCTCACTAAGCCTTTCATAAATGCAATTAGAGGAGGTATAAAACTGGAAATGTATGGACTGTCCCACACTAACTTCACACTATAATCTGTATTTCAAAGGGTATACTAGTTTCAATAACCTGGAAAAATAGGACACTGATTAAGTTTGTGGGAATGTTCCAATAAATACAGTATGCATTTAACACAGCAACAGAGGATACAATATTTGGTTTAAAAAAAAACAGTAGCTGAATTATTCTGCAACATGTTGGGTGTGAACTTTAGTAAACCAATTTAAAGTTGTGTACAGAAAGTCTATGTGGTCTATTACAGAGTACAAGTCACGAAGATGGCACTCGGGAGAGCCCATAGCTCAATAAGAAAGCACAAGGCACTTTTACATGCCCAAGACCTCGAGTTTTATCCCTCACATCATTAATTAGAAGGCAAATAGAACAGAGAAGTGAAGCACAATTCAAGAAAAATGTTTCAAGCAGCCAATGTAGTTTTCACATAGTACATATCAATAACCTGGCCAGGTAGTTACCAACATTTTTAAAAACAGGACGGACAGGCAGTCAATTATTTTTTCAAACGTGTACATAAACCAATTAATGTTTTCTAACAGAAAGCCAAACCATAGAGGGAAAAAAGAACTGAAAAAGTGTGGGCAGGAACAGCACATGTAAGTTGTCATAGAACAGTATGCCACAAGATGAGACTGGAAAACAAGAACCTTTGATCTAATTCCTACAAATTGTGTAAAAAGTCCTACCTGTGGATCCTGAATGGCAAATCGGACTCAACTGAGATGACCTTATACAGAATTACATGTTCTTTAACTATAAACTTTTTGTGATATAAATGTTTTTGTTGGTTGACCTTAAAAGGCACCCTACAAATATTTTATGTTAAACCCATTTCAGATATATTCAATGTCTCTACACTTAAACTTCAGTTCCGACTCTACAGCTTAACAGGAGTGTGACTGAAAATAAGTCACCTAAAAACAACTGTTCCAGCCAGGTCTGCTAGAAATGAAGCAAGATTTTTAATGGGGGGAATGATCCTCATGCTTCAGAGCCAAGAGACCACTGACAGAGTTTCCACTAACCTCTGCAGATTAGCCAGTAATCTTCAATCACCCAATTCACACCAGTACCTTGAGCCAATACAGAGCAGCAAATTCTGCCAGATACCTTACTCCTCACACAATTACTAGAGGTGGTTCTGGTTTTCACAAGCTGTACATACATGGGCAGGTAGCACTATTCATCCATTTGCTGCCCAACACAAAGGAAGTAACTTAAGGACAACTGGTCCTTGCTTCCTAAAATGTTCACACCAGGCACTAAGTCTGGATGAACAGTAGGATGGCCCCTTACAAATCATGGAAAGAGAGGAACCTTTAACCAAAAATTTACACCTATCTTCACAAACTCCTCCATGAACCATTCTAGTTTAGAAACAATTGCTGTAATTTGAAAACAAGCATAACCATCTCACGGTAGTAGGGAAGACTGTGACCAGGCGGCTCCTGTGCTTGCTCAGCCCTGCTGCCTTCCAGGTACTAACTTTAGAGAGGCTGCTTTAAGGCCGCTGCTCCACTTTCCCAAGGCCAGGCTAAGACCGGAGGGCGCTTTAAACACCGGGTGCCTTCAAAACAGAGGGCCGACCTCTGACAACCCTTTGAACACAGCTTTTTCTTCTGAATAGCAGGACACCTGGCCACCGGAGCTTCAGAGACACCTCGTGCCTACGCAACTCCCCAGGAGCCCAGCGCTCTAACAGCCACCCCTCAATCCAAGCATGCACAGGCGACTTTAAGCTTAAGGGTACAGTATAAAGCCCGCTGAACATGTTGGTACAGACCTACGCCACGGGTGGGACTCTAACGACTTCCCGGGGATAAGACCCTTCGGGGACGTCTTTCTACCAAGCAGGGCAAGCGTAGGTGCGGTTTGCCAACAGGGAAGCGCTAGAAACCTCTGGCAGTCCCACCGCCCTGGTTCAACGCAAGCGTCTGCCTCCCGCGGAGTCGAATACAAAAGCCGAGCCTCTGCCCTGCGAGCGGGGAAACAAGCCTTCATCAGGGCTTCCCGGCGCCTTAAGCGTTCACACTTTTTCACTTACTTCACCCCAAAGGCAGACACCGCCCCGAATGCCCCCTCTCAAGCCGCTCTGGGAAAGGATGCCTGTCGCCGAGACCTAGCACAGACTCACAAAAATGAATGCGAAGAAGCAGTCCTCACGCAGGCAGGCACCGCCTCGCGCTCCCCGCGATCACTGCTTTGCAGGCGCTTCTCCTCTTTCCGCCCGGCGCGCGCGACGTCGGCTGGTACTGCAGCCTCGAGGCCTCCCTCAACGCTGAGCACGCGCTCGCTCCTCCTCGACTTGTTATTGATTCAGTGCGAGCTCTCTGTCCTGCCAGCCAGCCTAGGTGGGACTGGGAAGCGCCTGGGAAAGAGGCGGCGGCGGGGAGTGGGCGGGAAGGTGCACTGTCCGGAAGCCGCAGATGTCTTCGCTCGAGAAACAGCCTGCTTGAACCGTGGTATGTGAATTCGGAAGGAAGATCCATGCTGTTTCCTGGGGCTTACACAGTACGAGCTGAAGACCTCATCTCAGTTTGGGAATAAACCGCTTTATATTCCATCGGACATTAAACGTGGATCGGATTGAGGGGTACAGGGACGTTGCAACCATCTCATGCACATCGAAAATCAGTAGACACATTCCATACAGGCAGGGCTGCCCTAAAAGGTAATCCAAAAGATCGTCGGGGTGCTGAGTTCCGTGGTGAGCACAGGCATATTCCGCTTCCCGGGAAGGTTCACAAATTTAGAATCACTGAGGGGCAACTGAGGTGAGCAGATGGACCCTTGGGCAAAGAGAAGGCTGCGGAGTGTGTGCTACTCTAAGGGTGAACATCTGTTCTCTTTTAGGAAAAAAGGTCTCCATCTGAAGAACTACAAAAGGGCATTTGTGTGATCTCTGTATCTCACCTTAGATATCTGATGAAGTGGACTTCTCCACAAAAGCTCACCTTAAAATAGAACAGTCTTTAAGGTGATAAAAATCATTTCTAATTATGTTGCTACGTTTTATACCATTATCTCAAAACCAACTTATAAAGATTCTAAAAAGGCTTTCAAGGTCAGATATTTAAGGAGTGGTTTTAACCAGTACCACACCCCCAGGGAGTTTCCATGGCTGAGTGGGGATTTGAACCCAAGTATCCTGATTCTGTCTGATGCAGAACCACAGTGAGCCACCTTTAAGTTAGCTTTTGAATTAAATAAAACTCTTCATCAGGCTGGGATTTGCAGAATCAGAGTGGGGGGGGGGAAACTCCTATAAATCAATTTGATCAGATGTTGAGGTTGGCTACTATGCATACTCCCCTTCATGGATTGCTGCCTTGTCGTGGCGAAGGGGCTTGAGTAATTCAGAGAAGCTATAGGCTATGCCGTGCAGGGACACCCAAGATGGACAGGTCATAGTGGAGAGTTCTGACTAAACGCGATCCACCTGGAGCAGGAACTGGCAAGCCACTCCAGTATCTTTGCCAAGAAAACCCCATGAACAGAAACAAAACACTAAAAGATATGACGCTGGAAGATGAGCCCCTCAGGTCGGAAGGCATCCAACATGCTACTGAGGAAGAGCGAAGGACAAGGACAAGTAGCTCCAGTGCTAATGAAGTGGTTGGGCCAAAGCCGAAAGGATGCTCAGCTGCGGACGCGCCTGGAAGTGAAAGGAAAGTCCGATGCTGCAAAGAAAAATATTGCATAGGAACCTGGAATGTAAGATCTATGAACCTTGGTAAGTTGGATGTGGTCAAACAGGAGATGGCAAGAATAAACTTTGACATCCTGGGAGCCAGTGAACTAAAATGGACGGGAATGGGCAAATTCAATTCAGACGATTATCATATCTACTATTGTGGGCAAGAATCCCGTAGAAGAAATGGAGTAGCCCTCATAGTCAACAAAACAGTGGGAAAAGCTGTGCTGGGATATAATCTCAAAAATGATAGAATGATTTCAATACGAATCCAAGGCAGACCTTTCAACATCACAGTAATCCAAGTTTATGCACCAACCACCAATGCTAAAGAGGCTGAAATTGACCAATATGAAGACTTACAACACCTTCTAGAACTGACACCAAAGAAAGATGTTCTTCTCATTACAGGGGATTGGAATGCTAAAGTAGGGAGTCTAGAGATAAAAGGAACAACAGGTAAGTTTGGCCTTGGAGTTCAAAACGAAGCAGGGCAAAGGCTAATAGAGTTTTGTCAAGAGAACAAGCTGGTCATCACAAACACTCTTTTCCAACAACACAAGAGGCGACTCTACACATGGACATCACCAGATGGGCAACACCGAAATCCGATTGATTATATTCTCTGCAGCCAAAGATGGAGAAGCTCTATACAGTCAGCAAAAACAAGACCTGGAGCTGATTGTGGCTCTGATCATCAGCTTCTTATAGCAAAATTCAAGCTTAAACTGAAGAAAGTAGGAAAAACCACTGGGCTAGTCAGGTATAATCTAAACCAAATCCCTTATGAATACACAGTGGAAGTGAAGAACAGATTTAAGGAACTCGATTTGGTGGACAGAGTGCCTGAAGAACTATGGATGGAGGCCCGTAACATTGTACAGGAGGCAGCAACAAAAACCATCCCATAGAAAAGGAAATGCAAGAAAGCAAAGTGACTGTCCAACGAGGCCTTACAAATAGCAGAGAAGAGAAGGGAAACAAAATGCAGGGGAGATAGGGGAAGTTACAGAAAATTGAATGCTGACTTCCAAAGAATAGCAAGGAGAGACAAGAGGGCCTTCTTAAATGAACAGTGCAAAGAAATAGAGGAAAATAATAGAAAGGGAAAAACCAGAGATCTGTTCAAGAACATTGGAGATATTAAAGGAACCCTTTGTGCAAAGATGGACATGATAAAGGACAAAAATGGTAGGGACCTCACAGAAGCAGAAGACATCAAGAAGAGGTGGCAAGAATACACAGAGGAATTATACCAGAAAGATCTGGATGTCCCGGACAACCCAGATAGTGTGGTTGCTGACCTTGAGCCAGACATCCTGGAGAGTGAAGTCAAGTGGGCCTTAGAAAGCATGGCTAACAACAAGGCCAGTGGAGGTGATGGCATTCCAGTGGAACTATTTAAAATCTTAAAAGATGACGCTGTTAAGGTGCTACACTCAATATGCCAGCAAGTTTGGAAAACTCAGCAGTGGCCAGAGGATTGGAAAAGATCAGTCTACATCCCAATCCCAAAGAAGGGCAGTGCCAAAGAATGCTCCAACTACCGTACAATTGCACTCATTTCGCACGCTAGCAAGGTTATGTTCAAAATCCTACAAGGTAGGCTTCAGCAGTATGTGGACCGAGAACTCCCAGAAGTACAAGCTGGATTTCGAAGGGGCAGAGGAACTAGAGACCAAATTGCTAACATGCGCTGGATTATGTAGAAAGCCAGAGAGTTCCAGAAAAACATCTACTTCTGCTTCATTGACTACACAAATGCCTTTGACTTTGTGGACCACAACAAACTATGGCAAGTTCTTAAAGAAATGGGAGTGCCTGGCCACCTTATCTATCTCCTGAGAAATCTATATGTGGGAGAGGAAGCAACAGTTAGAACTGGATATGGAACAACTGATTGGTTCAAAATTGGGCAAGGAGTACGACAAGGCTGTATATTGTCTCCCTGCTTATTTAACTTATATGCAGAATACATCATGCAAAAGGCTGGACTGGATGAATCCCAAGCCGGAATTAAGATTGCCGGAAGAAATATCAACAACCTCAGATATGCAGATGATACCACTCTGATGGCAGAAAGTGAGGAGGAATTAAAGAACCTCTTAATGAGGGTGAAAGAGGAGAGTGCAAAAAAATGGTCTGAAGCTCAACATCAAAAAAACTAAGATCATGGCCACTGGCCCCATCACCTCCTGGCAAATAGAAGGGGAAGATATGGAGGCAGTGACAGATTTTACCTTCTTGGGCTTCATGATCACTGCAGATGATAACAGCAGCCACGAAATTAAAAGACTCCTGCTTCTTGGGAGGAAAGTGATGACAAACCTAGACAGCATCTTCAAAAGCAGAGACATCACCTTGCCGACAAAGGTCCACATAGTCAAAGCTATGGTTTTTCCAGTAGCGATGTATGGAAGTGAGAGCTGGACCATAAAGAAGGCTGACCGCCAAAGAATTGATGCTTTTGAATTGTGGTGCTGGAGGAGACTCTTGAGAGTCCCCTGGACTGCAAAGAGAACAAACCTATCCATTTTGAAGGAAATCAACCCTGAGTGCTCACTGGAAGGACAGATCCTGAAGCTGAGGCTCCAATACTTTGGCCATCTCATGAGAAGAGAAGACTCCCTGGAAAAGACCCTGATGTCGGGAAAGTGTGAAGGCAATAGGAGAAGGGGATGACAGAGGACGAGATGGTTGGTGAGTGTCACTGAAGCTACCAATATGAATTTGACCCAACTCCGGGAGGCAGTGGAAGACAGGAGGGCCTGGCGTGCTCTGGTCCATGGGGTCACGAAGAGTTGGACACGACTTAACGACTAAACAACAACAACTATGCATACTGAGCTTATGAAGTTAGGCATTTGTATATAGTAGAGGTTTTGCTCATTAAGTGTATCTAGTCAGCCCTTTCATTTTTCAGATAAACTATTCTGTGTATGAGCTGGTTTTCTCAGGAGAGGAAACCCTGCACACCGATTTAACTACTGATGAATGGCAGGAAGGATACGGTATGGCATGCTAATTCTGTATGAATTTCATATGTAAGGTCATGCCCCAGGAATGGCCATTCTGAAAGTCCTGTTTAGGCACTTCTCTTGAAGTAATTGATCATTACCTAGATATTTCAACAAAGCAACTATGACCTCTGCTTATGTTCTTTCTATATGCATTCATTTCCAGTAAGCTACAGAAAATACAAGGTACAGGGCATTTCAGAGACTTCTTAAATACCTTATTTATATATGTATTTGATTTATATCATATCTTTCACTCAACACTGTGTAGTTGTAACATAGCCATAGTCTTGTGCTGTGTAGTTAAAAAAAATTAAAACATTTTTTAAAAATGAGTTTATGGGGTGCCCTAAAAAGGAAAAGTTATTTTAAAATGTGCCTCAGAGGTTCCTGAGAAAAATGAAAGTACAATTGGAAAAGTGCTCTGTGATGATAGTTTATATTACAAAATGAAAACACCTCATTTGTTTAGGCACAAAAGCTACTGATAAGATAACAAGGCAGAAGTATCTCATTCAATTTCCTGCCAGTTTTCACAAGAAAGAGTAAACAACAGAAAGATGATGTCATGTGAAACAGAGAGAAAAGAGGGTGGAAATTGCATGCATTTTATAATGATGCTTGTGTTGTGTTTTACCTATAATGTTAATTAACAAAGAGATATCACAAAATAGATGCGGAAACCTGTGTTAAGTAAAAGAGAATAAACATACACTTTTCAGCCACAATATTAAAACCATTGACAAGTGAAGTGAACAGCATTGATTATATTGTTACAATGGCACCTGCCATATGTATATTAGGCAGCAAGTGAACAATCAGTTCTTGAATTTCATGTGTTGGAAGCAGGAAATACAGGCATGTGAAAACTTCTGAGTGACTTTGACAAGGGCCAAATAGTGATGACTAGATGACTGGGTAAGAGCATCTCCAAAATGGCAAGTCTTATGGGGTGTTCCCAGTATGCAGTGGTTAGTACCTACCAAAAGTAGCACAAAGAAGGACAACCAGTGAACTAGTGTCAGGGTCTCAGTCACCCAAGGTTCATTGATGCATGTGGGGAGCAAAGGCTAGATTGTCTCAGTCACACAGAAGAACTATTGTTTGACCGATCAAAGTGCTGAAAAACTAAATGCTGGCCATGATACAAAGCAAAGCAAAAGCAAAGTGTGCTGCTTATATACCACCCCATGGCGCTTCAAGCACTCTCTAGGCAGTTTACAAGTTAATTATGCAGGCTACACAAGCTGGGTACTCATTTTACCGACCTCAGAAGAATAGAAGGCTGCGTTAACCTTGAGCCAATTACCTGGGATTGAACCCTGGGTCACGGGCACAGTTTTGGCTGCAGTACAGCAGTTTTACCACTGTGTCATGAGGCTCAGTGGTTAAACTGACACAAAGGTGTCAGAACACACAGTGCATCGCAGTTTACTGCATATGGGGCTGCATAGCCACAGACCAGTTAGAGTGCACATTATGACCCCTGTCAATAGCAGGAAGTGCCTACAATGGGGACATGAGGATCAGAACTGGATCATGGAGCAATGGAAGAAGCTTGCCTGGTCTGATGTATCACATTTTCTTTTAGATCAGGTGGATGGCTGGATGTGGTACTAACCACTTCATACCAGGAACACCCCATAAGACTTGCCATTTTTGTATTTTCAAAAAAGACCCTTTATATGACAGTTCTCCAATATTCTCCACTGATCTGCTTTCCCCCCCCCCCCTTCTTATATAAACTTAAATAATCTAGGACATTAGAGATATGGAAACATGGAAGGATATGAGAGCAACCAACAATTAGAGATCAAGCAACCAACAAATAGGAATCACCCAACATACACTGTATCAAACAAAGAATCAATGTTCTTAATGAAGAGGGGAAACTTTCCTTGACCACCTCCAAACGGGGAGAATATATCCTGAATATAATAAGTATGGTAAATATTACTCCGCTTCAAGGGAGCTATTTGTGTCTAGAATTGACAAAGGGAAAAAAAATAGCCAAAAGTCAGCTAGTTCAGAGTTCTGGGCACCTTTCCAGGCTTTGAGTAGAAAAAGATAAGGTGAGATAAAGCGGAAGAGAAGCTCCTTGTCTCTTCTAGCGTCACCACGGAGTTTCAGGAACAGCAGGAAAATTTAAATAATAAACCCCCAAAAACTATTTTTCCAACTCCTCCCCCAACCATGCTCAACAAAACAAATAAAATCAAGAAGAAAGAAAAATAGAATCCCATCTATTCCCATTTGTAATCCACCACAGGGGAGGTCGCTTCGTTTATGAGCAGCCTCCATTTTCTACTTTCATCTCTGTATAGGACATACTGGTTTCTTCAGGCATAAATAAACTTCAGGTGGGTGTAGGCATAATCTAAATGATTAGAGTTATGAGACTGTTCAATAACATTCAATAATATCCTGGCGGGTCTCTAAGAGGAACTTTGCAGACAGATAGTTCAGCAATTCATCAGGCGAAAAGTCCCTTTTAATGAACTTCTGTGTTCCCTCCTGTTCTCTTCAGCTGTCCGCTTCTGAATGCTTTCAATGTTCAGTCTTGCAGTCTACTACTCCCACCTACCTTCATATATCAGCAGTAGATTTCCAAGTGTTCAGCTCAGATGTAGTAATAAAAATAAATTTGCTTACAGTGGTGTCTGTAAATCTGGGCTATAATTGTGTATCTGTTGTCCTCCAGCCTTCTGGACTGTGTCAATTTTTCAGACCTGTACGGAGTCCTGCCAAAGAGAATGCCAAACTTCTGAGATAGGGAGGTAGCTCAGGGCTCCCCCCACCTTCTCAGATGGTGCTTCTCTTCTTCGGATATATTTTCCTCTCCTGGAAAATTTGATTAGGCTATCTCAAGCCTACGGAATTTCCATCAGCAGTTACAATTGAGAGAGAGCTCTCAATTTGCAGCCTCCGTCCATCTTGGCCACGCCTCCTCCTCAAAATAAAAACAAAATTTTAGGTGGAATATTCATTTTGATAGTTGTTATTCCTCCCATAAATAACAGCTGTAATTTATTCCATCTCTTCAAGCTATTCTGTATCTTTTTAATCAATTTCATATAATTGTCTTTGAATAGTGTACTTGTTTTCTTTGTGATTTGGATACCTAAGTATCTGATTCTCTTCTCTTCTCGAAAGTTAATCCTTTCTATTAATTTCTGTCATTGATCTCTCATATTTTTAAAAAGTATTTTTGTTTTCTTTTGATCTATTTTCATTCCCGCCATGTCACCAAAATTCATCAGCATCTCCATCAGACCTTCAATTGAGTCCACTGGGTCCTCCAGTATAATAACTAGGTCATCTGAAAAAGCTTGGAGCTTGAAGACATGCCCTCTTACTTTTGATCATTTTATTTCCTTTTTGTCTCTGATTTGCTCGGTTAATATTTCTAGAGTAAAAAATGAATAATAGTGGTGAGAGTGGGCACCCTTGTCTTGTAACTTTTTGTATTTGTCTTTCTTTCGTCAACTCTCCATTAATTCTAACCTTTGCTTTTTGCTGGGTTTAAATTACTTTAATTAATTTCAAAAATCTTTCAACACATGAAAAAAGCTTGTAGCACCTCCAGTTGCTGGAGCATAAAATTCCAGTTCAGGTTATAAAAAGCTTTCTCTGCATCCAAGAATATCAGCCATTTGCTTCTCCTAATGAGCTTCATAATATTCCAAAGTGTTTAAGATTATCCTTATGTTATTTTTCATCTGCCTCTTTGGGAGGAAGCCCGATTGGTCTTGGTGTATAATCTGTATTAAGATTCTTTCCAATCTAGTTGCCAACATGGTTGCATATATTTTATAATCTACGTTTAGTAATGAGATTGGTCTGTAATTTTTAATTTCAATACCCTCCATGTTTTCCTTATGTATGAGAGAGATTATCGCTTCGGACCATGTTGGTGATAATTCTCCCTTTTCTTCAATAAATTCCAAGAGTTTCTTACATGGTTTGAGCAATAGATCTTCCAATTCTTTGTAATATTCAGCTGGAAGTCCATCTGGGCCTGGCCTGGCAATTTCCCATTTATTTGCTTTTTAAGGGCTTCTACAATTTCTATAAATGTTAAAGGGTCGTTTAAAGATTGCATTTGATCTTTGGTCAGTTTCATTTTATTAAATTTCAGTAAATATTCTTTCTGAGACTTCTTATCTACTTCCTTTTTACTATATAAATTTCAATAGAAGTCCTCTACGATCTTCATTTCTTCTTGTTTAAATTTCTCAGTCCCTGCTTCGTCTTTCAGTGTTTGTATTGTTTTCTCCTTCTCTTTCCTTAGTTTATATGCTAACCATCTACCTAGTTTGTTTGCGTTGTTTTTTTAAAATAGTTTTGCGAATTTGAGCTTCTTTGCAGTTTCCTCAGTAAGCAATATATTTATCTGGTGTACTAACTTTATCTTCTCCTTCAATTCTGTGTTTGATGGATTTTGTTTCAACTGTAATTCATCTGAGGCTAATCTATTTTCCAAAATTTGATATTTTTTTCTGTCTTTCTTTTGTTGTTGTTGTTGTTGCAAATCTTATGGCTGCTCCTCTGAAAAATGCCTTACTTGCCTCCCAAACCATTGTCATTGGTGTTTCTGGCCTCATGTTCTGTTTGAAGAAAAAGTCCATGTCTTATTTTATTTGCTTGATATACTCCTCATTCTTTAAATGTGAAGTACTGAGCCGCCAACAAAATTCTCTTGATTTGCTACCCAATTGTAATGAAATGAGATTATGATCTGCAAATGTATTAGGCAAAATATCTATTTGTTCCATTTCTTTCATTAGGCTTGCTGAGATCCAACATGCATCAATTCTTGACCATGATTTATGTTTATTGGAATAAAAAGTATAATCTTTTTTATTTGGGTATCGAGTCCTCCAGGCATCTATGATATTTACTTCTTCCGCCAATTGTAGAAAATTTCTTGAGATCGTTCCTCTTTTGTTGTTGTTGTTATTTTGTCTGATTTTGTATCTAGGTCTTTGTCACAAATAACATTAAAGTCCCCTGTCACACAATAGTGATCATAATCTTTTTTAATTCTAATTGTAAATGTTTTTAAAAAATGATCTTGGTTTTCATTTGGTACATATATGTTTATAATTAAAGCTTTCGTTTGGTTCTCTTTGGATTTCCACCATCATTTCCAATGGGTCTTGCACGGTTTGCTTGCTTTCTGCTTTGCTTTTTTTGCATTTCCGATGGGTCTTGCACAGTTTGCTTGCTTTCTGCTTTGCTTTTTTTGCATTTCTGAAGGGCCTTGCACGGTTTGTTTGCTTTTCTATTTTTTTCCCCTTTGGCCGGAACGGATTAATCGCGTTTCCGATGGGTCTTGCAGTGGGTTTTGGTTTGTGTTTTTTTTGTGATTTTTTTCTTCGGCCGGAATGGATTAATTGCATTTCAATGCATTCCTATGGGAAATGGTGCTTCGACTTACGACCATTTCGAGTTACAACCATCTTCCGGAACAGATTAAGTTCGTAAGTCGAGCACCACTGTACTTAGATTTAGCTTTTTCTTATGTTAATTAGGATTAGTAGTTCCATGTAACCACAAAGCCTTGGGCTATGTTTTACTGCTGTTTTATTGCAATCTAAAAACTGTTTTCTAAGAATCTTTATTTTTCTAATAAAAATACTTTTAAAGACAATTGGAAGAATTGATCTCTTGGAACAGCAAGGCTATACTAAATCCAGAAGGGAGAAACAGTCACTGACTTGCTACTGTGAGCCAGATACAGTGGAACCTCTACTTACAAACGTCCCTAGCAACGAACGATCCAACGTACGAACAGCTCCGGCTGCAAAATTTTGCCTCTACTTGCGGCCGGAGCTTCAACGTATGAACGAAAAAGGCAGGGGAAAAGGGCGGGAAATTTAAAATTGCTAACTGTTGGTGGCGAAAGAGGCTGCTTCTTTGTAGCTCTTTCGCCCCAACGGTTAGGAAAAGGGAGGCTCAGCCTCCTGGGCTTCCAGCGCCGCCGCGATCGGCGCCTTCAGAGGTCTCCCATGGCTTCCTCCGATGGCGGTGGGGAAGCCCTGGGAGACCTCCAAAGGCGCCGATCGCAGTGGCGGGGGACCCCCAGGAGGTCTTCGATGGCGGCGGGGAAGCCCTGGGAGACCTCCCGGGGGTCCCCCGCCACTGTAATCAGAGGCAGCGGTCACCCAGCACCGGGAGGCTTGAGCTGGCCGGGTTTCTTTGGCCGCTTGCCTCCCGGCTTGCCTCCCGCTCGCTCCTCGCCGCCCTCCGCCATTTGAATTTGCCGCCATGGGCCCATGGAGGGTGGCGCAGAGCAAGCGAGAGGTGAGTCAGGAGGCAAGCGGTCGAAACCCGGCCAGCTCAAGTCTCCCGGTGCTGGGCGACCGCTGCCTCCTCCACAGCCGGGGGGCGAGCAGCTGAAGCACCCCGGCCAGGCTCAAGCCTCCCGGCGGTGGCGGTCACGGCAGCGGCGATCGCAGTGGCGGGGGACCCCCGGGAGGCTTTGGACAGGTAAGGTGCTGCTTCTTTTTCTTTTAAAAAAATTTTCTGTGTGGGTTTTGGAGGGTAGGTTTGGGCTGGGGGGGTATGTTTCTGTGTTGTTTTGTTTTTTGGTGATTTTTTTTTTTTTTGCAGTCCCAGCGTGGGACTTGCTCCAATGTTTATTTTGGGATTTGTTTGTTTTGGTTTTTTGGTTTTTTTGCAGTCCCAGCGTGGGACTTGCAGTGTTTTATTTTTAATTTTTTAATTTTTTTGGTATTTTTTTCTTCCCCCGGAACACATTTATCGGTTTTCAATGCATTCCTATGGGAAATGGTGCCTCTACTAACGAGCATTTCTACTTGTGAACACCATTCCAATACGGATTAAGTTCGTAAGTAGAGGTTCCACTGTATAATAAATCTGGAAGTGTTAAAACACTCTTGTACAAGCAAGCATGAGATTTGACCATACACAGACTCAAGAGAGAACAAGCACTGTTTATTTTGATTGGCCACTTTGGTCCCCCAGACCCGAGGGACATTGACCCAAAAGTACAAAGAGCTTTTATGCCTTCTAACAACAAGGAAATAAAGGTACAGAAAAATCCTCATTGGCTGACAAGTAGGTCAAGGGAGTTATTCAGTATGCATTCTATAGGGTAGAACAGCAAAGGGGCATATGTTTTCTAAGTATGCAGGCAGTTCCTTTGGGTACTCTAACTTGTCTGCAAGCTGTTCTGCTGTTACATTTCAATAGGAAATTAGGTAGACAGGATATTCGTGGTTGGCTGATATACCACAGCCTAGGTTCAAAGTGGAGCAAGCAGGTGCATCTGTGACAGAGTCTAATGACACCAAGTTCAGTGAGAAAAGAAAAGCTTTTCTATGTTTTAAAGCAAACAAGAAGAGTAAGGGTCTGGGGGGGGGGGGCTGTGGAAGCATCCTTTAATAAACTCAGACATTCACGTTCACAGATTTCCCCCCTTTAGGATGCTTTCACAGATCCCTTAGACTGTCTTAATGCAAGCTCTATATACTCATGGCGTAGATCATCTGATCCAAAAATACACAAAGGATCAAAAATACAAATCCCACAAACACCGTTCTTAACCATCCCAAATTTGGAATCCAGTTGGTTAACCAGGTCCAGTCTAAACCTTTATCTTGAGTAATATGAGTAGCCAATTCATGCAACTTGTTGGAGTAAGTTCCCATGCCTGTGGAGTTCAGGGTTTCTGGAGAAGCACACACTGGAATCAAACAGCTGGTCAACATGTGCCCTGTATTGATTCCTCCCTCCAAACAGAAATCCTGCTGATCTTCCACCAGGGCTGCAACTCTCAGCCAAATGTTATCATTCCATTCCAAGAGACCCCATTCCAAGCCTGGAAGAGGCTTTGGAGAAGCAGTGCCTTCCTTTGACATCATCTGAGTAGCATTAACAGTAGCAGGGCTTGGTTCCACTGCTCCTACTGCTTCTACTTGCCTCAGGAATACTGCTCCATAAAGGGACACTCTAGGAAGTGACTGAGCCTTTAAGTTCTCCAACATGGGCTTCATTATTTCCCTAACACTTTTTCCCATGTGCAGATTTGGATCCAGACACAATTAATGAGCAGGCTTCTTTACTGTTACAATGATTTCATGTCGTGTACAACGTTTTGTGGGGGCTGTTCACTCAATTTCTTTTATGTTATCTAGCCTGACTGCTGCTGCAAGTGTCTTCCGATATGCTGACACTATGCACGAACAGAACATATCAGGGTTTAACACTCGGGGCATGCTCATTTTTACTGACAGAAGATAGAACATCATCCATACTCTCATAGTCCTCATCATTGGTTTTGTGAGGCTTAAGGGTACAGACCAGACACCCAGATCCCTGTGCTCGGTAACAATGAAAACAATCATACATCCACAATACTATTAGCACAACTCCCCAAAATGGATAACGAACAGCACAGTTTGAGATCCAATATTGATCCAACTTGTGTCCATGCAAGCTACCTGTACCTCCTTACTGTGTCCAGATCAGGACTATCATAAACTTACACACTACCTTGAATCAGGTGGTGGCACCTGGAGCATATCAGGAACACAATAACTACAGTAACAGACCTTATGGGTTTAGGGTCACCTGGCAATCGAGGCTCCGGCAACAGAAAGGTTCCTACAGACGGGACTGGTTCACTTGGCATCAGGGATCTCCTGTCCCCAACACCATTTGAATTGCTGTACCCAACAGCAGAAGAAAAATAGGACAACAAGAACAATCAATACTATAACAATGGTATGACCTGAATCCCAAGAGTCAAGTGAATCATTCATTCACCTTTGCTAAACAAAAACCTCAGTCCTTCCTCTGGGTCTCCGTCCAGGTTTTGAGCTCTACGGATGTTCCAGGTATCCAGAGCCTTCACCTTCTTGACTCGGGTATGATGAATCCACAATTTGAATCCCTCCACCTTCAGCACCATGTGTGAAGTGAGTAGAATCACCGCTAGTTCTGACCACTTGGGTTTTAATGGACATGAGTTCCAGACCTTGACCACTACGTAGTCCCCTGGCTGGATTTAATGCACGGGTCCGTACATATTGAAGTGTCTTTCGGTCAGACCTGCGGAGTGAAGGGAAGACAGAGAACGTGAGAGGGACTGCACATAGTTCCGGATTACAACAACACCTATCACATTTGCATCCAAATCAGTGAGGGGCCAGGCTCTCCCATATACTATCTCAAAAGGAGACAACTTAAGCTTTCCCTGGGGGCAGGTCCTAACACTAGTAAGGGCCATGGGCAGGGCCTGTGGCCACTTAATGTTCCTATCCTGACTGATTTTTGCCATTGCTGTCTTAAGCCACCCATTCATTCATTCAACCATTCCTGAAGTTTGTGGTTGATATGGTGTATGAAACTTCCACTGAATTCCAAGGGCTGATGCCAGTTTCTGGGTGACAGATGACGTGACCCATGTGCTGCATTATTTCTCTGGCATTTCAAACATGATGTTACAATTCCTTTTAAGATGGGCCATACTGGCGCCCGGGTGATAAAGTACTTTTTCCATTGAATCAGCAAATTTTCTTCCCTTAAACGTTGTTGCTCATGCAGTTTTCTGAGCAGGGAGGGGACCATTCCTTTGGGGACCAGCAATTGGACATTACTGTCTGCCCACCACTGACCTTGACTAGTCAGATGCCCCTCCTGTGCTCATTGGTGTTCTTCCTCGCTATATGAGGGGGATTCTGGAAGATCCAGGCCCACAAAGAGAGCTGGAGATTCTGCCTGCTCTCCGGCCACTGCATGCCGTGCTTCTATATCTGCAGTATGGTTTCCGATTGCTATGGTAGAGTCCCCCCTTCTGGTGGCCTTTACAATGTATGACAGCTAAGTGACCAGGGTAACAAACAGCATCGAGGAGACGTTGAATGAGCTTGCCATGTTTAACAGGGGTTCCTGTGGCAGTGAGCAACCCTCTCTCCTTCCACAATTGACCATGGGTATGCAAAATACTCCAGAGGTATTTGCTGTCCTTATAGAGGGTCTGAGCTCTTCCTTCTGTGGCCTCCAGGGCCCTGACACCAGTGTATAGCTCTGCCGCTTGTACTGACCAATGTGCCAGGAGAGCTCCTGACAGCACCACTTCCCCCCTTTCATCAACCACCGCCCAACCTGTCTTCCTAACCCCATTTTCCACAAAGCTGCTACCATCAGAGAACCAGATATAGTCACTGAAGTCTAACTCCTCGTGTCTCTGAGGCCAGCCTTTGCTTTGGTTTCCAGATCCACTGCCCCAAGACAATCATGTGGGGTTCGGGCAGCAGTTTCATCAGGGAGTCCATGTGCCTGTAGGTAGGTGGCTGGGTTCCACCTATCTGTCCTAAGTAAGGAGACCTCTCCTGTTTCTAGCAGCAAGGCTTGGATTTTGAGCAGCCTCCCTGAGGTAATCCATACGTGGCCACGGGATTCTAACAAATTTTGGATGGCATGGTGTGACATGACTTCCAACTTGCCTCCCATAGTCAACTTTAATGACTCGGTGATCAGGATGAATGCAGCAACTACAATTCTCAACCACGCTGGCCATCCCTTGGCTTTGTCATCAAGCTGTTTATTGAGATATAATACCACTCCTGGGCCTGCTGACTTGAGGAGGATTAGAATTCCAAGCATCACACCCTGCTTCTCATTTATGTACAGTCTGTAAGTTCCTCCAATTTCTGGAAGCAAAAGTGCTGGGGGCTCTGTGAGACAGGATTTCAGCTTCTTTACTACAGCTGCCACTTCTCTCTGGCTGGGCAAAGTGGGAGCCCAGGCTTCTTCTACTGACTGCAATATTATATAGGGGTTAGGTGTATGTCCCATACTCCCAGATCCAGAGGCGGCAAAAGCCCACTAATCCTAGAAAGGACTGTGGCAGAATGCCCATGTCCCACCTGTCCATCATGTGGAGCTCTAGAGCTGGAGCCTATGGGAGGACAGGAGGGCGGAGTCAGAGTAGAGAGTTGGAGACTGAGAGAGAAGGAGAGAGGAGGTTTTGAAGGTTTATGAGAGAGATTGGACAGTTGGAGTAGTTGGTTTATGTGTTGAAGAATAGTTAAAAGATATAAGTAAAATAAAATAGGTTGACAGTCATCAGATCTTATTCCAGTGATTAATGAAACGTAATACAAATAAACGTGTTTTAATATCCAAGTTTAATGAGTGCAACATAATATAACATCTATGAACATACTTGTGTGATTTAACAACTAAGTAATAAATGATCAGTTATATTTGACAACACGTGTCCAAGAAGCATCTTTGGTAAAGTGTGGATAAAGATCCACTGGTGGCAGTTGGTGAAAGGAGAAATAAGCAAGTCGTGTCCAAAGGTGGACCTGGGTTTGAGGGGAAACAAACTAGGGACACTGGGGGTGCGCGACAAGGACCTTAGTTCTTTTGGGGTCCTAGGTATTTGGAGTTACTAAATGGCCTCAACTCGGTCCGGCGTTGACACCCCTGAGAAATGTCATGGCCTAGAAATCGGACCTTTCTTTCCACAATCTGTGCCTTTTTCTTTGAGACTCGATAGTCCCTTTCAGCTAAGAAATTCAAGAGATCCACAGTCAAGTCCTGACACTGTTCTTGATCCAAATAGGCTCCACGGGGTACAGGGGCGTTTTCTCCTCCTGTACTTCATCTGGATACGAGGATGGCAAACTTGGACCTGGTGCGACTAGGAGAACTTTTGACTCAGGGACTGCTTCTTTGGCAATTAATCCTACAAAATCTGGGATCTGTAACTTTCCATCCCCATTGCCTGAACATCCATGTCTTCCCTCAGGAGACCCTGTCCCCTTTACATGTTTTGTAGTGTCCAAAAAGACCTTCATATATAAGACATCGTCATATCTAAAGTAATCCAAATGATTACTGATAACCAACACATCAAAGGTACCCTCAGGAGGCCAGTTGGCCATGCCTCGGAACCTATCTAATGGCCATGTCGTTCGGCATATCCGAACCAATTCCTTCTTTTTGCTCCCTTTACCTAACCTATCCCAGTGCTTCAAAACTATTTCCAAGGGAGTCTGACCGTCATTAGAGGCTCTGCGGGAAGAATACTCATTTCCCTGGCTGGACTTTCTCTATTGTCCTTACTCTAATGAATTCCAAATGCGGCTATCACACCACAATCACACACTCATGCTGAGGGTAGGGGTATCCGCCCGGGATATCGGGGTGCTGATTCCAAGATCTTGCAGATCATCGGCCGCAAAGCCTAGCTGCAAGTTCATGTTGCCCTTCCCAATACCAAGACGGAGGAACCCTGGGCTACCCCGGGAATATTTGTGGAACACACAGTCTCACATTCAAGCTGCCAAAACCAGGCCTCAGAATACTCACCAAAACCACCACCACCTTTGAAGATCGGATGGTACCTCAGGCAGGTGGGTTGTCTGTTGAGTCTGGGAAGGAGATCCTGAGCCGGGCTGTTTGGCAGACCAGAGACGGCAGGAGACCTCCATGTTCAAACAGGAACGATGTTCGCAGGAAGTCTGCAACTCCGTTGTCTCTCCCCGTTGATCAGCCACAACTTGAGAATCTCATTCAGTCAATCCTCAGAGAGGTGATAGAAAATGGTTTTTGAAATCACCTCCTTAAGCCAATTTAAGAGCTGCCCGCATTCTCCACCATTCTGTGAGCCAGATATAAGAAATCTGGGAGTGTTAAAACACTCTTGTACAAACAAGCATGAGATTTGACCATACACAGACTCAAGAGAGAACAAGCGCTGTTTATTTCGAGTGGCCACTCGGGTTCCCCAGACCCGAGGGACATTGACCCAAAAGTACAAAGAGCTTTTATGCCTTCTAACCACAAGGAAATAAAGGTACAGAAAAATCCTCATTGGCTGACAAGTAGGTCAAGGGGGTTGTTCAGTATGCATTCTATAGGGTAGAACAGCAAAGGAGCATATGTTTTCTAAGTATGCAGGCAGTTCTGCGGTTACATTTCAATATGAAATTAGGTAGACAGGATATTCGTGGTCGGCTGATATACCACAGCCTAGGTTCAAAGTGGAGCAAGCAGGTGCATCTGTGACAGAGTCTAGTGACAGCAAGTTCAGTGAGAAAAGAAAAGCTTTTCTATGTTTTAAAGCAAACAAGAAGAGTAAGGGTCTGGGGGGGGCTGTGGAAGCATCCTTTAATAAACTCAGACATTCACGTTCACACTACCATTGAAGAGTCATATCTAGTCCTACCTGGCAAGGTTGTTGTGAGGTCTTAGGAATCACAAAGCGTATGCTTAAGTACTTTGAAAGTACAGTAAACTTGTTCTTTGTTGGTCAGGCTTGCCCATGGTTACAAATGCTATGCACTGCTGGAGTTTGAGGAGTAGCTTCAGTAAAAGAGTGATAGATTTGTGATCACAGTGGCTCCCTGCCCGCACTTTAGAGGTTCCTTATAGAACTCTATTGTGACAAACAATAAAAACCTTGTTTTAACATCTCTCCCCTACAGGAGAGCAACATAAATTCTGAACAGCTATTTTTATGTATTTGCAGGAGTTATTACTTATATATATAATTATATAATTAGAGATATTCTATTTCTTTCCTTTTATGGAGTCCCATTCCCCTTCCAAAAATACATTGACATTTGTGAAGGTACAAAACAATTCCCCTTTACTAGTACAAAATCAATAAATTCACCCCATATATCTCTAAATATATTCTTATTTGAAAGTCCTTTTCTTACTTTGATATACATGTCAATTTATCATTAATAGCTATATTCCACACTTCTTTATACCAATCATTTAATTGGAGACACTTAAATTTCCAATTCTTTGCTATTATTAATTTAGCTGCTGTTACTAAATTTGTAATCCATTCTTTCATTGTGGACACAGGTAACATCAAGGGAATGTGGGACGGTATCAAGCGGTCTTTAGGTCCAATACAGAAGTAATCTGCTCCTTTGAAGTCTGCTACAGGCATGATCATCCAGGACCGAACACAGCAGATGGAACGCTGGGTGCAGCACTACTCTGAGCTATATTCCAGAGAGAATGTAGTAACCGAAGAGGCACTAAATAACATCGAGTGCCTGCCTGTCTTGGAAGAGTTGGACAGCAAACCAACTTTAGCAGAAATAAAAGCGGCCTTGGATTCCCTCACCTCCGGCAAGGCACCTGGGAAGGGTAACATCCCTGCTGAAGTGCTGTAAAGACATCATCACTACCGAGCTGTATGAAATCTTTTGTCTTTGCTGGAGGGAAGGTGGAGTACCACAGGACAAGAAAGATGCAAACATTGTCACATTGTATAAGAACAAAGGAGACAGGGGCGACTGCAATAGGTACCGTGGCATCTCTCTTCTCAGAGTTGTTGGGAAGCTGCTTGCCCGTGTTGTGCTGAAGAGACTCCAGGTGCTTGCAGATAGAGTCTATCCAGAATCACAGTGTGGATTTTGAGCTAATAGATCCACCACTGACATGGTATTCTCCCTCCGACAGTTGCAGGAGAAATGTAAAGAACAACAACAGCCACTCTTTGTGGCCTTCATAGATCTCACAAAGACCTTTGATTTGGTTAGGAGGTATGGCCTTTTAAAAATACTTCCCAAGATTGGATGTCCACCTCGACTCCTTAACATCATCAGGTCCTTTCATGAGGAAATGAAGGGCACTGTAGTTTTTGATGGCTCAACATCAGATCCCTTTGACATCCGAAGCGGAGTGAAACAGGGCTGTGTCCTCGCACCGACCCTGTTTGGGATCTTTTTTGCTGTCATGCTGAAGCACACCTTTGGAACTGCAACAGAAGGTGTCTATCTCTGAACTAGATCAGATGGAAAGCTCTTTAATCTCTCTAGATTGAGAGCGAAGACCAAAGTCCAACTGAAATGCATGCGGGACTTCCTCTTCACCGATGATGCAGCCATTGTTGCCCACTCTGCTGAAGACCTCCAACAACTCATGAATCGTTTTAGCAAGGCCTGCCAAGATTTTGGATTAACAATCAGCCTGAAGAAAACACAAGTCATGGGCCATGGCGTGGACTCACCTCCCTTTATTACCATCTCCACACAGGAATTGGAGGTTGTTCATGACTTTGTGTACCTTGGCTCAACGATCTCTGACACTCTCTCTAGACATCAAGCTGGATAAATGCATTGGCAAAGCAGCTACCATGTTCTCTAGACTCACAAAGAGAGGATGGCTTAATAAGAAGCTGACGGCGTATACCAAGATCCAGGTCTATAGAGCTTGTGTCCTGAACACACTCCTGTACTGCAGTGAGTCCTGGACCCTTTGTGCGTGGCAGGAGAGGAAGCGGAACACATTCCATATGCGTTGTCTCCGGCACATTTTTGGTATCACTTGGCAGGACAAAGTTCCAAATACAGTAGTCCTAGAACAAGCTGGAATTTTTAGCATGTATACATTACTGAAACAGCAACATCTATGTTGGCTTGGGCATGTCGTGAGAATGGCTGATGGTCAGATTCCAAAAGATCTCCTGTATGGAGAATTAGTGCAGGGAAATCACCCCAGAGGGAGACCACAGCTGCGATACTAGGATATCTGCAAGTGGGATCTGAAGGCCTTAGGAATGGACCTCAACAGATGAGAAACCTTGACATCTGAGCGTTCAGCCTGGAGGCAGGCGGTGCATCATGGCCTCTCCCATTTTGAAGATACACTTGTCCAGCAGGCCGAGGCCAAGAGGCAGTCCCAAAACCAGCAAAATCAGGGAGCTGGACAGGGGACAGATTGTATTTGTCTTCAGTTTGAAAGGGATTGTCACTCTCAAATTGGCCTTCTCAGCCACACTAGACGCTGTTCCAAGTCCTACATACAGAGCACGTTACCATAGTCTCTCGAGACTGAAGGATGCCTAATCAAACGTTAGTTGCACACTTCCATTTTTCACTCTCAAATATCACTAAATGTGCTATATTAGGGCATATTGCTATATTTACCTTTAATATTTCACTTATATCTTTAAAAACCAACTTCCAAAACCTCATTATATATTCACATTCCCACCACATATGGAAGTAGGTTCCTATTTCCTGCTTACATCTCCAACATATCTTGGAATATTTTTTGTCCATACAATTCACTTTCACTCGTGTTAAGTACCATCTCCAAATCAGTTTGTAACAAAATTTCTTTTATTCTTACAGATATACATTTTAAATTTTTTTTTCCATATATTCTTCCACTTCTCAATACTTATTTGCTCTCCCAAATCAGCTTCTCATAGCATTTTTAATACCTTGCAGTGGAGTTATTACTAATGGTTTTATGATACAGTTTCCACCCTAATAATGAAATAGTCTCTGCTGAGAGCAATGGCAGGCAATGAATGGCCATTTCTTGTGACAGCCAGTCCATATAAGAGCAGAGCATATCACTTTAACATTGCAGTAATCCTTGCAAGCAAATTTTTAGAATGCAGTGCACTCTATCTTAGTAAAGAAGTAACCGCATCTCCTTTGTATAGTTGTCATCTTCTTTAGCAGCTGGATGTATATTGGGAGGAGTTCATACCACTGGGCACAGGCCATCGAGCAAAACAGTTGGTGCTATCAAGTGTGACCACACTGACAGTATAAAGATTGCCTGGTGGTTCTGTTTTCCACAGACTATGCAGTCAGATAGGATAGAAACTGCTTTGACTTCATTGTGGGGGCTTATACTGTCTACGGAGGGAGGACTGAAAATTTCTAACTGTTGAGCCCCCAGTAAGACTATTAGCCACGCGATGAAATCTAACACAATTCCATCAACTGATAGTTTGTATCTTGCCTTCATTGCATTTCAAGTAAACATGCAGACTACAAAGCATTAACCAATCAATTGAGTGCCATCAAGTTGTGTTCAGCTTATGGCAACACTTCATGATTTTCTATGTATAAAGTACTCAGAAGTTAGTTCACCATTCCTTT
Source organism: Intellagama lesueurii (assembly GCA_037013535.1). NCBI lineage: Eukaryota > Metazoa > Chordata > Lepidosauria > Squamata > Agamidae > Intellagama > Intellagama lesueurii. The sequence goes on from JBAJHW010000005.1 coordinate 106,409,739, forward strand.
TTTTTTAAGGTGCTCTGGGACAATGTAACTTGCCAAAAGCCATAAAGGCTGGCTCTTCTAGTAGGCACAGTGCAGAACTGAAATACCAACCTTGGCTCTACAGCCACATGTTTCATTTGACTGAACTATCTTGCCAGCCATTAAGATAATGCTTTTCCTCTTTTCTTTGTCCCCCACCCCGATTAATCTCATAACATCTCATGTGATGAAGAGATACTGATGGTCTAAGCATTGTTTTATCTGGTGCTGTATTTCAATGGGCATATGATCCTGGGCCAACTACATCAACAAAGGGAATCACCCTAGTCTGGTCCTTCATGCTTGTTCTGGCAGAGGGGGAGGCTGAATTTGGGATGAATAACCCAGATTAATTACAGCCTGTTTAATCGGATTGCTCTGATCTGGCACAATGTATACCCTTCTCTGTATCTCAGGACAGATACTTCATTTCCTAGGACAATCAGGAAGTGGAGCTTCTTTTATCCCAACAGCAGTGGGCTTCTACTGAGGATGGCCCTAGACCAACAAAATTGAGGTGACAATGCCAGCAGTGTCCACCCTCCTGAAAAAGATCATAATTGGCCTTCAGTTGGTTTTATGCGTACAGATGTAATTCTTGGCATGGTCATTCATATATGCTTGGAAGCAAATAATTGTCACATTGAGCCAGATTGTTTTCTTATGTCAAATGGCTAAAACTACCTCAAAGGCTGAAAAACAATAATGCTTCTCTGTTTAAAACCTGGCACAGTCTATGACACTATCAGAATGGCACCATATATAGTAGGAGCATGTTGTGTTTTATTCATTTAGCTTCTTTACAAATGTAACAGCATGACTGGGAAAACAGCTTTGCCTGGTCAAATCCTTCTCTTCCTTCTGACTGTCATTGCCAGCTTTTAAATATCTTTGCTATGAAACAAGAAAATCTTGTGTTAAAATGAAATAGAGATGGATTGGAACTGAGTAGATTCAATTCATATGATTCCTAAGGTTTCACACTGTGGAACAACTACCTCCAGGTGGGAATATGAAGCATTCCAGTGAAAAGATCCCAGAGAGAAGTTTAGCCTTCCCACCAAGAACTGGCTACTTCTGGCTACCTTCCAGCAGAGAACTCTCATTGTCCCACACAAGTTATATAACTCATCATGTTTACTTTGATGGTTGACTATACAATAGACTAAATGGGATAACTGCAATCAACCATCCAATGTAAGCAAGAAGGGCAAATGTTGAACTTAGACAGAGACTGCAGATGCATGTCATTTAAAAACAAATTAGCATCAGATTAATGCTTCAACATCCCCTTCACGGATTGCTGCCTTGTCGTGGCGAAGGGGCTTGAGTAATTCAGAGAAGCTATGGGCTATGCCGTGCAGGGACACCCAAGACAGACAGGTCATAGTGGAGAGTTCTGACTAAACACGATCCACCTGGAGCAGGAACTGGCAAGCCACTCCAGTATCTTTGCCAAGAAAACCCCATGAACAGAAACAAAAGGCTAAAAGATATGATGCTGGAAGATGAGCCCCTCAGGTCGGAAGGCGTCCAACATGCTACTGAGGAAGAGCGGAGGACAAGTGCAAGTAGCTCCAGAGCTAATGAAGTGGTTGGGCCAAAGCCGAAAGGATGCTCAGCTGTGGATGCGCCTGGAAGTGAAAGGAAAGTCCGATGCTGCAAAGAAAAAAACTGCATAGGAACCTAGAATGTAAGATCTATGAACCTTGGTATGTTGGATGTGGTCAAACAGGAGATGGCAAGAATAAACATTGACATCCTGGGCGCCAGTGAACTAAAATGGACGGGAATGGGCGAATTCAATTCAGACGATTATCATATCTACTATTGTGGGCAAGAATCCCGTAGAAGAAATGGAGTAGCCCTCATAGTCAACAAAACAGTGGGAAAAGCTGTGCTGGGATATAATCTCAAAAATGATAGAATTATTTCAATACGAATCCAAGGCAGACCTTTCAACATCACAGTAATCCAAGTTTATGCACCAACCACCAATGCTGAAGAGGCTGAAATTGACCAATTCTATGAAGACCTACAACACCTTCTAGAACTGACACCAAAGAAAGATGTTCTTGTCATTATAGGGGACTGGAATGCTAAAGTAGGGAGTCAAGAGATAAAAGGAACAACAGGTAAGTTTGGCCTTGGAGTTCAAAACGAAGCAGGGCAAAGGCTAATAGAGTTTTGTCAAGAGAAAAAGCTGGTCATCACAAACACTCTTTTCCAACAACACAAGAGGCGACTCTACACATGGACATCACCAGATGGGCAATACCGAAATCAGATTGATTATATTCTCTGCAGCCAAAGATGGAGAAGCTCTATACAGTCAGCAAAAACAAGACCTGGAGCTGATTGTGGCTCTGATCATCAGCTTCTTATAGCAAAATTCAAGCTTAAACTGAAGAAAGTAGGAAAAACCACTGGGCTAGTCAGGTACAATCTAAACCAAATCCCTTTTGAATACACAGTGGAAGTGAAGAACAGATTTAAGGAACTCAATTTGGTGGACAGAGTGCCTGAAGAACTATGGATGGAGGCTCATAACATTGTACAGGAGGCAGCAACAAAAATCATCCCAAAGAAAAGGAAATGCAAGAAAGCAAAGTGGCTGTCCAACGAGGCCTTACAAATAGCAGAGAAGAGAAACCAAATGCAAGGGAGATAGGGAAAGTTACAGAAAATTGAATGCAGACTTCCAAAGAATAGCAAGGAGAGACAAGAGGGCCTTCTTAAATGAACAGTGCAAAGAAATAGAGGAAAATAATAGAAAGGGAAAAACCAGAGATCTGTTCAAGAAAATTGGAGATATTAAAGGAACCTTTTGTGCAAAGATGGACATGATAAAGGACAAAAATGGTAGGGACCTCACAGAAGTAGAAGACATCAAGAAGAGGTGGCAAGAATACACAAAGGAATTATACCAGAAAGATCTGGATGTCCCGGACAACCCAGATAGTGTGGTTGCTGACCTTGAGCCAGACATCCTGGAGAGCGAAGTCAAGTGGGCCTTAGAAAGCATGCCTAACAACAAGGCCAGTGGAGGTGATGGCATCCCAGTTGAACTATTTAAAATCTTAAAAGATGACGCTGTTAAGGTGCTACACTCAACATGCCAGCAAGTTGGAAAACTCAGCAGTGGCCAGAGGATTGGAAAAGATCAGTCTACATCCCAATCCCAAAGAAGGGCAGTGCCAAAGAATGCTCCAACTACTGTACAATTGCACTCATTTCACACGCTAGCAAGGTGAAGCCTTCACGTACTTCAGCAGTACGTGAAGGCTTCACGTACTGCTGAAGCCTCCAAGGCAGGCTTCAGCAGTACGTGGACCGAGAACTCCCAGAAGTACAAGCTGGATTTCGAAGGGGCAGAGGAACTAGAGACCAAATTGCTAACATGCTCTGGATTATGGAGAAAGCTAGAGAGTTCCAGAAAAACATCTACTTCTGCTTCATTGACTACGCAAAAGCCTTTGACTGTGTGGACCACAGCAAATTATGGCAAGTTCTTAAAGAAATGGGAGTGCCTGACCACTTTATCCATCTCCTGAGAAATCTATATGTGGGACAGGAAGCAATGGTTAGAACTGGATATGGAAACACTGATTGGTTCAAAATTGGGAAAGGAGTAGGACAAGGCTGTATATTGTCTCCCTGCTTATTTAACTTATATGCAGAATACATCATGGAAAAGGCTGGACTGGATGAATCCCAAGCCGGAATTAAGATTGCCAGAAGAAATATCAAAAACCTCAGATATGCAGATGATACCACTCTGATGGCAGAAAGTGAGGAGGAATTAAAGAATCTCTTAATGAGGGTGAAAGAGGAGAGTGCAAAAAATGGTCTGAAGCTCAACATCAAAAAAACTAAGATCATGGCCACTGGCCCCATCACCTCCTGGCAAATAGAAGGGGAAGATATGGAGGCAGTGACAGATTTTACTTTCTTGGGCTCCATGATCACTGCAGATGGTGACAGCAGCCCCGAAATTAAAAGACACCTGCTTCTTGGGAGGAAAGCGATGACAAACCTAGACAGCATCTTCAAAAGCAGAGACATCACCTTGCCGACAAAGGTCCGCATAGTCAAAGCTATGGTTTTTCCAGTAGTGATGTATGGAAGTGAGAGCTGGACCATAAAGAAGGCTGACCGCCGAAGAATTGATTCTTTTGAATTGTGGTGCTGGAGGAGACTCTTGAGAGTCCCCTGGACTGCAAGTAGAACAAACCTATCCATTTTGAAGGAAATCAACCCTGAGTGCTCACTGGAAGGACAGATCCTGAAGCTGAGGCTTCAATACTTTGGCTATCTCATGAGAAGAGAAGGCTCCCTGGAAAAGACCCTGATGTTGGGAAAGTGTGAAGGCAAGAGGAGAAGGGGACGACAGAGGACGAGATGGTTGGACAGTGTCATCAAAGCTACCAACATGAATTTGACCCAACTCCGGGAGGCAGTGGATGACAGGAGGGTCTGGCATGCTCTGGTCCATGGGGTCACGAAGAGTCAGACGTGACTAAACGACTAAACAACAACAACAATGCTTCAACATATGACTGCTTCCTTTTAATTTGTTCTCTCCTCCCCCAACTTGTAGTCCTCAAGCAAATTAAAACATGAGAAGGAGAAAGAAATTCTTAAGAAAAAGGCTGATCAGGACAACTGGTACACAACATCGAGCTCCAGCCAGATGTTAAGATGTTTTTCAGTCATTTTCATATTTTCTAAGAGAACTGGAATGTTCAGCTCTATTTTCTTTACTATACAGAAAAGAGGCAAGAATTATTACTATATATTAAAGAGTAATGTCATACTAGAGCTGATAATAATTTTTCTGAAGAGGCATGATAAGGTATTCCCCTTTTGAAATTCAGCTAGTTATTTTAGTCTACTCAAATAGGTGCACCTCCAGCTTGTTAGCAGAATATTTTGACTAAAGTGAAACCACTCCTGTTGAGAGTCTGCCAGGCTTAGAGTTTACAGAGTTTACTGTCTGATTCCTGTAGATAAAACCCATCAGCATTATTATATAAGTATGACAAATGGAAAAGCTATGACTGAGAGACTATGGATTATGCCAAACCTGCAAAATAGCCTACTGTTAATGTAGCTATTTTGTTGTGAGTTCATCGTGCTCTATAGTGCAAATCCAGTGCTATTATTCAGTTTTCCCTGCAGGTGCAGTACAGGCACGATTGTCTTCATAAGTGTAATTTATGCAAGCCATCCCCAACTTGGAGGCCCCTAGATGTGTCTGATGACATCTGCCATTAAGATGATAAAATCAGCTATTTGGGGATCATGAAAATTATAGCACAACCCACCTGGAAGACAATATGTTGGGGACGTATGATCTTTGGAGCATTGTCCATCAGGAGCAGGTCCTTCAGTGGCAGATCGTTGTCCAGCAGGTACTGCTTGACAGCAGGGCCAAAAGCCAGATTGACCCAGTCCACAAACAGGACGCGTGTGACCCAAGCCCTGGCAAAAAAGTTCTGAAAACCTTCAATTTCTCCAAAGACAGGATGCGTCCACAACACAGACCACACCAAACACAGGATGCGCCCACAACACAGACCACAGTTGCTCCTCTCGAAGTCAACCTTGGAACTGCACGTGGAAAAGTGAACCCAGGCTGCATTGGGGAGGCTTTTTAAACCTCCTGGCACAATGCACAATGCATCCTGGGTATTAACGGTTGAGATTTAAACTAAAACAAAACAAAACAAAAATAATGGAAAACATTCGTCTTGCAAAGCACGGCCATAGGAACATTTGTCTTGCGAGTCATCAACCCCATCGCCAAAACCATTCGTCTTGCGAGTTTTTCGTCCCGCGAGGCATTCGTCTTGCGAGGCACCACTGTACCATCAAACGGCAGGTCCTCAACCCACCAGTTCTTTGGATGTTCTTTTAAAGGCATGCCGAGCAGTAATGCGCTCGTGACGCACCAGCCCCATTGCCCCTGGTGATATGGGAGGCCTTAACTGTAAAGGTGCACAGGAGCTACCTGCAGAATAGGCAATGCCAAATTCCATAAGTGGTGATGATAAGCACCCACGGCAGTGGAGCAATTGGCTACATGGCGGCCAGAAAATAAAAACGCCAACCAAAGAACTCCTTATTGGGGATATGAAGAACAACCTGCTAACGGTAAAGGAGGGTGACTATCTGCGGCAACTGATATGGGTGTAGGAAGATAGGTTGGAAAATCTTCCTCCCCTTCTGACTCATGTGAGTCCCAACCTGAATAAGGTAAGTCCTTCTGACGATTAGGGGAGAAGTCTTTCTTAGCATGAGCCTGACCATGATCAGTCTCAACACAGTTGCCGGGACGGAGAAGGCTGAATGGGTTAACAGCGGGTTCGAGCGAACCTGTGGATACTTTGTTGCCGGAACTGAGTTCGAGGGAGCACTACTCCTTCGAGGCATAGGTGGAGGCACAAAGCGCTACTTAGCCTGTGGCTCAGTGCCAGGTGGAGTGGGGCGGTGGAAAAAGCTCATAGCTCCTATACCGAATAAAAGGGACTGGTCGCACGAACCAGCACGAACCTGCACGAACTTGTCAGCGTGATAGCACCCTCCTGAGGAAAATTACTCGGGTCTACCTGACAGCGGCAGGGTTCTTGGGTTGACTCCTATGAGTCCTTTTCCTATGAGCCTATGCTGGCGCCGGTGGCTGAGGTGGGACCGCAGGCTGTGTGAACGAGCCCATTGATAAATGAGGGCTGTTTTGTGCCAAATTATCAACCACCAAAAAGGTGTTGCCCCAGTCAGGCATATCACTGACTAGTGGGGCTAGCAGTGGGAGCTGTAGGCCCCCCTTTTTTTCTAAAGGCAAAGCTAGGCTGCCGTATGTTGCCAGAAAGCTCTGGCTTTGGCACCCGGCTGTCTCCAGAAATAGCAGCTGTGTGAATGAGCCCATTGATAAATGAGGGCTGTTTTATGCCAAACCACCAAAAAGGTGTTACCCCAGTCAGGAATATCACTGACAGGTGGGGCTGGCAGTGGGAGCTGCGGGGGGCCCTTTCTTTCCCCAAAGGCAAAACCAAGGTTTACCGTATGTTGCCAGAATATCTTCAGCCTCGGCACCCAGCTCTCTCCGGAATTAGCAGCTGTATGAACGAGCCCATGAAGGAGGGCTGTTCCGCGCCAACCTCCAAAGAGGCTTTTACCCCAGTCAGGAGAATCACTGACAAGCGGGGATGGTGACAGGAGCTGCAGGAGGCCCTTTCTTCTTCCAAGGGCAGGGCTACAGGCGCCCAGCTCACTGCAGGTTTAACAGCTGTATGAACGAGCCCCTTGATACAAGAGGGCCGTTCCACGCCGACCTCCACAGAGGCTTTTACCCCAGTCAGGAGAATCACTGACAAGCGGGGATGGCGACAGGAGCTGCAAGGGGCCCTTTCTTCTTCCAAGGGCAAAGCTAGGGCTACCGTATGTTGCCGGGATATCTCCGACTACGGCGCCCAGTTCTCTGCAGACTTAGCTCAGATGCTGTCCTCTTCTTCTTTGACACAAAGAGGAAGATTACAAAGAGGTGGATAACTGTTGCTCTTGAGCCTGGGGGTAGCCTTGTTAAGAAGGTAAAAGAGACCTTATTACTTTAAGAGAAAAGCCCTGAGGGCTCCAAAGCCGGCTTTGTAAACTTTTTACAAAGAGTACCAAACGCCGGCTGGTGCTCTTCCCCCAGGCAGAAGAAACAACTTGTTACTGAAGAAAGAACAAGGGGAGGTCAAAGAAAGGAAAGATAAAGATAGAAGGTTTGTTTGTTTTTTACTTGCGAAGTTCCGAATGAAGCTGCTGCTACAGCGGTGGTCGAAAAAAGAACTGAGGCACTGGGTGCCGGGGGCGGAGTTATATAGCCGGTGTAGGGGAGGTCCCAGCACTAAGTGCTTAAAGCTGTGAAAGTTTCCGAGGCTGCTCTGCTCTAGCGCAGATTAACCCATTAGTGTGTATTCACAGAGGCCACGAAGGAGAACAAACATATATCATGCCAAAAACTAATGATAATGAAGTAAGTCTAAGCCTCTGATTTACAAACAGCCCCATAAAGTGGGAGAAAGAAACCACTGTAAGGAGTGAGGAAGAATATTTCGCCGAAGGTGACTGAGAAGTGGCTAGCTCGCTTACTGGTCGTGCAGTTTCAAAAAGCAAAAGTTAAGTCTTATCTTGCAGACCGGCCAAGGCGAGAGAGACTGAGAGAAAAAGCAGATCTTTGAAATATTCCTGGTGAGGCATAATAGAAAACACAGAATGAACTTTAGTTATTATTAGTAAAGAAAAGCAGACTGAGGAAAACACAACATTGCTCTGCCAGATGTTATAGCACTACAGAGAGAGCTTCCTTTAAAGTCTGGAACTGTATAACATCTCGGGGGGGGGGAAGTTTTAGGAGATCCCCCAAAGCGGCTACGATTGAAAAAGAGCTGTACTATACACTGGGAGAAGCTAATTCAGTTTGATAGGGAGAGAGACGGTGTCTTGGAGAGTGGATTGAGGTGGAAAGAGGAAAAAAACCCTGGAACTGGACTAGTGGTGGAAGAAATACTCTGTGGATTACAATGACATCTACTGGAGGAAAAGCTGAATAACAATCTGAGATACACCTTAATTTTCTTAAAGGAGTAGATGGGATTACAAATACGTCTGTGTGTGTGTGTGTGTGTGTGTGTGTGTGTGTGTGTGTGTGTGTGTGTGTGTGTGTGTGTGTGTGTGTGTGTGTGTGTGTGTGTGACATCCCTTATGTCGTGGGATGCTGGCTGCAGAGATCGAGAGACACATCAACTTTGTCAGGCTTCATGAGAAGAAGGAACATTTCGGCCACGGATTTAGCTCACATTGTAGGATTGAAATCTGAAACTTGGATTACAAAACCTGTCTGAGAGCTGGAGGAAGAACTTTGGGGAGGGTTTTGGTTGTGGTTTAAACATCGGACACATCTGAAAGGGTTGGTGGTATATTCGAGGGAAGGGCACTATGGTGAAGGCTATACTGTAATTTATTGTATTTAATATTAAAATATCAGGAGGATAAGCTGAGATATTGAAAGAGAGGGGGACTGAAAAGATTAAATATGGCCTCGAAACAACCTAAATCCAAAACACCATGAGCATCACCAGCCCAATCTCAAAATCTGGGAAAACTATTGACTCAAGAACCAGACAAAGAATGGTAGACTACTATGCAAAATCTACTAACAACAGGATTTCAACAAGGAAATGAGTGTCTCTCTCAAATGGCAGAACAGATTAAATACATGGCATCACAGATTACAGAGGCTAAACAACAGATAGCTGAGAATAAAACAAAAACACAAGAGTTGGCGGAAAAGATGAAGGAAACTGATGCAAGAGTAAATCAGACAAAAGAAAAATTAGATGCAATGCAGGAAGATCAAAAACAAAATGAAGACAGATTGATAACCCTAGAGATGGAGAGAGCAGCAAAGATACTGAGATTTCAAAATGTGTCAGAAAATAAAGGGGAAGACCTAGAGACACTAATGAGTAATGCACTGGCTGTAGAAGTAGGGATGGAACCAAGTGAATTGCAACAATATATTGACGCAACTTATAGAGTGAGCTCAGTCTTTGTGAGAAGGAATAAACAACTGAGAGAGATTCATGTAAGATTCACAAAGAAAACAATCAGAGACAAGGTCTTAAGAGCCATGCAAGACAAACAATTGATATAGAAGGCAAAAAATATATATCAATGTCTTAAAACAAATCCCCTGGCAAACCAGCTAACTACCTTTACGTTAATACCCAAATATCATAGAGCCTTTACCCTTGCCCAACTAAATGCATTACCATGGGCAGTAGTAGAAGGGAAGTATAAGAAAATTCCATACTCTCAGCGTAGATGTTCTTGTAATTTGGGTGCAATAGAAACAGTTACACATGTTCTCCTGTCCTGTCCTTATTATATTGATATTCGGAGGAATTTTATTGAACCTCATCTAAAATTACTCCCTGGGTGCTCTGAGGCAGAGACGGAAGCAATACTCCTCCCTTACATCTTTGTTACTACAAAATGGAATCTTATATAGATGGTTGACACCGGAAGGTTTATTCTCCAGAATTGATTCACAGAGATATAACATAACTTCAGTGATGAAAGCGCAAAATTTTATGAAAAAAAAGAGAAGAAACTGACAAAGCAAGGGGAAGGAAAGAAGGAGGGGAAATCAGAAGAAAGACCTCAAGAGAGATCAGACTTGTCATCACAATCAGAATTGAATACAGAACCAGAAAAACAGGAAATATTAGAGCCAAGACATACCAGAGGAATGACGAATCAAAAATAGAAAGGTAGTAACCACCAACAAAATGACTAAAAAACAAATGAAAATCTTTTTGGTCAATATAAATGGCCTAATCTCACCTCAAAAATGGGAAAAGACTTTTCTACAACTGGAGAAACTGATGTGATTTGCATACAAGAAACCCATATGAAAAAAGCGGATCAGAAATTATTGGAATGCCCAAGGTTAGAAAATTGTTTGCAGCTTCGGATATATATAAAAAGAAAAGAGGTGTGTTAATGTATATAAAGAAAGAATTTGAACCAAAGCTAGTTTTTGCCTCAGAAAATGGAAGGATACTGATGGTGGAAATCTAAAGAGAACCAATGAAAGCTTTAATTATAAACATATATGCACCAAATGAAAACCAAGACAAATTTTTAAAGAACTACAAGAACTAACAAACAGAGACTATGATCACTATTGTGTGATAGGAAACTTTAATGCTGTTTTTGACAAAGACCTAGATACAAAATCAGAAAAAATAACAAAACAAAAGGGAACGATCTCAAAAAAATTTCTACAGTTGGTGGAAGAAGTAAATACCATAGATGCATGGAAGACATGATATCCAAATACAAAAGATTATACTTTCTACTCCAATAGACACAAATGCAGTCAAGAATTCATGCATGTTGGATCTCAACAAGCCTAAAGAAGGAAATGGAACAAATAGACATTTTACCTAATATATTTGCAGATCATAATCCTATTTCATTACAATTGGGAAGCAAAACAGAAGAATTTTGTTGGAGGTGCAATACTTTGCATTTAAAGAACGAGGAGTTTATTAAGCAAATAAAAGACATGGACTTTTTCTTCAAACAGAACATGAGGCCAGAAACACCAATGACAATGATTTGGGAGGCAAGTAAGGGGCAGCCATAAGATTTGCAACAAAACAAAAAAGAGAAAGACAGAAGAAATACCAGATTTTGGAAAATAGAATAGATGCAGATGAATTACAATTGAAACAAAATCCATCAAATACAGACCTGTAGGAGAAGACAAAGTCAATACAACATCAGGTAAATATATTGCTTACTGAGGAAACTGCAAAGAAGCTTAAATTTGCAAAACAAAACTTTTTTGAAAGTGCAAACAAACCAGGAAGATGACTAGAATAAAAACTAAGAAAAGAGAAGGAGAAGACAACAATACAAACACTAAAACATGAATCAGGGATTGAAAAATTTAGACAAGAAGAAATGAAGATTGTAGAGGACTTCTATCAAAATTTATATAGTAAAAAGGAAGTAGATAAGGAGTCTCAGAAAGAATATTTACTGAAATATAATAAAATGAAACTGACCAAAGATCAAATGCATTCTTTGAACGATCATTTAACATTCAAAGAAATTGTAGAAGCTATTAAAAAGCAAAAAAATATGGGAAATTGCCAGGTCTAGATGGTCTTCCAGCGGAATATTATAAAGAATTGGAAGATGTATTGCTTAAACCATATAAGAAACTCCTGGAATTTATCGAAGGAAAGGGAGAAATACCACCAATGTGGTCTGAAGCGACAATCTCTCTAATACGTAAAGAAAACACATAGCGAAGAAATTAAAAATTACAGCCCAATTTCATTGTTAAATGTAGACTATAAAATTTATGCAACTATTTTGGCAACTAGACTGAAAAGAATCTTAATACAGATAATACACCAAGATCAATCAGGTTTCCTCCCAAAGAGACAGATGAAGAACAATATGAGGATAATTCTAAACACTTTGGAATATTATGAAGCTCTTCCGGAGAAGCAAATGGCGATGATATTTTTAGATGCAGATGAAGCTTTTGATAATCTGAATTGGAATTTTATGCTACAGGAACTGGAAGTATTGCAAATGGGAGAAAGATTTTTGAAATTAATTAAAGCAATTTATACCCAGCAAAAGACAAAAGGCAGAATTAACGGAGAGTTGACGAAAGAAATACAAAAAAGAACAAGACAGCCCACTTTCTCCACTATTATTTATTCTCACCCTAGAAATATTAACTGATCAAATCAGAGATAAAAAGGGGAAAAAAGGGTTAAAAGTTAGAGGGCAAGTTTTCAAGCTGCAAGCTTTTGCGGATGACCTAGTTATTATATTGGAGGATCCAGTGGATTCAATTGATGATTTGATGGAGACAGTGATGAATTTTGGTGACATGGCAGGAATGAAAATAAATCAAAAGAAAACCAAAATACTCTTTAAAAATATGAGAGATCAAGAACAATTGAAAATAATAGAAAGGACCAACTTTTAAGAAGAGAAGAGAGTCAGAATTCAAATCACAAAGAAAACAAGTACACTATTCAAAGACAATTATATGATACTGATTAAAGAGATACAGACAAGCTTTGAGAGATGGGCTAAACTACAGCTGTCATTGATGGGAAGAACAGCAACTATCAAAATGAATATTCTACCCAAAATTTTATTCTTATTCCAGACAATTCCAGTGATATTAAAACAGTCTTTCTTCGAAGAACGTAATAAGATAATCATGAGATTCATCTGGCAAGGTAAAAAACCAAGAATCAAAATCAAAGCAATGCAAGATGCCAAACAAAGAGCAGGTTTTGGACTTCCGGATTGGATGTTACATTATAGAGCCTGTGTATTAGTTTGGATAAAGGAATGGATAACCCTAGATAATGATAGACTACTTAATTTAGAAGGACATGATCTGCAGTTAGGATGGCATGCTTTTTTATGGTATAAAAAAGATAAAGAACATAAAAGTTTCAATACTCACATGATAAAAAGAGCCCTACTTGGGAAAAGACTGCACAGCAGATATACCAAAAAATAGCAACTTAGTTATCACCTAAAGAGGCCTTTACACAACCCAATCTTAGGATAGAAACAAAATTGTTAAGATATCAAGATTTATTTAAAAAGGATTGTGATCTAAGGTACAAAGAAGAATTAGAGGTGCAAAATATATATTTAGACTGGTGGTCTAGAGCACAAATGGAATCCAGGTATACAAAAGATAAAATAGAGGGCTTCTATACAGAACTAACAGTATTTAATAAACTTTTGTTGAGCTCAAATGAGAAAGTAATTAAGAAAATGTATGATTATTTGCTTGAAACTAAAATGCAAGATGAAATTGTAAAAGAATGTATGATCAAGTGGGCACAAAATATAGGACATAATATTGATATTGATCTTTGGTTACAAATATGGAAAAATAATATAAAGCTCACAAAATCGGTAAATTTTAAGGAGAACATATATAAGATGTTTTATAGGTGGTATATGACTCCAAAATATTATCAAAGATTTATACAGAAGTGTCAAATGTTTGTTGGAAGTGTAAAGCACAAGAGGGAAGTTTTTACCACATGTGTTGGACTTGTAGAAAGGCGAAGCAGTACTGGATAGTAGTCCATACTTTGTTACAAAAAATATTGCATTGTAATATTCCATTAAACCCAGAATTGTTTTTATTGAACATTATACCTGACAACATAGATAAAACAAAGAGCTACCTAGTTATACATATACAGTGGTGCCTCGACTTACAAACGTCCCTACTTACAACCATTTCGAGTTACGACCAGCTCCGGCTGCAAAATTTTGCTTCTACTTGCGTCCGGAGCTTCCACTTACGAACAGAAAAAGGCAGGGGAAAAAGGTGGGAAATTCAAATTTCTAACTGTAGGTGGCGACGAGGCTGCTTCTTTGTAGCTCTTTCGACCCAGCAGTTAGAGAGTGTGCGTCGTCGTTGGAGGCTTGGGACTGCCTTCTTCTGCTTCTGAGTGAGCATGTGTATGTGTTTGCAGGGAGGCTTCAGGCTGCCTTGTAAGGTAAGGTGCTGTTTTCTGCTTTTTAAAAACTGTTCTGGGTGTTTTGCAACGTGGTTTTGAGCTGGGGGGTTTATGTTTCTGTGCTGTGATGGGTCTTGGGGGGTTTGTTTATTTTTTGTTTCCCCCCCCCATTTCCGATGGGTCTTTGGGGGATTGGCTGCTTTTTGGGGAGGTTTTCCCCATTTCCGATGGGTCTTGGGGGGTTTGTTTGTTTTTTGGGTTTCCCCCCCATTTCCGATGGGTCTTTGGGGGTTTGGTTGCTTTTTGGGGTTTTTTTCCCCATTTCCGATGGGTCCTGCATGCTTCCCTTGCTTTTTCCTTTGTTTTCTTTGCATTTCCGACCTGCCCCTTTTGTTCTCTGTGCATTTCCGATCTGCTCCGTTTGTTTTCTGTGCATTTCCGATGGGTCTTGCACGCTTGATTGCTTTTCTCCCCCCCCCCCCTTCGGCCAGAAGGGATTAATCATGTTTCCAATGAGTCTTGCAGTGATTTTTTTTTTTTTTGGTGATTTTTTTCTTTGGCCAGAACAGATTAATTGCATTTCAATGCATTCCTATGGGAAATGGTGCTTCGACTTATGACCATTTCGAGTTACGTCCATCTTCTGGAACTGATTATGGTCGTAAGTCGAGGCACCACTGTAGTCACAGTAGCCAGAATTTTCTATGATAAGAACTGGAAGAAACTGGAGATACTGAAACAAGATATGCTCTTGGAGAAGATTTGGGAAGTAGTAGAGATGGACATTTTATCGGAAGTGTTGAAAAACTGTCCAGTACAAAAGGCAACTGAATGATGGGATTTACTATATAAATGGCTTGAGTCAGTAGATAGAACTGGATAAACAGAACTGAACTAAGAGGTATCTGTAAGTAGAAATCTGGAAGGGCAATCAAACTATAGAAAGGACGAAAATTGATGAGACATTGTAATGTGAATAACAAGATTTTATGACAGTATATTGTACGTTCTCCTTCTCCCCTTTTTATCCCCTTTTACCCCTTGTACCCTTTACCCCATACCTAGTCTGAAATAATAAGGTTAAAAAAAATTCTAGTAGAAATAATGATGGGATTCCAGCAGACGTAATATAATATATTATTTTTTCAGAGAGACGTTTCTTCAATACTTTAGAGTGAGGATTCAATTCAGCTTGTGAGTACAGCCCATTGTTTGCTCCTGTTGACCAATAAATAACATAAGCAGGATAATTTGCAGCTTACGGAGTTGTGGAACTTCATGATAGTGTAAGTTAATGTCTTTTACCTGTTAATAAGCGGTTAAAGTTTCTGCAGAGACCTGCTTCTAATGAAAACCTCGCAACAACTTTATTCATTCCTAATTAGTCCTCTCTATGTCAAAGAGGAAAGATAAGGCTGTTAAAACTGTTTGGACAAGAGATAAAGCTTCAGCTAAAATCTCTGAAAAACCGTCCGATCGCAGTTTGGAACATTTGGAACATTTGACGAGAATAGCTTCACCACCCCAACTTGAAAATAAACAAGATAAACAGGAAAAAATGGATGAATTGATGCGGATGGTGAAGGACTTGACCTGTAAAGTAACTCAAGGTTTCGATCAAACAGAGAGACGAGCATTATAAATGAGCATTAATAAGCTTCAAGATCAAGTTTCAGGAATGACACAGGAGCTGAAAAATGTTAAACAGAAAGTTAAAGAGCTCAGAGACATGGCAGAAAAAAATCAATTTGAGATAAGCAGCTTGGGCGAGAGAATCAACGAAACAAACAAAAAGTTGATTTATTTGAAAGATAACTCCAGAAAGTCCAATATTAAAATAATGAACTTTCAACTGCAACATGGACAAGACCTCAAAAAAGAGATTATATCCTGGGTTAACTCCATAATGGGTACACAACACTTGCTTGAACAGGACATAGAAATAGTTCATTTTGTTGGTAACCCCAAAAGCCCCAGAATAAGACCAGTGGTGGTGAAGTTTTTTAATTATACAAAGAAAGAACAATTTATGAGAGAAATTAAACAAAAACAAGACCAGCTGGTCTATAGGGGCAATAAGCTACAGATTTTTCCAGATTTATGCAATTAATCTTTGAACTGGAGAAAATCTATGAAGCCTGTTACAGCAGTTTTGATCAAAAATAATCTCAAATACCAATGGGGTCATCCTGTTTTTCTGAAAATTTGGAAAGACCAGGTTCTGTTTAAAATCTACTCTTGTGATGAAGGTAAAGATCTGCTGAAGGCCTGGAAACTCTGGCAGGAAGAAGAGGAAGGTCAGGAGCTAATCCCGACTACAAGCAAAGAAATAGAAGGTTGAAGCAGAAAGGACTAGATTTCTGAAGGATTAGAAGATGGACCAGCAGTTGTTTTTTTCCCCTTCCGAATCATTTATTTTTCTGTTTTTTCCTTATTGCTATTTTTCTCTCTTTTCCTCATTCATCTATATTGATTTTTCTTTCTCCTTTTTTCTCTCTAGTTTGTAGTTATAATTATACTAATTACATTTATATTAGATAGTAACAGCAATAACAAAACTAAAATTATTAATAACTGGATTTTAATTGTTTTTCATTTACTGCTAAATAAAGGGGAGAGAGGGGTGGAGAAGGGGGCTCCAGTTTTATTAAATATTAAGAAGAAATGCAAAAAATTAATAAAAAGAGCAGAGGTGAGGTTCTGGTTGTAGTTCCGCTGGACGGTGGTGATGTCCCCCCCACCTTGTGCCCTCACTAGTAGTTATGGCAGGGGAATATGGTGGGGTGGGAAAAAAGATATATGTTCACTGGATTGTTAGGGATAAAGTATTTTATGTTGTTATGTTAATTTTAAGTTTTAGTCTATTTTTGTTAGTTTGGTGGGGGGAGGGGTTGCACATGGGGCCTATTAGAAGGAGAACTCTTGAATTTAAATGGGTAAAAGAATAAGACTTGCTACTTTAAACGTGAAAGGCCTGGGATCAGCGGTGAAAAGAAGAAGAATAGAAGCATTATTGAAGAAAAATAAGGTGGACATTGCCTTTCTGCAAGAGACTCATCAATCAGAAGATGGAGTCAACGATCTTAAGATGAATAATATAGATATTTATGGAAAAAACTTTGGAACGTCTAAATCTAGAGGTGTGGCAATCATAATTTTTAAAAATTGTGACTTTACAGTGAAACAGGTAGTAAAAGATTGTAATGGTAGATTTATAATAATACAGGGTAAAATGGGTTTAGAAGAATATACTTTGGTCAATGTCTATGCACCTAATAATTAACAGGGAGATTTTTACGATACGGTTATTAAAGAAATGGAGAAGGTAAAGAAGGGCTATGTTATTATGGCAGGAGACTTTAATATGGTTATGGATAAGATAAAGGATAAAAAATTTATGATCGGAATGATGTTCATCAAAGAAATACAATATTGAGCAAGAAGGTAAGAAATAACCAATTGATGGATATTTGGAGGGAAATGAAAGGTGATGAAAGAAGATATACTTATTTTTCAGCAGTACATAATAGTTACTCTAGAATAGATTTTATATTCACATCTCAAGATTTAATTTCTAAGATAGTTAATACTGAAATTAACTCCATAAAAATAACAGATCATGCTTTAATGTCAATGGAGATTGAAATTTAAAAAGATTATAAAGACTCTAAAATGTGGAGAATGGATACTAATATTTTTCAGTACCTAGAGGTAATATAAAAGATAAAGAAAGAATGATTAGAATTATCGACAATTAATGAAGCAGGAGGTACGAAATTAGGCCTGTTGTGGGACACAATGAAAGCAATTAGAAGAAGACTTGAGAAATTTGAAATGCAAGGTTTTTTTAGAAAGAGATAGAAGGTTATTAGTAGAACTTCAGGCTAAGAGAAAGGAATTAGAAAACTTAGAAATAGAGAAAGTCCAGAGGGATTTGATGTACATAAAGAGGCATTTTTCTGAATTTAGCAACAAAACTCAAAATTATTAGCTAGAATGTGTAAAAATAGAAGATTAAAAAACACAATTGGGATAATTAAAGATAGAACAGGTAAGAGTTGTAATATAATGAAAGATAAATTGAAGATTTTTCAAGAATTTTATCAGAAATTATATAATGGAAATAATGCACCGAAAGAGAATATAGAAAATTATATAAATGAGAATTTAAAAATTAAATTATTGGAATGTGATAAAAGGATATTAGAAGAAGAGATTAAAGAAGAAGAAATTGCTGAAGTTATTAATAAACTGAAAAATGGTAAAACACCAGGCCCTGATGGATTGGGTTCAGAATATTATAAACATTTTAGTTCCATTTTGATACCTAAGTTAAAAATGTTTTATAATAAAATATTGGAAGGAGAGACAATGCCATCTTCTTGGAAACATTCATTAACAATTTTTATTCCAAAACCCAACAAGGATCTAACAGATCCGGGATCTTATAGGCCAATATCTCTAATAAACAAAGATGCCAAGATTTTTACTGCTATACTAGCAAATAGATTAAACAGATTTATAGCTAATTATATTAAAGAGGATCAATGTAGTTTTATAAAGGGAAGACAAATGGACAATTTAACGAGATGAGTTTTGAATATTATATATGAGATAGAAAAGGAAAAAACAAAGGCAACTGTTTTTATCATTAGACATATTTAAGGCCTTTGATTGTGTTGAATGGCCAACATTAAAACTGCTTATAAAGGGTTGGGGATTTGGTAAAAGATTTATAGGGGTTATAGACCAACTATATTCAGATAATATTTCAGAAGTAATAGTTAATGATGGTTTAACAGCGCGGATTTTTCTAGGCCGAGGTACTAGACAAGGCTGTCCACTTTCACCTATATTGTTTTGTATGGTTATAGAATTGCTAGCTAATGCAATAAGAAATGATGAATTAATTAAAGGATTAGGAAAAATGATATAATTAAGATTAATTTATTTGCTGATGACTCATTATTGACTATTAAAAACCCATTAGAAAGTATGGATAAGATTAAAAATCATTTAGAAAAATTTGGGGAAATAACAGGATTAACTATTAATTGGCAAAAAACCACAAATAATGATGTTTAATCATAATAAACATGAACAAGAAAAGTTTGTAAGTAAATATAGTTTTAAATTGTGTAATTATATTAAATATTTAGGTATAAGTATAGTTAAAGTGACTCAAAAACTAAAAGAGCAAAAATTTAATAAATTAAAAAGTGATATTAAAGATAAATTGCAGGAGTATTCTAAATTGAAACTATTGTGGTTTGGGAGAATTGCCATGATCAAAATGAAAATATTACCAAAAATTACTTTTTTATTCAGGGTGCTCCCAATACAATTAGAAGAAGAAGACCTTAAATATTGGCAGGGATTAATTAATGGATTTTGTAATCAAGGTAAAAAATCTAGAATAAATAAAAGATATTGGTATAAGGTTCAAAAAAATGGAGATTTAGGTATTCCTAATATAAAAAATTATTATATAGCGAATCAGTTAAGATTTATTGGAGATATTATATATAACAAAGGAAAGTTAATTTGGTGGGATACGGAATCCTCAGAAATAAACGGGAACGTTGAAAAATATTTATTTAATGTAGTAAAAAGAAATACAATAAATCAGGTGAACAACCCTTTTTTAAGAAACATGTTAAATGTATGGAATAGATATAAAAAGACGTTATGTGCCTTTACTTCACCATTAAAATTAGTGACTGAAATAGAAAACTTCCCAGCAAATTTGAAGGGTTTAGTTGATTTGTTTAAGGACAAAAAAGTTGCTAGATTAAAGGATTGGATGATTAAAATGAGATCAAAAGATCAGATTATAGTTAAACTTTAAACTAATAGATTGTCATGGTATAACTATATCCAATTAGATAGTTGGACAAATGAATGGCTGAAAATTAATGGCAAATGTAGAGAATATACTAAGTACGAACAATTTCTATCATCACATGAAGTTATGCAGAAAGATGCTTTGATGAAGGAAGTAGTAAGTAGAATATATAACCTAATTTTGGAACAAGAGGAAAAAGAGATAGAAACAGAAGGATTGAAATCAATTTGGGAAAATGATTTAAAGACAGAAATCAAATGGAGGATTGGATAAAAATTTGGAGGATGAGAGTTTTAAGATTAATGTCAGTAAGAATAAAGGAAATTTTTAAAAAAATCAGTTTAAGGTGGTATATGACTCCGGTGAAAATGAATATAATAATTTCAGATTATTCTAAAGCTTGTTGGAAATGTGATGAAGAAATTGGTACGTATTATCATATGTGGTGGGAGTGTAAATGGATTCAGAAATTTTGGAAACTGATTTTAAGGAAATATGTGATATATTTGGAAAAGATATTGAATTCAATTCTAAAACTGCTTTGTTGTCAATTTTTGATAAGATAGAACTTGACTATTGCTCTCACTGATTTTGGAAGAGGAGTCTTTGCCAAGTTATAGGCAAGACGGATGGCCTGGACTATTCATCTAGAGATGTTCTGAGAGGAAGCCGGTGCTCCGAAGGAGGAGCCAGCAAAGGTGACAAAGAGACGTTGTGAGGCACGAAAAGTGGTAGAGCGGTGCACATAATATGACAGAGCACGCTTCACGTCTAGAGCGTGCAGGGCTGTCTCAGGAAGGACAGTTGGCTGGTTCAAATGGAAGGCAGAAGATACCTTAGGCAAGAAGGTAAGGTCTGGCCGTAAGGTTACTTTGCAGAAAGGAGGTTCTGCTCTTAGTGTAGCCAGTCCTCCAGCCCTGCGAGCTGAGCTTATCGCCAGGAGAAAGGCGGTCTTGAGGGTTAGCAAGCGGAGCGATGCTGACGCCAAGGGCTTGAAGGGAGGCCTCATAAGCCGCTGAAGAACTAATTGGAGAGACCACTGAGGTGTTAGTGGTCTTATAGGCAGGGCGCATATTTTCCAGGCCTCGGAGAAATAGTTTGCAGGTAGAACGGGCCAGTCCCAGGCAAAACAGGTGCAGGAGAAACTGAAGGAGTGCGTCCAGAGACGTTGGCCTAGTAGGGGAATGTTGTCTTGATGCAAAGTGACAGAACGCCTACCAATTATAGGAGTAGGTCAAGGTGGTAGAAGGTTTGTGAGCATGATTGAGCATGTCTGTTACAGTCGGGGAAGTCTCCAAGCCGTCAGGTGGAGGGACTCGAGGTCCGGATGAAATACCTGACCTCTGTCTCGAGACAGTAGATGAGGGACCAGCTGCAGCCTGATGTATTCTGCGGCTCACGGGAGCAGGATCGAGAACCAAGGTTGATGAGGCGACCAAGGGGGTATAAGTATGACATTTGCATTGTCTTGTCGGATTCGAACGACAGTGCTTTGAAGAAGGGGGAAAGGTGGAAACCTGTAAAGGAGGCCCTGTGACCAATTCATCAGGAAAGCGTCCCCTAGGGACTTGCGTCTGATGCCGCCTTGGGAGCAGAACATGGCCCACTTCTTGTTCATCTGAGATGCGAAAATGTCTATATCTGGAGTCCCCCCAACACCAACAGAGGCAGCGAAAGATGGCATTGTCGAGAGCCTGCTCGTGAGGGCAGGACTGTAGTCTGCTGAGATGGTCTACTATGGAATTGTTCTCGCCTCCCAAATGTACAGCCACTGGATAAATGTGGCTAGCATAACACCATTCCAAAAGGTCGATGGTGTGAAAGAGAAGGCGTAACGAGTGAGTGCCGCCCTGCTTGTTTATATAATAAACTGCAGTGGTATTGTCCAACGTGACCGAGACCACTCGACCACAGAGTAGGGGCTCAAAGGCCCAAAAGGCATTGGTGATTGCCAGGAGCTCCAGTAGATTGATATGCAGGCCGGCTTTTATCGTGGACCAGCGGCCGTGGACAGCATGGTGGCGTAGACAAGCCCCCCCAGCCTGACGGGCTGGCAACCGCAGTTCACTGAACCAGCAGGGTGAAGAGACCAAAGGGTCTCCTATCCGTAGGTTGTGGGGGGGATTTCCACCAGTCCAGTTGTGTGGCAAGCTCCAGAGTCACCTGGAACAACGTGGATGGGTGGTCGCAAGAAGAGTGAGAGAAACCAGGCTTGAAAGGACTGCATCCTCAATCGAGCATGCTGTACCACAGCTGTGGTAGATGCCATCAGCCCCAGAAGTCACTGGACCTGTAGGGCAGGGACCAAGCGCTTGAAGAAAAGGAGCATAACAAATCATGCTTTTTCACAAACTTCTTGTCAGGGAGAAAAGCCTGCTTCAAGAAAGCATCCAAAGTCACATTAATATAATTTACACATTGTGTAGGTTGCAAAGTTGAGTTCTCTATGTTGACCTTTAGTCCTAACGCTGACAAAAGAGACAGTGTCAAGGACGTGTGTTTACAAGCTTGTGACTTGGACTCAGCAACCAGGAGCCAGTTATCCAAACATGGGTAAACAGTGATTCCTCCTACTGAAAACCTGAGAAAGCGTTGATGGTCTGACCGGATGCTAGCATGAAATTGAACATCTTACAGTTCAATCACGGTAAACCAACTCCCTAGACGTAACATGTGAATAATAGAGTCCAAGGAAACCATACAGAATCTTCGTGGAGTAATAAAAGAATTCAGGCCTCCAAGATCAAGGATGGGCCAGAGGCCTCCATCCTTTTTGGGGATGGTGCAAAGGAACAATGGCATCGTTCCCTAACAAGGCCTGAATTTCATCTTCCAAAGGAGATGGCCTTAACGTGGCCTGTGTCAGGGGGTACATCGAATTCAGTGGAATAGCTGGTAACTATGATAGAGAGTACCGAAGTGTTAGACGTGAAGGAACACCAATTAGAAAGACAAGGGGTCAAACGGACTGATTGGTCAACGACAGAGAAGTCAGGTGCATTAAAGAGACTGCTTGGTTTTGCGGTCCTGCCTGCGGTTTTGTCGGCCAGGGCGCTGCCTGCCCACATGTCTAGGGGGTGGCGGTTGGTAACTTTGGGCTTGGGGCCTTTGATGTTCCTGGGATGCCCTAGGCTGGTAGGAAGATCTCCAGGTACTCAAGGTTATTGCGCCGCAAACTACCGTGCCGTCTTCCGGAGCTTGAGCAGGTTATCAAGAATAACAAGTTTTCTGAACAAAAAGCCCTACTCCATCAAACGGCAGGTCCTCGATCCGTGCTCTCGCATCTTCTGATATGTTGGCAGATTTCAGCCAAGCAAGCCACTGCAAAGAGATGGTAGTGGCCAGTTGTTTGGATGCTGGTTTCAAGGCATGTCGAGTCGCAATGCGCTCGTGATGCGCCAGCCCCACTGCCTCCTGGTGATATGAGATGCCCTGGCTGTAAAGGTGTACAGGAGCTACCTGCAAAATCGGCAGTGCCAAATTCCATAAGTGGCGATGATAAGCGCCCATGGCAGCGGAGTAATTGGCTACACGGCGGCCAGAGAATAAAAACGCCGACCAAAGATATCCTTATCTGTGTTCTCTGTATCAGTTGGGAATAGGAAGAACAACCTTCTAACGGTAAAGGAGGGTGACTATCTGCGGCAACTGATATGGGTGTAGGAAGTTTGGTTGGAAAAATCTTCCTCCCCCTGACTCTTGTGAGTCCCAGCCTGAATAAGGTAAGTCCTTCTGACGATTAGGGGAGAAGTCTTTCTTAGCGTGAGCCTGACCAAGATCAGTCTCAAGAACAGCCGCTGGGATGGAGAAGGCTGAATGGGTTAACAGCGGGTTTGGTCGAACCTGCGGACACTTTGCTGCCGGAGCCGAGTTCGAGGGAGCACTACTCCTTTGAGGCGTAGGTGGAGGCACATAGTGTTCCTCGGCCCGTGGCTCAGAACAGTGCCAGGTAGAGTGGGGAGGCAGTGGTGGCAGAAAGGGTGGTGGATAAGGCTCATAGCTCCTATGCCGAAATAAAGGACTGGTCCTGCTCGAACTTGTCAGCATGCTAGGACCCTATTGATGAGCAGGAAAAATACTCGGGTCTGCCTGACAGCCACAGGGTTCCTGTGATTGGGTCGACTCCTATGAGTCCTTTTCCTATGAGCCTACGCTGGCACCGGTGGTTGAGGTTAGGCCGCAGGCTGCTGTGTGAATGAGCCCATTGATAAATGAGGGCTGTTTCGCGCCAACTTATCAACCACCAAAAAGGTGTTACCCCAGTCAGGAATATCACTGACAGGTGGGGATAGCAGTGGGAGCTGCAGGCCCCCCCTTTTTTTTTAAAGGCAAAGCTAGAGCTGCCGTATGTTGCCGGGAAACTCCAGCTTCAGCACCCAGCTCTCTACAGAACTAGCAGCTGTGTGAACAAGCCCATTGCTGAATGAGGGCTGTTCTGCGCCTATTCATCAACCTCCAAAGAGGTGTTACCCCAGTCAGGAATATCACTGACAGGTGGAGCTGGCAGTGGGAGCCGCAGGGGGCCCTTTCTTTCCCTAAAGGCAAAGCCAAGGCTTACCGTATGTTGTCGGGATATCTTCGGCCTCAGCACCCAGCTCTCTCCAGACTTAGCAGCTGTGAGAATGAGCCCATTGATGAAGGAGGGCTGTTCTGCACCAATTCACCAACCTCCAAAGAGGTTTTTACCCCAGTCAGGAATATCACTGACAGGTGTGGAAGGCGGCAGGAGCTGCAGGGGGCCCTTTCTTCTCCCAAGGGCAAAGCTAGGGCTACCGTATGTTGCCGGGATATCTCCGGCTTCGGTGCCCAGCTCTCTGCAGACTTAGCAGCTGTGAGAACGAGCCCATTGATGAAGGAGGGCTGTTCTGCGCCAAATTACCAACCTCCAAAGAGGTTTTTACCCCAGTCAGGAATATCACTGACAGGTGGGGAAGGCGGCAGGAGCTGCAAGGGGGCCCTTTCTTCTCCCAAGGGCAAAGCTAGGGCTACTGTACGTTGCTGGGATATCCCCGGCTTCGGCGCCCAGCTCTCTGCAGACTTAGCTCAGATGCTGTCCTCTTCTTCTTTGACACGAAGAGGAAGATTGCAAAGGGGTGGATAGAGCCGCTGTTGCTCTTGAGCTTGGGGTAGTCTTGTTCTCTTACAAAGAATACACAACGCCGGCTGGTGCTCTTCCCCCAGGCAGAAGAAACAACTTGTTAATGCAAGTTACTCACAGTTACTGAAGAAAGAACAAGGGAGGTCAAAAGAAAGGAATAGAATTGCTTTTCACTTGCGAAGTTCTTAACGAAGCTGATGCTACAGCGGTGGTCAAAAAAAGAACTGAGGAACTAGGTGCCGGGGGCGGAGTTATATAGCTGGTGTAGGGGAGGTCCCGGCACCAAGTGCTTAAAGCTATAGAAGCTTCCGAGGCTGCTCTGCTCAGGTGCAGATTAACCCATTAGTGTGCATTCACAGAGACCACGAAGGAGAAACAGCTCCCGCTCCTGCTAAGATAAACTAAGTCATAAACAAGACAAAAAATTACTCCATACACACCAAAGGGGGGAAGAGTTTGAAGAAAAGATGACACACTATCACTCCTGGTGAGGAGGAGAAGGAAAAGGAGAGAAAGAAGAAACAGCTTAGAATCGAAAGCTTCTTTCCTTCCAAGGGGGCTACAGACACGGTGAGTACAAACAACAGTATTAAAAGCAGGACTGCTACATTAACAACAGTGCGTAATAATAGCTCAGTGTGTCAAGAAGCTGGAACCTGTCTACCAAATGCCAAGATAAATAAATCAACTTATCTTAAACCAACTAAAACCCGAAGGAAGAGAATGTTAGAAAGAACAAATCTTCAGGATGGGACACAAACAGTAGGAAGGCAGTAAATGCTTCCCCCCCACATCTAAACTGCTCTGTTGTATGTCTGAGTGAAATGTGCTTCCTCTCAGCAGAGACCCTGCTATTGGTATTGGGAAAAATTAGTAAAATGGAAAGGCAATTAGAAGCCTTAACCCAAATGCTTGTTTATCCAGAAGATAAGTTAGACCAAAGAGGAGAGGAGGAGGAGGACGCCATTGCTCCACACCCTCCAGCTCCCAAACATGAACAAAGACAGCATTTACAGCAAATGACAGCAGAAAGAGTGCAAAGAGTATTGCAAACAAATCAAGTTCTAATCTGCTTCCCCAAAAAAGATACCCGGCTTTGGACAACCAAGAAAAGAATTCTTTCCTCCCTGATAGAATTAACGAATAGAGATATTGCTCGAGCAGAGTTAAATCACTTCCACTTTCTGCCTTCGCAAAACTATTATAAAAGATTGCTTTTAGATTTTAAATCAGCAGATATTCCCTTGCAACTTCTGCATTTATCCCAACATTTAAGAAGTTATGATATAATACCTCAAAGAGTATTTAAAGAGCATGGGGTTAGAGTCCTTGCCAGAGCCAAAAGAGTTAACTATGCTTCCACTCCATCATTAGCCACAGGGACAGCTGCGGAGGAGACTGGCCTTGATAAGAAGGATAAACTGCAAGCAAACAGCTTCTGTAAATTGGACAGGATCCAACCTGATAATCAGGATGAACTTTCAGAACTTTCAAAACTTAGGAATAAATTGGATGAACTATTAATGCCGAAAAGAAAAAGAGTGCATGAGGAAATTCTGGCCTCTTTCCAAGGTCTTGATTCTTCTGACCAGGAAGGATTAACCCTTTCGAGTTGTTTGGACACTAGATCTTGATTCTTCTGACCAGGAAGGATTAACCCTTTCGAGTTGCTTGGACCCAATTGTGGATATGATTGATACCACAGACAAAGATCAAAGATGGGAAATGAAACTGAAAGAAAAAGAAGGGCTGGATGATAGGTTATTTCATTCACCACTGTCTAAGGAGAAGCTGATAGCAAAAACGAATACTTGCCCTGAATTGATATTAATATCAAATCCACAACCAGAACTAAAGGTGCTAACTCTAACAAGGCAACCTCGTGAATCGGAACAACCCGATAATTCTACTGAGATGAGAGAAATTTCCCCTACAGAGCCGTAATGGACGTTGGTCGAGATCCAGGGATCACAGACCTTTATTGAGGGACTAACTGAAGGACTACATAATTCAACAAGAATACAGGCTACTTTAGATCATGATGATGGACCAGAACTAGCATACCAGAACTCCTCAATTCTTCAAGAAAACCCAAGAACATCAGAATACTATTCAAATCCTGCTGTGATACCTTCCGAAGCTGATGCGATAGAGAGAAAACACCTGACAGACTCTCCTGCTCCCCTGGTTGGACTGACTTCAGATCTGACCATGAAGGAGGTTGAAGGTGAAGGGAGTGCTCAGGAGACAGCAAGTGTCATTTCAGAGGCTCAATGATGGGTACCAGACCAGCATACAAATAAAATTGCCCTCATATCATGGAATGTAAATGGATGGATCGGACTCTCCCAGGACCCTGAATCAAGAGAGTATCTTTCCTCTAAGGACATTGTATTGATGCAAGAAACTTGGATCCAGGAAAAGGTGTCAATCAATGGTTTTCACTCACACTCCATCAGTGCAACCTCCGGGGTAGGTCGTGGAAGATGCAAGGGAGGCTTAGGAGTGCTGATTGCCACATCCCTGTGTGTAAACACAAGGCTGCTACCATCCTTCAAACAACACGCAATGGCCATCCTTGCCCATTTTGAACAATGGGATTTGCTGATAATAAATTTGTATTTACCCCATCAAAAGAAGAAATTACAGACTCTGGCAGTATGGACAGAATTTGAAGCTTATGTAGCAGAGCTGCTTCATTCTTATCCCAACACATATGTGATTCTGGGAGGGAACTTCGTATAGGCCCTAACGATCAAGCCCTATATTCTCAACATAAAACATGCCCTCCTACACCTGGCCTAAATGGACTTCCATTTAATTGGCAATCTAAAGATAGGAAAGCAAATTATGCCAGGCTCCTCCTACATCAAATGACCACCAGGCTTAACCTGCACATTTTAAATGGTGCATATGGGAATGACTACCCAGCTGAATTCACCTACCTGGCAGGAACTAGAATGAGCCAAATAGCCTATTTAATCATTTCATCAAATTTAATTCCACTACTGGAGAATCTGGAAGTAGCCCCAAAATTCCAAAGCGACCATCTCCCTGTCTTACTAATTATGAAAGCTCCTTTGCCTTATCTAAGAAGCGACAATCAATACCTACCCATGATACTCCCTGAGGGGGGAATATACTGTCGGGCCAAATGGACCCCAAAGATGGACTTGGATCTTCAGACTTTACTTGCATCTGACACCATGCAAAGCATTAGGACATCTATAATGCACACGAGCAACCCGGTGGAAACTTATGAGGAGCTGATATGCGAGCTGAAACAGTCTGTTACTGGTAAGGCAAAAGTGACCCAACAATGGCAATATCGAACTTCGAAGCCATGGTCTGACAAGGAATGTGTACTAGCTAAAAAAAAAGTCTTACAGAGCACCTACCAAGCCTATAAATTAAGTTCGGATCTGAAAGTAGCCCAAACCCTTCTGAAAGAGAAAAAAATCTTTAAAAAGCTACTAGTGCAAAAGAAAAAAGAGGCCCAGAAAGAAAATTGGGAAAAATTGATTCAAGCAGCAAAATCTAAGGACTTGACTCTGTTCTGGCGGCTGATAAAGATCTTTCCAACCTCTGGGCCAACACTCCCAGATTGTTATATCCACCCAGAGACATGGGAGAAGCACTTTCGAGACTTATATAAAGATGCAGATGCGGCCCAGTTGAGATGGAATAGTACACTTGAAGATGTTCCACCATGGTCACCTGTGTCAACTTCCGAAATACACAATTTAATAGCCCAGATGAAAATGGGAAAAGCCCCTGGAGAAGATCTGATTCCTCCAGAGGCGGTCAGAAATAATCTAGAATTTTGGGCTCCGGTTCTAGCATCGCTATTCACGTATATCGATGCTACTGGCCGAATTCCAGAAAACTTGGGATTTGCTATCATAGTCCCCATTTTTAAGAAGGGAAAGAGAGATGACCCTGCAAATTACAGGCCTATTAGTCTCTTTAGCACAATCTGTAAATTATATACCAGGCACTTATATTGGAAATTCAAAGATTGGCTGGAGCAGGATAAGATACTTGCGGAAGAGCAGGCAGGCTTCAGGGAAGGTCGATCTACCATTGACCAATGCTTGATATTACAACATCTTATTGAAAAATATACCTCTGATAAAGCAACCTCACTCCATGTAGCTTTTATAGATCTCAAGGCAGCTTTTGACTCAATATCAAGGGTCAAATTATGGAGAAAACTAGAGGCTTCTAATATTGACAGGCATCTGCTTCAACTTATTCAGGCTCTCTATAGAAATACCTCACTTAATGTAAGATGTAGCGCTCACAGCCATCTTACTAATGCCATTCAAACCCAAAAAGGAGTCAAACAAGGCTGCCTTCTGACTCCACTTTTGTTTAACTTTTACATTGATTCTATGGTGGACCAGCTAAAAAATATTGACTTTCATCCCCCTAAAATCGCAGGGAGGCATATAACAACATTACTGTATGCCGATGATGTAGCTATCATCTCTAGGACCCCAATTGGGCTTAGAAGAGCTTTGCGAAGGTTGTCTATATATTGTGAGCAGGAAGATCTGATAATTAATTTTCAAAAAACAAAAATCATGTCTTTTGCCAAAAGGCCAATAATGCGAACATGGATGATAAATCAGCATAGAATTGATCAGATCCACCAATTTAAATATTTAGGTGTCATTTTCCAATCTAACGGCTCTAGGAAAGCACATGGTAATTATGTGGCATTAAATGCCCAGAGAAGTTCTGCTGCAATATTACAATTTATGAGAACAAAGGGGGGGGCATTACATTCCCTCGGCCATTAAATTGCTCCACGCAAAAGCAGTAGCCCAACTACTGTATGGCTCCCAATTGGGCCCCTTCCCAAATATTGCAACCTTAGAACGTGTACAATCAAAATTCCTGAGGGCAATGTTAGGAATCCCCAGAGATGTCGCCAACGTAAAATTAAGATTGGAAACTGGTCAAATTAAAATCGAAGCCAGGATATGGATTGCAATTCTCATGTACTGGCTCAGACTGTCTTATCTCCCTATTGGTCTTGCACCATTGATCCTGCAAGACACCTTAAAGTCAAAATGGGTTCAGTTAATTGAGCAAAAAATAGCCTCTTTGGGTCTCTCTAGGTTGACTCTGTTAACCATGGGAATGGAACAGGCAAAGAAAATAATCAAGCAGCGTATTGAGGACATTGAGAGACAAAATGATTTAAGCAGTGCCCCAGAATTCTACCTTAGGGAGGACAATTTATACAAGGTTACAGCAGCACCTTATTTTGCCCAGTTGGAGCAGCCCAGGCATAGAAGGGCGTTTACTCTGGCCCGGCTTAACGCACTACCTTCAGCAGTGCAGGAGGGACGGTATAAAAAGATCCCCTGGGCAGAGCGCCTTTGCCCATGTGGAATGGAGCAGATAGAAACAATTGAACACGTCCTGTTGCGGTGCACATTTTACAAGGCTGTACGTGAAGAACTTGTTTCCCCTCTGATTGGCCGATTTCCCAGTTGTACAGAGCAACAATGTATGCATGTGCTGCTGTCTGACTCCAATCCCATTCTTACACATAGGGTTGCCAAATTTCTTACTGCTGCAATGGGCATTAGAAAAAGGACCCTAAAAGAGGATGAGCCTCTGTAGTTAGAGCATGGTTTGCTAGAAATTCTGGAATTGCTTTAGGGGAGATGTTTTGATGCTGTTGTTCACCTCAGAACCGAGTATTTGCATTTGATCCCAATATTTTTGTATACCTCTGTGTATTTATATATTTCAATGTTTTATTTGTGGCTGGTCTTTGACCATAATAAAGTTTTATCTATCTATCTATCTATCTATCTATCTATCTATCTATCTATCTATCTATCTATCTATCTATCTATCTATCTATCTATCTATCTATCTATCTATCTATCTATCTATCTTAAATATTTTGAAAATATTTATTTAAGAGAATCAGTTTTCTTGAAGAGAAAAGAAGTAACTTTTTAAAAGGGAAATCTGAGTGTAAATCTTAGCAAACCATGTGCTCTGACAACCAAGCAAGTGAAGGGGTGGGTGAAAGTTTTGCTCTGTCTGAAAGAACTTGTGTTGAAAACTTTCACTGTCAGAAGTGTTCTACTCTTCATAGTGAAAGATACTGATAAATATAGAAGAAACTGTTCCTAGTTCTTTCTAGGCACCAAAATGTATCTCCCTCTGCAGTAATATGGATTAAAAAATGTATAGTAGCAGGTTATACTGGTTTGATGCTGTATATTTTTTGATGCTCTTGAAATAAAGTAAACGATCTGGAAACTTGTGATTAGCAAAAGAAAGTTCAGTTTAATTTTTTTCTGGAAATCTATTCGGTAAAAAAAACCTGTGACATGTCCAGAGATGGGAAGGCCTGGAAAAAAACTGGAAAAATTGGGGGGGGGGGGCGGAACAGAGTTTTCCCCCGTTTTTCCCCCAAAGTCATTGTTTGGGGGGGGGTTTCAGAAAAATTGGGGAAAAAATGAATTGTGGAATATGTTCTTTAACAGTGATAAATAATATGTCTATGACATGGCATTCAAACTATATAACATGAAGACCTTAATGTAATACTTCTGAGACTTTGTGTATTTAAGTTCTCTCAACTGAAGCCAAGCAAACCCTGGAATACAATTCAAGTATACTGTACTTCTCAGTGCAATTCTCAAACAAGAGAATTGTGCATTTCTGCCTCTAGGGGGCACTGCAAGGGAAAGGCTTCAGTTTAGTTTGCTTGTGGGCTCCATCTTGTACCTCCTACAGTGGGTGATTGTTGGTGTACAGCAGATGATATTTTCTGTCCTCTCAAGCCTTAATTGACAGGTAAGAGGTTAAATTTGTCTGACAAATTAGTTTATCTTTATTACCTTTATCTAAATGATTTCTATTAATGTTCTCCCCCATTACAGCATAATGTTTGCCTATAATCTGTTTTACCAGTAAATTGTTTTTTCCTTCTCTCAATAAAATGGTGAGCCCAAATCTAGACTTTGAAAACATTTCGGCAGTGTGATTTTTGCTGAGAGCACAGCTGCAATTTGCATATACCATGAGAAGTAATATTGTTTTCCACATGCTACAAGGATGATAAAACACATCCTTGCATGCCAGAGGTGCCCTAAGACATAAAAAAAATATGATGAGAGCCATAAGAAAAGTGCAAGTAGCTTTTCTCTCCAAAGTTCTCACCCCAGAAACACTACTTCTGCTGCTTCTGTATCTTCACAAAGTGTTTCTTCACCAGCAGCATCTTCAAGTAAGGACAAAGGATCTAGACAGACTTGAACATTGGGCCCTATCCAATAAGATGCAGTTCAGTGGTGGGAAAAGTAAGGTCCTGCACTTAGGCAGGAGAAACCAGATGCACAGGTACACACAGTACAGGATAGGTGGTACCCGGCTCGACAGTAGTACTTATGAGAGGGATTTAGGTGTCCTGATGGACCACTGCCTAAGGATGAGTCGACAGTGTGCTGCAGCTGCCAAGAAAGCCAACACAGTCCTAGGCTGCATCAACAGGGGGATAGCATCAGATTGCTTTTGCCAGTGCCATTTAATAAGGCATAGCAATGCTGCTGGTTGGATGAGGGTGAGTTGAACAGACATCTTTAAACAGCTGTAGACTACATACTAAGTGTGGTGGAATTGGCTTGAAGAAACATCTGCAGCCCTGAATACAATTTTATAAACCATTTATTTATTTAAAATATTTATTTGCTGGTCATCTAAAGGATCCGAAGCAGCTTACAGTATTAAAATAAATAAAATAAAAAACTAAATAAATTATTACAATATTTAAAGAGCATTAAACAGGTATCAGGCCGCACTTTGAGTGCTGTGTCCAGTTCTGGTCATCACAATAAAAAAAAGGCACTGAGGTGTGCAAAGAAGAGCAACAAAGATGAGAAGGGGACTGGAGGCTAAATCCTATGAAGAACAACTAAACGAACTAGATATGTTTAGCTTAACGAAGATAAGACTGAGGGGAGACATGATAGCAATCTTCCAATATCTGAAGGGTTGCCACAAGGAAGAGGGTATCAATTTATTTTCCATTGCGCCTGAGAGTAGGACAAGAACCAATGGGTGGAAACTTGTCAGAGGAAGATCCAACCTGGAAATAAGGAGGAATTGCCTGACAATGAGAAACATTAAGCAGTGGAACAGCTTGCCTCCCAATATTGTGGGTGCCCCATCGCTGGAGGTTTTCAAGAAAAGATTGGACAGCCTTCTGTCTGGGATGGTATGAGGTCTCCTGCCTTGGGCAGGGGTTGGACTAGAAGACCTCCAACGTCCCTTCCAACCATACGACTATTCTATTCTATTCTATTCCTATTCTAAGTGTTGCAAACCATTGCCTCACAAAAATACACAATGCCTTCATCATTTATAGATGAAATGACACCTGAAAATCAGGAGAAAATTGATCAAGCTATTGCAAGAGCAATATATGCTTCTGGATCAGCATCATCAATAACTGAAAATGCATATTGGCAGGAAGCTTTTTAATTATTATGACCATCATACCATTTGCCAAGCAGACATTCCTTGAGCAAGCCTCTTTTAGAGTCGGAATATGAGCACATTGTCAGTGCGTGAACACGCGGAAAATCAGCAGAGTACTTTCAGGTCCTGATGGCAATAACTCACTCAGACACATTCAGCTTCTTCCAGCACCACACGTGTATTTACAGGATATTTACAAGTATACAGAGCGACAGCATGACACCATGAATTCATCAATATAGCAGGAGATACATCTTCACTACACAGTACATATATATACACTTATGAATCTGGCTTTATCCAATCAGTGCAGGTGTTGCATCATCTTTGTGCCAGCCCTCCTGAGTCACTGTGACTCAGCATTTGACACACCTGATCATCATGGGAACTCATTAATACTTCTGTTCTGTTCAGGCCTGTAAATTTCATACTCTGACACACATTATGGAATCTGTATAAATAAAAATCAGTGAAGCACTATGTCTTGCAGTACTTACAGATGGATGGAAAAAATGTTTGGGGAGAAGGAATAATTAACTTTGTGATAACAACACCTCAACCAGTGTTTTATAGAAGCATTGAAACTAGAGATAACTGGCATACTGCAGCGTATATCAGCATTGAAATATGTGCAGTTTTAGAGAAAATTGAGACTGGTAAAGTATTTGTTTTGCTGACTCATAATGCAAGTAATATGAAAGCTGCATGGGAAATCATAATGGACAAGTATCCACACATTACTGCAATAGGATGTGCATCTCATAGACTGAACTTATTTCTTAGTGACTCCATGAAACTGGACACCCTTCAAAGGATTTATAGAAGAGCTTAAGAAGTTATCAAATATGTAAAAGCTACTCATGTTGTCACTGCAGTCTTCAAGAAGAAGCAAGAAGAAGAAGAAAAATGCACAAAATAAAATACTGACACAAGTTCTGTAGTAAAACACATTGGGGTGGAATGGTGATATCCTTTAAAAGTTTATTTAAAAACAAAGAAGCTCTTCAATAAACTGATTACTGAGAATCTTCAAATTCCCAGAAATATAAGGAACACTGTGCTTGATGAGGATATCTTTTGGGTTTAGCTGCAGAACTTCCTACAGATTTTAACACCATTTTTTTCAGCAATACGTGCATCTGAACCAGACACTGCACTTTTGTCAGAAATTCCTAACCACATGGCTATGATAAAAACATCTGTTTTTGAAAATCTAAGTGCGTCTCCACTTACAACAGCTGGAGAAAGTAAAGAAAAAGATTTTATTAAGAAATTGGAAGAATTTTGTTGCCATCCAATAAATGCTGCTGCAAATCTGCTGGATCCAAGATTCAGAGGCAGTGAAGTGAATGAAAACAGCTGATGCATTTGACTGGATTATAAAATAAGCTGCAGATTTAGGACTTGATGTTGGAAAAGTAATTTCAAATGTTGCAGAATAGAGAACATCTTCAGGGATTTGGGCCAGGAATGCAGTCTGGGATTCTGCAAAATATATCCTACCTGCAATATGGTGGCAAGGTTTCTGCACAACATAACCTCTGACACCTCTTGCATCTCGTTTACTGCAGATTCTTGCATCTTCTGCTGCAAGTGAAAGAATCTGGTCTGTGTTTGGTAATATACCAAATCAAGAAACAAACTAACCTGTGAAAGGGTAGAAAAGCTTGTTTCAATCCGTGCAAACCTTAAGTTTTTAGAAGTCCATGAGAAAAATGACAAATATGTAGAGGAAGAAGAAATTGAAAATGATTTTATATTTATTTATTCAATTTGTATCCTGTTCCCATTAGTGTTGTAACTGGGTGAGTTACAATCTCATAAAAGAGAAAACACAAATGAAAATAGAAATATTAAAACTGATAACCCTAAAAGAAGAAGAAGAAGAAGAAAGCCAGATGGCACCAACTAATTTAAGAGCGGATGGAGGAAAAGAGGGGAGGGAAGAGGAGGGGGAAAAAAAGGGGGGGAGGAAGGAGGTCAGCTGGGATTGGTGTGGAAAACCTCCCTGAAAAGCAATGTCTTTAATTGCTTCTTAAAAGTCCATGGGGAAGGGAGCTAGGAGGAGCTCCTCCAGAAGCTGGTTCCATAAGGTTGGAGCCACTGCAAAGAAGGCACTACCTCTTGTAGAGGATTTATGAGCCTCCCTAGGGGTGGCCATCCGGAGGAGCATCGACTGGGATGACCTTGTGGGTCGGGCAGATGACATTAAGGAGATACGTTCCAACAAGTAACATGGCCCAAACCATGGAGGACTTTGTATGTGAGTATCAAAACCTTGAACCTGATCCAGGATGCCACAGGCAACCAGTGGAGGCGAGCCAGAACTGAATTGATGTGGTCAAATTTACTTGCACCATCCACCAGTCTGGCTGCCGCATTCTGGACCCACTGAAGTCTCCAGATCAGGTTCAAGGGAAGCCCCATGTATAGGGCATTGCAGTAGTCAATCTGGGAGATGACCATGGCCTGCACCAAAATCCTGAGACAGTCCTCGTCTAGGTAGGGGTGAAGTTGGGCAATTAGCCTAAGCTGGTTGAAGACTGATGTGGACATGGCTGCAACCTGGGACTCCAAAGAGAGAGCTGGGACTAGAAGAATGCCCAAATTACGCACTTGGTCTCTAAACTAGAGGGGAGTACCGTCCAGCCTAGGGACCATGCCCTCTAACTTATCGGAGCCCACCCCCAGGAGCAAAATCTCTGTTTTGAGCCTGTTAGCCCTGGTCCATTCCAGTACTGAAACCAGGCAATGCTCCAGCATCTGGACGGCATCCACTGCAGAGGTGGTAATGGAGAGATAAAGTTGCGTGTCATCGGCATACT
Organism: Intellagama lesueurii; assembly: GCA_037013535.1. NCBI lineage: Eukaryota > Metazoa > Chordata > Lepidosauria > Squamata > Agamidae > Intellagama > Intellagama lesueurii. Next base: position 106,446,120 of record JBAJHW010000005.1, read on the forward strand.
GATGACACCTTACTACAAAACTCCTGATGACCTCCCACAACAGCTTAACATATGTATTAAACAGCAATGGGGATAGTGCCGATCCCTGAGGAACCCCACACCAAAGGATCCAAGGTGCCGACACCTTCTCCCCTACCTGATATCAGCAGTTCAGAAAATGAAATAGATTAAATTGCATGTATATGTTGTGTCTTTGTTTCCTTTTCTCAATTAATTTTTTTAAAGCACCACTCCAAAGTTAAACCTCGCTATGGAGCTTAAATATTGACATGGCCCTTACACCTCCCAATGTCCATATCCTACTGGCACAAATAATGCCAGATACCTACCTTTTTATTTGCAGTTGGTGCAAAGCGGCAAATTTGCTTTTTTAAAAAAATGTTGATGGTTTCTTGCCTTTTTTGTTGCTTTTGAGGGAAAGGGGTGGTGGTTACCTGTTCTCATATATAGTTGAAATATTCTTATTGTATACAAACCTTGTTATTCTATATGTAAGAAAAATATAAAGTTTTAAAAAGCAAGTTTAGTTTATTTACTGAATAAGCTGTACTTTTATTTCAAGCATAATACATTTATATACATTTCATGTTCCCAGTGTAACAAAATGACTTCCAATTTGGAAAACTACTCCCCACTATTCCCCCCCCCCCCAATTTTTCCAAAAATTTCCCTTGTTTCTCAAAAAAGAACAGGAGGGAATGTGTTTTTTTCCCCTATGGCTTCAAACTTTCCAGAAATTTTACATCTCTATACATGTCTACACTGAATGCAACACAAAATATAGCCCTGACATTGCAATGTGCACCAATCCCTGTTGTTGCTTGGTAAATCTATTAATCAGTGATTGCTGCTTTTTCACATAATGCATTGCTTTTCTAAAACAGGAGATGGTTTAAATTTTTTATCTGTAGCAAAGGACACTTCATCTACCTAATTATTAGCTTAATTTGACTGCAGCTTAATTAAATTCTTATTGACTCTTAAGGGCATATATGAATGACCTACTTCAAATAGGTTCCTAATCTGCATGGGAGAAGGCATTGCTTTCCTCTGCACTGTGTATACAACATATTATTCTGTACAATCCTGGTTTTGAGAAACTAGAGCTCTGTGGTGTAGTAAGACTGGGATTCTTGCTTGGCCACTAAGCTCACCATCTGATAACTGTTATGTCCCAGCCTGCTTTCAGGATGGTTGAGGAGTTACAAGGGCATAGCACTGAGCAGATTTAAGGGTTTTAGTTATACAGAAAGCATAATGCAGGCACAAAACATATAGAAACTAGTGGCACTACAGAAAGAAAACTATAAATAAATAAATGAAATTTTGTTTAACATTTGTCTCTTCAGCCCTTGGGGCAAGTGTGGGGCTAGAATTTGGCTCTTCTAGAAGCTACATATTTATTAATGTCATTCAATAAGAAGCATAATTTTACAAAGAAATTTTTTCCCTTCACAAGGGATGATCTACCTGATTCCAAGGGAAGAATCTGTGCTACTCTGTATTCAAGGAGAGTAAGTAGAGATGGGGATACATGAGCTAGCAATAAGATAAAATAAGTCTCAGCATAGACGCCCAGCAGTTTGGAAAGGCAGGAAACAGATTAGACTGAAGCCATTTTCACCATTTCCACTCTCTGCAAACCAGAAATGCATAGTTTCACTCTTTCTAATAGATCTCTGCTGGAGATTAGTTACAGTAGTGTAAGGCCCTGCTTTCTGTCAAAATATGGTCACATGGTGTACACAAACTCCATGTGGTGGATGCATTGTCACACTGGATGTGACATCACACAAGGCCATGTGCATAGCCACGTAAGCCAAACAAACTGCACATGCCTGGATATTATTATTCCCGGTGACTGGAAGGGGCATGATGTGTGCCATGTGTGTGGAAATGCTACCTCCAGAAACAGAAATGCCCATCTGCCTGTATACCTTGGAAACAGAAATGCATCCCTCATGCCTCAGACTGGAAGCCATGGGCCTGCAACCCCAGAAATGACACTGTGTACCTGGGGACCAAAACTCTTGCACTATAAAACATAGTTTTATAATAATAATATCCAGGCATGTGCAGTTTGTTTGGCTTACGTGGCTATGATAACATAGTTTTATAGTGAAGACAGGAGGGAAGACAGGAGGGCCTGTCTTTATAGTTTTACGTGGCTATGATAACATAGTTTTATAGTGAAGACAGGAGGGAAGACAGGAGGGCCTGGTGTGCTCTGGTCCATGGGGTCACGAAGAGTCGGACACGACTTAACGACTTAACAACAACATAAAACATACATACTCACCTTGGAATTGGCTAAAGAGCATTCTGTAATCCCTCTGCAAACAGTTGTGGGCCAATAGAATGCAATTTTAGAACACTGAGAGCAAAATGGAACAATTAAAAAAGTCAGATGGATGTGGCCCCTACCTACCTACTATATGTCCTGGGGATCACATGTAGAGTCAACCCTAACCCAGATTGGTGCTGTAGGGACACATGGGCCTTCTTTATAAACTGCATGAACCAATAGGCAGAGGAGGGTGGAGCAGATTTGGCCAAGGCAAGTTCTGAGAAGAGAACATGAAGATGACAAGCAGAACTCCGAGGCCCGTGGACCTTTCCTTACAGCACGTATGTCTGTAGGCATCCTTCAGTCTCGAGAGACTATGGTAACGTGCTCTGAATAGAGGTCTTGGAACAGCGTCTAGTGTGGCTGAGAAGGCCAATTTGAGAGTGACAATCCCTTCCACGCTGAAGACAAATACAATCTGTCCCCTGTCCAGCTCCCTGATTTTGCTGGTTTCAGAACTGCCTCTTTGCCTCGGCCTGCAGAACAAGTGTCTCTTCAAAATGGGAGAGGCCATGATGCACCGCCTGCCTCCAGGCTGAGCGCTCAGATGTCAAGTTTTCCCATCTGTTGAGGTCCATTCCTAAGGCCTTCAGATCCCACTTGCAGAAATCTTTGTATCGCAGCTATGGTCTCCCTCTGGGGCACTTTACCTGCACTAATTCTCCATACAGGAGATCTTTTGGAATCTGACCGTCAGCCATTCTCATGACATGCCCAAGCCAACGTAGACATCACTGTTTCAGTAATGTATACATGCTAAAAATTTCAGCTCGTTCTAGGACTACTCTATTTGGAACTTTGTCCTGCCAGGTGATACCAAAAATGCATTAGAGACAATGCATATGGAACGTGTTCAGCTTCCTCTCATGCCATGGACAAAGGGTCCAGGACTCACTGCAGTACAGGAGTGTACTCAGGACACAGGCTCTATAGACCTGGATCTTGGTATATGCCGTCAGCTTCTTATTAAGCCATCCTCTCTTTGTGAGTCTAGAGAACATGGTAGCTGCTTTGCCAATGCCTTTATCCAGCTTGATGTCTAGAGAGAGTCTCAGAGATCGTTGAGCCAAGGTACACAAAGTCATGAACAACCTCCAATTCCTGTGTGGAGATGGTAATAGAGGGAGGTGAGTCCACGCCCTGGCCCATGACTTGTGTTTTCTTCAGGCTGATTGTTAATCCAAAATCTTGGCAGGCCTTACTAAAATGGTTCACAAGTTGTTGGAGGTCTTCAGCAGAATGGGCAACAACAGCTGCATCATCGGTGAAGAGGAAGTCCCGCATGCATTTCAGTTGGACTTTGGTCTTCGCTCTCAATCTAGACGAGATTAAAGAGCTTTCCATCTGATCTAGTCCGGAGATAGACACCTTTTGTTGCAGTTCCAAAAGCGTGTTTCAGCATGACAGCAAAAAAGATCCCAAACAGAGTCAGTGCGAGGACACAACCCTGTTTCACTCCACTTCGGATGTCAAAGGGATCTGATGTTGAGCCATCAAAAACTACAGTGCCCTTCATTTCCTCATGAAAGGACCTGATGATGTTAAGGAGTCAAGGTGGACATCCAATCTTGGGAAATATTTTTAAAAGGCCGTCCCTGCTAACCAAATCAAAGGCCTTTGTAAGATCTATGAAGGCCACAAAGAGTGGCTGTCATTGTTCCCTACATTTCTCCTGCAACTGTCTGAGGGAAAATACCATGTCAGTGGTGGATCTATTAGCTCGAAATCCACACTGTGATTCTGGATAGACTCTGTCTGCAAGCACCTGGAGTCTCTTCAGCACAACACGGGCAAGCAGCTTCCCTACAAAGCTGAGAAGAGAGATGCCACAGTAGTTATTGCAGTCACCTCTGTCGCCTTTGTTCTTGTACAATGTGACAATGTTTGCATCCATCATGTCCTGTGGTACTCCACCTTCCCTCCAGCAAAGACAGAAGATTTCATACAGCTCAATGGTGATTATCTCTTTACAGCACTTCAGCACTTCAGCAGGGATGTTATCCTTCCCAGGTGCCTTGCCAGAGGCGAGGGAATCCAAGGCCGCTTGTATTTCTGCTAAAGTTGGTTTGCTGTCCAGCTCTTCCAAGACAGGCAGGCACTCGATGTTCTTTAATGCCTCTTTGGTTACTACATTCTCTCTAGAATATAGCTGAGAGTAGTAGTGCACCCAGCGTTCCATCTGCTGTGCTCGGTCCTGGATGATCACGCCTGTAGCAGACTTCAAGAGAGAAAATTTCTTCTGTATTGGACCTAAAGCCTGCTTGATACCGTCATACATTCCCTTGATGTTACCTGTGTCTGCTGCTATCTGTATCTGAGAGCAGAGCTGAAGCCAATAATTGTTGGAATATCTCCTGGCAGCCTGTTGGACATTGCTATGAGCAAGTCGAAGAGCCTGCAAGTTGTACTCACTAGGACAGGCTTTGTATGCTGCTAGAGCTCTCTTCTTTTCCTCGATGGCTGGCATCATGTCCTCCGAATGGGCTTCAAACAAGTCTGTCATTTTTTTGGTCTTTTTGCCAAATGTGGACAAGGCGGTGTTATAAACAGTATTCTTGAAATGTTCCCATCGTTCAGGTGCATTTGCAACAGCCAGGCCTGGAAAGGTTTTCTCAAGCGCTTGGGTGAATTCCTCCACTTTTGTCTGATTGTGATTTTTGCTGATGTCAATACATGGTCTTCCTTCCTTTTTTGTGTGATACAATCTCTTTATTTGTAGTTTGACTCTACTACACACCAGGGAGTGATCAGTATCACAATCAGCACCCTGATAACTGCATGTGATCGTAATACTAGGAAGGCTAGAGCATCTAGTGAGGATCAAATTGAGCTGATGCCAATGATTCGATCTTACAGCATACACCACTGAAAATACAACCAAGGATGGAAAAGAGGACTTGACCAAAATCTGTAAGCTCCCTAACAACAGATGCTTTGAGTGGTTGTGTGTGTGAGATGGAGTGGATACGAAACGTTTACTAAAATGTTCTACTTCTTCTTTTTTAAACAGGAGTATGATCTGCATGGTGATCTTGCTGAAAATCTGCACATTGGGGATTCAAAGACTATAAACACATTCTGCATTTTCTGTGTTTCTTCAAAGCCTGAGAACTAAGTGATGTTTTTTTTTTTGGCTTGATGTTGCACCAATCAAATGGTTTGTCTTAGCCCATGGCATTTATTCCTGTTTTAACTAACAAAATGGCAGAGCATGAAAAAAATCTTAAAGAATATATATTATACCCCAGGGGAGGCTGGAAGTTTTGGGGGAGTAACTCCCCTTTTTCATGAGGCCAAAAAAACAGAGGCCTGGGGATTGGTTACCAAATGGCTTTTAGACCAAGATGCTTACACCTTACATAGACCAGCCAGGATCCATTTCAAATGAAGTTTGACCATTGTATCTGGAGTAGATGCTCAGTGGCAAACTGATTTAATTGGCATGCAGCAATTTTCCAAGTATAACAAGGGATACAAGTAAATTTTAATAGTGATAGATACTCTGTTTAAATATGTTTGGACTTTGCAACTAAAAGATAAGACAGGTGAAGAATTGTCCTAAGCCTTCAATGCTTGTGATGTGTTAGAAGGATTGAGGTCCATGCTGAGTGTGAAGTTTAACAAAAACAGCTTTATTGGACACAGTTCACTAAACAGGTTCTTCAAAGACTTTAAAGTATTCAGTAGTTTAGTAATAACTTGTCTCACTCTTGACTCAATAAGTTCCACACTCTGAACTGCCTCCCTTAACTCCTCACTCTACCACTCTCTAACTCCCACAGACTAACTTCTCCTTCAGACTCTCATCTCTGACTGAAACTGACTAACTGACTAAACTCCTCCTCTCTGCCTCACCTCTCCCTTCTAGTTTCTCTGGCTCCGCCTCCCAACAGCTCCCATTGGTGCATGCAAATATCTTCCTACATGAGCCAAAGAAGGGTGATCGCCACAGTCCTCCCCCCTTAATAAGTTTGTTTTATGAGGGGAAACCCATTAATATGGTTACTCTCTATTAATATGTTTACTAAATCAAACTTACCACTTTAAACATATAAGACAATCAATACCATTACAGTCATTTGCATTTAATATTGAAAATTTTTTTAACCATTAGGTCTTCGGGACAAAGCGTTCGCAACCACATACAGGGACCCTTTGATGCTTCTGATTTCAAAATCAAAGTCCTGTAGAATCAGGGCCCATCTGGTCAATTTACTACTGTTAGATTGCATAGTCCTCATCCATTTTAAAGGCGAATGATCAGTGCAGAGAATGAACTTCCTTCCCCATATGTAGGGCTTTAGTTTCTGCAGTGTCCAAACGATGGATAAACATTCCCTCTCGATGGTCAATAAATGTCTTTAGCTAGGTTGGAGCTTTTTGCTCACATATGTTACCGAATGTAAAGTCCCGCTGTCATCTGATTGGCACAGTACAGCTCCAAGTCCGATGTTGGACACATCGGTGTAGATGGTGAATTCCTTGGTGAAGTCTGGCACAACAAGAACAGGCTTCGAGGTCAGCAGTGTCTTAAGACGGTCGAAGGCTTCCTGGCACTCTGGAGTTCACGAGATGTTCTCCGCTTGCTTCTTTTTTGTTAAATTTGACAATGGCACAGCTATTTCACTGAAATTGGGTACAAATTGCCTATAATATCTGGCTAGTCCAAGGAAAGCTCGGATTTTATATATATATATATAAATACCTATGTCATCCATGTAGGACATAGTGAACTCTCTCAGGCCATACAGGGTTTTGTCCACCAGCCTTTGAAACGTTCTTTCTCTAGCGTTTCTGTCATACCAAGTTTTCTGTTTATTTTGGGCACCCATCAAATTCTCCCCTGCTATTTCTAGGGATCTTTGTAGGATATTCATCAGATTGTCTAAATATTCTACCACAGAATCAGGGTCCATTTCTTTATAATCCTCCCAGTTCTGTTGTAGCATGTCTAGGGGCCCACGTACTTTCCTGCAAAATAACAGTTCAAACGGACTGAATCTGGTGCTTTCTTGGAGAACATCCCTATATGCATAGAGTAGGGCTTGTAATTTGTTGTCCCAATCATTAGGGTTTTCTGCCACATACGCCTGTATCATCCTCATTAAAGTTCCATTGAACTTTTCTATTAGCCCATTTGTTTGTGGATGGTAAGGGGACGATGTTACATGGGAAATACCACAGACTTGCCACAGCCTCTTCATTAATTAAGATGTGAAGGAGGTTCCTAGATCAGTGACTATCTCAGATGCAAATCCCATTCTACACATGTAACTGATCAAAGCGTCTGCCACTGTCTCAGTCTCAATGTTACGCAAAGGTATGGCTTCGGGGTACCTAGTGGCAAAATCAATAATGAATAGGATGTACTTTTTCCCCCATCTGGTGGCACGTGATAAGGGTCCTACTAGATCCAAACCTAAACGTTGAAATGGGATTGAAATAAGGGGTAATGGGCACAGCTTAGCTTTAGGTTTGTCATTTCTGGTACCTCTCCTTTCGCACGTATCACATGTCTGACAATACTGCCTAATTTGCTGACCCATTCCTGGCCAATAAAAGTTTAGTGTAACCCTTTGTTTTGTGCGGGAGACACCCATGTGTGCGCGAAACACATATTTATGAGCTTTCTCTAAAATCTTCTCCCTATATTTCACAGGGACTAGTAATTGTAGTAATTGTCTGAGATGTCCATCTCCACTCCTATGAGGTGCTAATAAAACTTCTCTATATATCAGGTTTTTATCGACTATAAACCTCTCTGGATGTTCAGGTGATAACGGGAAGGGAGATTCTTTGGCTTTTTCTAAACACGGAATCAGGGTGGTATCTTCCTTTTGTTCTCTAATAAAAGAGGTATTATTAGGATTTTTCAATAGCACCAAATCATCTGTCTCTCTCATTTCAGTTATGTTCCCCTAAAATGGGTCTTTCCGTAAGAGTTCCAGTGCTTTCCTCAGAGGCTTCAATCTGCCTTCCCTGAGAGCGGGTTACTACTAAAACACTCTGCACATGCTTGGCTAGATCTAACCCAATCAGACAAGGAGCTGGGATTTGGTCTGACACTGCTACTTTCTATATACCAGAGCACCCATGGTATTTCACTGCTACTCTAGCCATTGGCAGAACCACCATGTCCGAGCTAATGCCTTTGAGGGTGATGTTCTGTTCCAACATATTCTCTTTAGGAATGATGTCTGAGTGACAAATAGTAATCTGAGAACAAATATCTTTTAAACCCAGATACTTTACTTTGTCTATAAAAATAGGCTCTCCAGAGTTATTCAATAAATCCTGATCGCACTTGATTAGAAAACATTGGACCACTCTAGTTTCAGGAATTTCTGGGCTCTCCACCAAGTCCATTTCCTTAGCAACAGTGCTGTGGAAGGTAGAAACCTCAACTTCAATTGCCGATTGCTGCTCCTTATTATGCTGCACGCAAAATACCTTTTTAGGCTGAATGTAATTCCCACCTTTAGGCTGACTAAAATCCCTATTCTTTTGAGTTTCACACTGAGCCCAAAAATGACCTTTCTCACCACAAGCATAACATTGTTTACTGGCCTTCAGTTCAAAATAAAGGGTTTTATCAACCTTTTCCTCAGAACGATTAGATTTCAGGGAACTGTGCTCTGGAGATGAGGGTTTGTCTAAAATGGCTTCCATTAGCTTGGGTATTTCTGAGGTAATCTCTACTGGATGGGGGCACTCTCCTCCTGTCGTCCCAACCTTTTCTACCAATTTTTACCTCAGAGAATAGAGGATCTCTGATCTCACTAATGGAATCAGCATATTCAGATGCCTGTAGCACATTTTTCGGATCCTTGTCCTTGACCAAATAAAGTAATTCCCCTGGCAAAACCGAATAAAATTGTTCCAAGCCAAACACATTTTTCATTTGGTCTAAGGAGGTGACATATTCCTGTTCCAGCCATTTAGTGAGATATTGCATCAAACATACTCCAAGTTGGGCAAAAGACTCCTCAGGTTTCTTTGAAATTGATCTAAATTTCCTTCTGAGGTGCTCTGAATTAATCCCAAATTTGGAATACACCAACTTTCTATATGCCTCAAAATCTCTAGCTTGCTCCAGAGGCATTTGAGAATAAAGCTCAGCCAAAACTCCACTTATTTGTGATCTTAAAATTATCATCCTCTCATCATCTTTAATCTCAAAGTCCCAACAAGCTCTCTCAAATGAAATTAGGAAAGATTCGGGACAATGTCCATTCCTATATGGGGGAAAAAATTATAGGTCAATTTTTGAGAGACTTCCCACATGAGAATTATTATTAGTATTATTATTTTGAGCAGTTAATTCCAATTTCTTCATCTCCATTTGAAACTCTATTTCTCTTTGCCTGTTTTCTTGCTCAAATTCCCTAGCTCTCTCTTCAGCCCTGGGTTTCTCTTTAATTTCCAATTCCATGAGCTCTAATTCCTTTTCTCTTTCTCTTTCTTTAATTTCTAGTTCCTTCTCCTTCAGTTTAAATTCTTGTACTAGCTTCCACTTTTCAAAATCTTTGGAGCTTTGAATATTTTCTCCCTCTGAGGCTATTATTAGTGAGCCCTCAGTTTCTTCCTCACTTTGAGTTAGAGGATTCCCATTTCCCTCAGCCTCTTGAGGTTCAACTCCCTCCATGGCTGATTTTTTTGTTCTTTTGGGTGGCATATTAAAGTGGACTTTCTTATACTACTTTTAAAAGGACCTCTCTTTCAGCTGTTTCCTCCAGTAATTCTGTTGCGCTTTACTCAGCAGCTCTCTCTGACTGCTCTCCAGCTCACAACCTTTGTTACTGAGTTTCTTTTTCTGAGCAATTCCTGCCTCCAGACACCAGAATAATTTTCTTTTTAACTTCTTATTTACCTATCACCTCAGATGTGTTTTGACTCTGGCTTCCACTCTTATCCACCACTGCTCCCTTTCCCTCAGAGCCTTGGATTTCAAGCTAGCCCACTGGGTCTCTCAAATCCTGAGGTAAAGAAGTTTTCTTTAGAGTTGGTTCCCTATCTTAAGTTCCCCCAGATCTGGGTTCAGAAGCCCTGCCACTAAGCCTTTCCACAAATGCTCTAGCAGGTCACCCACTTCTTCACCACAGATCCTAACTAAAAAGGTACCCACGACTCCAGAAAATTCACTTTTAAACTTTGGCTTCACTGGATTTCTTTGTCTCCCACCGCTGTACACCAATTGTGATGTGCCCCTGTGTGTCCCCAGATTATTTCACTAGCCTGAGGCCCACGACACGTTCCCTCCTTTACGCTGCCACCAGTTGATCTCTGTCAACAATGTTCAATTAGAAGGATTGAGGTCCATGCTGAGTGTAAAGTTTAACAAAAACAGCTTTATTGGATACAGTTCACTAAACAGGTTTTTAAAGACTTCAAAGTATTCAGTAGTTTAGTAGTAACTTGTCTCACTCTTAACTCTCTATAAGTTCCACACTCTGAACTGCCTCCCTTAACTCCTCACTCTACCACTCTCTCTAACTCCCACAGACTAACTTCTCCTTCAGACTCTCATCTCTGACTGAAACTGACTAACTGACTAAACTCCTCCTCTCTGCCTCACCTCTCCCTTCTAGTTTCTCTGGCTCCGCCTCCCAACAACTCCCATTGGTGCATGCAAATATCCTCTTACATGAGCCAAAGCAGGGTGATTGCCACAATGCTATTTTCAGGCAAGAAGAAAGCCTCACAAATTACAAACAGACCATGGCCGTGAGTTTCTAAACTGTGCTGTAAGCAATTTGTTAAAACAACATGGGGTTCATCATTTTGTCACCAATAATGAAGTTGAGGCCGCTGTTGTGGAAAGGTTTAATAGAAGTTTGAAAACAAAAATGTGGCAGCATTTCACTGCTAATAACACCTTGATGCACTACCACAGTTCCTAAAATGTTACAATCATAGTTTTCCTTGAACCATCAAAGCTGAGCCTGTGGATGTTAATCATTCCAATGCACTGGCATTTTGGAAAACAGTTTGTAGGGACAACATGAAAAGAAAACAGAAGGTTCCACATTTCTGAAAGGGTGACTATGTGAGAATTTCTAAAAGCAAGGGTGCATTTGCTAAAAGTTATGAACAAAATTTCACTACTGAGATATTTATAGTAGACCAAGTTATCAGGAAAGCAGAGAAGCCTGTGTTCCAGTTAAAAGATTATGATGGAGAACCAGTTGTTGGCTCCTTTTATCTTGAATTACAGAAAGTGAATGCCAAGGAAGACAAGAGTGTATAGGACTGAAAAAAATATAGCTATAAAAGGCCAAGGTGAGAGAAAATGTCATTTAGTCAAAAGGTTAGGCTGGCCCAGCAAGTTCAACAGCTGGGTGCTCATTTCTGAGGTTTGTGAACCTGTGTAGAAGATCAGAGAAAGAAAGGGAAAATGGAATATTGTGGGTTTTATTTTATGCTCCCTAGGAATGCCTGCACACTTTGGGGGTGCTACTCTCTCTGCAAAGGATGAAGTTTGTAGTTTGGGCGTCCTAGTGGGCCCAATGCTATTTATCACACTCAGATAGCATCTGTGGTGCGGTCTGCCTATTTTCATCTCAGGTGGATTGTCCAGCTGTATCTCTACCTCTACTGGGTCCTTCACCACATTGGTCCATGGTCAAGATGCTACAGCAATGCTCTCTACATTGGGCTATCCATGAGACTGTCACAGAAACTTCAACAGGTCCAGAACATGGCAGCCAGGTTATTGAATGGAGTGAATAAATATAATCCTATCACCCCAATTCTGGTCACCTTACACTTGTTACCTGTCTGTTTCTGTGCCAGCCTCAGGGTGATGGTTCTGACCTATAAAGCCCTAAATGGTTTGGGATCTCAGTACCTGACAAAATGCCTACTTCCAAAAGGATCTGCCAAGCTTACAAAAACATCTCAAGCAGTCCAGTTGAGGATGCTAACCCCAAGAGAGGCCCATAGGGAGAAGACAATAAACTGGGCCTAATAATAATAATAATAATAATAATAATAATAATAATAATAATAATAATAATAATAATAATAAGAAGAAGAAGAAGAAGAAGAAGAAGAAGTTTTATTTACAGTCCTTAGACCAGTCACATATGTATAAAACCATAATTTCTAACTTTCAATATTCCATTAGAACATGTTAGCATGCATACAGCTGGGAGCTACTATCTAGTTGGAGTTTGGCTTCTGCGATCAAAGTATTGCCGCAAAGAATTTGACAGCTTGACAGGTGATCTGCATGTCAACATTCAAGAGAAGGAACTCAAGCCTGTTTCCCTCTGAACGTCCTGGGATTCTTTCCATTCGGGGGGTAATAATCTCTTTGCACACCACGTCATACAATGGGCAGGTGAAAAACATATGCTCTATGGCAGTGATGGCGAACCTTTTTGAGCCCGAGTGCCCAAGCTGCAAAAAAATCCACAAAGAACCAAAAACCAACCCGGGGGAAGCGGGTGGTGGCAGTGGAGGAAGTGGCAGCACCGGAAGCGGAAGTGGCGGCAGAAGCGGGAATCCCGGGCATGGAGGTGCCTCCAGATCCCACTCCTGATCCACCTTCAGTCATGCCCAACCCCACCACTACCTATAGCTTGGCCAGCCTGCCGCTGCCAGCTGCTCCGAATCCTGGCCTGCTGCCTATTGGGGCGCTAGTACTGCAGCTGCAGCCTCCTCCTCAGGTTTGGCTGCTGGGGGTAGCGATCCAGCGACTTATGGCTCATGTGCCCACAGAGAGGGCTCTGCGTGCCAGCTGTGGCACGCATGCCATGGGTTCGCCATCACTGCTCTATGGTCTCAATCTCCCTCAAGCGGCAGGGACATAACCTTTCAGCAAAAGGAGTATCTTTATACTTTCCTTCTAGTACAGCAGAGGGGAGGGCCAGGCACCTTTCCAAGGTAAAGGCTGTTCTAGTTCCTTTAATTTCCAGAAATGTTAAGTATTTGGCCAGTTCCATACAGTTTTTGATGTAACTCCTTACTGCCATGTTTTGAATGCTAGAGAGGTCTGTTTGATATTCAATGTCCTCTATTCTTTGCTTGACTATTTGTTTCGCCTGCTCTATTCCAGAGGCTATAAGTGCCTGGGGCGAGAGGCCAATTTTCCCCAAATAACCCAGGACAGATTTGACCCACTTAGATTGATAATTATCATTAAATATCAAAGAAAATAGGCCTTTTAGGTTTATCTGTCCATTTAGCCACATATATATAGATTGGATACTAATCCAGGCTTCTACTTTTAGGCATCCTGTTTCTAGCCTTATCCTTGCATTTGACATGCATCTTGGGATCTGAAGTATAGTTCTTAGAAATTTAGATTGAAATATTTCTTGTGATGCAAAGTGGGAGCTGGGTGGCCCCATGAATGAGCTGAACTAAAGTCTTTGTAGAGTTTGAGGGCTGCTGGAATAAAGGATCCTCCTTGGGAGAGATGGAATTTTACTATACTATTTGCTGATCTTTCTCCCCGGTCTGCCGTGTATTTACTGTGCTGAAGCCTAGATCCCGAAGCCTGTAGAACTACCCCCATATATTTAAAGTTGTTCACTTGCTCGATACTGTGTCTTATTTATTTGCCACTGCTGAGTCTTGGGTCTACATCTGAAGGCAACTATCTTTGTCTTCTGATAGTAAATAGTCAGGGATTTGTTTTTGCAGTATGAGGCGAGCTTCTTAAGAGCCCTGCTCAACCCTACGGGGGTTCTGGATAGAATTACTGTGTCATCGGCATAGAGTAAAACTGGCACTATTATTCCTTTGGCCAAGTATTTCTCAATAAGACGTTGTATAAGGCATTGATCTATTTTGGATCTCCTTGGCCGAAAGCCTGCTTGTTCTGCCCCAATGATATTTTCTACTTCGAGCCAATCCAGGAGTTTATCTAGGAGGTGCCTTGTGTATAATTTACTTATAATGTTCAGCAAACTTATTGGCCTATAGCTGGCTGGGTCTTCCCTATTCCCCTTCTTGTAGAATGGGACCACTATGGCTGTTTTCCATGATTTTGGGATATGGCCTGTATCATCGATATATGTGAAAAGAGGTGCTAGAAAGGAGCCCCACCATGTCTTATTTTCTTTTAAGAGTTCTGGTGGGATGCCATCAAGGCCCGGGGCTTTGCTGTTTTTCAGCTGATCTATATGAGCTATAATTTCACCTGGGGTCAGCGGGATCCATTTGGGAGTGCTTCCAAGCATTAGTGGAGAGGGGGGTACAATGACATCCTCATACATTCTTGTAAAGTGGGATACCCATTTATCTGGTGGAATACAGGAGGATAATGGGTGTTTGGGCTCCGATAGTCTGCCTAAAATTAGTTTCCAGAAAAGGGATGGATTTTTGTCTTTTGCTGCTTCTATCACCCTCCTCCATAGTTCTCTCGTGTGTTCTTCTTTACTATGGTGTATCCGCTGTTTGTATTCTTTTTTATGTAGCAATAGTTTTAGAAGGGCATCTTTTTTAGCATGGTCTTCTGCTCTCAGGTATTCCTGGTATGTCTGGTTTACTAATTGTTTTGCTACCTTACAGCTTTGATTGAAACCAAGGTTTGGATTGGTTTCTAAAGGTTTCTACTATATGAATGGAGAAGGTATGGATTTAGCTGTTGTAGGAGAATTTCATAGGTATCTATAGGGTTCTGGTGGACTGGCTGGCTTCCTACTGGATTAAGGAAGTCAATCAGATTTTTCAAGTTAGATGCTGTTTTAAATTTTGTGCCAGTTTAGATGACGCACTACTTAGCAACCCACTCTTTCTAATGCTGTAATTTCAGTATGATATCTCGGTTCTGTGTCTAGGTTTCTAACATTTAGGTGAAAACATAGATGTAGGTGGAAATGATCCCCCTCCATGTAAGGAAGCACTTGGAGGGTTTCAACCATGGAAAGGAGAGCTCTGCACATCAGGATATAGTCAATTGTGCTGGCTTTGGAAGCTGCCATAAATGTGAATTTACTTGGAGTATCACCTGTAATTGTGCCATTTAAAACTGAGTGGCCCAGTCTGTAGGCAAATTTGCACAGACAGGCCCCAGCATAGTTTGCTCATTGATCTTTAGATGCCCTCTCCTGATTTAGGGTCCCCACACTATCATTTCTTATATTGGCTATCATCTTAAATTTGGTTCCCAAATAGTCATCATCTGATCCCATGCGGGTGTTTAGATCCCCACCAATCAGGACAAGAGCGTCTGGATGTTCCATGATAAGCTCTCTTGTATAGTTTTCAAGGTCTATCCAATTTCCTTCTTTTTCTACTTTTCTAGATGTGGGAGGTAAGTATACGTTTATAAAGTAGAGTTTTCGTACCCCCTATTAGTACTACTGCCATGGCCAGCTGTCTCAAGGGGGGGTTTCATCATAAATTTCACTTTCAGAGCTGTTTATACCAGAATGCCCAACCCCCCCTCCCTTTAGTCTCCCTGGTCCGTGCCCTGGGATTGCCCTTACCATGAAAGAGTTGAAACCATCTAGTACTATGTCTTTGTCAGACCAGGTTTCTTGTAGAAGAATGATGTCATATTTATGGTGGAAAAAAGGGGTATCATGGGTATGGGAGATACATCTGGTCCAGCCTGCCAGATAAAAGTTTAATTTGAGATGCAAATTTTTGATTGCTTTCTGGAGCACACTGACATGCTTGAATGTCTGGTGACCCATTTTGTTCCTGAACTTTCAGTTCGTCTACCTTTGGGGTCATTTCCCCTCCTGTGGCAGAGAGAATTTTAATGGGGTTCCCTTCCTTATGTATTGTTAGCTTCTCCAGAGCAGGCTGAGATACATCTGATGATTGACAATCTCTATAGCTGAGGGGAGCAGCTGGTGTGGGTACAGGATAGTCTTTATGGGCCCAGTCTTTGTTGTTTTGGTTTCTTTGTGTCTCTCTAATATAGGAAAATCTTTCAGCTCTGCCCAGGTAGGTAATCTTTTATACATTTGGGACTATGAGATCTTTGTGAAGTTGGCCTTTAGTTTGTTTTTTCCCCATGCAATGTTCCGGGGCAAAGGCTTCTTTACTTGTCTTTGTCTCTTGCCTGCCGATAGTCAGTTCTGGGACGGTGGGGCTTCTAATGATATATTTTTTCTAAGCTCTAGAATGTTGTGAGGATTCACGCATGCACAGAATAATACCCATTAGTATGCATTCACAGAGACCATGAAGAAGAAAAGCTAACTACCAGATTTCATAAACTTAGAGGTGGTATCAAAACCACTTGACAGTTTCCATTTATAAGTCATTTTTAATCTTGCCACTACAATCAACAGCTATAATTTTTTTGTGCAGTTTTCAGCCATGAATAATACAGACAGTAATAGTGACACTCTCGAATTGGCCTTCTCAGTCACACTAGAGGCTGTTCCAAGTCCTCCATACAGAGCACGTTACCATAGTCTCTCGAGACTGAAGGATGCCTAATGAATAGTGACACCCATATTTCTGTATTTTTTGTGTGTAATGTCCAGTACAATGATATTATTTCATTTCAAAAACTTGCTGCATTAGGACATCACGTCCACATATGAAATAATATTCTTTCTTTTCCAGAGCCCTTCCAGCACTCCGGTGAAAGGACAGGTTACCTACCTGTAATTGTAGTTCTTTGAGTGGTCCTCTGTGATTCACACTCTGGGTGATCTGCTCATGCTCTGAGCCTTGTCGGAACATTCTAGAGCTTCTGCAACCAGAAAAGATACATTAGTACAAGCCCCTCCCCCCTAGGATATGTACCTTGGCGCCGAGGCTCTCCCTTCAGTTAAGTCAACTGCTGCTGCGAGTGAGGACGTGACAATAGGGAGACTGGGTGGGATGTGTGAACCACAGAGGACCACTCAAAGAACTACAATAATCTGTCCTTCTTCTTTGTGGCCTCTGGGTGACTAAAAAGCTGGAAGGTGTCACACCAAGGTAGAAGAAAGTATAGCACATCCAAAAGAGGCATCGGATTTCTGGTGAATGTCTAGCTGGTAGTGATTGGCTGCCACCATGTGACGGATGTGCAAATCTCCTGGAGGGGAATCCCTCGGAGGAAAGCCGTGGACACTGCCAATGCCCTGGTAGAGTGTGGGTGAAGGGGCTGTGGCACGGGAAAACATGCAAGCTGGTAGGCAAGTTGGATAGTAGAGACGACTCACTTGGATATATGCTGCGATGTGACTTGGAGTCCCTTTGATGGGGGCTGGTAGCTGATAAACAGTCTAGGAGAATGCCAAAAGGGCTGTATGCAAGCTACATAAAAAGCCAGAGTCCATCTGACATCCAGAGTATGAAGGATGCATTACTGAGGAGTAGAAGGAGACGGGAAGAAAGACAGAAAGACCAAGGGTTGAGAGAGGTGAAACTGGGAGACAACCTTGGGAAGGAATGAAATATCTACAAAAAGCTGGACCTTGTCAGGGTGGAACTGAAGATATGGGTAGTCAGACCGTTGGGTTGCAGGCTCACTGGGGTGTTGTGCAGAGGATGTAGCCTTGAAGGTTAGGAGATGCAGGTCCGCCAATGCAAGGGGCTTGAAAGGGGCCTGTGTAAGGTGTCAAAGGACTGGTGTCAATGACCACTGAGGTGGAGGAGAGGTACATCAGGGTATATATGCGGCATCCTTGAGTAATAAGGATTTTATCTAGTGCTGTTTCAAAGGGTAGATAAATTTTAGATGTGTAGATTTTAAATGGTTTTAAATTGTGGATTTTAAATGGATTTAAACTGTAAGTTTTTTAATGCATTTTAAACTACTGTAAGTTGTCATTTTGCTATGCTTTATGCTGAAAAGGTTGAAATTGTAATTGTTTTTGTTTAATTGGTCTAAGGACTGTAATAAAAAATATGTATGTATCTAGTGCTGTAGGGGTAGCGATGGAGGTGTGATGGTGTGAGATGGTGGAGGAAGCTTGTGGAATTCTATGTTGTACACCCACTGTATGATGTAGAGGACCCAGGCGTCTGTGGTGATGTTCTTCCATGCAGGTAAGTGTTGCCAGAGAGTGGGCAGAGGTGGGTGGTGGGTGGGAGGTGGTAGTAAGATCTTGGTCGGTGTGATGTCACACCTGATGCTTAGGTTTGCGGTCGTGGTGTCTGACTGTAGTTTGTTGGCAGGTCTTGGAGCAGAAAGACAGCTGTTTGTAGTAAGGAGCAGTGGTTGTTTGCCTCTGAAGTTCTTATTGAAACCTCTGATAGGAGGTGTAGGGGCAACACCACTGTGTGCATTGTGGGTGCTGTTGGTAGATGGGGTAAACTCCCCAGCACCTGGCAGTTATTCACTTCTTATGTACATTTTAAAGAATTTAATCTGTTTCAGCATTGAAAAGGCTGATGCCATTGAAGGGAAGGTCTTCAATACGGGCATGGGCATCCTCTGTGAGTCCTGCTGTCCTAAGCCAGGAGAAGCGGCGAAGTACAACAGAGGTGGCCATAGACTTAGAAGTGGCATCGACAGTGTGGCATGCCACTAGCATTTGTTGTTTGGCCTTTCTTGCTGAAAGGTTTGTGCAAGAATCTTCTTATAATTAGGTAGTGCTTCAATCAGGGTGGACATGTTGTCACCTAAGAAGCACTGATACGTGTCCACAGCCCCTTGATAGTTAGCGACTCACATCAGAAAGGCAGCTGAGGAATACAGCCTATGTCGCGCACCCCCAGTGTCCCTAGTTTGTTTCCCTCAAACCCAGGTCCACCTTTGGACACGACTTGCTTAATTCTCCATACACCAACTGCCACCAGTGGATCTCTATCCACACTTTACCAAAGATGTTGCATAGACACGTGTTGTTAAATATAACGGATTATTTATTGTTTAGTTGTTGAATCACATAAGTATATTAACAGATGTTGTATTATGTTGCACTCGTTACTTGGATATTAAACACATTTCTTTATTTGTATTACTTTTCATATAAATCACTGTTAATCACTGGAATACTATCTGATGACTGTCTCTTTATTTTACTTCTATCTTTTAACTATTCTTAAATCCATAAACCAACTATACCACACCAACTTTCCAATCTCTCTCATAAACCTCTCTAAACCTCCTCTCTCATTCTCTCTCAGTTTCCAACTGTCTCTCTGACTCCGCCCTCCTGTCCTCCCAAAGGCTCCAGCTCTAGAGCTCCACATGATGGACAGGTGGGACATGGGCATTCCGCCACATACCTCCCCCCTTGGAAAGTTTGTTTCATGGGGTAAAACTTATGGTAGTTTACCCTCATGAACAACGTATGATTTTACTTACCAATATTTCTAACAAAAAAATTTTTTTCCATGCAATTCTCATTTACACATTTGCAATATATACTTACTCTATACTTACTCTTTTACGCAGTTTAAAGCATATTATTCTTATTACTTTACATTTAAATGACATTAATCAACATTTTTATTACATACAAACCACTTCAGTCACTTTTATCCTTACTTATCATTAGTTAATCTATAAATAGCATTTTCATTTATTTCATAAACATATACACACTTAGAACATTTATTTAGAACAGTTTTTATACCATTAAAAGTTACATTTTTCTTCATTTCCGTCAGTCATTCTTCTGGTCTTCTTGATAAGGCGTCGGCCACTACATTTTGATTCCCCTTCACGCTCCGGATCTCGAAATCAAAGTCTTGTAATAGTAGGGCCTGAAGAGGCCATGAACTGAATACGGGGAGGGAGGAAGGGGGGAGCCCCTACCCAAAGACTGAAGATGATCTTTCAGCTCTGCCCAGGTAGGTAATCTTTTATACATTTGGGACTATGAGATCTTTGTGAAGTTGGCCTTTAGTTTGTTTTTTCCCCATGCAATGTTCCGGGGCAAAGGCTTCTTTACTTGTCTTTGTCTCTTGCCTGCCGATAGTCAGTTCTGGGACGGTGGGGCTTCTAATGATATATTTTTTCTAAGCTCTAGAATGTTGTGAGGATTCACGCATGCACAGAATAATACCCATTAGTATGCATTCACAGAGACCATGAAGAAGAAAAGCTAACTACCAGATTTCATAAACTTAGAGGTGGTATCAAAACCACTTGACAGTTTCCATTTATAAGTCATTTTTAATCTTGCCACTACAATCAACAGCTATAATTTTTTTGTGCAGTTTTCAGCCATGAATAATACAGACAGTAATAGTGACACTCTCGAATTGG
The DNA here is from genome assembly GCA_037013535.1 of Intellagama lesueurii. NCBI lineage: Eukaryota > Metazoa > Chordata > Lepidosauria > Squamata > Agamidae > Intellagama > Intellagama lesueurii. The sequence goes on from JBAJHW010000005.1 coordinate 106,466,588, forward strand.
CCTTCTCAGTCACACTAGAGGCTGTTCCAAGTCCTCCATACAGAGCACGTTACCATAGTCTCTCGAGACTGAAGGATGCCTAATGAATAGTGACACCCATATTTCTGTATTTTTTGTGTGTAATGTCCAGTACAATGATATTATTTCATTTCAAAAACTTGCTGCATTAGGACATCACGTCCACATATGAAATAATATTCTTTCTTTTCCAGAGCCCTTCCAGCACTCCGGTGAAAGGACAGGTTACCTACCTGTAATTGTAGTTCTTTGAGTGGTCCTCTGTGATTCACACTCTGGGTGATCTGCTCATGCTCTGAGCCTTGTCAGAACATTCTAGAGCTTCTGCAACCAGAAAAGATACATTAGTACAAGCCCCTCCCCCCTAGGATATGTACCTTGGCGCCGAGGCTCTCCCTTCAGTTAAGTCAACTGCTGCTGCGAGTGAGGACGTGACAATAGGGAGACTGGGTGGGATGTGTGAACCACAGAGGACCACTCAAAGAACTACAATAATCTGTCCTTCTTCTTTGTGGCCTCTGGGTGACTAAAAAGCTGGAAGGTGTCACACCAAGGTAGAAGAAAGTATAGCACATCCAAAAGAGGCATCGGATTTCTGGTGAATGTCTAGCTGGTAGTGATTGGCTGCCACCATGTGACGGATGTGCAAATCTCCTGGAGGGGAATCCCTCGGAGGAAAGCCGTGGACACTGCCAATGCCCTGGTAGAGTGTGGGTGAAGGGGCTGTGGCACGGGAAAACATGCAAGCTGGTAGGCAAGTTGGATAGTAGAGACGACTCACTTGGATATATGCTGCGATGTGACTTGGAGTCCCTTTGATGGGGGCTGGTAGCTGATAAACAGTCTAGGAGAATGCCAAAAGGGCTGTATGCAAGCTACATAAAAAGCCAGAGTCCATCTGACATCCAGAGTATGAAGGATGCATTACTGAGGAGTAGAAGGAGACGGGAAGAAAGACAGAAAGACCAAGGGTTGAGAGAGGTGAAACTGGGAGACAACCTTGGGAAGGAATGAAATATCTACAAAAAGCTGGACCTTGTCAGGGTGGAACTGAAGATATGGGTAGTCAGACCGTTGGGTTGCAGGCTCACTGGGGTGTTGTGCAGAGGATGTAGCCTTGAAGGTTAGGAGATGCAGGTCCGCCAATGCAAGGGGCTTGAAAGGGGCCTGTGTAAGGTGTCAAAGGACTGGTGTCAATGACCACTGAGGTGGAGGAGAGGTACATCAGGGTATATATGCGTTAAGCCTTTAAGAAAATGCTTGAGGGTAGGATGTTGGAAGAATTTAGAGGCTGGAGAGGTTGGTGCTTGGTGCACAACAATGGCAGAGAGATGTGGAGACAGGGGTTAGTTGGTGACAGTGATATTAAGAAGAAGGATTGAATTTTTTTTTTCATTTATACATGTAGGCTGTCCTGGCTGAGGGCTTTCTTGTGTGATGGAGGACATTCATCAAGGAGGCAGAATCCTCCACACCGTGAGATGAAGCACTGGGATATCTGGGTGGAAGATCTGAGTTCTGTTTTGGGTGAGATGAGAGAGATGGGGAAGATGGTAGACTTCAGAAGACAGTTTGTGGAGAGTCAGAAACAAAGGCTGTCATGGCCACCATGGGGCTACTAGAATGGTGTTGGCTTTGTCCTGATGGAAACGGACATCTACCTTGTGGAAGAGCAGGAATGGTGGAAAGATGTAGGTCAGGGTTGTAAGGAAATGGAAGGAAAGTGGGAATTGTAGTCATGCAAAAATGGAATCTGTTAGGTTCTGTGTAAGATGAATTTAAGAGAGATGTTTTTCAGGAGCTTGTTATGCAGAGTTGTTTGTCAAAGTCACAAGGTTGGACAGTCCAGAGAGAAGAGATGCAACAAAAACCAGTAACTGGGAGAAGATAAGACACCTGGAGCTTGGATCGTGAGAACTTTGGGCAGTGATCAGAGTGTTCTGAATTATGCCTACTTGGACTTAATTGGGTGACAGCTGGAAAGTGTAATGAAGAAGGAGGTCCTAAAGAGTTGTAAAATGAGAGGGTTTGTGTATGTGAAGTAAGGTCCGTGAATGCTGTGGAATGTGAGACACAGAGGTTTGTTTTTCTTTTCAAGAAGGGGGGGGGGAAATAGCCCAGCTTCTTGATGCCAACATGTAGGACATAGAGCAAAGATGATTACCTAGCTATTTTTATTTTAATTAGAAATTGTAAGTTTATTTAAACATTGTAATAGTCTGGAGATGCTCAATGTAGCTTTAAAGCTACAACTGTATGCTAATGAATCTTTATTTTCTTAATAAAACAAATATAATTCTTCAACAAGGATCTAGTCTTTTGATACAGCAGGACTATCTAAATCCAGTGTGGATGAAAGAGAATTAATAGTTGCTACTGTAAGTAGCTTGTCCCAGCTCCTGCCAACCTAGCAGTTCGAAAGCATGTAAATGCAAGTAGATAAATAGGTACCACCTCGGTGTGAAGGTAACGGCGTTCTGTGTCTAGTCGCGCTGGCCACGTGTCCACGGAAACTGTCTTCGGACAAACGCTGGCTCTATGGCTTGGAAACGGGGATGAGCACCGCACCCTAGAGTTGGACACAACTGGACTAAATGTCAACGGGAACCTTTACCTTTACCTTACTGTAAGTTACAAGGTCCTAGTGTCCTACTTGGTAAGGCTGTTGTGCATTCTAAGGAAACACAAAGCCTGTGTCTTATTGCTTTGGAAGCAAATCAAAGGTAACTTTTAAGGCTCAGGCTTGTCTACGGGGCTTACTACGCACTTCTGAGGCCTAGGGGACCTACCTCAGGAAATAAATGTGGTAGTTTTACACCCAGAGGGACTCCCTGACTGCAATCATTGTCTCTTTTGGGAGACAGGATTATTACAAGGGTTTTGGGCCAATGAAGGTCTGATGAAGGTGTCGCTGAAAGAGTTCTTGCTGACTCCTGTGTGAGAACAATAGCATCTGCATTTTTGGTTTGTTCTGGATGCAAATAGGTCAATTGTGAAAGTCCCCCAATGAGTGTAGAAGACTGGAAAACTGTTTGGTCTAGCTCCCACTTGTGAGCTTGGTGTTCCTTGTGGCTGAATAGATCTGCAAGGTTGTTGTCTTGGCTGGCTACGTGGACTGCCGTAAGTCATATGTGGTGAGAGAGGCACCACTCCCATAGGTGGCTTGAGGAGTGAGTACTGCCCTGCTTGAGAATATAATACATTGCTGTGGAATTGTCTGTGGCTATCTGTATTTTGTCACAGAGGTGGTTTCTGAAGGCTTTGCAGGCCTTGATGAGAGCTAGTAGCTCTAGCTCATTGACGTGAAGCTTTCTCTCCCTCTGTGACCACTGGGCATGGATCTGGAGGGATCCACAGTGGGCTCCCCAGCCAGTGAGGCTTGCATCCATAGTGACTTGTATCAATGGACGGAGCTGCTGGAATGGTTGTCCCTTTGTCAGGTTTTGTTTGGAGGACCACCACAAGAGTTGGCTGGCAAGTTCAGGAGTGACACATAAGAAGGTATGTGCTGGGTTGGAGAGGGGGTCAAACAGTGCTACAAACCGTGCCTGAAGGGATCTCATCTTCAGGCAGGTGTGCTGAACAATGGAGGTCATCGAGGCCATCATACCTAGGACATGTTGTACTGTCAATGCAGGTAGAAGTGCATGAGAGGTGAAGGTACTGAGCAGAGAGATTAATTTGAGACATTTGTCATCTGGGAGAAATGCTTGGGCCTTGTTGGAGTCCAGGTAGGCTCCAATATAGTGGATACATCTGGTAGGTACTAGGGTAGACTTTTGTAAGTTTACTGCAAGGTTGAGATCTTGAAGGAGACTTAGAGTGAAATGGATGTCGTGCTGGGCTCTGTGGCAAGAGTGATCCACAAGAAGCCAGTCATTGATGTATGGGAAGACTTGAACTCCCTGCAGCCTGAGGTATGCTGCTTTGGGGGCCATGCATTTGGTAAATCACACTGTGGCCAGTCTGAACAGTACCTTTTTGAATTGATAGGCCTGAGCCCCTAGCTGGAAGCGAAGGTAAGGCCTGTGAGCTGGATTGTTGGAAATGTGGAAGAAGGCATGTCATAAATTGATGACCTCAAACCAGTCTTTCTTTTGGAGTAGCGGAAGAACAGACCCGAGGGTAACCATGTGAAATTTGGTGGTGATAATGTACTGATTTGCTCCCCTGAGGTCTAGAATTGGATGGAAGCCTCTGTCCTTTTTGAGGACGGTGAAATAGTGAGAGAGAAAACCTGTGACTGCATGATGTAGTAGTACTGGTTCTATGGCATCCTTGAGTAATAAGGATTTTATCTAGTGCTGTTTCAAAGGGTAGATAAATTTTAGATGTGTAGATTTTAAATGGTTTTAAATTGTGGATTTTAAATGGATTTAAACTGTAAGTTTTTTAATGCATTTTAAACTACTGTAAGTTGTCATTTTGCTATGCTTTATGCTGAAAAGGTTGAAATTGTAATTGTTTTTGTTTAATTGGTCTAAGGACTGTAATAAAAAATATGTATGTATCTAGTGCTGTAGGGGTAGCGATGGAGGTGTGATGGTGTGAGATGGTGGAGGAAGCTTGTGGAATTCTATGTTGTACACCCACTGTATGATGTAGAGGACCCAGGCGTCTGTGATGATGTTCTTCCATGCAGGTAAGTGTTGCCAGAGAGTGGGCAGAGGTGGGTGGTGGGTGGGAGGTGGTAGTAAGATCTTGGTCGGTGTGATGTCACACCTGATGCTTAGGTTTGCGGTCGTGGTGTCTGACTGTAGTTTGTTGGCAGGTCTTGGAGCAGAAAGACAGCTGTTTGTAGTAAGGAGCAGTGGTTGTTTGCCTCTGAAGTTCTTATTGAAACCTCTGATAGGAGGTGTAGGGGCAACACCACTGTGTGCATTGTGGGTGCTGTTGGTAGATGGGGTAAACTCCCCAGCACCTGGCAGTTATTCACTTCTTATGTACATTTTAAAGAATTTAATCTGTTTCAGCATTGAAAAGGCTGATGCCATTGAAGGGAAGGTCTTCAATACGGGCATGGGCATCCTCTGTGAGTCCTGCTGTCCTAAGCCAGGAGAAGCGGCGAAGTACAACAGAGGTGGCCATAGACTTAGAAGTGGCATCGACAGTGTGGCATGCCACTAGCATTTGTTGTTTGGCCTTTCTTGCTGAAAGGTTTGTGCAAGAATCTTCTTATAATTAGGTAGTGCTTCAATCAGGGTGGACATGTTGTCACCTAAGAAGCACTGATACGTGTCCACAGCCCCTTGATAGTTAGCGACTCACATCAGAAAGGCAGCTGAGGAATACAGCCTATGTCGCGCACCCCCCAGTGTCCCTAGTTTGTTTCCCTCAAACCCAGGTCCACCTTTGGACACGACTTGCTTAATTCTCCATACACCAACTGCCACCAGTGGATCTCTATCCACACTTTACCAAAGATGTTGCATAGACACGTGTTGTTAAATATAACGGATTATTTATTGTTTAGTTGTTGAATCACATAAGTATATTAACAGATGTTGTATTATGTTGCACTCGTTACTTGGATATTAAACACATTTCTTTATTTGTATTACTTTTCATATAAATCACTGTTAATCACTGGAATACTATCTGATGACTGTCTCTTTATTTTACTTCTATCTTTTAACTATTCTTAAATCCATAAACCAACTATACCACACCAACTTTCCAATCTCTCTCATAAACCTCTCTAAACCTCCTCTCTCATTCTCTCTCAGTTTCCAACTGTCTCTCTGACTCCGCCCTCCTGTCCTCCCAAAGGCTCCAGCTCTAGAGCTCCACATGATGGACAGGTGGGACATGGGCATTCCGCCACATACCTCCCCCCTTGGAAAGTTTGTTTCATGGGGTAAAACTTATGGTAGTTTACCCTCATGAACAACGTATGATTTTACTTACCAATATTTCTAACAAAAAAATTTTTTTCCATGCAATTCTCATTTACACATTTGCAATATATACTTACTCTATACTTACTCTTTTACGCAGTTTAAAGCATATTATTCTTATTACTTTACATTTAAATGACATTAATCAACATTTTTATTACATACAAACCACTTCAGTCACTTTTATCCTTACTTATCATTAGTTAATCTATAAATAGCATTTTCATTTATTTCATAAACATATACACACTTAGAACATTTATTTAGAACAGTTTTTTATACCATTAAAAGTTACATTTTTCTTCATTTCCGTCAGTCATTCTTCTGGTCTTCTTGATAAGGCGTCGGCCACTACATTTTGATTCCCCTTCACGCTCCGGATCTCGAAATCAAAGTCTTGTAATAGTAGGGCCTGAAGAGGCCATGAACTGAATACGGGGAGGGAGGAAGGGGGGAGCCCCTACCCAAAGACTGAAGATGATAATGAAAGGGTAAAGAAATAAGTACTTAAAGTAAAATAATAAGGGTTATTTCTTTCTATCTCTCTCTCTCTTTTCTGAGAAAAGACTCACAGAAGCTATGAGTGAGGCTCTCAACATGGAAACTGAAGGGAGATCCTGGCGCCAGGGTACATATACTTGGGGGAGCGGCTTGTACTAATGTGTATTTTCTGATCACAGACACTCTAGTATGTTCCAACGAGGCTCCGCATATGCGCAGATCACCCAGAGTGTGATTCACAGAGACCACGAAGAAGAAATCTCCATACAAACTTGGCTAACTTCACAGGATGTAATGGCCATATGTGTACTCTAAATTTTTCTCAAGGGACACTGATTTAGTTCTGACAACTGAAGAGGTTAACATTTGATTCCAATACAGAGTTAAAAGCTTCATTTGTAAAGTGAGTTTCCAGGCCAGTCTGGCAACAATAAAGGAATTGTAAGTTGCCTCAGTTAGGTAAGGTAAAGCTTCCCCTTGACATTTAGTCCAGTCGTGTCCGACTCTAGGGCGCGGTGCTCATCCCCGTTTCCAAGCCATAGAGCCAGGGTTTGTCCGAAGACAGTTTCCATAGTCACGTGGCCAGCGCGACTAGACACGGAACGCTGTTACCTTCCCACCATGGTGGTACCTATTTATCTACTCACATTTTTACATGCTTTCGAACTGCTAGGTTGGCAGGAGCTGGGACAAGCGACGGGAGCTCACTCCGTCGCGTGGATTCGATCTTACGACTGCTGGTCTTCTGACCTTGCAGCACAGAGGCTTCTGAGGTTTAACCCGCAGCGCCACCACGTCCCTTAGTTAGTCAGTTGTTTATCTTCCACAGCAGTCCTTTAGTGTCCTTTTTGTTTGTGTTACACATAAACAGCATAAGGGAGTGCTATGTCCCTTAAATGCAAAGCAAAAGAAAGGACTGGGGTCTTCTGAAACCAAGCGAGGTTCAACCTACAGCACTAATTTGTTAATATAGACAGCTCAGTATTTTACCATCTCTCAGTCTAAAGACACCTTTCTCCTTCCATGCCTGAAACTGTAAAATTTTAATCTGTGGAATAGAGGTCTGCTGATTATGGAGTTCAATTCAGTCACTAGAACAATAAAATCAAGACCAAAAATATCAATAGTTGCATTGCAGTCACTAGAACAATAACATCAAGACCAAAAATATTAATAGTTGCATTTTTTAATTTCTGAATTCCCAGATTGCTCCATAGAGCCATATGAAATTCTAAGGCCTAAACACATTATTTAATCCTATGTAACAGGACTGGGAAATTCATGGACCTCCAGATATCATTGGACCACAACACTCATCATCTCTTACCTTTGGCTATGTTGACTAGCACTGATGAAGGATTTAGTCCATCAATAACCACCTCTGAAAAATAAGGATAAATAAAGTGTTACACCTATTGAGAGGAGACACATTTAATGGGAACTGTTAGTCACAACTTAAATCTCATTGATTTCACTGGTCTAATCTAGACAGAACTGACATCGAATTTATGCTACAATTTTACAATTTGGTCCAAAACTCTGTGTGACACAATGGTGAGCACTGTTGTAAACATAATAGATATTAACAAAAAATATCAGAATCCACAGTTACAGTTAACACAGAACCCTATGGCACAGGGGTTAAATTGCAGTACTGCAGTCAAGCCTCTGCTCATAACCTGAGTTCGATCATGATGGATTCAGGTAAGCAGTTTAAGGGTGACTCAGCCTTCCGAGGTTGGTAAAATGAGGACCCAGCTCACTGGGGGTGTGGGGGCAAAGTGTTATTTGCATAATTATGTTGTAAACTGTCCAGGGAGTGCTAGCATTATGAGATGGTAATGAGTAAAAAAAACCAACAACAACCCAGGTGTTCTTGGACTGAAACTCCCAGAAACCCTGGTCAATACAATTGGTGGTGAAGGCTACAATAACAGTCCAAGAACAGTCCAAGGTTTGAACCACTGCATTAGGCAAACACATGGGTTCTTTTTATCTGCTCATGCTTAAGGCTAGAGATAGCTCTCCAGTTGGGGAGTACTGTGCTAGACAATTCTGCCTTTGCAGCCACATCACTTGCCTTTCCATATCAGTGATTAATCAGAGATTGGGTGACCACTTCAAACTAGTTCTTCAATTTTTTTCCTTTGGCACAGGCTGACTTCTGACAGTTCCTGTTCTACAGCCAAAGAAAGCCCTGCTACCTAGATTAAACACAGCTGCTTCCTTCTTCCAAACTATGAAATATACATCAAAATAGTTTAAGGTCATGATGCTATAGGGACCTTTTTCTGAGCACATATAGAAGGAATCCAGGGAGTCACTTTGACAAATACAAGGAATCCACATAAATCTATTCCTCCTCATGGAACACTCTTTTGAACTGAGCAGCTGATTCTGTTTTTACTACACTTTTTGTAAGTGGATTCATGCTAAGGATGACACTAATTTTGCTTTGCATTAATGAAGAGTACTAGGGGCATCAAGTTCTCACTGATCCTCTATACTCACGTTAGTCACCTGGGGGATGCTCTGCAATATTCTAGCTCTGTAGTGACCTACAGTCACTACAGAGAAAAACAGATCCTTCCCTAAATGGAAGTACTTTCTGTACAAACCATTAGAACCAAGCCTAAGATTTTAATGATCAACATGTTTGTTATTCAGTTGCTCATATTACCTTCTTCTGATAAAGTATGTACTGGCTACTTTGCTAAACTATCTTGGCTATGTAAATGGATTGGCATGGCACAAATTTATTAAAGTCATTTCCAGTTCACTGTGGTTCAGAAAGCATAAAAATGGCAAGAACAGAGACTTTTAATGGATTACAACAGTCATGACAGTGTTACAAAGAACCAGAAAATCTGTAACGTTCTAAAGGGAGATGCTTTATTTGAATTGAAAATGGATTTTACCAATTTAAATTACAATCAGTCTGGAGTAATTTCACGCCAAATCCAAATGCTTTGCCTTTAACAGCAAAGATGATGGATATGAAAACAGCACATTATGATCTTGATTACTTACCATGAATATTTTTTTCTGTCTGAGGTAGAATAGGCACCCACATAATGAGTTATAATGCTTCTACCAGTCAGGAATGACCAGGAATCATGCTAACACATCCAATATTCAATATTTAGGAATATTAGAACTCCATCTGCATTATTTTCAATATTTAGGCACATTAGAATTCTATCTGTGGAAGCTGCCACTTTGACCTGATGACATGTTTTCATTGTGACTGGTTGTGTGCAACTGGTACCTTGTCAGAACAACATGATAGCTGCTGGAGCTGGAGCTCTGCATGCACATAAATACTGAGCAGAATACTAGCCAATACTAAGGAGCTGCAATATGTAGCTCCTGTTCCAATTCCCTTTCTGCCTGAGCTGAAAACAGAAGGTAACTCAAAGAGCTAAGCAAAAAGTGTAAACAATTATATTGTACATAAAACAGAGAAAAAACCAATTCCTCAGAACTGCCTCCCCCATCAGAGAGCAAGAACATCAGCAACATGGTGTTGAGGTTTGCACCTGGACAGTAGAAATACCTATAACCTATTATTTGGATGCCGCATTCACATCAGAGCATAAAGTATCTTCTAGAGAACAGAGTACCACATGGTTGGGAGCAGGGTTAATGTTGACCCTATCTTCAAAAAGGAGGAACCTGGGAACTACAGACCAGTAAGCCTGACATCAATACCATGAAAAATTCTGGAGCAGATTATAAAGCAGACACTCTGCAAAGCACCTTGAAAACAATGCAGTAGCCAATACAGAAGCCAATACAGATTTGTCAATAACAAGCCCTGCCCGACTAATCTTATCTCATTTTTTGATTGTGGTTAAAGTAGTGTACTGTTGCTTTGATTTTTCCGCTACTGTGTCATTGATCTGATTTGCTGCATGTAGAGCTTCAAGAACAGCCCCTATTCTGGTGATTCCAAGATTTGGCTTGCATAAAATGATAGTAGGATCTAATGCTGATATGCCACCCACCATCTTGAACTGCAAAGGACTTCTCTCAATCAACTTTTCAACAACAGCTACTACCATGTTTCAACTCAGTTTAGTTTCTTTCAACAGCTTCTTTGCTGCAAAGCCAATGTCAACCTTGCTTCTCTCAAGCAAGTTCTCAGACAATTTCATGTCAATTGTTAACAATTGGGAACCAGAAGACATGTTTTGCAGCTTTTTCGATTTTATGCAACGACTCATTAGCTTCTTGATTAGCTTACAAAGTTCTTCATACAAAAAAGGTGCCAATGGTTTTTGGTTTTGAAACCTTTGTAGAAATGGCTCACAATCTCCAGCAATCGTTTTCATGAAAGCTATTTTGCACTTCATGAATGGATCTTGCATTGCAGCTTTTATACAAATTGCAGGTTTACTGTGGGGGAGTTTTGCTTCTTCCACATACTTCTTGATGTTGTCAAAAACAGTCATAGCTCTTTCAAGGCACTTAACATTCTCCAACCACCTAGTGGAGCAAAACTTCAAGGGAAATAGTTTGCTTCGAGTCATAGCAGTGTATGATGCCCTCCTAGATGGGGAATCTTTGAACAGATCATACATGTTGCTCAAGACTGAATTCAGGTCCGATTTCACTGCTTGCAATCCTGTTTTAAAAGACCCAGGTACAACATGTAGGGTACAAGTTTCAAAGTCAATCAATTCTTTTCCTTCTTTACAGTTAAGGTTGGTTTTAATTTCTTCTTTTAGTTTTCTCCGAAAAAGGTGATTTACATTTGGCCCATCCATAGATACTTGTAATAATTTTGCAACTGATAAAGAACACATGCCTTCTTGATACTTCTGAAGAACATCTTTAGCAATAACGGTTTGAAGAAAAAGAGAGGCTACTTACCCATAACCATGGTTCTTTGAGTGGTCCTCTGTGAATCTACACAAATGGGTTATTCTGCGCCTGTGCAGGACCTCTTGGAAGTTTCTAGAGCTTAAAGACATGTGATTAGTGGGACGTTCCCCCGTGGAGTGCATGCTCCGCCCGCCTGAAGTCCCCTCAGTTGCCAAAAAGTCTGCCGCTTTCAGAAAAGTAAATAGAGGATGGGTGGGATGTGTGGATTCACAGATCCACACTTTGGATCTGTGAATCCAAAGTGTGGATCTGTGAACCATGGTTACTCAAAGAACCATGGTTACAGGTAAGTAACCTCTCTTTCTTCTTCATGGTCTCTGTGAATGCACACAAATGGGTGACTAGCAAGCTCACTTACCGGTTGGTGGGACGTCATGTTAAGAAGGAGGTAAGAACAGCTCTGCCAAAGCCAGCTTCATTCTTTGCTCTGATGTCCAGACAATAGTGAGTCACAAATGTCAAGGGTGTAGACCATGTAGCCACTTGACAGATGTTGGAGGCATCTATACTGCGAAGAAAGGTGGTAGAGGTAGAAACAGCCCTGGTGGAATGGGCCTTAACAGTTTCCTTAACAGGTTTACCCGCCAGTTCATAGGCCAAGGTGATTGCTTGGACTATCCACCTTGATAAAGTCTGTGAGGAAGCTGGAGAGCCCATGCGAGGACCGTGATAGCAGATAAAGAGACGTGAAGATTTCCTAAAAGATTTTATTCTGTCAACATAAAAAGTGAGAGAGCGTCTAACATCTAGAGAGTGGAGCATGAGCTCGAGATCCGATGTTGGAGATGGAAAAAGAGAAGGGAGGACTAAAGGTTCATTGAGATGGAATTCTGACATGACCTTAGGTAAAAAGGAGATGTCCAGGTAAAGAGTAATCTTGTCAGGGTGAAACTGGAGATACGGTGAGTCCGCCCTGAGAGCTGCTAACTCGCTAGCTCGCCTGGCTGATGTGATGGCAATGAGGAACAAAGTTTTGAGGGAAAGAAGTTTGAAGTTGGTAGTGGCAAGCGGTTCAAAGGGAGGGCAGGTAAGAGCATTGAGGACTGTTTGTAGAGACCATTGTGGAAGTGGTGGGCATTGAGGAGGATGGATGTTTTGGAGGCCTTTAAGAAATTTCTTCAAGGTAGGGTGAGAGAAAAGTTGAGCAGAATCAGAGTCTGGTGGCTGATGTGCTACAATAGCGGAAACGTACACCTTCAAGGTGGAATGTGACAGACCAAAATGAAAGAGATGGAGAAGGAATGTAAGGAGGGTCTCAAGGGAGACAGGTGTTGTCGAGAGTCCCTTAAAAGCAGCAAAAGTGGAAAATGTCTTCCATTTATAGCGGTAGAGAAGTTGAGTGGAAGGCTTTCTAGCCCTGTCGAGAACAGCTGCTATGGAAGGTGAATTCTCCATGCGGTGAGATTGAGGGACTCCAGGTCTGGGTGGTAAATCCTGCCTTTGTCTTGAGTTAGCAGGAGTGGGAGGTGAGGGAGGTGAAAGAGGTCTGTTGACATCAGTTTCAGGTGGGTGAACCAAGGTTGTCGCGGCCACCAAGGGGCTACCAGGATGGCATTGGAGCAAAACTGGCAGAGCCTGACCACTGTCCTTTGAATGAGAGGAATGGGAGGAAATAGGTATAGAAGACTGGTTCCCCAGTCGACCATGAAGGCGTCTCCTAGGGAGTTCATGCCTCTCCCTGTTCTGGAACAATATTGGACTCATTTGGCGTTCTAGTGTGTGGCAAAGACATCGAGAGTAGGAGCATCCCAACGATGACAGATTTGGGAAAAAATTGCATTGTCCAAAACCCATTTGTGGGTCCGAGTAGTGAGGCGACTGAGGTAGTCTGCTAGAAAGTTGTCTTGAGTGGCAACATGGACTGCAACAGGAAAGATGTGGTGGGTGTAACACCACTCCCAGAGGTGGACTGTGAGGTACAGAAGAGAGAGGGAGTGTGTGCCCCCTTGCTTGTTTACATAAAATAGGGCGGTCATATTGTCCGTGGCCAACTGAATGGCGCAACTGACGATGAGACGATGGAAGGCACGAAAGGCCTTGATGAAAGCAAGTAGCTCGAGATGGTTGATACGTAAGGTTTGTTCTCTTTTTGTCCACAGGGCATGGATTCTGTGGCTTTGACAGTGAGCACCCCATCCCGTGTGGCTGGCGTCGGTGGTGAGCTGGAGCAGAGCGAATGGATGGCCAACTGCAAGATGCGGGAGGAAGGTCCACCAGGTAAGTTGGTGAGCTAATTCCCTGGAAACTGTCAACTGTTTGGAGGGGGGTGTCGATCATTGGGTCGAATAGGGAAAGGTACCAGGCTTGAAGGGATCTCATTTTGAGTCTGGCATGTTGGATAACTGATGTAGTTGAGGCCATGAGACCGAGAAGATGTTGGGTCCGATGCGCTGAAACTGAGGTGAGGGGACGAAAAGACCGTATTGCAGATTTTAGTTTGGTTATTCACTCTTGGGGCAGAAGTGCCCTGGCCACAGATGAGTCAAGGCAAACACCTATATAGTCCGCGGTTTGAGAGGGGTCTAGTCAAGATTTGGTGAAGTTGACCTTGAACCCAAGGTCTGCTAACGTGGAGAGTGAAACGAGTGTCTCTCAAGGCGTCTTGGTAAGAGTTTGATACGATTAACCAATCGTCGATATAGGGAAAAACGGTTATGCAGTGTAGGCGGAGGTGTGCCGCGACTGGTGCAAGGCATTTTGTGAAGGTCTGTGGAGCGATAGAGAGGCCGAACGGAAGAAAACAGAACTGGTAGGTGATGCCTTCAAAGCAGAAGTGGAGGTACCTGTGGTGACGAGAATGGATGGAATTTGAAAGTAGGCATCCTGGAGATCTATCACAATGAACCAGTCTCCTTGGGAAAGGAGAGGAATGATGGTATCGAGTGTAACCATCCTGAAACATCTGGGTTGGATGTATGCGTTGAGGTGTCTGAGATCGAGGATGGGACAGAGACCTCCGTCTCGCTTTGGAACTGTAAAGTAACGGGAGTAAAACCCATTGTGAAGATCGTGGTTTGGTATTCTGATAATGGCTTGCTTCTGAAGGAGGAGCATAATACAACAACTAATATAAACTAAACAAGACATAACAAAAATAAATTAAACAAAAATAATAAACAAAATAAACCCAAAATTCTCCCCCACACAATTGAACCTGTCCGACCGCGCACTGGCCGCAGATCGTCTTTCAGATATCATCTCTGCGATGCCGGTATTGGTCATACTCAGCATAATAAGGATCTTGATAGTCTGCATGAGAACGGTATCGAGAAGGTTCTTGGGGGTAGTAAAACTCCCGATGTGGAGGATCCTGGAAATTGGGTGAGAGATTACGCCTCTTCGATGCATGTTTGTGAGGAGGAGACCGGTGCAGAGAAGACTCTGAGTTGGAAAACTGAACCATAACTGCCCGCCCTGAAGATGCAGGGCTAGAATGGGTCGAGGCCGGGCTGGAGAGAAAATCAGCCATTGAAGGGCCAATACTAGGCGACAGGCTCACCACTGAAGCCGGAGCCTGGCCAGGAGGTAGCAGGAGTGGATCTTCCACCTCCGACAATGAGTCGGGAACCTCTCTTCCAAAATCGGTGAAGGAAGGTTTGGCTGAGGTTGAGTAAATTGAGTAGACTTAGATGTTTTCTTAGTCTTTTTCGATCCACTCTTGTCCTTTTTCTTCTTAGGTGACTGGGCTTAGACCGTGTCGAGGATGCCTTTGATGCCAATGCCGACTTCGAAGAGGATTTAGACTGCTCCCTTGGATTAGGAGAAGGAGTGGTCGGGCTCAACACGGGCCTAAGCACGTCTTGTCTAGGGACAGGAGGCGAAGTAGATTTCGAGGCGGTGGGTGGATTAAGGAATTTCTCCCAGAGAAATGAGCGGAGACTTTGGAGACGGTTTGGTGACTTTTTTAGACTCCGGGCAGAAATGGGTTTGATGTTGCTCCCCTAGGCAAAAAAGACAGCAGTCGTGGCTGTCTGAAAACAGGATCTTGTTTGCGCACAACACACACTGCTTAAATGGGTTGGGGGGGCATAAAAGGAGAGGGAAGATAGGAAAGGGGGGAAAATAAGGGGAAAAATGAAAGTAGAGGGAGAAGCAGGGAGAAAATTTGAGAACAAAAAGAACTCATGAGGGAATGTCAAATAAAGAAGTGAAAAAGCCTGAGAAGGCACAAAGAAGAAATAGTGATCACCATCAAAAGTTGCTCTAGTCGTCAAGATAGGTCTGACCTAAGTGGCAGGTAAAAGGAACTGAGAGGACTTCAGGCAGGCAGAGCATGTGCTCCATGGGGGAACGTCCCACTAATCACATGTCTTTAAGCTCTAAAAACTTCTGAGAGGTCCTGCGCAGGCACAAAATAACCCATTTGTGTGCATTCACAGAGACCATGAAGAAGAAACACTGGTTACATACCGTGTGGAAACTTTATGACAGTAATCATCCCAAAAACAAACCACTAAATCCATCTGTCCCTTTTGAACCACCTTATTCAAAGCTTCATCAAAACAGATAAATGTTTGGCATTGTTTCAGCTGTTTCAGTAAAAGATGAGAGAAATATTGTGCCAAGCCAAAAGCAACAACATACATTGCTTTTGTTTTTCCAGATGAAACTGTTGAGCTATCTGGCTTTCTGAGAACATTCGCTTGAATAACTCACTGATGTTGTTACAAGAGTTCAATGACATCTTCTTCATCACCAGTTGCAAAGCCCACAGGTACTCTGCTGTCCTAACACAGTCCTTGATTACATAGGCAGCCATACTAGTTGGTGTGGTGGGTAATTCTTTGCCATTTTCATCACTCTGATCATGTTTTCCACTTTTCGCAGGGGTTGTCTCTTCATCCTCTCTGGTTTTACTATCTGAACTTGTACTTGGCTTTGGACCAAAACAAATTGCAATGGACTGTTGACTTGATTTAATTTTCAGGTTCTTCTGATGTCCTTGTGCATGAGACTCCACAGCTCTAATTCCCATATTACTTAGTTCAAAGGTTTTGTAGCACACTTTACAATAACCTTTGCATTTGTCTCCAGCAACTGGTGATAGCCATGGAACGAAGTCAGGATGAATTTTGAAATCCAGCCATTGCATATTAAAAACTATCGTCTTAGAAGCCATCTTCAAAATGTGGTTTCAGATACAGCCATACACAGAACCACCTGCCTGACACCAAGATGTTAGCAGATTTGTTTTCTGGCAAGTAGGAACTTTCCAAAGATGGGAAAGTGTCACTTTCACTTTCTGGTTCCAGGAAGTGTAATGAGCAGATCAGCAGATCATGCTTGCAGATCATTTCTGCAATCTAGAGAAGCAGACAACCCTCATTTGCAACCTTTATGCATGGGAGAAGTCAGGGAAGAGGGTGAGAGAGCTGGTACTCTGTAAACTTCACCAGGAAAAAGAAGTTACTTACCTGTAACTCTGGTTCTTCGAGTGGTCCTCTGTGAATTCACACTAATGGGTTAATCTGCACCTGAGCAGAGCAGCCTCGGAGACTTCTGTAGCTTTAAGCACTAACTGCCAGGGACCTCCCACGTAGGTTATATCACCGCCCCGGCACTCAGTGCTCTAGTTCCGTAGAACTGTCCGCCACTGTACAGTATACTAACAAGTAGTCGTGATGTACAGCGGGGAGGAGGGCGGGATGTGTGAATTCACAGAGGACCACTCAAAGAACCAGAGTTACAGGTAAGTAACTTCTTTTTCTCCTTCGTGGCCTCTGTGAATGCACACTAATGGGTGACTAGCAAGCTGACTTACCAGGAAGGTGGGCGTCACGACAGGACAGAAGCCAGAACAGCTCTTCCCACAGCAGCCTCCGCCTTGGCCCGAACATCGATGCGATAGTCAGCTGCAAAGGTGAGAGGCGTGGACCACATCACGGCCTTGCAGATGTCAGTGAGGTCAACTCCATGCAGGAACACCGTGGAAGAATCCACTGCTCTGGTCGAGTAGGCTCGAACATTGGCAGGCAGAGGCTTGTGAGCAATCTCATACGCCAGCTTGATTGTTGCAACCACCCATCTGGAAAAGGTTTGAGGTGAAATCGGGGAACCTTTAGAGTGTCCTTGGAAAGACACAAATAACCTTTGAGAAGAACGAAAATAATCAGTTCTGGAAATATAGTAGGCCAGGGCCCTCTTGACATCCAGGGAATGGAGTGATTTTTCCAAATTAGTCGTAGGATTAGGAAAAAAGGTAGGAAGGACCACCGGCTGATTGAAGTGAAAAGACGTGGCCACCTTTGGAAGAAAGGAGGCGTCTGGAAACAGAGTGACTTTGTCAGGGTGAAAAAAGAAGTTACTTACCTGTAACTCTGGTTCTTCGAGTGGTCCTCTGTGAATTCACACTAATGGGTTAATCTGCGCCTGAGCAGAGCAGCCTCGGAAACTTCCACAGCTTTAAGCACTTGGTGCCGGGACCTCCCCTACAGCTGGCTATATAACTCCGCCCCCGGCACCTAGTGCCTCAGTTCTAAGGAACCGACCGCCACTGCCCAGCATGCGATGGCACACGTGACGGTCAGCGGGGAGGAGGGCGGGACATGTGAATTCACAGAGGACCACTCGAAGAACCAGAGTTACAGGTAAGTAACTTCTTTTTCTCCTTCGTGGTCTCTGTGAATGCACACTAATGGGTGACTGGCAAGCTGACTAACCAGGAAGAGGGACGTCACGAAAGTGCAGAAGCCAGGACAGCTCGACCTACCGCAGCCTGAGCCTTTGGCCAGACATCCAGGCGGTAGTGCTAGATGAAGGTAGACGGAGTGGTGCATGTGGCAGCGCGGCAGACATCCGCGATGTCCACTCCATGGAGAAAGGCCGTTGAGGATGCGACAGCTCTAGTAGAGTGAGCTCTCGCTGATTTTGGAAGAGGAGTCTTTGCCAAGTTATAGGCAAGACGGATGGCCTGGACTATTCATCTAGAGATGTTCTGAGAGGAAGCCGGTGCTCCGAAGGAGGAGCCAGCAAAGGTGACAAAGAGACGTTGTGAGGCACGAAAAGTGGTAGTGCGGTGCACATAATATGACAGAGCACGCTTCACGTCTAGAGCGTGCAGGGCTGTCTCAGGAAGGACAGTTGGCTGGTTCAAATGGAAGGCAGAAGATACCTTAGGCAAGAAGGTAAGGTCTGGCCGTAAGGTTACTTTGCAGAAAGGAGGTTCTGCTCTTAGTGTAGCCAGTCCTCCAGCCCTGCGAGCTGAGGTTATCACCAGGAGAAAGACAGTATTGAGGGTTAGCAAGCGGAGCGATGCTGACGCCAAGGGCTTGAAGGGAGGCCTCATAAGCCGCTGAAGAACCAATTGGAGAGACCATTGAGGTGTTAGTGGTCTTATAGGCAGGGCGCATATTTTCCAGGCCTCGGAGAAATAGCTTGCAGGTAGAACGGGCCAGTCCCAGGCAAAACAGGTGCAGGAGAAACTGAAGGAGTGCATCCAGAGACGTTGACCTAGTAAGGGAATGTTGTCTTGATGCAAAGTGACAGAACGCTTACCAATTATAGGAGTGGGTCAAGGTGGTAGAAGGTTTGTGAGCATGATTGAGCATGTCTGTTACAGTCGGGGAAGTCTCCAAGCCGTCAGGTGGAGGGACTCGAGGTCCGGATGAAATACCTAACCTCTGTCTCGAGACAGTAGAAGAGGGACCAGCTGCAGCCTGATGTATTCCGCGGCTCACGGGAGCAAGATCGAGAACCAAGGTTGGCGAGGCGACCAAGGGGGTATAAGTATGACATTTGCATTCTCTTGTCGGATTCAAACGACAGTCCTCTGAAGAAGGGGGAAAGGTGGAAACCTGTAAAGGAGGCCCCGTGACCAATTCATCAGGAAAGCGTCCCCTACGGAGTTGCGGCCGATGCCGGTTTGGGAGCAGAACATGCCACACTTTTTGTTCGTCCGGGATGCGAAAACGTCTATGTCTGGAGTCCCCCATCAACGACAGAGGCAGCGAAAGATGGCATCATCGAGAGCCTGCTCGTGAGGGCAGGACTGTAGTCTGCTGAGATGGACTTCCACAGAATTGTTTCTGCCTGCCAAATGTACAGCCCCTGGATAAATGAGGCAAGCATAACATCATTCCGAAAGGTTGATGGTGTGAAAGAGAAGGCGTAACGAGTGAGTGCCTCCCTGCTTGTTTATATAATAAACTGCAGTGGTATTGTCTGATGCGACCTGGACCACCCAACCCCGGAGTAGGGGATCAGAGGCCCGAAAGGCCTTGGTGATTGCCAGGAGCTCCAGCACAATGATATGCAGGCCGGCTTCTATCGTGGACCAGCGGCCGTGGACAACAAGGTGGCGTAGACAAGCCCCCCCAGCCTGATGGGCTGGCATCCACCGTTAAGAGACCAAAGGGTCTCCCTATCCCTAGGTTGGGGGGGATCTCCACCAGTCCCATTGTGCAGCAAGCTCCGGAGTCACCCGGAGCAACGTGGATGGGTGGTCGCAAGATGTCCGAAAAAGTGAGAGAAACCAGGCTTGAAGGGACCTCATCCTTAGTCGAGCATGCTGTACCACAGCTGTTGTAGATGCCATCAGCCCCAGAGGTTGCTGGACCTGTAGGGCAGGGAACCAAGCGCCTGAAGAAAAGGAGCATAACAAATCATGCATTTTCACAAACTTGTTGTCAGTGAAAAAAAAGGGCCTGCTTCAAGAAAGCATCCAAAGTCACATTAATACAATTTACACGTTGTGTAGGTTGCAAAGTCGACTTCTCTATGTTGACCTTTAGTCCTAACGCTGACAAAAGGGACCGTGTCAAGGACATGTGTTTACAAGCTTGTGACTTGGACTCAGCGACCCGGAGCCAGTTATCCAAATATGGGTAAACAGTGATTCCCCCTACTGAAAAACCTGAGAAAGCGTAGATGGTCTGACCGGATGCTATCATGAAAACAAGCATCTTTCAGGTCAAACACAGTAAACCAATCCCCTGGATGTAACATGTGAATAACAGAGCCCAGGGAAACCATACAGAATCTTTGTGGAGTAATGAAAGAATTCAGGCCTCCAAGATCAAGGATGGGCCGAAGGCCTCCATCCTTTTGGGGATGGTGCAAGGGAACAATGGCATCATTTCCTAACAAGGCCTGAATTTCATCTTCCAAAGGGGGTGGCCTTAATATGGCCTATGACAGGGGGTACATCGAATTCAGTGGCATAGCTGGTAGCTATGACAAAGAGTGAAGGAACACCAACTGGAAAGACAAGGGGTCGAACGGACTGATTGGTCAACGACAGAGAAGTCAGGTGCATTAAAGAGACTGCTTGGTTTTGCGGTCCTGCCTGCGGTTTTGTTGGTCAGTGCGCTGCCTGCCCACATGTCTAGGGGGTGGCGGTTGGTAACTTTGGGGTTAGGGCCTTTGACGATCCTGGGATGCCGTAGGCTGGTTCAAAGGCATGCCGAGCAGCAATGTGCTCATGATGCGCCAGCCCCATTGCCTCGTGGTGATATGGGAGGCCTTAACTGTAAAGGTGTACAGTAGCTACCTGCAGAATGGGCAGTGCCAAATACCAAAAGTGGCAATGATAAGCGCCCATGGCAGCGGAGTAATTGGCTACACTGTGGCCAGAGAACACGAAGAACAACCTTCTAACGGTAAAGGAGGGTGACTATCTGCGGCAACTGATATGGGTGTAGGAAGATAAGTTAAGTGCTTCTGACGATTAGGGGAGAAGTCTTTCTTAGCGTGAGCCCAACCAAGATCAGTCTCAAAAAAAGAGGTTACCTACCTGTAACTCTGGTTCTTCGAGTAGTCCTCTGTGAATTCACACTAATGGGTTAATCTGCGCCTGAGCAGAGCAGCCTCCGGAAACTTCCACAGCTTTAAGCACTTAGTGCTGGGACCTCCCCTACACCTGGCTATATAACTCCACCCCCAGCCCAGTGCTGCAGTTCTTAAAGAACCGACCGCCGCTGCCCAACATGCCATGGCACACGTGACGGACAGCGGGGAGGAGGGCGGGACGTGTGAATTCACAGAGGACTACTCGAAGAACCAGAGTTACAGGTAGGTAACCTCTTTTCTCCTTCGTGTCCTCTGTGAATACACACTAATGGGTGACTGGCAAGCTGACCAACCAGGAGGAGGGACGTCACGAAAGTGCAGATCCAGGACAGCTCGCCCTACTGCAGCCTGAGCATTCGGCCGGACTACCAGGCGGTAGGGTGAGATCAAGGGAGACGGAGTGGCACACGTGGCAGCGCGGCAGACATCTGCGACGTCCACGTGATAGAGAAAGGCCATTGAGGATGCCACAGCTCCAGCAGAGTGAGCTCTCACTGATTTTGGAAGAAGAGTCTCTGCCAAATCATAAGGAAGGCGGATGGACTGGACCATCCAGCTAGACGTGGTCTGAGAGGAAGCCGGTACTCCAAAGGAGAGCCAGCAAAGGTGACAGACGTTGTGAGACAGAGCACGCTTCACGTCTAGAGCGTGCAGAGCTGTTTCAAGCAATGAAGATGGTGTGGGAAAGAGACCAGGAAGGACAGCTGGCTGGTTGAAATGGAAGGCAGAAAATACCTTAGGCAAGAAGGTAAGGCCTGGCCGTAAGGATGCTTTGCAGAAAAGGAGGACCGGCTCTTAGTGTAGCCAGCCCTGCAAGCTAAGGATAGTGCCAGGAGCAAGGCAGCCTGGAGGGTTGCCAAAGAATTAACTGGAAAGACCACTGAGGTGTCAGTGGTCTATAGGCAGGGCGCATATTCTCTGGGCCACGGAGAAATAGCGTGCAGGTAGAACGGGCCAGTCCCAGGCAAACAAGTGAAGGAGAAACCGAAGGAGTGCGTCCAGAGACATTGGCCTAGTAGGCCAATGTTGTCGTGATGCAAAGGGACAGAACGCCTACCCATGAAAGGAGTAGGTCAAGGTGGTAAAAGGTGTGCAAGCATGATGGAGCACGTCCATTACTGTCGGGGAAGACTCCAAGCCGACAGGTAGGGGAACCCGAGGTCCGGATGAAACCTCCGACCCCTGTCCCGAGGCAGTAGGTGAGGGACCAGGTGCAGTGTGATGTATTCTGCAGGTCCCGGGAGCAGGATCGAGAACCATGGGTAGCGAGGCGACCAAGCATGACGGTCGCACACTCATGGTGGACTTGAACAACAGGCCTTTGAAGAAGGGGAAAAGGTTGAATCTGTAAAGGAGGCCCCATGACCAATAGGTCAGGAAGGCATCCCCTAGGGAGGCGCGGCCGACACCGGCTCGGGAGCCGAACATGGCACACTTCTTGTCCATTCAAGAAGCGAAAGCATCCATGCCTGGAGTCCCCCACCAGCGACAGAGGCAACGAAAGATGGTATCGTCGAGAGCCCGCTCGTGAGAGCAGGACTGGTCTGCCGAGATGGAGTGCCATGGAAGTGTTCTCGCCTGCCAAATGTACAGCCACTTGATAAATGTGGCGAGCATAACACCATCTCGAAAGGTAGATGGTGTGAAAAAGAAGGCGTAACGAGTGAGTGCCGCCCTGCTTGTTTATATAATAAACTGCAGTGGCATTGCCTAATGCGACCTGGACCACCCGACCCCGGAGCAGGGACTCAGAGGCCTAAAATGCATTGGTGAGTGCCAGGAGCTCCAGCACAATGATATGCAGGCTGGCTACTACCATGAACCAGCGGCGAAGGGCCACGTGGTGGCGTGGACAAGCCCCCCGCAGTGTGGCGGGCTGGTATCCAACAGTGACCGAACCAACTGGGTCAAGAGACCAGAGGGTCCCCCTGTCCGTAGGGTGTGGGGGCAGGGGGGTTCCACCCATCCAGTTGAGCAGCGTGTTCCGGAGTCACCTGGAGCAACATGGATGGACGGTCGCAAGATATCTGAAAGAGTGAGAGAAACCAGGCTTAAAGGGACCGCATCCTCGTTCGAGCAAACTGTCCCACATCTGCAGTAGATGTCATCAGCTCCAGGAGTTGCTGGACCTGTAGGGTAGGGAACCAAGCGCCTGAATAAAAAGGGAGCATAACAAATTATGCATTGTCACAGACCTGATGGCAGAGGAAAAAGCCTGCTTCAAGAGAGCATCCAAAGTCACATTAACACAGTTTACACAGTGTGTAGGTGGTAACGTCAACTTCACTATGTTGACCTATAGTCCTAACGCTGACGAAAGGGACAGTGCCAAGGACGTATGCTTACCAGCCTGTGAATTGGACCCCGCGACCGGGAGCCAGGTATCCAACCATGGGTAAACAGTGATTCCCTCAAGTGAAACCCTGAGAAAGCGATGACGGTCTAACCAGATGCCCGCATGAAAGGGAGCATCTTACGAAAAACCAACCCCCTGGACGTAACCAGTGAATAACAGAGTCCAAGGAAGCCATATGGAAACTATGCAGAGTAATAAAAGAATTCAGGCTTCCAACCCCAAGGACGGGCCACAGGCCTCCATCCTTGTTTTTTTTTTTTTTTTTTTTTTTTGGGTGGGGTTAGGGGTGGAGGCGGCCATAACACGGCTTGTGACAGGGGCACATCGAATTCAGTGGCATAGCTGGGAAGACAAGGAGTCAAACGGACTAACTGGTCAATGACAGAGAAGTAAAGAGACCGCTCAGTCTTGCGGTCCTGCCTGCAATCCTGCCGGTCAGGGCACTGCCTGCCCACATGTCTAGGGGCGGCGGCTGGTAACTTTGGGGTTGAGGCCATAGACATTCCCGTGATGCCCTAGGCTGATAGGACCATCGTCAGGCTCTTGCGGTTGTTACGCCGCAAATAACTGTGCCGCCGGCTAAAGCTTGAGCAGGTTATCAAGAATAACAAACGGCAGGTCCCGACCCATCAGTTGTTTAGATGCTGGCTTAAAGGCGTAACGAGCAGCAGTGCGCTCGTGAGGCACCAGCAACAGTGCCTCCTAATGACGTGGGAGGCGTGAACTGTAAAGGTGCACAGGAGCTACCTGCAGAATGGGCAGCACCAAACTCCATAAGTGGTGAAGATAAGCCCCCATGGCAGAGGAGTAAGTGGCTACATGGCGGCCAAAGAACTCCTCATCTGTTAATAGGAAAGGAGGGTGACCCTTTGTGACAACTGAGAGGGGTGTAGGAAGATTGGTTGGGAAAACTTCCTCCCCCTGTGACTCCCAATCTTGAATAAGGTAAGCCCTTCTGATGAACAAGGGAGAAGACTTCCCTAGCACGAGCCCGACCAAGCTCAGGCTCAACACAGTTGCCAGAACGGAGAAGCCGAAAGGGTTAACAGCAGGTTCGGTTGAACCTGCGAACACTGTGCTGCCGGAGCCGAGTTCGAGGGAGCACTACACCAGTGAAACGTATGTGGAGGCGTACAGCACTCCATAGCCCGTGGCTCAGAACGATGCCAGGCGGAGCGGGATGGTGGCGGTGGCAGAGAGCTCATAGCTCCTATACTGGATAAAGGGACTGGTCCTACACAACTTGTCAGCGTGAGAGGACCTACCTGAGGAAAATTTACCCACCAGCGGCAGGGTTCTAGGGTGGACTCCTGTGAGTCCTTTACCTATGAGCCTATACTGGCACCGGCAGCTGAGGCAGGGCCGCAGGCTACTGCGTAAACCAGCCCATTGATAAAGAGGGCTGTTTTGTGCCAAATTATCAGCCACCAAATAGGTGCTACCCCAGCCAGGGATATCACCGACTAGCAGGGCTAGCGGTGGGAGTTGCAGCCCCCCCCCTTTTCAGAGGCAAAGCTAGGGCTGTTAATGTTGCCAGAAAGCTCTTGCCTTGGCACCTAACTGATTTTGGAAATAGCAGCTGCGTGAACAAGCCCCTTGATAAATGAGGGCTGTTTCATGCCAAACCACCCAAGGGTGTTAACCCAGTCAGGCATATCACTGACACGTAGGGCTAGCTGCGGGAGCTAAAGGGGCCCATACCATCCCCCAAGGCTTACCGCATGTCGCCGGAACATCTACAGCCTCGGCGTGCAGCTCTATCCGGAATCGGCAGCGGCATGAACGCGCCCACGAAGGAGGGCTGTCGTGCGCCAATCACACGCAGAGGCTTTGCCCCATGTCAGGAGAATCACTGACAGGTGGGGGAGGCGACCGGCGCTGCAGGAGGCCCTTTCCTCTTCAAGGGCAGGGCTCCAGATGCCCAACTCACTGCAGGTTAACAGCTGTATGAACGAGCCCCTTGAAACAAGAGGGCTGTTCCGCGCCAACCTCCGAAGAGGCTGTACCCCACTGACAAGCGGGGAGCAGGAGCTACGGAGGCCCTTTCTTCTTCCAAGGGCAATCCTAGGCCGCGCAGAAGCCCAGCTCACTGCGAAACAGCTGTAAGAACAAGCCCCTTGAAACAAGAGGGCTGTTCCATGCCAAACTCCGGAGAGGCTCTTCCCCTGTCAGGAGAATCACTGACATGCGGGGAAGGTGACCAGCGCTGCAGGAGGCCCTTTCTTCTCCAAGGGACAGGGCGACAGAGCCCTAACTCGCTGCGGGGTCAACAGCTGTATGAACGAGCCCCTTGAAACAAGAGGGCTGTTCCTGCGCCAACCTCCAAAGAGGCTGTACCCCACTGACGAGTGGGGAGCAGGAGCTACGGAGGCCCTTTCTTCTTCCAAGGGCAATCCTAGGCTGTGCAGAAGCCCAGCTCACTGCGAAACAGCTGTAAGAACGAGCCCCTTGAAACAAGAGGGCTGTTCTATGCCAAACTCCGGAGAGGCTGTACCTCAGTCAGGAGAATCATTGACAGGCGGGGCAAAGCTCAGAAGCCATCCTCTTCAAACCTGCTAGGAAGAGGAAATTGCAAACAGACAGAAAACTGTTGCTCTTAAGCCTGGGGGTAATTTTATAAAGAAGGTAAAAGAGACCTTATGTCTTTAAGAGAAAAGCCCTGAGGGCTGCAAAGCCGGCTTTGTAAAGTTTTACAAGGAACAGCTAATGCCGGCTAATACCTTATCCCCAGGCAAAAGAATCAACTTGTTACAGAAGAAAGAACAAAGGGAGGTCAAAGAAAGGAACAGAATCATTTCTACTTGCGAAGTTCCAATGCGAAGTTCCAAACGAAGCTGCTGCTACAGCAAAGCTGCTGCTACAGCGGCGGTCAAAAAAAGAACTGCAGCACTGGGCTGGGGGTGGAGTTATATAGCCAGGTGTAGGGGAGGTCCCAGCACTAAGTGCTTAAAGCTGTGGAAGTTTCCGGAGGCTGCTCTGCTCAGGCGCAGATTAACCCATTAGTGTGTATTCACAGAGGACACGAAGGAGAACAGCCACCGGGACGGAGAAGGCTGAATGGGTTAACAGCGGGTTCGGTCAAACCTGCGGATACTTTGCTGCCGGAGCCGAGTTCGAGAGAGCACTACTCCTTCGAGGCGTAGGTGAAGGCAGAAAGCGCTCCTCGGCCCGTGGCTCAGAACAGTGCCAGGTAGAGTGGGGACGTGGTGGCGGCAGAAAAGGTGGCGGATAAGGCTCATAGCTCCTATACCAAAATAAGGAACTGGTCCTGCACGAACTTGTCGGCGTGATAGGACCCTATTGATGAGCAGGAAAAATACTCGGGTCTGCCTGACAGCCACAGGGTTCCTGTGATTGGGTCGACTCCTATGAGTCCTTCTGTTATGAGCCTATGCTGGCACCAGCAGCTGAGGTGAGGGTGCAGGCTGCTGTGTAAACAAGCCCATTGATAAATGAGGGCTGTTTCGTGCCAAATTATCAACCACCAAAAAGGTGTTACCCCAGTCAGGAATATCACTGACAAGTGGGGCTAGCAGTGGGAGCTGCAGCCCCCCCTTTTTAAAGGCAAAGTTAGGGCTGCCACATGTTGCCAGAAAGCTCTGGCTTCGGCCCCCAGCTCTCTCCAGAATTAGCAGCTGTGTGAACGAGCCCATCAATAAATGAGGGCTGTTTCGTGCCAAATTATCAACCACCAAAAAGGTGTTACCCCAGTCAGGAATATCACTGACAGGTGGGGCTGGCAGTGGGAGCTGCAGGGGGCCCTTTCTTTCCCCAAAGGCAAAGCCAAGGCTTACCGTATGTTGCTGGAACATCCTCAGCCTTGGCACCCAGCTCCCTCCGGAATTAGTAGCTGTATGAACGAGCCCACGAAGGAGGGCTGTTCCACGCCAACCTCCAAGAGGTTTTTTTACCCCAGTCAGGAGAATCACTGACAAGCGGGGATGGTGGCAGGAGCTGCAGGAGGCCCTTTCTTCTTCCAAGGGCAGGGCTACAGGCGCCCAGCTCAGTGCAGACTTAACAGCTGTATGAACGAGCCCATTGATGAAGGAGGGATGTTCCGCGCCAACCTCCAAAGAGGCCTTTACCCGTCAGGAGAATCACTGACAAGCGGGAAGGGCGGCAGGAGCTGCAGGGGGCCCTTTTTTCTTCCAAGGGCAAAGCTAGGGCTGCTGGTGCCCAGCTCTCTGCAGAGTTAGCTCAGATGCTGTCCTCTTCTTTTTTGACATGAAGAGGAAGATTGCAAACAGGTGGATAGCTGTTGCTCTTGAACCTGGGGGTAGCCTTGTTAAGGTAAAAGAGACCTTATTTCTTTAAGAGAAAAGCCCTAAGGGCTCCAAAGCCGGCTTTGTAAAGCTTTTACAAAGAATACCTAATGCCGGCTGGTGCTCTTCCCCCATGCAGAAGAAACAACTTGTTACAGAAGAAACAACAAGGGGAGGTCAAAGAAAGGAAAGATAAGGAATAGAATTGTTTTTTACTTGCAAAGTTCCGAATGAAGCTGCTGCTACAGTGGCGGTCGAAAAAATAACAGGCACTAGCTTTCTCCTGGCGATAACCTCAGGTCGCAGGGCTGGAGGACTGGCTACACTCAGAGCAGAACTTCCTTTCTGCAAAGTAACCTTACAGCCAGACCTTACCTTCTTGCCTTAGGTACCTTCTGCCTTCCATTTGAACCAGCCAACTGTCCTTCCTGAGACAGTTCTGCACGCTCTAGATGGAAAGCATGCTCTGTCATATTATGTGCACCGCACTACCACTTTTCGTGCCTCACAACGTCTCTTTGTCACCTTTGCTGGCTCCTCCTTCGGAGCACCGGCTTCCTCTCAGAACATCTCTAGATGAATAGTCCAGGCCATCCGTCTTGCCTATAACTTGGCAAAGACTCCTCTTCCAAAATCAGCGAGAACTCACTCTACTAGAGCTGTGGCATCCTCAACAGCCTTTCTCCGTGGAGTGGACATCGCGGATGTCTGCCGCGCTGCCACATGCACCACTCCGTCTACCTTCATCTCGCACTACCGCCTGGATGTCCGGCCAAAGGCTCAGGCTGCGGTAGGTCGAGCTGTCCTGGCTTCTGCACTTTCGTGGAGTTATATAGCCAGGTGTAGGGGAGGTCCCGGCACCAAGTGCTTAAAGCTGTGGAAGTTTCCGAGGCTGCTCTGCTCAGGCGCAGATTAACCCATTAGTGTACATTCAGAGACCACGAAGGAGAACTGTATAAAAGGCGGGTCCACCCGCAGCGCCGTCAGTTCACTTGCACGCCTTGCTGAAGTGACAGCGAGAAGGAAAGCCGTCTTGAAGGTAAGTAATCTTAAAAACGTGGAAGCCAGAGGTTCAAACGGAGGAAACATCAACCTACGGAGAACAAACAAGAGGAGGAGGAATCTCAGGAGAGCATCCAATGATGTAGGGCACACCGGTAAGCTGTGCTCGGAGGCAAAGTTGCAAAAGGATTTCCACTTCCACGCATAATTAGCCAAAGTAGAGGGTCTACGGGCTCGGCTAAGGATGTCCTATCGAACGTCCAGCCTCCAGGCCATGAGTTGCAGGGAGTCCAGATCTGGATGGAGCATCCTGCCATTGTGGAGGGAGAGTAGATGAGGAAAGTTCGGGAGTTGAAAGTGATCCACGGCCATCTGAAGTAGAGGGGCGAACCAGGGCTGGCGAGGCCACCAGGGAGCGATGAAGATGGCATTGGCTCAGTCCTGGAGGACCTTGATGATCGCTCTCTGGATCAGAGGGATGGGAGGAAACATGTACAGGAGTCCTTCTGTCCAAGGGACCATGAAGGCATCCCCCTCTGAGTGGCTCCCTGCTGCAGCTCGGGAGCAGTACCTGTCGCATTTGCTATTCGCGGCAGAAGCAAACACATCCAGGCATGGAGTGCCTCATCTCTGACATAGGGAGTGGAAGACTGTATCGTCCAGAGACCACTCGTGAGTGCAGTCCTGGGAATGGCTCAGACGATCCACAAGGTTTTCGGTGGGAGGTTTTCACTCCCAGACTTGGATCGTGAGATATAGGAGCCGCTGGGAGTGTGTGCCCCCTTGCTTGTTCAGGTAGTACACTACCATGGTGTTGTCGGATGCCACCTGCACCACTTTCCCAGTGAGAAGACGCTCGAACGCTCGAAGAGCCTTGAAGACAGCCAAGAGCTCCAGAACGTTGATGTGAAGACAGGCTTCTTCTGGAGACCACTGACCATTGGCTGTCAGATCCAGGACGTGCGCTCCCCAACCAGTCGTGCTGGCATCTGTAGTGAGCTGGATCGATGGCTGGAGAGGGCCAAAGGGTCTGCCCACAAGGAGGTTTGAGCGGAGGGACCACCAGGTCAATTGCTCTGCCAGCTCCTCTGAGACTGTAAGAGTATTGGAAGGCGGGTCCTTGAGAGGGTTGAAGAGTGCCAGGTACCAAGCCTGAAGGGACCGCATCTTCAGCCTGGCATGTTGAATGACCACCGTGGTGGAGGCCATGAGGCCTAGCATGCGCTGGACCACCAAAGCTTCGACCCTTGCTCCTGCAGTGAAGTGAGGAAGCAGTTCCTGTATCTTCAGAATGCGGCTTTCTGGAATAAAGGCACGACCTGAGACCACATCCAGGACACCCCCAATGTAAGTTACGTTCTGGGTAGGCATCAGAGTGGACTTTTCTTGGTTGACCTGTAAACCAAGTTTAGACAGAAGAGACAGCGTAAAGGTTACATGCTGTGACAGTATTTCAGGAGACGGCGCTACCAGCAACCAATCATCAAGGTAGAGAAAGACTGTGACGCCTTGCAAACGCAGGTAACCAGCCACTGGAGCCAGACACTTCGTAAATACTCTTGGGGAGGTAGACAACCCAAACGGAAGAGCCTTGAACTCATATACTACGCCATCTAATGAGAAGCGAAGGAATCGCCGGTACACAGGACGAATACTGATGTGAAAGTACGTGTCCTTGAGATCAATAAGGGCAAACCAGTCTCCCTGTCTAAGCATCTGGATAGTACCATCAAGGGAGACCATGCGAAAACATTGAGGGGTAATGTAGAAATTCAAGGGTCTGAGATCGAGGATAGGACGAAGTCCACCATCTTTCTTGGGAATAATGAAGTAGCATGAGAAAAAACTGCTTGCAATGTCAGGATTTTCCACCAAAACGATGGCATCCTTAGAGAGTAGCTTGTCTACCTCCTCCCGCAGGACAGGTGAAGCGTCTGTATTTCTGACAAAACCTGTGCAAGGTGTGGAGTCAAACTCAATTGCATAGCCAGTGGCAATGATAGTGAGAACCCAAGAGTCGGAGGTGATTGACCTCCAGGCATCAAAAAATTGGGCTAGCCTAACCCTCTGGAGAAGTGGCGCTGGTAGCCGCTGAAGGCTAAACAGACTGCTTGGCCTTGCAGTCTTGACGACGGGACTGCTGGCACTGTCTCTGCCTGCCAGCTTGCTGCCGGTACTGACCTTGGTAGGCCGATTGCTGGGATCTCGACCTATCAAAATAAGACCTAGAGGAACGCCACCACGAGCCTTGAGAAGCTCCCTGGGCTGAAATGGACCTGGCTGTCTTACGATGTTTCACGAGGCTCTCGAGGACCTCATCAGTCTCGGGCTCGAAGAGTCCCATCCCATCAAAAGGGAGACTCTCAACTCTATTTCGAACATCCTCCGTAATTGAGGCAGATCTGAGCCAGGCATGCCGTCGAAGAGCAACTGCCGTGACCAGCTGCTTCGATGAGACATCCACCAGGTGTCTGGCCGCGACTCTCTCCTGGCAAGCCAGGGACATAGCTTCTTGACGGTAAGCGAGGCAGGAGGCCCTCAAGTCCTCTGGCATGGTGTTGAGTGCGGGTAAGATCTTGCTCCACAGGTGCCTATGATAGGCCCCCATGGTGGCCAGGTAATTAGACACCCTCAACGAGAAAGTGGCGAGAGAGTACGACCTGCGTCCCAACAAGTCCAGCTTCCTACCCTCCTTGTCCGCGGGGGAGGATGATGACTTACTCCTGCCCCTAGACTGGGTGGCATCCACTACCAAGGAATTAGGTGGTGGATGTTTTGCCAGAAAGTCCGTGCCCTCTCCATGAATTTTATAGAGGTTCTCTGCACGCCTGGGAACCTGCAGCGAGGTGGATGGCTTGTCCCAGGAGTCCTTGGCTAGGGTAAGGAGGGACGGAATAAAGGCCAACTTAATGGGTGCAAGTTGGTCCTTAGCCATGTCCTCGAACACCTTATCGGGCTTTTCCAGCTGTGGCTGCACTACTGCCAGATCCAGAGCATCAGCAATGTGGCTCATAAGATGCGTATATGACGTGTAGTCTTTGGAGGGGGAGGGGGGGTGGCTGCCAACAGTGACCGATGCTGGTGTGGGAAGGTCGACTCAGGTTCGAGGTCATGGTCTGGTGAGTGGGTGCCAGAAAACTCCAACTCCGAGCCCGAACCAGCAAGGGCTTCAATCAGTTCCTCCTCTTGAACCCGAGACGAGGGAGAGGGTGACAACGGGGCCCACGATGGAAAACCTAGTCGACGACGGGCGTCCTGGGTCGAGCTCGAAGCCGAAGGTCTTGCAGGCTGTGCTCTGGCATGCGGCTCCGGAGGAGGACCAGCCGGCCTTTGGAAATGGTCCTCCAAATAAGGGGTGAACCGTTGAAACTGCTGGCAGAAAGACTGCCACTGTTGGAAGGCGAAAAAGGCCGCAGGATCGAAAGCCCCCGGGAACGACAAGCCCTCGAGCCCAAAGCTGGACGGCCTCGAGGGGTATTGTGGTGGAGGAGGAGCCGGCTCAGGCTCAACATGCTTTGTCTTCCTCTTCCTTTTCTGAGGAGGAGGGGCCATGGGCTCGGGCAAAGGAGGGAGCGGCGTCTCTGAATGAGCCCAAGGAGAAGCATGCAATGAGCTGGAGGAACGGCTTAGTACAGGGGAAACCGGAGCCACTGACCTCAAAGGTGGAATAGCTTCAACCTCCAGCGCCTCGAGCTCAACTGCAGGCAAAGGAGCTGGAGCAGGAGCCAAAGAGGGAGTCAGAGTCACTGGCGGCACAGCCCCCTTCCTCTTCCTAGAGTGGCCTGGGCTCGAAGGAGGCTTCGACGCCGCAGCGGAAGCCATTGACTTCGAGCCCGCAGAGGAAGCTGACTTCCCGGGTCTCTTCGGCCGCGGTGGAGAGCACCCAGAAGAAGCCTCAGACGGCGGGGCTCTCGGGGGGTCCATTGGCAGGGCAGGCGGGTCAAGAGATCTAGACCACAAATATGCCTTTAGCCGGTCTTGCCTCCTCTTTAGCACAGGCTTAGTGAGAGCCTTACAGTGCGCACAGGAGGCCGGCTGGTGCCCTTCCCCCAAACAAAAGAGGCACTTTGAATGGCCGTCTTTGATAGGCACCTTTGCGTTACAAGCGGTGCAGCGCTTGAACGGAACTTCCAAGGCCATGCATGCCTCAATAACCAGTTTATGCCAGAGTCCAAACACACAAGACAGAAGAAACAACAGTCCAGTCCATGGTCAATCCGATGTAATTTTTTTTTTAAGGTAAGGAAAGCAAAAACGCTGAGAAGCTCCAACCGATGCTGCTATAGCGGCGGCAGAAAACGGAACTAGAGCACTGAGTGCCGGGGTGGTGATATAACCTACGTAGGAGGTCCCTGGCACTTAGTGCTTAAAGCTACAGAAGTCTCCGAGGCTGCTCTGCTCAGGTGCAGATTAACCCATTAGTGTGCATTCACAGAAGCCACAAAGGAGAACAAGCAATCACATTGGAAAAATTTACTTTGTATGGTGCAGAGTAGAAAGTGCTAGTTGACTGTGAAATCCAACAGCAGCAAAACTCGTTTGCAACTCTGTGCTGGCATTAGCAGGAGACAAAACGTCCATTCCATACACAAGCATGACCCAAAAACATGCTTATCTTTATATGTAAGTTAAATGCAGTACTAGCAGGTAGGGATGAAAATGGTTAGATGTTTAAAGTTTGTATCTTGCTAAACGTTTAAACTAGCCTTGCTTTGCAAATGCTACAGGCAGACCTTGGAAATCATGCAGGGACAGAGCTCAATAAACACATTAGGCTGGGTGCTGGGGGTGGAGCTGAGAAAAAGCTGGAGCTGGGAAAGGGCATCATGAAGTTTTACTTGTATTCTGCTACTTCTGCATTCCAGTTGCCACAAGAACAGATCATGCTCTTGCAGCAGCAGGTAAAAAATCCACTACTTGAATATATTTTAATCACAATTTCCCTGACTTCAGACCAATTTCTCTGACTTTCCCTGACCAATTTCCATTTCCCTGACTTTCCCTAACTTTCCAGAAAGTACCAACCTTGTAATATTCTGGAAGACCAAAACAAAATTTAAAAAGAGCTTGACAAGCTTGAGCACTGGGTTCGAAACAACAGAACGAAATTTAATAGGAATAATTGCAAAGTTCTACACCTAAGGAAAAGAAACCTAATGCACAGTTGCAAGATGGGAGACACTTCACTCAGTAATACTGAATGAGAATGATCACAAGTTGAATATAAGTCAACAGTGTAATGTGGCTGCAAAAGAGGTCAATATTATTTCAGGCTGCATTAAGAGCAGTCTCCAAATCAGGTGAAGTACTAGTTCCCCTCTATCTGTCACAGGTCAGTCCTCATCTACAGTACTGTGTCCAGTTCTAAACACTGCATTTTAAAAGAGATACCAAGAAACTGGAACAAGTTCAGAGAGCAGCAAGGATTATCGTGGCTGGAAACCAAGCCCTATTAGGAAAGATTGAAAAAACTGGGCATGTTTAGCCTTGAGAAAGGAAGACTGAGGGAAGATATGACAGCACTTTTCAAAAACTTGAAAGATTGTCATACAGAGGAGGGGCGAGATCTGTTCTCGCATAATAATGGGTTCAAGTTACTGGAAGCCAGATTTTGGTTGAGTATCAGGAAAAACCTCAACTGCTAGAGCAATACAACAATGAAACCAATTATGTTAGGAGGTGGTGAGTGTTCCAACACTGGAGGCATTGTAGAGAAAATTAGACAATCATCTGTCAGATATACCTCGATTTAGATTTCTGCATTGAGCAGGGGGTTGGACTCAATGGTCTTATAGGCACCTTCCAACTCAATTATTCTATTATTTTTCCCTTGTTTGGTGTCACTTTGTGAATGGTAGTGGGCACAACAGGGACTCCGTAGGGTTATACTCTTACCAAATATAAGGAGCTGGTGTTAAAAAGAAATATCACCCCTCTTTCCATGTGCACATGGCAGGGATGGGGACTTGTGAGTTACAACTCATTGAGCTCGACTTAAGTTGCACCAGACTCGATTTGGGGGTTTCTGGGGGGACTTGGACTTGATTCATGACTCTGACCCACTTGTCCAAGTTGCATTATCAAGTCCCTATGGGCCTCCATACCTGCCACCACTGTTGCCACCATCTTCAGAGACAGCAGGGCCTGGCTTCTCTTCCAGGAGCCGACTGCTGTCTTCCCGGCGCATGAGCAGAGGCAGGAGCCGGCTCTGGGAAGGGAAGTCAGTTCACTGTCTCTGCTCATGTGCTGGTCCAGCTTTCCTTCCGGATCCACTGTCTCAATGCATGTGCCCCCCCGGGGGGTGGGGTGGGGTGTGTGTCAAACGACTCAAGACTTGGGAATTGGGTCCCAAGACTTAGACTTGAAGTTGGGACTCTGGCCGAAAGATTTGCCAACATCCCTGGTACATAGGAAAACTTTTGTAGAATGTGATTTGGAGGCTAGTGTTTGAGCAATGGGTTCCACATAGAAATACTTAGTTTTACTGTGGCAAGAAAAGTATTATTATTATATTTTTTAAAAAAACAAAGTTTAGAAAATCAAATTTTTATTGTGTCACACAGGATGCACTCATAAAATTCATACAGAATACAATTTTACAGGGAAAAATCATTCCAAGCCTTCTTCGGAGCAACAATTAAATAAAAAATTATATTACAATGAATTTACAATATTATGAATTAAGTATTAATGAATAAAATTTGCAAAAATGAACATACAGATGAAATAATCATTTTTGCTGATTTTGAGCATAGCCTTAAAGATCCTAATTCTATAACATTGGCTACTTTTAGCTGAAGAGAGCTTATAAATTGTGAGAAATGGGAGAGAAATGCCCTTTTGATCAGAGAACATCACATTGTTGTTTTTTTAGGTGTGGGGAGTTTAGTCACATTTTAATCTTTGAGGCCTGTTTATCAGGATATCATTTCTATATGCTGATTTTTATCTTAATAACAGTTTCTGCAGCTTTGGAGGAATAAACTTTCAATGTCACTCCTGAATTTAAATGCAAGAGCAGGCAATACCTTTATAGATGAATGAAAAAATTATACAACCTGCGAGCTTTCGTGGATCAGGACCATTCACTTTGTCACTGTGAAGAACTTAAAGTTCAAAAGTGAATGGCAATATTTTTGGACTTTTAAGTTCTTCACACTGGTCCATTCTTGATGAAGTGGACAGTCCTGATCCACGAAAGCTTGCAGGTTGTATGATGATTTTTTTAGTGGTCTATAATGGTATTTTTGCATTTATATTTTGTATTGACCACATGGCTCCTTTTTACTTCTGACGTTTTGCTTGGTCATTCTACAATGAACTACCAAACACATGCTACTTATTCATAATAAAATCATGTTTAAAGCAGACATTAAATATTTCACCAAAGTTCACTAGGTGCTGTTGATAGACGGCAAGATAGCATCTGGAGTGAAGCATGCTGTCTCACTGCATTGAGCATCAATGATTCCTGTTGCAACATTTCTTGAACTTCCTCTCCCAGTTTCCCAAGTCTTATGCACTCAAGTAAAAGTGTGCTATACCCCAAAATCTAAGCACTTCCTGAAAGTATATCATTCTATTTACAGAACTAAGAGTACACATATTATATTTTATAAACTTACTGTTTAAAATCCAACATTTATTACAAGTTCTCTCAATTCCTGTACCCAAGTTTTTAAACACCATTTTTTTTAGCAGACTGACAATGTAAATAACTTTTTCTGTCTACTTTGGTGCAAGGGTTCACAGCTACACCTTAAGCATCTGTTAAGTACTAAGAGCAATCTCACAACTCGGTATTGTCCTTCTTTCTGCAAGAATGTACACTTTTACATTGGAAAACTAAAAATTTTCACATTTAGAATACAGAGCAAATTGAACAGAAAGAAAAAAGTTATTCTTCCTCAGTCAACAAGCACATTTCATTATCCTGACATTGTGATCAATTTCTGGTCAATGATGCAAATGATTCTGGTTGTTTAAGACAAATATTATGCAATAAATCTTTAATTTAACTATCATTTATTTAGATTAGATGAAATATATATTGAGCAATCTCCTAGTGACAAGAATATCTGGATCATTAATTCTACTCAAAGTTTGAAAATGACATTTGGCAGATGAAGAATTTTAAACCTTTTTGTAGCTGCTTCCTATTAAATATGAAATACATTTCCAAAGTTACCCTTCTAATGAAGGGAATTTGATAAGAGATATGTTCAAGAAGCACTGACTGATAAGAGCAAAAATAGATTTAAATCAATGTCACGTTATTTCCCAGAAAGTGATGCAGCAGATTTTCCAAGCTATAGATCTCCCTCAAAACATCATTTTCCAAAACATCAAGGATCTGAAACGTGACCAACTTATCAAGCCAGGTTATCCTCTTTAATAGGTTGGCCATTAATAATTTAAGTTTTAAAATAAATATTGAAGCGCCTATTTGGCATCTGTCCATCTTTATAACACTCACTGTCCAAATAGTTCAGTATCTTAAGCACACCTATTTACA
The DNA here is from genome assembly GCA_037013535.1 of Intellagama lesueurii. Classification (NCBI taxonomy): domain Eukaryota; kingdom Metazoa; phylum Chordata; class Lepidosauria; order Squamata; family Agamidae; genus Intellagama; species Intellagama lesueurii. The sequence goes on from JBAJHW010000005.1 coordinate 106,503,812, forward strand.
AAATTCTAGTCAATTCTGTTTCCACAGATTGTAAACCTGTCTATCTCCAACAGATCTTTCTTTGTAGACCTATGTTTTGTATTTGAATTGTCCTGGGTTATATCTTTCTCATCTCCATCAGGAGTTGTCAGAAACTGATCAGAATTGCTTGTCACAAGTTGTGGTACTGCATTTTCTTTCTGATGTGAAGGCTGACTGATCACTGAAGAAGACAAGTTTTCATCTATAGACATTCCTGCATGGAAAACAGAAGTCAAGAATTAGAAGATTTTTAAAAAGACATTTATTATGGACATGTAATTTATTGCAAAAATGTGAATTGTCCTTCTACTGCACAGCTTGCAATTTAAAACATGTTCAAGGTCTGTAATGCGCTTTAGGTATCAGCAATCCTAGCCACATTATATCTACTTCCTAAAGCTGCTACTTTGTAAGTGCTTTTTGCTATCTTTTACATTAGGTTATAAAATTTTCCTGCAGACTTTCCCCACATTTTTATTTGTCTCAATTATAACAAAAAAAAATTAAGGGGACGTGGTGGCGCTGTGGGTTAAACCGCAGAAGCCTCTGTGCTGCAAGGTCGGAAGACCAGCAGTCGTAAGATCGAATCCACGCGACGGAGTGAGCTCCCGTCGCTTGTCCCAGCTCCTGCCAACCTAGCAGTTCGAAAGCATGTAAAAATGCAAGTAGATAAATAGGTACCACTACAGTGGGAAGGTAACGGCATTCCGTGTCCAGTTGCGCTGGCCACGTGACCACGGAAACTGTCTATGGACAAACGCTGGCTCTATGGCTTGGAAACGGGGATGAGCACCGCCCCCTAGAGTCGGACACGACTGGACTAAATGTCAAGGGGAACCTTTACCTTTACCTTATAACAAAATTTACTAGATATTATTCCTCCTTTTTATGTAAGCACACAAAAGTTACTAGCCTTCTGAGAACTGGCTGAAAGGACAAAGATAAGGGTCTTAACTTCCTTTGGCATCTGCTTGGTTTCTGTACTGGGGACAGAGGAAGGATGACTGCTCAGTCCTTCTTCTACCAGCCCATTCACAGGAATATATAAATTACGTTGCATTTTCCTATGGAAGCATACTCACATAAGTTATAAAGATGAAGATTTCAAGAAATAATATCATTAATATAATTTTTTAAATTTCTTGGCAAAAGTGCTTAAATAAATAAAACCAGAAATCTGTATCAAGAATTGTAGTACTTTGTTACCAGTTGATTATTGGTTGTAGTAAATATGCTTTAATCCCCCAAATGATATTGATTTTAACAATTGTACTAGTAAGAAACAATGCTGGGTGCACAATTAATGTACTAAACACATCTGAACTTCAACGCTGCTGAAGTGAAGTGAATGTAGACTCCATAAGGTCCTGGGGCCCTTTTAAGCACAGGATATATATTCAATTCTTAAGAAAACCTTCAGGAAATGCCTTCTTCAAATGTGCCAGGCACCCGTTGAGAATAGCTGGTCTACAGGATACCCTCTTGTGCTGCCTACCATTCACACTTGTCAAAGGCAGTCCTGACAATTACTTTGTGTTTGGGTGAGAAGTTAATTAACTGATGAAAAAAGGAGTCAGCTTTTGGGATTTTCCCTTGCTTGGTGTCTGTGAATGTTAGTGGGTGGGGCCAACCATTCTCTTTCAAGATAAGCAAGATTAGTGTTTTCAATTTATTTGATCTGTTTTAAATTTGGTGACATTTAAGGTCACTTGTTTCTGCACAGGGGTTAAAAAGTTTTACTTTTTTAAAAAATCTTAACTCTGTCCAACCTTCCTCAAATTTGGCACAGAGTCAGAGAAGACTGTCTGCTACATTTGTGCCATATTTGGTGCTGATCCAAAATCCACTTTCAAGCAGACCCCATTTTTAGATTTTCCTTGTAGAATGCTGATTTGCTCTGCTCACAATAACATTACTGCACTCTCATGTAGTTATAATTAGAGAGGGGGGTATTCATATAAGAATATCCCAGCGCAGCTGGACTTAACGAGGATCTAGCCCCTGGGGCCGGACCGTCCACTCACGCGTCCAGTGGCAGAGGACTCACTCAGCCTTCCAATCACTCCTGGAGCACCACTCTCTTCCCGTTCGGCTAGTCACTCCAGGCATGGGAAAGGAGGATGAGTCTCCCTGCATGGCTGCTGAGCGGCTATCCGAGTGGGAAGAGAAAGGGGCTCTGTGAATGATTGGAAAGATGAGCGAGGCTGATGCCGCCAGCGGACCCTCGTTAAGTCCAGGGGCTGGACCCTCGTTAAGTCCAGCTGCGCGGGGATATTCGTATTTGTATACAAATATGAATACCCCCATCTCTAGTCATAATATAAGAAAAAATGTTTAAAGTGTACTCTCTGTGAAAAATCCGGAAGTGTGCTGTCTGTGAAAAATCCAGAAGTGGGGGTACTGGAATTAATATTGTACCTATCATTTCACTTATCTGGAAAATAAATATAGCAAAATCAACTAGTGAGCAATTTACAACAACATGGCTATGTTAAACACAAAGGCTCTATTTCCTTCTTTCTCATTATAGCATGAAAAATAGGTTTGCACAATATAAATTAGAATCTGTCGATTAATCTGCAAAATTACCATTATACAAAAATCCTTAGACATATGAATAAAGTTAGCCTGTGACTCACATCCAATATATGAATATGCCCTACTTTTTAATATGTGCATGGCAATACTTATACAGTGGTGCCTCGCTAGACGATGTTAATCCGTTCCACGAGATCGCTGTCTTGCGAAAACATTGTCTAGCGAAGCACGTTTTCCCATTGGAATGCACTGAAATCTCTTCAATGCGTTCCAAGGGAAAACTCAGTCGTCTTGCGAAAATCTCCCATAGGGAAACATCGTCTAGCGAGCGCGGGTCCCCGTCGGAATGCACTGACAGCTTTTGACCACTAGTCGGTGCATTCCTATGGGGAAACCTCGTCGTCTAGCGAAAATTCCCCATAGGAGACCATCGTTTTGCGAAGCGCAGTAGCCATCGCAAAAAGCCATCGTCTAGCGATTTCCTCGTCCTGCGAGGCAATCGTCTAGCGAGGCACCACTGTACATTGCATCCAAAACTAAGTATATATAAGTGATGTTAAATGATGCAAAGTCTAATGTAGTTTAATTCAATTCTTCAAAAAAATCTCTAGTTTATGAATGTGGGATACTGTGCTTCTGTACCCATGATTCAAAAAGCCAGGAAATAGCCCAATATTGCTACAAAACATTGTGCCTGCATTGCCAGCATGAAAAGAATACCAAGCTTTCCACAGCAAAGGGCAGCCTGAATGTTGACAACACCAATGGCAGCAGTCAAGATGATCTACAGGATACCTTCTTCTGTTCACTACCATTCACACTTGTTGAAAAACAGCCCTGACAATTGCTTTGTGTTTTGGTGAGAAGTGGTTAACTGATGAAAAAACAAATCAGCTTCTGGGATTTTCCCTTGTGTGTTGTCACTTTGTGAAAGCGAGTGGCGCTGGGGGACTCCTGGTGTGAGTAGGTACAACACATGCAGTGGAGAAACACACAAACACTAGAGATGGATACAAACCTCAGTTTGGAGGTTTGTGCCATTTTGTCGGCTTCCCCATCCCTTCTCTGCCTCCTCCAGCAGTTGCCCACTCAAATTAGGAGGTGGGGCAGGGATTCTTGCAGCGCATCTGATGATTGTGCAAAGAGTAGGAGAAAAGCAGCGTGTGCTGGCTGGTGAGTAGGGGTCCTGATAGGTGGAGCAAATACACAGCACCTGTGGCACCACGCCATGAAGCAGCACGGACCTCCAAGCAGAGGTTCAAGTCAATTTCTAATACACACCCTTTGCCTGCTCTGCCAAATGCAGACTGGAAAGCTATGTTCCAAGTTCACATCCCTTTCTTTGACTTAGGAAAGGTGAGGAAGAAAATCTGTATTGGACCAAAACCTCTATGGATATGTTGTGTACATGTTTCCCAAAATATGTCCCTTTGCTTTGTGAAATTAAAAAAAAAAAAAAGAAGAAGAGGTTGGACTTAACAAAGAATGTCACTGGAAAGCAAGGTCAAAATCATGCATACTATGTGAAAGGAAGATAGTAAAGAAAGGCAGGGACAAAATCAAGTCATTTGGAATCTGGTGTTAGTAGGGATACTGAAGACAGCCAGAAAAGCAGAAAAGTGGGTGCTCAATTAAGTTAAGCCTGAACTTTCACTCAAGCAAAAATGAGTAACCTGAGTCTATTCTACCATGCACATGTAATTGTTGTAAGCCGCCCAGAGACCTTTGGGTAGTGTGGGCAGCATATAAATTAAATAAAATAAATAAATAAATATAATAGAAATGTGAACATTCTAAATGATTGAACTACCGTATTTTTCCATGTATAAGATGATACTTTCCTCTAAAATCTTTAGACTAAAAATTGAGGGCCGTCTTATACATGGAAGTAACCTGAGGAGAGAACAAAAACAAGTGGAGAGAGGAAGGGATCAAAGTGATCCTGCAGCCCTTTGATCGCTGCTTTCTGCCTCCTTTTGCTAAGCCCCGTAGGGCTTAGGAAGTCGCAGGGAAAACAGCGGTCAAAGTGATCCTGCAGCCCTTTGATTGCTGCTTTCCGCCTCCTTTTGCTAAGCCCTGTGGGGCTTAGGAAGTGGCAGGGAAAGCTGCCGTCAAAGTGATCCTGCAGCCCTTTGATCCCTGCTTTCCCCCTCCTTTTGCTAAGCCCCGGGCTTAGGAAGTGGCGGGGAAAGCAGCAATCAAATCTTCTAATTTGGGGTTAGAAAAGTGGGGGTCGTCTTTTACATTGGGGCATCTTATAAACGGAAAAATACGGTATTTGCACAGTGTATCATTCTGACCGATCAGAATGTGTCTGGAGTCATGTTTTCTGTACTTTAATCTATGAGCACAAATGGGGCCCATAACTGGATAGAGGTTTGGGAATCATCCTAGTTAAAATTCATATGGATCCATGAGGATGTGTGTCAGATCTATGTGTTTCCACCACTGAAAACCATGAGATGGGGGACCCATTATTTCTATAGTCTGTGGGCACAGATGGGCCCTATGATTGGACAGTGTTTGGGGATGATCCTGTGTAAAAATCATGTGGATAGCTCAGTGGTTTTGGTCTCTGGCTGTGAAGCTAAATTCCCTGTGAGTTAAATTTCCCATGGTACCTCCTAGTCAGGGACCAGACTTGATGATCTGTAGGGTCCCCTCCAGCTCTGCAGTTCTAAGGTTGTTACTGTTATTGTTGTGGCTGCTGCTGTTCCTGTTGTTGTCCGTGCCTTAGATCAGTGTTTTTGACCCACTGCAAAGCCATGGGCTCAGAGACCCATGATTTCTGTGTTGTAATCTATGATCACAAATGGGGCCTATGTCTGGACAGTGGTTTGGGGATGATCCTACATCAAAATCATGTGGTTCCATGAGGATCCGTGCATCAGATCAGGTTTTGCATCACTGCAAAACCATGCACTGTGGACCCATGTTTTTTTTGGTGTAGTCTGTTGGCACAGTTGTGCCCTATGACTGGATAATGGTTTGAGGAAGATCCTATGTAAAAATCACGTGGATCCAAGAACTCCTGGATAGCTCAGTGGTTTAGGTCCCTGGCTTTGAAGCCGGAGGTTGGGAGTTCAATTCCCCATGGAGCCTCCATATCAGGGACTGGACTTGATGAACAGTAAGATCCCTTTTTCAGGGACGTGGTGGCGCTGCGGGTTAAACCGCAGAAGCCTCTGTGCTGTAAGGTCTGTAGATCTTCAGCTGTAAGATCGAATCCACGCGACGGAGTGAGCGCCCGTCGCTTGTCCCAGCTCCCGCCAACCTAGCGGTTCGAAAGCATGCAAATGCGAGTAGATAAATAGGGACCACTTCGGTGGGAAGGTAACAGCGTTCCGTGTCTAAGTCGCACTGGCCATGTGACCATGGAAGATTGTCTTCGGACAAACGCTGGCTCTATGGCTTGGAAACGGGGATGAGCACCGCCCCCTAGAGTCGAACACGACTGGACAAAAATTGTCAAGGGGAACCTTTACCTTTACCTTACCTAAGATCCCTTCCAGCTCTTCAGTTCTAAGGTTGTTACTGTTATTGCTATTGTCATTGTGCCTTGGATTGGTGTTTTTGCACCATTGCAAAGTCATGCATTCAGGGGCCCATGATTTCTGTGTTGTAATCTATGTCTAGAAATGGGGCCTATGTCTGGACGGTGGTTTGCAGATGACCCTACATCAAAATCATGATCCATGTTTTTGTACCACTGAAAAGTCATGAACTGAAAGACACATGATTTCTGTGTTTTAGTATGTGGGCAGAGATGGGACCTATGACTGAAAAGTGGTTTGGGGATGACCCTGCAGAAAAATCATGTGGATCCATGAACATCACTGACTTACATTGGTGTTTTGCACCACTGCAAAGCCATGGGCTGGGGAACCATGATTTCTGTCTTGTAGTCTGTGTGTGGAGATGGGACCTATGCTTGGACAGTGGTTTGGGGATCATCCTGCAGAAAAAATCATTTGGATCCATGGGGATCTGTGGTTCGGATCCATGTTTTTGCACTACTGCAAAACCATGAGCTAGAGGACCCACAATTTCTGTGTTTTAGTGTGTGGGCAGAGAATGGGACCTACGATTGGACAGTGGTTTGGAGATGATCCTACATCTAATTCATGTGGATTCATGGGGATCCATGCATCATATTCATGTTTTTGCACTACTGCAAAGCCTAGCGCTTGGGGACCCATGGTTTTTGTGGTGTAGTCTGTGGGCACAGATGGGGCCTATGTTTTGAGAGCGGTTTGAAGGTTATCCTGTGTAAAAATCATGTTGATCTATGAGGAGCCACTACAAAGCCATGAGTTGGGGAACCCATGAATTCTGTGGTGTAGTCTGTGGGTGCAAATAGGATCTATGATCTGACACTGGTTTAGGGTGGATTAAATCTAAAAATCATATGAAATCATGTGGATCAATAACTGTAAGAGTAAAGTGGATAAATTTACTCATGAGTAAACCAGGTAAACCAGCCACAAAGGGAAAAAACAGTTAACTTCACAAGTGAAATGAGTGAGCTGCTATATATTATTATCTATTTTTTAAAAATAGTTTTAAAAATATTTCCACAGGCAGGGGCTAAGAATGTGTGGCCATGAAGTAGTTAAATGCTTTCTTTCACAATGAAGGTCATGGCAAGGTTAAACGTGATAGACACCTGCCCTGTGGGCTGACACATTCTCACTGGACAGAATGCTATGCAATGCAAAGAGTTCCTTCAGAATTCTCAGAAGCTATTTAAAAAAGGCAGCAATTTCAGATGTTTTACGGGTTAAAACACAGTACTTAAAGGGTCTGAATTAGAGCCCTGGTTGCCTCAATTTGTGTGGATGAAGAACAATAGGTTAAAACTAGATTTTTCTTTTCATGTATGCAAATTTTGTCTTATTTACATTGTTCATCTCTTTTCTTTTAGCTGATGAAATGGGCACTTCATTCTGCATGGCGGTAAAACAGTGTTACTTTTTTAAAAAATCACAAAAACCCTTTGCCCAAATGCCACCAAATTTGGCACAGAGCAAGAGCAGACTTTCTGCTTCATTCTTGCCAAATTTGGTGCTGATATGAGGTCCACTTTCATAGTTGTAATTTTTTGTTTGGGGCACTCCTATCATTTGATTTTGTTTGTAGAATCCTATTTACTGTGCTTATACAAAATATACGGCACAAATACAATTAAGATACATTTATTCCTAAATGGAATGTTGACACAGTCTCATCTCAGAGCTTAGTCTCAATGGTTGCTACAAAGTGCCTTCAAAAACCTTTTTTTTAATTTTTGGTGGAAGTTATGCCTGATTCAGAAGCAATGTGTTAAAAATTAACTATTAGGTCACTCTACAATCCTAAAGGTTGCTGGGAAAGCTATGAAAAACTCAACATCAGAACATAAGAAGAGCCCTGCTGGATCAGGCCAAGGGCCCATCTAGTCCAGCTTCCTGTATCTCACAGTGGCCGCATCATATGCCTCTGGGAGCACACGAGACAACTAGATACCACTCCTCTGCATCTGGCATTTGGAAGTACCTTCCTTTTAAGCCTGGAAATTATAAATCCCCATCATGGCTTGTAACCTGCGATGGACTTTTCCTCCAGGAATCCGTCCAATCCCCTGTTAAAGGCATCTACGCCAGATACCATCACCACATCCTGTGGCAAGGCGTTCCATGCAAAGGTCCCAGTTGTGTGGTGAGTTAGAATGTGATCAGTTCATCACAGGAAGCAATTTGTACCACTTCCCATAAGAGGATTTTTCTTTCCTAATACTGGAAACTTGGTGTCATCTAACTTTTTCATGCAAAAAAATACATAAAATACAGTGGACTTACAGACGTCCCTACTTATGAAAATTTCGAGTTACGGAAAGCTCCGGTCGCAAAATGTTGGTTCGACTTGCGGCCGGAGCTTCCACTTATGAAAAGAAAAAGGCAGGGGGAAAGGGTGGGAAATTTAAATTTACTAACTTGGTGGCGAGGAGGCTGCTTCTTTGTAGCTCTTTCGCCCCAGCAGTTAGGGAAAGGGATGCGGTGGGGGTGACCCAGAGCCGGGAGGCTTCAGCCTCCTGGGTGCTCTGGCGGCAGCAGCGGGGGCGGCGGAGGCAGTGGTCACCCAGCACCGGGAGGCTTGAGCTGGCCGGGTGCTTTGGCTGCTCACCCCGGCCGCGGAGCACCGGGAGGCTTGAGCTGGCTGGGCGCTTCGGCTGCTCGCCCCCGGCCGCGGCGGAGGCAGCGGAGCACCGGGAGGCTTGAGCTGGCTGGGCGCTTCGGCCGCTCACCCCCGGCCGCAGCGGAGCGCCGGGAGGCTTGAGCTGGCTGGGCACTTCGGCCGCTTGCCCCCGGCCGCGGTGGAGGCAGCAGAGCGCCGGGAGGCTTGAGCTGGCTGGGCGCTTGGCCGCTTGCCCCCGGCAGTGGCGGATGCAGCGGAGCGCCGGGAGGCTTGAGCTGGCCGGGTGCTTCGGCCGCTTGCCTCCTGGCTCGCCTCCCGCTCACTCCTTGCTGCCCTCCGCCATTTGAATTTCCCGCCATGGGCCCACGGAGGGTGGCACGGAGCAAGTGGGAGGCGAGCCGGGAGGCAAGCGGCTGAAGCACCCGGCCAGCTCAAGCCTCCCGGTGCTCTGCTGCCTCCGCCGCGGCCGGGGGTGAGCGGCCGAAGCGCCCAGCCAGACTCAAGCCTCCGGGCGGCGGCGGTGGAGCCAGGGCCGGGAAGAAGCAGTGGAGGTAAGGTGCTGCTTTTAACTTTTTACTGTTTTGGGTGGCTTTTGCAGGGTGGGATTGGGCTGGTGGGGTTAGGGTTAGGTTTATTTTTAGATTTGTTTTGTTTTTTTGCAGGCCCAGGGTTTGCAGTGTTTTATTTTATTTTATTTCATTTTTTGGGGGGGTATTTTTTTAAAGAGAATCTTGAACAGATTAGTTCTCTCTGTACTAAATGGGCATTATAACAAAACAGTCTCTCTCATCATTGCCAGGGGAGGGTGACAGGTCTGATAAGAACCTGAGTAGAATTGTTAATACAGTTTGTGAACCTGTTGATTTACAACCAGAACAGGAAATTCCTTCTACATCAGAGGAGGGTAAAACTCAAGAGGAGGAAGGTACAATTCCAAGAAGATCCTTAAGAGAACACAAGCCCCCTGATAGATATAAACCTGGTGCTTATTATTGTCTGTCAGTAACTGAACCACAGACATATGAGGAAATAAGTAATATGCCAAAGGTAGAACAGGAGAAATGGAAGGAAGCAATAGAAAAAGAATTAAATTCACTCAAGAAACTTAATGTGTATGAAGAAATAGAACAACCATGTAATAGCAAAGCTATAGGCTGCAGGTGGATATTTAAAAGAAAAGTGGATGCAGATGGGAACCAGAGATATAGAGCTAGACTGGTAGCTAAGGGTTATTCACAAACATCTAATGATTATGACCAGGTATTCGCCCCTGCATTAAGACCTGAAACATTAAGATTCATATTAACATATGCTATAAAACATAACTTAGTGTCTAGGCATGTAGATATAGAAACTGCTTACCTGTATGCTGATCTTCAACACAAAATATACATGAATATACCACCCAGCATAAAAAATAAAGAAGGAAAATGTTGGATGCTAAAGAAAAGTCTGTACGGATTAAAACAGAGTGGTTATGAGTGGAACCAGCACCTTTCCAAAACACTAAAAGGTAATGGATTTATGCAAGGGATAGCAGATCCATGCTTATTTATTAAGAAAGATGAACAAATAATTATTCTAATCTTTGTGGTTTATATTGCAATATTCACCAAAGATGAGAAAACTGCTAACTCTGTAATAGAAATGTTAAAGAAAAATTACAATTTAAGAAACCTGGGACAGATAAGTAACTATCTAGGAGTTGAATTAGAGAGATATTCTAAGGGATTCAAGATATCTCAGAAAAACAAAATATTGAAACTACTAAAACTGTACAATATGGAAAATTGTAAAGGTTCTAGTACTCCTATGACCATTGAATTCGAAAAAGCAACAATTACAGGTCCTGAGTGTGACTCAGAATTATACAGATCATTAGTAGGAAGTTTGTTATATTTAAGTCGATGGTCCAGACCAGATATTTCCACAGCTACAAACCTACTATCACGTGATGTAAGCAAACTGAATGAGAGGAACTGGCAAGCAGCAAAACGTGTGCTTAGATATTTAAAAAGAAACAAAAGATAAAGAACTATATTTAGAACCTAAGGGAGAATTTATAATAACTGCTTATGTTGATGCCAACTATGGTAATGATATGGTTACTCGAAGGTCAACATCTGGTATGACGGTTCATTTAGGAAAGGCACTGATAAACTGGAAAACTGCAAGACAAAAATTCGTTTCTTTGTCATCTGCAGAATCAGAATACGCCTCTTTGTCTGAATTGTGCACAGACTTAGTATTTTATAAACAGCTGGCACAAGACATAGGAATTAAATTAGATGAACCCATACAAGTTAATGAAGATAACCAAGCAGTAATACAAATGGCAACTTCTCCAAAAGTAAAGAGTAGGTCAAAGCACACAGACATAAGGTATCAGAATGTGAAACAGAGCATAGAGGAAGGTTTAATAAAGCTGATTTATTGTGCAACAGAAAATAACATCGCTGATTGTATGACTAAAGTACTTGGACCGACCAAACACAATCAATCATGTACCATGTTAGGAATAAAATAAATAATGATCATGTATATATATGTATGTAATTGTAAAGTATTGTAAAAATGATTCAAGAAAGTGTTCATATAAACAAAACTGCATGAACAATTGGAGGAGATTGACAGGTCTGATAAGAACCTGAGTAGAATTGTTAATACAGTTTGTAAAATTATTTATAAGAACTTGAAAATACTGTAAGTATTTGTAAGAATCAATGTAAAGAAAGTTTGTAAAAGCAATGATTTAAACAGTTGTGAAGGAATAATATATGTGAGAAACTTATAACAGCTGTGAAAGGAAATCAACCATTGGCTAAAGGTGAAATAAAGCCAACAGCTCCAGCACTCACAATCTGTGGGTCGAGGGTCGTGAGAGGAGAGAGAAGGAATGCTGTCGGACGAATTTAACAAGGACACTGATTTACTGGACTAATTGATGGACTGAGCCCTACTGATATTGCCGTGTATGACCATTGGACTGAATAAGGACTAAGGTGTATGTATGAACCTTGCTGTAAACTTGATACAATATATCTTTTCTACAATCAATTTTCTCTTTGCTTAATAACTCATTGAGCAGCTTCATTCTCTGGAGAATATACTCGTTGGCGCCCCCTGGCTACGCTACCACACTCTGTCAGAGGGCTGTTGCCTTCTTGGCATTCTGAAGCCTACAGCTAGCTACTGTTGCAAACAGAATACTGGACTGGATGATGCCCATATGCCAGTCTGATCTTGCAGGTTTTTCTTCTTTTTACTGCTATTTGCAAGGTATCAGACTTCTCAGTATGAGTAAAATGTTCTTCAGGTCCTTGGTAATTCTTGCCTTGATCCCACAATAAAAAGCTACTCTTCCCAAGCTCTTCTACAAAGTTCTTTGTAAAGAACGTTTAAAAAATGTAGGCCTGTTCTGCTCTCTTCAGGACATTTAACTGTTCCACCAAATGTTATCAGCTATTTTAAATGAAGTAAAACAAAAAGGCATCCTCTCTTGGGTTAATACTGGAAGCTATTTTTGAGTTCCATAACCTCTGCAGCTCATTAACACACTGGATATGCATTTTATGCATTTGTCATAAACCGAATAGAAGAAAAAAAATTCTACTCACCTTGAGTGGACTTGTACTTGCTTTGTGGTTTCCCCAGAGGTTTGCCTGGAGTGCTCACAGCAGGAGAGTTGAGTAATTTCTCTTCCATGTTTGCTTCTTTAACATATTGACATGATTTTCCCAACAGCACAATACTGTTAAGTACTTTCAGAGATATTAATCTGGAAACAGGAAGTTGTACAGTTAGGTTGCATGTCCTGAACAAGATGAAGCGATTTCTCCAAACTAAACAAGGTAGTTCAAGTAATACAGTTTTAAGAAGAACACATTGCATTGCTTCTATTGTTAACTGCTCCTCTTGTGAACTGTTCTGCGAAGCAAGTACCTGAAGTTGGTGTAAGCGTTAAACAAATATCTAGGCTCCTGTTTATAGCTGAGGAGTGTAATGGTATATTCCTCTGCAAGGCTTCTAGCTTGCTATGGTTCAAGCTGGTGATCACCCCACTGCAACTAATGAGGCTTATGTGTGTACAAAGAGATACTGGAATGCCTCCTTGCTCAAGCTCACAGATTTATTTATTTTTTTGGTAAGAGATGGTTGTACACATAAGATCAGGAAAGAAGATTTGGTCCTCATACTTCACACATTGTTTATCAATAACTTACTCCAAAATGCTTGCTAAAGCCAAAATAACAGCCATGTAGCATTTAGAGCAGAGGTCCCCAACCCCCGGTCCGTGGCCCAGTGCTGGTCCGTGGCCTGAGCCGGGCGAGGCCGCGGAGACAGACCTCCCCTCGTACGCATTTCCCCTGCACAGCCCCTTTGCGCATGCATGCGCACGCCTGCACCCACATGAGCGCTCCCCCACCCCTTTGCGCATGCGTGCCCCCGAGCGCCACCCCACCCTTCGTGCATGCGCACCCCGCACGAGTGCCGCACCACCCTTCGCGCATACACATGAGCGCCCGTGAGCCTGCACCTTCACGCATGCGCACGAGTCTGCGAGAGAGAGCACGCACGCTCCTTCACACATGCGCACAAGCATGGGGGTGCCCCTCCTTCCCCAACCAGTCTGTGGGGTTAAAAAGGTTGGGGAACACTGATTTAGAGAGTCAAACACAGAACTGGAGGACAGAGAATGGCATTCAAATCACTAAAGACTTGACAGCGCATGCATATGCACTCTGTGTGTGTGCATCTATCTATGCACAAACACACACATATGAACACACACACACACAACGCCAATTGCATTCTTACTGAAAACAAAAACGACTAGCATTAGTTTCTGCATTGGCTTGCTTCGTTAATGTTTGTGCACGACGAAGTGCACGTTTCGAGCAATTTCTCACACTGGCGAGTGCATGTGCAGTGAAAAAAGTAGGATGAGTAGTAGTGTGGATCATATTGTCGTAGCATATGGTCATAGTGTTTGCCAGTACATATGTAAAGCCACAGAATCATAAAAAAGTGAAGTTGGAAGGCACCTACAACGCCATCAAGTCCAACCCCCTGCTCAGTGCAGGAACACAATCAAAGCACATCTGCCAGGTAATTATTTAAGTCTTTCTTGAATGCCTCCAGTGTTGGAGCACTCACCAACTCCTGGGGTAACTGGATTGTCGTACTGCTCTAACAGGAAGTTTTTCGTGATACTCAACTGAAATCTGGCTTCCTTTAACTTGAGCCCATTGTTCCTCTTTTTTACCCTTTTTGAAGATAGGCCTGTCAGGATTTTGTTCTGTTTGGTGAACAGGGAGTTAAATTGTAATATTGTAGATGAAGTGCAGAGTCACGAATGTAGAGCAAAAGCCAATGTAATGACTTACAGCATCCAGGTGAAGCAAGATGATGTAATGCTTAATTGTTTAACATGACCAGCTGTAAATGGGGAAATGTGGTTGGTTGTTCTGAGTATAAATGTAACTAAGACAGAACAGACCTTACCACTCAGCAGTAAGTCTGGTGGTCATTTACTTCTATGCCAATGCTCTGAATGTTGCTATGCCAAATGTATCTTGCCTTGTATATATGTATATATGTGTGTTGCCATAATCAATATATTATATTATAATTACTAAGAACTCTCTCATGTTATTTTCTCCCTACGTCTAAATCTCTAAGTCACTCAATCCCTACGTCTCTTACTTTGCTTAACGTAAAAGTGGGATTCAACCAGACTCTAGGGACATTTTTCTTGAGGCCACTGCCTCATTAAGATTCTGGAGTTTTGGCCCCACGCCAACAGGGTTATGGGCCCAGGGAGACGCCCTGGGAGACGCCCAGAGTGACGCAGAGAGATGTGGTAAGCCTAGGGAGATGTGGTGCCTAGGAGACGTGGTGTTCCAGGGAGAAGCTGAGACGTTTGTTGGCCCAAGGAGAAGGCATTATAAGGCTGCAAGTGTATGGAGGAGAAGCCAACAATTGGAGAAGCTGAGTCAGATTCTGAAAGTGACGGACAGCAGATCCAAGGAGGAGGCTTCACCATGATGCAGGCCAGTAACCTTCCATTATTACGTTTAAATGGTCATAATTATATGTCTTGGGCCTATAAGATGGAAATGTATTTAAGAAGAGAGAGTGTATGGCAGATTGTGTCTAATCCTCCAGCTCAACTAGACGAAGAAGATACGGCTAAAGATGAAAGAGCGTTATCTACAATAATATTATGCTTGGATGACTCCCAATTAAATTATGTGAGAGGAAAAACTTCAAGTAACGAGGTCTGGGAGGCGTTGAGAGCCGTCTATGTGAGACAAACAGCTGGTTCCAAGATGTTAATAACACGTAAGCTGTATAAGAAGAGGTTGCTCCCTAATCAAAGCATATCTAACTATATCCAGGAGTGTTCTGAGTTATTTTTCCAGTTACAGGAGCGTGGGATGGATTTCCCAGAGGCCCATAAATGCTACGTTATCCTAAGTGGTTTGGATGAAAGCTGGGAAACACTCGCAATAAGTATGGAAAGTTTGCCAGAACAAAGTCTAACGGTGGGATATCTGGCGGGGCGACTAATGGAGGCGGAACAGAGGAGAAAGGAGAAAGCCGAGGATTTATCTGTGCCAAGTCTACACAGACGAGGGAATTCCAAGGATGATAGCAACAGAAGGATGTCTGCTGATTTCCCTACTGAAAGAATCCTAGCTGTAAAAAAGAAGAAATGTTTTATTTGCGGCAGCGAAAGACATTTGGCTAGAGACTGTGTTTGTAGAAGAAGAAGAGATAAGCCCAAGGACACTGAGAATGTAAACAGAACTTCAGAGAGTAAAATAAACTCTGTGTCAGTAATTACTGATTGTGACAATGAGAAATGGCTGATTGATTCGGGCGCTACACAACATGTTTGTAGACAGAGAATGTGGTTTAAAGAGTTAACAAACTCTGCTAAAAGACAAGTAAGTTTAGCAGACGGGAAAAACATTGAAGTATGTGGAACAGGCAAAGTTTATGTTAAAAGCCTTAAAGATACTTTGGAGAATGTTTTGTTTGTACCTAGAATTAGCCATAATGTAATAAGTGTGTCATGTTTAGACCAAGCTGGTTTTTCAATTAAGTTCAGTAAAGGAGTTTGCAACATAGAGAAAGCAAATGTACTTGTTGCAACGGGGCATTTAAAGGGAAATCTCTATGTTTTGGATAAAACAGAAGAAAGGAAATGTTCTGCAAATGTGTTAAATGATAATGTGCCACATCACAAATGCATACATAAGTTGCATAGAGACTTAGGACATGTGAGTTTTGAAGTATTAAGGAAAACTCAGCAATGTGTAGGCAATCTAAATTTAAAGAACTGTGATAGATTTCTAGATTGCAATGTGTGTAAAGCCTCTAAATCAAAGAGACACCCAGTGAGTAAGAAAAGCTATAGAATAAGTAAAAGGTGTTTTGAGCTTGTGCACATGGATATAATGGGTCCGTTCCAAGAGTCACTGGGGGGAAATAAGTTCTGTCTTACCATAACAGATGATTTCTCCAGGTACTCTTATGTCTTCATACTTAAATATAAAAGTGAAGCATTCCAAACATTCAGGGAATGGGTGGCTATGATTGAAAGAAGATTTGAAACACATGTAGCCAGCATTCAGACGGACCGAGGGGGAGAGTTTATGAGTAAGCAATTCAGAACGTGGTTAAGAAAGAAAGGGATACACCATAGAATTGCAAACGTACAAGTCCCTCAAGAAAATGGAGTAGCAGAACGAAAAGGTGGCATATTACAAACAGTTATGGATTCAATGTTGACAGATGCTAATATGTCTAAAGTTTTTTGGGGAGAAGCAATGAAATGTGCATGTTATGTTTTGAATAGAATTTGGAATTCTGTCATTCAAAACACCCCGTATTTTCTGGTGCACAGCAGACAACCAACTTTAAATCATATCAAGACGTTTGTTTGTCATGCGTGGGTAAATATACCAAAAGCTTCACGTAGGAAGGGTTCTCCTAAAGCAAAAAGGCTGATTTTTATAGGGTATCAAACTGGGTGTAAGAGCTACAGGTTTAGTGACCAGTTTGGTAATGTGACCATCAGTAGGTCAGCAAATTTTTGTGAGAACGAGAATTGGTCTCATATACATGCTAATGATGAAGTATTTTTGCCATCATTTAGTAGTAAGAAACAAGGTAAAGAGAACCTAAGTAAAATGGAAGCTGAGGAGGAGAATGGGACATATAGTGAAGCTGAGGAGGAGAATGGGACATATAGTGAGTCAGGAGAACAAAGTGAAGAAGTAGTAATTCCCAGGCGTTCTCAGAGAGCAAATAAAGGAGTCCCACCTCAAAGGTTCAAAGTAACAAATATAAATTTAATTGTTAGTGAACCTGAAAGTTATGAGGAAATGTTAAGATTGCCAACTGATCAGCAACATAAGTGGAAGGAAGCTATGCTTGCTGAGTTTAATTCATTGAAAGAGTATAAAGTGTTTTCACCTGTCAAATTACCTGAAGGGGAAAACATAGTTGGCTGTGAATGGGTATACAAGTTAAAAACGTTACCTGACAATACTCAACAATACAAAGCTAGTACAACTAGGGTTTAGAAGAAGTTTGGCCGACCCTTGCCTATACATCAAAAATCAGGGTGATGTAAAATTGATATTACTAGTCTTTGTGGATGACTTGTGTTTAGTAGTACCTAATGATACTTATGTCAAGTGGTTCGTGAGAGAACTGAGTAAAAATTTCAAATTGAAACATTTAGGTCAGATAAGTAACTACTTAGGAGTAGAAATAAGTAAAGACCAAAATGGAAATTTTCAAATATGCCAGGAGAAGAAAATAGAGAAATTATTAATAGAAAGTGGCATGGAGAATTATAACTCAGTACGAACCCCAATGGAGACAAGTTTTCAGAGAAACTTTGAAAGTGAGAAATTTGATGATGTAGAGCTTTATCAATCCAGAGTAGGATCATTGTTGTATTTGGCATCCTGGACGAGGCCAGATATTGCAGCGTCAGTAAATGTTTTAAGTCAGTTTGCTGCAGAGCCTCGTAAACATCACTGGAATGGGATAAAGAGAATACTTAGATATCTAAAGGGTACAAAGGATAAGAAGCTACTGTTGAGAGTAGGAGAAAGTCTGGAATTAAAGTGCATTCAATTAGCTGGTGAATGTAGAATTAAAGGAAGAAGTAAGCACATTGGAATAAGATTCTTTAATGTGAAAGATGCTGTGGAAAGTCAATTGGTAGAATTGCAATATTGTCCCAGTGAAAATAATGTAGCAGATATTTTCACTAAACCCTTGACACTAGAAAAACATTTGTATATATGTAACCAAATGGGTTTCTCCAATATATAAAATTTAAGGAGGAGTGTCAGGATTTTGTTCTGTTTGGTGAACAGGGAGTTAAATTGTAATATTGTAGATGAAGTGCAGAGTCACGAATGTAGAGCAAAAGCCAATGTAATGACTTACAGCATCCAGGTGAAGCAAGATGATGTAATGCTTAATTGTTTAACATGACCAGCTGTAAATGGGGAAATGTGGTTGGTTGTTCTGAGTATAAATGTAACTAAGACAGAACAGACCTTACCACTCAGCAGTAAGTCTGGTGGTCATTTACTTCTATGCCAATGCTCTGAATGTTGCTATGCCAAATGTATCTTGCCTTGTATATATGTATATATGTGTTGCCATAATCAATATATTATATTATAATTACTAAGAACTCTCTCATGTTATTTTCTCCCTACGTCTAAATCTCTAAGTCACTCAATCCCTACGTCTCTTACTTTGCTTAACGTAAAAGTGGGATTCAACCAGACTCTAGGGCCATTTTTCTTGAGGCCACTGCCTCATTAAGATTCTGGAGTTTTGGCCCCACGCCAACAAGGCCCTCCTCCAATCCTCTGGCACCTCACCCATTTCTCATGATTTCAAGAAAATAATGGATAGCGGTTCTGAGAGTTCTTCAGCCAATTCCTTCAGTATTCTTGGATGCAGCTCATCCAGCCTTGGAGATTTGAACTCGTTCAAGGTGGTAAGGTATTCCTTGACTATTTGTTTATATATCTCCAGCTGCAATCCTGCCCTCCCCCTCACTTGCACTTCTACTTTGTTTGGAAGTCCATAGTCTGTCTTATAGGAAAAGACTGAACTAAAATAGGAATTGAGCACCTCTGCCTTTTCTTTGTCCTCTGTTATCATTTTTCCATCTCCATTGCGGAGCTGTGCCACTACAGTGGAACTTCTACTTACGAACGTCCCTAGCTACGAACGATCCAACTTACGAACAGCTCCGGCCGCAATATTTTGCCTCTACTTGCGGCCGGAGCTTCAAGGTACGAATGGAAAAAGGCAGGGGAAAAGGGCGGGAAATTTAAATTTGCTAACCGTTGGTGGCGAAAGAGGCTGCTTCTTTGTAGCTCTTTCGCCCCAACGGTTAGGAAAAGGGAGGCTCAGCCTCCCGGGCTTCCAGCGCCGCCGCGATCGGCGCCTTTGGAGGCCTCCGGGGGTTCCCCGCCGCCATCGGAGGCCTCCCGGGGGTCCCCCGCCACCATCGGAGACCTCCCGGGGGTCCCCCGCCACCATCGGAGACCTCCCGGGGGTCCCCCGCCACCGTGATCGCTGCCTTCGGAGGTCTCCCAGGGGGTCCGCCGCCGCGATCAGTGCCTTCGGAGGTCTCCCAGGGCAAGCCGATGGCGGCGGGGGACCCCCTGGGAGACCTCTAAAGGTGGCAATCGCGGTGGCGGGGGACCCCCGGGAGGTCTCCGATGGCGGCGGCGGACCCCCGGGAGGCCTCCGATGGCGGCGGGGGATCCCCTGGGAGATCTCCGAAGGCACCGATCATGGGAGCGGGGGACCCCCGGGAGGTCTCCCAGGGCTTCCCCGCCGCCATTAGAGACCTCCCGGGGGTCCCTCACCACCGCGATTGGTGCCTTCGGAGGTCTCCCAGGGCTTCCCCACCGCCATCGGAGGAAGCCCTGGGAGACCTCCGAAGGCGTCGATCACAGCGGCGGGGGACCCCTGGGAGGTCTCCGTTGGCAGCGGGGGACCCCCTGGGAGATCTCCGAAGGCGCCGATCGTGGGAGCGGGGGACCCCCGGGAGGTCTCCCAGGGCTTCCCCACCGCCATCAGAGACCTCCCAGGGGTCCCCCGCCGCCATGATCGGCGCCTTCGGAGGTCTCCCAGGGCTTCCTCCGATGGCGGTGGGGAAGCCCTGGGAGACCTCCGAAGGCACCAATCGTGGTGGCGAGGGACCCCCGGGAGGTCTCTGATGGCGGCAGGGGACCCCCTGGGAGACCTCCGAAGGCGGCGATCGCGGTGGTGGGGGACCCCCGGGAGGTCTCCCAGAGCTTCCCCGCCGCGATCGGAGACCTCCCGGGGGTCCCCCGCCGCCGCGATCGGCGCCTTCGGAGGTCTCCCAGGGCTTCCTCCGATGGCGGGGGCGGCGGCGGTGACCCAGAGCCAGGAGGCTTGAGCCTCCTGGGTGCTCTGGCGGCGGGCGTGACCCAGATCCAGGAGGCTTGAGCCTCCTGGGTGCTCTGGCGGCGGCGGGGGTGACCAAGAGCCAGGAGGCTTGAGCCTCCTGGGTGCTCTGGCGGCGGGGGCGGCGGTCGCCCAGTGCCGGGAGGCTTGAGCTGGCCGGGGTGCTTCAGCCGCTCGCCCCCGGCCGCTGCGGAAGCAGCGGTCACCCAGTGCCGGGAGGCTTGAGCTGGCTGGGTTTCTTCGGCCGCTTGCCTCCTGGCTTGCCTCCCGCTCGCTCCTCGCCGCCCTCCGCCATTTGAATTTGCCGCCATGGGCCCACGGAGGGTGGCATGGAGCAAGCGGGAGACGAGCCGGGAGGCAAGCAGCCGAAACCTGGCCAGCTCAAGTCTCCCGGCGCTGGGCGACTGCTGCCTCCACCGTGGCCAGGGGCGAGCGGCCGAAGCACCCCGGCCAGACTCAATTTTATTGGTGTCAAATACCATCTTAAGCCCAATTTGAAATTTTTTCTTTTATTCTCACTGACATAAATTGTAAAACCCTCATTTTCCACATCTTCATCCATTCTTCACCATTTATTCTTTTTCCTAAGTCTTGTTCCCACACTAACTTCAATCCTTCACTCTCAGTCTCTTCTTCTTCTAGATCTAGCAGAAATCTATAAATTTTACTCACTACACCCTTCACTGAGTCAGTCATCTGAATATCTTCATATGATAATAGAAATTGTTCATACTTTGTATATTCTCTACCTTTGTTGTACTTGTTTACCCAATCACTAGTCCATCTTTCTAACTGCATATAATTCAACCATGATATATTCTTATTTTGAAGGATTTGTTTCATTTGATCTTTCAATCTCATTTTATCCAACCAGTCTTTTAATCTAATCACTTTTTTTCTTTAAATAATTGTAAATAAACTTTCATATTGGCAGGAAAATTCTCCATTTTGGTCACTAATCCTAATGGAGAGTTAGACAGACATAAACTCTTTTTATACTTGTACCACACATTTAACAAAGCCTTTAAAAAGGGATTATTAATTTCACTTATTTTATGTTTTTAAATTATACCAAATATATGTTTTTCAATATCAACCTGTAGTTCTGATGATTCCATTTTCCACCAAATTAACCTTTCTGGGTTATATACAATTTCCCTGATAAACCTCAACTGGTTAGCCAAATAATAATTCTTTATACTTGGTATACCTATACCTCCTTTTTTTGTTGTTTTATACCAATACTTTTTACTTATTCTGGCTTTCTTCCCTTCATTACAATATCTATTAATCATTCCTTGCCAAAGTTTAAAATCATCTTCTGTTAACTGTACTGGTAACATTCTAAATAAAAAATTAATTTTTGGTAAAATCTTCATTTTTATCAGCGCAATCCTTCCAAACCAAGAAAGTTTTAAATTAGAATATTCCTGTAATTTCTTTTTAGTATCTCCTTTTAATTTATTATTATAATTATGCTCCTTTATTTTCTGAGTATCTTTTACTAAATCTATACCTAAATATTTAACATTTGGAACTTTGTCCCGCCAGGTGATACTAAAAATGCGTCGGAGACAACGTGTATGGAACGTGTTCAAGCTTCTTCTCCTGCCGTGCACAAAGGGTCCAGGACTCACTGCAGTACGGGAGTGCACTCAGGACACACGCTCTATAGACCTATATCTTGGTATATGCCGTCAGCTTCTTATTAAGCCATCCTCTCTTTGTGAGTCTAGAGAACATGGTAGCTGCTTTGCTAATGCATTTATCCAGCTCGATGTCTAGAGAGTCAGAGATCATTGAGCCAAGGTACACAAAGTCATGAACAACCTCCAATTCTTGTGTGGAGATGGTAATAGAGGGAGGTGAGTCCATGCCCTGGCCCATGACTTGTGTTTTCTTCAGGCTGATTGTTAATCCAAAATCTTGGCAAGCCTTCTTAAAACGATGCATAAGTTGTTGGAGGTCTTCAGCAGAATGGGCAACAACAGCTGCATCATCGGCGAAGAGGAAGTCCCGCATGCATTTCAGATGGATTTTGGTCTTCACTCTCAATCTAGAGAGATTAAGGAGCTTTCCATCTGATCTAGTCCGGAGATAGATACCTTCTGTTGCAGTTCCAAAGGCGTGCTTCAGCATGAAAGCAAAAAAGATCTCAAACAGGGTTGGTGCGAGGACACAGCCCTCTTTCACTCCACTTCGGATGTCAAAGGGTGTCAAACATCAGATGTTGAGCCATCAAAAACTACAGTGCCCTTCATTTCCTCATGAAAGGACCTGATGATGTTAAGGAGTTGAGGTGGACATCCAGTCTTGGGAAGTATTTTAAAAAGGTCATCCCTGCTAACCAAAATCAAAGGCCTTTGTGAGATCCATGAAGGCCACAAAGAGTGGCTGTCATTGTACCCTACATTTCTCCTGCAACTGTCTGAGGGAAAATACCATGTCGGTGGTGGATCTATTAGCTCGAAATCCACACTGTGATTCTGGATAGACTCTGTCTGCAAGCACCTGGAGTCTCTTCAGCACAACACAGGCAAGCAGTTTCCCTACAACGCTGAGAAGAGAGATGCCACGGTACTTATTGCAGTCGCCCCTGTCTCCTTTGTTCTTATACAATGTGGCGATGTTTGTATCCTTCATGTCCTATGGTACTCCACCTTCTCTCCAGCAAAGACAAAATATTTCATACAGCTTGGTGGTGATGATCTCTTTACAGCACTTCAATAGGGATGTTATCCTTCCCAGGTGCCTTGCTGGAGGCGAGGGATCCAAGGCCACTTTTATTTCTGCTAAAGTTGATTTGCTGTCCAACTCTTCCAAGACAGGCAGGCACTCGATGTTCTTTAATGCCTCTTTGGTTACTACATTCTCTCTAGAATATAGCTGAGAGTAGTAGTGCACCCAGCGTTCCATCTGCTGTGCTCAGTCCTGGATGATCACGCCTGTAGCAGACTTCAAGAGAGCAAATTTCTTCTGTATTGGACCTAAAGCCTGCTTGATACCGTCATACATTCCCTTGATGTTACCTGTGTCTGCTGCTATCTGTATCTGAGAGCAGAGCTGAAGCCAATAATTGTTGGAATATCTCCTGGCAGCCTGTTGGACATTGCTATGAGCAAGTCGAAGAGCCTGCAAGTTGTACTCACTAGGACAGGCTTTGTATGCTGCTAGAGCTCTCTTCTTTTCCTCGATGGCTGGCATCATGTCCTCCGAATGGGCTTCAAACAAGTCTGTCATTTTTTTGGTCTTTTTGCCAAATGTGGACAAGGCGGTGTTATAAACAGTATTCTTGAAATGTTCCCATCGTTCAGGTGCATTTGCAACAGCCAGGCCTGGAAAGGTTTTCTCAAGCGCTTGGGTGAATTCCTCCACTTTTGTCTGATTGTGATTTTTGCTGATGTCAATACATGGTCTTCCTTCCTTTTTTGTGTGATACAATCTCTTTATTTGTAGTTTGACTCTACTACACACCAGGGAGTGATCAGTATCGCAATCATCACCCTGATAACTGCATGTGATCATAATACTAGGAAGGCTAGAGCGTCTAGTGAGGATCGAGCTGATGCCAATGCTTCGATCTTGGATGTCTCCAGGAAACTGTGTTGAAGCTTCGTATTAAAGAACGTGTTGCTGACACAAAGACCATAATAACAGCAAAACCCCAGCAAGTGTTGGCCATTTTCGTTCATCTTCCCAATGCCAAAACAGCCTAGACAAGTGGGCCAAGAATTGTGATCAGCACCAACTCTAGCGCTAAAGTCTCCGAGAATAAACAGTGGCTCTCTCTCAGGGATTTTTTTGATATCAGCTGCCAGATCATCATAGAATTTGTCTTTGACTTCTGCTGTAGATGACAGGGTTGGTGCTTATGCACTAATGAGGGTGACCAGTCCTGCTGATGAGTGGAGCTGCAGAGATCGGATCCTTTGACTCCCCTCAGTAGGTGGAATAATGGATCTCAGCAGAGAATTTCTGACCGCAAAGCCAACACCATATTCCCTGGTCTCATTCAATGGTTTTCCCTGCCAGAAGAATGAGATATGTTTTTTCTTTGACAGAGCCCGAGTCTGGCAATCTTGTCTCTTGCAGGGCAACAATATCCATCTACAGCCTACAGGGGGTGGAGAGGACCGTGGAAGGGGTGAAAAGGAAAAGGGATGGAGAGGACCCTGGAAAGGGCGGAAAGGAAAGGGGGTGGAGAGGACCCTGGAAGGGGTGGAAAATTGATACTTGGGGAGGGCAGAATTCGCTTATGATACAGAAACTTTATTCTCTCCTCCTAACACCACTGATTATATACAGAGAAAATGTGACCTCTCTGTCTACCAGTTCTTTCTTTGATTAATCAATGAGGGAAAGACTGGATTTAATACCCTGTGTCAATCACAGCTCTTATCTCCATAAGGTTTCTGATATGGACAGATGCTGTGCTCAAGATCACTCTAACATCTTTAACTCATTCTGTGCCCTGGAAGGCAACAAAATGTGAATGCTGAACACTAGAATTTGAAGCAAAAGGATTAGCAACTGTGTTTAGTAGTTAAGATTACTGGACTGGGATTCAGGAAAACTAGCTCCAAATCACTGAGCCATGGTATTCACTGGGGAATGTTGGGCCAGTCACTGCCTCTCAGCCTGATCTACTTCATGGGGCTCCAATGAGGGTAACATCAGGAAGAGAGGAGCCTGATATGAGTTCTGAGTTTACTGGAGGAAAGGCAGGATGTAAGTATAACTAATAAACAAATCCTTCTCAGAGCCTACATGAACTCTAGCAGAACTGACAAAAATATGAGTGTGAAAAAAGTGGCCAACTTTTATTTCTAGTAAACATGACACTGCTTTCTATTAGTATGCATTCAAAGTAACAGCACACTAGAACTGCAGATACAGCTCTAAGTGAATATATCTGCATTTTAAGTATTCAAATCTTTTGAAGAACTGAAGGGAAGCAGCACTAATACATGGGAGAACAAATTTATTTCAGTGTGCAGATCTGAGAAATAGCACTGCATTGGTTTCCATCGAAACCTTGGTTTTAAAATTCAAACAGCAAGCGATTTCCCCTGAAGCTTACCAATAATATAACAAACTCACACTTCAAAAATGTATTCATGAACTATTCTTGCTCCTTGTGGCATAAAATATTATGATTATTATTATGATTATTGTTATGATCATAATTGTGATTATTATTGTTAATGTTATTATTGTTGCCCCATTGATCAGTTTAGGTCATTCCTTTTATTGTGTGTAAGGCTTCATCTACCCTTAACTCTGTGCTTGCGTCTCCCTCCCCTTCCAAATTCAGTTTAAAGCCCTCCTGATGAAGTTCTCCATGCTGTGGGCAAACACATTCTTCCCAGTCCTTTTTAGATGCAAGCCATCTCTTGTTAGCCGTCCTTCTTCCAGGAAGCTTAGCCCGTGGTCCCAAAAACCAAATCCCTCTCGTCAACACCACCTTCATAGCCAGTTATTCACCCAGAGGATCTTCCTTTCTCTTTCGATTCCTCTTCCGAGCACTGGTAGGATGGAAGAAAAAAACTATCTGGGCCCCAAAGTCCTTGAGTTTCCTTCCCAGAGCTTCAAAGTCAGACGTGATTTCTCGGTAGCTCCTCTTGGCTGTGTCGTTTGTTCCCACATGGACAAGAAAAAAGGGATATGTATCTGTAGGTTTTATGAGTGATGGCAATCCTTCCATCACATCCCTTATCTGTCCACCAGGGAGATAGCATACCTGGCAAGTCCATGGATCCGCCCAGCAAATTTCGGTCCCAATTCCACATAGTAGGGAGTCCCCTACTACAACTACTCTCCTCTTCTTCTTTTTGTAGGGTGTGGGTTCAGTGACTGTATTCTGCTGCACTTCAGTCCTACTCATGTCTTCCTGTGTGGTCTCCTCTGCATGCTGTCCGACAGACTCTTCTTCAAGTAACTGAAAGCGGTTTTGTAGTTCCACCGGGGAAGAGTGTCTCCTCCTTCTTTTGCTCCTAACTGTGGTTCTTTTCCATGGTGGTTCTTCCACTGTGTTTGTAGCCTCTACAGCATTTTCCTCCACTGTAGTGTTTTGGTTTTCTTCCATCAGCAGTGCTCCTCTGACAGCTGCTGCTGCTGAGGAGTTCTATCAATGTAGGCTTCATCTTCCCTGGGGGGAAGTAGCCATTGTTTATAAAAACACCCTTCAGGTTGTTAGGCACTCTGCTCTGGCGACACTGGGTCTAGAGGCCCTCCACGTGTCGGTTGGGGCCAGGGATGGTATTGGGATCTTGCTGGGCTACCATGCTCCCCGCGACCCAGCCATTTCCTTACCGGAGCTGGCGGACTTCATCTCCGCGGCACTGTTGATGTCCCCAAGGCTTTTGGTCTTGGGTGACTTCAACGTGCATGCGGAGGCAGAGGTTTCCGGTCCAGCTCTTGAGTTCTTGGAGACCATGGCCTCCTTGGACATGTCCCAACATGTCAACGGCCCCACCCATGTGGGTGGCCACACACTGGACCTGGTGTTCTTCACTGAGCAGAGTGAGTGTGCTCCGATGGTGACTGACCTTGCGTCTGTCCCCTTGTCATGGACGGATCACTGCCTAATCAAATTCAACCTCGCAGTGGCTCTCCCCCCCCCCCGGTGGGGAGCAAGGACCTGTTATGGTCCGCCCTCGAAGGTTACTGGATCCTATAGGATTCCAGGACACCATGAGAGGGATTCCGGCTGATCTGACTGGCGCTCCTGTCGAGGCTCTGGTGGATAGCTGACTGCCTGCCACCACCAGGGCTGTTGACACGATCGCACATAAACGCCCTCTCCGGTGTAGAGATCGCCCTTCACCCTGGTTTAATCCAGAGCTGTGATCAATGAAGCGAAATAGGAGAAGGCTAGAGCGCATATGGAGGCGGAACCCAACGGAAAATAATCAAATAGCTGTCAGGATCACTACTAACATTTACCAATCTAAGGTGAAGGCTGCTAGTTGATCTTACTTCGCTGTCCGGATAAGCGAAGCTTCCAATCAGCAGGCAGAACTTTTCCGTACAGTTCGTGATCTTTCCGGAACTGGTCATGGTGATTGGCCTCCCTCTAGCATCTCACCTGACCAATTTGCAGCCTTTTAAAAATCAAAAGTGGAGGCCATCCGCCGGGATCTTACCCCCTATTTGGAAACAGTAGATCGAGCCGAGACGTCCAGCGCTCCGTCTTGCCCGATGAGACTTAACCACTTTCAGCCTGTGACGTCAGATATGGTGGACAGAGTGCTTGACCGCTGTCATGCCACTACCTCCTCCCTTGACCCTTGTCCGGCCTGGCTAATCAAAGCAGCCAGGCCTATAACGTCTGAATGGGCTACAGCAATAATTAATGGGTCTCTCCATTAATTATAAATGAGACACTCATTAGGCCCATTAGGAAGAAACCGAGCTTGGCGGTGGACGATATTGGTAATTATAGGCCCGTCGCCAATGTTTCTTTCCTTAGCAAGGTAGTTGAGAGGGTGGTGGCCGATCAGCTACAGGCTCTTCTGGATGAAACCAATGCCCTGGATCCATTCCAGTTGGGCTTCAGGCCGCGCCATGGCACGGAAACAGCATTGGTTGCCCTGTTTGATGACCTGCTGAGGGAGGCCGACAGGGGCAAAATGTCTCTGCTGGTCCTTTTCGATATCTCAGCCGCCTTTGAGGCTGAGATATCGAGGAGGGGGAGGCTCTCCGAGTTGGGAATCAGTGGCCTGGCTTTGGCCTGGCTCCGTTCCTTCTTGGAGGACCGCCCCCAGAGAGTGCAGATTGGAGAGAGTTACTCAGCCCCATGGAGCCTCAACTGTGAGGTCCCGCAGGACTCGATTATCTCTCCAATGCTGTTTAACATCTATATGAGGCCACTGGGAGGGGTCATCAGGGATGTGGGGCTTTGTGTCATCAGTACGCTGATGATACTCAGCTCTACATCTCCTTTTTTCCAACAACAGTGGATGCTGTCTCGTCCCTTGAGCGCTGCCTGGGGGCTGTTCAGCAATGGATGCAGGAGAACGGACTGAGGCTGAATCCGGGCAAGACAGAGGTCCTTCGGGTGGGTGCCCCAGACATCAGTGGTCTGGGAAACTCCCTCTCTTTTGGGGGGGGGGTGACTCTTACCACCAAGAGTGAGGTTCGCAGCTTGGGTGTACATCTGGACCTGGCGCTCACCATGGAGACCCAGGTGTCGTCAGTGGTCCGTTCCACACATTTCCACCTTCGGCGGATTGCCCAGCTGTGTCCCTATCTTGATGTGGGGGTGCTCACCACGTTGGTACATGCGCTCGTAGTCTCAAGATTAGACTACTTTAATGCGCTCTACGTGGGGCTGCCTTTGAGATTGATGCAGAAACTTCAGATGGTACAAAATGCCGCGGCCAGACTTTTAACTGGGGTGAAGAGGCACCAACATATTTCCCCCACGCTGGCCGCCTTGCATTGGTTGCCCATTCGTTTCCGCGTTGATTTCAAAGTTCTTACGATTACTTATAAAGCCCTAAATGGTTTAGGACCTTGATATCTGGCAGAGCTCCTTCTCCCACCCAGTTCTGCCAGAGACACTCGTTCTAGCCAGGCCGGGCGACTGAGGGGCCTAATGCCAAGGGAGGCCCGGAAGGAAAGAACGAGGAACCGGGCCTTCTCGGCAGTGGCCCCTCGCCTCTGGAACAACTTGCCCATAGAGATCCGCCTGGCTCCCTCTCTGGGTGTTTTGAGAAGTAAACTTAAGACATGGCTATTTAGGCAGGCTTTCCCTCCTGCTGTATCTTAATATTTACATTTTAACATCTTGGATTTTTGCATGTTTATTGGTTCTATTGTTTTTAAATTTTGTAATGCTGCCCAGAGTAGACCACTGGTCTAGATGGGCGGGGTATAAATCTAATAAAATAAATAAATAAATAATATAAATAGCCTTGAGTGTGGCTACTCACTGCTCCAGATCTCTGGCTTTCTCTTCTAACAGTGCACAAGCTTACACTTGTTACATGTATACAGCATTTTATACACCTGGGAACTACAGGCCAGTGAGTCTGACATCAATCCCAGGCAAAATTCTGGAACAGATCGCAAAGTGGTCATTGTGCAAGCACCTAGAAAACAAGGCAGTAATAACTAGAAGCCAACACAGATTTGTCAAGAAGAAATCATGCCAAATTAATTTGATCTCGTTTTTTTAATCAGGTAACCTCCCTGATAGACAGAGGGAATGCTGTAGACGTAGTATATCTTGACTTCAGCAAAGCTTTTGACAAAGTGCCCCATGATCTCCTGCTTAGCACACTAACTAGGTGTGGGCTGGATAGATCAAGTGTCAGGTGGATACACAATTGGCTACAGAATTGTACTCAGAGGGTGATGATTAATGGGTCCTTCTCTAACTGGGAGGAGGTAACAAGTGGCGTACTGAGCCCGGTGCTTTTCAATATTTTTATGAATGACTTGGATGAGGGAGTGCAGGGAATGATCATCAAATTTGCAGATGATACTGGAGACAACTTCCGGTAGACGTCAAAAGTGGCTGCTCTCTCCTGAGCTCCTTGCTCAGGGGGAGGATTTTTCTCTGGACGGGGGGGTCTCAGATGAGGCTGAAGATAGCCTGTTGTGCTGTTTGAAGAGAGGTATTTACCTTTGGGTCGTGGGGCGAACCGGCAACTTGTCCCGGCTTGATTCAGAGGTTTACCTTTCCCCAGGAGGAAAGAAGGGGACACACCATTACGTGTTCCCCTGAAGCTTTTGCCACTGGACTAATTAAGAAGAATTAGACATTAAAAGAGGATATCGTCGTGTTTACTTTGGGTGAGACTTAAATATTTTACTTCTTAAGCTTTATCTTATCAGGCTTGGATAAATAAGGAGAGAGAGACCTGAAACTTTCATTTGAGCTAGTTCTTCCCCCACAGACCTGAAACGGCAGCCTTCAGAAGGGAGGAGGGAAGCTAGTGAAAGACTGATTGCTTTGTTAATAGCCGGAACGTCATTTGAAGACATTTACAATATTCAACTAAGTGCTTGAAAAATACAGAGGTGGAGTTTGGGGGAAACTTTTCCTTTTCCTTTTTTTTTATTGTGAAATAAGACGAATGTGGAGTCGTAACCCCCACTCCACGAAATTGAGATTATAGAATGAACGGAATGGAGACGAGTTTCATTATCGGCTGTTTTCTGCGTTAGTGCTTCTGGTTTTTGTCGTTGAAGGGGAGGATTGTTTTGACTGTTTTTGCTAAATTGGCAGTCTTCCCAGTTCTCAAACTACTTGGCTTGGAATGGCTTGAGCAGAGGAGTTGAGAAGGAACCCTCTAATTTTTAAAGGGCTTGTTGAATTTTCCATTTTCTTGTTCTTTTGTCCATTTGGGAATATACATAGTGGATTACAAATAAACTTGTCTATGTAGAAGACGGAAGACTGAACTTTGAAGTTTCTAGTTGGTTCCTGATCTTAGAACACTTAGAAGACATCAAGAAACTATCTGGATCCTTAATTATAGGCTATTGGTGGATTTTTTGCTTTTATGCATCTGGATACCCTCCTATATTTGGGCTACAAATAACCCCTTAACTTGGAATTATAAATAAGTGTTGGACTTCACAAAACCTAAGAGACTTTACAATTTTGGGTTATAACTCTTGGATTATAACTTTTGGAGCCTTCATATTGGACCTTCTTTGACCCCTCTTTGGCCTTCACCATTTTTGCGAGATAAATAAGCTGTGCTACTTGAAGCTACAAATAGTCGGGAAGTTTATACTTAAAAAGAGATATTTCCTTTTGATATTACTTGGATTTTAGAAGACACTAAGAAAACATCTGGATGTATAAACAGTGACTATCTCAAAGGAGTGGATTATAAGTAACTGGGGCTACTAGGGGGGTTTATCTCACTCTTTCCTATATTTGGAGTATAAAAGGTTTTGAATTAAAATAAAGATTGTAACAGAAGGATCAGCTCCGGGGGGTGGACATACTGCTATTTAAAATTGGTTTATCTGAACTAAAACTGTACAGTCTATTCTCGACTAATCTAGTAGAAGTTAGGTGGACTGAATTAGGGAGGAGCTAATTTAAGATGGCTTCCAATCCAGGTAAATCAGGGAAAAAGCCAGGATCAGCACCATCTAGTAAACCCTCATCAGCAAATGTCAGCCCGGCACAACAGAGAACCTTAGAGGTCTTATTACAGCCAGATAAATCAAATAAAGACCTACAGACCCTTACCAAACTTATTCAAGAGATGCTTCCGGAAATTAGAATGAGTCAACAGAAAACTGAAGAAGGGATGAAACTAACACAACAAAAAATAGAGGCGAGCCAACAGAAACTGGAGGGGAAAATCGACCGGATTGATTTGCAATTAACCCAGCTGGGAATACAACTAACACAAACTCAACAAAGTGTTAAAGAAAATAAAGAACAAATTGAGAAAATTGAAGAACACGGAAAACTGAGGAAGTGATACAGGAGCTTAGAAAAGAGAGAAAACACAGGCAGCCTGTAAGAGCTACGCAGACTCCATGTTAACTTTGGAAATGGAAAGAGCATCATATATTTTGAGGCTTCGAAATATTCCTGAAAATAAAGAGATGGATCTGTTCACGCAAGTGAATGAAGCATTGGCGGAGGCAGTAGGCCTCGAACTTCCGGAGATAGCAAAAGAAATAGATCAAATTTACAGAGTCAACTCCAGCTTCTCAAAGAGGAACAAAACGCCCCGGGACATGCACGTGAAATTTGAGAAAATCGATGAGAGATATGATATTAAGAGTAATAAATGACAAACCACTGAGATGTCAAGATCAAGATATAGTAGTAATGAAACAAATACCGTGGAAGATAAGAGATGTGAGGAAAAAATATCAATTCTTAACGAATAAGCTTAATGAGAAAAAAATAAATTTCAGATGGCTAGTGTCAGAGGGAATACTGATCAACTGGGATACTAAAAGATTCAGATTGGATAGCATTGATAAAGCTAAAAATTTCTATGATAGATATATTAAGACAACAGAAGAACAAGACACCCCGAAAGGGAGAGAAGATGAATGCTCTTTGAGATCACAGAGTAAGGAAAGAGAAGAACAAGAACAAAGGGATAAAAATAAAGAACTGGAAGAGACGGGACAAGAACAAGATGCACCCATGAAAGAGATGAGACAAACCAGGACAATAAACCCCAAATATAAATAAACATGGAGAAAAATGTAGGATTATTTTCAGTTAATATAAATGGACTTAATTCTCCAATGAAGAGGAAGAGAATATATGCAAAATTACAAAAGGAAAAAGCTGAGATAATTTGCCTTCAAGAGACACATATTAAAAAACATTAAACTAAGAGTAGACACATATTAAACACATATTAAACTAAGAGTAGTCGAAATGACTAGATGGGCGGGATAGATATTTAATAAATAAATAAATAAATAAATAAAATAAACAACAATATCAAAAACTACTAGAATGTAAGAAATTGGGAAAACTCTTCTCCTCAGCTGACCAGGACAAGAAAAAGAGAGGGATAGCCATATATATGAAACCCAGTAGAGAAGGCAAATTTGTCTATGCGGATAAAGAAGGAAGAATATTAATGGTGGAAACCATAATAAATCAGAAAAAAACACTATTAGTGGCAATCTACACACCCAATAATAACCTCGAGAACTTTTATAAGAAACTATATACCCAAATATCAGAAAAGGAACCCCAATATATTTGTCTACTGGGCAATTTCAACGCAATAGCAGATGAAAGATTAGATTATAAGAAAGGAAACAAGACCACGACTAGAAGAAGGAAGCTATCAAAAATATTTTTTCAGATGGTGGAAGAATTGGGGTTAAAAGATATATGGCGAGAATTAAACAGTGAAAAACAACAATTTACTTTTTACTCAAACAGACACAAATCCTGGTCCAGAATAGACATGATATGGACCTCAGCAGAACTGAAGCTAGAGATACAGGAAGTAGAAATAGATACTAATTTATGGGCAGACCATAACCCGAACAAAATTAAATGGAGAGGTATCCAGAGGAAAAATAAGAGATGGACTTTAAATGTAGCAATTTTGAAAGAAAAAGAATTCATTGAGAGGGCCAGAAAAGAAATGGAGCTTTTTAAAAAAGAAAACACAAAAGGAGAGTCAACACTTCAGAATATATGGGACACCGCGAAAGCATTTTTTAGAGGAATAGCGATAACATACCAAGCAAAGAAAAACAAGATGAAAAAGCAACAGTACCAGAAATTGAAGGAAGAATACGGAAAACTAGAAGCAGAACTTCAAAAATACCCACAGAAAAAACAAATTCAAAATAATATGGCACTGATCAAACATAAATTAAACTTAATAGAAACAGAAGAAACAGCTCAACAAATTAAGAGAATGAAACAAAATTTCTTTGAAAACGCAAATAAGCCAGGAAGATGGCTAGCCTATAAACTTAAAAAACAAAAAGTAAAGAGACAAATTGATAAATTAAAAGATGAAACAGGGAAGATTCAACATCAAGAAAAAGAAATCGAAAGGATAATCAGAGTATACTATCAAAATCTTTATAAAGCGCAAGAAGTCTCTTCAGAAAAGATCCAAGAATATTGAGAAAAGGCAAAGTTACCTAAAATTCCTAAAGCTCATAAGGAAATACAAAACGCAAAAATTACAATGGAGGAAATAACAGAAGCAATTAAAAAAAAAAGAAAGAAAAATCACCAGGGCCGGATGGATTACCAGCAGAATACTATAAAATATTTCAAGAGATCCTAAGTAACCCCATGAAAGATATCTGTAATGAGGTTTTACAAGAAGCAAAAGCACCAAAATCCTGGATGGAAGCATATATTACTTTGATTCCTAAAGAAGAGAAGGAACTAGAAGCGATAGAAAACTACAGGCCAATTTCACTATTGAATGTGGACTACAAAATTATGGTGACAATAATGGCAAATAGGCTGAAAAAATATCTAGGGGAATTTATTCATCCAGATCAAAATGCATTTTTACCTAAGAGACAACTGAGACATAACTTGAGAGTTATAATGGATATCTTGGAGTACTATGAAACACATCCAGATAAACAGATGGCCTTACTATTTCTGGATGCACAGAAGGCTTTTGACAACATAAATTGGAAATTTATGCGGAAACAACTCAAAATAATGGAGTTTGGTCAATACTTCATAAATATGATAAATGCAATTTATGAGCAACAAACAGCAAAGATAATAGTCAATGGAGAATCTACAGGAGTAGTTGAGATCCAAAAAGGAACTAGGCAGGGATGTCCCCTATCTCCACTGTTGTTTATTTTGACGTTGGAAATACTGAATAGAGAGATAAAACAAGACGAAGAAATAAAGGGGACCCAAGTTAAAAATGAAAAGTACAAATTGCAAGCCTTTGCGGATGATCTGGTCTTTATATTAGAAAACCCATTAGAGTCAACTCCGAAATTACTGGAACAGATTGAAAAATTTGGAGAAATAGCGGAATTGAAGACAGAGGGAAAACTAAAGTAATTGTAAAAAACATGACGAATAAACAGAAAAATCTCCTAACAGAGAAGACCAAGCTTCAAATAGTCAAGAGAGTTAAATACTGACAGCCAGATGCTCAACAATAAAAGAAGAGAATTACGGGAATCAATTGAATGAAATAAAGCAGGATCTGGAAAGATGGGAGGACAAACAGCTATCATTTCTAGGAAGGATTGCAACTATACAAATGAACACACTACCAAAAGTACTCTTCCTCTTTCAAACAATTCCAATAAAGCTTAACCGGACGTTTTTTGAGGAATTGAATAAATTAATCCTAAAATTCGTCTGGTCAAAAAAAAAAAAAAAAAAAAAAAGCAAGGATAAAAACCAAATTACTGCAGGAGGTGAAAGAAAGAGGAGGCTTTGGCCTACCACATTGGACACTGTACTACAAAGCTTCAGTTTTGGTATGGCTGAGAGAATGGATATGTCTGAGGAATAAAAGGCTTTTATATCTAGAAGGACATGACTTGCAGATGGGATGGCACGCCTTTTTATGGTATGGCAAAACTAAAGCACACAAATACTTTCAAAAGAACTTGATAAGAGACGCTTTGATAACTACATGGGAAAAAGTAAAAACCAGAATCTATAGGAAAATACCAAGATGGGTCTCTCCAAGAGAAGCATTTACTTATCCAAATCTTATAAATTTTGAGAAAATAGTGACATATAATGAAATATTAAATCCAGAAGGAAATCTCAAAACCAAAGAAGAACTAGCAAGCCAAGAACTGATACTATCATGGTTACCTTTATTGCAAATTCAATCAATATATAAAGAGGACTCTAGAACAGAAGGTTTCTACAAGGAACAGCCACAATTTGATAAAATATTATTCTCTACAGAAGATAAGCTAATTAAGAATATCTATAAATTCCTCTTAGAAGTGAAAATGGAAGATGAACAAGTGAAAGAAACAATGATACATTGGGCTAAAAACTTTGGTCATACAATTCAGCTAGAAAAGTGGCAAAAGTTATGGAGTGATAATTGTAAATTAACCTTAGCAACCGCATATAAAGAAAATTTATACAAAATGTTTTACAGATGGCATTTACCAGTGACTAGAATAGCAAAAATGTTCCCAAATGTTTCCGATAGGTGTTGGAAATGTAAAAAACATGAGGGAACATATTATCATGTATGGTGGACTTGTGAAAAAGCAAAAAAATATTGGGTTAAAATACACTCTTGGATAAAAAAAAATAACGAAACTGAATACAGAACTCAAACCAGAGTTGTTTTTATTGGGTATTATGCCAGAGAATATTAACAAACAAGATAGCTATATTATATTACATATATTGACGGCGGCTAGAACAGTATGGGCTCAATATTGGAAAAATGAGAAATCTCCGTTAGAAGAAATAATTGTACAAAAAAATCTTAGATTGTGCAGAGATGGATAGATTGACAATGACAATTAAAGGGAAAGAGGATTCGGAATATTATTAAAACTGGAATAAAATGTATGAGTGGCTAGAGCAAAGAAATAAGGTATAGAGACAAATGAGACATGATATGATATGAACAATTTGATGTATATCCAGTGAACAGGACGAATGACAATGAAAATATGTTTTTATGTGTTATAATTTTTTTTTTAAAAAATATTGCAGATGATACCAAATTGGGCAGAATAGCTAATACCCTAGAAGACAGAAACAAAATTCAAAATTACCTTGGTAGGATGGAGCACTGGGCTGAAAGCAACAGAATGAAATTCAACAGGGATAAGTGCAAAGTAAGGTAAAGGTTCCCCTTGACATTTAGTCCAGTCGTGTCCGACTCTAGGGCGCGGTGCTCATCCCCGTTTCCAAGCCATAGAGCCAGGGTTTGTCCGAAGACAGTTTCCGTGGTCACGTGGCCAGCGCAACTAGACACGGAACGCCGTTACCTTCCCACCGTGGTGGTACCTATTTATCTACTCGCATTTACATGCTTTCGAACTGCTAGGTTGGCAGGAGCTGGGACAGGTGACGGGAGCTCACTCCATTGCGTGGATTCGATCTTACGACTGCTTGGTCTTCTGACCTTGCAGCACAGAGGCTTCTGCGGTTTAACCCACAGCGCCACCACGTTAAGTGCAAAGTACTACACCTCAAAAAAAGAAACCAATTGCACAGTTACAAGATGGGGGATACTTGGCTCAGCAAAACAACGAGCAAGAAGGATCTTGGAATTGTCGTAGATCACAAGCTAAATATGAGCCAACAGTATGATGTGGCTACAAAAAAGGCAAATACAGTGGTGCCTCGCAAGACGAAAGCTCAGAACCTTATGCTAATAGCTGTGCACTAGAGGATTGTGGGAGGAACACCTAGCCCCTGATGGGGGTCCCGCGGGGCACCCCAAAACACTGAGGAGCTCTCTTGGCCTCTGGCGGGACTGGGGCTGTGCAGCCCTGTTCTGAGCGGGAGGTGCAGCCAGGGGGTCACCATGCCTTGGGGGGGCAGGGCACAGAAGGGGGCAGGAGGTGCAAGGGCCCCTCCAATTCATACCTTGCAGGGGAAATGCCATGGTCATGAAAGTGGTTTTCCCAGGCTGAGGCTCATCCATTGCACTTCGGGTGTGCTGATCCCTGTGATTTCCCCAAATGTGGGAAACTCAACTGCATAATTTGTGGTAATGGGGGATTGCATTTATGCTTTCCCTGATCTTTTTAGCCCATTGGCTCTGCTGGTTTTCCAGGGGGCAGATCCTGGAAAGCCAGCAGCTCAGATGGCAGAGCAGCAGGTCCAATGCAAAGAGGGGGTAGTCTTATACAGCAAGTATATAATAAACTCTATATTTTGAGTGGAAATGTTGGGGGGTCGTCTTATACGCCCAGTTGTCTTATACGCCGGCAAATACAGTACATACTGAGTCCACTTATCTCACCATTGCAACAAGTAGTGGAGGCTTGGAATTTCCCCAATATCCTTAAAACTAAACTTAAAGAAGTATTAGTAGAGAAAGGGTTAAATACAATATGGGCTTGAATAAAAAAGATTAAAAAAAACTATAAAGGAAATTTTGGGAGAGGAAGAGGGGATATATAAATAAATGTTGGATATGAAAAAGCTATGATGAAAAACCAATGGCAAGAGGATATGGACAAAGAGGTTAAAAGTGAGGATTGGAACAAAATATGGTCACAAAGAATAATGAAGAATATGTCTATAAGGGTAAAAGAAAATTGTTATAAGGTCGCATGGAGATGGTATCTTACCCCAGTAAGATTGAATATTATAAATAAAAATGTACCATCTCAATGCTGAAGATGTAAAAAGGAAAAAGGAAGTTATTTACATATGTGGTGGACTTGCGATATAAGAAAAATGGGCATTGGTTTTCAAAGAAATCAGAGAAATTATTGGATATAATATTCAAATATCACCAACTATTGCCCTTTTAAATATAATTAAGGATGACCATCTTAAAAAAGAACAGAAAGAACTAATAGTTATAATGGTCACAGTAGCAAGACTAATATTTGCAAAAAAACTGGAAAAATGACAAACAAATTAATCTTGAAGATTGGTATAAAGAAATATGGAGTTTAGCGATAAATGATAAGCTAACATGTGAAATAAAAGTAAGAAGGGGAGTGACAAAATACAATGATTTTAAAGAGGTATGGAATTTATATTTGAATTATGTTTTTGTAAAAGGGAAAGGTCAAAGCCAGCAGAAGAATCAATGTATTTTTGGAGTGAAATGGGGGTGAAAAGAGATTAAAAGAATATATTTAGTTATCTGCTCCCAAGGGTGATGGTGGCACAGAGGGGAAACGTTTGTACGGTATATATGTACACACTTTTTATGTTAGTATTGTCATTACTGTTTTTCCTTAATTAATAATAATAATAAAAGAAAGGCAGAAAAGTGGGTGCCCAACCAAGTCAAGCCTGAACTCTCACTAAAGCAAAAATGAGTACACAGAGCATATCCTACCACACACATAAAATGAACATACAGAACTGACCAGACAAGTTGGTACTGCTGGAAAAAGGGGCGGGGGGATAGTAGGAAGAGAGAACAACCTAATATAAGATGATGTTCATTTGCAAAATTTTGCAGAGCTGTAAACATTTTGAAGATAGTTAATTCATATAATTATCACACATTAGGAATGAACAAAGTAGGAAAAACCACTGGGCTAGTCAGGTATAATCTAAACCAAATCCCTTATGAATGAATACACAGTGGAAGTGAAGAACAGATTTAAAGAACTAGATTTGGTGGACAGAATGCCTGAAGAACTATGGATGGAGGCTCGTAACATTGTACAGGAGGCAGTAACAAAAACCATTCCAAAGAAAAGGAAATGCAAGAAAGCAAAGTGGCTGTCCAACAAGGCCTTACAAATAGCAGAGAAGAGAAGAGAAACAAAATGCAAGGGAGATAGGGAAAGTTACAGAAAATGGAATGCAGACTTCCAAAGAATAGCAAGGAGAGACAAGAGGGCCTTCTCAAATGAACAGTGCAAAGTAATAGAGGAAAATAATAGAAAGAGAAAAACCAGAGATCTGTTCAAGAAAATTGGAGATATTAAAGGAACCTTTTGTGCAAAGATGGACATGATAAAGGACAAAAATGGCAGGGACCTCACAGAAGCAGAAGACATTAAGAAGAGGTGGCAAGAATACACAGAGGAATTATACCAGAAAGATCTGGATGTCCCGGACAACCCAGATAGTGTGGTTGCTGACCTTGAGCCAGACATCCTGGAGAGTGAAGTCAAGTGGGCCTTAGAAAGCATGGCTAACAACAAGGCCAATGGAGGTGATGGCATTCCAGCTGAACTTTTGAAAATCTTAAAAGATGACGCTGTTAAGGTGCTACACTCAATATGCTAGCAAGTTTGGAAAACTCAGCAGTGGCCAGAGGATTGGAAAAGATCAGTTTACATCCTAATCCCAAAGAAGGGCAGTGCCAAAGAATGCTCCAACTACTGTACAATTGCACTCATTTCACACGCTAGCAAGGTTATGCTCAAAATCCTACAAGGTAGGCTTCAGCAGTATGTGGACCGAGAACTCCCAGAAGTACAAGCTGGATTTCAAAGGGGCAGAGGAACTAGAGACCAAATTGCTAACATGCGCTGGATTATGGAGAAAGCCAGAGAGTTCCAGAAAAACATCTACTTCTGCTTCATTGACTACGCAAAAGCCTTTGACGGTGTGGACCACAGCAAACTATGGCAAGTCCTTAAAGAAATGGGAGTGCCTGACCACCTTATCTATCTATCGCAGAGCTCGGCCAGGGGCCTGGTATAATCAGGAACTACGAGCTATGAAGCGAAATAGGAGACGGCTAGAATGCACGTGGAGAGACAAGCCGATGGATTATAATAAGAGAGCTGTTAGGATCGCAACTAACCATTACCTGGCTAAGGTGAGGGCTGCTAGACAATCACACTTCGCTGACCGCATAAGCGAAGCTTCAAATCAGCAGGCGGAACTTTTCCGTATAGTTCGCGATCTATCCGGAATTGGTCTGGGTGATGGGCCTCCCACTAATATCTCACCTGACCAATTTGCAGCGTTTTTAAAATCTAAAGTGGAGACCATCCGCCGGGATCTCTCTCCTTTTTTAAATACAGTGGATCGAGCAGAGATGTCCAGCGCTCCGCCTTGCCCGATGAGACTCGAACTCTTTCAGCCTGTGACGCCAGATTTGGTGGACAAAGCGCTTGATCGCTGTCGGGCCACCACCTCCTCCCTTGACCCTTGCCCGGCCTGGCTAATCAAAGCAGCAACTGAATGGGCCACTGCGATAATTAATGGGTCTCTCCTTGAGGGCAAGGTTCCTCCTGCCCTCAAGGAGACACTCATTAGGCCCATTACGAAGAAACCAAATTTGGCGGCAGACGACATTGGCAACTACAGGCCCGTCGCCAATGTTTCTTTCCTTAGCAAAGTGGTGGAGAGGGTGGTGGCTGATCAGAGGCAGGCTCTTTTGGATGAAACCAATGCCCTGGACCCATTTCAGTCAGGCTTCAGGCCGAGCCACGGTACGGAAACGGCACTGGTCGCGCTGTTGGATGACCTGTTGAGGGAGGCTGACGGGGGCAATATGTCCTTGTTGGTCCTCCTCGACATTTCAGCAGCGTTTGATACCGTCGACCACGGTATCCTCCTGGGGAGGGCTCTCGGAGTTGGGAATCGGTGGACAGGCACTTGCCTGGCTCCGATCCTTCTTGGAGGACCGTCCTCAGCGAGTTCAGCTTGGAGAGAGTTTTTCGGCCCCATGGAGCCTCAATTGTGGGGTTCCGCAGGGTTCGATCATCTCTCCAATGCTGTTTAACATCTATATGAGGCCGCTGGGAGGGGTCATCAGGGGGTGTGGGGCTTCGTGCCATCAGTACGCTGATGACACCCAGCTCTACACCTCCTTCTCACCTTCCTCAGTGGATGCCGTCCCATCCCTTGAGCGCTGCCTGGAGGCTGTACTGCGGTGGATGCAGGAGAATGGGCTGAGGCTGAACCCGGGCAGAATGGAGGTCCTGAGGGTGGGTGGCCCTTTCATCTGCAGTTTGGGAAACTCCCTCTCTTTTGGGGGGGTGACTCTCACCGCAAAAAGTGAGGTTCGCAGCTTGGGAGTACATTTGGACTCGGCGCTTACCATGGAGACCCAGGTGGCGTCAGTGGTCTGCTCCGCCTATTTCCATCTGCGGCGGATAGCCCAGCTGCGTCCCTATCTTGATGTTGGGGCGCTTACTACTCTGGTCCATGCGCTCGTAATCTCGAGATTAGACCACTGTAATGCACTCTACGTGGGGCTACCTTTGAGGTTGTTGCAGAAACTTCAAATGGTGCAAAATGCGGCGGCCAGACTTCTCACTGGGATGAGAAGATACCAGCATATCTCTCCCACTCTGGCCGCCTTGCATTGGCTGCCCATTCGTTTCCGCATCCACTTCAAAGTGTTAATGATGACTTATAAAGCCCTAAACGGTTTAGGACCTCGATACATGGCGGAACGCCTTCTCCCACCTAGATCTACCCGAGTCACTCGTTTAAGCCAGGAAAGACGGCTGAGGGGCCTAACGCCGAGAGAGGCCCGGAAAGAAAGAACAAGAAACCAGGCCTTCTCGGCAGATCATGGCCACTGGTCCCATCACCCCCTGGCAAATAGAAGGGGAAGATATGGAGGCAGTGACAGATTTTACTTTCTTGGGCTCCATGATCACTGCAGATGGGGACAGCAGCCACGAAATTAAAAGACGCCTGCTTCTTGGGAGGAAAGCCATGACAAACCTAGACAGCATCTTAAAAAGCAGACACATCACCTTGCCAACAAAGGTCCGCATAGTCAAAGCTATGGTTTTTCCAGTAGCGATGTATGGAAGTGAGAGCTGGACCATAAAGAAGGCTGACCGCCAAAGAATTGATGCTTTTGAATTGTGGTGCTGGAGGAGACTCTTGAAAGTCCCCTGGACTGCAAGGAGATCAAACCTATCCATTCTGAAGGAAATCAACCCTGAGTGCTCACTGGAAGGACAGATCCTGAAGCTGAGGCTCCAATACTTTGGCCATCTCATGAGAAGAGAAGACTCCCTGGAAAAGACCCTGATGTTGGGAAAGTATGAAGGCAAGAGGAGAAGGGGATGGAAGAAGACGAGATGGTTGGACAGTGTCATCAAAGCTATCAACATATATTTTACCAAACTCTGGGAGGCAGTGGAAGACAGGAGAGCCTGGCGTGCTCTGGTCCATGGGGTCACGAAGAGTTGGACACGACTTAACGACTAAACAACAACAAGGAATGATTTGATGGCACATAACATCTCTGGACTTTTTCCCCCCTTCATTACCAGATAGTGACAAGATGGGTGGAATGGTTGAAACTATGAAATGATATAGACACCAAAGCTGTGCTAACATCGAATAAGACCAGCCCAAGCCACAAAGCAAAAACTAGTAATTTCACACCTTAAACAAGTGAGTTTCTGAATATTTGTTCTCTATTCTTGTTAAAATATCTTTTAAAATATTTAAAACAGAATCTCTTTCCCAGGACCAATACCTGTTTGTCCAGGAAAAACTTACAAAGTTCTCCTCCTAAAAGTCAGCCAATTGTGTCCTGACTGACAGGATCAAAAGTTCAGATTATCCCAGACCTGAAGCTGATTTCGCCTTTGCAGATTGGTGTCATGAGCCTGGTCTGAGAAATCCTGAGAGAAGGATTATTGAAAGCATTCAGGTCTGGGACAAACATATGCGCTCTGTGCTTTTGTAATGCAGAAATACTCTGAATGTCCCTTACAAAATTGTATGCTAATCCTCTGGAGATACATGGCAACATAGTCCTTTCTG
Organism: Intellagama lesueurii; assembly: GCA_037013535.1. Classification (NCBI taxonomy): domain Eukaryota; kingdom Metazoa; phylum Chordata; class Lepidosauria; order Squamata; family Agamidae; genus Intellagama; species Intellagama lesueurii. The sequence goes on from JBAJHW010000005.1 coordinate 106,546,881, forward strand.
CAGGATTGTCACTCCATTGCAAGCAAGCCTAGTTTCTTGACTTTTCAAAGAAAACCTTTCTTTTGACTCTTTCTATGATCATTAATTGCTCTCCAAACATCTCCCCTTCAGGCCACAAAGCTGGAACAATGTGTCTACTTTGGAATGCTTCCTGGTAAGCCTTTCCTATCTGTGCTCAGTTTATAACAAAGTCACTGTTTTTCTCTTTTGAAAGGCCTTTCTGAGAATAATTATTTTAGCCCCTGCACCCTGCACTCCTTCCAAATTAAAAAAACCACACACAGTTGGTGTGGCGAACACCCTAAGTTATGCATTGTAAGTTATGAATTATTCATGAGTTATATGCTAATGTGGTTAAGAGGTGGGGCCACAAGAGATGTTAAAAGGCGTAGCCTGAGAGAGGAGGAGTTAGTGAGAGTCAGTCAGAGTCGGTGTGAGGAATCTGAGAGACAAGGATAGTTTGGGGTCTGAGGAGTGATTAGTCTGAGTGGAAACTGTGATAATTAATATAGAAGATTAAAATTGATGCTTGATGAAACTTGAAGAATGTGCTTACGAATTGTTCCAGAAACCAACTGTAATTAATAAACCTGTTCTATTAAAAAGTCAGTACTGAATGGACCTTCATCTTTTCTGAGTAAATTAAGTTAAGGAGATCAACTGGTGACAGCGTGTCAAGAGGTGTTTGGTTAGCCTTTGTGAGCTCTGTGTTTAGTGAGACAAACGGGCCACGAGGGCGAACGTCACAATTGGTGTCCAGCGGCAGGATACGAAACAATCCAGTAAAGCCAGAGTTGAAAGTGAATTTTTTTTGAGTCGTGGGTACCTTTTTAGTCAGAGGTCTGTGGTGAAGAAGTGGGTGACCTGCTAGAGCTGTTGCGGAAAAGCTTAGTGGCGGGGCTTCTGATCCCAGATCTGGGGGGACTAAAGATAGGGAACGACTCTGAAGGAAAAATTCCTGTTTATTTACCTCAGGATTTGGAAGACCAGTGGGCTAGCTTAAAATCCAAGGCTCTGAGAGAAATGGAAATTACAACAGGAATTTAAATTGAAGAAATTAGAGATTAAGGAGAGAGAGAAAGCTCAGGATCTACAGCTCAAGGAAATGGAAATTAGAGAAAAAGCCAGGGCTGAAGAGAAAGCTCAGGAGCTACAGCTCAGGGAACTAGAAATCAGAGAAAAGGAGAGGGCTGAAGCCAGACAAATGGAATTAAAACAAATGGAATTTCAAATAGAGATGAAAAGATTAGAAATTGCTGCCCAAAACAACAATAGTAATAACAATAGTAACAGCTCTAGCGAGGGAAATCTCTCAAAAATGGATCTAAAGAAATTTCCCCAATATAGGAAAGGAGATTGCCCAGAATCTTTCCTCATTTCATTTGAGAGAGCCTGTTGGGACTTTGATATCAAGGATGATGAAAAGATGATAATTCTGAGATCACAAATAAGTGGGGATTTAGCTGAACTGTATTCTCAGATGCCTCTGGAGCAAGCTAGAGATTTTGAAGCCTATAGAAAATTGATATATTCAAGATTTGGCATAAATGCAGAACACCTGAGGAGAAAATTTCGTTCCCTTACCAAAAAGCCTGAAGAATCTTATTCTCTGCTAGGGACTAACTTGGTTCAATGTTTAGACAAATGGATGGAACGTGAAAATGTCACTTCTCTAGAAAAGATGAAAAATGTGATTGGGTTAGAACCATTTTATTCTATTTTGCCTGGGGAACTGCGTTACTTAGACAAAGACAAAAATCCTAAAAATCTATTAGAAGCAGGTGAAACGGCGGATTCCATTAGTGAGATTCGAAACCCCAGGTTCTCTGAGGTAAAATTTAACAGGCAAAACTGGGACAACAGTAAGAAACCCTTCCACAAAGATTTCCTCAGTAAAACATCAGGGAAAGAAGGCCAGCGTAGTGCCTCACCTAAATTGCCCTCAGGGCCTAGTCCGCTGAAGAGAGTGAACCCTGAGGAAAAGTTTAATAGGTCTCCTCAGAGTGAGCGAAGGACTTATAGACAGTGTTATAACTGTGGGGAGTTGGGGCATTTTCAATCAAATTGTACGAAGAACAAAAATAAAAATGGAAAAGATGATAATCAGACCAAGAAAGTTTACTGTTTAAAACCTGTGGAGGCCACTGAAGGAAGTTGTAACAATGGTGGTTCTGTCTCCATGGCAACTAGCACGACAGAGAATTCTGATTTGCCACTAGCCAGGGTCGTTCAGTGTTTTCTTGTAAAGACAGAAAATACTTTAGTACAGAACCCTGGTGAGGAAATTCTTATTAATGAGAAGTCTTATGTGGGAGTGGTTGATACCTGTTCCAACATAACCCTGTGTCATCCTGATGTGGTTCCTAAAGAACAAATACTTCCAAACCAAACTGTTACAATTAAGGGAATAAGTTCTACTCCAGTGATTTTACCTATGGCTAAAGTAAAGAGAAACTATACAGATTGGGTTGGAATTTGGGATGTGGCAATTTCTGATCAAATTCCAGCACCTTGTTTAATCGGGCTAGATCTAACTAAGCATGTGCAGAGTGCTTTTGGGGTAACATGCCCTGGGAGAGCAGTTAACAATCCCTGAGGGAAAAATGGAATCCCTAATCTCTGAATCAAACCAGGGATGCCCCAGTTTAGAGGAAAACCCTGAGGTAGCAGAAATGGCTGAGGAGGTCATATTGAAAAACCCTAATGATACTTTCCTATATTGATGAACAGAAGGAAGATGGTACTTTAAATGATGGTATTAGAAAATCTAAAGAGAATCCCATTCCACTGACCCCTGAACACCCAGAGAGGTCTGTAACTGATAAAGACCTGACATATAGAGAGGGTTTAAAGGCACCTCATAGAGGGGGAGGACCCCACCAACAGCTAATTGTCCCTGGGAAACATAGGGAGGAAATACCGGCTGCTTTTCTAATCGGTAGGGGCCTTGATAGAGCATGTTAAGAGTGCTTTAGTACTTACACACTCACAAGGGGGCCAGAAATCACCCACTGCAGTAGAAATGGATACTGTAGCAGAGGGAAGCCTGGAAGGAGAAAGTTCATTGGATAGTCAGCTTAATAGCTGTTCAGAAGCTGATCTCATGCTTTTGAAAAACCCAAATAAAAGTAGTTTTGCCCAGGAGCAGAAGGAGGACACTAGCTTGGTGGATTGCTTTGAAGCGGCCAGTACCCTCACTTTATTGTCTCCTGAGTGTTCTAAGAGATTGTGCCTGGATAAGGATCTTTTGTATAAAGAGAAGTCCTTAGAAGTGGCAGAGCAAAGCTTGGGAAGTACTCCTGAAAAGGAGAAAGGCTTGTATGAGGCCCAGGAAAGAGCATTCTATCCGGAGGACCAAGTAGTGGGGCTGAGACCTACACAGGGGAGTAAATTGCTTGTGGCAGGGTCAGAACCTATAGATGTGTTGCACCAGCACTGGAGGGCTAGAGAGTCTATTAACTCTGCAGCTGAAATAGGCCTTCAAACCTTGCAAGGCAAACCCCTACCTAGCTTATCAATGAATAAAGAACTAGAATCAGATAACAAGCTCAGTGCATCTAAAACAAACCAATCGTTTGAGATTGCACTTAAAAGAAACTCGCCTGAGAATCTTAAAGTGACCCGTGATAGTGGTTCCCCACATAGGGAAAACTTTGCAATAAAAGTACCTGTGGGTGAATTTGTGAGTGAGGAGGAAGGCGTAAGCACCAAGATTTCAAAGAAGGACGCATCCAGAGATGTTCTGGAGGATGAATAATTCATAACTTACAATGCATAACTTAGGGTGTTCGCCACATACCTCCCCCCTTAAATATGTTTGTTTGGGAGAGGAAACACGTTTTCCATCCTAAACAAACATGCATCATTGCATAAAAACTCTACTTACCCTCTAGCATCATTCTGCAAGCAATACCAATATTTATTATAACGATCACAATACAGTGGACCCTCGACTTACAGAATTAATCCGTATTGGAACGGTGGCTGCAGGTCGAAAAGTCTGTAGGTCGAGGGTCCATTTCCCATAGGAATGCATTGAAAACCCATTAATCCGTAACACAGCGAACTCTGTGTGAGCAGAGCGCCAAACAGCTGAGAGGCGACCACATGGCTGCTGCCTCTCAAAATGGCTGCCGCCTCTCCAAAATGGCTGCCGCCTCTCTGCTGGTTGCTGCCTCTCAGCTGTTCGGCGCTCTGCTCACACAGAGTCTGGCTGTTCCGGGGCTACCAAGGGACTGTGAGGAGCGGGGATGGGTCTACTGTACCTGGTAAGTGACTGTATTTTCTTTTTTTGGTGGTGGTGGGTATTTTTTCTTCAGCCGGTTACGGATTAATGGGTTTTCAATGCATTCCTATGGGAAATGGACCCTCGACCTACAGACTTTTCGACCTGCAGCCACCGTTCCAATACGGCACGTTCCAATACGAACCCTGCGGCATCGAAGGGGAGATCCTCGATCTTATTTTTGGTATCGTCCACGATGTTAGCCGCCCTGAGCCAAGCATGTCGTTTGACTGCTACCGAAGCTAGCAAGGCTTTGGAAGTGGTATCAGCGGTATGTTTCGCCGCGACCCTCTGTTGTTTAGCGAGGGTACTGGCCTCTGCATAGATATTCAAAGGTTCAGTCTTTGATGGTTCCGGTAGGGCATGCAACGTGGGGAGAATCCTATCCCACAGATGTTTCTGATAGGCCCCCATTGCTGCCTGGTAGTTGGAAATTCTGATCATCAGCGTCGCTAAAGAGTAAAGTTTTCTCCCCAAGGAGCCAATTTTCCATCCCTCTCTGTTTACGGGTGTTGTAAAGGACTTGCCTCGGGACTTGTACTGAGTGGCCTCGACCACAATGGAATTAGGGATTGGATGTTTGACTAAGAAGTCTGCATCCGTTCCATGTGTCTTGTAGTGGTGCTCAATTTTTCTGGAGATCTGCAGAGTAGAGGGGGGCTTATCCCATGACTCTGACGAGCGTAAGCAGCGCGGGGATGAGGCTCAGGCTCGGTGGAGGTGACCTGTCCTGATCCATGTCGTGGAATACGAGGTCTTTTCGTGTTGCACTGATAACTGAGCATCAAGTTGCAAGGTCCTCGCCATACGCAGTATAAGTTGGGCGTAAGAAGTGTAGTCTTCTGAAGATGAAATAGGGTGGCTGTCAGTGATATCCTCTTGGGGGTGTTGAGTGTCAGATGCCCCTGATGAGGATGAACCTTCTTTATTGGAAGAAGCGGAAGCTCTTGACGGTGAGCAGTGGAAGCTTCTCGTGCGAACCCTGGGGTGGGGTTCGACATCCAAATGTGTGGATGCCGAGAAAGGCTCAGTATCAAGGCCCTGCGGGCTGGAGTAAAGCATGGTCGTGTCTACTGAAGGACGACGGGTGCTATGCTTAAGGCGTTTCGCTGGTACCATGGTTTCTGGTACCACAGATCTCTTTTGTGATGGTTCTGCTTGAGGGGTAGGAACATCCCCTCGGTGTCGAGTAGGGGCTTCTGCCAGAGGTGGCACGGAAGGGTACCAAGGTGGTGGCGGGTAATTAAAACCCCTGTAATCTTCTTGGTATGCATAGCCATGGTACGGGTATGGCTGGTATCGATCATAAGGATAGCCGAATTGTGGCGGCCCCTCGGGATGGTAGTACTGGCCCTCATGGCCCCACGGTTGGTATGGAGAAATGTCCTTTCGTTTCTCTGTTCTCTTTTTTGGAGTGCATATAGCGGACTGCTCGGATTCAGCATCAGTATCTGCCCGCCCTGAAGATCGAGGGCTAGAATGGGCTAAGGCCGGGCTGGATGGTGCATCAGCCTCACCATGGCCTGAACTTGGAGAAAAACTCAGCAGAGCATGAGGCGTTTGAGCCGGAGGAATGGCACGTTCCTCTCTATCTGAAAGTCCCAGACCTTCTCTTGAAGATTCCTCCAGATGCATAGGAGCAGGGAGGAGAGGAGTAGCAGCCGGTTTAATAGTAGGCTTTTGTTTCTTAATTTTCTCCTTATCTTTTTTCTTTTTTGCAGGTTCGGTTGACCTTGTGGGAGCCTTAGAAGAGGCTGACTTGGCTGATTTCTGAGAGCTCTTAGACTTGGTAAGTAAAGAAATCGTGCTAGACAGAGATTGTGCAGCCGGGCTAGGGGCAGACTTCGCAGCCTCTGATCGTGGAGGGGGAGAAGGAATAGACTGCCCTTCCATTGCGGGATTAAGGGTCTTTTCGTAGAGGAAAGATCTCAAACGTTGCAGTCTTAGCTTAATAGCTTGTTTAGAAAAACATCTGCATGCGGCGCACGACTGAGTCTGGTGGGATTTCCCCAGGAAAAAAACGCACAAATCGTGTCCGTCAGTCAAAGGAATTTTCTGGAGACAAACGGAGCACTTCTTAAAACCCCGAGGGGCCATAAAAATAAAAAAAGGAAGGGGGAATCCCGGGGAAAAGCGGGAGGGGGGGAAAGGCGGGAAAGTAGCGAAAGAGACAAAATGGAGATCTATCGCTACAAAAATTAAATAAGAATAATCAATAAGCTAAAGAAAAAAGGTTATGGGAAAAAAGAATAAGGTAGGTCTACCAAAGCTAGATTTACTTTCCTTAGCGCTCTACTGTTCCTCACGTCCTATCCTAACGGCGGGGAAAAAAGGAACTGAAAGGAAGGTTGAGGAGGCCTGGGGGGGGGGGGGACTAAATTGTTTCTTTTTCCTAAGCTCTAGAATCTTCCGAACGTCCTGCGCAGGCGCAGAATAAACCCATTTGTGTGCATTCACAGAGGCCACTACGAAGAACTGAGCATTATTTAGAGGTACTGAGGACATGCTGATTATTTACTTGATAACACAAAACAAATACTTCAAGACAAAACAAATATCTGCATACTATGCTGGATAAATATAGCACTGCCATATTTAAATTTGGCATCGAACACACACTGGTTCTGTGTAAATATATGAAGAAGATGTAGCTCATTTCTATCTATATGTTACAGGATCCTCTTGAAACTTTGATTAAATCTAGCTCCAAGCCATACATTCGAAATGAAACAAGGCTAAAATCCTAACCAGGCTTATTTCAATGTTAGCTCAATTATGATCAATATCTGCTTCAGAAAAAATATTTTTAGATGCAAGTGCTAATGTAAAATACAGTGTATCTCTCTTTGAGAAACCTAACAGGTGCGGGAAAGCTTCTCATTGCCACCTTGACCCAGAAATGTATTTTGTCAATTTCAAAATCATGTCAAAATCCTGGCTTTATTCTTCTATATAGTTTTTTGCATGTTAATTGTTAGCATAAACTGAGGTAAAGTTTGCACAAATTAGGTTTGGTTTGCACTTACCCACAATAGAAGAGGACAACACAGGTATAAGACAAGACTCCTTGTACTTTTACTGAACTTGTAACAACTCTGATAAGCTGCAGGGAGAAACATTTGTTAAAAGGGTAGGGAGATACTCTAACATAATTTACAAAGAAAGGAATAAGCAATATCAAGGAAAAATAAACATGGTTTTAAGCATTTAAATTTATTTGTGATATTTAGCATATATCTCTACAGATATATGACTCTGAAAACTATGGTTTTCAGCATTATATTACTCTTAAAAGTGGATTGGGGTCTGTCTAGCCCTTTTTTCATGCACAAATGCTCCTCAGTGCCCTGAGGTATCAGCCCAGGATCACAAAACCTACTGTATGAAGGTGGCTAGCAACACTTTGGTAAGAGACAGTTTTCGTTAAGGCAAGTATCAACGTAAGGTGGACAAAGAGTGGGGGGATTTACATGTGAGGCCATTTAAGGCTAAGAGTGAGAAACATGCAGTCTCTTAAACATAATAAAATGAATCATACAGTTACATCTACACTGGCCCAGAGTGGAGCTTCTTCAGATAAAAATCTATGAATTAACGTACATCATTGTGGTTTCCACCTATCACAACAGCTCCCACATGCCTCTTTGCAAATTATATCATGAACAGGGGAATGCAACAGCTGCTTAGTTTAGAATGTTCCCCTCTACCCTTTTCTGCACCAGGATCCTGGCACCGGTGTTCTTTATAAGCACAATTTTATGAGGTTCTGCTTTTAACCATTTTAGTGCCAAGTTTATGGAATATTCCAATTTCTTTGATCTCGGATCACTATCCTCAGGTGAGCTTAAATTGAGAACAATATTAAGCAGCTTCAAAAATTTGTGCCATAAAGTCCACAAAGACATCTCACTTTTGAAAACTAGTTAAATAAATTCATGGCAATTTTACCTAGCACTGTATTGAGTAGACTGTATATTCTGTGTCTGAGTCACATATTTTTCTCTCTACAGAGATACTAGAACTGCTGGACAGCTCAGTGGTTTAGATATCTCGCTGCAGAGCCAGAGGTTGGGAGTTTAATTCCCCACAGTGCTTCCTTGAAAGCAGCTAGACTTGATGATCCATAGGGTCCCTTCCAGCTGTACAGTTCTATGATGATGATTCCAAACCTTTAAAAACTCATTTAAATATTTTACACTTTTGTAAATTTTTGCACCGGTTTTCACAGGTATAACAAAGAAATGACTTACTAAAACTGCTAAAGGGAGAGGAATAAAGCCCATTCTTCTTGAAACAGAGTCACTGTAGTCTGTGTATGCCTAGGGGAAAAGAAATGAACCCAAGTTAAGTAGGAAATAAAAGCAATAGAACAAGTTCCACTAAAGATAATCACGTATGTTAGATAATACTAATTCAGTTAGATAATACTAATTCCTTTCTAATTCAGCCCTCTGTCCTTTTTTTTAGATTGGAGTGTGACAAAAATGATGAGCCCCGATGCTATTTTTCTGGTCCTGATCTGCCAAGCTCCCCGCTCTCCTGAGAAAAAAGTATTCCCTCTGGAAAAAATGATGGGCTGTCATTCCTGGAAGCATCCAGGAGGTGAAATCTGCCTTTTAAATAGGTTGCAGGGTTTCACACATATTTCACACCCGGCAACCAAAAGTGGAAGTTGACTTCTGGCTGCTTCCAGTTTCATTCTTCTTAGTTTGAGGCATTTTTGGTGGGACCCCCCCCCCCCCGGTCAGGGACTCCATGGACAGAATACTGGCCCTTAAATTCCTCAAAGTTGCTGTGGCGATTGGCCCTTTCACTCCTACCACTCAAGCTTAAAAGGTTATTTGCATGAGCCTATGAGAGAGCTGGAGGGGCAGAGTCAATGAATATATATGAGGCAGATAGAGAGAGATAAGAGTCAGATAGAGATTGGGATGAGATACTGATAGAGATAGGGCTGGTTAGTCAGAGAGAGAGGGAACAGATACTGAGATAGATAGGGTTAATCAGAGAGATAGAGCTGATTAGGAAAATAGGTAGAGAAGGTGGTAATGATATCCCAAGAGAAAAGAAGTATGTACTGAGAGAACTGTTGATGAATTGCTTATGTATAATGTGTATCTGAGAAACTTCTGTTATTATTCAATCTGCTTCACTTCAATAAATAAGTTCTGTTTCTGTTCACAAGACAAGTGTTCTGACATACATCATTTAAATTGTGGATTGAAGTAATCCACTGGTGGCAGTGAGAAGAAAATGCAACGTGAGCCTTTGTGAGGGAAAAACAAGTAGGGGCCACAAGGGTAAACATCACAGTTGCCCATTCCTATTTTAGAGTGAAGCCACAGACAGGGAATGCCTTGTTTATATTTGTAAAAATAATTCCTCATGAAAAGTATTTATATAAAATACACTAAGAATCAGTGTAAAAATACTACAAATAAATGTGTCAAGGTTTTCTACCATGTCTATTTAAGAATGTTAAAAAAATTATAGGGGATATAGAAATAGCCCTATAACTGCTTAAAAGTATAGTACTTTTAAACTTTGTGGCACAAAAACATGTTTACTACAATCCAGTCTGGCAAGTGAGGTCACTAAAAGAGTAACATGTCTTTGGCCATCTCCTTTACTGTTTTGCTTTCCAATTCATAAAGAAAAGATATGAAAATAGTAAATACTGGCATCTGATGGATAATTGGTGTAAATACATTTGTTTTGCACATTTTGGTGTGCGTTGTAAAATTGTTTTTCTTTCTGCTTATAAGTGACAGGAAACAGAAAAGGTAAACAAAGCTGCTGCTAATGGGCAATTTAGAGGCAGGGATAGCCATTGCTTCCCAGCAAGTTAGATAAACAAAGATTAGAATATATAAATAGCCAGTGATTTCTTTCACCGCAATCAGAGGATGAAGCATCTGCAAGAGACAAAATAACAGAGTGCATATCGTAAACAGACACAAGACACTGGAATGTCAACAATGGATTTTATTCAAGATATTTAAATGTACTCTGGCAATTTGGGTGAGAATAGTGTGTACTGATTTTTATGCATATCTAAACATGCTTAAAGACTATATTTCCTTATTATAAGAACTCTGATGTTCTTTCATGTATTTTTAAGAAAGCTTATACAATTTTTGAAGTTCATAATGTTTTAATTTTTCAACGAAATGCTATAGAGAGATATTATTTTTCATATGCTTTCAAAATGCTTTTTAAATAGGCTCCTTTCTTTTTTATTCAGAAATGACTAATGTTCTTGTCTGGACTTTCTATAGCTCAAAGCTTACAACTGAAATGTACCGTATTTTTCTGTGTATAAGACACCCCCATGTACAAGACGCCCCCAATTTTCTAACCCAAAAATTCAGAAATCAATATTTTAAACATTAGAAAGGAACACATTTTTATTTAGTAATTAGGCAACATTTACAAGCCAGTACTATATTTATGCATCACCCTTAGCTGAGCAAATTACTTCATTCAGCCTCTATTTGCACCACTGCTTTCTTCTTCATCACTATTAGTAGTTTCAAACATATCAGTTTCTTCAGCTTCTATTGCATCACTGCTGTCTTCTGAGTCACTGTCTATATATATGAGATCATCCTCAGTTCCGTCCATGGCATTGCTGATTCCACATTACTTGAAGGACTTCACAATCACCTCTGTTTTGATGCCATACCATGAGTTTAGAACCCAATTGCTAACCTCAGTAATGGTTGGTTTTTTCACTCTTCCTGTCGGTGTCAAGTTACCACCTGCTTTTTGAATCCATCTATTCCATTCTTCTCTCATCAGGACTTTAAATGGCTTGTTGATTGAAACATCTAGTGGCTGTAGCTGACATGTAAGTCCACCAGGAATAACTGCTAGATGTGTTCGCAAATCCGATGCAAGCTTTTTTGTATTTTCTGTTAAATGTGCTCGGAAGTGATCAGAGACAAGTAGAGCTGGCTTCTTTAAGAGCCCTCCAGGTCTTCTGGACCAAACCTTTGCAAACCAAATGGCCATGATGTCTTCATTCATCCATCCCTTCTCATGAACTTGCACAATAATGCCACGTGGTATGGTCTCTTTAGGATAAGTTTTCCTCTTAAAAATAAGCATAGGAGGCAGTTTAGTACCATCTGCACAGCACGAAAGCACAGCAGTATAGTGTGTCTTTTCATGGCCACTTGTTTTGATTGCCACTGTTTTGATTCCTTTCACATCAACTGTTCTGTTGGAAGGCACATCAAAATTGAGAGGCACCTCGTCCATGTTTGCAATCTGATTTGGTTCAAAATCATATTTTTCCCGAAGCTGTATGACATAGGAGTGAAACTGCTGGATTTTATCCTCATAAACAGGTGGCATTTTCTGTGCTAACTTTGTTCGTGCTCTCATGGCCAACCCTTCTCTCTTCATGAAATTGAAGCACCATTTTGCCTTTCCTGTAAAATCAACCATCTTCATTTCACTTGCAAACATTCTTGCCTGATGTTGAATAAGCTTGGTTGATACACATATCCCACTCTGGCGCTGCTCCAGAATCCAAGTCTTGAGCCTCTGCTCCAAGTTTGGCCATTTTGTTGATTTTCCTCTTAAGGCTTTTTTCTTTTTTGGCATCTTAAGGAGTTGTTCTTCCTGTTTTCTCCACTGTCTGATCATACACTCAGTGGGAGGAGGTCCAAACTGTCTCTCTGCAGCTTTATTTCCATGCTTTTTTGCACAACTGATTACATTCAGTTTGAATTTTGCAGAGTAAGACAGTCACTTTTTAAAATTTTATTTTCTGACATACTTATGGGCTCAGTGATTGCACTGCCTACACCAGTGGTGACTGAGCACAAGTGTCCAAATTGAAAAAAACAAAACAAAACTCCAACCTGGTGGGCAGCAGTGGCAGAAACAGCAGCGGAAGCGGAAGCAGAAATGGAGGGGGTGAATCCCGGGCAGGGAGGTGTATGCACACCCCACTCCGGATCGGCTTGCAGGCAAGGAGGAACAGCGCCCGCTGCTTCAGATCAGCAGAAGCAGAAACAGAGGGAGTGGGAGGAGGTGGGTGCATGGAGGTGCAGGGAGGTGCATGCATACCCCACTCCCGATCGGCTTGCAGGCAAGGAGGAGCTGCTTCAGATCAGTAGAAACAGAAACGGAGGGTGTGGGTCCCAGCACAGAGGTACCTCCAGACCCCACTGACCAGCATAGGGTAGGCAGTTTTGCTACCGCGCGGTTTTCTCTTTGGCTTACTTCCGTGTAAAAGATGACCCTCAATTTTTCCTACAATGATTTTAGGAAAAAGTATCGTCTTTTACACGGAAAAATAAGAACTTGTCTAAAGCTTAAGTTCAGCATTCATATATTCTTAAGTAATGTATCTGCAGTTTCTTATGACTGTAAGGATGATTTTTGCAATATGAAATGACATGTCTGAGAATTCTCAAAAGTTACATGTTTTTTATAGAAAAGTGAAGTTGGAGGGGGCCTACAATATTTTAATATTATTGGATTTCATGTTATTCTTACGAAACGGAAAAGCAATGTGGATAAATAAAGCTTGAAAAATGAATAAGTTTGGAAGTTGCCTGGAATTATTGCAACAAAGAAAATACTTGTACTTAAGCTACCCAGATGAATTTTGAAATGCTTGTCAATGGTTGTCTGATTTCATCCTGGCATTAACCCTTTACTGGGATAATATCAGCTCTGACAAACCTAGAAAACTTTTGTCATCTATAAATATACAGGCTTCTGTGATCTGCCCTGTAGGTCTGCCTTTAGGTATGGCTTGTAGGAGAGGTTGTACAGAGTACCTCCAAATGTTGTCTGACAAATATTTCCTTTGCATTGGCAAAAGTATCCTTATAAGCAAATATATGTTTGTGTAATAAATGCAGTTTAAATTTACTTAAAGGAGGATCAAGTCAGCTCACATTATAGCAGCAGACTGCCAAAACATTTTAATACTATAGTACAGCTAAATTATTTAACAGAAGGCTCTGAATTTCAGAAAAAATAAGGAAAATATGAAATGTAACAGACACACTCATGCAGCTTCAGAATAAATGATTAAATCTAGGATAGCTATAACTTGTGTGAATTCATTGTGGTTTATCATAATTTCTAAAGCCATACAGTGTGTGCACGAAAGTTACTTCTTAAAGTAATATTGGGCACTACAATTATGATTTCCTAGGGACTGGTAGGTAAACTCAGACAGCTGTCTGAAGACATATAAAAACTACCAGCAGTTTGTGCTCTCTGACCATCAGATCTATGCTGCAAGACTAATTAATTGCACATACAGATGCAAAGGCTTGGTTGCTCCAAATAAATATATTTGCAAGTACTGTATTTTTCGCGCCATAAGACGCACCTCTCCATAAGACGCACCTAATTTTTAGGGGAGCAAAACAGGAAAAAAAATATTCTGGTGATTTCGGCCCGCTGGGCCCGCGGGGTGGGTGGGTGGAGGATGGCTGGGAAGGGTCTGGGAAGGGAAGGGAAGGTGGCGATTTCGGCCCGCTGGGCCCGCGGGGGGGGGTGGAGGACAGCTGAGAAGGGTCTGGGAAGGGAAGGTAACGATTTCAGCCTGCTGGGGGGGGTGCAGAAAGGCCGGGTAGGGTCTCAGAGGGGTACTGCAAGCATCGGTTTGGGCCTTCCTCCACTCCCGCGTGGGCCCACCGGGGCCGAAATCACCACCTTCCCTTTCCTTCCCAGCCCCTTCCCAGCCGTCCTCCACCACCACCCCCGCGGGCCCAGCGGGCCGAAATCGCCGCCGCCACCCCCCCCCCATAGACCTCTGGGAGCTTACCTGGCCTTCCTCCGCAGCTTTTTCCTAACTGTTGGGGCGAAAGAGCTACCAAGAAGCAGCCTCTTTCGCCACCTACAGTTAGAATTTAAATTGCACCCTTTTTTACAGTATTCGCTCCATAAGACGCACACACTTCCCCCCCACTTTTTTTTGGGGGGGGGAAGTGTGTCTTATGGAGCGAAAAATACGGTATGTTTTAAGAAAGACATCAAACTGCTTTTAATGCAGAATTCAGATTAATCTGCAGAATTCAGATTAATCTGCAGAAGCCCCCCATATCTGCAGGGGATCGGTTCCCCGTCGATACTGAAAAGCATATATTACAGCTAGCACAGTCTGTTGGACCCAGGACTCCACTATACTTGTAATTTTTATCTTGATGGGACCTCTATGAGTAAGCAGTTAAAATCTTCTCTCATTCCTCTACATGCTGAAGACTGAAGACAACCATCTTTGTTCCCCCCCCCCCTTCTCTCTCTCTCACACACACACAATCACAATGGCTCTGTGGGTTTTCTTCTTCAAAGACAATTAAGAATGCATTTCCTTGTTTGCCCAGGAGTGTTGAGGAAGGGCAAGAGGTAGGAAACTGATCCCAGGTGGCAGTTTGGCTTAGGTCAACAACACTTCTGCCTCGCCAGCCAATCCAGTTCTGAGTTTTACAATGATGATGCTCTGGAACATACAGGCAGCTGCTGGGAGATTAGGCAAAACTGCAGCAGTTTACCTATATATAGCATAATGTTTGGTTCCCTCTAGTGGTCAGTTTTGATAACTACAAGTTGAAAATTCAAACAGTATTTTTAGTTTTTTCCATGTGATATTTTTAATATTCGCATTTTCAGACTGTGGTTAAGTGAATTAGTGGATACTGATCCCATGGATAAGGGGGTTCTATTGTAATTAAACCTGAACACATTCTTTTAATTCTCTACACAAAAGAGCAAAGTAAGACTTTTTAAAAACGTGGAAACGTTATAATCAAATATTATGCTCCATATTCTAAATACCAGCACTAATTGGTGTAAAAACAGACTACTTATATTTTACTACTTACATTCTTCTGTCGACTGCTAACAAGGTCAAATGCAAGGCTTGCTCTGTATTCACTGTAGACCTGAGTCAAAGCAACACACAAAATTATTGGTTATCAAAATCAATACCAGCAACAAGCTCATATGGGTCATTTCATGTCAAATCAACCAATGAAAAATCCATTTTGGAACTTGATGTCAAGGATTTGGTTCATTTTTGGTACATTTGTACCTTACCATGAGATGTTTAAAAAATATTTTTTCTCAGATTTTTTGGTCCACCCGTTTCTGAGATATTGCATTTTCAAAATTGCAAAAAAATGCCAAAATTCACTAGCCACCATAACTTCAAATGTCATTTAAAAGATACCTATGATAGCTACAGACCTGGGACATGTGTCATTTTAAAGCGTATGAATAGGGCTTTCATTTGATATGCAGCATGATGCAATTATACATTTTCAAAAAATTTACACATTTAAACAAATTTTAAATTTGAGTTTTTGGGAAAACGGAATTTTTTAAAGTGTTCCAAAAAAATTCACACTTAAAGATGCATGTCTTGTAGCCAGTTAATCCAAATTTCAGGCTGGTATCTCAATGGTATCATACAAAACTTAAAATTTTCTTGTTGGCAGTGACAAGGATTTAAATTGACTTAGCCCCGAAAATAGACCAACATTTATATACCTAATGATTAAGAACCTCTTTTTTCTTGGCTAGCATGTTGGATGCTTTTGTCATCTCCTGTGGGGTTAGCTGGTCCCCCTGATAGGCAAATAAATGAAGCTGCTACAAAGCCTGTATTTTCATAGTATACTACCTATTACAAAGAATATTAAAAATGGGTGGGAAAGCAAGAAAGTCACTTGGACACTAGTCTAAAATCAAGAAGTTACGCATTTGTGTTGAGGAGAGAAATCTTAGTTCTGGAGCAGCATTTGCACCTTCAAATAATGCTGACTTCAAATAATGCTGCTGGTTTTCAAAATGTATGGGGAAAATGAAAGATAATAGAATCATAGAAAAGTGAAGCTGGAAGGGGAATACAAGGCCATCAAGTCCAACCCCCTGCTCAATGCAGGAATACAATCAAAGCATAGCTGCCAGGAGATTATGTTTCTCTTGAATGCCTCACCAACTCCCGAGGTAACTGGTTCCACTGTTTTACTTCTCTAACAGTTAGGAGGTTTTTCCTGATATTCAACCGATATCTGGCCTCCTTTAACTTGAGCCCATTGTTGTGTGTCCTGCACTCTGGGATGATCGAGAACAGATCTTGCCCCTCCTCTGTATGACAGCCTTTCAAATATTTGAAAAGTGCTATCATATCACCCCTCAGTCTTCTTTTCTCAAGGCTAAACATGCCCAATTCTTTCAGCCTTTCCTCATTAGCCTTGGTTTCCAGCCCCGATCTTCCTTGTCGTCCTCCTCTGAACTTGTTCCAATTTGTTAGCATCCTTCTTGAAATGTGGTGTCCAGAACTGGACACAATCCTCAAAGTGAGGCCTAACCAGTGCTGAATAGAGGGGAATTAGCACCTTGCGGGATTTGGAAACTATACTTCTATTAATGCAGCCTAAAATAGCATTAGCCTTTTTTGTAGCCACATCACACTGTTGGCTCATATTTAGCTTGTGATCTATGACAATTCCAAGATCCTTCTCGTTCGTAGTTTTGCTGAGCCAAGTATCCCCCATCTTGGAACTGTGCAATTGGTTTCTTTTTCTGAGGTGCAGTACTTTGCACTTATCCCTGTTGAATTTCATTCTGTTGCTTTCGGCCCAGTGTTCTGTCCTATCAAGGTCATTTTGAATTTTGTTTCTGTCTTCTAGGGTATTAGCTATTCCACCCAATTTGGTATAATCTGCAAATTTGACAAGCATTCCCTGCACTCCCTCATCCAAGTCATTAATAAAAATAATGAAGAGCACCGTGCCCAGGACTGAGCCTTGGGGTATCCCACTAGTTACCTCCTCCCAGTTAGAGAAGGACCCATTAATCATCATCCTCTGAGTACGATTCTGTAGCCAATTGTGTATTCCACCTGACACTTGATCTATCCAGCCCACATCTAGTTAGCTTGCTAAAGTTACGTTACCTACCTGTAACCATGGTTCTTGTAGTGGTTCTCTGTGAATTCACACAAATGGGTTTATCCTGCGCCTTCACGGTATCAGGGATGACAGTATTGCCCTTCCAAATGCAGCATCACTCTTAGCTCTGACATCGAGGCGGTAGTGCTTCGCGAATGTCAGAGGATTGGACAAGTAGCCGCTTTACAGATGCTCTGAATATGGATACCGCGATGGAGAGCGGTGGAGGTAGATATAGCTCTGGTGGAGTGAGCTTTTAGTTGGTCCGGTACTGGTTTGTTTGCAAGCTGGTATGCTATCTGTATGGATTGTACGATCCATCTCGATATCGTCTGAGAGGATGCGGGAGCACCCTTGTTATGTCCTTGATAGCACACAAAAAGACGGGAAGAGCGTCTAAAGTGCTTGGTTCTGTCCATGTAGAAGGCAATAGCTCGTCTGACGTCCAGGGTATGGAGCTTGCGCTCGACCGGAGTAGATGGAGAAGGAAAAAATGTAGGAAGTATCAGCGGTTGATTCAAATGGAAGTTTGATACGACCTTGGGAAGAAAGGAGACATCCAGGTACAGAGTAACTTTATCGGGATGTATTTGTAGGTATGGAGGGTCAGACCTAAGAGCTGACAGTTCACTCGCCCTTTTAGCAGAGGTTATGGCTACTAAGAAGGACGTCTTAAGAGAAAGCAATTTCTCGTTACAAGTTGCCATGGGTTCAAATGGTGCTTTGGTAAGTGCCTCAAGGACAAGTGGAAGCGACCATTGAGGTACGATGGGTAGAGAGGGCGGCCAGATGTTCTGCAGGCCCTTAAGGAATCTTTTGACTGTGTGGTGGGAGAACAGTCTGGCGGAGCTAGATTGGGATGGCTGGTGAGCAACAATCGCGGAAATATATACTTTAATGGTAGAGTGTGCGAGCCCAAGGTTGAAAAGGTGCAGTATAAAGGTAAGTAACGTTGAGAGTGTAACTGGAACTGATTGGAGTCCTTTGGACTGAACAAAGTTTGTAAAAGATTTCCATTTGTTACGGTATAGGCGAGAAGTCGACGGCT
This sequence comes from Intellagama lesueurii, assembly GCA_037013535.1. Taxonomy (NCBI): domain Eukaryota; kingdom Metazoa; phylum Chordata; class Lepidosauria; order Squamata; family Agamidae; genus Intellagama; species Intellagama lesueurii. Next base: position 106,565,143 of record JBAJHW010000005.1, read on the forward strand.
TCCGAGAGTGGTCTAGAATCGCACGGAATTCGGGGTTATCCTCCACGCCGTCAGGTGAAGAGACTGGACATCTGGATGGAGAAGGGCCCCGTCGTTCTGGGATAGCAGAGATGGTATTGGAGGTAGGTGGAATATTTCCTCCATTATTCCCTTGAGATGGGCGAACCAGGGTTGTCGCGGCCACCATGGAGCGATGAGTATTGCATTCGCTTGGTATTGAATGATCCTGACTATTGTCTTGAGGAGCATCGGTATGGGAGGAAACAGGTGAGTTCTCCGGACCACGGTATGAGGAAAGCATCTCCTAGTGACGCGGTGTCCCTGCCTGCTCTGGAGCAGAACCTGCGGCACTTGGTGTTGAGGTGAGATGCAAAGAGGTCTATGGTGGGTTGACCCCATCGATGACATAGGTCTTGGAAAACTGTCTCGTTGAAGGACCATTCGTGCATCCTGGTGCGGAGCCTGCTGAGGTGGGTCCACTAGACAGTTGTCTTCGGAAGTGATATGAATCGCTTGTGGAAAAATATGATGGATAAGGCACCATTCCCAGAATCGCATGGTGATATGGAGAAGCGGTAGGGATCGAGTCCCACCCTGTCTGTTGACATAGTGCATAGCTGTGGTATTGTCTGTGACAAGCTGCACTGCTTTTCCCTCTATACGCGGAAGAAAGGCTTGAAAAGCCTTCATGATGGCGAGCATTTCGAGTTGATTTATGTGGAGAGATCTCTCTCATTGTCCATATACCATGAATCTGCAGCTCTTGGCAGTGAGCGCCCCAGCCAGAAGGGCTTGCGTCCGTCGTAACCTGTATGGACAGGAAAGGAGGTTGAAAGGGTTTGCCCCTTGACAGATTGCGCGGAATTGTCCACCAGATGAGTTGCTTTGCTACATATGAAGTGACCTGCAGCTTTTTCCTTGGGTAGTCCGTTAGAGGGTTGAACTGGCCAAGGAACCAGGACTGGAGTGGATGCATTTTGAGTTTGGCATGAAGAATGACTGCCGTTGTGGATGACATGAGGCCCAGTAGATGTTGGGTGTCGAATGCGGTGACGGTAGCCAGAGGTTGAAACTGTTGTATTGCGGCTCGAATCTTTTGGATTCTTTGGTAGGGTAGAAACGCTCGTGCTTGGGTCGCATCTAGTGTTGCTCCTATGTAGTTGACCAGCTGGGATGGTATCAGGAGAGATTTTTCTTGATGGATTACTAGACCGAGTTTGTTTAAGGTCTCGAGAGTGGTATTCGTGGCAGCGATAGCCTCATGGTAGGATTCGGCCACCAGGAGCCAATCGTCGATATAAGGGAAGAGCTTTATTCCCTTGGTATGGAGATGGGCCACTACAGGGGCCATGCACTTAGTGAATGTCTGGGGGGCTGTGGAGAGCCCGAATGGGAGGGCAGCAAACTGGTAGGTTGTGTGGTGGAACCGGAACCGGAGATACCTTTGATGAGAAGGGTGAATGGAGATGTGGAAATAGGCGTCTTTGAGGTCGATGGTGACGAACCAACTCCCCTGGGAGAGAAGGGGGAGAATGGAATCGAGTGTTAGCATGTGAAACTTTCTGTATATGATATACTGATTAAGTTCTCTGAGGTCCATAATGGGCCTGATACCTCCATCTTTTTTAGGGACGGCGAAATACCGAGAGAAGAAACCCTCGTGTAGTTCAGCAGTTGGAGTTTTGACTATTGCCCCCTTGCATAGGAGAGATGAAATTTCCTCCTGTAGATCCATAGAAAAGGGGGTGGTTTTAGTCAGATTCGATGGAGGGAGCTGGAAGAATTCTATGGAATAACCCTTCTCAATAATGGTTAGGACCCATTTGTCAGTCGTAATGTTTTTCCATTCAGAGAGAAATGGAAAGAGTCTAGTTCGAGAAAAGGGGTAGTTAGGTGTACTGCTTACCCCTGCGCTGAGGTTTGCGAAAGGACTGTTTGTGTCCTTGGCACTGTTGTTGCTTGAAATTCGAAGGGTTGGACTGAGATGGTTGGAAGGTCCTGTCGTGCTGCTGCTGTCTACCATACCGAAATGGTTGGTACTGCGAAGATGCTTGGTAAGCAGGGTTTTTGTAAGTAGGTCTTTGATACCTATACGGTTGGTACGGTATGTAAGACTTTGCGGTCTTCCGCATCTTATGAATGTTTTCCATAATGTCATCAGTTTTGGAATTAAAGAGGCCAGCCGCATCGAATGGGAGGTCTTCGATTTTGGTCTTGGTATCGTCTAGTATGTTAGCCGCTCCGAGCCAGGCATGATGACGGACTGCTACGGCTGTAAGCATGGATTTAGACGCAATTTCAGCTGTATGCTTTGCTGCTACTCTTTGCTGTCTTGTGAGAGTATTGGCCTCCTCGTAGGCGTTGAGAACTTCAGTCTTCGATGGCTCGGGGAGGTTTTGCAGAACAGGGACAATCTTATCCCAGAGGTGCTTTTGATAAGCACCCATCGTGGCTTGATAGTTCGAAATTTTAATCAGCAGAGCCGCAAGTGAGTAAAGCTTTTTCCCAAGGGCATCATTTTTTCTGCCCTCCTTATTAACAGGTGTAACAGAGGACCTGCTGCGGGATCTGTACTGAGTAGCCTCGACCACAATGGAATTAGGCATGGGATGCTTGGTTAGGAAATCCGAGTCGGAACCATGGGTCTTGTAATGGTGGTCGATTTTTCGAGGGATTTGAAGAGTCGCAGGCGACTTATCCCAAGAAGCCTTTACTAATTCAAGAAGTGCTGGGATAAGGCTAAGGCTAGGAGGAGACGACTTGTCCTGCTCCATATCGTGGAAGACAAGGTCTTTTTGTTGCTCAGGAACCTGCGCATCTAGGTGTAAAGTCTTAGCCATGCGCAGTATAAGTTGAGCATACGATGAGTAATCTTCCAATGGGTATGGAGAAGAAGTACTCAGCGCACCACCATCAGGCACATCAGATTCCAAAGAAGCTGAAGAGTTGTCATGGAAGGATTCAGATACCAAAGAGGAGGGACGGTGCGATATTGGTACCGTGTCTCTCGGTATTGGCTCAGCATCAGAGTGCGCCGATGGAGAGAAAGGTTCTGTATCATGGCCCTCAGGGCCAGAGTACATCGTTGCAGTCTGTACCATGGGTCGGCCTGCGGAATGTTTAGACAGTTTTAGAGGCACAGAAGATGCCATCGGTGTCTTCCTCTTTCAGGAAGGAGCAATTTGGGGTGTGGAAACATGCCCCTGTTGCTGTTGCGTGGTTTCAGTAGCCTGAACCGAAGAAGGGTACCAGGCTGATGAGGGATACGTTTGTCCCCTGAAGTCGGGTGGATAACCATATCCTTGGTATGGGTAGGGCTGGTATGGACCGAAAAACGGATGACCATACTGTGCTGGCATTTGTGGACGATATTGGTCCATAGGATGCTGAGGTTGGTACGGAGAAATATGCTTACGTTTCTCCTTTTTCTTCTTAGGAGTGCGAGGAGGCAGCTCCTGTTCTGATTGCGAGTCAGTATCAGCCCGCCCGGAGGATCGCGGGCTAGTAGGGGCAATGGCCAGGCTGGCAGACGCATCAGCCCCAAAATGGCCTGACGACGGAGACATGCTCATGATATCGTGAGCAGTTTGGGCCGGAGGAATGATCCGCTCCTCTATATCAGATTGCCCAATGTCGTCTCTTGACGACTCCTCGAGTAATATAGGAGGCGCAGGAAGAGGCAAAGGTGCCGATTTGGATGGCTTTGCCGACTTCTGAGACCTTGCCTTGTCATTTTTCTTCCTTGAAGGCACAGTCGACCGGGAAGAAGCCTTGGTGGAAACTGGCTTGGGTGGTCTAGAGGTGTCCTTCTGTTTGGAAGTCGCAGAGCTCATGGTAAGCGAAGATGAATCGAACGAACTGGCGCCTGCTTTAGGTGCCTCCGCACGCGGAGGGTTTGGGGAGGTAGTAACGGACACCTCCATAGCAGGTTTGAGAGTTCTTTCGTAGAGAAAGGCCCGAAGGTGTTGAGACCGCAGTTTAAGAGCCTGTTTGGAAAAACTTCTACAAGCGGTGCACGCCTGAATAAGGTGGGATTCCCCCAAACAAAATAAACATTGATCGTGCCCGTCCGTTAGCGGAATTTTTCTAAGGCAAACGGAGCACTGTTTGAAGCCCCACGGGGCCATAAAAGGGGGGGGAAGGAGGAATCCATGGGGGGGAAAGGCGGGGAAGGACGCAGAACGAGGCAAAAAATAAATAAAGGGTAGTTCTGGCGTCCTAAAGAAACAATAGTAAACTTAGTCAGTAAATAAAAGCTATAAAAGCTATAGAATGGAAGAAAAAAATTTCCTTGATCGCTCTAGTGTTCCTACGTCCTACTCTAATGGCGGAAAAAGAGGAACTAAGGAAGGTGGAGGAGGTGGAGCTTATATACCCTCGGGGGGAGACTAACTGTCTGTCTTTTTTCTAAGCTCTAGAAAGTTCCGAATGTCCTGCGCAGGCGCAGGATAAACCCATTTGTGTGAATTCAGAGTCCACTACAAAGAATCAGGAGATCATGGGGCACTTTGTCAAAAGCTTTGCTGAAGTCAAGATATACTACGTCTACAGCATTCCCTCTATCAGGGAGGTGACCCGATAAAAAAATGAGATCAAATTAGTTTGGCAGGATTTGTTCTTGACAAAACTGTGTTGGCTTCTATTACTGCATTGCTTTCTAGGTGCTTGCACAATGACTGCTTTATGATCTGTTCCAGAATTTTGCCTGGGATTGATGTCAGTAGTTCCCAGGTTCCTCTTTTTTTTTTTTTTTTTTTGCCCTTTTTGAAGATAGGGACAACATTGGCCCTCCTCCAATCCTCTGGCACCTCATCCGTTTCCCATGATTTCAAGAAAATAATGGATAGTGGTTCTGAGAGTTCTTCAGCCAGTTCCTTCAGTACTCTTGGATGCAGTTCATCTGGCCTTGGAGATTTGAACTCGTTCAAGGTGGTAAGGTATTCCTTGACTATTTGTTTATCTATCTCCAGCTGCTATCCTCCCCTCCCCCCCACTTGCACGTCCAATTTGTTTGGAAGTTCATAGTCTGTTTTATGGGAAAAGATTGAACTAAAATAGGAATTGAGCGCCTCTGCCTTTTCTTTGTCATCTGTTATCATTTTTCCATCTCCATTGTTAGGATCTCCTCTCCACTTTTTTGTAGGAGAAAATTATCAGCCACACAAGCCAGGAATTTCTTGGAAGGGTCATCCTTGGCAGAATTTGCCAACCCACCCAACATATAACTGGATAATTGAAATCTCCCATCACTACTACATCGTGTCTCTTTGAAAACCCTGCAATTTGCTTTTCAAAAGTTTTGTCCACTTCCTCTCTTTGGTTGGGCGGTCGATAGTAGACTCCAACTACCAAGTTCCTTTTGTTTTTTGCCCCAACTAGATTGATCCAGATGCTCTCGATGGGACAGCCACTCTCCTCCTCCTGTATTTCTGTGCAGGAATGCGTATTTTTGACATATACTGCAACTCCACCTCCCTTTCTGTTCTTTTTGATCAGTTTATATCCCTCAGTTGCTATATTCCAGTCATGGGAGTCATCCCACCAAGTTTCAATTATACCTATCAAGTCATACTTACCCTCCTGAATTAAAATTTCTAGTTCTTCTTGTTTGTTTCCCATACTCCTGGCATTCGTATACAGACACCGGAGGGTGTGTGATTTGTGGCCTGTTTGTCTTCGTACATTTTTATGAATCTTATGATGATTATTATTATGATTATTGTTATGTTTATTATTGTGATTATTATTGTTAATGTTTATGCATAATGTTAATGCATTATTTGAAGTCAGCCGAAGGTGACACTGGGGATTCCTGTTTGAGACCTGTGGGGTTCCTCAGAGTTATGTCTTGTCTCCTATGTTATTTAACATCTACATGAAATTGCTGTAACAGGTTGCCCAGAGTTTGGGGATTTGGTATCACCAGTACACAGATGTCACTCCACTCTACAGTGGTGTCTCAACTTACGACCATAATCCGTTCCAGAAGATGGACGTAACTCGAAATGGTCATAAGTCGAAGCACCATTTCCCATAGGAATATATGGAAATGCAATTAATCCGTTCTGGCCAAAGAAAAAAATCACACACAAAAAAAATCACTGCAAGACTCATTGGAAACACGATTAATCCCTTCTGGCCGAAGGGAGGGGGGAAGAAAAGCAATCAAGTGTGCAACACCCATTGGAAATGCACAGCAAACAAACGGCGCAGATTGGAAATGCACAGAGAACAAAGGGGGCAGGTTGGAAATGCAAAGAAAACAAAGGAAAAAGCAAGGGAAGCATGCAGGATCCATTGGAAATGGGGAAACCCCCCCAAAAGCAACCAAATCTCTCAAGACCCATCAGAAATGGGGGGGAAGCCAAAAAACAAACAAACCCCCCAAGACCCATTGGAAATGGGGAAAAAAAACCCCAAAAGCAACCAAACCCCCCAAGACCCATTGGAAATGAGGAAAAAAAGCCAAAAAACAAACAACCCCCCCCCCAAGACCCATCAGAAATGGGGAAAAAAACCCCAAAAAGCAACCAAACCCCCCAAGACCCATCGGAAATGGGGGGAAAACACTCCAAAAAGCAACAAAAAACCCCAAGACCCATCGGAAATGGGGAAAAAAACACCAAAAAACAAACAAACCCCCTGTGACGGATGCCCCACGTCACGCCTGTCACTCAGAGCTGGAGATCATTTGCATAGCCTATGAGAGGACAGGAGGGGCGGAGTCGGAGAGTCAGTTAGGGCAGTTAGTGAGAGAGTGAGAGAGAAGAGAAGGAGAGAGGTTTGCAGAGAGAGAAAGAGATAGTCAGAGAAAGCCTGAGAACTGTAACTAACAAAGGTAAACTGGTTAAAGTGAATGAATAAAACAGGAGGTGATCAAATGTGCGACAGATATATATTTCTATGATTGTGATTCCATGAAATAAACAAAGAACATCTGTGATTCTGAATTACCCTAATACCCTTTAATAAACAAGTTCTGTTGTTGGCAGCTAGTGTCTGACTAAAGTCATTACAGCATGGATGAAAGAAATCCACTGGTGGCAGCGAAAGTAAGAGAGAACGTCACTAGCGTGAGCCCTGGGTTTGTCAGAAAAAGAAACAGGGGCACGGGTGAACGTCACATCCCCCAAGACCCATCACAGCACAGAAACATAACCCCCCCAGCTCAAAACCACGCTGCAAAAACACCCAGAACGGTTTTTAAAAAGCAGAAAACAGCACCTTACCTTACCAGGCAGCCCGAAGCCTCCCTGCAAACACACACACATGCTCACTCAGAAGCAGAAGGAGGCAGTCCCAAACCTCCTCTAATGCACACTCTCTAACTGCTGGGGCAAAAGAGCTACAAAGAAGCAGCCTTGTCGCCACCTACAGTTAGAAATTTGAATTTCCCGCCTTTTTATGTTCGTAAGTGGAAGCTCCGGTCGCAAGTAGATGCAAAATTTTGCGGCCGGAGCTGGTCGTAACTCGAAATGGTCGTAAGTAGGGACGTTCGTAAGTCGAGGCACCACTGTATCTCTCCTTTCCATCTAAATCAGATGAAGCAGTTTTGGCTCTAGATCACTGTCTGGTATAACTAATGGACTGCAAGAAGGTGAATAAACTGAAAATCCAGACAAGATAGAGATGCTCCTGGTCAAAAGTCAAATCAAGGAACAGGGATCTAGCCCGTGCTGGATGAGGTTATACTCCCTCTGAACACACAGGTGCGCAGCTTGGGGGTGCTCCTGGACTCATCTCCAAGCCTGGATGCAAGCAGGCAAAGACCTTTCTTTTCAGGCAAGCTTTCCCTTAGTGTCTGACTGCCTGAGTGCAGTTTTTAATTGGATTGTTATGCCTTACTGCTTTGAATGTGTTTTTGTTGTTGCTTCTGTCTACTGTTTTTTAGTGTGGTATTAGTTTTGATCCTTTGTAGTATTTCTATACTTACTGCTTTTAGCTTTAAATATTACCTTTTAATGATATAAGCCATCTTGGATGCTTTTAAAGGAAAAAGGTGGGGCAAAATGTTTTTTAAAAAATAAATAAATATGTATTTATTTAAAATATCTATATGATGCCTTTCCCAAAGGATTCAAGGCGGCTTACAGCATTAAAAGAAATAAAGTTAAAAGCTACAAAGATAAATTATTACAATATTAAAAAAATTAAACAAATATATTAAAAATTATAAATAGGAGCAATATTAAAAACACAAATAAAACAAGTGAATGCCTCCTACTCTATTTCAGGAGGCACTCACCACTCCTTTTACCCATTCGACCAGTCCCTTTCTGGCAGCTTTATAAGCCAGGAAGGGCAAGAGTTCAGCAGACCTCTTCAAGGTTCTGTCAACATCACCATGCTGCAAAAACTGAAGCTCATCCACTAATGCAGGAGAAGCAGGGGTCATAGGTATATTAACAGGACGTGTATTAACTATAGCATCCAAGTCAGTGGATATAAGCCATTTTGCCTGCAAAGTGTTGTGCAAATTTTTCACAGCAAGCTATAGTATGGTCTGCATTCTTTTCCTTCAGGCTGTGATGTTATAGGCACTTGACCACTCAAAAGAGTTCCACTGGACTCTTTGCAGATGCAATGGTGGCGGAAAAGAATGACTTCTTCACCGCTGCCACTATCTTGGAACAGGCCTTCCAATGGGAACTAATCCATGTTCAGTCAGATTTGCTCTGAGTTTTCCATCATCGTTGGGTCAAGTTGACATCCCACTTGTTTCATCGCCACCAGCTCCCCAGTAAACCAGGCAGCCAGTTTGCTCTAATTTTTGGGAGGGGATACTTAGCAGTGATCATGTCAATGGCTTTTGCCATTTCCCCATTCTAGAGATCAGCCAGGGCTTCAACAGGATAAAGGTGCCAAGTGATAGCAAACTCTTCAATAAAGAGCACAGCAATATAAAAATTAAACATATATTTTTCAGAACGAAAAACCTTTTATAATCTATTTCCTGTATAGTTTATCAGACATGTCTGATATGCCTGGTAGCACTTAAATAAAAGCTTTATATTTAAACAAGGTAATTCAAATATCCAAAGGAGAATTTACATTCTATATTTTGTCTGTAGTATCAGAACTGGAATGAGAGGCTTGCTGCTTAGAGGCTGAAACGTAGGGCCCCTGACTTGAAAGAAGCAAGTAAGTAATGGTAACATAAACTCGGGTCTAGCCAACCATGCTGGTGCAAGATAGAAAAGCATTGGCCTATGCACAGATCCTACTGCATTCTCTTTTAGCAAGACACCCATGTTGGACTGAGAGTGAAGCAAGCAGCAATTCCATTTAGGCAAGTGGCTAGGCTAAAAAGGCAGAGAAATGGTGAGAAGGGAGCAAGAAACAACATCAAGCACTTACCCTGTTTCCCTGAAAATAAGACCTAACCTGAAAATAAGCCCTAGTATGATTTTTCAGGATGCTCGTAATATAAGCCCTTAAGTAAAACCCCACCCTACACCATTGTGCAGCATTGTGCAGCAACCAGAAGATGACATGACTGTATTTGAATAAATGTAGATTGTTGTACATGAAAAAAATAAAACATGCCCTGAAAATAAGCCCTACTGCATTTTTGGGAGCAAAAATTAATATAAGACCCTGTCTTATTTTCGGGGAAACACAGTAGCTGAAAGGCAGAATCTGCCTATACAGAATCACTTTACTCATGTTGTGAAATTATCACTTTCTGCACATTATTTTGTGACGACATTATAGTGTGAAGTAATCTAAAGGTTTAATACTGAAGCTGTAAGACCCTCTGAAAGACTACGCAATTCTATCAGCCCTAGCCAGAACAGCCAGTAGTGAGGGATAATATCTGGAGGGCCACGTGTTTTTCATCTTTGTTTTATTGTTGTTCTGTGCCGTTCAGTCAGAACTGAATTATAGCGATCCTAGTAGGGTTTTCAAGGTAAGTGAGATATTTTCAAGTTAAGTGAGATATTTAAGGAGTAGTTTTACCAGTCCAAACCCCCAGTTACCATGACAGAGTTAGGGAATCAAGCCCACATCTCGTGAGTCCTAGTCTATTACTCTATCCACTACACCACATTGGATACCCCTTGTTTCATTAGGACTAAAATATCACAAGTTTTTGAGTTCTCTGGAGATACATATTAAAATGATGACTGGGAGAACACAAAAGAGAAATACTGTTCTCAACAGCAGGCCCATGTTGGCTGAAATCCTGTTGCACGTGGCACAGCGTAAAGTTACACCTGTAGAAGTTTGCATGGAGACACATCCAAGGAGTCTGCATTGTGTGCCTGATTGTGCAACTGACTGCACAGCTAATTGCATAACTGCACCTCCAAAACTGCTTGCTGGATATGACTTCTGACTTGGTGCAAATTTTATAAACATTTGAGCAAGCTGAAGTTACACAGGCATAGCTATGCAACATGATTTTGGACATCGTGTCCAATTCCATCTTAATTTTTTAAAAAGCAATTTTCCACATTACATCTCCTTATTTCTGTCAATTCATTCAAGGGTTCCACAGGGAGCCCTGTCTAGTTCCCCAGGTCTATGTTTATGCATCTATATCAAGATGCAAAAGAAAGCCATATGAGCATACATAAGTATAAAAAGCCATACCATTACATCCAACATACTGCCATAGCACCCGTACTGATACACACAGTTAAGTAAGGAAAAAAAGAGAGGTTACTTACCTGTAAATCTGGTTCTTCAAGTGGTCATCTGTGAATTCACACAAATGGGTTTCTTCTGCGGTGGCGCAGAAGCTCTCGGAATCTTCTTGAGGTTCTACACGTGTTCGCCAGGACCTCCTTCCTGGCATGCATGCTCCACCTGCAGCACAGAGTATTTCAGTTCCCAGAGAATAGTCTGCCACTGTCAAAGAAGCATAAGACATACGTGACGGACAGAGGGGAGGATGGGTGGGAAATGTGAATTCACAGATGACCGCTCAAAGAACCAGAGTTACAGGTAAGTAACCTCTCTTTCTTCTTTGTGGTCTCCGTGAATACACATAAACGGGTGACTAGCGAGCTGACTTATGAGGTGGTGGGCTGTCACAGTAAAATAGAAACCAGGACAACTCGACCAAATGCAACATCAGCTCTGGTTCGGACATCTAGTCTGTAATGGGTGGCAAATGTAGGTATGTGTCCCATGTAGTAGCCTTACAGATATCTGTTAAATCAACCCCTATGAGAAAAGTTGTAGAGTAGCAACAGCTCTAGTGAAGTGTGCCAACATGGGGCCCGGTAAGGGTTAATGGACAAGTTTATGCCAAGCATATTGTAGACACAATCCATCTGGAGACTGTTTGAGAGGCGATCAGGGAACCTCTAGATCAGTGGCAGCGAAACTTTTTGGGCCCGAATGCCCAAACTGGGAAAAAAACAAAACAAAACAAAAAACCACAGCAGATGGCGGGCTGTGGCGGCGGCAGAACTGGAAGTGGCAGAACCAGAAGTGGTGGCGGAAGGGGGAATCCTGGGCACGGAGGTGCCTCGAGACCCCACTCTGGATCTGCCGCCAGCGCAAGCATCTCCGGATCCTGGCCCGCCGCCTGTCGAAGCGCCAGCATTGTGGCTGCAGCTGCCTCCTGAGGTTTGGCTGCGGGGGGGAATAGCGATCTGGCGACTTATGGCTTGCGTGCCCGCAGAAAGGGCTCTGCGTGTCAGCTGTGGTACGTGTGCCATAGGTTCACCATCGCTGCTCTAGATGAATCGTGAGGGGCTGATGAAGAGCCTCTTGGATTTCTGGAAAGAGGAGGAACATGAAATGTCAAAGTCTGACGAACATCCAGAGAGTGCAGGGAGCGCTCAAGTTCATTGGATGACAATGGAAAGAATGTAGATAGGAAAATAGGTTGTCACACATGAAAATCAGACACAACCTTAGGGAGGAATGTAAGGTTCAGGTAAAGAGTGACCTTATGAGGGTTAAATTGTAAAAAAGGAGGATCTACTTGAAGAGTGGCTACCTCATTGGCTCTGTGAACTGATGTGATAGTGACCAGAAAAATGGTTTTTAGGGATAAGAGCCAGTCTAAGGTGGTCACGTGGGTCAAAGGGAGTGCGTGCCAGCTGGTGGAGAACAAGCTAGAGGGACCATTGAGGGTGCTCAGTGAGAGGGGCAAATATTCTGTGGTCCCTGGAATAACTTTTAAAGAGTGGGATGTTGAAACAGCAAGGCAGAGTCTGTGTCCTGGGGTTAGTATGCCACTATGGCTGTCATGTACACTTCAAGGATAGAGTGGGAGAGACCTTTTTGAAGAGGTGTAAGAGGAAGTCAAGAACAGCATTCAAGGTCATTGGAGTAACAGGTAAGTTGCAAGAAAGCACAAACCTGGAGAAGATATTACAGTTGTGGAAGGCTTTCTTGCTTGTTCCACAACCTACGCTACCAAGGGAGTATCCTCCAGGCCATCAGGTATAATGTTTGGAGGTTGGGTGGAAAACTTGACCATGATCCAGTGCCAGGAGGTATGGTAGTGGTGGAAGCTGGAGGAAGCTGAAAGCCAGGAACATCAGGGTCATAAGCCATGGTCGCCGAGGCCACCAGGAGACAATGAGGATGGTGTTGGAGCAGATCTGTCAGACCTTGATAATTGTGCATTGGAGGAGTGGTGTGGGAGGGAAGAGGTACAGAGGGCTCAGGGACCATGTAGTCATAAAGGTGTCTCCTATCAATTTGGGTCCAATCCCTGCCCTGGAGTAGTAATGGGCACATTTTCTGCAGGAGAGGCAAAAACACCCACCACTGGTATGCCCTGCTTGCAGCATAGGATAAACACTTTATCATCCATACACCACTCATGATTGTGTGTGGAGTCTGCCGAGGCAATCCGCCAGAGCGTTGTCATCTGTGCAGATATGGACCGCAACCAGGTATATGTGGCAAGTGTAACACCATTCCCACAACTGGATGGTGAGGTAAAGGAGCAAAACCAAATGGGTTTCACCTTGCTTGTTGATGTACAATACAACCGTGGAGTTGTCAGTAGCCATCTGAACACCATGCCCTACTAGGATGCTTTTGAATGCATGGAACGCCTTGATGATCATGAGAAATTCTAGATGGCTGATATGGAGTTGTGCTTCTGCAGGAGACCACAGGCTGTTTATGTAGACATCATTGCAATGGGTGGGGCCGGAATCCGAGGTGACCTGTATATTCAGGTGGAGAGTTCGGAAAGCTCTTCCAACAGAGAGGTTGTGTGCACTGTTCCACCAGGTAAGCTGTGATGCCAACCTTTTTGTAACTCTTAGTAGTTTGGAGGGATGTTTTGTCAGTGTGTTGAACAATGAGAGGTACCGCACCTGGAGTGATGACATCTTCAGGTGGGCATGTTGGATTACCGCAGTGGCAGAGGCCATGAGGCAGAGTAGAATTTGGGCCAGATGAGCTGCGACAACTGCCTGTGGCTGGAAGAAGTGTAAGAGGATGTGAAGCTTCATGCACCATTCCTCTGGGAGGAACACTTGGGCTTGATGGGAGTCGAGGACCGCTCCTATATAAGTGACCACCTGAGAGGGTTTGAGAACTGATTTTGAAAGACTGACCTGAAGTCCCAGATCTGCCAAAAGGGACAAAGTGAGCTGGACATCCCAGAGTGTTTTGTCTCGAGATAATGCAACGAGGAGCCAGTTGTCTGGGTAAGGGAAGACAGTGATGCTGCTACTGGTGAAAGGCATTTTGTAAATACTCAGAGCTGTGAACAAGCTGAAAGGAAGGGATTTGAAGTAATATGTGGAGTCCAGGAGAGCAAACCTGGGGTATTTAAGATGGTCTGGTCAGATGCTTACATGAAAATAGGCATCCCTCAGGTCTATGACTGCAAACCAGTTGCCCTGTTGGAGCAATGGAATGATGCTGTCCAAGGTAACCATGCAGAACTGCTTAGGTTGAGGTGACAGAAGTCTAGAATGGGCTGTAGCCTGCCATCTTTTTTGGGAACTGTGAAATAATGGGAATAAAAACCAGAAGTCCTGTCTGCAGTCTCGACGAGGGTGATAGCTTCTTTCTCTAGTAAGGAGTGTACTTCCTCCTTCAAGGCGGGGGAAGGAGCTGTGAACCTGAAGAGTCCTGTGGGGGGTAGGGAACCAAATTCTATTACATACACAATACTGATTATGGTGAAGACCCAGGTATCCAAGGTGATCCAAGCCCATGTTGTAGGGAAAGTGTGAGACATGTGGTAGTGTGGATGTTATTGAAGGGTGCGGGTGGACCTGGTGAACTGGCAAGTCAAAGGTTATACTTTGTTTTTTTCTCAGATCAGCTGATGGACTGCCGCAAGTGCAGTCTGCTAAAAGAAGAAAGATCTCTGGCGATCCACTGGAGTCTGTAGGGTTGGTAATGATAAGGCTGGTGCCAAGAATTTTGTGGGGGCTGTGAATAATGTTACATGTTGTATGACTTTGCAGTTTTTTCCATCTTTTGCAGGTTATTGGATTTCATCAATTTTCTCGTTGAAAAGGATGACTCAGTCAAAAGGTAACTCTTTGATCCTGGATCGTGCATCTTCCAATATGCCTGCCAACCTGAGTCATATATGTCTGTCTAGAGCTATAGCTGTAACCATCTGTTTAGACACTGCATCCACCACAAGGCATGCCACAATCCTATCCTCATGTGCGAGAACCATAGCCTCTTGGTGGAGAGAGAGGTCTTGAGATCAGTGGTCCTTAGGAACTGCCTGAAGAATCAGATGGGCTTTATTCCAGAGGTGGCGATGGTAAGCTCCCATCACTGCCATATAGTTGACTACTCTCAAAACAAAGGAGCCCAGGGAATAGACGAGGTGACCAATAAGGTCCAATTTCCTACCTCCACAGTTACTGGGGACAGAGGCAGTGGTTCCTAGCTCTGAGTAGCATCCACAATAACTGAATTTGGGATATTTGGAGAGAAAGGTGGTGTCATTGCCCTGTGTTTTATAAATGTTCTCAACTCTTCTGAGAATCTGTGGAATGGAAAAGGGTTTCTTCCATGATTCCTTAATAAATTTGAGTAGGAAAGGAATAAAGCCAAGATGGAGTGGAGGTATATGGTCCTGATTAATATCTTCATAGACCTTTTCTGACTTCTTAGTTTGGGGTTGGTCAACAGCAAGGTCGATGACTTTGGCTATACAAAGAATTAGCTGCGAGTAGGATGTAAAGTCCTCTGAGAGGGATCGGCCTCCCCAACATCCTCGTCATATGTGGGGATGTCGAGAGGAGAATCTTCCAGTGTCTCCATATCAGAAGCACTGGCATCAGGGGCAGGGTAAACTTGGCCTGGAGTGGGGGTGGTGGTAAATTTCCTCTGGAGATGGAAGAGAGTTTCTCTGCCCCAATGTCAATGATTGTTGGCAGGCCTCCTCAGGAGACGTCTCCATTTGGTGCCATCTGACCTATGTAGGGTCGGTTGTTGAACAGAGTGGTTACCTGCACGTTGAGGCTAGGGGACCGGCATGGTATCAAGTGGCTCCAGTGGTGGTCCTCTGTATGTTGTGCAATCCTCTTGGAATGAAGACTGAACTTGAGAGAGAGTGACCTGAGGTTGGGGGACTAGTGTCAGTGTCAGGACCATATGGTGGGGCTGTTTTGGCATTGGGAGAGATTGATAATCATTCGGGTCTAAGGGAGGAGACCTCTTGTGATGATGATTTCGAGTCAATACCAATGCCGTTAGGATAGAGTGCCAGTCTTCCTCTGAGAACGGGTCCGGAGGTTCAGTATCGAGGTGGCAATGGTGATACCAAAGAGGAGTTGGAGCAATAGCAGTAAGCGTAGCGGTGGCGCCCAGAGTCTGGACAGTGTCGAGGCTTGGGCTCGTGTCTGTAGTAAACTTCAGACTCATAGCAGGTCGAGTGGTCATGAAGGTGGACCTGTTAAAGGTGTTGGTAGGAAGGATCCAGGACCATGGGAATCTGGAGTTGAGCATGGGTCCAGTGCGTGTCCGTATCATACGGAGGCTGCTCTAAAGTATGGTGGGTCTTAAGAGACCTCTTACAAGGTGGTGGTGGTTCGGCATCTGCTGAGGCAGAATCAGAAACATGACCAGAGACTGAGCATCCTAGAGATCTGGGGCTTGTGTGTGCTGACTGCATCACTGCAGTGACCTTATCCGAGGCATTTCCCCAGTCAAGAGACTGAGTGAATTGAAGGGATGGCACATTTCCAGACAGGGGAGAGAAGGACATCTTCATCCCCAGACAGCAAGTCTAGGCAGACTGTCTCTTGCCAATACTCCTCTGGAATCGAAGAGGGCAGGTTGGTCTTATGCGCAGGCTGAGAAGCTGAAGGGAGTTTGCTCTTATGGCCAGAAGGCATCTATGGTTTTTTTCTTTTTTCTGGAGGTGTCAGAGGTGTGAACTACAGTGGTGGTTGGGGTGTTTGAGCTTGATTTCAATGTTGACATCGAGGACTTTGGCTTAGAGGCCAACTTGGACTTTGGTTTAGGTTGCATCAGTCTCTGGGTCGGTGAGAGGTTTATCGGCGTAGGCAGTGAGTTGCTAATGTGCGTTTGAGGTGGTGGGTTGGGCTCCATAGCAGAGATTTAAGCTGGTTTTAGGGATTTCTCCCAGAAGAAAGAATGGAGCTGTTGGAGATGGAACTTCAATGCTGGTTTATTTAGATTTTTGCACGCCTGGCATGAGTTAGTTTGGTGTGCCTCAGAAAGAGATATCTTATTCTGACAAGAAATGCACCACTTGAAAGAGCCTGAAGAGGCCATAAAATAGTGGTCAAAGCGGGGCGGATGGGAAAGTAAAGTAAAACTTTTATTCTCTCTCTCTCTCTTTTGAAAAACTCATAGAGAAGGAGGGAAAGTCTGACTGACGAAATATTTTTCTCTTTTTTTCTTGAAAAAGCAAATTGAGCTTTGTTGCCAAGATGTGACTACAGTGGTGGCAAAAAGGAGCTGAGGCACTCTGTGCCATGGGTGGAGCATGGGAGGTCCTGGCAAACATGTGTAGAAGCTCTAGAAGATTCAGAGAGCCTCTGTGCAGGCGCAGAAGAAACCCATTTGTGTGCATTCATAGAGACCATGAAGAAGAAGATAAAATTTCAACGACTGCAGGAATCCTCTGCCCCCTGGATTAGGGGGCAGAGACTGGATTAGGCCAAATAATTCTCAGATTTAAATGATGACAAGTCAATCCATTTACTGCAATGGTCAATGTAAACTTAATTATTTTGTTAGCGAGTCAGTGGTCTGATTGACTGACTGACTGATTTGTCTGTTGATTTGTATATTGTTTATATTTAATTTTTTTATTGTATGTTTTGCTGTACACTGCCCAGAGAGTGAACTGCACTAGGGGGCGGTATATAAGTTGAAAAAATAATTATATACTTACATCAGCTGTGATGTCATTGAATTTTGTTATAAAAGCATGCTTCACAATGTCCACTGCAATTTCTGAGGCAATCACCATACAAACATCTGGAAACAATACCCAAAGGTGGTCTGTAAAGATAGGAATAATGTTATGGATACAAATCTAACAAAGAACAAAAAGAAATGACCAAAAAAAGGCATTCAAAGCTGCTGGTACATTTTGCAAATGAATTATTTTTGCAATAAGTCCAAAGCTTCCCACAAGATCTTGTGGCCTTCAACATCTGAGCTTCTCAGAGGCTGGGAAGTCCAAGCCTTGAGCAGATTTTTTTTTTTTACTACTAATTTGGAACAATGGATATAGAGGTCACACATTGTAATGGAGTGGAGAAACATCTTATCCAAAGAGGATGTAAAGCATGGAATTTGTGCCAGGTGAACATCTTCAGGACAGCAGAAAGATAATAACGTGGCACTGACGCTAGCAATGGATTTTACACAAGACTGGGTGAGACTTTTTTTTGTTTCTGTTAACATCATATTTACAGCTAAATAATGCTTTCCATTTCGTATTTTCTTTTTATAAGAATTCTGACATTCATGTATTTTTAAGTAAGCTTTTAAAGCTTTTGGAGTTATACTGCTCTTTAACTTTTAAATTAAATATTATAGAGAGATATTATCTTTCATATGCTTTTTAAATGTGTCCTTTAAACAAGAAACTTTCTTTTCATTCAAATATGACTAAATTTCTTTGGACTTTTTATAGACAAAAGATTACAATTGAGATGTATCTTCTAAGTATTTGTCCAAAGTTTAAGTTCACTTTTTATAGATTTTTAAGTATTTGAGCCTACACTTTTTGCATAAGTATATGATTTTTCGATTTATGTATGTGTATGTATATGCCTTCATTTTTCCCTAGCAACTTTAAGACTATCTTTGATATTTTGGGGATTTGCTATTTTTATGTATGGGTCTTAGAAATGTTATAAATAGGAATTGGTTACTTACCTGTAAATGTGGTTCTTTGAGTAGTCCTCTGTGAAGTCACACATATGGGTTGTGTAGCACAGTGGTCCCCAACCTTGGGCCTCCAGATGTTCTTGGACTACAACTCCTAGAAGCCATCACCACCACCTCTGCTGGCCAGGACTTCTGGGAGTTGAAGTCCAAGAACATCTGGAGGCTCAACGTTGGGGACCACTGGTGTAGCATGCATGTGCAGATCTCCAGAACATTCTAGAGCTTAGGAGAAAGACCATTAATCTCCTCCCACTGCCAGAGCACATGCACTGGCGCACAAAAGCCTGACACTCAGTTCCCCATGGCCGCTGCTGCTAGGAGTCAAGACAGCATGGCAGCCAGCAGAGAGGAGAGTGGGTTGTCTGACTTCATGGAGGACCACTCAAAAAACCACATTTACAGGTAAGTAGCCCTTTCTTCTTCTTCATGGCCTCCATAAATCACGGAGTAGTAAGCTCACTTACTCATCTCTCAGAAAGGTGGTTGATGCTGAAATAGCCCTTGTCGAGTGAGCCTTGATGGATTGTGGCAGTGGATGCTTGGCCAACTGTTAGGATAACGAGATAGTAGAAACTACCCAGTGAGAAAAGCATTGAGTTGAAAATGGTGATCCCTTAGTTGGAGTATTGTAACAAACAAACAATCTCAAAGTAGAACGGAACAAAGCAGTCTGGGAACAGTCCGGCATTAGAAAAAACAAAGACAGTCCTACTTTATGATAAAGAAAATAAACAATCCTACTTTCTTTCAGGAGAAGATGAGACTGCAAAGTACAGCATGTCATGAGATTGAAGGAGAGTGGGACTAGTAGTCAGAGATTAAAGGAGAGTGGGAATTGTAGTCAATGAAGAGGAGAGAAAATGGAGTCTGTTAGGCTTTAAAAATGAAAGGAAGACATGGGAATGTGAGAAAGGCAGAGAGGTTGTTTTTCTTAATTTACAGCCAGCCTGGTACAGCGTGAATCCTGATAAGCATACAAGGATGAGGAGGCACAGAGAGCATTAAGACCCAACAAATTCTTTCTTAATTGGAATGGAGATAAACCACCTGCATCTTCATGAGAATTGTGGGCAGAATGGACAGTTACGCCTCTTTGAGTTGACTGGTTTATGGTCAAGAAGAAGGCGGTCCGGAGAATGTAGAAAATGGACGATGGGTTATGTGGGAGAGATTCGCTTCCATGATAATGGTTCAATTCCAGTTCATGATGATGGAGAGAGAACTTGATGGTTTGAGTATGTAGCTTGAAGGAAAGAGAATGTTAGTAAGAGAAAGAAGGAGGTGGGGCTAGCCCACCTTAGCCCAGTTTACTGTTTGTTATTTTTAATGGGAATTAGTTGTTGTATTTAACTGTGGTAATCCTCTGAACATGTTCTTCATGCTATGCTTGAGCAAAAACAAACTGTTTCTATGAAACTATATATTTTCTTAATAAAAAATTAATTATAAAAATCTTCACCAAGGATTGTCTCTTGGATCAGCAGGGTTTGGCTAAATCCAGAGGAGTGGTAACAGCCATTGACTAGCTACCAGAGAAGTCCTAATTAACTGAGCTGTTGTGAGTTCTGAGGAACTACAAAGCCCATGTGTCTGTACTTGCAAAGTACTGAGTAAAAGTAAAGTGTTCTTTTAAGGTCAGGCTTATTCTAGGCACAAAGGCTACGCACTGCTGGAGGTTGAGGACTTGCCCCAGTGTAAAGGTGGTAGATTTGTGGCTGAGGAATTCCCTGACTAAAGGATCCATGCTCCTTAGGGAGATTCGGTCCTGACACAGCAAAACTAACAGTAAGCTCAAGAACACCCCTAGAAGCTTCCACTAGTGGCAGCTAAAAGGAACTGGGAGGGTCGGGCTTTTACGCCCCAATACATGTGTTCTGGGAGAGGGAGGAGACTAATGGTATTTCTCTTGAGTTCTAGAATGTTCTGAAGCTCTGCACATGCACACTACACAACCCATATGGGTAACTTCATGGAGGACATGAAGAAGAAACAGAACTTAAACAAAATTAATAAGTTTTGAAGTTGCCTGGAATCCTTAAAACAATGAAGACTTACAATGAGATAACCAGATGAATTTGGAAAAGCGTATCACTTGTCTGGTTTCATTCTGGGATTAACCCTTTACTAGGATGTTAGCTATGACAAATCAGAGGTTTCTTTTCTTTGCCTGGAAGGTCTATAAATCTCTGTAGGATTCCTAGGGGAGTCAGGTGTCCTTATTAGGCTCTGACAAGCACACAATCAGCC